>CM076674.1:31941120-33348620 GCA_038501925.1 Xenopus petersii
CAAGTGCCATGGCTGAACCAAATCCAAAAAATCACGTGACTTCACACAAACATGAAATAAAAAAAATCTCTTCACAATGTGCTGACTGCATGGTTCTCTTTCCCCCTGATTTACATATGCAAATTAGAGTTTGATTCGGGATTTGGTTGCATCTTTCACAAAGGGTTCAGGATTCTGCCGAACCATTCACAAGGGGTTTGGGATTCTGCCAAATCCTAAAATTTGAATTCGGTGTATTTTTTTTACGGCATGTTATTCGAAATAATACATTATAGAATGCCTGGACTGAGATTCAAAATAGACCCTGGCATTTCAGGTACACAGAGGCCCAAACAGGCCACACAGCAGCCCAAACAGCCTCCCACCAGCCCAATATATAGTGACTGTCTAGGCAACTTACAGCAGCCCCTCTGGCATTTGCCAGAACTCAGAGATTGCCAGTCGGGGCCTGCATTACAGTTTTTACAGTAAACAGAATATTAACAGCTAGAATAAAATATTTACAGCTCTGCTTCCCCTTTCACCCCCTTGCTTTCAGTAAGGGTAGCTATATTCAACTAAATATTGGATTATAGCAAAGGATGCTGACGCATACAGGGAAATGCCTTCCCATTTTTTTAAATAATGCAGGTATGGAATCGGTTATCCAGAAAACTCCACAGTAGCCAGCATCAGATTTGGCACTGATTTTTTGCCACTTTTCATTTTGAAATCCTCTCCTATTTGACATTTGGGTGGGGGATAGCGTAGGCTGATGTATCTGTACTCCCCAAACACTAGTATTTGAATTTCATATGTTGACATTTGAGTAGAATGGGTGGATAAAGTTTCAGCACCTTGTATGCTATTTTCAGTATTGATCAATGTGTGGTTGTACATCTCCTCCAAGGGTTTTATGAAAGGAGCTCCCTCCCTAATTATCCCATTTCAACTGTCTCTCAATATTATGTTTATTCTCTCTCTAGCAGTTGTTATGGCAAGATGAAATGAACTCAGATGACATGGGTAAGGTTGTGGAAGATATTCACTTTATTGTAGAAAATTTGGCAACAGTGTTCGGACCAAAGCAAGATATTCTTCTTGGCAGTCGAGTCTCCATTCCAGTCTGTGCACAAAAAAAAATAATGTACAGGTATGGGATCCATTATCTGGAAAACCATTATCCAGAAATCTGTGAATTACAGGATGGCTGTCTCCCATGGACTCCATTCTACCCAAATAATCAAAAAATGTTCCTTTTTCACGCTAATATTAAACAGTAGCTTGTACTGATCCAAACTAATATATTATTATTCCTTATTGAAAGCAAAACCAGCCTATTGGGTTTATTTAGTGTCTGTTCACCTTTGTGTTAACTTTAAGTATGTTGTACAGAGTAATATTCTGAGACAATTTGCAATTGGTTTTCAGTCTTTATTATCTTTGGTTTTTAGATATTTACCTTTTTATTCAGCAGCTCTCCAGTTTGCAATTTTAGCTAGGAACCAAATTACCCTACCAACCATGCATTGATTTGAATAAGAGACTGGAAAATGAATAGCCAAGGGCCTGAATATTATTATTAACATGTATTTATATAGCACCAACATATTGCGTAGCACTGTGAATAGAAAGAAGAGTAATAAAATTAGCAATACATTTGTAGCCTTACAGAACATTTGTTTTTATATGAGATCAGTGACCCCTATTTGAAAGTTGGAAAGAGTCAGGAGAAGAAGGCAAATAATTAAAAAAATATAAAAAATAAATAATGAAGTATTGGCCATTCTATAACATACAATAAAAGTTAACATAAAGGTGAACCACCCCTTTAATTGTTAAACTACTTTCTAGTAGACTTAACGCAGGGGTCCCCAAACTTTTTTACCCATGAGCCATATTCAACTATAAAAAGAGTTGGGGAGCAACACAGGCATGAAAAAAGTTCATGGGGATGCCAAATAAAGGCCGTGATTGGCTATTGGTAGCCCCTATGTGGACTGGTAGCCTATAGGAGGCTCTGTTTGGCAGTAAACCTGGTTTTTATGCAACCAAAACTTGCCTTGAAGCCTGGAATTCAGAAATGGGGAGCAAAATGCTGCTCACAAGCCATTGGTTGGGGATCTCTGACTTAAGGTATGAAGATCCAAATTACGGAAAGATCTGTTACCCAGAAAAACCCCAGGTCCCAAGCATTCTGGATAACCTCCGGAAAGACCCACAAATCAATATAGCAGCAGGTATGTAACTCATGAGTGAGCAGCGATGTGAAATGAAACTGTCATGGCAGCACAGATTTTTCTGGAACAGTATAAGAACCCATATGCTGTTGTGTTTAGTCATCCTCCCAGAAAATCACAATCGCAGCACCTATTGCTGTAGAGTCGCATCTTCTCAGTCTGCAGTGAAATATCTTGTGGTTTAATATAAATGAGCTGTTTGCTGACCTGGAGATCTGCACTGAATTGCAAATAAACCTGCGGCTCTTGCACAGACCTATGGGAATGCACTCTGGAGAATGCGTATATACTTTAAATTAATGTTATTCTATGCACAGATCTCAGGCAATGTAATAGAGTCCATATCATTTCATTTTCACTAATTGGCCAACCTTCCTTTTTCTGTTTAATTTATACAGGGTCATCTTTCCATTGTTTCCTCCATAGGGAGACTTATACAAGACCTTGTTGAAACAGACCCCCCCCCCACCACCACCCCCTGTTTACAAGGAAATTATGTTTGTCAAACATGTCCTCATATTAAACATCCGTGATAGAAATATTTAAATCATAGTGTAACATATTACAAGTATTTATGCTAATAACACTCAGGAACAAAAGCCCACGTGAGACTCTCCACCCGGCTCTCTGAATTTAGCTATTGTGCCCAATTTAGTTGGTTTACTAATCTGGTAGCAAAATGTCATGCTGGAATGTTAAATGCTTGAATAATCCAATTCTAATCCTAATTCCAAACAGCCAACTGGGATTTTTGTTTAGGCTAAAGTGTGAGGTCCACATTGGGTGGCTATGAATGGTGATTTTACATTTTTTTTAATGCCAAAATGAACTGCCTCAGTTAAAGGGAAACCCTTGAAAAACATAACTTCAAGTACCAGTGACAAAAAATTTTTTCAAAAAAAATTAGTTTGTACTTATCGGAAAAAAAAAAACACAAGACACTTTTAACTTTAAATTCACAAAGTCTTTATTAAGAAATAATTTACAGATATTTCTCTGATTGCACTCATGTTCAGAAACGGTGTCAGGGCAATGATCAATCGTGCGGCACTCGATTTCTCTTCCCTAGCTATCTCCTATAGAAGGAGAAATTGAGCGCCGCGCAATTGATTGTCGCCCTTTCTGAAGAAGAGTGCAAGTGGAGAATCGGTAAGTTATTTGTTAATCAAGACTTTGCAAATTGAAATTTAAATGTGTCTTGGTGTGGATCAAAGTGGCTGAATATAAAAATAAATTACCTTTTTGCTGGTCATTTGATCTACGAGCTGAATGTTGTATATATACAGGTATGGGATCCGTTATCAAGAAAGCTCTGAATTAAGGAAAGGCCATCTACTCTATTTTATCCAAATAATCCAAATTTTTAAAAAATGATTTCCTTTTCTCTGTAATAATAAAACCGTACCTTGTAACTTAGCCAAACTAAAATACAATTAATCTTTATTGGAGGTCTGAGCATTCTGGATTACTGGTCCCATACCTGTATCAGAGAACACCACAGCTTCATTATTAGGGATGCACCGAATCCACTATTTTGGATTTGTCCGAACCCGCAAATCCTTTGCAAAAGATTCGGCTGAATACCAAACCAACTCCTAATTTGCATATGCAAATTAGGGGTGGGAAGGGTAAAACATTTTTTACATTCTTGTTTTGTGACACCCGTCACCCAATTTTCCTTCCCACCCCTAATTTGCATATGTAAATTCGGATCCGGTTTCCGACAGGCAGAAGGATTCGGCTGAATACGAATCCTGGATTCGGTGCATCCCTATTCATTCTAGTTCACTTGAAAAAGAACTAAATGTTCTGAAAGCTTGCCAATAAAGTTAGCACATTTATACCACCTTTTTATTTTTTTGCCTCACAGGAGAATACTGGCATAGATATATGGCATTTTTTTTGTACAGACTATGAATAAACCCAATTAGCCATCCAGACTATGGAGAGTTCCATTTACAACCCTGATCCTCTGCCCAACCCCAAAAGATTTCATACTATGCCCTGGCCTTCTAGGTCACGCATTTTTCCAGCTTCATGTAATGTATATATGTTATATATATATATATATATGTATGTATATATATATATATATATAGAAGTTAAGTGAAGCTGCTTAGGTAAGACAAGCTTTAAGAAAATATCGTTAATATCAAAAATAAATCTAAATCCAGTTCTTGCAGTTAGACAAAGCCATGGGTTAATAAAGACAGTACCATTGAATATACCAGATTGTAGTGCCTGATCTCACAAAGTCACATTTCTGCTTAATGCTTTATGGCTGAGATTCTAACTATAGAAAATTATTCTTTCATCTGTGAAGACCCTACATACTCTGCTTTCAGAAATAATCTTATTAAATGAGAGACTTTACAGTGTTTGTCTTGAAGAATCTTGTGCTTTTTGCTAATTGGAAGAATCTTGTAGATGTAACAGATGCCTGTGCTCAGTTCAGCTTGTGCCCTGTTCTACCTGTAATAAGCTTCCCCACAGAGGTGTGTATATCCAAGAAATACTAGTCATGGAGCTCAGTGGACTTTGTACCCTATTTAAAGTCTCCCAGGACATCATGCCAGAGAAACATCTGCATTAAGACTCTACTCTAAGACATTGCCTTCCCTAGGGGCTAATGAGCTAAACTTGTGCCCTTCCATGCCAGTGCATACATGTGTCTATGTTAGGGTTGCCACCTGTACGGTTTTGACCACAGCCCCGTTGCCCCGCTAAAAGATCCTAGTCTATGTCAAGGTTGAAGCTGCAAAATACAGTACAATTGTGGTATCCGTTATCCTTAAACCCATTATCCAGAAAGCTTCACACCCTCAACTGATAGAAAGCCCCCATGCTCTGCTATTATTTATCTATTTCCATATTCTTTCCTACTTTCCCAACTATTTTCTCCCCTGTGCATCTCTCTTCTTTCTCCTTTCTTTCTCAATCATAAAAACAAACATGTACAGGTATGGAATCTGGTATCTAGAAACACATTATCCAGAAAACTCCAAATTACAGAAAGGCTGTCTCCCATAGACTCCATTTTATTCAAATAATCCAAA
The DNA here is from genome assembly GCA_038501925.1 of Xenopus petersii. Taxonomy (NCBI): domain Eukaryota; kingdom Metazoa; phylum Chordata; class Amphibia; order Anura; family Pipidae; genus Xenopus; species Xenopus petersii. The sequence continues at coordinate 31,946,396 of CM076674.1, forward strand.
TTTAAAACAGATTACTAATTAATATGAATACTTACTACATGGCAGCACAGAAACCAGCGCAATTAGCATCAGAATTTAATAATAAGCCCTGTAGCATCAGCTTATATTACAGACAAACCTCATGTTCTGCTTTATAATTTGCAACAACCCCTAATCTTAGCTTCTCAACAGCTGCTCAGAGCCCACTGAGCATGTGAGTGTCACAGAGACTTTCCAAGATGGTGACCCCTGTGACAAGTTTGAAGTCCTGGATCATTGCTGCTATTGAGATGCTGAAACTTTAGGCTGGTGCAATAAGTTCAGTATAAAAAATATGCCATATTTAGCCAAATACATTTTTAGGGTTTAGTTCTCCTTTGAACTGGCAGAATTGCGTTTAATTAAAGCAAGGTCCCTAGTACCTGCACCTGAGAAATGTGATTGAAACAGAATGCTGCATCCTAAGATCCACAGGTATGTGTGGGAATATTCCTGTCATTTAATATTAGCTTTAAATGACATTCTGCTGATCTACAGAAGGCGGAGGAAATGTTATTTTCTGCTGGCCTTTCTCCTTAAACTGTCGGCATCAGACACATTACTAGAAGCCCATTGAAGTGAGATGGGACTTTATTTTCCTAACAAGCGGCAAACAGTCTCTGTGCTTGCTACTTGACAGGAAGATGGTGCGTATGTTTATTTCAAAGAGCTTGTTCTAACAGTCGCACATTCCAACATTCGGTGACTGCAGGAAATAAAATCTCTGCAAATAATACAATTTAACTCATCTGAAAAGCGCTGCAGTGTTATAGGGCAGGAACATCATATGCCTAGGGGCCCATTCACTAAGTTCAAGTGAAGGAATAGAGGAAAAATAGTTTGATTTTTGAATGTTTTTTTTAGCTACTTCGACCATCGAATTGGCTACTTCGACTTTCGACTACGACCTTCGAATTGAACGATTCAAACTAAAAATCGTTCGACTATTCGATAGTCGAAGTACTGTGTCTTTAAGAAAAAACTTCGACCCCCTAGTTCACCACCTAAAAGTTACCAAAGTCAATGTTAGCCTATGGGGAAGGTCCCCATAGGCTTTCCAAGTTTTTTAATAATCCTTCGATCGAACAATTATTCCTTCGATCGTTCGATCGAACGAATTGCGCAAAATTCGATATTCGAAGTCGAAGGATTTTAATTTGCCAGTCGAATATCAAGGGTTAATTAACCCTCGATATTCGACCCTTAATACATCTGCCCCCTAGTCTTGTCAATTTTACGATTTAGGTTCGGCAGAGTGGGGTCCATGTCTGGGTGTAACTGGGAGTGGTATAGGGGAATTGGGGGCGTGACCAAAACAGCCACATTATTTAATATTCAATAAATCATAATAAATATGATTTAGTGGGGTTGCTGCCCTTTATTTGGGTCTAAGTAAAAGTTAAAGCCCTTTTATGGCTCTATGTTTATATTCTGTGAAACATATTACAAATAAATGGCTCAACCACCAGCGCCCCAGCTGTACATATAGTAGTTACAGTACAGAATTAGGAGGCACCCCGGGTAAAATAAGAGAGCATTTATTGCAACATTGGGTGAATCCACATCGCCTGACGTGTTTGGGGAAGAATTCCCTTAATCATCAAGCCTATGATTAAGGGAATTCATCCTGAAACGCGTCAGGCAACGTGGATCCACCGAATGTTGCAATATATGCTCTCTTATTTTACCCGGAGTGCCTCCTAATTCTATACTGTAACTACTGCATTACATAAAGGTGTGATTCTTGTATTAATTATGCAGCTAATATTTATAATTATGTTTAAGATGCAAAGCATTCACTTTTTAACAGGGATGGTTTTTTAGAGGTCAGTTACATTTGTATCTGGGACAAGGATTTGCAGATGGACAACTAGATCAGTGATTTTTTCTGTTTTAAATGTTGAGAAAAACATTTGGTCTAGTTCCATTAGTACCTAAAAAGGTTTATATGTACAGTACATGGACCCTTTCTGTATCAGCTATTCAGCAGCAAATTTTACTGCAAAATCGTCATCTGAAAGTGCCTTTGGGTAGGGCTCTTTAGGATGAGCTTTAGGGAGAATGCTTATAAGGCTTCTAGATGCTCCTAAGTAGCTTTTAGGTTGGACCCCCTAGCTACTGCTCTGGGTCCTCCATAGGGGCCAGCTCTAGTGTTTGGGAGCCAGTGCTGTACATATTGTTAATCTGCCCCTCCTAGAACCACTTACAGCTTTTGGAGAGCAACAGATCTTGTCTGGTCTGTGACTATAGCAATATGTTTTTCCCATGCGAGCAACTTGCTTCATGCCTCACTCTGCCTGCCGCCTTCAAGGCATATATACCCTAAGTGCCTGCTAGCGGTTTATTCTCACTCAATATCCACAGCACACAGCTTAATCACTAAACATCTTCTATTCATGCTTGTGTGTCCCTGGGGCGTTATCAGGGAGTCTCAAACATAGTTTTCATTTTAAAACAAGGTCAGAGGAATAAAAGATTTTCTTTGCTCATTCCTCGCTCTGCTGTTAAACATATTGATAATTTTGCATATGTTCTCATTTGCCATTCTCTCTGATGCACATTAAGGGTTTTTTTTAGAGCTTGTGTGCTTTAGATACTATGAAAATATAATTTTTTTTAAATTTAATTAGAATGTTGAATTCAAGGAGCATTTAAATTTAATGCTCACGTTAGGTAAAAAAAAAAAATCTGCATGTTTGTTTTTTTTTTAGTATAATTATGTCCGTGGTTTGTTTTTACTAGTTATGAACCCTCCGATGGTAAAAAAGTGAAAAATACTATGCGTCAATATGTTGGTATTGGCAGATAAAAATATTGAGCTGGGCAATTGGAAAAAATTGATCTGTGGGGGAAAAACTGAAGGTTGACATTTTAGTAAATCTGCACCATAGTCTGCATTTATGAAATTGGTGCAATATCTTCAAAAGCATGATATTTGTATTTGAAAATGTCTGTAGCTGCGGGCTTTTGAAGGCAGCTTTGCAATATGAAAGGTTCCAAAACTGTCTGGGTGGGACTCACGCCATACCTGAATACCATAGAGCAGAAAAAAACATACTGTAATAAACCAGGAATTCTGTAGTGTACAGGTATGGAATCTTTTATCCGGAAACCCTTATGGGTTTGGGATCTTTTTCCGGAAATCCAGAATGCTCCAAATTACAAGAAGGCCGTCTCCCATAGACTGTTTTAAGAAAATAATTTAAATTTGTATTATGATTTACTTTTTCTCTGTATTAATAAAACAGTACTGTGTATTTGATCCTTACTAAGATATGATTAATCCTTATTGGAGGCAAAACAATGCTAGTGGGTTTATTTAAAGTTTACATGATTTTTTTTATTGGACTTAAAGGAGAAGGAAAGCTCCAAGACAGTTTATTGCCAACAGATTAGCAATAATAGTGCAAGCTAGAATGCTATATTTATTCTGCAGAATGCTTTAACATACCTACCTGAGTAAACAGCTCTAGACACTGTCTCTGTTTGTTCAGGATAGAAGCTGCCATATAAGCTTGGCGTGACATCACTTCCTGCCCGAGTCTCTCCCTGCTCACTAACGGCTCTTAGCTCAGATTACAGCAGGGATGGGAGGAGGGAGGGGGAGAGGAACAAACTGAGCATGCTCAAGGCCATGCCCTGGAGGGTTAAGCTGAAAACAGGAAGTCTGATACAGAAGCCCATTTGTACACAATAGAAGGAAATAAATGCTGTGTTTCTTTTGACAGAGGACTCAAAGCAGCATTACTTTGAGGGTTTACTGGTGTATTTATATAGACCTTTCTGATAAAGCTTACTTAATTTTAGCCTTTCCTTCTCCTTTAAGGCATGAAGATCCAAATTACAGAAAGATCCATTACCCCAGGTCCTATACCTGTACTCATATTTTACATATTTGTTTCAGATTTTTAATGTAACTTGATATAGACTAATGTTCAGGCAGTGTGATTTGTAGAATGATGGGTATTTGCTGCAGGCTGGTGGGTAGGAGGGAGAATGGCTTGCAACTAGCTGATTTAGACACAGACGCTATCAGTGGTTTAAATAGATGTCACTGGGCCCCACAGCAATTAATTTTAGAGCCCCAACATATCCAGAGGTTGTCCTGTTTTACCAAAATATGTTGAAATTGCTCATTATTTGGGCCTCATTGGTCCCTTATACTTCTTGTGCCCTATACAGGCGGAAGGCCTGTTTTTACAGAGCTGGAAGCTATTCTTCACATATTTTATTTAGTGTGCTCATGACCAAATACTCTTTTTTTCCAGCAATAGTACCTATTTATTAGGCTCAGTCTATACCCATGTCTGTACCCCTGACTGTACCCATTTCTATACCCCTGACTATACCCATTTCTATACCCCTGATTATACCTCTACCTATACCCATTTATACCCCTGACTATACCCATTTATACCCCTGACTATACCCATTTATACCCGACTATACCCATTTCTATACCACCCGACTATACCCCAACTATACCCATTTCTATACCCCTGACTATACCCATTTCTATACCACCCCGACTATACCCCAACTATACCCATTTCTATATCCCTGACTATACCCATTTCTATACCACCTGTCTATACCCATTTCTATACCACCCGACTATACCCATTTCTATACCCCCCCGACTATACCCATTTCTATACCCCCCCGACTATACCCATTTCTATACCCCTGACTATATTGCAACATTACTATGCATTTAGGTGTATTTGTTTGACCTTGTCAGATTACATTGCAGAACAACCTGTTCTTTTTTTAGTATTACACACTGTGCTCTGTGTAAAAAATATAGCTTGCTTTCTGCTGAATTCTTTTCTCTACTTCTACTAACAATGGGATTATTCAGTTCAAGGTTACAAAAAGGCCACATAGAAATCCTATTTTCTTAATACATTGTACCTGGCAAATGGCTACTGTGCTCTGCTGGTATAATTATATTCTGAGCACGCTCTAGAGGTTGAGTCATTTCAGTTGCAAGGAGCTCAAATATGGATTATTGTAAACTTAATTCGCTAATTTCACCAAGGTTCCTTGAACGAGTTCAGCTTGATTAAGGAGCACTGCTAGTGGGTGGAAATCTCAGGCAAGCTGGAGCATTCAAATACCTGCCAAATAGCTTCTTTGCAACGGCTTGATTAAATCAGGAGCCACATCAGTATTGATTTTCTGATTTCATGATATGCTGTATCCCCTTAATTCTTTATTTTGGCCATTCATATTTAAACAGCCCTGCTGCAGTTTTCTTTCTATTTCCCAGATATCACTGTCAATGTGTTTGAGTCGTTTTAAATAACTTGATGTTAACTAGAACCTCTTTGCTTTCCCCAAGCTGTAGCATGTAAGAGTGAAATCAATGGGAATTCTGGTTAAGTACCTGTGTCCAGGAATTCAGACTTTACATGCTGCTCTGTTTGCTCCAGGCCACCATTGAGATTGGCACATCTCCGTCATCGCTACCCAAGTGTGTGTTAAACCACCTCTGTTCTCCAGCTTTTTGTAGACTTTTTAGTTCTTAGATGGATCTGAGTGTAAATATACCTTTTCATAGAAGGTTTTACTGTGTAATGAAAAATGGAGGGTTTCTGATCTCCTTTTAGTCCATCTCATCCTCTTTTGATGATTAGTAATGTGTGTGTATGATAGTAAAGAACCTCCCTACGGAGCCAGCGCTTATTCTCTTATTATTATTATTATTATTATTATTATTATTATACAGTACAGCAGTAAATCCATGTACCCACCTGTCTTTATCAATGAACACTTATAGAAATGCATATGGTAATACCCTATTGTTATTGGGAGGTACGGGCAACATAAAGGTGGCCATAGACGCACAGATACTATCGTACAAAACAAATTTTGGTATGATATTCGGTGCGTGTATGGTGGAAAAAGAGCCAACTGATCATGGCAGAAGACTTGGATATCGGTCGGCTTGTTGATCAGGCTGGACGGAACATTTTGATCGGCCACCTTTGAAGGCACCCAAACATCAGCCATTGTTGGTGCCATATCCTCAGATACAGGTAGAATTCTATTGTTTCTATCGGTATATCTGACGATTCAGCCCTACACGTGTGTATTGAAATGAACAGTCTTTCCAAGAAAGATCGCAATCGTTACGTCTATGGCCACCTTAAGGTGCCAACATTTGGACAAGTGAACAAATGGATTTTTATTGTCATTTCAGCCATAAACAGTAATACGGTACATAGTGCAAGCAAAATCCATACTCCCCTCTACCACCTGCTCCTGTTCCAGTCTGTGTAAGAGTAACTTAATTACTCTTATTTTTCTGAATACAGGTATGGGACCAGTTATCCAGAATCTGGTCTTCCATTTTCATACCTTAAAGGGGTGGTTCCCCTTCACACAACTAGTTGTTTTCTGATAAATCACCAGGAATAACGACTCTTTCCAATTACATTATATTTTCTATGTGTCACTGTTTTCCTAATATTGAAGTTTAAAGTGTCTTTTTTTCACCTACTAAAGCAGGGAGGCCGACCCTGTAACCTGTTATAAATTGATACATTTAGTTGATACATTTCTTATTTGTGTCCCTGCTGAGCAGAATCTCTGGGTTTCATTACAGGCAGCTGTTAGAATTGATACAATAGTTGCTAATACTCCAAAGATGCTGCTGAGAAATGGATCAACTAAATGTAGCAAAATTGTAACGGGTCAGAATCTGCACCTGAATTACTGAGCTGCCAGACACAGGAACATTAAACTTTAAAATTAGATTTTGGAAAAACAGTAAAAAATAAATAATGGAAAGTAATTGAAAAAGTTTTTATTTCTGGGAAACAATCTGAAAACAAGTGAACTGGAAAAAGTGTTGGGAAGGAGAACAATACTAGAAAAACTACTAGAAAAATTATTTACCACTGGAAAATAAACCCGATAGGCTGGTTTTGCTTCCGATAAGGATTAATTATATCTTAGTTTGGATCAAGTACAAGCTACTGTTTTATTATTACAGAAATTTTTTTACATTTGGATTATTTGGATAAAATGCAGTCTATGGGAGACGACCATTCTGTGAATTGGAGCTTTCTGGATTAACGAGTTTCTGGGTAACTGATTTGATACCTCTACATTTTGTTTGGAGACATGTTTGACATAGCAACCAAATAGATGTTTGTTTTGTAATTTGCAGATTGGTTGCTATGGGTTTTTAGACCAGCAGTGTTTATTACATTCATTACCACCTTGAACTTTATGGCTCTTGTGTGAAGCCAGTATGTGTTTTCCCTTACTCTCCCCTTCTTCAAGTGATGACAGTGAACTCTAAACATATGATATAGGATAATGTCTGTGATGGACAGCATGGGCACAGGGCAACTCCATCCCAAGGAATTCTGCCAAGGGATTCCCTTTAGCATGAAAGATATAGTAGATAGAGGCATTTACATGTATCTTATGGGGCTCACATTCACACTGAGCATTTGGAGAGGCTGCCTGACATTCTTCTGCTGTTGCTGGATAGAAAGTTATCTGTTAATTACTGTTGAAAGGTATATCTGCTATAAGAACAGCAGTTGCCGTTTCATTTTCTTTTTCTCTATATTTTCATGTAGAACCCATCCACTACTTGTTCTGTGCATTACCTGCATAACTGTACTCATATACACAGTAGCTGTTGTAACAAGACAAGCAGCAGACAGCTCTGGGCTAAGAAAGGTAATTTTCCTAGTTGTGACCTCAGACAGCATCTCAGGAAATACAAATATTCTCTTATTAAAAACAAACCCTGGGAAAAGCGATACTTTTGTACTTTTTATTATCACTAGCAGTAGTTTATAGTCCGGAAAGATACTTTTTATCACAAGCAGCAGTTCCGCACTAGGAAAGATACTTTTTATACCATTTAGCACATGCAAGTAAAGTAGCAGTTTTAAATTAATATTACAGGACTGTTGTAACAGAACACATTGATGGCTCATAAATATGGGTATGTATGGACAAATGGAAATATGCATAATGTGCATTTGCATCAGGGATGCAGCTGAACTTCAGTTCCCAGAACCCCCTGACAAGTGTAGCCAGGGATATTATAAGTCACCATAATCGTTCCATGAAGTGGATAAAATTGTCATAAAACCTGTATCCAGGGCCATCAGGGGGTACTGCTGTACCCAGCCTTGCCTTAAGGGGGCTATGCTGCACTTTTTGAAATAGCCGTGCCGCCTCTTCTGAAGTCCCAAACCGTCGAAGAGCTGAAGAGCGGTGAAAAGACCCAAAGTCACGAAAGCAGCTGAAGTTGAAGCCCTGAAGCGGCAAAAAGACCTGAAGCCACAGAAATATCCGTAGTTGAAGCTGCAAAAAGACCTGATGCCACGATAATAGCTGGAGTTGAAGTCCTGAAACGGCGAAAAGACCCAAAGCCACGAAAATAGCCGAAGTTGAAGCCCTGAAAAGACCTGAAGACCTGAAAATAGCCAGAGTTGAAGCCGTGAAAAGACCTGAAGCCATGATAATAGTTGGATTTGAAGTCCTGAAGTGGCCAAAAGACCCAAAGCCATGAAAATAGCCAAAGTTGAAGCCCTGAAAAGACTTGAAGCCATGAAAATAGCCAGAGTTGAAGCAGCGAAAAGACCCGAAGCCACGAAAATAGCTGAAGTTGATGTCCTGAAGTGGCGAAAAGACCCAAAGCCACGAAAATAGCCGAAGTTTAAGCCCTGAAGCCCCGAAAAGATCTGAAACCATGAAAATAGCTGGAGTTGAAGTCTTGAAGTGGTGAAAAGACCCAAAGCCACAATAATAGCTGAAGTTGAAGTCCTGAAGTGCAAAAAGATCCGAAGTCATGAAAGGAGCTGAAGCCATGAGTTTAGTTCTACTGAACACCAATGTGTGTTTTTTTTAATCTTTTTAAACCCCTGGCCATCAATGTATTATTTTAATACTCTATTAAAAAAATCTTTTATGGGGGGCCCTGGCACCAATGTTTTTTTAAACTAATAGGGGGGCCCTGACCACCAATTTTGACCATAAATGGCTTTTTATAACGTGTGTGTGTGTGGGGGGGGGGGGTTTAGCGATCATGTCTGTGTGGTCTTTTAACTGTGGTGTGGAGTGGGCAGGATCTGGGGAAAATGTTGTTGTACATACTGTAGCTCATGATTTCTAATGGCAGCCCTGCCTGTATCTCTGGTCTTGGAATTCCTCTGTGACGTAATATTCTTATATTTTAGGGGGTGCTTTAGTCACTATATTATTGGCACTTGTCAAGGAAGATTTTTTTTTTTTTTTAATCTTGAATTTTTTTCAGTGTATTGTCTTTTACAAGTGTATGAAATGCCATATATCGTACTTAGTTTTGCAGTCTTAAAAGCTTCCAATTATGAGCCCCTCTGTGTGGGCTGTATTCCATATTATCTCTGTGGCTGGTGGGTGGGCACAGCTTGAAGTTGTCTCATAACTGAAGCACCTTGGCATCTGCTAGTTTAACAGCAGCATTATCAATCCTTCATCTAAATATTAGAAATTCATATTCTTATGCTAATAAGCAATTAGGCACATTATTAATTTTAGAATGTCAATTGTGTACTAGTACTTCAGCGGATACCACAAGCCGCTAGACGCCCAGACTGCGGATGCCAATTGATGAGATGCGGGGGCCTTTCATCACTCACAGACCAGTTTACTGTTTGTTATTTATCAGTATAAAAACTCCCTCATTTCCTATTGTAGCTTCTTCAGTAATAGCTGTCTTACTTTTTTCATATTCTGCTTCTGTGTAGTTAAAAAAAGAAAAAGGCCATAGGAATATATAAAACATGTTTATAGTTTAAGGGGTTTGCTAATAAAATGGCATGCATATTGCCTAGTAATAAAAATTCAAATATAATAGCCTTTTAAATATAAGGCTATTAGGCCTATAGTGCCTACTTTTACCATAGGCACTGTCTCTTCCTATTGTACCTGCTATCATACAGTCACACTCCCTTCCCAGAGACTATTATCCCACTGTTACTATAGGCACCATCTCTCCCTACTATACCTGCTATCCCACAGTCACACTCCCTTCCCAGAGACACTTATCCCACTGTTACTATAGGTACCATCTCTCCCTACTGTACCTGCTATCCCATAGTCATGCTCCCTTCCCAAAGACTATTATCCCACTGTTACTATAGGCACCATCTCTCCCTACTATACCTGCTATCCCACAGTCACAGTCCCTTCCCAGAGACTATTATCCCACTGTTACTATAGGCACCATCTCTCCCTACTATACCTGCTATCCCACAGTCACACTCCCTTCCCAGAGACACTTATCCCACTGTTACTATAGGTACCATCTCTCCCTACTGTACCTGCTATCCCATAGTCATGCTCCCTTCCCAAAGACTATTATCCCACTGTTACTATAGGCACCATCTCTCCCTACTATACCTGCTATCCCACAGTCACACTCCCTTCCCAGAGACTATTATCCCACTGTTACTATAGGCACCATCTCTCCCTACTATACCTGCTATCCCACAGTCACAGTCCCTTCCCAGAGACTATTATCCCACTGTTACTATAGACAACATCTCTCCCTACTATACCTGCTATCCCACAGTCACACTCCCTTCCCAGAGACTATTATCCCACTGCTACTATAGGCACCATCTCTCCCTACTATACCTGCTATCCCACAGTCACAGTCCCTTCCCAGAGACTATTATCCCACTGCTACTATAGGCACCATCTCTCCCTACTATACCTGCTATCCCACAGCCACACTCCCTTCCCAGAGACTATTATCCCACTGCTACTATAGGCACCATCTCTCCCTACTATACCTGCTATCCCACAGTCACACTCCCTTCCCAGAGACTATTATCCCACTGCTACTATAAGCACCATCTCTCCCTACTATACCTGCTATCCCACAGTCACAGTCCCTTCCCAGAGACTATTATCCCACTGTTACTATAGGCACCATCTCTCCCTACTATACCTGCTATCCCATAGTCACACTCCCTTCCCAGAGACTATTATCCCACTGTTACTATAGGCACCATCATTCCCTACTATTCCACTATCACATCTCCTTCCCAGAAGCTGTGTTCCCATTCATGTTGACATTTGGTTGATTGATTGGGTACAGTTAAAAGGCCATCTTTGCAAGAGCCCTAAAAATAGCAGTATCTAGTATGTTTCAGTATATCATAGGGGCTGCAAATTAAACTTGTTCTTTTGCACACAAGCCCCCTAAAGACAACTTTGATAGGTACCAAGTGGCTTAGCACATTTCGTATTTGGAAGTTTAGTGAAGAATATTTTTGCAATTTTAAACTTTCACTTGAATTTGCCCGTGTAATGGACAAATGATCTAATATATATTTTTCTATTAACGGTATTTTTGCCCTAATCCTATTTCTCTGACAGAGCTTGAAATATTCTGCTTGTATGAACAGATGGCAAGCGGTGGTAAAGTGATTTTCTCAACATCAAAGCTATAATCTTCAACTAAAGGACTCACAATAAGCATATGATTTCTGCTAAGGCAAACTCTCATTTGCGATTCATGCCTTTTGGATGATACTGAACAAAATTGGGACTAAGGGGCATCTGGGCTACTTATATAAGAAATATTGTATTTAAACAAGAAACACTTGAGCTGTTCCCTGCTGCTGAGTTCTGAGCTGACATTCTATGTATGCTGTGCCAAAGCTGGCGGACACAGGAACTGTACATATATATATATATATATATATATATATATATATATCTATCTGAGTCACTTTTCTTTTGAATCAAATAAGTTACAATTCAGTGCAACGGCATAGGGCACTGTGAGTTTGGAGGATACCCAGAAAGTATGTCAAGCGTTGACTTGGTTATTAATGTTGTGCCATTTGCAGCAAAGAACACACTTTAAAATGAAAACTAAAGCCGTTATTCATTTCTGTTTGGCTGTGCCCCTTCCTATGGCCCTATGACATATGAGTCTGTCCCCAATTACCTTCCAGTTCCAAACTGCCCTGGCCTTAGCATACACATGCTCCTTCTCTGACTTAACGTAGAACTAAAGCCTAACTAAAGAAGTAGCTAGAAATGTTGTACATTATGTTTTGGGCTTCTGTACCAGCCCAAGGCAATCACAGCCCTTTAGCAGTAAAGATCTGTGTCTCCAAAGATGCCCGTTAGTCCAACATTTTTACATGGGGGATCTGTAGAATGTGAGTGTTTGCAGGCCACATTTAATAACTGTAGGTGCAATTATAATTTTAGCCCAGTGCACGGAGGGATGATGTGCCTGTTCATATGCTTTCTTTGAAACCACATCTCACTCTATGATCCAGCCTATGTCCCAGTTTCACCATAACTCTTCTATACCTGGTTGGGCCATAAACAGCAGCAATGATTATTCATGTTGTAGATTTACAATAGGCTGGTAGGGCAGGGCTTAGGCATCTGATGGAGCGGACTGAAAAAACCCTGCAGAACAAACAAAAAGTCTGTCTGAAAGAAAACATTTGAACAAGTCCAACAAAAAGATAACCGGTATGTCCACTGAAGTAGATGTTATTTTTGTTGGTAGTAATCCTACCTCGTTCAAATTGCACGTGGTGTATATACTCATCACTCCTCACTTTCAGTACATTGTTATCTGATCGTTCAATTGCCTCATCTGTTAAAGAATACATTAAGAAAAATAAATGTTGTGCCCTTTTGTGGAATTGTCTGCTTTTTAGGTGTGTCTTTCCAACAGAGTGTGTGTGTGTATGTATGTATGTGTATATATATATATATATATATATATATATATATATATTTATTTATACTTCCTATTGTGAGCCTGCATTGTCAATAAGGAGACTTGCGTAATACTCGAGACGACACCTGATATAAGTGAATGAATAATGGGCAAATACACCTGTTTGGAACCTACCTGTTATACTGCAGGGTTACCAAACTGGTTATGCCACAAAAATTGGGTTGTAGTCAAAGGTAAAAAAAAAAAAAAAAGGATGGTACTTGTTATCCAGAATGCTTGGTACCTGCGGTTTTCTGGATACAAGATATTTCTGTAATTTGGATCTCCATACCTCAAGGGTGCTTAAAATCATTTAAACATTAATCAAACTCAATTTGCTAGTGTTGCATCCAATAAGGATTCATTATAGCTTAATTGGAATCATCTAAAAGGTACTGTCTTCTTAGTACAGGGAAATAGGAAATCGTTTTTAAATATTTGATTTAATTCATTAAAATGGAATTTATGGGAGATGGCCTTCCTGGAATTTGAAGCTTTCTAGATAATAACTGGTTTCCGCATAATACATCCTATACCTGTGTTTACAGCTCAGTGGCTGTACTGCATTCCAAATAGCCCAAATTTATTTTAGATATTAAAGTCTCTGTCATAATACATATAAAAAAGCTTACTTGCAATTTGGGTGAGGCCCAAATGGAATCGTTGCTCATAGAACCTAAAATTGTTTCCTCTTATACATCACTGAAATGTCCTCTGACTGGGAATGTATTGGAGAATTTGGGCAGATCATCAAGAGACTTATTTTTATTAAGTTCTCCACTTAAAGATGAAATAACTTTATACTCCAGTTGCAGCTTTTTCATTGGAGCAAAGTAAGAATGTATAGAACTTTGCTGTGTAGATATTTATTTGCATGCGGAAAGCAAATGCCTTTAGTTAGGTGTAATCTCCAGATAGCGCAGTAATAAAAAGTAACAATACATTTGTGGCCTTACAGATTACTTGTTTTTGAAATGGGGTCAGTGACCCCCATTTTAAAGCTGGAAAGAGTCAGAAGAAAAAAAGCACATAAGTAAAAGAAAAAAAATATAAAAAATAAATAATGGAGACCGATTCTAAAGTTGCTTAGAAATGGCCAATCTATAACATATTAAAGGTGAACCACATTTAAATTAACGTTTAGTATAATGTAGAGTGGTAATCTGAGATGATTTGCAATTGGGTTTTGTTTATATTAATGGTGTTTTTTGAGTTAATTTTTTTTATTCAGCAGTTTACAATTTCTGTAATCTGGTTGCTAGGGTCCAAATGACCCTAGCAACCTAGCACTGATTTAAATAAGAGACTGGAATATGAGTAGGAGAGGACCTGATAAGAAAGAAGCGTAATAAGAAGTAGCAATAACAATATATTTGTAGCCTTACAGAGCTTTTGTATTTAGATGGGGTCAGTGACCCCCCATTTGAAAGCTGGAAAGAGTCAGACGAAGAAGGCAAATAACTCTAAAACTGTGAGAGAAAAAAAAAAAAGTCCAATGGAAATGTTGCTTCTAATTAGCCATTCTATAACATACTAGAAGTTAACTCAAAGGTGAACTACCCCTTTAAGGGTAGCACTACATGGAACGTTTTTCGGCGTGATCTGACTTGCTTGCGACAAATCCCATGCAAAGGAAATAAGGTAATAGCTAGAAATGTCAGATGAAGTCGCAGCGTTGATCAGATGTGACACAACTGTCGGATGCTAACGCAGCATGCAGGCTCTGCGACTTCATCCGACAGTGCCTTCACTTACTTTATTTTTGTCGCAGCGCGTTGGATTGCGCAGAAAACTTCAGTGTAGTCCTATCCTAAGAGATAGAAATGTCAGATGAAGTGGCAGTGTTGATCTGACGCGACACAACTGTCGGATGCAGACGCAGTGTCCGATCAACGCTGTGAAAATGCATTCTCTTACCTTATTTCCGTCTAATGCGATTTGTCGCAGGTGTATTGTCGCAGTGAGTCGGATTGCGCTGAAAATGTCCGTGTAGTCCTATCCTTAAAGGGTTGTTCACTTTTGAGTTAACTTTTAGTATGATGTAGAGTGTGATATTCTGAGATTTGCAATCGGTTTTCACTTTTGTGGTTTTGGAGTTATTAAGCTTTTTATTCAGCAGCTCTCCAGTTTGGAATTTCAGCCATCTGGTTGCTAGGGTCCAGATTACCCTAGCAACCATACACTGATTTGGATGAGAGACTGGTATATGAATAGGAGAAGGCCTGAATAGAAAGATGAGTAATAAAAAGTAGCAATAACAATACATTTGTAGCCTTACAGATCATTCGGTTTTTAGATGGGGTCTTGTGGAAAGCATCAGAAGAAGAAGGCAAATAATTTAAAAACTGTAAAAAATAAATAATGAAGACCAGTTTAAAAGTTTCTTAGAACCTACCAATCCATAACATACTAAAAGTTAACTTAAAGTTGAATATGACACATACATAGAGACAAGTGAAAGTTATTGAAGCCAAGGACACGAGGCACTACTTGGAACCATTGTTTTCCACTGGCAAAAAATATGCCAGACCTGACATCAATGTAATAACGGATTTATATCGACTGCTACTGAACATTTTTAGAAGGTTAGGTTAGACTTCTATTTATATGTTTATAAAACCATAACATTATTTCAGCGTTACTGGATAAGACGCATCCCATTTGTATCATGGCGGGTAAGTCCCAAAGTATAGGATTATTTAGCCCTTGCTAGTTGGGTCAGTGCTGTTATTGTAACCCTGTGTAATGCTGTTCTAATGCTCTTGGCATTTGCTGCAATGAAATCCATGTCATTATCTTGTGCCATTCATTTTAATTCCCCCAGTAAATCTAGAGAAGTAAATGTAGCCGTTGTTGCATTCATACAAAGACCCTTGTATTAGAGTTATAAATTCCTCAATGGAAACCTTCATCCAAGTGTGATTAAGCGCAAGGCTAGGGGAATTGGCTTCTCTCATCATATGCAAATGACAGTGCAAGGAGAAGCGCATGCCATGCAGATTTGGGTGCTGGGAGAGAGACTTTTTAGGCATGGCTCTGCTCATCAAGTGTCCTTTTGGTTTATATGCTAAAGCATAATGCTTCACCCATTTTAAATAATCCATCCTTTTCCCAAAAAAAACCCATTACTTTGGAATCACAGGATAAGGGACCACAGTAGAGCAGTTTTCAAACCTACTGTTTATATAAAAAGGTAAGGCATCTGTTATCCAGAAAGCTCCAAATTATGGAAAGGCCATCTCCCGTAGACTCCATTTTATCCAAATAATTTCCTTTTTCTTTCTAATAATAAAACAGTATCTTGTACTTGATCCCAACTAGGGATGCATCGAATCCACTTTTTTGGATTCGGCCGAATACCGAACCGAATCCGAACCCTAATTTGCATATGCAAATTAGGGGTGGGAAGGGGAAACATTTTTTACTTCCTTGTTTTGTGACAAAAAGTCACGTGATGTCCCTCCCCACCCCTAATTTACATATGCAAATTCGGATTCGGTTCGGCCAGGCAGAAGGATTCTGCCGAATCCGAATCCTGCTGACAAAGGCCGAATCCCGAACCGAATCCTGGATTCGGTGCATCCCTAATCCCAACTAAGATATAATTAATCCTTATTTGAAGCAAAACCAGCCTATTGGGTTTATTTAATGTTTATTATTATTATTATTATTATTATTATTATTATTATGGATGCATCGAATACATACCTCCCAACTGTCCCGTTTCAAGAGGGACAGTCCCTCTTTTGACAGCTCAACCCGCAGTACCTCGTTTGTACTAGAAAGTCATGATTTTCTCTGCACGGAACAGGCAGAAAAAGAAACAATGTTTCTAATTTATTTGGCTTTTGCTAGAGAGCCCAGAATAACCACAGCTGCAGATAAGATACTTTTGTAACAATTTTGAGATAAGCAAATAAGTAATTGTAACAATATAAGATAACTAGTCTCTTGGGAAAAGTTATACACACAGCTTAAAGGTCGCTTCACCTTCATTAGCAAAACTGTAATAACTGAAAAAAACCAACAGAAATATGTTCAAACTTTAATAACCTGCCAAATTTAGTAAAATGTACATGGTATTTAGGGGGTGTGACTACAAAAATGGGCATGGTCAAAATTTTGCCGCACTGCAACTTTTAATGTCCCTCTTTTTATTTCCAAAATGTTGGAAGGTATGACCGAATCCACTATTTGGTATTTAGCTAAATCCCCAAATCATTTGTAAAAGATTTGGCCAAATAACGTATGCAAATTAGGGTCAGGAAATGAAAAAGTGGGAATAAAAATGTTTTACTTCCGTGTTTTGTGACGAAAAGTCATGTGATTTCCCTTCCCGCTCCTAATTTACATATGCAAGTCGGGATTCAGTTTGGCCAGGCACAAGGATTCAGGAGAATCCAAATCCTGCTGAAAAAAAGGCAGAATCATGACTGAATCAATCCCCAACTGAATCTTGGATTTGTTGCATCCCTAGTTGAAATAATTTTTTATACACTTAAGATTTGAAGATCCAAATTACGGAAATGATCAGTTATCCAGAAAACCGGAGCATATAACAGGCTCCATACCTGTGTATATAAATATGCTAGAATAAACAATCATTTTGTATTTAGGCATAATCCATCTTATCCCTCTGTAGGCAGCCAAGTAGCGTTATAGACAAAGAGGTCAGAGCGTTAGGGGGGAGTTAAAGGCCACCAGAGAATGTTGTGTTTGTGGGGGCTGTGGATGCACATAGACAAATAAATCATTAACTTGTTTTTTAAATCCAAATAATTTTCCTTCTGTTGCAAGCTATGTTAAAGGAAGAGTTAACTGTAACAGCAGGGCACTTCTGACGATATTACCCTTGGAAAGGACACTTATAACATTCAGCAATTCACAGTATATTGCTAGTCATTTCTTATGTTACCTGCACAGCTCCTATGCCCATAGCTTATATAATTGCTTTATTTCTGTGGGTCTGTAAGATTAATGTCAATTTCCTTCCGTTAAAAGCCTTTCCTTATTCAGAAATGTCTGTTTGACAAATAATTGCGCTGCAATGAAAAGCTGTCAGCTGGAATATTTTTTAAATACATTTCCTTAATGGAAAAGTCCAGCCTTCAGTCATACAGTATACACCAATATCATCAGTAATGGCAAGTCCAAATGCATAAGGGCTTGCTCCTGTACAACTCTCTATCCCTACTATACCTGCTATCCCACAGTCACAGCCCCCCCCCCCGAGACTATTATCCCACTGTTACTATAGGCACCATCTCTCCCTACTATACCTGCTATCCCACAGCCACACTCCCTTCCCAGAGACTATTATCCCACTGTTACTATAGGCACCATTTCTCCCTACTATACCTGCTATCCCACAGTCACACTCCCTTCCCAGAGACTATTATCCACTGTTACTATAGGCACCATTTCTCCCTACTATACCTGCTATCCCACAGTCACACTCCCTTCCCAGAGACTATTATCCACTGTTACTATAGGCACCATTTCTCCCTACTATACCTGCTATCCCACAGTCACACTCCCTTCCCAGAGACTATTATCCACTGTTACTATAGGCACCATCTCTCCCTACTATACCTGCTATCCCACAGCCACACTCCCTTCCCAGAGACTATTATCCCACTGTTACTATAGGCACCATTTCTCCCTACTATACCTGCTATCCCACAGTCACACTCCCTTCCCAGAGACTATTATCCCACTGTTACTATAGGCACCATTTCTCCCTACTATATCTGCTATCCCACAGTCACACTCCCTTCCCAGAGACTATTATCCCACTGTTACTATAGGCACCATCTCTCCCTACTATACCTGTTATCCCACAGTCACACTCCCTTCCCAGAGACTATTATCCCACTGTTACTATAGGCACCATCTCTCCCTACTATACCTGCTATGCCACAGTCACACTCCCTTCCCAGAGACTATTATCCCACTGTTACTATAGGCACCATCTTTCCCAACTATACCTGCTATCCCACAGTCACACTCCCTTCCCAGAGACTATTATCCCACGGTTACTATAGACACCATCTCTACCTGCTATCCCAGGTAAAATCTACAGGTACAATCTTGGCTTCCTAACTACAGCTGCAGGTATCCTGTTACAATCCTATAGCTGCAATAAAGTCAGTCCTTTCTCATTTGTTTCTCCTTACTGTACAATGGATGGAGTTTGTTGTATATTGACCTTTCCTCTCACTGCTAATGTGTAGGCCCCAGAGCAATTGCCCTGCCTTAGACTTCTCTTCAGGACAAGTTTGCATGTAAAAAGCAATGAAACAGCAGCAGTGTTTAAAAAATGAATAAATAAACCTGCACTGTAGATCTTCAGCTTGAATCCTATGAACCTGTGTGTAAGGCTGCCATGTTTGTGATCAAGCATACCAATAAATGATAATCCATAATGCACTAAGAGGAATACATTGTACAGAAAGCTGCTAATTGATTTTGAATAATGGCAAAGTGGAACTAAATGAAAATGATTACCAACTGTTTGAGTGATGTTCCAAAAATCCGATTCTGTAATTGCAGAGGTCATGAATTTAAAATAATCAATTGCGTTACACAAAAGCAAATTCTCAGTAATTTTGTTTATCCAAGTACATAGACATTCGAGCCAGAACTGATGCTTTGTACTGACATTAGCAGGCCAGTCTCTAGAAAGGTTTTCTTTCTGTATTAATAACAATGATCAGTCATAGATGACTTCTGTGTGGGAGAAAAGCCATGTGTCACCTTCAGAAAGTAAATGCAGACAGGCCCGGATTTGCGGCAAGGCCGCATAGGCCCGGGCCTAGGGCGGCAAAAAAATAGGGGCGGCATGCCGCCCAGCCGCATTATGGGGACACGTGCGTCCCCATTCAATTACAGCAGCTGCGCCGGTGTTTTTTCGCCGGCGCGCTGGGGAGGGGAGGTGGGCGCTAGGGCCGCGCGGCCGCCTGGTCGGACCGCGCGGCCTAGGGCCGCCCCTTATTGAAATCCGGCGCTGAATGCAGAGCTGCCCCCCCCCCCATACAGGGGGCTGATAAAATCCTCCAATTCAGCCCTTACATACTGAGTCTACAATTTATTGGCCTGTGTATTGCTCCCCCCGACAGGCCTGCCCTGCATATATCTAGTCGAAAATTGGTTAAGTATTCATCAGGTAAGTTTCAAAATTCCGTCAGGGTGAGGATGACTTTGGCTTGTTGATTCAGTTCTCTCCCCAAAGACCTGCAATTTCTGTTGAACGTTTGGCCATCAGCCCAATATTGCCCACCTCAAGGTGGTCATATTGGGGAAAGATCTGCTACTCGTTTGGTGACCTCAACCTCAAAGATCTTTAACTGTATGACCAGCTTTACATCATACCAGGTGCAGCTGGACCCTGGGTATGGTTAGGGTATAACAAAGCATGGTCAGGGGGGGTTCTGGGGCTATTGATGAAATTATGAAAGGAGTTGTTCACCTTTAAATCAACTTTTAGTATGATGTAGAGAGTAATATTCTGAGACAATTTGCAATTGGTTTTCATTTATTATTTTTTATGGTTGTTGAGTTATTTAGCAGCTCTCCAGTTTGCAATTTCAGCAGCTAGGGTCCAAATTCCCCAAGCAACCATACATTGATTTGAATAAGATATTGGAATATCAATTGGGCCTGAATAGAAATATGAGTAGCAATAACAATACATATGTAGCCTTACAGAGCATTTGTTTTTAAATGGGGTCAGTGATCCCCATTTGAAAAGAGTCAGAAGAAGAAGGAAAATAATTCAAAAACTGTAAAAGAAAAAATTATGGTCAATTAAAATTATGCTTAGCATTAATCATTCTATAACATACTAAAATTTAATTTAAATGTGAATCACCCCTTTAAATGCTGCCTTCGCTGACTATTCTTTTTGGTATTGACGTGTTATCACAAAAGGATTCAGTAGTTAATAAGTGAGTCAGTGGTCCTAAGTTTGATTCCAACCTGGACACTGTCTGCAGGGAGTTATTTGGTTTCCCTTCAGTTATCCGGCTTTCCTTCCACACTCCAAAATCATAGAGGCGGATTAATTGGCTCCTGATAAAATTGACCAAAGTGTGTTTGTATGTAATGGGAGCTTTGTAAGCTGTGCTTGGGTAGGGACCAATGTCCGTGGTAAACAATCTCTTTAAGGACCAAACTCCACAGGAGATTCTAATCAGATTTTGTGGGTCAGATTTTATTTGATTTTGCCATGCAACACCACGCAACAGTTCGAGATTTGTAGTATACTACAAAATCTGATCCCCCACAACTGTAATGTAATGTCAGACCAGATTCTTTTGGAGTCCTTTGTTCATGCATTTGCACCTAACATACAATTTTCAATGAGAAATAAGTCTTTCTGACACCATAACTTTTTATCAGATTTTTGTATCAGTCCCATTTTTTACAAGGGATGCACCGAATCCCCTATTTGGGATTTGGCCAAATCCTTTGTGAAAAATCCGGCGAATCCTTTGTTATAAATTTGGCCTAATTGGGAAAGCAAAAAGTGGGGAAAACATTTTTACTTCCTTGTTTTGTGATGAAAAGTCAAGTGATTTCCCTTCCTGTCCCTAATTTACTTATGCAAATTCGGATTTGGTTCGGCCAGGCACAAGGATTCGTCCGAATCCGAATCCTGCTGAAAAATTCTGAATCCTGGCCAAATCCTGAACTGAATCTACATCTGAATCTGACTACATCAGACTTGTAGAATGCGTTACTGTAATGATCACCACTGGGAACCAGGGTGATCGAGGAGAGCCACTCCCTGGGGAGCGGATATGGGGGAAGCCCTGGGGTGTAGCCAAAGATGGTAGGAGGCATGGGCAGGGTTGAAACGAAGATTTAATGGTAACAAAAGGATAAACAAAGGCAAGAAGGGCAAGGTGAAGATAGGGTCAGGCCAAAGTCAAAACAGGGGTTCCACCGGATAAGAGGTAATGGGGTACTCACACAGGAAACAAGGATTTCAGGAACAAGGTAATCAAAGTCCAAAGCGTTTAGGGCACAGGATCCAGGCTACAACAGCACAGAAACATTTATGACTCAGCCCTGAGCAAAGCTCAGGGCGGGGTTAATAAAGGGCAGGTAATTGGGAATGGGGAACACATGAGGGTAAATGAGGTGGGTGGAGAATAGGGAGGAACAGAAGAACAAACTGTGAACAGGCAGATAACATAAGTAACATCAAGAGTTCATGATGAGCCCCAAGAGCCCCTGGTGGCTCATCTGGCAAGGTGCCGTGTCCAGAACCCAGGAAACCAAGGATCGATCTTGGGCTTATCCTGACAGTTACACGATCTGTAACTACAAAAAGCCTTTGTCATCAGACACTACATGCCTGGTGTTGCGTGGCAAGATCAGATAAAACCATAGCCACAAAATCCCTTATGGAGTTTAGCCCTAAAGTGCTTTTACATGTATTGGTGCTGTATAAATAAAGGTCCGTTATAACAGAGGACTTAAAAGGCATGTTAAGTCCAAAATAAAATAAAGCTAGAAATGCTGTATTTTGTATACTAAACATAAACTTACTGCACCAGAAGCCTAATCAAACAAATAATTTATGATTTTAAAGTTGGCTACAGGGGGTCACCATCTTGTAAATTTGTTAAACATCTTTGCAAGACCAAGACTGTGAACATGCTCAGTGTGGTCTGGGCTGCTTAGGGATCGTCATAAACAAAGCTGTTTGAGTTCTGCATGGCTAGGAAGTAAGGCGGGGGCTCCCCCTGCTGTTCATAAGTATGATTGCTTCCCTGCTCAGCAGTTAGGGACCATCTGACAATTCCTATCCACAGCAGTAAATGAAGTGGTAATTTAACTGTAGACAGTCAGGTTTCTTATAAAAATGGTACACATTTTTTAATTAAAGTATATTGGAGATAGGTGTCTTTTTCATTAAAGAAAGTAAAGTAAGAAAGTAGGGTTGCCAGCCAGGTGGCAACCCTACTTAGGGCTCAGGATCGGATCCACCCAATATCGCCCACCTCAATGTGGGCATATCAGCGAACTCTACGTGTATGGCCACCTTTAGTTTATGCTGTGGTCAGATGTAGTAGAAAGAGCAAAACCACTCATACTTAAATGTATTTGCACTTTATGCCTTGTTTTGTTCTGTTTACTCCAGGGAGCAAACATTGAGCAGTAGTTGTCATCAGTAGTACAGTGAGCACCTCCCAGTTTGTGATAATTACTGTGATAATACCAAGTGGGATTTCCTTCCGGGCCATATGTTGTACTTCAGCTCTTGTTTGTATGAGGTTGCTGGAAATAAAAACAGCCAAAGGTTTAATGACGCCCCTTTACAAACAGAGACAGTGCCTTAGAGATTTTGTTAGTAAGTGCCCACTTCTTTCCTACTAAATGAAACTTTAGAAGTTATCAAAGCGCTTAAAAGGTTTTTTTTTACCTTTCAAACTATTTTTTAACTTCAGAATTAAGACTTATTTTATTACTTCCTATTTCTGTTTGTGACGAGTTTTCTTATTCTAAATTAAAGTTTTAAAGTCATAATTTACTTTTATAGTGCCTTTCTGTAGCAACTCGGGGGGGGGGTCACCGACTCTGCAAACAGTTAAAAATTGATACATTAGTTGATACATTTCTTATCTTTGTCCCTGCTGAGCAGAATCCCTGAGTTTCATTAAAGGCAACTGTTAGAATTGATACAATAGTTGCTGATATTCTACAGATGCTGCAGAGAAATGTATCCACTAATGTAGCAAATTGTAACAGTTCAGAATCTGCACCCGGATCCCTGAGTTGCCAGACTGAAACAACCAGAGGGAGGAACATTAAACTTTACAAGGAAATTTTAGAAAACACAGTAGTAAAACAATTACATTTGGAAAGCAAATGGAAAAAAAAAAAAGTCTTTACTTCTGGTGAACAATCTGGAAACAACTGAACTGATAAATGTTTGTAAAGGTGAACCACCTCTTTATATTTCAATATTAGAAAAAGGGTCACAAATAGAAAATGGAATGTAACTGGAAAAAGTCTTTATTTCTGGTGAGATATTTGAAACTGTACTGAGTTTTAGAAGGTAAACAACCCCTTTAAATGCTCTTTTAAGGGGCTGTTCACCTTCCAAACACTTTTTTCAGTTGAGTTTTTTTCAGATTGTTCCCAAGAAATAGACTTTTTTTCATTTACTTTCTATTTTTTTACTCTTTTTCCAAAATCTAAGTATAAAGTTGAATGTTCCTGTCTCTGGTGTTTGAGTCTGGCAGCTCAGTAATTCAGGTCAGGGCCGGGCCAAGGTGTTTTGGCACCCTAGGCAAGGGCTTCAATCAGTGCCCCCCCAACTGATCATGCATTACCATTTCCCTCTTTACCATTCATATTGCCCCCTGTACCTGTGCCAGCAGCCATCATGTTGCCCCATGTACCTGTCCCAAGCCCCCAATCAGTACATATACCAGAGGCAGCTAAAAAAATTCATCATATTGCCCGTAATTTGTACCTGTGCCAGCAGTAGCCAAGAATCCATCATATTGCCCCAAACATGTGTACCTGTGCTAGCAACCACCATATTGTCCCATATACCTGAGCCAGCAGCAAAACCAATCCCTCATTTTGCCCCCAATCTGTACCTGTGCCAGCAGCAGCCAAAAAAATTCACAAAATTTCCCCTAAATATGTACTTTTGCCAGCAGGAGCGAAGAGGGAGGTGGGTAGTGCTTCTGCCCTCAGTACAAATCAAGGGCAAGAGGGGTTTGGAACAGGCGGTTTATAAAATTTAAAAACTATTAAAAGCGAAGCAAACCAGGGTTTAAAATCAACTGAAAAAATTCCCCTTAAAAGTGCGCCCCTCCCATGATTGCGCCCTAGGCAGGCGCCTACTCTGCCTACCCCTAGTTCCGGCCCTGATTCAGGTGCAGACTCTAAACTGTTACCATTTTGCAACATTTAGTGGATCCATTTCTCAGCAGCATCTCTGGAGTATTAGCAACTATTGTATCAATTCTAACAGCTATCTGTAATGAAACCCAGGGATTCTACTCAGCAGGGACACAGATAAAAAATGTGTCAACTAAACGTATCAATTTAGTACAGTTTACAGGGTCAGCGACCCCCCCCTTCCCAGAGCTGCATTAGAAGGTGAAAATGACAGTTTACACTTCAGTATTAGAAAAACTGTGACACTTAGAAAATAGAAAGTAATTAGAAAAAGTCTTTATTTCTGGTGATCTACCTGAAAACAACTAGTTTGAAGGTGAACAACCCATTTAAATACTGCTACAGGATTCTGTTTATTTTAGGCTTTATGCATAAATGCATGTTTTCAGGAGCTGCACCTAGTAGTAATCTGTGAGGGCTTTGGATTTAACGGTTTGTTTCCAGTTGAAAACGCTTTTAATTTCTCACTGTTGCTATAAATTCCACTGATTTCTACAGAGGGACAATTTACTTTCTCACTGAGAGTCAATTGGCTATACATGGCCAAGTTTGTTTGGGCAATTTGGCTGATTGCAGTCTTACTGCCGTTATGCCTTGGTACATTTGCCAGCTTTCACCCTCCCTTCAAATATGTGGAGTGCTGATCAAAACTGGGGTGTAGAATTTGCGCTACTATTGAACTACAGATTAATTTTGAGAACTGCTGCCTATGATCAGTGACACTCCCATTCAACATTTTTAGTTTGGCTGTGCTTGCACTTTAAAGGAATTTTTTTCAGTATAAAAACAAAAACTGGGTAAATAGATAAGCTGTGCAAAATAAAAAAAATGTTTTCAATACAGTTAGTTATCCAAAAATGTAATGTATAAAGACTGGAGTGACTGTATGTGTAACATAATAGCCAGAACGCTACTTCCTGCTTTGCTGCTCTCTTGGTTTCCACAGATTGGCTACCAGGCAGTAACCAATCAGTGACTTGAGGGGGGATGACATGGGTCATAAATGTGGATTTTGAATCTGAGCTGTATAACAAGGATCAATTGCAAACAAACTGAAAAGTCCCATGTGGCCCCCTTGAAGTCGTGGACTAACTCAGAAAAGCAGGAAGTAGTGTTCTGGCTAGTATATTAGACATCCAGCCACTCCAGCCTTTATACATTACATTTTTGACTAACTATATTAGAAACATTTTTTTATTTTGCACAGCCTATTTACCCAGTTTTTTGGGGTTTTTTTACGCTGAATGGTTCCTTTATTCCAGGTCAGTCCGGTCTGACAGCCATTCGTCTAAATTACTACAAACAACCAAATGTGTCTGAGACCTAAGCTCCATATTTGCAAATCAGAATTTTGAAAAGCTTTATCACCTTTACTGCCCAGCAAACTTATTAAATTTGTTAGTTAGTGAGCTCATTTATAATTTTCAGGTTTTTGTGCCGCCACCTTTTCTTTTCAAACTAACTAGATAAGGTAGAAGTAAAAGCTCCCGGCCAGCAATTAGCAGGACTGTATTGCAGTTCGTTTTGTAAAAAGTTTTTTCTAAATGCAACTGATCTGAGTGCAGCTTGTTGAACGCACACAAAAGAGTTTAATTAAAAAATGTGTACTGTTTTTATAAGTTTATTGGAGATAGGTTGCTTTTTCATTAAAGAAAGTAAAAAAGGATTTTATTTTTTTTGCCTTTACATGCCCTTTAAACAGCAATGGTCTATTTGTCCCATCTTTGGACACATTTTCATTTTTCCTATCAGTCATTTTCAAACAGACACAAATTCATTTTAGGATTAAATTTTCTTATCATTAATGTGGTTGTTTTATATGCAGGGCCGGCCTTAGGCCAATTGGACCAATTGGGCCCAATTGGGCCCCGCACCTCTGGGGGCCCCGCACTGCCCCTTTCCTTTCTATTTTGTGCCTGTATGCCCTTATTTTCCTAAATACTTGCTGTGTCAGTAGCCAGCAACACTTTGTCTAGGGGCCCCGCCAACATGGTCCCAATTGGGCCCCACATTTGATAGGACCAGCCCTGTTTATATGGTTATCTTTTTTAAGGTGTTGATCAAATTTCAAACACTTTTTTTTCAATTCAGTTATTCTCCGATTGTTCACCAGAAAAATACTTTTTTTAAATGCTTTCCATTTTTTTTACTGAAGTTTTAAGTTGAATGTTCCTTCCTCTGGTGTTTCAGTCGGGCAGCTTGGTGACCCAGGGGCAGATTCTGAACTGTTACAATTTTGATAGATTTTTCAGCAGCATCTCTGGAATATTAGCAACGATTGGTGCCTTTAATGAAACTCAGGGATTCTGCTCAGCAGGGACAAATATAAGAAATATATAAACTAATGTATCAATTTAGAGCTGCTTCAGAAAGACACAAAAATGAAACTACAATATTAGAAAAATTGTCAAAAATAGATAATAGAATTTTTGGTGAACTACTGTACCTGAAAACAACTGAAAAAAAAAAGTGTTGGAAGGTAAACAACCCGTTTAACAATAATTAGATTTTTATCTGATTCTTCTAAAATGAAATACTTGTACCATGCTTTCTCCCACCTTGAACTCATTGTTTGTCAATTCACATGTACGTGACAGCATTGATACAGAACCAATTTTCTAACGGGTCATATCATCTGCAACAGGATTACAGTGAGGTTTGTTAAAACTAGGGAATCCAAGATTTGATTTGGGATTCAGCCAAGTTTCTGCCTTTTTCAGCAGGATTCGGCTGAATCCAAGTGCCTGGCGAGTCAGCTGAATCCTAAAATTGTGCGTTTTGGTGCATCCCTAGTTGAAACCGCCAAACTGTCCAGCTAAGGGGCATATTTATCTACACTGAAAACCGGTGATGTTGCCCATAGCAATCACTCAGCAATTAGATTTGAACAGTCCACCTACAACAGGGGGTCCCCAACCGCCTGGCCATGGACAGCCTTGATCTGGGCCGCCGAGCCTAGCGACCAATTAACGTGGTGCACCAGAATAAAAATTGGAAAAAAATTTGGCTCTACACCGGTCCCCGGCCAAAAAAGTTGGGGACCGCTGCCCTACAAGTAAAGCATCAAAGGTGATATTGCCCATAGCATCCATTCAAATATTTGCTTTTGTTTGACTGTTTAAATCTAATTGCTGATTGGTTGCTTTGGGCAACATCACCGTTGATTTTTGTCTCCAGTGTTCGTGAACATGCCCCTTAATGTGGGCATTAACATTAATGAAAAATATTAACTATATCAATATCAAAACTGATGCCCAAGTTTTATGCAAATGTCCTTTCTTTTATGCTTCAATGTAAAACTCTTAAAGGGCAAGGAAAGTTGGAAGGCCTGTGATCTTTTTAGAAGTCTCTTAGGGGAAAAAAAGGTAACACATCCTGAACCACCATCTTTTAAATATGGGATATATTCATTCTTCCTGTATAGATAAGTTACCGTGAGACTTCTAGGAGTGCAGCATCTTATCACTGTGGTTGGTATAATTCAAACACTGGTAGGCTGACATCATGCTGACTTTCTTCTAACTCTGTAACTCTGAAGTTTGTTTTCCCTTGAACTTCCAAAGCCTAGATGTTCAGAGAAGCCATCTCAAAATTTTTTTTTAGAAGATTTCACTACTGCATGACTTCTGTAAGATGATACTAGAGTATAATTTTGAGAATATCTGTTTTTATTTCCTACCTCAAAAATGAATTAACCAGGAATTCATTGTGTCAAAAGAATGTATACAGCGTCTAAATGCTGCCATACTCAGTGTGATTCTTTTTTCATTCTTAGTTGGTTGGAGGAGAATTCGACCTGGAGATGAATTTTATCATTCAAGATGCAGAAAGCATAACGTGTATGTCGGAACTGTTAGAGCACTGTGACGTGACATGCCAGGCCGAGATCTGGAGCATGTTCACTGCTATTCTACGGAAGAGTGTCCGGAACCTGCAAACCAGCACTGAAGTTGGCCTCATTGAGCAAGTTCTTCTGAAGATGCCCTCTGTGGATGACATGATTGCAGGTACAATTTGTCTAAATATTGGGGCTGCAGCGTTTGATTGTAACTGGAAGAGCACCCATGTTTGTGAATGATACAATTTGTCTAAAT
Source organism: Xenopus petersii (assembly GCA_038501925.1). Taxonomy (NCBI): domain Eukaryota; kingdom Metazoa; phylum Chordata; class Amphibia; order Anura; family Pipidae; genus Xenopus; species Xenopus petersii. The sequence goes on from CM076674.1 coordinate 31,975,205, forward strand.
ACAGTAGAACCCCCATTTTAAGTTTTTCACGGGACAGAAAAAAAATTAGGGATGCACCGAATCCAGGATTCGGTTTGGGATTCTGCCTGGATTCTGCCATTTTCAGCAGGATTCAGATTCGGCCAAATCCTTCTGCCTGGCCAAATGGAATCCTAATTTGCATATGCAAATTAGGGGCAGGGAGAGAAATTGCATGACTTTGTCACAAAAAGTAAAAAATTAGGATTTGGTATTCTTCCGTATCTTTCGCAAAAAAATCGAGGGTTCGGCCAAATGCAAAATAGTTTATTCGGTGCATCCTTAAAGTGCATGTAAAGTCTAAAGTAGAATAAGGCTAGAAAAACTGTATTTTGTATACTAAATATAAACAAGAACTTACTGAACCACAAGCCTAATCAAATAAATAATTTATGATTTCAAAGTTGGCTACAGGGGGTCACCATCTTGTAACTTTGTTAAACATCTTTGCAAGACTAAGACTGTGCACATGCTCAGTGTGGTCTGGGCTGCTTAGGGATCATCATAAACAAAGCTGCTTGAGTTCTGCATGGCTGGGAAGTAAGGCGGGAGCTCCCCCTGCTGTTCATAAGTATGATTGTTTCCCTGCTCAGCAGTTAGGGACCATCTGACAATTCCTTTCCACAGCAGTAAATGAATGGAGAATTCCCTGCTCAGCAGTTAGGGACCATCTGACAATTCCTTTCCACAGCAGTAAATGAATGGAGAATTCCCTGCTCAGCAGTTAGGGACCATCTGACAATTCCTTTCCACAGCAGTAAATGAAGGGAGAATTTCACTGCATACAGTCAGGTTTCTTATAAAAACGGTACACATTTTTTAATTAAAGTATATTGGAGATAGGTTTCTTTTTCTTTAAAGAAAGTAAAAATTGGATTTTATTTTTTTGCCTTTGCATGCCCTTTAAAAAAAATGGTTTAAAATCCAGGAAAATGTAAAATTAGGGAAATGTATTTTGCATAATATATAGTTGGGTTGCAGTATTCTGTGGCATTACAGCAACGTTTCAGGCCTCACATGGCCTTTTATCAAGTTTAATAAAATGCCATGTGAGGCCTGAAAGTTGCTGTAATGCCCCAGAAGTCTGCAATAAAGGCATTTTTGTTCTAAGAAGACTAAGGTGTGCTGTTCCAATTTAATTCTTGTTATATTTGCCGGTGGTAAGTGGCCACTGGGTAACCTGCTTTTCGACATAGAAGAAAAGATTCTACGAGGTTGTGCTAACTTTCTTGCTCACATAATATATAGTTGGCACCACAAAACATTGTAAAATGAGGGAAACCTTAAAATCAGGGTATATATATATATAAAAAAAAGGTTTCACTGTATTGGGGATGCAGGGTTTGATTGTAGCTGGAGGAGCCCCCATGTTTGTGAATTGCAATATTAACCACCTCCCCCCCTTGCCATCATCACAGGTGTTTTGTGGTTGCTTTGTTAGAATTTACTCCTATAATGAGAACTGATGCCCATGGTCCATCCCTTTGCAGGTTCACCACTTGGGTTTTTTTTCCTTGGATGCCTTTTATTGAATTTTGCATTGAGTATTGTGGCTGTAATGGCATAGAGCTTTAAAGATTACACGCAAACAAATGTTATGGGCTTATTACTGGAAAAAAACAAAACAAATTCATAACAATATATTTATTTAATAGTTTTACTTTTAAATGATTGAACTTGTGAATATGTATTTTTTAATGACCCACAAGCAATGAACCTTTGGCACATCTGAGGTTGTTGAGGTTTCTTGGCACAATGAGTTCAATTCTTTTTTTTTTATAAATTCTTTATTTTCCAATAGCACCGTCATACATCACTGCCATCACATGTGTGTACAGAAATGTTCAATCACATCAAATAACATGACCAGACAGATCAAGACATGCAAAAAGAGAAGCTACAGTGCAGTATCATGTGTCTATTGAGCTAGTTCAAAGATAGAGAAATGCACAACCAAACGAAAACAAAAACAAAAGGATTATGCCATAAGTAAAGCAATGTATAGTGCTATCTCAGTTAGCATGGGTAAGGAAAAGTATAAGAGTCACTGTTGAGCAAGGAGGACAAGTCAGCACAAATCTAGGTAATGTAATAAGGCACATAGGAGGAGGCACATAGGAGGAGGCCCGCCGGGGTCTCAGCAAACCCCCCACCAATTATAGTCAGAGCAACCCAACGGCATTAATACTGAGATCGAGACCCTGTTAGTGGAGAAGAGCCGCACATTCCGGCGATTCCCTGAAGAGAAGCCAATGGGTCCATTTCTGTCTAAAATTATCTTCCTGGGAACGTTGGTCTCTGGGGATCTTGAGTTTCTCAAATTGATAGATTTCCTGAACCTGCAAAATCCACTCTTTGACTGAGGGAGACTTGTCTGTCCTCCAATACCTGGGTATTAAGGCTTTGGCCGCATTAATCAAAGTGGAAACAATGGAGCGTCTATATTGAGCCGTAGACATCGTGTTGTGATGAAGTAGAAAAAAGGCTGCAGAATCTACAATCTCGAGATCTGTAAATTTAGACAATAGCTGCTGAATTTTTGACCAGTAAGATCGTAGCCCTGGGCAGTCCCACAAAATATGGGACAAAGTCCCCCTCCCTCGTCCACACCTCCAACATGTGTCCGGGACATCCGGGAAGATTTTTGCTAACTTTACAGGGACCCGATACCAATGAGAGAGAACTTTATAATTATGCTCCTGTAATTTGGCACTAGTTGCAGTTTGGAATGATCTATCAACAATGGCGGACCACTCATTGTCAGTAAAAGTAACATTAAGTTCCCGTTCCCACTTCTCTTTGAAAATACCCATCGGTGAGGCCTGGGTATCAGAGATGATTCTGCGTAACAACGAGATTTCGTGAGGGTATCTGTTAGGTTGTGTAAACAATTGTTCAAACGCGGTATCCGCACTACTGCTAGGATCCAACGTGCCTTCCGTCAGCAAGAAGTGTTTAACCTGGTAATACCTCAGATGGTCTAGCGATGAAATCCTATCAGGTTGTATAATCTCTTCCAATTTCTTAAACTCTCTGCCCCGCATAAGTTGGAAAGCCCACAATGTATCCCCTTGGATCCATTGCGTGAAGTTAGTCTTTCGGAGACCTGGCGGAAATTTCGGGTTATACAATATCGGTACCATTCTAGTATTAGTATTTACCAGGCTCAGTTTCCTTCGCAGGCTGTCCCAAGTATGTAGAATATTGAGAATAATCGGATTCCGTGGTGTCGTAAGCGACCTATCAGTCTTTGCTATCCACGGTAGTACTTGCAGTGGAACCCCCGACTCTTCTTGAAGTATCGATATCCACATTTTCGCCTCTTTCGCATGCCAGATGTCCAGCAGGCTTTGCAAAATCGCTGCTCTGTAGTATGACAGAAAATCCGGTAATCCCACCCCTCCTTTGCTCTTTGGTTGAGTTAGAAAGTTAAATTTAAGCCTAGGCCGTTTCTTTAGCCATATAAAGTGAGAGATCAATGCATTCAATTTTTGAAAAACATGTTGCGGTATCTGGAAAGGAATAGTTTGAAAAAAATATAAAAACCGAGGTAAGACATCCATCTTCACTATATTCATGCGGCCAAACCAGGAAAAACCAGGTCTTTCCCACCGAGCAAGGTCTTCTCGTGTTCGTTTGAGTAAGGGAAAAATATTAGCGGCAACCCCATCTTCTACATTAGCAGTAATTTTCACGCCCAGATACGTAATGGACTTATCCTCCATCGCAAAAGCAAAAGAGAGCTTCACTTGGTCCAGCAGTGCAGCTGATAAGGAAACATTAAACAGACTCGATTTCTGATAGTTGATCTTTAGGTTACTAACTGAGCCATAAGTCCGAAGTTCCTTCATCAAATTTGGCAGCGATATAAGTGGGTTTGTGACAAAAAACAACATATCGTCGGCGTATGCCGCCACTTTCTGCTGAGTATGAGCTATGGGGACCCCAGCGATATCAGGATTCATTCTGATTTTGTGTAAGAATGGTTCAAGAGTGATAATATACAACAGCGGAGATAATGGGCACCCCTGTCTTGTCCCATTGTTGATCTCAAAAGCCTCCGACAACGACCCATTAATCCTAATGCATGCTCTGGGGTTTTTATATAAACTCTGAATGCTTTGAATAAATTGGGGACCCAGACCCATCTTCTGGAGACATTGAAAGATAAATGACCAGGATACGCGGTCAAAGGCCTTCTCTGCGTCCGTGGACAACAAGGCCAGCGGGATGTTGTTTCGTTTGCAATAGCTCATAATGCCATAAACTCGAAGCGTATTGTCCTGAGCTTCCCTTGAGGGAACAAATCCCACCTGTTCCGGGTGGATATATGTGGCTATCACTGTTTGCAAACGAGTCGCCAGAATTTTTGAATATATCTTCGTATCCACATTTAGCAACGAGATAGGACGGTAGCTCTTCACATCTAAGGGATATTTACCTTTCTTGTGAAGCAAAGTGATGTATGCCATAGTAGCGTCTTGTGGTAACATCCCTGTAAGTTGCGCGTTCTGTAAACTTGCCGTGAAGTGTGGAAGCAAAATATCTTTAAATTTTTTATAGTAGAGACCAGTGAACCCGTCAGGGCCAGGCGCTTTCCCGTTTGGCGTAGTCTTTATAGCCAATTCTACCTCTGAAGCTGTAATTGGGGCTTCCAACCGGTCTCTAAGGTCAGATGCTATCTGAGGTAGAGACATGTCGTGTAGATATTCCTCACCTGCTGCCCTTTGGGAGTCTTGACTCTGAACAGAAGATTGTAAATTGTATAAAGAATGATAGAACTCCCGGAACGTCTGGGCTATAATTTGTGTATTTGTCGCGGTTTCCCCCTTGTGGGTCCTAATCTTCGTAATCTGAGTAGATTGCTGTTTACGTTTCAACGCATTGGCCAGTAGTCTACTGCATTTGTTCCCATGGTCGTAATATCTCTGCTTTTGATAAAAAATGGCTTTTTCCGTATAGTTAGTGAGGATTGCTTTAAGCTTCTGTCTAGTTTCGGTGAGCAGCTGCAACACCTGCCCCGACTGGGACTGCTTGTGTTCAGTCTCTAAGCGTTGCAAGGTTGAAAGTAAGCTATTATATTTTTCAGTTTTTTCTTTCTTCTTATGAGTCCCTATTTTAATGAGCTCCCCCCGGATCACACATTTGTGAGCTTCCCATATCATTTGAGGGTTAGTACCTGCTTGGCAGTTGTCGGTAAAATAATTCTGAAGTACTTTCCTAAGGGCATCTAGCTCAATTTTATCGTTCAACAGAGATTCGTTCAATTTCCAATGCCATTTGTCCATTCTGGGCTGAGTGAGTGCTAGCTGTAAGAAAATTGGAGCATGATCAGACCATGTAATGGGCCCCATGGATGCAGCGATGATGGTTGGCAAACAAAAATGCGGTACTAAAAAATAGTCAATGCGGGAGTATTGTTTATGAGCATTGGAGTAGAATGAATAATCCTTGAGAGTAGGGTTATGCAATCTCCAAACATCCATAAGATGATGGCCATTGAGAAGCGATTTTAGCTGTGAGGTGCATCTAGTGGAGAGGGAGGATTTCTGTGCAGAGCAGTCAAGGTATGGGTCAAGTGCAACATTCAAGTCTCCGCCTATCAAAACAAATCCCTCAGCAAATTGCTCCATCCTTTGTAGAAACTTCTTTAAGATCAGATGCTGGCCCACATTAGGGAGATATATGGATGCTAATGTGTACAATTTCCCCTTCACGAGACCTTTCACTATATTGTAGTGGCCCTGCGCGTCCACCGCCTGGTCCGTTAGAATCCACTCCGCGCAGTCAGCAATCAGAATCGCAGTGCCACGAACTTTACTCGGTTGAGGTTTGCTAGTGTATATATGAGAATAACCCTTTAAGTACAGTCTCGTGGTGGCAGCACATTTGATGTGAGTCTCTTGTAATAACGCAATATGTACATTGTGCCGTTTCAGTTCCAATTTCAAACAATGTCTTTTGTGAATTGTATTAATGCCATTGACATTAAGGGACATGCAACACAATTTTTTATCTGCCATGTAAGAGTAAGATAGAGAAAAAAGGCGTCAATACTCGTTTATAGCTGTCCTCCCAGCGGACCCCCTCCATGCCGACCAGCAATTGTGTAGTATATACTAAACCTGAGACAGTAAACCATAATGGCATAATCCAAATAAACATCTTCAGTAACATAACTATAGCAAATAAACTGTGACACTCAAAGTAAGGCTCATGTATTGCACAAGCATTCCCACCTGTCAAACCTTCAGTGTCTGCCCAAAAACTCATTTTGGGTATACAATATCCCGCAACTCCCCTAAGATGTTATGGGGGGAACAATCAGTGCGGAAAATATAAGTAGGGTACGTGAAGTGGACTAGAGAACCCACCAAGGTGATCAGAAATAACTGACACTTTCCATGTCCCCTGTAGCTCCCACAATATCCTCCCATGTATATCCTCCCGTAAGTCCCCTTAAGAGGCATAACAGTTGTGCTCCCACATATCCCTAGTAGTACAGGTCTAAGGGCGCCATATCACTATCCCGGCTGCGCGCCCTCAACCCAATGACACAGCAGTAATCGAGTATGCATATTTGTATATTAAGAACAACCTGCAGAGTAAATCAAAGGATATAAAAAGAGGAAGTCCATATTAAAAACTGAAAAAGAAAAAGAAGAAAAACCAAAAACCAAACCGTAATACTCATCGAAGCAGTTCAAAGTCACTTTTCCTGGTAGGGGCCCCTACCGGCAACACCGACGGACCTCATCCGAGACCCTGCAAAAAGAGAGGAGAACAAGTGGGGGAAGATTCCCCTAGCTGAGTAGTGTGTTCAGTCCTTGGGTCTGTTGTTGTTAGCCCGCTGCCTTTTCGATGGCGATTCCCAGTCCGAAGCCCTAGGCACAGGCAGGTCACCGCCGTGGTAAATCAGTTGCCTCCACTCCTCGATCTCCAGTGCTGGTAGGCCTAACTCCTGGCAAAATTGGCGTAGATCATCTGGTTCTTTCAAAGTGTGGGATCGGCCTTCTTTATGCGCCACCAAAGCAAACGGGTAGCCCCATCTGTACTTGACGCCGTTCTCATGTAGAAGCTTCGTGAGAGGCCGAAGAGCACGCCTCTGCTGTAGCGTGATCCAGGCTAGGTCTTGATAAACTTCCACCTTCTGATCCGAGAATAAAATCTGTCCTGCTGTGCATGTTTTTTGCATGATCATCTCCTTCAGCCGGTGGCTGTGCAGACAGCATATTAAAGGAGAAGGAAAGGCAAATCTTACTTCTTGCCCCATTTTGTAGATCTCCTATACCCCTTCAGAATCGCTGTGTTTATTTTTCAGAAACACGTTTATTTTTTTAATAAACATAACTCGGAAGTTGCAGCCTGCAGAAGAAAGCAGCGCCGCCATCTTACTAAAGGCTTCCCTTCCGCCTTCAGCTACTGTTCATTACTGCACAAGTGCCAAAATCCCTCCCCCTGACCCCAGGGAGCTTCTTAATTAACATATAATCATCTATTCACTGCAAAGCACCGAACTTGGTATCCGCTCACATCTCCCCTATGAATAATCTCTACAAACAGAAGTAAGTTTCCCTTTGCCAGCCAAGCTTTCTCCAATATATTTAGCTAATATACTCTGGATAATATAAAGCTCCCTCCTAGCTCTCAGCTCTGTGTGCTAATGAAAGGAATCGAGCATCGCCATGGAGACCAGGCCCACTGATTCCTATTGGCTGGTGGGCGGGCTACACAGGTTCAAGAAGAAGAAGCATGCAAATTGAGCACAGGCAAGGAGGGAACAGACTCATGCGCAGAATGTAGAAAAAGGCTGTAATGAGACACTTCTGTGCCCGAGGCAGCAGGGAGGGAAAGCTAAGGAATGTTGGTGACGTCACCCAACTCTGAGACTCCGCTTGTGCAGGCAGTGGATTTGCATATGAAAGAAGACGGAGAGCCTGGATTCACTCTGCCCAGTAAGTGATAACACATAAATCCTTTGCTTTAACCCTGCATGTTTGTTTACCTTTCGTTGTCCTTTAAGTCCCTCGGTCTCTCACTTCTTTGTGACGCACCTAAGGCCCGGTGCGCCCGATCAAATTCTAGGGTCGTGTCCAGCGGCCTATCCAAAATGGAGTTAAAAATGGTCTGCAACGCACCTTCAATTTCAGTGCCGGCAACCGTCTCAGGGACGCCACGTACACGAATGTTATTGCGTCTACCTCGGTTGTCCAGGTCCTCCATCTGACGCCTCAGAAAATGTAGTTGTTTATGGTGGTCATTGGACCGCTCGACAGATTTCTTGATGGCCACCGAGTGAACGAGGGTCTGCGCCTCCATCTCGCCCAGCTTCTCACCAATCTCCCGTAACGTCTCCTTGATGCCCGCCAACTCCGCTTTTTGTGCTGCCTTAATGGTGCTTGCCATGTCCCGTAGATCTGCCTTAGTCGGTAATAGCGATAGCAGTTCATGTATGTCGGGCTGTAGGGCAGGCACAGGGGACGCGCTAGACGAGCGGTCAGGGCTTGGGGTCCGGGCCGGAACGTCCACCATTTTGTCTCTCCTCCGCGTGGCTTCGTCACACTCCGCTTTTTCAAAGAATTTGGAGACCGACGGCGGCTTAGGCTGCGATAAAGTAGGTGGCTTTGGAGTCTGGGGTTTCTTCTTATTATCCTTCCCCATGACAAGCGTCTATGGGGTCCCGTGCCGATGGAAAACGAGGATGAAAAAGCTTATGAACGGGAGCTACTCAGAAACACGTCTCACTAGGTCGACATCCAAACCACGCCCCTCCAATGAGTTCAATTCTACAAGGAGTCTCCCTATGTGTTGATTAGGTTCCTCTGACTCTCTGAAAATTGGCTTTTGATTAGTATGTATTCCTAGTATGTACACAGATACTACAAAAAGGTGTTTAATTCCTTTCGCATCATACCAACCACTTTCTGAGACTTGTTGTTAACTTCTGCACAAGCAATAAACTTTTGTTCAGAGTTTAAAGTGCTGTCGGCTTTCTTCCATTAGGGTTATATTGCTTCCCAATGCTGCAGTTTTAAAGGCAATTTGACCATTGAGCCCCTACACTTTGGGCTGTAGTTAGAGGTTGTGCCTCTGAACAACTAGAACAGTGTTTGCACATTCCCCCCTTGTTAGACATTTTACACAGCAGGTATATACACTTGCAAGCTGCTAGATCTCTATATCTGCTTTTCTTGACACCCTCAAGTGATAGAAAGCCCCACAGTCCCCATGCTCTGCTATTATTTATCTCTTGTATTTTATAATGTAACTAACTGCTGAGCCCATGAACCCCGTTGAATGGAAACTTGTCTATAAATAAGTACAGGTATTGGTTTTATTATCCAGAATGGTTTTCCAGATAAGGGATCTTTCCATAGTTTTGATCACCATACCTTCAGTCTGCTAAAATTATTTAAATAAAACCAATAGGACTGTTTGGCCAACAACTTGGATTTGTGCAGCTTAGTTGCCATCAAGTACAAGCTACTGTTTTATTATTACAGAGAAAAGGGAAATCATGAAAACAATTGGGAGATGGAAGTCTGTGGCAGATGGCCTTCCTGTAATTCGGAGATCTCTGCATACTCGGTTTCTGGATAAGGGATTCTATAATCAAAAAAAAGTGTAAATTGCAGATATTAAAAGTTATTTTGAAGGTGAATATGGGATTCCATAATCAAATAAAGTGTAATTTGCAGATATTAAGTTATTTTGAAGGTGAACTTGCCCTTTAAGTATCTCTAGAGAAGCAGAGCGAAAGGCTCTGCTTTGTTTAAATTATGCCACTTACATCATTATACACAGATATTTATAAGGGTCAGGGCACACACTCAGATTCGGGGAGATTATTCGTCTGGCAACAAATCTTCACTTCTTCGAATCTCCCTGAAATGCCTCCTGCTGGCTAGAATGTAAATCGCAGACGTGATGACACTCAGAGCACTTCGTTTTCCTGAAGTCACCCAAAGTTTCAACTTCGAGTGACTTCGGAAAACGAAGCTCTTTGAGTACTATCCCACCGGCGATTTACATTCTAGCTGGCGGGAGGCATTTCAGGGAGATTAGTCGCCCCGAAGAAGAGGAGATTTGTTGTCGGCCGAATAATCTCCTCGAATATGAGTGTGTGCCCTGACCCTTATAAATATTTGTGTATAATGATGTAAGTGGCATAATTTAAACAAAGCAGAGTCATTCACCCTTTCCTCTCTGGAGATACTTAAAGGGCAAGTTCACCTTCAAAATAACATTTAATATCTGCAAATAAATTTTCCAACTACACTTCAGTTTTAATATTTTGTGATTTGCCTTTCTAGCTTAACCCTCTCCAAAATGAAACTTTTACAATGGGATGATTACTAGGCTCCGTGACTACAGTAATACAAATTAAACTATATCAAAGGGTAGTTTAGCTTCTTTTTACAGTGTTTGAATGTTTTGCATACTTGTGCCACTTTTCCGTTTTGAAATGGCCCTGGCAACCTCTGTGAGGCTACAGTTTCAATGTTAATTACTTTTTTATTCATGCTCCCTTCTGTTCATCATCCAGTCCCTTGTTTAAACCTTAAACTTGCTTAAACGTGTCCCTAGTTAAAATTGCAACCTAGAAACCATTTAGCTTCCAAAGTGGAGAGGTGCTTAAGACCTAAGACCCCTCTAAACATTATGTCATAAAGGAAGGAGTGAGATTAAATATAGTGTATGTATAACCTTTCATCTATTGTTATATTTTACAGCCTTGAGCCTCAACCTCTGGGCATCCCTGACATAGATAGATATTGCTGTGCATATTTGTGTGCGCTCATACCTGCACAGATTTGTTTCATACAGACTCCGCATTCCCAGCTCATACCTGCTTACCCAGGGGCCAGAATGCTTTTCTAAAATGCCACTAGCTGTATTTTTCTTATGCCAATGTTGCTGCAAGTACCTGGGTAGATATTCAGGATCAGTAGGCAACTCAAAACAGTGTTAAAAACATGACCTATGGGTAACTTCTAACGTAGAATAGTATTTTGAAAACAGTTTTAGTGTCAGTATCACTTTAACAAATTGCTCAAGGGACCTCTACCAATGACTCCATGACCTCGACAGTTTTTAGATGGTGTATATGTGAATTTCAGATTCGAGCAATTTCCAGGGGCGGTATAAATCTTGAAAAAAAACGCAATAAATTTGAAGTTTTTTTTTTTTAATCTGAAAATGTAAGTTTTGACCAAAAAAATAAACTTGAAAACTCAAATTTTCATGGAAAACACAACTTGATCCTTAATAAACAACCCCCTAAATGTATGGGATTTACTGTCTCTTTAAAAAAAAAAATTCTTTAGCCTATGATTAAGTGCTCCTGGAGCATAAAACCAGTAAGACAGTTAAAATGTTATTGTTAAAGGGATACTGTCATTTTCATGAATCAGTCAATAGTGCTGCTTCAGCAGAATTCTGCACTGAAATCCATTTCTCAAAAGAGCAAACAGATTTTTTTATATTCAATTTTGAAATCTGACATGGAGCTAAACATATTGTCAATTTCCCAGCTGCCCCAAGTCATGTGAATTGTGCTCTGATAAACTTCAATCACTCTTTACTGCTGTACTGCAAGTTGGAGTGATATCACCCCCTCCCTTTGGGAAGGTAACCAGATAACAGCTCCCTAACACAAGATAACAGCTGCCTGGTAGATCTAAGCACAACACTCAATAGTAAAACCCATGTCCCACTGAGACACATTCAGTTACATTGAGAAGAAAAAACAGCAGCCTGCCAGAAAGCATTTCTCTCCTAAAGTGCAGACACAAGTCACATGACCAGGGGCAGCTGGGAAATTGACAAGATGTCTAGCCCCATGTCAGATTTCAAAATTGAATATAAAAAAATCTGTTTGCTCTTTTGAGAAATGGATTTCAGTGCAGAATTCTGCTGGAGTAGCACTATTAACTGATGTGTTTTCAAAAAAACATGTTTTCCGATGACAGGATCCCTTTAGGATACTTACATTTTAAACATATTTTTCTGGTGACCTATGTGGTTCTTGTTCCTATTCCATTCTTGCAAACATAGAGAGTTCTGCAGAATTTTTCTCACGGTCTGCTGCCTCTTGACCACTTTTAATTTTTGATGATTTATTATTTTCAACTGGGCAACATGTTACATGTCTATATTACATTAGTACCTACAGCCCTATAACGTAATGATCCAGACTTTTAATGTTGTCTTGTGATCTTGTTAGATATTTGAGTGGCACTGCACATGCTCAATGTGCTCTGGGCTGCTATTGGGAAGCTAAGCTTAGGGGTCATTGGAAATGATCAAGCAAAGGTTCAACTGTTATTTAAACTGCATGGCTAATAATTAAGGTCTGATGTGGAATGTATTGGCTTCTGAGCTATCATGTAATTTGAAACTGAATTAATAGTTAATTTGCTCAATATAGTGACTTTTATAGAATAGTAGAACCCTGATGTTATGTTCCCAGAATTTACCCTTTCCCGGAATTTACACTGTTTTGTCGCAGTCCCATTTAGACAAGCTGTATTTGTTTTCTCTACCAGATTTAATGTTTTCCTTGAATTCACATCGTTTGGTTACTATTCCTTGTCAAAAATCGAGGTTCTGCTATCTAAATATACTGTTGGTCACTGAGCTGAAGCAGCTGACTGTAGTTTTAGTAATGTACGAATCTAACCTTTTTGCTTTGCCAGAAATTTGTAAAACCACAATAAAGTCGCCATTGAAGTTAATGCACAGCAAGTTTTCAACCCAGGCAACAATTTTTTTTTACTATCAATTATAGTCTATGGGAATTTTTTCTTGGCAAAACGAGAAGAAATATTTTGCTCATCTCAACTTATATCAAATGAGTTTGCCGTGTTCATGTAAACGTATTGGAAGCAAAACCAGCCTATTGGGTTTATTTAATGTTTAAATGATTTTATAGTAGACTTAGGGAATGAAAATCCAAATTATGGAATGACCACGGGCGCTCCACCAATGAGGCGAGTTGAGCTACTCGCCTTAGACGGCAGCGCCCCCTGGTTGCCAGGGGCGGCAAAAATGCCGCTCCTGGTAACTAAGAGCTGAATTTCCGGTTTTCAACCTAAGCGACATGGACCACCCCTGCCCTCTCCGGCGCTCTAAAGGTGAGTGCCGTGGGGAGGGGTCGGGGCGGCAAAAGAAGGCTGCCGTAGGCAGAATAATGGCTACAATTGCCCCTGGGAATTATTATTAACATGTATTTATATAGCGCCAACATATTGCCTAGCAATGACTTCTTATCCGGGAAAACCCAGGTCCCAGGCTTCCTGGATAACAAGTAGGGATGCACTGAATCCAGGATTCGGTTCGGGATTCGGCCAAGATTCGGCCGAATCCTTGTGCCTGGCCGAACCAAATTCGAATTTTAATTTGCATATGCAAATTGTGGGGAGGGCGGGATTTCACGTGACGTTTTATTACAAAACAAGGAAGTAAACCAATTTTTTCCACTTTTTCCTTTCCCGTCCCTAATTTGCATATGCAAATTAGGATTTGGATTCAGTTCGGTATATGGCCAAATCTTCCAAGATGGATTCGGGCGAATCCAATATAGTGGATTCGGTGCATCCCTAATAACAAGTCCCATACCTGTATTGCTATAAGTCTATCAGCATGAATTTTTCGAAGTGAAGGCGGAAACCCTAGCAAGAAGAGAGGGTGCTAATGAGACAAATGAGGTTAACATGTTCTTCTCTTTTCAGATCTTCTAGTTGATATGCTGGGAGTACTCGCCAGCTATAGTATCACAGTGAAGGAGCTCAAGCTTCTGTTCAGCATGCTGCGGGGAGAAAATGGAATCTGGGTAAGCTGCGGTCAGAGACGCAAGATATCATATATCGGTGCACTGCAGCATTAGGCTCGCATAAATTCTCTCTGGAGACATGTTAAATTAAACGTGTTTCTCTTGTTGATTAAGTGCCTCTTTAAAGTAGCCTCAAACAGCCCATTCTGAGTTAAAAATTCTCTAATCCATTGCTGTTTATGGTTTCTCATGCTGGTGAGTGCTTCTACTAAGCCTGTGCATTTCTTAATGTTTTGGCAGCCAAGACATGCGGTGAAACTGTTATCCGTGCTCAATCAGATGCCACAGAGACACGGGCCTGACACATTTTTCAACTTTCCTGGAAGGAGTGCCGCAGTAAGTTCCGCTTCTTCAAAAGCATATGTGAACTCTTGTCGTTTCTGCAGCTCTGGGGATTCACTGCAAGTTACATTAATGCATAATAAATGGGTTCACGTTAAATTTAGTGTTAATAAAGTATGGGCAAAATGTACAGTGATTTTATTGATGCAAACGGCATCACTCCACAGCACTGAACTCCCTGGGACTTGGGATGTGGTGGTTTATGTGCCAGATGCTTCATCAATATTTGGATCCTCTTAGATCAGTGGTTCCCAATCTGTGATGCTGGCTCCACTGTGTGTAGGGTATGATTGGAGTAGTGACATCCAGTTGGATGGTCATGCAGTTTGACAGCACAACTTTGGGTGTGGGGGGCGGCTCATAGGCAATCAATGCATGCACAACTCCTACAGTTCGTGCTGGGATGGCATAGATTGATAATACAGCCCTGCTTACCTGAAAGCTCATCTTGATTGTCAGTTAAGAGTGAAATTTTAGATAAATAATGTGTATTTGCTGTCCAACAATTACATGAATATATGACCAATACACTATTTCCTCAATTCAATAGCTAACGGGGTCTTGGTCCAAGGGTTAAGGTGGCCATATATGGGGTGATAAAAGCTGATGACAGACGATATAGGCAGCTTATTGGACTATGTAGGGATCCCTCCGATGGGCTACACCAATCGATATCTGGCCAAAAATCGGACAGGTTTAAAAATCCCTTTTGAGCAAGGATAGCATTAGTTCCTTAATGCGGTTCTCATTCTGACCTCCTGTATTCCTGTCATTCAGATCCAGTCACTGGGCCCTAGGGTCCACAATCGGATCAGCCTGATATCGCCCACCTCAAAGTGAGCATATTGAGGGAGAGAGATGCTAGTTTGTTGACCTCGCCAAATGAGTGGTTCTTTGCGTGTATGGCCAACTTTAGACGACCAGGGGACCTGTTCCCATTTACTGAACCTTCAAGTAGGGCTTCAACTAAAACACTTTGACAACCACAAACTTAGTACCTACAGACTCTTTGGTTTTGGGTCAGAATGTTGCAGAATTGCCAGTACTGTGCCCCCCACAAACCATATACTTTTTTCCAGCTAGATATACTTTAATGCTTTGTGACATTGTAGTCGGGACATGCACACTTTACAACCAGTTTAGTGGGGATCCCTTGACCAGTAAATGTGTATGACAATAGCATTAGCCTATGAGAGACAATCATGTAGAAGACATTAGCACCAATCGGCATGACGTTCTGGTACAACACAATGACCTTAAACTACTGGTGACATTAAATGAGCTTTGCCTCTAATCCGCACTGATGCTTCCTTTGGGCAGGGAGACTTTCCTTCTTGTCAGGGATTTGCAGGCAGTATCTCTCTAATCCGCCTGTCACTGACACACTGGCTAGAGTCTATTCAGACACTGGCTGCTAACTGCAACAGAAGATGCACAGAAATAAAAGCAAGATACTTAAGATAGTTAGTACTTTATCCAATTGCCAAATGTGTTTAATACTTTAAGCAACCAGTAACAATAAAAACGTTAAAGGCTATGCACTTCAATCGAATTTTCTGTTGGGCCAAACTTTGTATTTGCTTTCAATGCATTGCTATGTGTAGCCATGGGCGCAGTGGTTCAAGGTGAAAGTTGGAGCACACAATTCCATAGCAAGTAACTACACTTTGTAGAATAAAATGTTTTTTCAGGAATATATACACACAGGCACACCATCAGTGTAGAATAGGGCACTTGTTATCTAGTAATAGTTTATTTGTATGTGCTGGATACATCGATCCAAATTTAAATGTGAAAAAAATGTATTTTATGGCTATCATTTTCCTTGCTTTATCAGCAGTATGAAACATTCTATTTTCTTTGCATGATCTCAGGCTATCGCACTGCCTCCAATTGCCAAGTGGCCTTACCAGAATGGTTTTACTCTGAACACATGGTTTCGCATGGATCCTTTAAATAATATCAATGTTGATAAGGATAAACCATACCTCTACTGGTAAGTCTCCCATATCGTAATATTCCTCTAAACTGCATATATGCTATACCTAAGAACTCTGCAGGTCATTGTACAGCAGAACCAGTTTTTTGCTGGGAAGCCGAGCAGTACATAAGCAGTTTACTAAGCTCATCCAATGACATTCATAATTCCAAGCTACTTACTGTTTCAGTGCCAAGTTAAAGATCTCAACCAGGGCCGGGCCAAGGTGTTTTGGCACCCTAGGCAAGGGCTTCAATCAGTGCCCCCCCAACCGATCATGCATTACCATTTCTCTCTTTACCATTCATATTGCCCCCTGCACCTGTGCCAGCAGCCATCATGTTGCCCCATGTACCTGTCCCAAGCCCCCAATCAGTACATATACCAGAGGCAGCTAAAAAAATTCATCATATTGCCAGTTATTTGTACCTGTGCCAGCAGTAGCCAAGAATCCATCATATTGCCCCAAACATGTGTATCTGTGCTAGCAACCACCATATTGTCCCATATACCTGAGCCAGCAGCAAAACCAATCCCTCATTTTGCCCCCAATCTGTACCTGTGCCAGCAGCAGCCAAAAAAATTCACAAAATCTCCCCTAAATATGTACTTTTGCCAGCAGGAGCGAAGAGGGAGGTAGGTAGTGCTTCTGCCCTCAGTACAAATCAAGGGCAAGAGGGGTTTGGAACAGGCGGTTTATAAAATTCAAAAACTATTAAAGGCGAAGCAAACCAGGGTTTAAAATCAACTGAAAAAATTCCCCTTAAAAGTGCGCCCCTCCCATGATTGCGCCCTAGGCAGGCGCCTACCCCTAGTTCCGGCCCTGATCTCAACTGAAACAACAGGAGACATACTGATGGGAACTATTGACAGAGATAGGGAGGGAAATGAAGGGGGCTGTTCGCCTTTAGGTTGAAGGGGAGATATTTTGCTTGAGGTTAAATGAGCAACAAATCTCCCACAAAAATGCTTTCCCACCGGCAATAAAGTAAATCACCAGTGGGAAAACATAAGCTGTACTTCATTGTCTGAAGTCACCAGAGGTTTCGTCCGGAGGAATCTTCAGGGAAACTTCAGGAAAAGAAGCACAGCGTACGTTTTCTGACCTGCGATTTGACCCTAAAACATGCAGTGACAAATTATTGACCTACTATTCTTATTAATATTATTACATATTTAAAAAGTGCCAATGTATTTTGCAACTCTGCGCAATAGATGAGCATATACATCAAGCATACCGATTGAATACACATATTCACTGATAGGGGAGGTAAAGAGTAGGCCCAGACTGATCCAAAATAGCCCTGACATTTCAAGTACATAAAGGCCCAAATAACCCCTGCCAGGACCATAAATAGTGACAAAAAATTGATTTTAAGTACTTTTTTGTGTTGTAGAAGGAGGTATTGAATGTAAAAGTGATTATGATAACCTATTTCTGGTTCCTGACACAAATCCCTGTGATCCCTCTTAACTAGATTTTAGTTCCCTCAGAATAGGGAGGATAATTAAATCACAAACTATACAAATGAAATCATAATCCATAATCACCTGTTGAAAAGTTCATTAGAATCTTTATCATTCTAAATGGTAAAAGAAAGGTGAATTTCTTCATTAACAGTCAAAATTGGTAACCCGGCTGTACAGAGCTGCCACCAACTACCATAATTAATTTTAAAACTTACAATTTAGAAAAAACTATGTGAGTTAAGTTTTGTGATGGTGTAGTCCCCCTTTAAGGGAAAGGCCCACGAGAATGCTCATTTATGTCTGCAAAGGGCATTGACCAATGAGCAATTTTCAGTGAAATAGCCATGTTTTTTTTCCCACAATGCAGTGTTTTTTCACAGTTTCAGCATTGTTGAGCTTTCAAGAAGGCCTTGAGCCTGCTCCAATGCATCAAAAGTATACCTAGTTTGGCTGGTTTCATTTCCAGTGTTTGGAACAAGAGTGATGCGTGTGTCTGATTCTTTAGGTGATGTGTGTGTCTGATTCTTTAGGTGATGCGTGTGTCTGATTCTTTAGGTGCAAAATCAGGGCCAAAAATAAAAAAGTACTGAAAATACCCTTCCACAACAAGTCACTGGAAAAAACTGCATAAGTATGTCTATAAAAAACACATAATGTGGGCAGTAAAACTCCTTGTGTGCATTTGCCTAGAACAGAATGAAAGCAGGAGTACTTAGGAATAGATAACGCTACTAGAGCTGCTAAACATTGTATTAGTGGGATTCCATGATGTCCCTGACTCGGCACAACCTGGTATCAGTTGATAGGCAAGGCTAAAGGCAAATTAAACATTCTCGCGATAAATGAATACTTTCTAGTATAAAAATATGCGGATGTGTACAGGTTCAAGTTCATTTGTGCTTTACTATTTCAGTCGTGTGTTTCAGTAAACACATTTCTAGAATACCTTTCTAGTTACAGTTATTAAGCTTTAATCTTCATTTTATACGCTTTAGTTTAAAGTATGACCGTTAAAGGATAATAAACTGTAAGGGACTTTATAAATGTTCTCTTAATTGTTGCCATTTTCTTTACTTGGCACTCCTATTAAGCAACAATTAAAAAAAATACCATCTGCATATGGCCAAAAGGGGTTCTTATGTGTTGGTCACTAATATTAAGTTTTTAAGCATTTTTATCTAACACTATGTATTGGCCAGCCTTGGTGCTACTCTTTGCTTTTGGAACAAAAAGCCGATGTAAGTTCATTGGTTCATGACTTTGTTTCCCCTGCAGCTTTCGCACAAGCAAAGGAGTCGGATATTCTGCACATTTTGTTGGTAACTGCTTGATAGTGACATCTTTAAAATCAAAAGGCAAAGGTTTTCAGCACTGTGTGAAGTATGATTTCCAGCCCCGCAAGGTAAGTGACAGTTTGAAAACATGTGCTAGGAGAAGGCCCAGGAATATACTAGGGTGCAACTGTCGTGTACCCCAATATAACTCAACATATTATTTTCCTTTCCAGTGGTATATGATCAGCATTGTGCACATCTACAACCGCTGGCGAAATAGTGAGATTCGATGTTATGTGAATGGGCAGCTGGTTTCTTATGGAGACATGGCATGGCACGTCAATACAAATGATGTAAGTTTTTTTTCTTTTTTGTTTGTCTTTTGCATTGATGTTTGTTTTTGTGGTATGTGTTCCAAACATTTCCTGCGATGTGTACTAGAGTCTGATGCTTTAAATTGATGGTGCTTAAATTAGCTTTCTCCACTAGTGTAATGTCAATTCTACAAACGCTTCTGGAATACGCTAAGCAAAAGTAAGCTCTTTAATACCTCTCTAATTTTTCTGTTGAGTCAAGTTTATATTGGGCTAGAAGGAATTGAAAAGCCAATCATATGAGGTAAGTATACACACACAGCATTGCCCTAACAAAGTGACTGGTGGGCTATTCAGTTCAATATTTAACTTGAGGACATACTGCTTAGACCTCCTAAGACTTTTCAGCTCACCCTATCCATGTGGTCCTCAGACTGTGGGCCAGGCCCCCTGATGGCTTAGACTTAAGGTCATTTAGGGTGAGATCTGGAGCAAAAGCCTTCCTAGATACACTTGAAAGCCAAGTTTGAAGGTTGATTAAAGGGACTTTCTATTATGTTAGCTGAGCAAAATAAACTTTTCTTACACTATATAAATTATTTAAATATTGTTTCCTTCAGTCATGGAATTCACAATCACCCGAAAGCAGGCAGGTGCCATTATATTTTATTAAGGCAAGTTGAGTATAACCACAGCAACTTCTATATGTGCCAGAATGGGGGACCTAATGCCCATGTGCAATGCCCTACACAATTATAGAATGTGAGGAGAGCAGTGACATCTAGGAAGTGCTGAATTCAATTTGAAAGTAATTGAATGCCCCACCTCTATGCCTCAGGCTTAGAGGTGGGACAGGCAATATATGATTGACAGCTCAGACATTTAAACACCTTTTTAATGAAAAAAAAATAATTTGGGTTCAATGTTTAATTTTCAAAGGACTTTCATTATACAGCTTTTTATGTGTGGGTGACAGGTCCGCTTTCAGGTGAGGTTTGGGGTGGACACATATTTGCTTTCCTGTATGGATCAATGACTGATCACCAATATCCTATGTGTGGAACCATGTTATAGATTATTTTGGGCCCCCAACTAAAGACTTGAACTTTTAAGGGTTGATACTCAAAAAGTACAACATTGTCCCTTTCAACTATGGTTCTTATTGTTAGGGTATTCTCCACATCCTACCTCTCAGAAGCCATGATTCAGTATCATGCTCTGAAGATATCAACAGGGTTACAAGAACATAACCAGCAGTTCTGGACGCATAGCTGCCAATTGGTACATAAACATAGGAGGAGATCTTCAAGTTACTTTATAGTACGAGACAGCTTGTTTTTGCTCCAACATAATATTTTTTTTATTTTTGGCTGTTATTTGCAGAGTTATGATAAATGCTTCCTTGGTTCATCGGAGACTGCAGATGCCAATCGAGTGTTTTGTGGGCAGCTTGGAGCCGTGTATGTGTTCATCGAGGCTCTCAACCCTGCGCAGATCTTCGCCATTCATCAGCTTGGGCCAGGCTATAAGGTAAGAGATGTCTCTGCCTGTTTCTCGCTGCTTAGTTCTCTCCATGTGTTCAGAGATTAATGCTGGCCATAGATGCAAAGATCCGTTCGTTCGAATCTTTGAACGATCGGGCTTCCCCATCTCCTGACCTGCCACTAACTGTTCCGATCACATAAAGTAGTACAAGAACAGATCAGCCGATGTTCTGCCCCTGACAGAAATCGTACGAAATGTCTGACAAAGCTGGTGACAGTCTCCCACTGAAAATCGTACGATCAGCAATACACGCAGAGATATTATCGGCAGCCGACAGAAATTTTTTAACCTGTCCAATCGACCAAACGACCAATCTCCGTGGGATGAAAAATGTCGGGACTCTCCACACACGGTCCGAAAATAATACAAATGAGGGATCGTACAATCGGATCTTTGAGTCTATGGCCAGCTTTAAACTTGTCACCTTGTGCTCTTTACACAATGCAGTGGTTTGTGGTATGAAATTAGAAGACTATTAAAGATGTCAGGTAACAAAAAAATGATGGCCCTGAGTAGCACAAAATGATTTAAGCTTGAAGGTTGCACAATTTGTGTGAAAGGGTCTTTTAATGAGGGTTTATGTGGTTTTCTTTAGTGTTGAAACCTTATAGACACCAATAGGGTTGAAACCTGGAGCCCCATCTAAGGTGAGGTGCAAATTAAAAAGTTCAGGGATGTCCATTCTATGCCCCACCCGACCTCTGTTGAACTAAAAGATGCAGTTCATAAAAAACAGGAGCCAGTTTTTGTCCTGAAAGAAAAAATTATTATTAGCAAAAAGATTGTTTTATGTTTTTTCTTCTCCCTCAGTGACCCTATGTTGCCATATCTGCCTCATCCTAAAACCCATTGCACACAAAAATGCAACTTAGTGCTAGAAAATGCACACAGGGCATGGATCGGGCACAATATAGTAATTTAAAATCATGTTCTGCCTTGATAACAGCTGTGTGGAAGGGGTAAAAAGATACAGCAAATTCTAATCTCTCCTAAGAATTCACATGTGCGAGAGAGGAAATGTCTGGCTGAAAATACTGGGGGCACCTCTCGCTGACTAAACAACATCTTGGGCATCTTTTTTTAGAGATCATTTGAATCAAGCTGCCATGTGCCAAAGCAGATTGATGTTCTGTGTCCATTAATGAGCCTATTGGTGTTACAGTTGATCATAAAGCTTTACATTAATGGCAGTGCTGCAGGTAGTGATTATGATGCATGTACATGGGGACAGAGAGCCGGCAGCGGGAAGGACAAGATGGAGAGTGGCGTTAGCCATTTTTGTGCATGCCTGTAAGGTGAATGCATACTGCTGTCACTTGTCATTTGAATTCACTGCCATTGTTTCTACTTGAGGGGTCTGTAACACAAGGGGTTAAGACACTAGGAGACTGGTTTTAAATGGATACATGATAATAGACTTGTCACTCGAAATCATCATCATTTATTTGTATAGTACTAGCAAGTTATGCTTTGTTTTGCATTAAAAAAGGAATTAAAATGGATAAGCATCTAACTATACTAACACCTTTCATATTGCTGCTGTCACAGGTGTTCTCTTTTCTAACCCGTAGACTCCGTGAAAAAGGGAAAGAATTCCTATAAATGATTCATCAGTCAATGAATATTCAAAAATAGGATGTTTGTTATTCAGTATCCGCTTTTGGCTGCATTAGGTGCTCAGTGCTCCAGGTATTGCAGCTACCAGTGGGCCAGGGACTGAGAAGAGAAACAATCTGTAAATCTGGCTGTAGTTAGAGCTGAACCTTTGAAGCTTCATGCACACCATAGGATCAGATGTAACATGCCCCTGCAGGAGTGTTGAGGAAGTGTTAGCTCTTAGGGTGATAACCATGCAGCTTGCAAAGATCCTTTTCTCAATAGAAGATGATCTTTAACCGTATAGGGTCTTCCAGCCGTCTAATTCCTACTATCTGCACGGCTAGGCCAAGACCCAACTTGACTGCATTGATATCAGAGATTGTGTGTGAAATAAGGCAGCACGGAAAAAAGGCACTCAGATTTGACAAGACATCGCAGATGGATCCCACTGCACCAAATTACTCAGTGCAATACACTCGGGCAGCAGGGACTGAATAAGCAGTGGAACGTGAAGGCTTCCAGTTGTGTATATTAATAATCGAGATTAGGCTGAGAGTGCAGTAGAGAGTGTGGGTGGTGGGAGAGAGACAAGTGTTTGGATCTTTTAGACTATGCACAGAATGAGACAAACTGCCTGTGCCAGAATTGAGTCTGGGGGGGGGGTTTGTGTTGCATATAAAGTATATTTCTGTGCATCGGAGTCCTGCATACTGTATGGGTTAATCCATTGCTGTCCAACCTCTGTTGTGCCGAGAGCCATAATTGTTGTCATAATGTACTGTAGGACCAATAATGGCCCTGTTTTTAAACCACACTCACTTTAAACCACACCCATGTTACCACCAGAACTTTTTAGACCATGTCCATATTAATGGTGGTAGTACACCAAAAACCAAATGGTTGGTGCTCTCTGGAGGGATATCACTCATCACTTATATGTGAAACAAGTTATTATGTCCTATTAAGACATACCCTTAAATCCATATGCCTCTTCCTCCCCTGTGGATAACACAGCACCTCCCCAACACATGATTAAATACCTTGGGGTCCAAATGCTAACACCCCCCCACCACCACCACCAAACTCATATCCCACTGACAGCATAGCACGCACAGAAAGCGTATGGCAAACACAGTGAGCATAGGGCAGGCAGAGTATGGCACACACAGAGAGCATAGGTTGAATACAGCAGGAGACAGGGAAACCTATCAGGACCACTCTACAATGAACAGTTCATACTGTGCTACATACAGTGACACGGTGCTGGTGCCCTTCCAGCAATTTGTATGAGTGTGAACAATTTGGGCAGGTTCAGTCTGGGACTGAGGTGTGAACAGTACAGGGCTTTGGGGTATCAGTACCAGTACCTTTTAAAGCTTACACATGGTAAGCAGTCACAGCAGGCAGACTTTTATGTGGGGGGCCACCAATTGGGCAGCACTGGGTTAAGCCTTCTCCCTACCTTCCCCCCCACACTCGAAAGTTCAATTCCCGGACAGCAACATCCACATTTTCAAGTCTCTGTGAGTCAGAACATCTTGTTACATAACAATGTACAAATTCAGATTAGGCAGCTCCTAAGGGGATTGATAGGCTGAGGGGAAGTGTTTAGTGTATGTGTGCCCCTCTAACGAAGGCCTTGTATTATATTATAGACTAGACTATAATTACCCTTGGGAGAAAGCAAAGAGCTGGTATTTGCATTCTGGAAATAATTAGTGGGCTAAATTTTGGAACTGAATAAATTGTCTCTATCTGATGTTAGAAAGACCTTTTATGTTATATTAATTGTGGAAATTTATGTGTTTGTAAGATACTGGGGCTCATTTACCAGCACTTGGGCAGTTACCCATAGCAACCAATCCATGATCATCTCTGTTTAGCCAACTGTAAGTAGAACAGTGAAAGTATCATTTGGTTTCCGTTGGTTCCTGCCTTACTGCAAATTTGGACAGCCCCAATATGTGACTTATGTAAGTGTCATGTGATGTATCAGGTGTGCATTGTAATATAGTGGTTGTTAGTGGCACTTTAAATATTAGCATTGTAGTGCAGCCACCGTGGAGCAGAATGACTTCTATTTGCACATCAGTGCATAGCAAACCCTTTTAGCAATGAGCCAATTCATTAAATGCATTTGGTTAGCTAAAAGTATACTTAACGAAGCAGCCTGTGAATCAATAGAACTACATTCTTAACATGATTAAATGTGGCATTTGTGGTTCATTTGGCATACGACTAAAAGGAATGTCATGTTTCATGTCTTGTGCTCTTCTGAGCCTTATTTAAAATGTACTGAGCTACATATAGCAAAATCTAAATAAAAAGTACCACCAGATAGCTGGGCCACGGCTGCTGTTTTTCCTTCTCAATGTAACTGAATGTGTCTCAGTGGGACATGGGTTTTTACTATTGAGTGTTGTTCTTAGATCTACCAGACAGCTGTTATCTTGTGTTAGGGAGCTGCTATCTGGTTACCTTCCCATTGTTCTTTTGTTTGGATGCTGGGGGGATGGAATAGGGAGGGGGTGTTATCACTCCAATTTGCAGTACAGCAGTAAAGAGTGATTGAAGTTTATCAGAGCACAAGTCACATGACTTGGGGCAGTTGGGAGCTTGACAATATATCTAGCCCCATGTCAGATTTCAAAATTGAATATAAATAAATCTGTTTGCTCTTTTGAGAAATGGATTTCAGTGCAGGATTCTGCAGAAGCAGCACTATTAACTGATTCATTTAAAAAAAAAATTCCCATGACAGTATCCCTTTAACAACATTCCAATATACATTAAAAGCACTGGAAATTTGAAATTAAAGACCTTTGTGAACATAATTAAAATTTAATTCATTGTTTGTCCCTTTCTGCACTGCTGGTTCTGCCTTTTGAAACAATGTAGTAGGTGACACTTGCATGCTTCTTCTCATAGGTATCTTATTGCCTTCCTGAAGATTGTTTGGAAGTCAAAACCAACAGGGCAGAGAATTAAATAGAACAGCGAAACACTGCTTTCACTATGTCTTACAGCAGGGGTCCCCAACCTTAATCACCCATGAGCCACATTCAAATGTAAAAAGAGTTGGGGAGCAACACAAGGATGAAAAAATCCATTGGGTGCCAAATAAGGGCTGTAATTGGCTATTTGGTAGCCCCTAAATGGACTGGCAGCCTACAGAAGGCTCTACTTGGCACTATACTTAGTTTTTATTCAAATAAAACTGCTTCCAAGCTTGGAATTTAAAAACAAGCACCTGCTTTGAGGACCCTGAGAGCAACATCCAAGGGTTTGGAGAGCAACACGTTGCTCACGCGCTACTGGTTGGGGAATACTGTCTTACAGTATATTTACAAATAACTTTAAAGGGGAACTATCGCGAAAATGAAAATTTAATATTAGGGATGCACCGAATGCAGGATTCGGCCAGGTTTCCCCTTCCCATCACTATTGTTTCCCCTTCCCACCCCTAATTTGCATATGCGGATTTGGATTTGGTATTCGGCTGAATCTTTCACAAAGGAATCGGGGGTTCAGCTGAATCCAAAATAGTGGATTTGGTGCATCCCTATTTAATATAAGCTTCCTCATACTGAAGTAAGAAACTTTCTAAATACAATCAATTAAAACATTTGTACCATTTCTGAAATAATCAATCTTATATTCACTATTCCTCTCTCAGCATTGGTTTCTCTTCATTCTGTCTTCATGCAGCAGTTGGGTGTCCAATGAATGATCCAGTATATCTTAGAGGGGGGCTCCCTTTCCTGGCAGATGAATTAGAGCTCACTCAAATAACTGATTCCAGTACAAACAAAATCTAACAAAATAACTGACTTTTGCATAAATTCTGCATGTAGAGAGACATGATTTCTGGTGATTTTAATAGATCGAGTTCTAACACATCTTCTAGGCCCCCCTATAAGATCTATTGGATTATTCATCTGACACTCAACTCCTGAATAAATAGAGAATGGGGAGAAACAGATGCTGAGAGAGGGATAGTGAAGATAAATTTGATGATTTTAGAAACGGTACAAACATTTTAATTGATTGTATTTAAAAGGTGTCTTATTTCAGTATGCTGAAGCTAATATTACATTTTAATTTTTAGTATCCCTTTAAAAACAGCTGAAAATTGATGTTCTCATTTGTCAGTAAAATGTTGCTAAACGTGGTTTGAGAACTTTCATTATCTCTGTAAATGTCTTTGTGTCGTTGTCAACTGCTTGCACTTCTTCTCAGAACCATGTCGGATGGGAATGACAGTTTGTTTTATGTAAGTCTCTTATCAGGTCATGCTCGGACAATCTGACATCGTTGCTATGTAACAGTTGGCCATCAGTCAGTTCTTGATATGTATTCGGTTCTGTGACATTCTGCCAGTTGGTTCTGAGCAAATTTCTCGAAAGCATCAGTCACTCAGCCCTGAGAGTGAATCCTGTGGGTTTCATTCCACATCAGCGGCCATAATGCATTGTTTTGAGTTTGCTAATGATCCGTGAGATACGCACGCCTGTGAACTGTCTCTATTATGGCTAATGATCATTGCTGGTGCTGCTGGACTTTCATATGGGGACAATCTTTAGAAACCACTCTGCTATGCCCTTCTCAGCAGATGTTTTCATTTCATGCAGCAGACAGGGCTGAGGATGCAGCCTATTGTCTTCAATGAATATTCAGCATGTGCATATCTGCATAACTCTCAGCTGTCCCGTTTTTTTAGCAGGACAGTCCCGATTTTGACAGCTCAACCCACAGTCCCAGATTGTTACTGGAAAAATAACTTTCTCTTTGATCTCCTGCACTGAACAGCCAGAAAAAGATACAAAGTTTCTAAAATCTAATTGGCTTTTGAATATGTGGCAGGTGCACTTAGATACCTTTTAAACCATTTACGATAAGCAAAGAAACAATTGTAGCAATTTAAGATAAGCAGGTCTCTTGGAGAAACTGAGACTTGCAATTTAAAGTGCAATTCACCTTCATTAGCAAGTGATAAATTAGGGTAAGTGTAGCTTACCAGTAACGGTTTCTTGGTAGATTCTCTTGCAGGGGTATCCAGTGTCCACATCCCCAAATTGACACACACAATCAAAATTTTGTAGTAGCATGCAGGACAAATCCAAGACAGTAAACTCTGACTGCAAAGTGCTTTTATTGGGGAAAATGCTCCACTAAATGTTTCGGGCTAGGCCCTTTATTAACACTTGATAAAAGGCGTAGCCTGAAACATGTATTCGAGCATTTTCCCCAATAAAAGCACTTTGCAGTCAAAGTTTACTGTCTTGGATTTGTCCTGCATGCTTTACCTTCATTAGCAAAACTGTAATAACACATAAAAACAACAGAGATGTGTTCAAACTTTCATAACCTGCCAAATTTTGTAAACTTAACATGGTAATTAGGGGGTGTGGCCACAAAATGGACGGAGTCAAAATGTTCTCCATGGCAAATCTTTTTGTCCCTCTATCTATTTCCAAAATGTTGGGCGTTATGTATGTGTACAGTGTCATACCTATAAGCTATTAGAACGCCACACCAAAATAGTATTAAGTCCCTTCAGAACTTTGGGTAGGTCACTGGGCCTAGCAACCGTTGAAGGGTCAGTTAGTCTACTGATGAAAATCATGGCAATAACATTTGCAGTAGATGTGTTCTTCATGCAGTTATTTGAGATTAAACTTTATTTATCCATAGCATAATCCATTACATTTCTGTTCTCTTGCATGTTGTCAGAACAGGCTAGAAGTAGTTAGTAATCCTTTAGGGTAAGTCCACACATGGCGTTTTGGGGAGATTTGGTCGCCTGGCGACTGATTGCCTCGTTTTTGCGACCAATCTCCCCAAAAGCCTTCACTGAATATGCGCCGGCTACAATGAAAAAATGCTGGCGCTAAGCGCAAGCGGAGATTTGGAAATTGAACTGCCGCGTGTGATTAGCGCCTACATTTTTTAATTTTAGCCGGCGCAGGAACAGGGAAGGCGTTTGGGGAGATTGGTCGCCGCAAAAATGAGGCGATTAGTCGCCAGGCGACCAAATCTCCTCAAAACGCCCTGTGTGGCCTGACCTTAAGGTGATGGCAGATCTGTCACCCGTGGTTAATTTGATGCTACTAATGGTGCCAGGTCAATCGCCAAACTGCTATAGAGGATTTAATATACCAGGTACAATGGGCCATATTTGGTGGGATTGTACCACAGTGAAATGATTATGGACTCGTGCCTATGCCATGCTAGACAATGTTTTTAATATGCCATTGAGAAAAGATCCGGATGAGGCTTTGTTTAACAAACCAATTGAGAACTTCACTACTACCAAATTTAAGCTAACAATGATAATATTTAGTGCCACTAAACAAGTCATAGCTAGAGCGTGGCACACCCCTACATTAGACTTCAGCATGGTGAAACTCAGAGTGGATAACATAATGCTATTGGAGAAATGAAATTATACTCTTAATCATAGAATATGTTTCAGAAAATATGGTTGCAATGGTTGTGGTATAGAGATATAACCAATAGTAAATGTAGAGCTTAATGTTGTAGTTTGTTGATTGCTGTTAACACAATATAGACAGCAAGTTTGGATCTTTTTTGGATACATGTAGGAAGGAGAAACTAAGAAACAAGTAAAAAGGCACTGAAGTATAAACCTCTTCACTTGAGTTATTGTTTTATAGTTTGTTTTTTTACACTTCATGTGTTGGAATACAATGAACATATATGTACATGCAGTAATGATGAAACATGGATCTCAGTCTAATTGCAAGTATGTAATCATCTAACAAATGGTAAAAATATCAATAAAAATGATTGGGAAAAAAATTGATGCTACCAAGGGCTACAAATCTCCCGAAAACATACACAGGGCCTTGTTTTCCTGAAGCTGCCAAAAGTTTCCTTGCAAGGAAACTTTGGGCGACTTAAGAAAACAAATGGTCGCTTAAGTTTTCCCACTGGCAATTGACTTTTATTGTCTTCCGGAAGCATTTATCATTTTGGGGAGATTTGCTCCCACTATAAAGCAGATTTAAATGTGGAGCGACAAATCTTCCCATGTGCCATTAGCCTTAGGTCTGTTCTGCTGCTATTTGTTAGGAAGCCTTTACACTGATTCCAATATCAGCTACAGCGACCGATATCTCTTCCTTCCATTCCAGGTTGTGTTCCCTAGGCTTGATAACCCAGGGATCTGTAAAATGCATTTCTATAACATGTAATCTCTCTTCTTACAGAGTACTTTTAAATTTAAGTCAGAGAGTGATATCCATCTTGCTGAACACCACAAACAAGTTCTGTATGATGGGAAGCTAGCGAGCAGTATAGCGTTTACGTACAACGCAAAGGCGACAGACGCCCAGCTTTGCCTCGAATCATCACCAAAGGAAAATGCATCCATTTTTGTGCATTCACCCCATGCGTTAATGCTCCAGGTAAGCCTTCAGTGATCTGAACCCACAATTTGCCCACTTTTATGGGGAAGTGTAAACTCTATTTGTGTGTCTTTGGGTAATCTTGTGTCTGATATTTCTGTTGTATAAAATTTACATTCCATGGAACGGAAGTAACCTTAAATACCCATGATACAAGACCCCAACCTGATACAATACAGCTTATACTGAATGTAAACATGACACACATTTGCCATTCACCACTTCTCTTCTATTCTGCTGCTTTTTATCTGCAATGTAAACTTTTCTCTTCAATACTTTTTTTCTTTATCCTTTTTGTTATTTTTCTTTTACTTTACTTTACTTTATGGCCCTTTGTCCTCTTTTCCTCCACTCTCCTTTTGTCCATATCTCTTCTATTCTTCTTTAATCTTCCTTTCCTTTGCCTTGTTTTTACCTGCCCCTTCACATTCATATATATCAGGGTCTTTATAGATAAACAGAAGTCCATTATGCAGGGTGTCATTATAATTATCTACCTTCAAGAAAGATTTCAGTATAGGTATGGGATCCATTATCGGTAAACTCGTTATCCAGAAATTTTCAAATTACTGAAAGGCCACTTCCTGTAGTCGCCCTTATAATCAAATAACTTACATTTTTGAAAATGATTTCCTTTTCTCTCTGTAATAATAAAACAATACCTTGTACTTGATCCTAACTAAGATACAATTAATTTATATTAGAGGCAAAACAATACTTTCTGGTTTTATTTAATTATTGTAAGTAGATTAAAGGTTGGGGCAGACGAGCAGATTCGGGGAGATTTAGTCACCTGGCTACTAATCGCCTTCTTCTGCGTGGCGACAATCTCCCCGAACTGCCTTCCGTCTGCTTGAATGAGGAATCGCCTGCGCTAATGCAGTCGCGGCGCTTCGATTTCCGAAGTCGCCCTAAGTTTCCTCGTGAGGCAACTTCGGGCGACTTCGGAAATCGAAGCACCACGAGTGCATTAGCGCAGGCGATTCTTCATTCAAGCAGGCAGAAGGAAGGCAGTTCAGGGAGATTGTGGCCACACAGAAGAGGCGATTAGTCGCCTGAATCTGCTTGTCTGGCCCATCCCTTAAGGTATGGAGATATAAATTACGGAAAGATCCCATATCTGGAAAATCCAAGGCCCCATGCATTCTGGATTCATACCTGTATCTGTGTTTGCTCTATTAAGCTCAGGAAATAACAAAAATTCTATTTTTTTTTAAAGACTTTTAAGCAGCAGTTTGTTCAGCACAAGCCTCATTGAATTAATGTTAAATAAACGATTTATACTGCCCCTTTAAATAGCCGAGTGGACTAAATGATTGTCAGTATGCAGCTTATTTCTAAGCATTCTTGGATTTCTAATTTGCACCATTTAAATCAGCAATGATTTGCCTTTACTCATCTACTCTATTATTAGAGAGGTTCAACAGAAGTGAAAATATTCTACAAACAAGAGTTTCCAATAACAGTCAATATATTTAACTTTAATATTTTAAGCCAGTATATATGTGTAAGGTTTGGATTCAAGAGGGTGATAAAGCAAATAGCTTGGTGGACCATGACTTTTTTTTTTGAAGTGTGTGTTGAATAATTCCTGCCATTCTGCACATAGAGAATTGGCATTTAAATAAAGTGTAAGATGGCATTTATGAAAATGATTCCTTCTGCAGAATAGTCAATACAATGACTGCATATAGAGCTTGGTGCAATGGATCTGCTTAAGGCCTTAGCCAGCGTAATACTCACTGCTGACGTGCAAGTACAGGAGTTCTGATCTGAAGTGGGTTCCGATTATGAGAATAAGTGGCAGAATGCTGAGCGTTAACAATAAGTTCATGCTAGGGAAAGCCTTGATTTGAGTCCTGTAAGAGACAACTCATTTTATCTGTGCCTCCGGCATCCAAATCTGCACTGTACAGGACAGGGTTTTCTTCTGCCTAAATAAACTTCTTGCAGCATTATCTAGGGAGAAACCCTGGAATTTCTGGCAGGGATTAGTTTACTCCCAGTCAAGACTTGTGGCCCTGGGCAAGCCATTTAATCTTTTTGTACCCCAGGAAGCAAATTAAAATAGTAAGTGCTGTAGAACATAACATAATTGGTAACACCATAGGTCTGCTATATACAAGGCTGTACCTTAACTGGCACCCTGTGGCAACACCTGAAGATACTATTCTTTTACTTTTGTCCCATTCATTGTGACTTCTTAAACATGGGACAGCAAATAATATCCAGATTCTGGTATAATGACCTGTTATTCTTGTTGCTGTCCATACTTGTCAGCTGGCTGCTACCCAACCCCTTTTTAGTTCTGATTTGCAGGATATCCTCATAGACCGTGAGCTCTGATGGATCAATAAGCAAATTAATCATTCTGTGAAATCTAATTGAGGGGCTGATTGATTAATGTAGGTGTCTCTGATGATCTTGTGAAAGCAGGTAGGGCTGACAAGGCAGATTAACAGACTAATTTGGGCAAAGACTGTTTCCAAATGTCAAAGTCCAAAAGTGCTATATTTGTTCTAACCAAGCATCCCACCAACAGCTGAAGTTTGGTAGTCCCCACCTTTAAAGGAGAACTGAAGGAGAAGTAGGCTAGAAATGTTGTACATTATGTTTTGGTCTTCTGTACCAGCCACAGGCAACCACAGCCCTTTAGCAGTAAAGATCTGTGTCTCCAAAGATGCCCCAGTAGCTCCCCATCTTCTTTTCTGCTGATTCACTGTACATGCTGTCACTAAAGGCCCCCATACACGGGACGATAAAAGCTGCCGACAGACAGAGTCTGCAGCTTATTGGCCCATGTGTGGGGCCATCCGACGGGCTTCACCGATCGAGATCTGGCTGAAAGTCAGCCAGATCTCGATTGGGCAGGTTAAAAAATCCCATCCCGCCCGTATCAGATCCATTATGATCCGATCGTTTGGCTCTAGGGCCCGCGATCGGATCAGCCCGATATCACCCACTTCAATGTGGCCATATCGGGAGTGATCCACTGATTTTGCTACGTCACCTAACGAGCAGATCTCTGTCTGTATCCACCTTTACTGAGCTTAGGGACCCACTCACAATATACAGTACACATAGAATAGAAATGTCACAATATAAGGCTGATTAGTAATTAATACAGATAATTACTACATGGCAGCACAGAAACCAATGCAATTAGTATCAGAATTTAATAAACAGCCCTGTAGCATCAGCTTATATTACAGACAAACCTCATTTTCTGCTTGATAATTAGTGACATCCCCTAAGCTTAGCTTCTCAACAGCTGCTCAGAGCCCACTGAGCATGTGAGTGTCACAGACACTTTCCAAGATGGTGACCCCCTGTGACAAGTTTGAAGTCCTGGATCATTGCTGCTATTGACAAGCTGAAACTTTAGGCTGGTGCAAGTTCATTATATAAAATATGGCATCTTTAGCCATATACATTTTAAGGGTTTAGTTCTCCTTTAAAAATACAGTATGGCCATGTGTAAGCATCTGTGAAAATGTTTTGTGAAACAAACTATAAGTCATTTTCACAAAATATTGGTGGTAGTGCTTAAAAGGATCAACTGGGTCCAATGATTGTCTTCTGGTTTTCAAATAACATATTGCTTTTTGTATCCTCAACAGCAAAAAAGTGTTGTTTCTAGCTTTTCCTTACAAAGTAATTCCATCCATCTACCCCATGTGAGCTGAATGGTGGCCCTCCATCTTAGTTTCTTCTTTATTCTGGGGGTTAAAATAAAGTTTTTTGGCTTGAGAAACTCCCTTTAGTTCCCGGGTGGCATTTATTACCGCTGCTGTAACTGCTGTCCACTACTGTCGTTTATTAAATGCCATATTCCTTTTCATTTTAGGATGTAAAAGCGATTGTAACCCATTCCATACACAGCGCCATTCACTCCATTGGGGGAATCCAGGTTCTCTTTCCACTCTTTGCGCAACTGGACAATCGACAACTGACTGACAGTCAAGTGGAAACCACCGTCTGGTGAGAACTTTCTCTTTAAGCAATTATATAAATGTTACTTATCCTAATAAGCAGTTTGTAGTGAAAGTGACCACTCTTATATTTATGTATGTCATTACTGATGTTTGCTGTGTAGCATTGATTTGTTTTGGCCAAACCTCTGATCTGCTATGGCCATTCTTATCCGTGCCATTCCCTCTTTTAATCAGCTCCATAAAGGACAAATCTCCTTTATGCCAATAGAGTTGTGTTTCCTACCTACTTCAAATATGTCTTCATTAAGCAGTTGGGTTTCATTCAGAAGGCAGCTGAGCCAACCTTATCCCAAGATCTGCCATTAAGAATATTGCTTCTTTGTTTACATTGTATTTATTTGAATTCTTCAGGGTAGGCTTAGGGTATAATAGCAAATGCAGCTCTTTAAATGAAGAAAGGAGAGACAGTAGACTGGGGCCTTGCTATAAGCTTGCCAAACACACACTTAGGGGCAGATTTATCAAAATGTGAGTTTATATTTTAATAAATAAAAACGTGGCCACGTCCTATTCATTCCTATGGGCTTTTGATAACATATTTATCAATGGGTGAAAGTTGGAACTTTCCGTTTGATAAAGACTCTTCCAAAAACCCCATAGGAATGTTTAGAACGTGGGTGAGTTTTTATTTATTAAAATATAAACTCACATTTTGATAAATCTGCTCCTTAGCCACAGTGAGTGTCAGTGTATCACATGGTAGTTTGCTGTGGTTGCTGGCCATCGTGGTAGCACTTACATTCAGGGGGTTATTTATCAGAGGTTGAATGTTAATTTTTTATCCCTCAAATGAAGTCACATCTCGAATGGTATCTTATTTAAGAAAAACTCACATTTTTCGAGTTGCGAAACATGACAACGCGAATTGATTGGCGGGAAAAAAACTTAAACTGCTCAAATCATCCAAGTTTTCAGGCAAAAACCCTGAGAAAAAAAACCTGAACATCATGCAGGCTATTCACACCTTCAGATGGTTCAAGGAACTTCTGCCATTGACTTCTACATGACCTCGACAGGTTTTAGATGGTATATTTTTGGATTCAAACTATTTCCAGGGTCGGAGTATAATAAATCTTGAAAAATTCTAGTTTTTTTAGGAAAACTTGAAAAACGCAAATTTTTTTAACCCGAAAATGTGTTTTGACAAAAAAAAAAAACCAGCTTGAAAATTCGAATTCTTTTTATAACAACACTTGAACCCAAATAAATAACCCCTCAGTGTTTCTCATTAAAATAAAAGTCAATATGTAAACATATGGAGTTCATGGAAACAGTTCATGGTCAAACTGAGTTATACTATTTGACAATAAGTCTGTGTTTGAGCCTTTAGTTTATGGATTGAAACTGTAGCATGAAGCCAGCTTGCTTGTGAGACATCCTGTGAGTAACCAATGGAATTTGTTATTGTAACAACATTTTTAGAAGCGAAGTCACTTCCAACAATCTGGTTTGGAAATCGAATACATTCAAACCAAAGGTAGAACCCCTATTATGCTCTAAAGCCCCATTGGTAAGAGCAATGCAGATTGTGTGCTTATAGGTAAAGTTATTGGTAATATACTTTTCATTTAGCTACATATGAAATACCCTTTGTTAAATATTTCTATGGAGCTGTCGAGTACAGCTCTGAGTTTTTGAAAAGCAGTAGCCCTGACCCTGAACATTCCCTTCACTGCTGATCCGCAGAATTGCTGCTTAGCACTGACCCGTGCACCATGAAAGCTCTGCTTTTACTCTTGGAAGGCTGAGTTCTAGTTAGAACATGTGTAAATAAGTAATGTTGCATCAGTATCTGAATAATGATTGTTTCAGTTCTTGGAAGCTTTCAGATAATGTAGAATATTGCTCTGATATTTGATTTATTTTACTTGACACCTTCCTGGATCCCGCTTGCTCTGGAGATGTGATGAGATTGAATCTGTGGCTGTTATTATGGAAATACATTTCTCTGCCACCATGTCCATCCTTTGGCCATTAACCGCAGGAGATTATTGAAAGAGCAATTTTCTTCCTGATCAGAAAACCCAGAGATCGAAGATCTGATAGATTAATCAGCCAGATCCATTATTCATTATCAGAGTTTCCCCGCTCCTTCCCCAAAGCCTGGTTAATGCAGCTGACCTGTAACTTGTCATAAACAGCTTCACTTTTCTGCTTGCCCTAACAATTTGCCACTTTACCAATTGTCAGTCATTAAAGGGGTGGTTCACGTTTAGTATGTTGTAGAATTAGGGATGCACCGAATCCAGAGTTCAGGATTCAGTTCAGGATTCAGTTCAGGATTCAGTTCAGGATTCAGTTCAGGATTCAGTTCAGGATTCAGTTCAGGATTCAGTTCAGGATTCAGTTCAGGATTCAGTTCAGGATTCAGTTCAGGATTCAGTTCAGGATTCAGTTCAGGATTCAGTTCAGGATTCAGTTCAGGATTCAGTTCAGGATTCAGTTCAGGATTCAGTTCAGGATTCAGTTCAGGATTCAGTTCAGGATTCAGTTCAGGATTCGGCCTTTTTCAGCAGGATTCGGCAGAACCGAATCCTAATTTGCATATGCAAATTAGGGACGGGGAGGAAAATTGCACAAGGTTTTATCATAAAACAAGGAAGTAAAAAAGTTTCCCCCTTCCCATCCCTAATGTGCATATGCAAATTAGGATTTGGTTCGGTATTCGGCAGAATCTTTCGCAAAGGATTTCGGGGTTTGGCCGAATCCAAAATAGTGGATTGGGGGGCATCCCTATATAGAATGACCAATTCTAAGCATCTTTTCAACTGGCCTTCATTATTTTGTATATTTTTTAAAATGATTTGCCTTTTTCATCTGTCTCGTTTCAGCTTTCAAATGGGGGTCACTGACCCCATCTAAAACACAAATGTTCTGTAAAGCTACAAATGTATTGTTATTGCTATTCAGGCCTCTCCTATATTCCATTTTCTTATTCAAATCAGTGCATGGTCGCTAGGGTAATTTGGACCCCAACAACCAGATATTTATTATATATTAAAATTGCAAACTGGAGAGCTGCTGAATAAAAAACTAACTAACACAAAAAACAAAAATAATAACAATTGAAAACCAATTGCAAATTGTCTCAGAATATCACTCTCTACATCATACTAAAAGTTAACTCAAAGATGAACAACCCCTTTCAGCCTTTCAATACCACTTCTTGTACCAATATCTAGCAATGTACATCACTGTCAGCTCTCCACCATAGCATTCTATTAAAGGGGTTGTTTAAAAGTATGATGCAGGGAGTGATATTCTGAGACAATTTGCAATTTGTTTTCATTTTTTATTATTTGTTGTTATTTCGCTTTTTATTCTGCAGCTCTCCACTTTGCAATTTCAACAATCTGGTTGTTGGGTCCAAATTACCCTAGCAACCATGCATTGATTTGAATAGCATCCATGCAGTGATCACAACACAGTTTGAGGAAATTGTATTATTGCTGCTTTCTGTTTCCTCTCCATAACTTTCCCTTTAATTAATAATATTCTGCTTACTTAAAGAAGCTCATTTCTTGTTAATCGTGCAAACGGTTTCTGCTTACTTCCAAACAAAGAAAAAACAGCAGTCTGGATAAATCTTATGGCAAAGCTTCTCTCATAAATCTCCATTGACTCTGCAGTGGCTCTCGAGCAGCAAAATGCTAATGAAGCAGCTTGATAGTCGAGCAAAAAAAAAAAGAAGCAAACTTACATTGTATAGAATTCTATCATTTATCATGACACATATACGATCAGGTGACAAAAACTGTCACATATGCAGGAGCTCAAAGTAAGCAAATATACTTGGCGTATTGCATGAAATTCCTTGGAGTGATTCTCCCAGTCACTGAGACAGGCCAAACATCAAAATGGCTGCATCTTTCATTTCCACTGTATGTCCACAAAAGAACCTGCTTATTTAATATGGATTTGCGATGTCCGGGCCAATCTGAAACTAGCTGATTTTCTGCCAGTTGGGCGGGTTCTGCAAAAATGGAATGTCGATTGGGTTGCAGGCAAGCATTGACCAGCCACAGCACATAACTTTCATTTGGGCTCCAGAAAGCTGGCCTCCTTCATTGGTGTTTGTGGAGCCTGCTCCTTCTGATGTCATCTTTGACATCACCTAATGGGGCAGGCTTAAGTTGAGAAGGGGCCAGTGTTGGACTGGGACACCAGGGGCCCACCCAAGAACCTTAGACCAGGGATCAGGAACCTTGGCTCTCCAGCTGTTAAGGAACTACAAGTCCCACAATGCAATAATGGAGCCTTTTGAAGGAGTCTAAAGGCAAATGCATTGTGGGACTTGTAGTTCCTTAACAGCTGGAGAGCCAAGGTTCCTGATCCCTGCCTTAGACCAAGGGCCCACCAAAAAGCCTTAGACCCACTCTCAGTACTATTATTCTTCCTTTCCTCACTCAACCTCTATTCTCCTAGTCTCTTTTCTTTACATACTATAATACTGTAATCCATTATTCCATCTATTTAGCTTCTTTTTCTCATAGAAATAGGGAATGACCATGAAATATGCCAAATGTTTAGCAGCATGAGGGCCACTGACACCTGGGCCCACCGGGACATTTCTTGGTATCCCACTGGGCTAGTCCGACACTGGAAGGGGCAGGTCTGGGTGGGTACAAGTCAGAAAATTTCTGACCAGTACATCACTAGTGTGGATATACATGATACTCATTGAGAAAAGAGTTATCCAAGATATGTAAGATTATTTTCAAAAAAAGCATTACATAGAATTGCTATTATTGGTATGCTACGTAATTTGGGATAGTCCCTTAATGAGTATATTACTAGATTTTAAGTATAGGTAGCCTTATATTTTTTCTTGATAAAAAAGGATTCCAACCCATTCTTGAAACGAATGCATCTGCCAATGAATGTGCTTCTTGGCGCCCTTGTGTCCGTTGGGCTGATGGCAAAATGTTTATTTTGTGACCCCTCTATACTCTTATTTACATAATGCAAACTGTTTCTGAGCTACAACACCCATCATAGCAACAGTGGCCATTAATATGTCAGTAATACATGAGTTGAAGTCTAAGACTTATACTAATGACATAAGTCAATCTCTGTGTTGTGGAGGTTTCTTATTCATGTCATTGCTGCTCCCCAGAGACTTAAGTGGCTCTACACTTGTTGTGTATCATGTTGACTGATGTTCTGCCGTTCCCATACTGCTTTCTGGTTAGGTCCTTTGCTTTCACTTCCTTCTAGTCTGGCTACATCTCATCCATGGACTCATTCATCTTCGGCTTGTCTAAGGAGCCAGATAAAGCCACAAAACAAAGATGACACCTGAGGGATTTCTATAGAGAGGGCTTTTGCAGACATCCTATTTGCCAAAACTGTTTTACATTTGTTTGTCATAGATTTAATTGGTTGATTTCGTTCACTTTAATAGTAAGTGTTTCCACTGCCTTGTTGTTGCTTTCGGCCTGAAGAAGGGTATTTCATTTTACTGGAAGACATAACATGTTGTCTCATCAAATGGATGAGATGAAATAGATCCTACCCCAGCACAACTAGCGTGTGTCGTTTCAGGAAACACTTTGCCAATAAAGTCTTAATTTCCTTTAAAAAATGAAAAGTACAGTAATAACAAGAATGTATTATTCTGGAATTTTACACACAGATTCATATTCAATAATAATTTTGTGTTTTCTCAACAGTGCCACCCTCTTGGCTTTCCTCGTTGAGCTTTTGAAAAGTTCAGTAGCCATGCA
The DNA here is from genome assembly GCA_038501925.1 of Xenopus petersii. NCBI lineage: Eukaryota > Metazoa > Chordata > Amphibia > Anura > Pipidae > Xenopus > Xenopus petersii. Next base: position 32,014,730 of record CM076674.1, read on the forward strand.
GGAACAAATGCTTGGTGGAAAAGGTTTTTTAGTAATTGGCTACCTCTTGGAGAAGGTAATATTCTAATGCACAAATATTGCTTTTTTAAGGTTTAACACAGACCCAACAGGCCACTCTGACGTTTTGAGGTCTCTGCCATGTCTAGTCTCGGCAGTCATCATTATCAAAAGTTATCATTGTATTTAGGAAGAGAACAGCAATATTTAGACTTATCTTACATGGCCCTTGATATAAATCCATACCTATTTTTATGTCTATTTTGTCAACATATGCTTCAAGGCATCAGTTATTGTACAAGAGTTGACAAAGATAGTTGTTGAATCTAGGGCCCTCAGTTGCTTAAGGTTTTATTGATTATTTGGAGTTCTCCATTTATTTAACTGGCAGTGTTGTTTCCTTTTATCATAGTCTTCAAGAGTCCATATAACTAGAGCGGTTCTGGAGCAGTTCCTGTCATTTGCAAAGTACTTGGACGGCCTTTCTCATGGAGCACCCTTACTCAAGCAGCTCTGCGATCATATCTTGTTCAACCCTGCTATTTGGATACACACGCCAGCAAAGGTATTACAGCACATTGTGGCTTTCTTTTATCCCACCGGCTCTTTTAGTACTGAAGCAGTCTGCAAATTGGCAGTTTTAGTTGCATCTGAGCCATTCTGCAATGAAATTGTGTAAATCCTCTGAAATGTTGCCAGCCTTATAAACAAGGAAAGGTAGGCATTTTCCCATCAGATATGTGTACAGCTACTACCAGCATCTTCCAAGCATTCTGAACTGAAACAGGTTCACACTGAATTGGTTACAGACTGTCTGACCACAATCTGTCTATTACTTTATCTTACTTGGCTCTTCACCTTCCTTTATATCCTGCTATCATCCTGTGGTATTAGGGTGGTGGCACACGGGAAGATTAGTCGACAAGTGACAAATCTCCCCAAAATGCCTTCCTGCCGACAAGAATGTGAATTGCTGGCAGGATGGCAAACGTATCGCTTTGGTTTTCCGAAGTTGCTTCACAAGAAAACTTCAGGCGACTTCGGGAAAATGAAGTAACACACGTATGCCATCCCGTCTGTGATTTGCATTATTGCCGGCAGGAAGGCATTCACCTGCAGTAGTAAAGATTTGTGGCTTGGCGACTAATCTCCCTGTGTGCCACCACCCTTAGAGTCCCCTAAGATGCCGGCAGTTGGTACCTGTGACATAGGCAATCAACAGTTTACACAGATTTCTCCACACACCTGCAGCACTGTGACTACCCCATACAATACCTAATATCATGCTCCTGATCTCAGATGCCATACAGCTAAACGCCTCTTGTTTTGTTTTAGGTTCAACTTTCCTTGTACACCTATTTATCAGCAGAGTTTATTGGCACTGCCACAATATACACCACCATCCGACGGGTGGGAACAGTATTACAGCTCATGCATACCTTGAAATATTACTATTGGGTTGTTAATCCAATAGACAGTAGTGGAATCAACCCAAAGGGCTTAGGTAAGTTGTTTCACTTTCTTGCAAACCTTTACAATTAAATGCTTTTATTTACAGAGCTTGTAAGCTGTATTGGAATGCAACTCTGCATGCTGAAGAGAATAAAAACAAACCTTTTTTTTAAAAAAAAAAATATTGACTTACAGCGTATTTAGCTAGGGTTTAAATATATATATATTTTTTTGAAAATAATCTTTATTCAAATTTCAAGGAAATACAGAAATCAAAAAAAAGGGCAATGAAAAGAGAGAAAAAAAAAACCGTCTCAGAGTAGTAACAGCTGTGGTGGTATACATTGTATAGGCATGATATAGGGAAGGAGGTATATAGGTCAAGGGCTGTATTTTTTAAGAAAGGGCAACGGGACTGAAGTCATATAGTAAGTCCCCTATATCGGAGCCACAGGTCCCAGATCCCATGAAAAGTTTCAATCTCGTTACTAGCTAGCATGGTAAGCTTCTCCATCACCATGTAACCATCTAATCTGGACTTAACCAAAGAGATATCAAGAGTAGGCGTTTTCCAAGCTTTAGCTATAATTTGTTTGGCGGCCGAGAAAATACGGCATATCAATTTTTTCACAAATTTATTACATCCAGTGACTCTGCCGTGAAGCAGTGCCACTGCAGGAAGCTTAGGTAAAGTGAGCCCTGTGATGCTAGTAATCATGGTATAAATACGTGTCCAATATCTAGTTGCTTTGGGACAGGACCACCACACATGTAGGTAGGATCCCACCTGTCCACAACCCCAAAAGCAAGTGGGAGATGTAGCAGGATACCATGCAGAGATTTTTTCTGGGACCAGGTACCAACGTGACATAACCTTTTGAGAAGTTTCTTGAATCAAGATACTGGGGGAGCATTTAGTTATATCTAGGAACCTATCTAACCAATCGTCCTCCTCCAAGGTGACATGAAGCTCCCGTTCCCAATGCCTAATGTATGGTAGGTCCTTTAATGGCTGTTGATGAACTAACTGATCATATATTCTGGAGATGGCACCCTTATGCGGAAGTGAATGGAGGCACAATTGTTCAATCATAGTGGGGGGAGGTAAAGAGCGAGATTCTTTTCCTATGATGGAGAGGAAATAATGTCTCTTCTTGGCATACCAGAATATCTCGGAGGGAGGCATATGAGATTTGGTTGTCAAAGTGGGAACATCTATAAACTTGCTATTCGGAGTCAGTTGGGCTATCATAGACAAATTATTCATATGCCACCATTGAAAAGTTGACCCTGCCTGACCAGGAGGAAATTCCGAGTTTTGTAACATAGACAGGGCTGGGCGGTAATATGAGGACAACGGGTACTGAGACCGGATACTCCTCCATAGCGATAGAGAGTGGGTCACTGTGGGGGGTAGTGTGAGGTTTGCGTTCCCTTTGAACCAGATAAGATTGCTAAGTAACAGAGTGCCCACCTGCGACTGTTCTATATCGATCCAAAGAGGAGAGTGAGAGGTGACATGCCATTCCGACATCTGGGCCAATTGAGCTGCGATATAATACAGTCGGAAATTTGGTGCTCCCAGTCCTCCCCTACGTCTACTCCTGTAAGTCACATTTGCTTTCATCCTAGCTCTTTTACCCCCCCCCCATATAAATTTCTGACAAGAGGATTGGAGTTTAGTTAGGGTTGTCATAGGAGGGCTTACTGGTAACGTACGGAAAAGATACAGCAACTGTGGAAGGATCGACATCTTTAAGGCATGAATTTTACCCAGCCAAGACAGTTTCATAGATTCCCATGTCCGAAGGGTAGAGAATATTTTCTTATAAATATATATTTTTAAGTTCATGCTTAAGATGTAAAATCAGGAAAACTGACAATAATGTGCGAATATTCTAGACTTTGGATTGTAAGCTTCATCAGGGCAGGGCTCAGTTGCGTAACTAGATAACACTGGCCCACAGCAAATTATTTTTTAGGCCCCCCCAAATGTTTAGGTTGACTTGTTTTACCAGTATTTATTGAAACTGTATATGAATTTGGGCCTCATGAGGCCCTATACCTCCTGGGTCCCCCTGCAACCGCTGACAGGGCCTGAATGATGAACATTCTTTGCTGTGTATATATTTTGGCATATACTCGTTAAAAGATTCCTTCTATCCAGCATATTCAGGCTTTGCTTTATTTTTTTCGTGCCATTCTCATGTAGTTCACTTTAGCTTTGAGGCCATGGCATCTGTGGGTGAAAGTGATGGCTTTATAGGCAGCAGCCTGCAAGATGACATGTCTAGTCAGTGTGACCATCTGTAACGCTGTTCCACAGTTAATCCTATCAGAATTCGAAACCATGGAAAAGGATCAAATAAAGGCCGACTTTCAAGCTGGCAAGTTAATGAGGAGACTGCATGGGCCAATTGTCCCAATACTGGAAGGCAGCAGAAGTACGTTCATGCATCCCAAGTGCTGCCCTGGGAGCAGAGAAACCACTGCCAAATCATTCATTATGTGCCAGCTACTTAACCACAAAATACAACTGGCTATAGTTATAAAGGCCCAGAAAAAAAACACATCAATGCAAATTGCCTTTTACTGCAAATGGAGACTAACGTTACATTTGAGATTTGAAAAACAAAGCTGAACACAGTTATAAATTCTCATTCTCCGTTTTTGGTCTCGTTTAAAAAACAAAACAAGGAAATCAATTAATTTACAGTATCTCCTTGCTTGTGTGCATGGAAACAAGATTGCCTGTTTTGCATAGATTTAACTGTGCTGTGCCCTGTCCTTACTAACCGAACTGCACTCCATCATTTGCACTGGGCATTGGAAAGCTTGATGGGATGGCCTGATGAAATTGTGTAATCTGGTCACACGAAGATTGAATATAAGGTGGCTCCATGTCAATTCAATGGGAGGCACTGGCAGACCAACTTATCAATATGGAATTGCATCTGTCACTGAACTTCCCAGGTAGCCAGTTTGTCCATATGCCTTTGGAAGGATGCTACATTTTGGATCAATTCCATTGCCCTATAGATAACCTTGGATAACCGTTTCACCTTGGCAGGTGATAAAGTCACCTTCCAAGCCCACAATCCTTCTCCATCCAATAAATTATGCATTTCTAATGCAAGCATCTGATACGGGTATTAAGTCTACCAGAAAATCATGTAAGCATTAAAGAAACGCTGGCAGCTTTTGCTTCCAATAAGGATTGATTATATCTTAGTTTGAAGCAAGTAAACTGTACTGTGTAATTATTGCTGAGAAAATGGAAATAGCTTATAAAAAATCTAGATTTTTGGATAAAATGTGGTCTATGGGAGATGGCCTTCCTATAATTTGGAACTTAATGGTTAACTGGTTTCCAGATAACGGATCCCATACCAGTACATAGAAGCTAATCAAAGGACCATCACATTTATTGTTAAAGCAAATCATTAGGATTTCTGTAACAGAGGCTACTGCAGCTAATATTCAAAAATGGTTTCCTTAGCCCTCTACAAGGTGCAGGTCCCATGTCAACGTAACTAACCCGCTTGGGCCCAGGTACAGGCCATGCAGCCAAGCCCCCCTCCAAAAAAAAAAAAATTTTGTGGCTGATTTTCTATCCCGCAAACTGCTGGCGGGCCCCGAGGGGGTGTGGACCCTGGTGCAGTCAAACCTTCCGCACCCCTGGTAGTTCTGCCGCTGTCAGCACTAGTGGCACTTTTCAAGGCGGTGTTTATAATTATTATTAATTAAATAACAGTTTTGTGTTTGTGTTACTTGCACCATAACCTTGCAATTATTGTATTTTAAGACTTTTACACCCATAAAAAGCGTTCCGTTTGCCCAGGAGCAGTAACCAGTAGCAGCCAATATGATCTTTGCTTTTAAACAGGTGACCAGTAAATGCTACCTTCTAATTGGTTGCTATAAGTTACTGCCCAGCTGCTCTTGAGCAAGTGTAGTGCCTTTTATTACATAACCCATCAGCCTTTTTCAGTTCTTTGAATAAGCTAAGAGCTAGAATCCATCCAGTGCCAAACAGTGATGGGAGATTAGTAATTGTGCAAGTGGTATATTGTCATTGGCAGCACACACTGCTGCAATATGTAAAAGTTACGGAATAAATGACTATTAAATACCTGGTATTATGGCCTAAAATAGCAATGTTCCTGTAGAATGTGTGAATGGTAATGTGTTAGAGGATAATGTGTGCCTGAGAAATGCCAGTATTAATATCAGGTTGGTACGCTTGTGCATAATGTTCCTGGGTTGTGGGAGTACCATGGATGATTAATAGTCACTGGTTCTTTTGGGAGCTTGACCCAGACAACAAAGGAACAATTCTTCCAATGGAAATGGCCCTGTTCTGTTATGTGCACAAAATTACTGCAGTCGCTGCTTTCTTTCATATTACTGCTCTAGAGCTTGTTATATAATCACAAACCTATATAAATCCAGTTCTGAAGCAGGCGTGACAGCAGTCAGCATCTTGTGCTATGTTCAAGAGAATCAGGCCATTTACTAAACAAACACAACATGTCTCACTATCTCTCTGAGATTCAGGCAGAACAATACATAAGAGGACGTCAACCTGCTTTTATTTAGCCACTCAATCAGGAGGTTGAATTGTGACATCTTGGATCAATTGAAGAATGGGCCTGCAGCCTCCCAGTCCCCTGATGAGCCAATCAGGAGCTAATAAGAGGCAGCCAGACCTGTATTGAGAGCCGCTGAATGCTACCTCCTGGGGATGTGGTCTTTGTTTCATTACTGGCTCAGTATGCTGAGTCTTAGGAAACCAAGGGCCAGATTCAGTCTAATATCATAATAAAGAACTTGGTGTGTATATATATATATATATATATATATATATATATATATATATATATATATATATATATATATATATATATGTATGTATGTATGTGTATATATATATATATATCTCAGAAAGGGCGTTGTTAGCAACTAAGCCGCGCTGTTTATTTTTCTTTGGATTCAGAGCTTGAATTGATGAAGTGAGAGCCCCTGGCAATGAATAAAGGCGGCTCTTTCCCACTCACCCCCCCAAAAAAAAAACCCCATGATATAACACTTCTGGTGTGTTTATGGATGGCACTCACATCAGCCTACAGCGTTGGGCAATAATAGCATGTTTGAAATTTAAATATGGGCTTATCAGTCTCATTATTATCATAATATTGTTCTGTAAATGGCTCCAAATCCTGAGACTTGCCTCTTTGCTTATTGCTTTCTATGTTTTCTCTTGCACAGCAAGTCAATCAACCTTCTGGCTTCTCTACCAGCTCCAGTGATGTGCCCTGGTGAGCCTTGTGTGCTCGCTAGGACCTTTTAAGATTGGCTAGTAGAAGACTCTAGTAATCAATGACTTTGCAGTCTCAACACATCATCATCATCACCACCACCACCAGATTCCCTGTAGTATTAAAATCCCCATACAGGAAAGCAGAAAAGGGTGTGCTCAGATATAATTCTACATATTGTCAGTTCCAACTTACAGGCTGCTGAAATTTCCTCCTAAATTCAGAGTTTGGGAGTCAGATTTGGGAGCAGTTTGGGGTATCTGGAGTCGGGGGTCGCCACAAATATATAGACTCTGAGTCTTAATAACTTTAAATAGAAGCAAAGCTTCTGTAAAGGATGATATGGCAGAAGCAATTCTATTTCTGATTGTATTTAACAGCTATTCTACAGCTATATATCACGTTCATTTAATATGCAAGTTTTTTTTAGGTTTTCAAGTTGTTTTTGGTTTATGTAGTTTAACTTTGATTTTGTTTTAGAATTACCAAAGGATATAGTTTATATTTTATATTTTGTGATAAATTGCCGTGTATGTTGTATACTTCACTTCTTTCAATCAACATGGAAAATACATTAGTATATTAAAGGAACAGTAACACCAAAAAAAATTAAAGCATTTTAAATTAATTAACATATAATATACTGTTAGCACGAAATGGTAAAAGCTGTCTGTTTGCTTAAAGGCGGCCATACACGGGCAGATATTTTACTTCTGATAAAATCGTTCTGATATCGGTAAGTTATCGGATAGTTGATGGTGTCCGAATGATCGTCGGACGAATGATCTTCTCAACATTATCGTTCGCAGAATTGATCGAAGAGTTTAAAAATTTTAGTCGTTCAGGGATAAAATCCGTCTTTGCACATGTCAGGATTGTAGCACAAGCCAACGAATATATACGGAACAACGAACATATACGGAAGGACCCGAGTTCTTTGCTCAAAACTTCATTTGTAACTATATGAACTATGTAAAGAAATAAATCAGTGCTGACTGCAGGAATATCACTCTATCACTTCATATGTGAAAGAAGTTTATTATGCCATAGCAGAAATCCATATGTCTGTATGGAGCAGGGAAGGAGAAACTGACTATATACTATAGACAGTGACACAATGCTGGCACCACTCCTTGTTTGTTGAACAAGTTATATCTGTTCACATGATCATTCTCCGTGGATGGCATATTGTATGGTAAAATAATCGTCATATCAACGTTTAAAAATACAATCGTTCATTGCAGAACGATAAAAGTATGGCCATTTTTAGAAAAACTAATATAGTTTATATAAATAAGCTGTTGTGTAGACATGGGGGCAGCCATTCAAGCTGCTGGAAAAAAGGAGAAAAGGCACAGGTTACATAGCAGATTACAGATAAGCCTTTCCAATACAATGGTGTTTTATCTGTTATCTGATCTGTAACCAACCTGGACCTTTTCTCTTTTTTTCCAGCTTGAATGGTTGCCCTCATGGCTACACAGCAGCTTGTTTAACTATACTACTGTTTCTGAAACAAACACACCAGTTTTAACAGTGCAGAGCAACAGTACATGATATTGTAATTACTTTGATACACTTTCAGTTTTTGGTGTTACTGTTCCTTTAGTCTGAGGTACCATAAAATGAGAAGTGGAGAATTTATGTACCAACTCCCATGTCACAGCCCTGACTAAATTTTCCCAAAACCTGAGAGCTACAGAACATTAATTTGGAATATGTGATCACAACAGTTGTTTCAAGCCTTGGGGCTAACACCTACTTCTATTGGTATGGGCAGTTGCCAGAAGTCTGCAGACATGTGTAGAGATTCAGAGGAATAGGTGGGAGATGTGTTATGGAGGCCACCTAACAATTCTTCTTTGGTCTACCATTTCCTGTACATATATACAGTCATTTTGCTCATGTATAAAACCTGTTCACTCCAGTCACTTTTTCAGCCATTATCCAGTCGCCGCTTCTTCCCCTCGGCTACGTTGGCTGCGGAAAAACATCAAAATTACTTGACCTTTTAAAAAAATGCTGTTTGTATCCTTGAGCGCAGTTTTGAGGTTTATTATTGTGGGCAGAAATAGCCATGCTCTTTATAAAGACAATTTAATTGCTCAACATCCAGAGCCTGGAAAGGTTGAGATCTGAAAGTGAGTGGACTGCAAAGTGAATATTGTAACAGTTTGACGTCACTTATTTTTCCCCCAGGAGCTTAAATCAATTTCAGGGTCTTTGGAAAGGGATGAGATTACATTGCTTAATGTTGCTGTTAAATGTGCAAAAAACTCAATCTGGCATTGTAATCAGTAGGTAGAAAAAGTAGCACCCACACCAAACCCACCTCTTTGCTACTAACATTAGCATTGCTTTGCCACACACAACCAAATTCGTTGCCCAGTCCTGCTAGCGGCATCATGGAAAACAGGACCCAGGAGAAGCAAAAAGGATAAAGGTAAACTAAAGCTCAGCAAAGAATTAGACCTTGTCTCATTATGTTCTCAACTTCTGTACCAGCCCAAGGCCACCACAGCTCAAGAAGATATCTGCCTATGGAGATGCCTCTAGGATTGCCATTTCTTCTTAAAGAAAACTATACCCCCAAAATGAACACTTAAGCAACAGATAGTTTATATCATATTAAGTGCCATATTAAAGAATCTTACCAAACTGGTCTATATATTTAAGTAAATCTTGCCCTTTTACATCTCTTGCCTTGAGCCACCATTTTGTGATGGTCTCTGTGTTGCCTTAGAGATCACCTGACCAGAAATACTTCAACTGTAACAGGAAGAAGTGTGGAAGCAAAGATCTCTGTCTGTTAATTGGCTCATGTGACCTAAGAAGTATAGTTTGTTTGATTTGTTGTGTGCACAGTGAATCCTACGATCCCAGGGGGCGGCCCTTATTTTTTAAAATGGCAATTTTCTATTTATGATTACCCAATGGCATATACTACTAGAAAAGTATACTATTATTAAAATGGTTTATTTACATGACCCAGGGTTTTACATATGAGCTGTTTTATGCAATATCTTTTTATAGAGACCTACATTGTTTAGGGGGTATAGTTTTCCTTTAACTCTTATTCACAGCAAATGGTCAATTTGCAGTCGATTTTCATTTTTTATTATTGCTGGGCCTGAATAGAAAGATGAGTAATAAAAAGTAACAATAACAAATTGTAGCCTTACAGAGAATTTGTTTTAGATAGGGTCAATGACCCCCATTTGAAAGCTGCAAATAATCAGAAAGCTAATAACAAAGAAAAAATTAATGCCAATTAATAATTAATACTTGGCACGGGAAATGAGTTTAACGCTGTATCATTGTTTTCTACTCCTTGTATTGTAGTAGCCAGGATGGATAATTCCGTGGACTTAAATAGAAAAAAAATCAAAATGTTAATAATAAATGTTAATAAAACCTTAGTGTAAGGGAAAGAACACAAGCATTCAAACAATGTTAAGATGGAAAGTTTGCCTGAATTTAGTCTATACAGGTATGGGATCAGTTATCCAGAAAGACCATCTCCCATAGACTCTATTTTGTCCAAATAATCCGTATTTTAAAAAATGTATTCCTTTTTCTCTGTAATTATAAAACAGTACCTGATCCAAACTAAGATATAATTAATCCTTATTAGAAGCAGGACCAGCCTATTGGGGTTATTTAATGTTCTAGTACACTTCAGATATAAAGATCCAAATTATGGAAAGCTCTGTTGTCCAGATGTTCTGAGCATTCTGGATAACAGGTCCCATACCTTTACAGGTATAGGATCCATTATCCAAAAAGCTCCAAATTACGGGAAGGTCATCTCCCATTGACTCCCAATTTAACCAAATTATCCAAAATTTTAAAGCATGTTTCCTTTTTGTCTGTAATAATAAAACAGTACCTTGTACTTGATCCAAACTAAGCTCTAATTAATCCTTTTTGGTGGCAAAACAATCCAATTGGGGTTATTTAATGTTTAAATGTTTTTTCTGTAGTTTTAAATTATGGAAATCCAAATTACAGAAAGAACCCTTATCCTGAAACCCCCAGGTCCCAAGCATTCTGGATAATGGGTCGCATACCGATATCCTTAATTACAACTCAAAAGTAATAAAATATCTCTTTTTCAGATGGTTCTCGGCCTTCACAGAAAGAAATTATCTCATTAAGAGCATTCATGCTGCTATTTCTGAAGCAACTCATACTTAAGGTAAGGAATCTTCCTAAATCAGGCATGTCCAAAGTCAGGCCCGGGGGCCCAATTGCGGCCTGTTTTCAAATTTACACTGGCCCTCAGCCTCCATCATGAAATTGATATTGTGGCCCGCCAGCACAGTGCAATCCCTACGTGCCGTTATGTGTCTATTACTAACACCTTCAGCACACAGGCAGCAATATAGACCAAGTGGCAGATCATTTGCCCAAATATTACTGCTACCTCTATGCAATTTCTTGTTTAAATGAGGTGCAGAGAATAAATCCAAACAGACTCCACTTCTCCACTTCCTAAACGCTGTGTACGTGTCCATCCCTAGGAGAGAATGATCCAAATCGCAAGCTAGCTACCTCGGTTGGATGTCAGGCTGAATGGTCGGCCACCACACATTTTCACCTCACCAAATCTGGCCCTTGTTGCAAAAAGTTTGGACACCCCTGACCTAAATGAATCATTCCTTTTAAATCAGACCTGAACAGGGTGCAGTTTATTTGCTCCTAAAGATAACTGTTGCTGCCTGCCAGCTTCTCTCATTTTCTTATGAAACTCATTGAGCACATTGCGCAAATATAGCCAAAAAGGTGTTATTGAGTGTATTCAGCTTAATCACTTCCAGAGACCCCTCCATTGTGACACATAAGGCTTTTTTTTTAACAGGTTGCAAAAAAATATCACTGCCTTTTTCATAAGCAGAGTGATTAACATATGATGAACCTCACCCAGCTGCTGTTGGTCACAGTATTCTCAGCTACTGTACAAGCCTCCGTTATGTTTACAAACTCTAATTGTGACTGTGTTACTGGCTCTGGACTTGGTGTCAAAATAGGCCCTGGCATTCCAGGTACAAAGGGGCCCAAACAGTGCCTCACCAGCCCACTAAATAGTGACTTTCTATGGCATCTTAGAGCAGCCCCTCGAACAGACAGCCAGTCCGTGTCTGGGTGTTACCGTTAAACTTTGCCTTTCTTCACTTTACACATAATGCCCAAATCCCAGATCTGACCCAGCCAATGAGGCAAAGATCCCCTTGTTTGGTGATCTTGCTAATTCACTGTATGCACATAATCTTCCTCTTTCTCACCCCTACCTGCCCCTAAAATGTGCATCATTGAAAGCTGCAAAGAGCCTTGTACTTGCTGCCTGCCCTACGCTATGGGGTTCAGAGAGGGCTTCTGCCTAGGGCACTAGCTTTGGGGTGACCCTCAGATGCCTATATTGTATATAAAACGTTTGCACAATTTAAAAAAAAACAAAACTTCCCCTGCTGCCATATACCTCCTGTGGCAGAGGTGGGGGATATGTGGTGTGGGTCGTGGGTGGAAGTGACATCACACACAGGTGCGGTAGACTGTGATGTCATTGCGCAAGTGCTGACGGGTCGAAGAGGTCCGGTGCCTAGGGCAGCACCTGTGCTTCTTGAATGTGCAGTAAGGGGAGTGATTTTATGTGTATTAATACAGTAAATGACCTGTCATATTTCATTTAAACCAAACTTTATCTATAAATTACAAGTTTGAAACCTTTCATATATCATTATACGGAAGACAGATATGCCATTGTGGGTTTAACCTGATCTGTGTGTGGTGGTGGCAGTATTTTATGTTGAGCAGAGTGGAATGTTTCTTCAAGAACAGTTTCTGTATATTCCCCTTATTAGGCCAGTTAAGTAATAGCCCCGTGCCACCCAAATGTATCTTCTCTGTCCTCCAATGCAGCCCTCTTGCTATGTGTCTTCCAGGGGTGCAGTGAGACTACTGAAATTCTGATTGGATGCATTACATTACATTTTCTAAATAAATGTCAAATGACACCTGTTTTACAAATTCATTCCTTACAATGCTAATAATAAAGCACAATCAAATATCACTGTGAATATATTACAACATTGTGAGCAATTCGATATGTACGTTAAGTGATACTAGGATTATTTTCAGTTATATAGCTTTTTTTAACCTTTCTTTCTGGGTAATCCTATAGGATCGAGGTGTGAAAGAAGATGAGCTGCAGAGCATAATGAACTACTTGCTAACAATGCACGAGGTACGTTTTGTTCTGCCATTTCAATTCCAGTTATAACTACAGTTGGATCCCGAGATGAGAGAACATTTGTGTTTTCACAAGAATGTACGAATGATAAAAAGCTGAATATTAAGCCTAGGGTCAAATGACATGTCTTTACTTGCGTAAGATCTATTTGTCTTTTGCTAAAAATGCTCCAGTCTTAATATGCCGTAACAACTTAATTTCACTTTGACATTGTGTCTACTGTAGTATGGAGCTTTCTTAAAGGGATTCAGCAGTATTTTGTCCTTCTCACCAAAGCAATAACAAGTATATGTGTCCCATTTAAATAAAAATAGCTGCCACAATCTTTAAGTGTCAGCAATATGCTGCAGGCATCTTTTAGCATGCACCTCTCTCACACCCTTATGAGCAGTATGGCTACTTCAGATTCAATTACAAATATGGGATCCGTTATCCGGAAACGCATTATCCAGAAAGCACCGAATTACACAAAGGCCATCTGCCATAGGCTCCATTTTATTCAAATAATCCATATTTTTAAAAATTATTTTTTTTTCTGTAATAATAAAACAGTAGCTTGTACTTGATGCCAACTAAGATATAATGAATTCTTATTGGAAACAAAACCAGCCTATTGGGCTTATTTAATATTTACATAATTTTCTAGTAGACTAAAGGGTTGAAGATCCAAATTATGGAAAGATCCATTATCTGGAAAAACCCAGGTCCAGAGCATTCTGGATAACTGGTCCCATAGCTGTAATTATAAACTGCAACCTGACCACTTTAAGGTTCTCTACACATTGTACTTAATATTATTTTCTAAATCTGTAACCTGACCAAGTTTAGCCTTCAACGTGGGACTTAAACTTAAAAAACTTGCTGGTCCATCTTAAGTTTAAGCTTAAGAGCAAGGATATTGATTTTGGTTTCACTATCCCCCCCCCCCCAAGTTTTCCTTTCTTAAGGGTCAGGGCACACGCTCAGATTTAGGGAAATTTGTCACCCGGCGACAAATCTCCTCTTCTTCGGGGAAACTTTTCTCCCCGAACTGCCTCCCTTTGTCCGAAGTTGCCTCACGAGGAAAACGAAGCGCCCCGAGTGCCATCCCGCCTCCGATTTACATTGTATCAGTTGGGTGGCAGTTTGTGGAGATTAGTCGCGCCGAAGAAGAGATTTGTCGCCGGGCAACTAATCTCCCCAAATCTGAGCATGTGCCCTCACCCTGAAGGTGGCCATAGACTCAAAGATCCGCTTGTTTGGCGACAAACGAGCGGATCTTTCCCCGATATGCCACTAACGGCATGGCTATATCGGGGCTAATTCGAACGTTCGGCCGTACGGCCAAACGATTGAATTACGATGCGCCAAGGGGCTCTGACGGGTCGGTCGGTTAAAAATCAAACCTTCCAGATCGATATCGTGGCCAGATATCGATCGGGAAGACCCGTCGGAAGCCCCCATACACGGGCAGATAAGCTGTCAAATTGGTCCAAACGAGCGATATCAGCAGCTTTATCTGCCCGTGTATGGCCACCTTTAGACTTTATTTCCTTTTCAATACCACCAGCAGTCACCCTGCACCCCTAGTAATATGCCTTTTACCAGCCGTATGGCCAAATATTGACCAGCTACCATTTATACACACAAGAAAGCATAAATGTCTTAGAATACATCTTCTACATATTTTCATGTTTTCGTTTTTTTGGCAGTTACCTTTATTTAAAAAGCTCTCTACGCACAGTTTGTTTCCTTATCTGTGTGTTCAAATCTAATTGTGTAGTCAACCTGCTGTTTAGCTTTACAATTCCATCTTTAAGGGCCTTGCCTTCTGCTGGTTGTCAGGTCTCTCATTGGAAATGTGGCGGTGCGTAGAGCGATGTGTGTATTTTATTAGCAAAAAAAGTTGGACTGAGTTAGAAATAAGGCAAATGTCGACTTGTAGCAAAGCCAGCAAATGAGAATTGGGTAGAACAGAGCCAATCTTCCCCTGCCTCTGAGAGACACAGAAGGTGAGCAATCTTGCAAGTAATTTTGGAAAGATGAAGCTGCAGGTTTGGCAGGAAGAACGTTTGAGATGAAGAAACAATACTAATCTCCCTCCAGATTTCCTATTGGGAGAGCAAATTGCTTCACCGGTCCTTACTCGTTTTTCCACTCAATTTTATGGTGAATTATTGTTCTTTGTGTTGTGCCAACATGTTGAGAAGCAAGATTGCTCACCGTTCATATCAGTCCCTGCCCCAGTGGAGCTCACAATCTAAGGACCTTATCACGTTCACCTAACGAAAACCGCTAGGCTGGATACTGATAGCTGCTTTGTGAGCTTATCTCCAGCCAAACTGAGTAGAATGAGAAATAATTAATTTGTAGTCTAGACAAAATACCATTTTTGTCTCTTAAGAATTGCCTATCGTTTAGAAACGTAAAGACTATTAGTTGTATGGCAGGTCAATTGTAATGATTTGGGTGCAGCACACTATGATTTATGCATTATGGAGGAGATGAGGAACATGAGTAGTCAAAAGCTTTCAGTAAACCATGTCTGCGTAATTACGGGTCACCTCTTTACCAGTAAATTAAAGGGATCCTGTCATCGGAAAACATGTTTTTCTTCAAAATGAATCAGTTAATAGTGCTACTGCAGCAGAATTCTGCACTGAAATCCATTTCTCAAAAGAGCAAACAGATTTTTTTATATTCAATTTTGAAATCTGACATGGGGCTAGACATATTGTCAATTTCCCAGCTGCCCCTGGTCATGTGACTTGTGCCTGCACTTTAGGAAAGAAATGCTTTCTGGCAGGCTGCTGTTTTTCCTTCTCAATGTAACTGAATGTGTTTCAGTGGGACATGGGTTTTTACTATTGAGTGTTGTTCTTATATCTACCAGGCAGCTGTTATCTTGTGTTAGGGAGCTGTTATCTGGTTACCTTCCCATTGTTCTTTTGTTTGGCTGCTGGGGGGGAATAGGGAGGGGGTGATATAACTCCAACTTGCAGTACAGCAGTAAAGAATGATTGAAGTTTATCAGAGCACAAGTCACATGACTGGAGGCAGCTGGGAAATTCACAATATGTCTAGCCCCATGTCAGATTTCAAAAATGAATATATAAAAATCTGTTTGCTCTTTTGAGAAATGGATTTCAGTGCAGAATTCTGCTGGAGCAGCTCTATTAACTGATTCATTTTGAAAAAACATTTTTTTCCCATGACAGTATCCCTTTAAGGATTTTTACAGAGAGAGAGAGTGAGTGAGTTCTCCTACTGTAGCATAGGTCACATTAATATGTAGGAGACGGCAACTTACCTGTACAGCATTTCTTATGCAACATATTAGATTATTTTCAAATAATATGCCTAGATACCACCATAGGTAGTTGACTGCTTTCATGCATTAAATTCCAGTGGTTGGAGATTCAGTGGGCAGTCTTGTTGTTTTGTTCTTTGCAGGATGAGAATATCCATGACGTGCTACAGTTGTTAGTGGCTCTTATGTCCGAGCACCCAGCCTCAATGATACCTGCGTTTGATCAGAGGAATGGAATACGGTAAGATATTAAGCACTTATTCTAACTGACAGTTTTCCAATTGTACACAGCTTGTGCAATAATACTTGGGTATAGCTAGTAAGCCATTGTAACTTAAGATGGCCATAGATGCAAAGATCCGATCGTACGAATCATCGTACGATCGGACTTTCCCATCTCCCGACCCGCCACTAACCATTCAGATCAAAGTCTTACCAGTCAGATTAGTTAAAGAACAGATCAGCAATGTTCTGCCCCTGACAGCAATCGTACGATATCTATGTCCAACCAAAGCTAGTGACAGTCTCCCACTGAAAATCGTACAAACGGCAATACACGCAGAGATATTATCGGCAGCCGACAGAAATTTTCTAACCTGTCCGATCGACCAAACGACCGATCTCCACTGGACGAAAAATGTCGGGACTCTCCACACACGGTTCGAAAATCGTACAAATCCTCGATTCGTACGATCAGATCTTTGCGTCTATGGCCGCTTTAGGCCTGAATTTCAAGAGGGGATTCCTGAAGATCATCTAGGTACAGGTATGGGATCCATTATCTGAAAACCTGTTATTCAGAAAGCGCCGTGTTACTGAAAGGATGTTTCCCATAGACTCCATATCATCAGAATTTTTTTAAAAAATGGTTACCTTATACTCTAATATTAATACAGTTCCTTGTACTTGAAACAAACTAAGATATAATTAATCCTTATAGGAAACAAAACCAGACTATTGGGTTTATTTAATGTTTACATGATTTTCTAGTAGACTTCAGGTATGAAGATCCAAATTACAGAAAGATCCCTTATCCAGAAAACCTCAGGTCCTGAGCATTCTGGATAACAGATCCCATACCTGTATTTTAATATCGGACTGTTTTCAGCTGTATTGAGGTTCTGCTTCAGTATTCGTTGTTCACAAACATATTGATATTGCTCATCAGTTGAAATAAACCCCTCATCATTCTCACAGTTTGCTTTCTCAATTGTTATGTGCCTGGACATATTTATGCCCTAGCTGCCCACAGTGGGATATTACTTACTTAGGCAACGACAGACTACATGCACAGGCCAAAGTTTCTTGTATGACTTTGCTCTGCTGGATGATGTATCTGTTTTGCTATAACCCAAACTAACCCAAAAAACCTCTGTATGAGCTGCTTAGCACATGTCAGATGGGAGTGTGGCTTGTCCAACTAGTAGCACCCATGTAGCATAACACAGTTGCCTTCCAGTCCATCACAAGGTTGGGTTTCCAGATAATGCCTCCTTACACTATGTATATGGTGCTGCCAGCACTTTAAAATATGACTCCAAGTCATGCCTGATCCTACCTGTGTAAAATTAACAAATTATTTAATGTCATTCACCGAAAATACGTCCACTGCCAGTTTAAAGCAGAACTAAAGTCTAACTAAAGAAGTAGCTAGAAATGTTGTACATTATGTTTTCTGCTTCTGTACCAGCCCGAGGCAACCACAGCCCTTTAGCAGTAAATATCTGTGTCTCCAAAGATGCCCCAGTAGCTCATCATTTTCCAGTTTGCTGCCCAGTTTTCCAGTTTAGACAAATCACTCTGCAAAGTGGCAGCATCCTGCATGGAACCTATAGTTCTGCACAATTTAGTATCATCTGCAAAAATAGAAACCATACTTTCAATGCCCACCTCCAGGTCATTAATAAACAAGTTGAAAAGCAAGGGACCTAGTATAGAGCCCTGCGGTACTCCACTAACAACACTGGTCCAATTAGAAAATGTTCCATTTACCACCACTCTTTGTAATCTATCTTTTAGCCAGTTTTCTATCCAGGTACAAATACTATGTTTCAGGCCAACATTCCTTAATTTAACCAGTAACCTTTTGTGTGGCACTGTATCAAATGCTTTAGCAAAGTCTAAGTAAATCACATCCACTGCCATCCCTGAATCGAGGTCTCTACTTACATTCTCATAAAAAGAAATTAAGTTAGTCTGGCAAGATCTATTACGCATAAAACCATGCTGGCACAAACTCATAGTGTTATGATTTGCTATGAAGTCCAGTATCTTATCCTTTATTAACCCTTTGAAAAGATTTCCTACCACTGACGTCAGACTAACTGGCCTATAGTTATGAGGCTGAGAACGGGATCCTTTTTCGACAGTCTCTCGGCACTATGCCAGATCTCAATGAATCCTGAAAAATTAAGTAAAGAGGTTTGGCAATCACAGAGCTAAGCTCACTAATTACCCTGGGATGAATACCATCTGGCCCTGGACCTTTGTTAATCTTAACATGTTCTAGTCTCTTTTGAATTTCTTCATGTGTGAACCATGCATCATTAGTTGTATTACTAGAATTGGGACTGTTAAGAAGGAAACCTTCACTTACTGGTTCCTCATTTGTGTAGACAGATGAAAAATATGAGTTCAGAATCTGTGCTTTTATTTTGTTTTCATCAACCATCTGACCCCCTCTGATAGTAAGGGTCCCACCCCTTCCTGCTTCATTTTTTTTACTATTAACATATTTAAAAAATAATTTTGGATTTTTTTTTACTGCTAGCTGCAATATCCTTTTCTATAGCAATTTTAGCTTGCCTTATAGCTGCCTTGATGAAAACAAAATAAAAGCGCAGATTCTGAACTCATATTTTTCATCTGTCTACACAAATGAGGAACCAGTAAGTGAAGGTTTCCTTCTTAACAGTCCCAATTCTGGCAATACAACTAATAATATAAGGCTGATTAGTAATTAAAAAAGATAATTACTACATGGCAGCACAGAAACCAGTGCAATTTTCATCAAAATTTAATAATCAGCCCTGTAGCATCACCTTATATTACAGACAAGCCTCATTTTCTGCTGGATAATTTGCAACAACCCCTAAGCTTAGCTTCTCAACAGCTTCTCAGAGTCCAATGAGCATGTGAGTGTCACAGACACTTTCCAAGATGGTGACCCCCTGTGACAAGTTTGAAGTCCTGGATCATTGCTGCTATTGACAAGCTGAAACTTTAGGCTGGTACAATAAGTTCAGTATATAAAATATGGCATTTTAGCCATATTCCTTTAATATCAATGGCCATGCGCATAATAAAGTTATTTTAATTCTGCCCCCCTATTCCTGAACTTATGTGTTTGGTCTAGTAATCCTGGCCTGGCTTAGTGGAGTAAAAGTAGAACCAAGAAGTTGTATGTAGTTGGTAGTCCTTCCCAATCAGCCACATTTTTATATTTATACTGTTTGCTTGCACAATACAGGGGTTCATATCAACAAGCCATATTCTCACATACAGCATTAAAGAAAAAATCACAAGGCCTCAAGCACAAGAATGAGCGAATGTGCAAATACAATTGCCTTCTTTGTATGCTGGGCATAGTAATTGCATGTAATGGAATAACAATTTTATTCTGGGTTTTTTTTTTCTTTTTTCTTATCAGGGTCATCTATAAATTACTTGCTTCTAAAAGTGAAAGTATCCGTGTGCAAGCATTGAAGGTTCTGGGATACTTCCTAAAACACTTAGGCCACAAGTAAGTTTTTTTCTACACTTATTATAAAGTGTGCAAGAGCAGCATTATTTATCTCTGTAGTTAACACTGTTGATTCCCGTAGTTTTACATCTGCTGGCCTCCTACTGGCAAGTTCTTCTTACAATAAACTATCAACTATCTGTGATTGACCTAACTAGGCAGCTATGTCTTCTGCATCACTACAGCAAAACTGGGTCGACCAATAATTGATTCCACGTATACCATGTCATTGACTTGGAAATACAAAAGTCCATGCATTTATTTAGCCATTCCATCAGTACAAGCTCTGCAATGAGCAGGCATTAATAGCAAAAAAGGTGCAAAAAGCCAATCTCTAGAACTACAGCAGTATAATATGTATAAGAGCTGTAGTAAAGCATGGATAAGTATAATAAAAAAAATGAAAAATACTCACAGTTCACCCCAGTCTATGAGTGCATATATACATAAAAAACAGCAGAAGGATGTGAGTATTTTCAAAAACATAAGCCAAAAAGTGGTTTTAAAAGTTCAAATACATTTATTAGGAGAATACAGGTGAAGGCCTAACACATTTCATGCCTATTGGGGCACTTACTCATGAGCAGGCATAGCCAAACTTTACAACCCAAGTCTTGTTAACCTTCAGGCCAGTGAATTGGCCTTTTTGTAGTCAGCTTTATAAGAATGTGTGATATTCATCAAAGATAATATAAAACAGACATGGACCAAGTTCTATTGTGGTGTCCAAAAGCCTCAAAAAGCCTTATTGAATAAAAAATTAGCATCATAAACACCAATAGGTAGATGTAGTAGTCTTCTCAAGTGAAAAACACTCACCAGTATAAGGAAGGGGTCCAGGTGCACCACCCGGAACCTTCAGCTTAGGGAGCAGATAACCGTTTGTAGGAATTGAACAGGCACTTCTAGGAACCAGTCTTCCAGACAGACTTTTCAATTAAAAGTATATTTTTATTGGAGATCACTAGGACACAGTCTGTGTCCTAGTGTTCTCCAAAAAAAAATATGCTTTTAATTGAAAAGTCTGTCTGGAAGACTGGTTCCTAGAAGTGCCTGTTCAATTCCTACAAATAATTGAATAAAAGTTCCTCATCTTTATCAGGGTATTGCTTTTCTGCATTATGTTGGATACGCAAACTATGAGGCCTATTTATCTCTCTACCGGCAATGTATTGTGTTTAGATGACTCATGGCATGATTACATATAAAATATTATATTTGAATTTTAATGTTGTTGTTTACTTGTGTCTCATGAACTGGTTTTCTTTCACCTCCCCCCAGACGGAAGGTGGAGATCATGCACACTCACAGTTTGTTCACGCTGCTCGGAGAGAGGCTGATGCTCCATACGAATACGTTAACAGTCACAACGTATAACACGTTATATGAGGTACCTAAATCTGTATATCTAATAGAAACCATTCAGTCCATAGCGCATACCCAGTGTATAAAAGGCTAGTATTGCGTGTGTATGTGTGGGTGGCTCTAGAAGATCTTTATTAGGCTAGCAGCAGTTTATTCTGATCTTCAGAGAATACATTCTGACAATAACTGCGAGCATTAAATGATTCTCAGCAGGGTATTCCCTTACCCTAATTATCATCATTTCACAGCCGTGCACATTGTAATTAATGGGATTGAAATTCTATGGTAGCTTGTGTAGCATATGTGAATGTACCGGGTCTGTTCATAATTAAAAACTAAACTACAACACTATTTGCACAGTTATTCATAGTTAATGTGGGTTATTGGCAACATGCTTCTTAGGACCCTAGGGGGGTTATTTACTAAACTCCGAATGCAAAAATCTATGTTTTTTTTTTTATAAAATCATACTTTTAAAAAATCACCAATTTTTCGTAATTTATGAGGATGGAAAAGTTTGAATCTCAAAATCCGGGAATCTCAGACCTGTCGCCTGCATATAAGTCAATGAGAGAAGTCCCAATGATTTATTGATGTGGGCTGAGCTTTCAGCAATACCCAAAGTTTTCAGGCAAAATTTTTTCGGATGAAAAACCCGAAAAAAATCGTGAAAATCTGATAAAAAAAATCGCGAAAATCTGATTTTCAGGTTTTTTTTCCTGCAAACAAAATTTTCGGGAAAGTGAATTAATAAATAAGCCCAAAAAACCAGGATTTGGTCTGAGTTTTTTTTCCAGAAAATATTGAGATAAATTCAGACTTTGATAAATAACCTTCTAGGAGTTATCCTTCCTGCTGTAATGTACTCCATATTTAGGTTGTGCATCTGGTATTGTTTGAGAAACTTTTAACCAAGTGAGAAGAAGTCTTTTGGACAAAATTACATATGCCCCAAGTCTCTACATGTCGTTATTTCTACAGTATGCACTGCAGCTGCCTTGATTTTTAAATCCATTGGGGTTTTTTCCTGAAAATCAACAGAGCTTGAGCTGTTTTGGGACATCTAGGCATTCCTGCCCATGTCCTTTGTTCACTGCTTATATAACCTTAATTAATCTAGTTTTAAACTTAGAACTGTCTGTAAGATGTATTTTAGTTCTTGTTTAAGGGATGGTCATCCTAACGTCCTCCTTGATGGACTACAGCCCCCACCATGTTTAAGGATGCTGAGAAATGCTATGGGTTTAGTTCAGTAGTAACTACAAGGTTTCTGTTTTGACATCCCTGACCTATTTATGTTCCTTCTGCACTGATGGACTCCCAGTCTTTATTAAAGGCCATGGCCCACCTCATGACATGTGAGGCAGAAGTGTCTTCCTACAGTCAAGGCAAAGTGATCACAATTTATACTTTTGGCATAACCATTACAATATTGCTCTGTCTGTGTCGAGAAACTTGCACAAATACCCATCATTGCCTGCGCTTTGCCTTTTGTTGCAGTGGGGTTATCTCCAGGCTCAGTTGTGTGGACTTCTTTTATCCTTATGGTGGAAGTTGAGAGAGATCATCCTTCTGTCTTTGCTTCTCTGTAAATAAATTTGCTCCTGAGGATTGATGTTCACATTTTTATCCTGAGGGCGTGCTAAACCTACTTGTACGCTTTCAAATGCATTGTATTGCAGGGATGAAACGTCAGGCCAGCTCCCCAACTTTCAGCTTGGCCTCTGAGTCAGTGCTTAGAATACAGTCATGCCATAATATTCCTGTACTGTCCCGTTCCATACACAAGAAATTGCTATGCACCATTTGTTAAAACAGTTGTGGTTGGGTTCTCTGCTTTTACTTACCTTTAGTATAGTATCTCAAGTAGTTAGACTTAGGGAATGGCATGTGGCATTTGGTAGCTGGTGTTGCCCTCTCCGGGGAAGTCTTTGCAATAAAAACCAAGCAATTTGCAGCCTCACCCCATTTACTTGAATATTAAATGAACTGCTTATGTGAGGCAACTTTGGAAAACCGAAATGATCCGTCTGTGATTTGTATTCTTGCCGGCAGGAAGGCAGTATGGGGAGATTAGTCACCCGCAGTAGAGGCAACTAATCTCCCCATCTGCCACCACTCTTAAAGGAACAGTAACACCAACAAATTAAGGAATTTTAATATAATTTAGTGTTGCCCTGCTTTGGTAAAACTTTGCTTCAAAAAGACAACTATAGTTTATATAAACAAACTGCTGTGTAGCCATGGGGGCAGCCATTCATGCACAGGTTACATAGTTACATAGTTAATTTGGGTTGAAAAAAGACAAAGTCCATCAAGTTCAACCCCTCCAAACGAAAACCCAGCATCCATACACACACCCCTCTCTACTTTTAATGAAATTCTATATACTGAATCAGCATCACAACATCACCCGGCAGTGCATTCCACAACCTCACTGTCCTGACTGTGAAGAACCCCCTACGTTGCTTCAAATGAAAGTTCTTTTCTTCTAGTCTAAAGGGGAGGCCTCTGGTACGGTGATCCACTTTATGGGTAAAAAGGTCCCCTGCTATTTGTCTATAATGTCCTCTAATG
The DNA here is from genome assembly GCA_038501925.1 of Xenopus petersii. Classification (NCBI taxonomy): domain Eukaryota; kingdom Metazoa; phylum Chordata; class Amphibia; order Anura; family Pipidae; genus Xenopus; species Xenopus petersii. The sequence goes on from CM076674.1 coordinate 32,038,720, forward strand.
TACTTGTAAAGTGTAATCATGTGTAATCATGTCCCACAAGCGCCTTTTTTCCAGAGAAAATAACCCCAACTTCGACAGTCTATCCTCATAATTTAAGTCTTCCGTCCCTCTAACCAGTTTAGTTGCACTTAGTCTCTGCACTCTCTCCAGCTCATTTATATCCCTCTTAAGTTCTGGAGTCCAAAACTGCACTGCATACTCCAGATGAGGCCTTACCAGGGTCCTATAAAGAGGCATAATTATGTTTTCATCCCTTGAGTTAATGCCCTTTTTTATGCAAGACAGAACTTTATTTGCTTTAGTAGCCACAGAATGACACTGCCCAGAATTAGACAACGTGTTATCTACAAAGACCCCAAGATCTTTCTCATTTAAGGAAACTCCCAACACACTGCCATTTAGTGTATAACTTGCATTTATATTATTTTTGCCAAAGTGCTTAACCTTGCATTTATCAACATTGAACCTCATTTTCCAGTTTGCTGCCCAGTTTTCCAGTTTAGACAAATTACTCTGCAAAGTGGCAGCATCCTGCACGGAACCTATAGTTCTGCACAATTTAGTATCATCTGCAAAAATAGAAACAGTACTTTCAATGCCCACCTCCAGGTCATTAATAAACAAGTTGAAAAGCAAAGGAGCTAGTACAGAGCCCTGCGGTACTCCGCTAACAACACTTGCAGATAAAAGATACAGGTTGTAGAATACATTGTGTTCTATTACAGAGCTTATCTGTTATCTGATAAGTAACCTGTGCTTTGAATGGCTGCCCCCATGGCTACACAGCGGCTTGTTCATGTAAACTATATAGTTTCTGAAGCAAACACGTCCGTTGTACCAGTGCAGAGCAACAGTACATTATATTCAAATTACTAAAAAACGCTTTCATATTTTGGTGTTATTGTTCCTTTAACAAGTGTATTAATTCTATTAGGGTGCTTTGAGTAGAGTAAGTAGGGAAGAGGGAGATAATATCTCTGGAATTGAGACATATATGTACTTTAATACTGATTAAATTACTGTATCAGTGGAGGAAGTTTTGTCAAGTTGCTCAGTGCATTGAATGCTTAAAACGCACAAATTGTTAAAATTGTTTTGCACATGAGTAATCTCTCAGATTTAAAAATGGAATGAGGTTCCTAGACCATTTGTGAGAGCTGATCCCTGGATAAATGATTCTAGTGTGGATTTCATTGCCTCTTTGCTATGCAGGCCGTATCTCACAGACCCATAAATGAATTGTTTAATTTCAGCCAAATGACAGTAAAAAGAAAGTGAAGGTACAATTCTGAATTTTAAAAAAAAAAAGCATATGGTAAGATTTAGCCTGGTAATAGCCCAACTGTATAATTTAAAGGGAATCTCCAGTTTGCAGGGATTGTACTAAAAGGCATTAAAAGTAACACTTATGTATTCATGCCTCCTCGCATGACAGGTCTGCATAATTAATCCCAGATCCCTATCGCAGTTTTAAAAGTCAACCGAGACTTTGTTAGATGCACACAAATTGCTAAGAACCCAAATATGTCAGCAGCAATTATATATTACATGACAAAAAAGGAAATTGGAGGCGTTAATCTAAAAAATAACTTCCATGGCAGTTTAGGTTCTTTGTTTGAAGCCATTGGTTGAGATTAAGTAATTTGAAGTTAATGCTGCTTTTAGTGACTGGTGATATTTTCCCCATCTTATTGGCTTTCTCCATGTTTGAATGTGCCTATTATTATGAAATTAGACATAGAAGGTAGGGCGCTAGGGACATACTGAATGATACCAGTCAGAGTCTTCTACTACATTGGTTTAGGTCCTGCTACCCACAAAGACTTCAGACATAAGCTAATAACAAGGTTTTAGATATATGACAACATTAGAACATTTGTGGTGCTATAAATCAGCATTGACCTCTGAATTCCAGACTCTGTACACTTTTTGAGTCAGGAAGCACCAGTACTAGAGATGTCAGTACTAGAAGCAATATATGAGCCTAAGTGGCCTTCAGACTGACTCCTCTCTCCTACTGCATTCCCTTAGGAGTGTCATCCTTACTTTATAGGAAATGCTGGTTTAGCTCAATTCCAAGAGAAGGTTATTAAGTTCATTGTATATAGCTGCCTTATAGGAATATAAGGATCCTTAAGGCCCCCGTACAAGGGCCGATAAAAGCTGCCAACAGACCAATGGGCTTCCCCAATCGATATCTGGCCCCAAGTTCGGATCTCTATGTCTATGGCCACCTTTATAGAGTAGGAGATCCCTCATCAATTGTGGAAAGAGGGAACTATTGTGAATCATAGCAAGATTTAAAAGGACCTTTAAAACATTATAATAGCAGAAGCTACATGACCATCATGTTAAACCTTATGTCTGGGAAAGCTGCCTAATGACGGCCATACACTGGTCAACCGTGTACCGTATCCAGCCAGTTTACCTGTTAAATCACCATAACTCAGCATTAGTATTCTGCTCAGATCACACCAAGATGCCTGCTTGCCTCATTCTGGTCCCTGGCTGAGGGATTTGTAAATGTGGTTGGTTCTTAGTTTCTGTTCTATGGACTGAGGGTCTTATGGTTATCCATATACACTGTAGTTTTTAATTGGTTATTATGTCTTGTTCTTATTTCTATTTCTTTTTCAGATTTTAACAGAGCAAGTTTGCACCCAGGTTGTGCATAAGCCTCACCCAGAGCCAGATTCAACAGTAAAAATCCAGAATCCAAGTAAGTTTTTTTTTTTTTTTTTCTGTTTATTATATTAATGATGAAGTGTTTCACACTAGGAAATCCATACAAAACATCTAAGGTCCACATACCTCCCTCGGTCACTATGAACATTCAATGGAAGGTCCCGGTTATTTATTTAGTCTTGTCAAATAATCTAAAGTCCATCAATTTTATCTGATCATATGACAATCACTTGTGGGAACTATAATGTAATCTTGACAAACCAGGGCTGCAGTGATTGCTAATAGATTGTATTTAAATTTACTTATGTCAGTCCAGCCCTTCTGGCAGTATTTTCTAGAATAATTTGCTTTAGATATCTTAACTGATGTTGGTAAGTTCTTAAAACTCTTTCCAATGTACTTGTAAATATAACAACTCTATAAATGAGACCTTGGAATCCATGTGCCCCTAAATTGGTTTCTGGAAGGTGGAAGGAAAATCTGGTGATGGCTTTGTAGGTTTATTGAATATGACAGGATGCCGACATTTAATAACTTCTATATCATTATAAATGTCCTACTGTTATCGATTAATAATCCCTCCCTTTACTCTTAGTGATTCTGAAGGTGGTAGCAACACTACTAAAAAATTCCACCCCAAGCTCAGAGCTAATGGAAGTACGGCGCCTGTTCTTGTCAGACATGATAAAGCTTTTCAGCAACAGCCGGGAGAATAGACGGTAAGGGAATGAGTATTTTTCTTAATAAAACCTGTACAAAAATATGCAATTGAATGTGTACTGATAAACTGCTGTTTATAATATATGAGGAGAGTCGTGGTAAGTGCTTGATCATGATAATAACATCCCACCAACACTGAGACAAGAGTGGGACTAATGCAGTGCACTGTTCAAGCTTCTCTCCTAGATTAAGAATGCCTAGTTCTCCTCTCCCCAGAAACCCCATTAATATGGGCTCCTCAGCTTAGTGGTTCGATACTGATTGTGACTCTGTAGATATTGATAGCAGTTGTCCAGCAGCTGGCGAGCTACAGGTTCCTCATGTCAACACTAGCCATGAGCTGCTTTCCTTTCTGATCATAACACTGAAAGTTGCTACCATTGATAAGAAACCACTTCCTTGCTCCCATTCCATCAACTTGGGTGGTAGAGACTTAATAGTTGTAGATTAAAGGGATACTGTCATGGGAAAATTTTTTTTTCCAAAATGAATCAGTTAATAGTTCTGCTCCAGCAGAATTCTGCACTGAAATCCATTTCTCAAAAGAGCAAACAGATTTTTTTATATTTAATTTTTAAATCTGACATGGGGCTAGACATATTGTCAATTTCCCAGCTGTCCCAAGTCATGTGACTTGTGCTCTGATAAACTTCAATCACTCTTTACTGCTGTACTGCAAGTTGGAGTGATATCACCCCCCCTCCCTCCCCCCAGCAGTCAAACAAAAGAACAATGAAAAGGTAACCAGATAACAGTTCCCTAACACAAGATAACAGCTGCCTGGTAGAGAACAACACTCAATAGTAAAATCCCATGTCCCACTGAGACACATTCAGTTACATTGAGAAGGAAAAACAGCAGCCTGCCAGAAAGCATTTCTCTCCTAAAGTGCAGACACAAGTCACATGACCAGGGGCAGCTGGGGAATTGACAAAATGTCTAGCCCCATGTCAGATTTTAAAATTGAATATAAAAAAATCAGTTTGCTCTTTTGAGAAATGGATTTCAGTGCAGAAGTCTGCTGGAGTAGCACTATTAACTTATGCGTTTTGAAAAAAACATGTTTTCCGATGACAGGATCCATTTAACAACTTCCTTTGGTTTACAAATTAAGTATGACTGCATTCAGAGGTGTAACAATAGAGGAAGCAGATCTGCAGCTGCTGAGGGCCCCAAGAGATACAAGGGGCCCAAAGAGATGCAGGGGGCCCCAAGAGATACATGGGGCCCACATAGGCACTAACACATAAGCAGGTTTAATATATTTTCCTGGAGACTGCTGGGGGCCTAGGGAGGCACTGACACATAAGCAGTTTAAATATGTGTTCATGGAAAATGTCCAGTGGGCCCTAAAATTATCATTTAAATGAATCCACGGCTTTGGGTTTATAGTTTAAATTTAGTAACTTGAGGGGTAAATGAGAGGTGGGTTAAAAGTGAAGCTGTATTCTATAATAGCAGTGTGGTTTCTCACTTCAAGAGTGATAGTTATGAATGCATACAACATCATATTAATGAGTTATATCATATATGATATGAGATGTACACACATAGCACTGCCTTAAAGCCAAAAATGAGAGGCTTTAACCGTCACTTATTGAATTACAAGAAGGGGCATACAAATGGCTCCTTACTGTCCTGGTGGCCAACTATGCGTCCAGAAACGCTAGTTTCACAGATCGGGTCTAATAATTCAGAGCCATATATTTAAACTTGCAGATTTGATCTCCTTAGTTCTCATCAGTGCAAGATATTGGAACATGGCTTCTGAGAGCTGGTAGAGCAGCCTAGCAAAGAAACGGTCAAGGTTCACAGTGCAAGACATACAGTGAACACCATCTTAAAACAGAAGCTATTTACATTAAAAAAAAAAAGTTCTAAATCATTTGCATTCATCTTTCTAGCCATGGCAGAGCACTTAGCATAGACCTAGCCATGTCATGTTATGTTTTCCTATAAAGTACAATTTCTGCTGTTATGAATTATTTCAATAGGTTTATTCATCCATAACATGAAAATGGGCTCTGCCTGTGCCAACACACTCATTCTCTAAAGAATACGTTTTATCGATTTAGGTCCATAGTTTGTTTGTTTTTCTAAGTAAATTAATATATAATGTAATTTTCCTTTTTATTTCTAGGTGCTTACTTCAGTGCTCAGTGTGGCAGGACTGGATGTTTTCCCTAGGTTACATTAATCCTAAGAATTCGGAGGAACAGAAGATTACAGAAATGGTTTACAACATTTTCAGGATACTTCTGTATCACGCCATCAAATATGAATGGGGAGGTTGGAGAGTCTGGGTAGATACCCTCTCTATAGCACATTCAAAGGTATTTTTATTAGTTTCTTAGAAACTTTATTAGTTTCTGACTTTTTTTTTTTTTTTTTTATTAATAAGCGTTGCTCCCAGAGTCCTATACCTAGAATTAGCCAAGCCGATCTGGTGCCCTCTTGTGGATCATGTAAATCAAACAGGCAGTTAGAGATCAGGCACACCAGTTATGCAGAGAAATAGGAGTCACCAGCATAAATGCTAAGAAACATAATGGGCATGAAATTCCATCTTAATCGAATATTCATTGAGCTTCTTGATAATTTGATAAAGAGAAAAGCATTTTCTTTGACACTATTGAAAACATGTTTTATTTCTTTGATGGATCTAGTTTCCCCCCCATGTCCGTGCACTTGAAGTTGTTTAAAGGGACTATGTTGCTGCAGAGCCCCACAGCTGATTAAAGTGAAGGATCTCTCATTTCATTTTTTTCCTGCTGAATTTTGACCAATTATTTCCTAGAAATGGCAGATTCCTCATTTAAAGAGCTTTACTCATATCAAATATGAGTAGTATTTTTAGTTAAAGCCCATTTAATAACTTCGAAAATATGTATATGAAATGATAATTTTATATCTGTATCAATAATATTCCCTTAATATGCCACCTGCTTGCAGAACAGACCTGAAATGGCATTAAAAAGAGGGTGGAATTGATACAAGTTGAAAGAAGGAATTGAAATGGCAGTAAGTGATGGTGGCACTAAAAGGAGGGAATGCTTTGTGTGTTATTGTGACTTTAACTCTGAAGTTATACAGATAAAGTCAGTGAGATTCTCATTATCAGCAGGGGGTTGTGACCCTCCATTGTCAGTATTATAAAATATACATGCACAACTTCTTTGAGTAAATTCACATTGAGTGAATTTGGCTTGAGTGAATCCTATACCAGCCTTTTTGTGACTGCCCAATACTGTCTATGGCATCTGCATTTTCCTTTAATGGTAACATGGTAACCGCCTATCCCTGTGCACAGGGGCTGAATTTCAGCCTGTAAATTCAGATTAGGGCATTTTTGGGCCAAAATCAACCCTATGTGTACATGAGAAGGCATAAACCATTAAAGAAAATGGCAAGCAGCAAGGACAGTATCAATCAACCTAAAACTTTATTCCTATAGTAGGCAAATTTACACAATACACATGGAACAAACTTCTGAAGCTACTGAAGAATCACCTCCTCAAGGCATGTGTTAATTCCAGGGCGACCATGTGCTGTTCAATCTATACTTTGTACCTTTATGCAGCAAAGCAGACTCGGACACCGTTTAACTGCGAGGAGCATGTATAGATGAGTGAATATTGATGCAAGTGCCTTGTGAATAGTATTTGGATGGGTGAAGTTTTGAGCAATGCTCTAGAATGAATTTCTAAATTTGCCTTATTCTACGAAAGTTGCTTTCTACATTGTATGATAGCTAAGGTGTAAAGTATGAGAGGTGTAAAGTATGATAACCCTTGTGTTTTTAAGGTGACTTATGAAGCTCACAAAGAGTATTTAGCAAAAATGTATGAAGAATATCAAAGACAAGAAGAAGAAAACATCAAAAAAGGGAAGAAAGGAAATGTCAGCACCATATCTGGCCTCTCATCACAGGCAGTAGCTGCCAAAGGTGGACTAGAGCTTCGAGAGATTGAAGACCTTTCACAGAGTCAAAGTCCTGAAAGCGAGACAGATTACCCCGTTAATACTGACACCAGGGATTTACTAATTGCAACAAAAATTTCTGACAACTCTCTTGCAAGTTCTGACAGGCCGTCAGGTGGCGTTCGTGTGGAGGTTCATGATCTTTTAGTTGATATTAAGGCAGAAAAGGTGGAAGCCACTGAGGTAAAACTGGATGACCTGGATTTATCTCCCGAAACTCTAGTTGGCAGAGAAAATGGGGCTCTAGTAGAGGTAGAGTCACTCCTGGATAATGTTTATTGTTCTGCAGTAGAAAAACTGCAAAATAATGTCCACGACAGTGTTGGTATTATAAAAGAAACTGAAGAGAAGGATGGACCTTTGATAACTTTAGCTGATGAAAAAGATCAACCTACCCCTAATAATACCTCATTTCTTTTTGATAAGATGACGAATTCTGATGACAAACTCTTACCCGAACTGTCTAGTAGCAACCACATTACCCTTGCGAATGTTCAGGATGCCCACGTGCACCTTGGCGTAAACGACGATCTTGGTTTGTTGGCTCACATGACCGGAAGTGTGGATCTCACTTGTGCCCCAGGTGTAATTGGGGACAAGGATTTCAAGATCCATACGACAGCCGATAGCTTGAGCAGCATCTCTGATAGGGAGCTGGCTGCTTCTTCTAAAGGTCTCGACTACCATCAAATGACTGCTACAACTCTTGAGCTTGAGACTACTGGAAGTAAATCCATAGTAAATATGGATGCGAGTAGCACGTTGTCCGATACAGAGAGGTCTGATGATGGCAGGGAACTGGGCAAAGAAATCAAGAAAATTCAGACAACTGCTACTACAACACAAGTAAGTTTGCTTGGTCTCGTTTCAATAAAGACTCTAATGGCAATGAGATGTGGAATGTTTTAATCTAACTGTTGTACAACAAAATGGAGTGAAGTATTCATTTTAATATTACGCTCGTATATGTAAAGGGGTGGTTCACCTTTATGTCAACTTTTATAGAATTGCCAATTCTAATCAACTTTCCAATTGGCCTTCATTATTTATTTTTTATATTTTTTAAATTATTTGTCTTATTCTTCCTACTCTCTTCAGCTTTCAAATGGGGGTCACTGACCCCATCTAAAAAAGAAATGCTCTCTAAGACTACAAATGTATTTTTATTGCTACTTTTTATTACTCATCTTTCTATTCAAACCTCTCCTATTCATACAGTATTCCAGTCTCTTATTCAAATCAGTACATGGTTGCTAGGGTAATTTGGACCCTAGCCACCAGACTACTAAAATTGCAAACTGGAGAGCTGCTGAATAAAAAGCTAAATAACTCAAAAATCACAAATAATAAAAAATTAAAACCTGTTGCAGATTGTCTCAGGATATCACTCTCTATATCATACTAAAAGTTACCCCAAAGGTGAACAACCCCTTTCATTAAACTGATTGGGGGAACTGAAATCTAAATTTTTGATGCTGAATATAAATAAGTATTTATCATTAACAAACAATTTCTTATACAGTATTTAAATGTAAACCCTTTGTCCCCAATTGTGTGGCATACTGAAAAATAGAGCATTCTCCCCATGGAGTAATTAAATGAAGCAGGCAGAACTGAAAAAAAAAAAAACTTCAAAATGAGCTCACCCCAAGCGTCTTGGAAATATATAAATGTATCACTTCTATTCCGTGTGACAAGCTGTCACTTTTTTTTGACCCCAGAGAAACACTTGAAATGGTACAATGAGCTATCCCACATAGAAAGCAGCTCTTTCTTCTCTACCTGTAGTCGCTGAAATGCTCAGACACCTCTTGAACAGCAGCTGCCAGCTCCAACCGAGACTTGCCTGCAGCCTCCAGAGACCTTGTTACTGTGATTTAGGACAGGGACAGAGTGCAGAGGCTATGTATGCAGGAAAGAAAAAATATTAATGCTTGTGACTTTATGTGGTTTCATAATATTTATGGTTATTGTAGGTATCAATCTCTGATAAAGAACAGCCATTGTTAATACCAGGTGTGTATCATGAAGCCATTGACTTAATGGAAACAAATGTACAGTCTCTATAGATCTTTGATGAGACAACATTGTTTGTAGGGGTTAGCTAATTAATTAAAACATTTTTTTTTAAAAAAAATGTGGATTTGTGTAACAAACAGAATGGTTTTTTTTTGAACGTCTACATCTACAAGTTGATGAGATATTGTATTGGTATGTTGGAGGTTATTCTTATAAAATCTGCAGGGATGACGTCTACATTTAGTAATAATTTTAAGGGGCCCTGTGCTGTGCCACTGCTTGAGTTTTACACGGAAGTTGGAATTTAATCCCGCCATGTGTGGTTTCCATGATGTGTAATTGGAAGTCCTATTTGTTAACTTCTGGAGTGATAACAGCCACTAGCAATTACTGAGGCTCTTAAAATGTTAAACCTAGATGCCACCAAGAACTCTTAATGCAGCCATCGATCTGAAGATGCAGCAGAATAGGATGTTACTGGAAAATCACGGAGATCTAAAGACTGGTGATTAGGTGCTCCCTTGGAAGTCTCATCCTTGAATAGTTGTTCTGTGTGGCCATCTAGTCTACTTATGTACTATATATATATATATATATATATATATATATATATATATATATATATATATTGACAGCGATGTTTATGTTGAGATGAGACTTTCAAAGCTCCTGCAAGGCTGGAAAATATTTGACCTTAGATGTTTTTCCAATGGATAGTTGTTTCTTTCAGAGCAGGGCAGCAGAGATGATTTCCTCTCTATTGAGTGTACATGCTACACTATAGAGTGGGTTCAGGCAGTTTTCTTATGATCAAATGAAAGGGCATCTTGTGGTTCCTCGGGCTTAAGTTGCTGAGTCATATTTTATTTTTTGACATTTAATGTGCAGCGTGAGTCCGTTCCACCTCAATAACTGCAGTAAATGCTCAGCAGGCTGCAGCGCAAGCCCAGAAAGCGAGAACAGCTCTTTAAATATAAACAGTAGAAAGCTGTTTACCCCGAGGAGGTTGCCAGATCGGATCTAAACACCAAATAATCTGGAAATGAATTTAATGATATAGATTTTATAGACAAGGCAGAAAGAAAAGATGCTGAGAATAGTAAGAGGACAGAAGGATAATGCTCCAGTCTTCCATGTCGTTGATGTCATTTGTTTCTCTATGATCACTGAGCAGGAATACTTCAGGCTTCCATGGAAAGGCTCTCTCACTGTTTAAGAGCTGCGCCTGTCGCTAAGCAACAAATTGAATTTCTGCTTTTATCTTTGGAGGCGTATTGATTCTGAAACATAACTGAATACTTAAATGCATTTGTCAGTGAAGTTCTAGGCCACCTAGGTTAGTGGTGACAACCTGCAGTCCTGCTGCTACTCCTGTTGTCCTCACATGGGGACAAGCAGAGGAATGTGAATTGTGTAGCATTTTCCAGGGGGACTCGCACACATTTTTCTTCTTCTGTGAAATGATGATGTTGTTTTTCTATTTTTGTAGAACTGTAGTGATTTGTATCAGAACTTTCTTTTTCATGCCAAGGACCATGTGAACATCCACAAGGATTTCAGTCTTGTTTTATAGGGAAGCAATTCTATGCACCAAAGGATCAGCAGGGTCACCAGCTCTATTCATTGTGCTTTATTGGTTGGTGTGTGAAGCTTCTTGCTTAGTGATGGCTTTTTTAGAGCAGGGAAGTTATCCGTGGGCACCAGAATTACAAGAGCTACATCATAAAAGGCATGTAATTAGAAATGTTAGTATATATATATATATCAGGGATGCTTTAATCAAAGGTTCTCAGGAGTATGCCTACAAGTTTATGGTTTCCATCTTGGATTTCTGAGCCTGTGGCCACCCAAAACACATTCATGCAGGATTATTCCAGTACGGGTGCTTTCAAGTAATTAAAGGACAAGCCTAGAGTCCATGCACACACCCCTCCTTAACCACACTAGTCAGACCCCTGGGAATGCCCTTATTCCTCCCTCGATACTGACGACAAAAAGCAAAGCTTTTCAGTTGATGGACTTATATGTTGCCGAAAGTATATTAAGGCTGGAACTATGCATCTATCGCAATGTTATTGTTAACCCAAAGCTTTGAGGACTCATTGAGCCTTTGGTTGGAGGCAATTACTGAAATTTGTGATGGACTGTAGAGAAAAGAGGGACCCAATCCACTGATTTTCATAGGGCCTTCTAAGGTTTTGTTCCACCCTAAATTTGGAATTTGTTCTGACCAAAACAAAGATATCTTACTTCAGGCTCAGATTAGAACCAAAAGTTGAACAATGCCACCTTTGCATTTGTTACAATGTGAATGGGCCTAGTGGGGAAGGAGTTTCAAAGCTAAAGATGTGGAGACACTGGGTAAAGTCATCCTAAGCTTTGTTTGGTTACTGTGGATTTCACGATTATAAACACAATTTTTATACCTTAAGTGTCCCAATTTTTCAGTGGAAAGTTGGAGGTTTTGTATTTTTTACTTTTTTAAGCTCTGCTGATCGTGTTAATGTCCAGACCAACATAACACTTAGGGACAGATTTATGTGGTGGAAAGATTGATTCTGATAGATCTATAATGGATCTGGCAATATCCAAAAAGTCCGAATGTCTTGTTCTGAATTGATCAAACTGATCAATTGCTTATCGAAGTCGAAGGATTTACCGCTAATAGTTTGATCAAACGAAAAAAACGATTAAATCCTTCGAATCGTTGTATTCGAAGGATTTTAATCCATCGTTTGAACGATTTTTCTTCGACCAAAAAAACATTAGAAAGCCTATGGGGACCTTCCCCATAGGCTAATATTGCACTTCGGTAGGTTTTAGGTGGCGAAGTAGGGGATCGAAGTTTTTTTTAAAGAGAGAGTACTTCGACTATCGAATGGTCGAATAGTCGAACGCTTTTTAGTTCGAATCGTTTGATTCATAGTCGAAGTAGCCAAAAAAAAAAACATTTGAAATTTGAAGTTTTTTTTATTCTATTCCTTCACTTGAGCTAAGTAAATGGGCCCCTTAATATTTTTGAAGGCTTACACAATGACACTTGGACTAGGAGACCTTCAAGATTTACCATTTGATCTTAATAGCATACTGTTTTCATTAACACATAAAATTGTAAGGGCAGTCTAAAAACAGAAGGGATATAAGATCAAAGGTGTGGGGGACAGTCAAGATGATTAGCTAGCAAAGTAAGAGATGTAGCATTTAGTATTGCTTTAAAACCCATTGTCCCTTTTTTTTAGCCTGAAATCATGCAGCGGAGGCCCTTTCTATAGGACTATACCCATCATGGGTCTTATCTTTATTATAGAGCCATGTTAATGTTAATACCTTTTCAAGATGACTTGATATCTAATGATTATTGTAGTGGAATAGCTGTGTAGCTGTGAATATCATGTTTTCTAGTGGCCCCTAGGAGGCTAAGTCCAGTACCGAATACATGTACCTCAAGAGACAGACGATGGCTTTGTACTTAATACTCCGGGCTTAGGATGTGGCAGTAAATGAGGAATGCTTCTCTTACTCGCTCGTACTGTCAGTAGCTCCCCTGGGAAAATATTGACATTTTAAACTTTGTTTGGCTTCCATTAGTCTTCAAATGTTTCTAAAAACAAATATCATAAGCAAGGTCTCTATTAATGGCTCCTGGGCTCAAGAGAGCTTTTAACGCCTAATGTGTTTAACCTCAGTGTACAGTTTTAACCCCTTCCACAGTCAGTGGATTCTTTATAGACCCCCAGAATTCCAGAATAACAGTAGACTTCATGTAGTGCACGGATTTCCAAAACTGGTTAAAAAGGAGAAAATTGTAATGTAGGCGGCACTAATTAGCAAAGCAAGAATTTTAATTAATTCCTTTGAGAGTTTTTATCTATGGTTCCCTTAGGTTATCTCTTTTTTCAGTGGCAAATTGAAGGTCTGAAATAATGAAATCTTTGTTGCTGTAATGTCCATAATCACATGTCTATTAAATTCTAGTAATCATGGTGAATATGAATAACCAGCGTCTTTATCAGGCACTCACCCAGAACTTATACCATTCTGTATCTTGCACATGCAGAACCCAGCACCCTACTTCACAGTTGGGTGCTCTGGTTGAGACCAGTGTAGATTAAAACATAGAAATCAAAGTTCTCCAAGTGTTAAAAGATTGTAATCACATGCAATTCCAACAGCAAGTCCACGCTATGTTCCTGGACCCTTATTGGTAACCATGTTGTACGTAATGTTATCTTGCCCCCCATAGTATTGCAGTGACATCAGGACCAAAAGTGGTAAGGACTATGGAGAAAGCAGATGCTAGGGAATGGGCAAAGCCTGGTACAATGGAAGCAGGTAGAACATGTCAGGTTCCACTACGATAGAATAGTGGTGAAGAAAGGTAGGGTTCATCAGAAAACAAGCCAAGAGGTAGTCACAATGTTGCATAGTCTAAGGAACAGGCTCTAGGTAGTCCTATGATCATGCAATTACATTAATATAAGTGGGGCTTTAAATATTAAAATATTTGTGACATGGCCAGATTGTACTCGAGCCAGTGCTGGGATGATGTCTTCATCTCTGTGGGACTCATGATATTCCAACCATGCCACTTTGATATCTCTAGCATTATAATAAACTTTTTTAATACTTTGAAAAATACTTATCAATCATAAAAACTGAAGTTGATTAATTATTATAAATGTGTAAATTCATACATGCACTAACACTGTCCCTTTCCTTATAACATGTTCCTCTCTATTGGTGTCACTGTCTCCAAATCTACATTGTAACAATAGATCTCACACACAGTCCATTAATTTTTTCCATATAATACTGTTTAGGCTGTTCAAGGACGAGCATTGAACCCACATGAGCGAGACCTTCGGGTTGACCTGGGATTCCGTGGCATGCCAATGACCGAGGAGCAGCGCCGCCAGTTCAGTCCTGGTCCACGTACGACAATGTTTCGTATTCCCGAGTTCAAGTGGTCTCCAATGCACCAGCGGCTCCTCACAGACTTGCTCTTTGCCCTGGAAACAGATGTTCATGTTTGGAGAAGGTAACAAAGAATAATTTTCCTTTTTTTTCATGCAACACATAATAAAATTTTACACAAATGTTTGGTTCATACATTGTTTCAAGCATATTTATCTTTTTTTCGCTATGAAAGTAGTGTATGCTTTAGGCTTGGTGTTAAAAGCAATGCTCAGATATGTGAACAAGACAAATTATACAAGCTATTTTGCCAATATTTAAGATATATCCTGTTTGTGACTACAGTCTGGGGAAGCTCTTTATCTTTCAGCAGGTTAAAAACACTGTGCACAAAGTAAGGTCCATGCAGATTTGGTTCTGAAAACGGGATGACCTGGAACACCAACTGTACACCAGAATTTATCCTGCAATCTCCTATATGAAAGCCAGTTATGCATAAATTTCGCATCTGCTAGACCGCAATCAGTCCAGGTTTCAGACCTCTAAAATCCTAACAGGCAGTTTTGAACCAGAAGGTCCATGTAAAATCCAGACAAGTGGCAACCCTTTCTCTTACATATGAAATGAAAGCCAGGCCCAGATTTGTGGGAAGGCCACAAAGGCCCGGACATATGGCGGCAAGATTTTAGGGGCGACATATCGCCCAGCCGCATTGTAACATTTTGAACACATTGGGGACGGAGCAGCTCTTTACGTCCCCTGAGCTCTTAATTCTCTGTTCTTCAGCCAAAATATGTAGGCACTTGTGAGAGGAGTGTCGGGAAAAGCAGTGGAAGGACCCTCCAGGCTAGGGGTTCCCAAATGAGAAATCTAGACCTGATGGAACCAACAATGTTCTAGGGAAACCTGGACTAGAGCCTAAAGGCTGTTTTTTACAGCACTTCTTATTAATACCATTGCTAATGGAATGAGATATTGGATCGGTAAGCTTCCACAAAATGTTGATCATATAGTGTATTTTTGGAAACTGAGACATTTGCTTTTCTTGAGTGTGCTGGAAAATGTTACTATTAGCATGAGAAGCCCAATAGGGAGAGTGACTGTGTGAAGCCCATTCTATGGTAGACTTTCTTCTGTATAGGCAAATAGCATTGACTTGTTTAGAGTGTATTTCACAATGCAGCGGAGAAAAAAGGGATATGTAGGTGACATTCCTATTTACTGATGACCTGTCCTATGTTAATGTCCATTAAAGGAGAAGGAAAGTTACCAAAGCAGTTTATTGCTAATAGATTAGCCACAATAGTGCAAGCTATAACACTATATTTGTTCTTTAGAATTTTTTTTACCATACCTGAGTAAACAGCTCTAAAAGCTCTCTGTTTGTTTAGGATAGCAGCTGCCATATTATCTTGGTGTGACATCACGTCCTGCCTCTACGAGTCTCTCCCTGCTCACTCATAGCTCTGGGCTCAGATTACAGTAGGGAGGGGGAGTTGGAGAGTGGAGCAAACTGAGCATGCTCAAGCCCATGCATAATCAATAGAAGGAAACAAATTTTTTTTTGACAGAGGACTCAGATCAGTGTTACTTTGAGGGCTTGTTTTTTGATAAAGCTTTATTTTAGCCTTTCCTTCTCTTTAATGAATGACACAAGAGTCTACAGTTTACATCATTTTCTCTGTTTCTTAAAATAATTAAATGTGTAAAACGAGCCACCCCCTTGTGTCTCCTGGAGCAGGCCTGACAGAAGCTTACGTTACTGTTGCAGAAAGCATCTACTGACACTCGTCTGCTCCTTGTGGAAGGAGCAATAGAACTAAGCAGGGAAGCCTCGGAAGACACTTTCTGAGCCAAGTTTTGATTTGTTATTCTGTCCAGCCCTCATCTGAATAGAACAGCAGAGGGAGGTTCTAGTTACACATTTATGATATTAATGGTGTTTGACAGGGAAAACAATATTGCTGTAATATGCAGAAGTGCTCAGAAGAGCATATGGAGCAGTTCTACATTGAATTGTGTCCGATATATGTCCCCTTAAAATATTTTATGCATCTTTATAAACAGGCCCATTAGGCCTTACCCCAAAGTACAGTACTTTTAATCTACTTTTCCAGATTTGTTAGCTTTATAAAGCTTTATAATTGAATGCTGATGCCATGGATTTCTTTTTTTTATAGTGTAATATTTTCCGTAAGTGCGTTTTTATGGTTTTGCTTTATGTGCCTTGCTTTCTTGCTGAAAGTACTAAATTAGAGGGGTGTAAAGTCTGCATAAATAAACTGCAAATGCTGTTTGGGCTCTTAAACAGAATATTTTGATTGTAAGCACTTTATTTTATTTTTTTGTTAAAGCAGAAGTTTACTTTCACAAAACTTAGCATTTCCAAATTTAAAATAATGACTTGGCTCCATATGCTTTCTATTTTATTTTACAATGTTTAACAGTTATATGGCCACTGGAGGGCGATGTTTCTATAGAGAAGTATAATTTTCTCTATGCTTGTCAGTTTAAACCAGGGATCCCCAACTTTTAGAACCCGTGAGCAACATTCAGAAGTAAAAGGAGTTGGGGAGCAACATTGGCATGAAAAATGTTCCTGGGCTGCCAAATAAGTGCTGTGATTGGCCATTTAGTAGCCCCTTTGTGTATTGTCAACCTACATTAAGGCTCTGTTTGGCAGTACACCTGGTTTTTTATGCTTTGAGGCCACTGGGAGCAACATCCAAGGGGTTGGAGAGCAACATGTTGCTCACGAGCTACTGGTTGGGGATCACTGCTCAAAGTCAAAGTAAACTTTATTGTCATCTCAGCAGTATACAAATACACAGTGAGACCATGAGACCAGACGACGTGGCTCCAGCTAGTACATATCACAAAAAGCACTTAAAAATGCACTATAAATATGTAAACATGAAATGTGCAAT
Organism: Xenopus petersii; assembly: GCA_038501925.1. NCBI lineage: Eukaryota > Metazoa > Chordata > Amphibia > Anura > Pipidae > Xenopus > Xenopus petersii. The sequence goes on from CM076674.1 coordinate 32,055,966, forward strand.
AAATTGTCTAAACTATGGCTGCACCGAATCCACTATTTGGGATTGGGCTGAATACCGAACCAAATCTGAATCCTAATAATTTGCATATGCATATTAAAGGTGGGAAAGGAAAAAGTAGAAAAAGAATGTTTTATTTCCTTGTTTTGAAATAAAAAGTCACGTGATTTCCCTTCCCACACTGAATTAACATATGCAAATTCTGATTTGGTTTGGCCACACACAAGGATTCGGCTGAATCCTGCTGAAAAAGGCCAAATCCCAAACCGAATCCTGAATTCAGTGCATCCCTAGTCTAAATGTCTAGTATTTATTATACACCTGGATGTGGCTCCTTGTGCAGCAGATATTCATGTGCTGCAGAGCAACTTTATTTTTTCAGAAGCTCTGCAGACAAAGGAGACAGATCAATGCTTGGGAGTGACTCACTATAAGTCGCAGCCTGTCATTTATCCGTATGCTAATAAGGCAGTCTGGAAGTTAACTGGGAGGGTTAACACTATGTCCTCCTCAAGCGAATATATTGCTGTTTAATGTAAACATATCATGGCTGAGTGTTCTGGAAATGAGGTAAAGTGAGCATATGCCCCACTGCGGAGATTACACGCACCGCGTCTTTTAACAACTTGTAATTACATCTGTATGCGGCTGCAGCCTGTTTGCTTGGTAATTAGTTCATGTAAAAGCAGCCACCATATTATCCTAGAGACATTTTTAGGAAAGTGTAAAGAAAGGGCCTAGGGGGCATCCCTGACCTAACTAACAGAAAGCAGGTCACCCCATCATTGTGCTTAGGACTTCTGCTGGAAACAGGAAATCCCCACTGTACCTATACAATTTCATAGGGCTTTATGCTATGAGAATGCTCCTCGCTAGTCTGCGATATTGCCACTGGCACTAACGGGACTTCTTTATTCTCCAGCCATTCAACGAAATCTGTCATGGACTTTGTTAACAGCAACGAAAATATCATTTTTGTTCACAACACAATCCACCTAATTTCCCAGATGGTCGACAATATCATTATCGCATGCGGAGGAATATTGCCTTTGTTGTCTGCCGCCACCTCTCCAACTGTAAGTACAACATTTCCCTCTAGTGGGCATTTGGAAAAAATACAGTGTTCTGATTGTGATCCACTTAAACTCCTTATAATGTTGTCTAGGTTTGACTACTTTTTCAAGGTAATTTAATAGAGGAAGAGCTGTTACTTATATCATTCTAGCAAGTAACGTTAAATTGTAACATACCCAAAATAGACGTTTCCGTGGAATCTATCTGCCAACAGAACTGCAGTTTACATGAATGATCCCGTGCAGTACCAGCAAGCAGCACTTCCCTGCATAGTACAGTATATAGAGTAGTTGAAAATGTTTGCCTGTGATATAGAAGGATATAGTAGAATTTCCTACATCCCTGTTACCTTGGTTTATTCTGTTTTACCAGTACAGTCCAGCTGAGGGTATAGGATGCCATAAAGTACTTGTCCCTAGGCCCCTATTTACTTGTGTTTCCCAGGCTCCCCGTGTATCCCTGACCTGATGTGCAGGAAACACTCCCGGCGCTCAGTGTTGGTGGAACCTGTGGTTCAGCAATAACTTTTTGCAGTATAATTGATTTGCAAACGCCTGAGATTGAGCTGTGCTACTGTATATTGTGGTTTGATTTTAATGCTTTTCTTTTTCTTGTATTGTCGTGATCTGTTGTTTGTTTGTCTGTTTCATGTCCAGGGTTCTAAGGTTAGTATAACTGATGTAAGTTTCAGTTTTATTCTTCTTTTTTTAATCTCCCTGTCTCCCTTTCACCCCAAGTGCTTTCATTTCTATGTTGGATTTGCTAATCCCACTTACAGTCTCAGTACAACAATGCATGCGCTTTATGCCAGGCCAGTATTTACACACAGGCCATAACTGCACTGTATCCTGAAGATGCCATTATCTGCTTCCTTTCTTTAACACTGTCTGTCTGTCTCTACCCATTCATCAGTCTGTCTTACTGTGCCTCTTCAGCTATCCATTTCAGTGTATCTACTTCATCAAACCTTCCATTTGTCTGTCCATACAGCCACCTATCCTTCTTAATCTAACACTCTACATTCATTTGTCAGTTTCCTTTCCTTTCTCTTGCCTTTCTTTCTTTTCCTTTCCTTTGTTTATCTTCTGCCCTTTCCTTCATTTTTTCCTTCCCTTTGTCCAGTTTGTTCCTTCCTTCCTTCCCTCTGTCCTGTTTGTTTGTTCCTTTCCTCTGTCCCGTTAGCTCCTTCCTTCTCTCTGTCCTGTTCGTTCGTTTGTTCTTGCTGTCATGTTCATTACTTCCTTCCCTCTGTCCCGTTTGTTCCTTCCTTCCCTCTGTCCCGTTTGTTCTTTCCTTCCCTCTGTCTTGTTTGTTTCTTCCTTCCTTCCTCCCCACTGTCCCGTTTGTTCCTTCCTTCTGTCAGTTTGTTCCTTCCTCCCCGCTGTCCCGTTAGCTCCTTTTTCCCTCTGTCTCATTTGTTACCTCCCTCTTTCTGATTATCTCCTTCCCTCTTTCTAGTTCTCTCGTTCCTTCTGTTTGGTTCCCTTCTTCCCTCCATCCTATTCCTTTGTACTTTCCCCCTTCCTACAATCTGTCTTTCTTTCTGTCTGTTCCATTTATCAACCATCTTGTCCATCTTCCATTTCTGAGTCTGTCTATCATATCTATCTGGCAATCAGTTTCCCATCCTTCAGATACACAACATATGTACAGTAAAATTCCAACGGATGTAGAGTCCCAGATACTTTAACTCTGTTTACAAATTTTTTCACCAACTCTTAAATCACTGGATTATCATGAGGCCAATAGAGGTGCATGTGCCATTCCAGCTTTCTTGTCTGTGAGCAACATGTTTCCATTATATAATCTGTTACCTGGTTGAAGTGACACTGTTTTGTCCAGTGTTGTTAATTTCTTTATAGTATTGGCATAAACCTTGCAATTAATCTTTGTTAGAAGCATTTGGGGTCTAGCTGAACTCATACCTCGCTTCTCGCTTTCTCCCCTGGCTGTAGTGCGGTTACAAACAGAACTCTATAAACCTGTAGATGAGACTACTGATGAATTGGCCTTCAGCCTTGAACCACTAACTTTCTGGAACTTTTTGTAATCTTATATTAGAGGAGCCTCTTTAGAAACGTTTCAAATAGACGTCATTTTTTTCCCTTAAAAGCATTAAAACCCATGTTTAAATACTATGAAATGAAGGATGTCCTTTGTGCTATTAGCACTTCCAAGCACCCTATAATGATGTACTACTTTAAATAGGGTGTAATGTCCTTTAACATCTACCTTATGTAACTTGTTGTAGATACGGCTACTATTCTCTACTCAGTTTGTTTATTAGAATACAGTTGGAAATACTGGAACATGATGCTGTAACTGTGGAGAGTAGCAGTTCAGTGGGAAGGCCATTGTCTGATTCTGGTTTTATTCTACAGTTGTCCAAAAGTATTGCTGTTTAATAAAGCCAAAACAATTTTTAAAGAATTTCTGCTTTGTTGATCAAATGTTTATCCTTCAGTTGATCAGCTGAATTGGATTGGTTGATCCAGAATACTGGAGCTGTAGTCATGTGACATCAGAAATCTGGAGAACTGAACATGATGATTCCTTGTTCACACATAATGCATTTGGCTTTGGATTCAGACAACTCTTTTGTGGAGTATTTTATATTCTACCAAATTCAAAAAAATACATATATAAATGTGGTGCTCTTTTTTTTTTAGTCACATCTCATGGCAAATATCTGCCCATGCTGTTTGTAAATGTGTTAGAAGTATGAAAAAGTTGCAACAAATGATGGCACTTCCCATGTCAACAAAGGAAACTTGTAATCTAATTCTGCCTTACTTTTTCAACAAGGAACTCATTCCCATAGACATAGTATAAGGTGGGTCCTAAATCTACACAGCGATGCTATAAATTTCGTCACATAGGTGCAAGACAGTTTAGGGGTTTAGCGGCAACTCACCTAAGGTTGTGCCGATACAGAATGAAGGCAAAAAAGCCTTGTGAAATGTGACGTTAGCCAGTAGGGACGAGATATTAGAATCATGGGTAAAACATGCAGCTTGTTCATTTTGACTAATAACTACCATTACCTATTGTTTTCGGAAATTAAGGAATATATTCCATCTTAATGTCTTCCCCTGGTGCTAAATAAGTGAAACCAGGTTTAGCACCCACGGAGCTTATCTCTAAGCAGAGACCCTCTAACACCAATCTTGACATGGCAAACATTTGCTTTTCATCCAGTTGACCAACTGCCTTCACTTAAAGGATTTTCAGCCATATTTCAAGCAGATATATTTATAGTTTCCTGGGTTATATTAAAAAAAAAAAAAGCAAAATATGGAAAAATAACACTCAACACTTGTCAACTTGTCATGATCTAAGCTGTGTGTTCCTACATGTCTCATTTGTCTGGATATTCTCAGTCGGTATGAATCAATATATGTTCTTTTATATGTTGCATTAGTCTGTTCTGCCTGTAACTGAGTACATGGATCCAGAGGCATGTACATAGGCTAACACTGTGTCTTTCCTAACGGCTTGGAAAGTGTTATTTGGCAAATTAAATTACAACGTCCTTTTCTTTTCACATTAAGACTGAGCTGGAGAATATTGAAGTAACCCAAGGAATGTCATCGGAGACCGCAGTGACTTTCCTCAGTCGTCTCATGGCCATGGTGGATGTACTTGTTTTTGCCAGCTCCCTAAATTTCAGTGAAATTGAAGCAGAGAAGAACATGTCTTCTGGAGGCTTAATGAGACAGTGCCTGAGGCTTGGTAAGGTCCTTCTGGGCAGAACTGACTTAGTAGCACCACTAAAATGGCTTTGTTCAACTACCACAGGGAACTTGTTTGTCTAACAAAGTCCAGACTTTTGACCCTTAAAGGAGAAGGAAAGTCGTTAACCACTTGAAGAAAGAAGAAGCCGGAAGAGGATTGCTTCATGGTGCTCGCTGGAATAACCAGTGCAGTTTTCTGCTGATAGGAGCAGCAGGGTTTCAAGTTAGTAAATATATTCACTTGGGGGTACCTAACATTTGGCACCCCCAAGTGGTAAACGACTTTCCTTCTCCTTTAAGCAGCTTCTGAACATTTGCCTACACAAACAAGTAGTGATGGGCAAATGTATTCGCCAGGCATGGATTTGCGGCGAATTTCCTGCATTTTGGCGCTCGCAATTTTTTTCTCAAAACTACGGCAAAAATTCACTGGTGAAAAATTCAATGCATCAAAATTGGTACACGCATCTAAATTATTTGACCGTTCATTGACTTTAATGCATTTGGACAAAATTGTAGTACGTAGAAAATTGGCGCTCGTGTAAAAATTGGCACGCGTCAAATTCATTTTTACACTCATTGATTTCAATGCGTTTCGCAATTTTTTTTCGCCATTTTACGAATTTTGCAGCAAAACGGGGCAGATTTGCCTAACACTACAAACAAGTGTCAGAAGAGGTGTATTGCTGTGTGCAAACATTTAGCATCAAAATAAGTGTTAACATTTCTTCTTCGGAGGTCAGTTTGATAATAGTGGATTAGAATAAATTGTATTAGAATATTACACTCTATACTGCTCCATGCTGAAGCACTCGGCACAACCCCTGAGTTTACTTTAATAAGGTTTAGTTTATGACCTAGTTCTAGATGTGGTTGGATTTATATTATAGTTTTTTTGCACATTCAGAAATCTGCCCATGAAAATGAGTAGTCTGGTTCCATGAGAAATGGCAATCTTGTAGGTAAAGGTATGGGATCTGTTATCCAGAAACCCATTATTCCCATAGACTCCGTTTTATCCAAGTAATTAAACATTTTAAAAATGATTTCCTTTTTCTATGTAATAATAAAACAGTAGCTTGTAGTTGATCCAAACTAAGATAGAATTAATCCTTATTGGGAGCAAAACCAGCCTATTGGGTTTATTTAATGTTTACATGATTTTCTCGTAGACTTAAGGCATGAAGATCCAAATTACAGAATGATCCATTATCCAGTTCCGGGCATTCTGGTTAACGGGTCCCATGCCTGTATATGTTTGTGGGGTACTTCTTGTTTGTGCCTTGTGAGAAATATTTGCATTTATTGACTCTCTCTGCATAAAGAGCAATTCTTTCAATTGAGATAACTGCTTATCCTGATTAGCCAGATATCCCAGCCAATAAGAACATGTCATATAAAGAACCCTATAAGATCATTGAGTAGACAGGAGCTGCAGAAATCCATACAAGGGCCCCCAGGGCCTTTAGTTGGCCTGTTCTACAGTACCTCAACTAGAAATGTCTCATACAGGATCTCTGGGGGGATCCCATGATTGAATTTGAATGGCCTGTTCATATGCCACTTATGCAGAATAACTATAAATCCCACCAACTGGCAGAGACCAGCAAGAACAAGTAAGATCTACAGGGCTAGAAGTTTCACACACCTGCGTCATGTATTTATTTATGTATTTATTTATTTATTTATGACAGACAACTCCATATTTTTCTGTGACTTGTGGTTGGATTCCATACACCTATAACTTTTCATTCTGATCAAGGGGAAGTAATGTAAGAACATAATACATTGATATGTAAATATAGTGCATTTTGTGGTATATCACTTAAGTTTCTTTTATTTAGAGACATTTTATTGCCCCTCCAGTGTGCCCCTGAGCCCACAAAGGCAGACATACTAATCAAGGCTCCAGTCTTCTCTGACTCCAGTAGAAGGTTACCCAAATCAGGGACGGGAAAATTCAAAACGGTTTCACTGATTGCATTTAATTTGCATGGAATCACTATGCTATCAGTGGAGGCCACAACTTGCATTCATTAGACATGCTCTTAGTCATGTAATGCTCACTTTACAGTTTGATCTCCATTCCAGATTGATGTCAATGACATGCCTGTTAGGTGTCCACTGATGTTATGAAATACGTTTAAGCTGATTTTGATTAAACCTCTTTTAGTTTGTTGTGTAGCTGTGAGAAACTGTTTGGAATGTCGACAGCGGCAAAGAGAACGAGGGTCCAAACCTTCCCTGGGCAGCAGTAAAGTCCAGGACAGCCTTCAGAATGTGCCTGCAAGCGCCTCAACCAAGGTAAAAATAAGCTCTTCCTTGAGCCGCGTCTGTTTCATTGAGTCTCCAGTGTAGATGGTAAAGTGGATGATTTGCCATAATGATCTGGTGTTGGGGCGTTTCTCTCCCAAGTCACTACTGTTACTATTCATTCTCAAAAAAAAAAAAAACCTTGCACTTTCCAGAAGGAAGTATTGCTTGATGGGAGGAAGCCTTGAGCTTGACAGTTTTTCTAATTCACTTGGTGAGGTGGGATGCTTTCTCTAAATAAATACATTGGATTCATATAAGAAATTATATATGTCCCTTCCCTGGGCAGCACACGTTTAGTAAGGATCACTCTGACCGCTTTCTTTGCCTGTATTAACGTCATCAGCTCGTTAGTGGGTCCTGCAGCCTTTTTTCTTTATACAGGTATAGGATTAGTTGTCTGGAAACCTGAAAGCTCTGAATTACGGGAAGGCCGTCTCCCATTGACTCCATTTTAAACCAATACTTCTAATTTTTGAAAGTGATTTCCTTTTTCTCTTTATAAATGAAACAGTACCTTGTAATTGATCCCAACTAAGTTGCATAAATCCTTATTGGTGGCAAAAACAGTTCTTTTGGGGGTATTTAATGTTTAAATTATTTTTTATACACATAAGGTATGGAGATCCAAAAAGATCCCTTCTCGGGAAAAATATCAGGTCCTGAGAATTCCGGATAATAGATCCTTTACATGTAGTCATTTATTCCCTCTTCCTGTTTTTTTCTTTATTTCAACCCCTTACTTTCCACCCTCTCCTATGCTTCATGCATTCCCATTCTTCATTTAGGCTCTTCCCTCTCCTACATCTTCATCGACATCTTGTCCCCTAAACCTGTCTCCTTTCTTATGTGTGCGTGTGTTTTTGGTAGCTCACACAGGGAGTTTAATAAGGCAAATATCCAGCAAGTTTTGTACGAAGTCTTCTGAGTTTTCCCAATATTGTGCTGTTTCATTACTATGGGTGCATTTGGAACTTTGGCAACAGCAGCCAGTGGGGGGGGGGGGGACAAAAAATTATATCTATCTATATATATATATATATATATATATATATATATATATATATATATCAGGTCCGGACTGAGAATTAAAATAGGCCCTGGCATTTCAGGTACACAGAGGCCCAATCAGCCCACAGAGAGGCCCAAACAGCCCCCACCAGCCCACTAAATACTGACTTTCTATGGGACTTTATAGCAGCCCCTCTGGCATTTGCCAGAACCCACAGATTGCCAGTCCGGGCCTGATATATATATATATATATATATATATATATATATATATATATATATATATATATATATAAAATATGTTTAATATCCAATGTAGGATGAATCGTTCATTGTTAAAAAAAAAAATCTCAATGTTAGTATAATGGTATAAATATATTTTCAGACTCCAGTAGACAGTGTTCCAGGGAACCTATCGCCAATTAAAGACCCTGATCGACTTCTTCAAGATGTTGATATAAATCGGCTGCGCGCCGTGGTCTTCCGGGATGTTGTGAGTATTTTTCTTTTCCAGTTGTTTAATCGATTACTTTATTGTGCTCCTTTGGTCTGTCTGTGTGATGCACCCTGTAATAATTGAAAGGAGTGCAATTCTTCAACAGGCCACTAGACTGCACTGCAGAGCTGCCTGCCTGATCTCTTTCCTCCAGACCTGAGCTTTTAAACAGAGCTAACAGCCGACTTTTACAGTTTTCATACCTTTCATGTGCTGCCATATCAGTATATTCACTTGGGAGGCCACACACTCTATACAAATTCTATACATCTGCACACACATATTCTATACTCAAATCTTCCTTAGTAAGGCGGATTTGAGTATAGAATATGTGTGTATTGATGTATATATTTGTATACAATGTGTTTTTAAAAATAATGCTAGAGTAAATAATATAATAATAATAATAATAATAATAATAATACAGGTGCATTAAACTCATTTTTTTAGGTTTATAATAGTGTCCTTAAGGGGACCTTCTTCCAAAAGCTGCCTATGCCTCCTGAAACAATTAACAGACGTAGAGATGAAATGACTTCTGCTACATTGTTTCAAAAAACAGGAACATAGAACAGAAAGGTTTAACCAAATTCTGCTTTCAATTGCAATTCCCTTTAGAAATACATTATAAATAATGTCTAGGGATGCACCGAATCCACTATTTTTGGATTCAGCCAAACCCTGAAGCAGATTCAGCTGAATATCGAACCCGAACACTAATTTACATATGGCAAGGAAGGGTGAAAGAGTCATGTGATTTTGAGCAGATCCGAATCCTACTGAAAAAGGCTGAATACCGAACCGAATCTTGTATTTGGTGCATTCCTAAACATTTCTAAGTAAAGTATATTGGAAAGCTGCTTAGAAATGCTGGTTCTTTCATTTTTTCAAAATACAGATTCCCTTTATGTAACATGTTGCTATGTAGAGTCTGGTTAATAATCAATTAAACTAAGATTTTTCTATAAATTGAGTAATCAGGCAAGTACTGCTTAGTGCCCAGGCACATTGGGTATACTAGCTACTGACAAAAAAATAAATCTTTAATTCTCTTCTAGGATGACAGCAAGCAGGCTCAGTTTTTAGCACTGGCTGTGGTTTACTTCATCTCAGTTTTAATGGTCTCTAAATACCGTGATATATTGGAGCCGCAGAGAGAAACTGCCAGATCAGCCAACCAAGCTGCTAGAAACATCAGGCAAGAAATTAACTCGCCTACAAGTACAGGTAGGTGGACCTTCTGGTAATCACTGTGTAATATGGCATAGTCTTTTGAACAGTAAACCCAACATGAACACTGTATGAACCGGAGAGCACAACAATTAAAATGGATTTGAAATAGTGAATAATGTCATGCTGGTGCTTCCTCTGGTCCTGAAATGTCGTATTTACTGGTGGCAGTAGTTTATTAGACCTGGGCAAACGTTACTCCAGTCACAGTTGATGAGTTTGAAAAAGAAGTCCCATCAGGTTCAACCTTTCCAAAGATATTTTACTGGTTCAAAAAACAAAAAATCCCAGGCATAGGAATAGGATGTGTAACTTCTATAACACATGTTATAATTACGATCTTTCCAAGAAAGATTGTTCGTTTCAATACACACGTGTAGAGCTGAATCATCCGATATACAGGAACAAACAATAGTATTCTTCCTGTATCTGACAATTCAGCACCCGATGTTCGGGTGCCTTCAAATGCGCCCGATTAAAATTTTCCTGCCAGCTTGATCGACGAGCCGTCCGATAGCCAAGTCTTCTGCCTATATATGTCGGCTTGTCTCCCACCATACACACACAGAATATCGTATGAACATTTGTTTCATACAATATTATCGTTGCGTCTATGGCCATCTTTAGAGATGCAGAAACCAATATTTGGATACAGCCAAATACCAAATCCTTCACATAAACATTTGGCCCAGTATGAAATCTACCCCTTACCCTCATCTCTGGAAAAAAAACTTTAAAGTACAGGTATATCCATAAATCCTCAAGTCCCGAGCATTCAGGATAACCGGTTTTATACCTGAAGAAGTTTAAATCACTAGGGAGATGCCAAATGTTAGGCATACCCTGGGCTGGTGCAGTTTTCTGCCAACAGGAGCACTGGCCCAGGTTACTTCTCATCGACCTTCCTTCTTCATGCCTGGTGTGCATGCGCAGTGGAGTGAAAAAGCCGAACTTTAAGCCACAAGCTGTCTTTTTCACTCTAATGCACTGACCCAAGGCCACTGATTGCACCATTGAATTGCACCATGGTCCTTGTTGAGAAGTATTCACCGCTGGTGCAGTTTTCTGCTACTAAAGAGACAGGCCCGGGGTATCAAGTAAGTGATTATAATCAGTATAATCACATGATATTAAGGGTTCAAGGTTAGTTTGAATTCTGAAAAAAGCAAAAATGCAGGCACCTGGTGGATTGTAGCAACCCGAATTCAGCGCATCAGTAGCAGATTGCTTTTGCCATAGAACCCACATGCTGCTTTAATAGTATTTGCTTCTTTTTGTCTTTAGTTCACAGAAGGGTTTTGAGGGTTCAGTAGGAAGCGCTCTTATGTTTGGTAGGATTGATCACTGAGCAGGTCCCATGCGTTTTGGGCAAAAATTGTTCCGGTTGTATCCAATCAATCCCAGACAATTTGTATATGTGAATATATTTACACCAGGCACTTCTGACTCTCTCCTGTCTTGTTCCCTCGGGTCTCTTCCACAACTCAATATCTTCTTTTTCTTGCCGATGTCCGTAAGTGACCTTGTGAGCCACTGCGTAGAAGATCCAGCCAGTGTGCAGATGGCACACTTCTACCCTTTTAAGCTCTAATGCCTTTGTGTGTGGGTTATGCATTGATCTCAAAGATTATTTGGTTGTGTCAAGTGGGGGTGGATACAATGGTTAACAAAATGTTGTTTGATAGAGCACAGCAGGAAGGGTCTTAACAATACAACATTGGTGCTATCAGATACATAAAAATGGAGCTCTTTTATTGGGAGCCGTTGAGGGGCACATTAGTAGACACTGAGTGTTTTTTATGATAGATGAACCTAGTTTCTATCATGATTATGATCGCACTTAGCAACAAGCAACTGGAATCTTCAGGACCTAAACAAATGGGTAAATGTCAGCCGACTTGGCTCTAAATTGACCAACATTATTTTGCTCAAGTACCCAGCTTCAATTTATGATACGTTTGTTGCAGAACCTTCTGTGAACAGTACTACATCCTCTCCATGTTTTGTTTTTTCCTGCAGTTTCCATTAATTTACAGTAGATAAGCCTCATGTTAAAAATGTGCAGTTTGGCTGTCTTTCTTTACGTCAATGATAATTTTTGTGCATTTTTCTGTTTCTTAGATACACCAGCTTTGTTTCCAGACCTCAAAGAGAAAGAAACCCCAACCCCCACTGAAGAGCTTCATTTAGAAAGTTCCATCCCTCACACAGACTCCGGAATTGGAGAAGAACACATTAGCAGTATATTAAATGGAACGGATTTAGATCCCAATACAAGTCTCGATGTCATGGGAGAACTTTTGTCTACATTGTCCTCCGATGTGAAGAAATCACAAGAAAGTTTAATGGAAAGTCCCAGTGAGCTGCTGAAACCTGCGCCATCAATATCCAGCATCAGCCAAAGCAAAGGCATCAATGTTAAGGAGATATTAAAAAGTCTGGTTTCTGCCCCATTTGAAATTGCAGAGACTGGTCCAGACCCTGTTCCGTATCCAGACCCTGCTCTAAAGAGAGAAGCCCAAGCCATTCTTCCTATGCAGTTTCATTCATTTGACAGGTATGGCTGACGTGTAAGGGTTATATGTAATTCTTTACTTGATTCAGAAATTAGTATTTATCCTGCAGAATAAGCAAAATATTTAAGGGGGGATTGATCCATCAACCAAGAAATGAATCAGTCGTGTAGTTTTATGGGATTTGAGCCCCTAAGATTATTTTGGGGAAAATTAAACTGGTTTGTGCCCTTACCCTCAGTGGTGCTTATGGACCTACTGCGCTCTAAGGCTAATGTAGTTTGTGCAATAGCAGAATTTTAAAATTACCACTGGTTAAGTCCTGTTTGAGGCAAAGTTCTCATCCTTCCTTATGGGATGAATGGCACTGATTGCTCTAAGAGTTGAGAAAAGCAAAGTTCTAGATGACAGATCAGTTACGGTATTAGGAAGACAAGTTTTTGCTGGTGGTAACCAACACTTTTGCTGGACCAGGAAAATAGTTAATTAATTTTAAAACTGGATGATGTTAAAAAGAGAGGCTATTTTGTCTCTGAGTTGACATTATAGCAACACAATGAAGAATCCATTGAGATTTAAAACACACTGACAGTGAACTTAAGTTTTATTGCATAAAATCCCTATTAAACGACATGTTATATAAACAATAGGCTAGGGTTCCCCAACTTTTTGAACAACAACATTCAGAAATAAAAAAAAAGTTGGGGAGCAACACTAGCATGAAAATGTTCCTGAGGTGCCAAATAAGGGCTGTGATTGGCCATTTAGTAGCCCTTTATGTAGATTGTTAACCTACATTGAGGCTCTGTTTCACAGTGCACCTGGTTCTTATGCAGCCAAAACTTGCCTCCCAACCAGGAATGCAAAAATAAGCACCTCTTTTGAGGCCACTGGGAGCAACATCCAAGGGTTGAAGCGCAACATGTTGCTCACAAGCCACTGGTTGGGGATCACTGCAATAGGCCATATATGTATTTTGTAGGTTAACCACTGATAGGCTGTTAGGGAAATCATTTTAAATATTGGTAAGCAAGTCAGAAATGCATGGAAAGGTCTGGGTATTTGGCCATGTTGTTATCTGGGCAAATTCTTGTCAGATGTGGCCTCTCAAGGGGGATGGGGTTGAGTAGTATGGCTCCTTGGACCAGTATTAAATTAAATGGGGTGCCGTTTACCGGTGAGTTTTATGTCTAGCCCATTAGTCGAGTAATGTGGCCACACAAGGGCTGATCATATATGCTCTCTGACCAATCAGAGTGAAGAGCAGCTGTGGGTCACCTTAACTTCCTCATCTGCTGATGCACCCTGCACTGATTGATATGATATGATTGAAAATGTCTAACCTGCCAGATCCCCAAACCAACCAACCAATATTCATTACATATGGATATCAGTCAGAATCGGTGGGCCCCCATACAAGCAGTTATCGTAAGAAACAAATCTTATCTGTGCGTGTAAGCCAATTGTTTGTTCCAATACAAGGACTGGAGGGTTTCAAAGTCAATCGAGGATGGCTCAGATATGCACTTAGGCTGGGAATATTTATATTATATTATTCAAAAAAGATTTGTGTGAAAGCACAACATTTTTTATTTATTCTGACCTGCGCACACAGTTTTTAAAAATGCACAAACAAGTTTAAAATGTGAGCACAAAACATTTTTTTGCGCACATCCTTGAATTCGCTATTTATACAAATATTAGAGGGGGGTATTTCTATCTTTTGGCCTTGAAAAACAACAACCTATTTTAGTGCATTCTGTATATTATATAAATTGAGCTAAAATGGTGGTTCTATACTAATCAAGTTGATTTAAAAAAAATAAAATAAATAACATTGAGAAAAAAGTAGGAAACCTCTTGTGGAAAACAAAAGTTGAACAATTAGAAAATTATTTTTCTTAAAATAGAATTGATTCTTTCTAAAGCTTTTGAATGTTGAAGAAAAAAAAATCTCCAGGCATCTTATTGCTGAAAAAGGAGTATCTTTAAGATTCCCCAGGTTTTGGGAATTAAACACAAAAGCAAGATGAAGGTTATAAGATTCGGCTAGTTGCCTATTATTCCAAAGTGATACAAAAGATAAAATGACAAAATCGAGATAAAAGAAGGCTAATACCCTGCTACGAAAGGCACTTGTGTTCTTAATGTATTCAGCTGTTCAAGTGCTATCGAATATAAATGATGAGGTGATATTGATGAAAGGAGGGGATTGAGGTCTCGAGGGGCGCCGATGACGGATTGAACAGAAGCGGCCTTGCTCCACACCTAACTGAGGCCTGTCGTCTTCACTGCTCAAAGCCATAATGGGAGGTGGCATTCTGAAATGAGTTGCCACGGCAAAGAGTATTATTTTTGAAATGCTTTCACACAAATCACTAGCCCCTGCATACAACTTAGTTTCATGCTTTAATGTCATCAGGAGGCACAAATTGGTGTGTCTAATTGTTTGCCACCTGCCAGCAAAATGAGCTGCCAGCTCGCCAGACGGGTTTGATTGTATGTCAGCCATTCAGCAGATTGAGAGTGACACCATCAAAAATGGCTCTTCAAACTCCAAAGGCCGCACAGCTTTTTCAGAGACCTCTTCTTCGCGACGGTTTCTGGACTAGTGCGTTTGTCAATTAGTTCTCAGTATATCACTTCCTACCAACCTCATCTGTGTTAAGCTTTGTATAATTGTGAAACTGGAATCTGAGGTTCTGACATGAACTGCTCAGTGATTCTAGGTAATCGCTAATCTCATCTTTGTTAGACATTATTTAAAGTGGAGTTTTTTGGCCCCTCCACCTCCGCTCTCTTGTCAGATGACTGATTTAGACTCGGATTTGTTATGGTTTTACCAAGAAGTCTCCCTGTTCCCTTGCCTTTCACTTATTTTGTCACACATACAAATTAGAATTTTAGGATTTGGTCCTATTTTCTGTATTCTCTTGTTTTCTTATTATTCACTGTCACTTTTAAGCTAGTGTAGTTAGAGCAGGGATCTGCAACCTTGGCTCTCCAGATGTTAAGGAACTACAAGTCCCACAATGCATTTGCCTTTAGACTCCTTCATTAGACTCCTTCATTGCATTGTGGAACAGCCAAGGTTGCAGATCCCTGAGGTAGAGGAACCAGAAAATCACAACTCTGTGTTTTAAGACAGATTGAAATTGAATTATTTCGGCAACTTTTGCAGTTTAAGGTTAACCTAGAACATTTGCAGTTAATGAATGTTTGTCGATAGTCATTTTATTTCAATTGAATACATTTTATCAGTTGCTGTAGAAAAAAAATGTTTATCCAGAAGGAAATAATTAGATCAGTTGACTTTGTTCCATACTAACATTTTGCATTGACTTATGAAGTACATAAATGGATTTCGATGGTATTAATGGAAAGTGCACTAAAGTCACTCCACTTTAAGTATCCCAAATGTATTGATGGTGGGATCAATCTGATTTACTGTACAGGTCCACTGGTTTCATTCATGACAAGCAGGGTCGTTTTTCAGGACCCGTAGTGAGGGCTCACATAGTAATACTGTTGGTTGATTAGAAAACATATTTTATTAGACAAATTTCATATTAATAAAAACACTCCATTAAAATACACACACACACAATGCTCAGTCTCCTAACGAAAAAACCCCCCACAGTTTTTGTAAATACATGCACTTAGAGTGTACCCACGACCCTCCTCTTTTGTATAAAGTTAGTATAGTGTTTAGAGAACAATCTGCATAAAATTCCAACAGAGGTAACTGTGACATCTGACTTTGCTTCATTACATTCTTTTTTCCTTTGCAGAAGTGTTGTTGTACCTGTGAAAAAACCTCCCCCTGGCAGTTTAGCTGTGAATACTGTTGGAGCTGCCAGTGGTGGTGGCATTACCCCGAGCACTACCCCAAACATATTTGCTGCTACTGGAGCCACACCCAAGAGTATGATCAATACTACAGGTAATTTCTTACTCCTTACAATCCCTAGTTAAGATAAAACAACCCAGTGTTGGACATCATCTGATGAGGTTTAGGAGTAGAGACTGAACTTTGTCAATTAATTGGCTGATGTGACATGTATGTGTGCCCTTGGTTTGTTTGTGTGATCTGTGAATGGTATTCTCCCAGGGGGTGTCTTTTATGTGTTTTTTTTTTCTATTTAGGATTACCCAATGGCATGTGCTACTAAAAAAGTATATTTTTATGAAAATGGTTTATTTACATGAAGTTGGGTTTTACATTTTTGTTTTCAATTTTTGCATCGTTTGGGGCTATTATTATCCTTTAATCCAGGGGTCCCCAACCACCGGGGTGTGGCACAGAAGCGGGCTGCGGACACTCCCACACTGGGCCGCCAAGCCTAGTGCAAAAAAACGTGGGACGCTGAATTGGATGCCCGCGTGCCCCGAATTGGAAGCCGGCACGACAAAATTGGATGTCGGCGCGTCCAAATTTGTTGCCGACCCCCCTGCCGACCTCTCCCCCGACCCCCACCAAACCCTATTCCTGACCCCCCCACCCCCTGGTCCTCGAAAAAATATATTTTTGGCACCAGTCCCCGGTCCAAAAAAGGTTGGGGACCTCTGCTTTAATAAATAACATATAGGTGGCCTTCATATGTTAAAGTGATACTGACACTAATAAATTATTCTTGAGGTACATTAAAAGTTACTTCAACATGAGCTAGAAGTTCTAGCTCATGTTGATTATTTTTCACTGATAGGTCTGTTTTTATAAGTAATTGTTACTTGAAGTTCCTAAACCTGTTTTGCCAACATTCTCAACAAGTCAGCTAGAATTTCTAATGCTAACAGACTGCTGAAGCTCAAATATGGCAGCCCCCTCATAGAGGAACATGGGAGATCAGACAAGTAATGTAAAAGCATCTGCAAATACTTTTATGGCAAAATTATAGATCACATGCAAAGACAATGTTAGGATAGATGTAAAAAAAAAAAAGGTTTAATTCCATGTGTCAGTATCTCTTTAAGGGCTCCTCAGGGCCACTTGAATATATCTATAGGTCTGTGTTGGTACATGTGTTAAGATCCACATGACCCGCCATGTTCCTTTTCATAGACACATCTGTGCCTTCTTATACCATGAAATTAGGCAATTGACACTCAAAAAAAAAAAATCCGACAAAACAGTTCCAAATTTACTGTCATTGTGCAGCTATTAGAAAGTGTGTCTAATTGCATCATTATCACATTTACATAAGGATTGTAGAATTATTGTTCTTTTTTTCCTGTAGCAAATGGTAAAAATGCATTGGTTGTTTGCCCTATTTATTACAAGTCATCTAGTTTATCAGCCTTGCAGGCTGGACCGTGTATCCATAATAGATTAATAGTGAAAGTTTTCCAAATTTTTATTCCAATTTTACATACTCTTATTACAGGACCATTGGACCCAATTGCATTCTTTGCACCAGGCCTGGCAAAAATAATAGACACCGGATCACTGTGTTTAAACATAAAAATACATTCGTTTATTGATGTGATAAGCAGAATATTCCATTGGAGTTTGATAATCTTAGGGGAGAAGCATCCAGAAATTGTTATGAAATTTCGATTTTCATTACTTTCTTCCCTTAAACTCCTAGTAGACAAAACAACGAAGCTGCGTAACCAGTTTTAATAACAGCCTGAACAGAACTTTTTAAGGAATTGGGAATGTTCGTATTGCGTCATTTAAGCTCTACCACAATCTGCCGTCCGGCAGCACTAGTAGCGTCCCAGGGGCCCCAAATGAAATGAAATGTTAATGTTGGTCCCTGGGAACCGCAGATTGTTTTGAAGAATGCAAAATGTTGATCCAGTATAAAAGTCTTTGCCGTTCATTTATGCCATGTCTCAATGCTATATATTAACCAGAAACCCTACTTCTCCTGTGTGTTTGTTACTCCATACTGCACTAATACAATTATACTAAAATAGGCTAATTAAATTAGTCCCGTCCCCCCCTGCAATTTTCTCTTAACGATGTGGAAACATTACTACTGGCCTGTATAGCTCTCCTTCATATCAGTGTAATCTGTGTAATCCTATAGCCTGAGAGTAATGACTTGATTGACCTGTAATTATATTTTTGCCCACATTGAATGCTAATGCACAAGCATTTATACAGTAATTCATTTAAGTACATTTAGGTTTAAAAAAACATATGGAAAAACCTACCCATATCTGTTTTAATTCCATTGTCTTTAGTTTTACTTTATTGTTCCCTGTTACCTGGGATAGGGATGCCAGTGACTAATACAGAACTGCTTGTTAAACTCCATGCTTCGTTGTGTATATATGATTTGTTAATGCTTTCTGTCCTTCATAGGTGCTGTGGATTCTGCTTCCTCCTCATCCTCTTCATCTTCTGGCTTTGTGAATGGTGCTACAAGTAAAAACCTTCCAGCTGTGCAGTCTGTGGCCCCAATGCCAGAGGATTCAGCTGAGAACACAAGGTATTACATTTGTGTATTAACAAAGCTGTACTGCTGTTGCTTTTGTATTTTCAGTCCATCGGCTGTAGGATCTATTCGTTGGTGTAGCAAGTGGTGATTAATGCATGGGGTTGGGTGTTTGGGATAGGGCGAGGCTTTCTTTGTAAAGGGGACGATTATTTATTATTAACATGTATTTATATAGCGCCAACATATTGTGTAGCACTGTAAAGTAAATGTGATTATACAACTAAATAACATGAATTATATACATAGAACATATGGAGTTGCATACATCACAATCAATACTGGTACAAAAGGTGAGGAAGGCCCTATGCAGAAAGAGCTTACACTCTAAAGGGAAGGGAGTAATACACAAGGTGTGGGAGTGGGCAAGATCGAACTTAGTGGGTGAGAAATGTGGTACTGTATGTGGTGTTGCGTTTGGTAGTTAAGCAGAGTGAGGGTAGGCTTCTCAAAAGAAGTGCGTTTTAAGGGTAAGGCCACACGAGGAGATTCGGGGAGATTTTGTCGCCTGGCGACTAATCGGCTCGCCTTCTGTGCGACAATCTCCCCGAACCGCCTCAGCGTGTTTTCCCATAGGCTACAATGAAAAGTCCCCTTCGCTAAAGCACACGCAGCGATGCGTTTTTCAATAGTCGCCCAAAGTTGCCTCACAGTTTGGTCACACAGTTGTAATACAGTACTTTCTTCATGTTTTTTATTCATGATGCAGTCTGCCTCTCTCATCATTATGTATCTACACCTTCCAACAAGGTCTACAGCAATTCTTGGAAATTCTGTTCCATAAGTGTCCATCTTTCTCAACTGAATGATCTCTGAACGTGTACTACTTAAGGCCACCGTACATGGGCCGATAAAAGCTGCCGACAGACCAAGTCGGCAGCTTATTGGCCCGTTTGTGGGGCCATCTGATGGACTTCCACGATCGATATCTGGCCAAAAGTCGGGCAGATCTCGATTGGACAGATTAAAATATCCCATCAGATCGCGGCCGCATCTATGCGTGTATGCGATCCCTCGACCCGACCGCCCATATCGGATCCATTATGATCCGATCGTTGGGCCCTAGGGCCTATGATCGGATCAGACCGATATCGCCCACTTCAATGTGGGCATATTGGGGAGAGATCCACTCGTTTGGCGACATCTACGTCTATGGCCATTTGGAGCTGCATTCAAGGTGCTGTGTCTTGCGAAATTATCTGTATTGTGTCATTGACTTGCTCAGTAATACCCGATTGGACAGATAATTTTGGGAATGTATTAATGAGCCCAAGTGCATTCCATTTATTTTTCCAAGCAGTAAGGTCTATGCTTTGGATTTAATGGTGGCCATACACAAGGTGTTAAAAGCTGCCAGCTTGGTCATTCCAGGCCGAGTCAGCAGCTTATTGGCCCAAATATTGTGTTCACTACAGGTCTGCCCAACCAATATCTGGCCAAGTATCAATTGATTAGAAAAACTTGAAAAAAGTATCTTGCCAACCGCACTCGCTAATGTTCTTCATTTTAGCAATTATTTATTTATTCAAAAAATAATGAATTAATTTGAAATCTCACAATTAATTTGTTTACACTAAAGCCATTTAGTAAAAATTCATGTATTTAACACCTATTAATTTAATTTGAATAAATCATGTAATATATGCACATATCAAATTGAACTGCCATATAGAACCAAAATGCTTAATCAATCCTGTTGCATATTGTCCAAAATGTTATTAAATTAATTTGTTAAAAAAAGTCCAAGTGACTACATAATCCATAATTGTATTCCGGATTTAATTCCTGTTAAAAACAACCTATGGAGGTATTTTTAGGCTTGCCCCTTGTTTCCCTCGTTTGGGCACTTACTAGTGTCAGTAAGATACAAAAAACAGTGTAAATACGCCAATGAAACCACATACGTATGATAATATGCGTTTTTCAGCCTGTACTTTCCTTTTCCCAACATGCTTTTCGTTTTTTTCTCGTTCCCCACAATTCCACAAGAATTTTAGTAAACTTTTGTGAAAAAAAAAGCCAAGTGGAAAACAATTTACATGCAGAATGTAGCCGTCCTGCTTGTCAATACGCAACGTAATTACCTCACCAGCATATACTGTAATGCCGTAAATACGTTTATATGAAATCCATCTTGCAAGAGTTTGTCCATGTTAAAAATATGCAGCGTTTTTAGTGCAACGTGTATTTCCAAACCTGCAGATCCCAAAGAGTTCAATTTCACGGCATTTCCTTAGCGTATTGGCATTTCTGCTAAAAAACGCAAATACTGGTGGTGGATGTTGGCTCGCAAATGCCCCATGGGAATAGCGTATTCCGTTATTTTCAATTGGGCTTCATTTTGTGCGTATTTACGCTCAGCCGTACGTTTTTAAAAACGCAACGTAAAAACGCCACGTGGGATCTTGCCCTTAGAGTCTACAATGTTGCCAATTGCCAGAAATTCAATCAGCACTACATATAATCAGATGAATAGCACTCTGGCTAGGCTGCATACTTTACCACTTAACGGGTCACTTCACTAGCCTTGCGAGTAGCGATTAGATAGACTCAACCACAGACTCAACCACAGACTCAACCACAGACTCAACCACAGACTCAACCACAGACTCAACCACAGACTCAACCACAGACTCAACCACAGACTCAACCACAGACTCAACCACAGACTCAACCACAGACTCAACCACTGACTCAACCACTGACTCAACCACTGACTCAACCACTGACTCAACCACTGACTCAACCACTGACTCAACCACTGACTCAACCACTGACTCAACCACTGACTCAACCACTGACTCAACCACTGACTCAACCACTGACTCAACCACTGACTCAACCACTGACTCAACCACTGACTCAACCACTGACTCAACCACTGACTCAACCACTGACTCAACCACTGACTCAACCACTGACTCAACCACTGACTCAACCACTGACTCAACCACTGACTCAACCACTGACTCAACCACTGACTGATCCATGTGATCACAGTAAACAAGATATCCAATAACTAGGCCATTATGTGGCCAGCAATAAAGTAGGGAAAATCTAGTCAAATGTCATCCACCCTGCATTTTACTCTTTAAAGGACAGCTATTGCCCTGACCTGTTATGTATTTCTTATGTTAGCAGGAACGTATAGCACTGCTTTACCAGCTCTTACAAAACAGAAACCTTGTGCAAAGGACGTGATGTCTCTGAAAAACCCCATAATGCACCTGGGTATGATTTAATAGGGAATATGCGTGAGTTCAGAGGGCACAATATTAATATGTAGGGTTAGTGTCCATGGGAATTGATGTAAAAGTTGGTCAGTTTTTTTCTCTGCCCCATAATGACTGACGTATAATCCCTGATGCTCAGTTCTTCGAGAGAAACATTTACTGGAATGCAGGGAGGCTAGAATATGGTTTGCATTAAGAGGCAAATACCAAGATTTTTTTACAAGATATGGAAGAATTCTCATATGCAGTCAGAGATTATGATCAATTTTTTTGCCAGGTGTTAGCAGTATAATACAATTGTGCATATTGTGCGTATATTTTATAAAGTATTTTGCATGGCAGTTGATTATTCTCTGGAGATCTGTTCCCATTAGGCAGATCACATAAAAAGATGTATCGATGTTATTCTAATAAAGAATCAGCGAAAAGAATTTTCATCACTTGGTGTCAGCATGGCCATTCTTTATTTCCCTCGCCTCCTTTTTTCCCCAGGATCCATGTCACAGGCGGAAACGGCCTATCATGGAGTGAGGGATGTCAAAGCAGAACAAGGGAAAGACAGACGTTAGATATTTCTTTGCTAATTCCCCTCATTATGCTAGCAAGCAGATTAATGGATTCAAATAAATATCTGCTGTGGGAAATTGTAGTTTAGCAACAGATCTCAGAGATAAAAATAAAGCCATAGAAAGCTTCACATGTGCAAAAAGCTAGTAAAAATGCATAGTAGAGGCCCTATGAGAGCCTTTTTGTTGGGCTACCTGTTACCCTAAAATAGTTGCCCGCACTCCGGTTGGGAAAAACTGGTTATTGTTTTTTTTTATTGCCAGTGCTAGGCATGTGACCAAACATGGCGGCTCGAACCAGGAGCTCCCAATGCTGGTGTCCCCAAAAAAACAATTGGACTCTATTAGCCTGCACCTTTGGTGAGGAAAACTATTTTAGTGTAATAGGTACACTTTAAGCCTTATTTGACTTAGTAGGAATGTTTTCTGGGTTTGTAGTAGGTAATTACAGAGGAAGCAGACCTTGTTGTTGCCTGTGGATCCAAGAGTATAGAGGGCCCAGTAAGGCCCTAATTAATGAGCGTTTTCTACATATCTTGCTTAAATGTCAACTTACCAAATCTTTTGGGGTCCTAAATTGAATTTACTGCAGGCCCAGTAACATAAGTTGCACCACTGATTAGATTGAAAGCTTATATCACACACAGATCTTGTATAGCTGTTTGTATTTGGTAAGAAAGAGAGCTTTGTTTTATATGAGAAAAGCATTTTAGTATACATAACCAATTTTTTTTTGATGACTTAAGCTGGCCATAGACGCACAGATCCTATTGTATGAATCGAGGATTAGTACGATTTTCGGATCCTGTGTTGAGAGTGCCGACGTCTTTCGTCCGGCGGAGATCGGTCGTTTGGTCGATTGGAAAGGTTTGATTTTGACCCGACCGATCCTGCCGGAGCCCATTGTGCATCGTAATCGGTACGGCCGAACGTTCAGATTACCCCCAATATAGCCATGCTCATTAATGCCATATCAGGGAAAGATCCGCTCGTTTGGCGATGTCGCCAAACGAGCGGATATTTGCATCTATGGCCACCTTTAAAGTAAGCCCCTTAATGGAATTGGAAAGTCCCCTTATATGGCAGACTCCAGGTCTCCAACATTGTAGATAATAGATCCCATATGTATATATAGACCAGATCTCTTATGGTGGAGAACATATTAACAATATCTGTCTATTAAAAGATATTAAAAAATAAAACTGTGTAATTATTATATTGTTTTAATGCACTGCCTGTGTGTTTAGACCAGAGAAAGTAAATGGTTGACGGTTGAAAACAGTTTTCCAGCTAAAGCCACTAGCTTTTTATACTTGTGTTCCAGTTGTTTTTCCATCCAAACACCTGGCTGTATGGAGAGTTGGTATCAGCAGGTTCCAGAGTTCCTGTAGGCATGCCAGGCGCTCTAGCTGATGCCATAATGTACGGACATATGCACGTAATGAATAATATATTCTGCCCATGCACTACTGAGTATATGAATATCACTTGCCTGGCATGTAATTAATGCTTATCCATCTGGCCACTTCTCAATATCTGGTCATTGAGATTCCTCCTCTTAAGGCTCTATACTTTGTGTATGCACAAGTTTATGTGTATATTATGAATTATACTGGTGTAACGTAAAGTTATAAAGAACCGGGCTCACAGTACCAATTCAATGTAAGGTATAGTGCAGTAGAAATCCAAGCTGCTTCACTTCAACTATTGTTTCTGCCAGTTCCATTGTTTTTAGAGCTTTGTAAGCAAGTTTCTTATGTATTCAACTTTGTGTTCCGTATAAAGGACATTACTATTAAACATTTAAAGGAGAAGGAAAGCTACAAATCAGTTTATTGCCAATAGATTAGCCACAATAGTGCAAGCTATAACACTATATTTATTCTGCAGAGCTGTAAACAGGTCTAGAAGCTCTCTCTGTAGCAGCTGCCATATTATCTTGGTGTGACATTACTTCCTCCCTGAGTCTCTCCCTGCTCACTCATAGATCTGGGCTCACATAACCGCAGTGAGGGGAGGGGGGAAAGGGAGAGAGGAGCAAACTGAGCATGCTCAAGCCTGTGCCCTGGAGGTTTATGCTGAAAACAGGAAGTCTGATACAGAAGCCCATGTGTCCACAATAGAAGGAAAGAAAGACAGAGGATTCAAAGCAGCATTACTTTAAAGTTTTACTGGTATATTTACATAAACATTGTAGATAAAGCTTACTTACTTTTAACCTTTCACCTTCAAACAACTAGTTGGTTTCATGTAGATCACCAGAAATAACGACTTTTTCCAATGACTTTCTATTTTCTATGTGTGACGGTTTTTCTAATATTGAAGTGTAAAGTGTCATTTCTCTCCTTCTGAAGCAGCTCTGGGAGGGGGGGTCGCCGACCCTGTAAACTGTTCTAAATGGATACATTTAGTTGATACATTTCTTATCTTTGTCCCTGCTGAGCAGAATCTCTGGGTTTCATTACAGGCAGCTGTTATAATTGATACAATAGTTGCTAATACTCCAGAGATGCTGCTGAGAAATGTATCAACTAAATGTTGCAAGATTGTAATAGTTCAGAGTCTGCACCTGAATTACTGAACTGCCAGACCCAAACACCAGAGACACAAACATTCACCTTTAAACTTAGATTTTGGAAAAAATGTATAAAATAAATAATGGAAGGTAATTGAAAAAAGTCTTTATTTCTGGGGAACAATTTAAAAAACAACTGAATTGAAAAAAGTGTTTGGAAGGTGAACAACCCCTTTAAGAAGTTAACCAGTGCAAATTATTACTGTCCTTAGCACATGTTCAGTGTATCAATTATAGCCTTCCTGAATAATCTGTTATACCTTTATTCCAAGTAATTTTTGCCTACCAGTCACATTTGGGGTTTACAAACCTTAATGGTCTATGCAGGGGAGACCAGGCCTGCATTTGTGGGAAGGCCAGAACCCTAAGGGGCCTAGGGCAGCAAGTTGTTAGCGGTGGCAGGCCATCCCTATAGTCTAGCCCATTCAGAACCACCATCAGAAATTGCAGGGCCCCATACGACAAAATTTCCTGGGCCCCCTGGGCTGCGCCCACCAAAAGCCCCACCCTCCCCACCCCACAGGTCTGCCCCCACCACACAGTAAAAAAACAAAAAAAATATTGGTGGCTAGGATTCCCACATGTTAATAAAAAATAAAAAGGTATTGGTGGTCAGGGCCCCCCATAAAAAAACATTTGTGGCCAGGGCCCCCGCATTTAAAAATATTGGTGGCTAGGACCCCACTTGAGAAAAAAAAATTGGTGGCCAGCCCCCCCCCCACATTATAAGAAAATTGGTGGCCAGGGCCCCTTAAACGTCCATGCCTTCCCAAAGTCAGCAGCTCTCAGAAAGATGGGGGGCCCGGCTAATCAAGTAAGTGTGGCGTGGCCGGGTCCCCCTTACCCTCGGGCCCCCTACAACTCTCCCCCTTGTCCCCCCCCCCCTGATGGCGGGCCCTGAGCCCATTAGTCTACATCTGCTTGACCGTTTGTATCATTGTAGGAGGAAGGGTTAGCAGCCTGGACTAGGAGTGCAAAAATGGAATATCTGGCCCTAGGCTTTCACAGACTGCAGCAGTTACAGGTGGAGACTGGAAAAGCTCAATAATCCTCTGTGCTACTGTATATGCTGGCTTGTCATATATTTATGTGTTCAGTCCAATGCAACCCTGCTTTTTTATATATTGATAAATCTATATTTAATGGATTTATCTGTTTTTCATCACAATTGCACTGTATGCATTAATGCTAGAACACACCCCAGTCAGGTTAAAACATGCTGCAACTTTCCTACCCCTTCAATTCTGCACCTGAACTTATCCCACATCTTTGATTCATTGAAAGGAAGTCTCTATGCATCTCTGTATATCGATTGGTAAGTAACCTAATCATGATATATTTATTCTTATTTTTCACAGTATTACAGCTAAACTTGAAAGGGCATTAGAGAAGGTGGCTCCTCTATTGCGGGAAATATTTGTTGATTTTGCCCCCTTTCTGTCCCGGACATTACTTGGAAGCCATGGACAAGAGCTTTTAATTGAAGGTAAATATTTTCTTTTATTTTTATTTATTGTTATTCTACAGAAATGCATGATGAGTTTATCGGGCAGATTTACTAAAGGGCAAAGTGACTAATTACTGGTGACGATTCGCTAGCGTTACCGGTTTCAGGAATTTCGCCGATTTGCTAACAGGCGCACGCGTCACTTAACGAGCAGCCTTTGCGCAGGATAATTTGCATATGGTGGGAAATTTAAAGTTGAATGGACGTATATGTTGCAGCAAATACATTACACTACACAAGCCCAGGGCACCTTAATAAAGAAAATAGAGTTGTTAAAATGCCCTACACATGAGCCCAGTGTATAGTTTATGTGCCATATGTTAGGAAATGTAGGGGGGGAACCTGGTTATCCAAAAAAAATTTCAAGGACTTTTGCAGCCTATCACTCTGAAAAGAGGAAAAGACGCCAGCATTTTTTGGACTTCAGTGCACTTCGTCTGGTCTGAGCAGGCAAGTCTGGTGAAAGAGGTAACGTACAGTAAAATCCGCATCTTGGTAAATTTGTGGAGTAACATCCATTCGCCAGAGACCGAATGAGCGCTAGCGTCGGTCTCTTTCGCTAGTGAAGTTACGCCTGTGCCTGGGAAATGGGCAAAGTGCCTAAAAACTGTAACGCTGGCGAATCGTCGCCAGCGTTAGTCATTTTGCCCTTTATTAAATCTACCCCCTAGGGTTTTTTAATAAAATAATCTTTCTTAAAAACTTGCTGTTGCATTTCTTCAGTATGTTAGGTAGGAGAAACCCTCTCTGTTCTCATTCGTTTTCTGTTATACAAGTTCAGGAGCTGTGAACTGCAGCCGCGCAGATGTAGTTGAACTTGCTTTGAACATGAGGTAGAGAGGGCCCTGCCCATTGGAGCTTTTTATCAGAACCCAGCCAAGATATACAGGCTCCCAAAGCCCGCCCGGACAGCCTGTAGTTGTTATGCAATTGGCTTAACTTCATCTGAACTGCCTCACCTTGGCAGCATTGCTTGCATTCCACTAGATCACAGTTGATCTTCTACAACTGACCCTTGTATTTGACTTTGACCTCAAAGCATGACTTATCCACAGGCCTTTTGCACATAGATACAATCCATCTATGACCAAACCACACACTGGCCTGACAAGCTGAATGCAAGGGTAACACGCAGAGAGTTGCTTAAAGGAAAGCTATACACTTTGAAACACAACCCGTTACCAACAGATAACATTCTTGGACAAAACAATATTCTAAGACCATAAATTATCTAATTGGTATATACTTATTCATAAATATTTCCATTGTTACATCACATCTCCTAATTTGAGGCCTCACACCCTTCTTATAATTTAATGTAGCCCACAACCTTTTATGCAGTTCTGTGTCTGTTCTGGTGTTTACTTTTGTGGTTTTAAGTACAATTGGCTAAACCTTCAAAAATTACACAACTATAACTAGAATTAGTTGAAACTCAACTAAAAACAACTACATTTCTTTGCCCACATGTTTTTGGATAGTCTAAAGGTGGCCATAGACGCAAAGATCCGCTCATTTGGCAACATCGCCAAACGAGCAGATCTTTCCCCGATATGCCATTAACGAGCATGACTATATCAGGGGTAATCTGATTGTTCTGCCGTATGGCCGAACGATCAGATTACGATGTGCAATGGGCTCCTGCGGGAAAAATCAACCCTGACCAATCGACCAAACGACTGATCTCCGCCGGACGAAAGATGTCATCACACGCCACACACGATCCGAAAATCGTACGAATCCTCAATTCGTACGATAGGATCTGTGTGTCTATGGCCACCTTAACCATGTAACTTTGATGTACCTGGTCTAAGCAGTTTAAAGGGATACTGTCATGGGAAAACAATTTTATTTTCCAAATGAATCAGTTAATAGTGCTGCTCCAGCAGAATTCTGCACAGAAATCCATTTCTCAAAAGAGCAAACAGATTTTTTTATATTCAATTTTGAAATCTGACATGGGGCTAGACATATTGTCAATTTCCCAGCTGCCCCAAGTCATGTGACTTGTGCTCCGCTAAACTTCAATCACTCTTTACTGCTGTACTGCAAGTTGGAGTGACATCACCCCCCTCCCTTTCCCCCCCCCCAGCAGCCAAACAAAAGAACAATGGGAAGGTAACCAGATAACCGCTCCCTAACACAAGATAACAGCTGCCTGGTAGATCTAAGAACAGCACTCAATAGTAAAAACCCATGTCCCACTGAGACACATTCAGTTACATTGAGAAGGAAAAACAGCAGCCTGCCAGAAAGCATTTCTCCTAAAGTGCAGGCACAAGTCACATGACCATGGGCAGCTGGGAAATTGGCAATGTCTAGCCCCATGTCAGATTTCAAAATTGAATATAAAAAAATCTGTTTGCTCTTTTGAGAAATGGATTTCAGTGCAGAATTCTGCTGGATCAGCACTATTAACTGATTCATTTTGAAAAACATTTTTTTTCCCATGACAGTATCCCTTTAAACAATAAAAGCAAACATCTGATGGTTGAATTAAGTTTGTGCACAGCAGGAAACATAAATACCATAGACTTTATGTAGTCTCTTATTAAGTTGCTCTAAAAAAGCTATTTAATATATTATTTGCTGTGCAGGTAAATATGCTTATAAGGGAGAAAGTGATCCATTGAATCTGGGAAATACTTAAACTTGATTACAGAGCCCTGAAAGCCCAACACTTCCGTTTGTCTCAGAAGGATGTCAAACAGTTTCAGCTTTGCCTCTTTGAAATACAATATAGTTCTGCGTATTGTGTTTAACATCCCAATCGGAAGGGTTTCAGACTCAGAGTAAGCAGTTGTGTGTGTGATTTATGAATAAATGCCGTTTTTTTTAAAAAAAAATACCAGCCCCTTCCCTAAGCTCATATCTTATTATGTCTAGCGAGAAAGATATATTGCAACATAAAACACTTATCCTGCATGTAATTTGTCAGCGGGTCAGGATATCTGCTTTTCATTTAGGCTTAAGGCTGATTTCTTAATTGACAATGTGGCATGACTGTCGGTTATTTTAGAAGATTGATGTATCTTTTAAACTCTCGTTTTGTCCGGAATATACACCTTATTCAGTATTTGCTTGAAAGTGTCAAAAAGTAAGTCCTTAAATATTTACTTTGGGCTATGGGAGGCTGCTACTTCACAAGTGCTTTGTATATATCAGTACTGAGGGTATAACCCATTGTACATTATACGTTTGTAAGGAATAAATTATAGCTAAAATTATAAATTATAGCTTTCTTTTTTTATTTTTTTCATAAAAATTCATATTGCTGCTGCCATCCAGTGGAAAACCGCGGTAGTGTCAAACCACCTTTCTTCTCTTGTCAGCGGTCCTGCTGTTATAAAAAGCAAAATGGCTGGCACACACAAGATATTTGGATGGAGGTCACCACTCCATATGTGCCTGCCAAAACACTTTCCATTTCATAATATCAAGAGCATTGATGTGGGCATTGTGTCCCCCTCTGTTCTCCATTGGTTGCAGCAGTGGGCCAAATGCTCTGTGTGCCATTACCTTTAAGCACACTTGCATGTTGAGGCTTCTATGGTTGGTTTATCAAAGGTGTGGGAGGTTACAGAAGATCTCAAGTTTGTCTTTTTATTCCTTTTGCAACTACCAACCAACCAGCCATACAATAACTCCTCCTTTAGGGCTCTTGCACATGAGCAGTTGCTTGTGGATCTTTCCTGCATCCTACACAGGAGTTAATGCAGCCCTGTATTTCCTGTATTTTTGACCCAGACAGCCTGGATTTTGTAATTAGGAAATCCAGCCAGAACTCTTCATGATCAGCTGATCACCATAAGGAATCTCACCTTAAAGGAGAAGGAAAGGTTAAAATGAAGTAAGCATTATCAGAAAGGTCCATCTAAATATACCAGTAAACCCCCACAGTAATGCTGCTCTGAGCCCCCTGTCAAAAGAAACACTGCATTTCTTTCCTTCTATTGTGTACACATGGGCTTCTGTATCAGACTTCCTGCCTTCAGTTTAAACCTCATTGCCCTGGGCAAGAGCATGCTCAGTTTGCTCCTCTCCACCCCCCTCCCTTCTCTGCTGTAATCTGAGCCCAGAGCAGGGAGAGACTCAGGCAGGAAGTGATGTCACACCATGTTAATACTGCAGCTCCTATCCTAAACAAACAGAGAGTTTCTAGAGCTTTTTACTCAGGTATGGTAAAACATTCTATAGAATAAATATAGCATTCTAGCTTGCACTATTGCAGCTAATCTATTGGCAATAAAATGCCTCTGTAGCTTTCCTTCTCCTTTAAGAAAGAATTCCACATCCTATTCTGTTGTGTTTGTCAAACAACATAAAATTACACTGTATACATTTACAGGAGAACTACCCCCCCAATAAGAAAAGACTGTACTTACTACCCTAGATAGTCCCCCCTCCCTGCTTCCCCCCCGCATAGTTGATTACCCCTGAAAGTTCCCCTAACACAGTCCTCGCATATAGGCGTAGAGTTAGCGCTGCGGTGCTCATGGGTGCCATCTTCTGGCTTTTGTATTCTTCCTTAAGTGAACACCATATTGGCACATGAGTAGTTGGAGCTGTCTTCAGGTTTGTAGCAACTGCAAAAAGCTGTTTTTTCTTGTAACTTTAGGAGCCAAATTTCTGGGTCTTAACCCAGAAATTCGGCTCCGCTAGTGCAGATAGTGCAATTGCGCTCAACCTACCCGCTTTGACCCAATCCGACGCTGCTTTTGAAGCACGGAGCAGGAGGTGGGGGTGGAATCTGGGCTGCAATAATGTGTTTTTGACTAAGCTTTTAGGATTTGAGTTTATCCGTAACAATGTGGCACTCAAGTTTCAAAAAACTCAATTGGAAAAGCTTGATCAAGTTTATTCAAGATTTTTTCTTCGTTTTGCACAATATGATTTTGGAAAATGCTCAGATTTGCCTCCTAATCTATATTTTGTATAAGGGGATAATATGGCACCTCACCCCCTTCTCTATGGGTTTAAGAGATGTTACTATAGGTACTTAGGGTCCCCTAAATATGTGGTACGATATATTAGGGCTCATGTGGTCCCTGATGCTTGAATCTAAATCTATTATAGTTGCACATACTCAGGCCTTAGGCCTGTTTATCAAAATCAAAAAATATATAGCTTAAATTTTGGATAGGACAACTCTCATTGACTTCTGTATGAACTCGCAAGATTTTAAATGCCGAATTTTTACATTAGGGATTTTCAATTTTATTTGTTGTTGTGCTTAATAAATAGTGGGCATTCGAGTTTGGAAACCCGAATTCGAATTTATTTGTTAAGTTTAGTGCAAAAAATCCTAATACAGGTATGGGACCTGTTATCCTGAATGCTCGGGACCTGGGGTTTTCTGGATAACTGCTCTTTCTGTAATTAGGATCTTCATACCTTAAGGGGGAAATTTACTAAGCGCTGAAAATTCAACAGCGAAGGCTTTGCAGGCAGCGCAACGTTTAAGGCGAAAATTCGATCAGACAACGCTAATTCACTTACATACGAAGTTGCGTCCAGGGCACGAACGCTGGCAAAGTTGCGATAGCGTCAATTCTGCATTAACGGGGTAGCGTTGGCTAATTTGCATACGGCAGGAAGTTAAAGTTTAATGGACGTATATGTTGCTTCAAATACATTACACTACACAAGCCCAGGGAATGTAGGGGGGAGCCCGGGTACCCAAATTTTTTTTTACATTACACAAGCCCAGGGAACCTTAATAAAAAAAAAAGTAGATTTGTGATATTGCCCTACACATGTGCCCAGTGTATAGTTTATCTGCCATATGGTAGGAAATGTAGGGGGGAGCCTGGGTACCCAAAAAATGTTTTACATACTTTTGCAGCCTATCACCCTGAAAAAAGGAAAATACTGAGGAACTCCTATCTACTCTATTGCACTTCGCCTGGTTTTAGGTGGCGAAGGCAAGTCACTCCACCCTTTAGTAAATTTGTAGCTAAGTCTACTAGAAAATCAAGTAAAGATTAAATAAACCCAATAGGCTGGTTTTCCCTCCAATAAGGATTAATTATATCTTAGTTGGGATCAAGTACAAGTACTGTTTTATTTTTATAGAAAAAATGGAAATCATTTTTAAAAATTTGGATTATTTGAATAAAATTGAGTCTAAGGGAGACGGCCATTCTGTAATTCGACTTTCTGGATAACGGGTTTCCGAATAATGGATCTCATTTACCCAAACAGCCAAGTTGAAAATACTTCCAATACCATTTTATGGAACTTTCATGACACTGTACATTTCATGATTATGTCTATATATCTGTTTGTTTATCTAATTTTGGAAATGTTCAAGTGAACTGGTAAGCTTACCATTAGGCTACTCTTCGTTCATAATGCCTGATCAGCTCTCAGGGGCAAATTCACTAAGATTCGGTGGTGCGCCAGTGTCCGATTTGCCGCACTTCGCCAGGTGTATTTTCACCAGCGCTACGCAAATTCACTAAAATCCGAAGTTGCACTCAGGGGAAGCGTAAGGTTGCGAAGATGGGCTAGCGTTAATTCTTCAAGCAAAGCAAAGTTACGCTAGCGATGCTTAATTTGCATACGGCGCCAAATTCAAGTTACAATGGAGGAATATGTAGCATCACTACACAAGCCTGGGAATCCTTCAAAACAGCAAATGAAATTTTTATTTTGCCCTACACATGTGCGCACTGTATAGTTAAGGTGCCATGAGTTAGGAAATGTAGGGGGGAAGGAGGGGAGCCCCAAAAAAAATTTCGATCTTTTTCACCCTATCACCCATAAAAAAAGAAAAAACACCAGCCTTTTTTGGGGCTTAGAAAATTTTTTTACTTTGTTTGAAGCAATCCCTATCTACTCTATTGCACTTCGCCTGGTCTGAGGTGGCGAAGGAAGTCTGGCGTAAAAGGTAGCGTTCAGAATAATTTCCGCGTCAGTGAATTTGCCTAGTTACATCCGTTGTGCAAATTCGCCAGGCGTAAGGGTGCGAAGTAACACTAGAGAATTTACAGCCAGCGTCCGTTAGTGAATCGGCGAATTAACAAAAATGCTTAACGCTAGCGCATTCACGCTGGCGTTCGGCGCTTCGTCGCTTAGTGAATTTGCCCCTCAGTGCTTTTGTAGCTCTACCAATGAACATGGCAATCACTAGAGTGAATTACATTGATGTCATAGACTAATGGCCTAGAACGTTGACCGCATATGTGTTACTTTATATCTGTCTCAAAGAGAAGTACTGAAGGGTAAAACGTTTTGCATTTTTAATGGTTAAAAATTTGAACTCAGTACATTTTCTAACCGTAATTAAATTTCTGCTTTACTCTTAAAATACATGGCAGGACCTGGTTAGAAAACAGACATTGTGTTTACATACATATATGTGTGTATATATCATACTATAATATAATATAATTTTCTTTTAATTCATGGCGAAATGTTCCACACTATGAAACAATTTTCTTTTTCAATTGCGTTTTTTTTTTTTTCCAGCGAAAGCACAAATGCGATTGCTGGCTCTGCAAATTAGGCCAATTTTAAAGTTTCTTTTTCTAAATTAAGCCAAGCAAACAAAACATTATAATTTAACTTTCTGTGCTTTTGTTACAATTGATTCCAGTTGTGCGAAAGGGTTTTTGTTGGGGCTGGTGCAAAGGGAAATCGCTCAGAGAAAAACGTAGACAAACCTTGATGGAGTCCAGACGAAATGACTGTGGTATCCAGCTAGACTCCTACACATATTGTAGCAATAAAAATAAAACAGATCAAAACTGTGCTCTTATTTCATAAGGATAGGGGGTTTCCTTTAACCCCTCCAGTGCCAGCAGGTAAACACTCAGAAAGTTACAGCAAGCCCCAGTGGGATTTAAAGGTTAAATACTATTTAACGTCCGATTTCTATTTGTTTTTGTTGTATTATTTACATATTCTAGAAAAAAAAATTCTCTTATTAAGCAGTGTAACTTACACATGGTTAGTTTTGAATAATTAACCATTTTTTTTGGTTAATGGGCATAAATTGGAGGCATTGCATTTATTTCATTGTAGCTGCGAGCAATTCATCCCAGACTGGCTAAGGTCATGCCCTATGTGCCCCATTTAAAGTCTCAAAATTCAAAGTCAATATGACCCTACAAGTCTCTGTACTGTGTTCTTTTTTTATTTAAGATGCAGATTTACACAGGTCTTTGAAAGTGTTAAGGTAAGTGATTTCATTGGGATAGAATGTTTTTTATTTTAGACTTTTTTTTTTCTTTTTGCCGATCAGAGAACTTTAAACCTGATCTCTTGATTCATAGTTGGAAACCTGATCACAGGCTCTTTACATTCTGATACAGACTGATGAATGATATGAAAGTCAGTCTTGTGGAAGTGAACTGGTGCAGCCAGGGATAAAATCACGATGTTCTCCGAGTAAAGCAGCAGAGATTCTTCTTCTTTGTCAGTGATTGCCTGGAGTATGTAAGGGAAATTGAGCACCCGGCATATCTGCTCCATCTGGCTTTGTATGAGTGCATACATATTAGTGTGTATAAGGATACATTTTACAGGTTATGCATGACTTTTGTATATTTTTAGGTGTTTCTTCACTAAAACTTCAGCTCTGATTGGGAGGCACTAGTACAGGGGGTGGTGACCCTCAAGCATCCAGATGTTGCAGACCTTAATTATCCATCAATTGAGTAGTCTGCAACATTTTTTACTTCTGTTAATCTGCCATGTATGTTGGAAGAACAAATATATAGACATATATAACTCCAGTCTACATCTGTTGGAAGAACAAATATATAAAGACATATATAACTCCAGTCCACATCTGTTGGAAGAATAAATATATAGACTTATATAGCTCCAATCTACCTAAATCATGGATATCCATTTGGAGGCCTTCCAATGCAAATTTATAGACCTTCGCCTACTCATTGATGACTTTTTATTATCACCATTCTAACAGTGGCATAACTACAGCATAACTACAGAGGAAACAGACCCTGGGGAGCCCAGAAGGTATAGGGGCCCCATGAAGTCCACATAAAGAGCAATGTCAACATATATTGGTAAAACAGGATAGACTCTGGATATGTTGGGGGCACTAAAATGAATTAGCTGTGGGGCCCAGTAACATCTAGTTACACCACTGCATTGTAATATCATTTTGATCCTCCAAACAACATGCAAGGGGTTCACCAGCACTGCCCTGACGTATTAACAAAGGCTCATAGATTATACTCGCCTGAAACTCACTGTTCAACCAGTAAAATCACTGCCTTCTATTCAACAAACAGGTAGTGTACTTACTTAGCTTCATATAAAGACAGCATCCATCAGCCATCTTGTTTTACTCAGAAGACATACAGTAGAACCCCCCCATTTTACGTTTTTCAGGGGACTAGAAAATGGTGTAAAATCCAGGAAAATATAAAATCAGGAAATGTATTATATATACATATTATAATGTATATACGTGGAACCACAAAGCAACAATGTAACATGAGGGAAAACTTAAAATCAGGGGATGTTAAATTGAGGTTCCACTGTATTTCATTGCTGTTGGTATCTGAATCAGTTACCTTTTATAATGGCATTGGCACAGAGGAAAGTTTAGCAACATGTCTGTTTGGGGATCTTCATGGACAGTTAAAGTTAAGTCAAAACAGGCCTTTAACTTGGTCTATTTTGGAATCCATGTCCTGCTTTCTAGTGATGCACAAACCTAGAAAATTGACTTGATCTGGTTTGGGACGCGAACATTTTTATGACACATATCCAACCTGCCACCAATGATGGTTTCAAACAAGGGTTTCATTAGATAAAAGACTGACCCCTCAGTTTTGTAACCTTAAACCATTTCTCCTGTGGTGCTCAGACCAGCCCAGGCATCAGCAATGCTTGCCTATACTTTAAACCCTTCCCTTAAAGGGATACTGTCATGGGAAAAAAAATTTTTTCAAAATGAATCAGTTAATAGTGCTGCTCCAGCAGAATTCTGCGCTGGAATCCATTTCTCAAAAGAGCAAACAGATTTTTTTATATTCAATTTTGAAATCTGACATGGGGCTAGACATTTTGTCAATTTCCCAGCAGCCCCCAGTCATGTGACTTGTGTCTGCACTTTAGGAGAGAAATGCTTTCTGGCAGGCTGCTGTTTTTCCTTCTCAATGTAACTGAATGTGTCTCAGTGAGACATGGGTTTTTACTATTGAGTGTTGTTCTTAGATCTACCAGACAGCTGTTATCTTGTGTTAGGGAGCTGTTATCTGATTACCTTCCCATTGTTCTTTTGTTTGGCTGCTGGGGGGAAAAGGGAGGGGGGTGATATCACTCCAACTTGCAGTACAGCAGTAAAGAGTGATTGAAGTTTATCAGAGCAGAAGTCACATGACTTGGGGCAGTTGGGAGCTTGACAATATGTCTAGCCCCATGTCAGATTTCAAAATTGAATATAAAAAAATCTGTTTTCTCTTTTGAGAAATGGATTTCAGTGCAGAATTCTGCTGGAGTAGCACTATTAACTGATTCATTTTGAAAATTTTTTTTTTCCCCATGACAGTATCCCTTTAAATAACATAAGACAAATTCAGGGCAGAGGCAATGTTTATCCCACAGTCCCTACATTATATGCTACTTTTAATAGAGAAGCTATTTTCCTGTAGTATTTATATTAAATACTTCCAGCTTCATTTTTTTTTTTTTTTTTGAATAATAGAAATACTGAGAAATAAAGGTTAAATACGGTTAATAAAACAAAAGCTTCTCCTGACATTTTCATGAATTAGGGCTAGATGACTACTATTTTTGTATATTTAATGATGTATGTGCATAGACAGGCTCCAAGTATTTACATTGCTTCTACTCTGCACTTTCATGACTTTTATGGGAGTGTTCTGTCTGTATAAGGGCTGAACTACACGGTGCGCGTTCTTCAGATCCAACGAGATGAGGGGAATTGCAGGTGGCACGTCAGTTGCGCTGAATATAATGTAAGTAAAACAAATGTTGCATCTACAAACTGCCTGCATCCGACATGACAGTTGAAGACGCAACATGCAGCATTTGCATCCGACCATCGTGTTGAATGCACGCAGTTTGTTTGGTAATAACTTATTCGCCTGCGCTTTCTCTAATCGCGTCGGATCTGAAGAACACGCACTGTGTAGTTCAGCCCTTAGGGCTTAATTCAACTGGAGATTTTGTAGGATGTTGTCATATTGACAGAATGCATCCTACAAGTCGGATGGGTCAAAATATAATTGGACTAATACACCAATCTGTAAATTACATGGAATGTTCTCCATCCAATGCAACACAACTGTCTGATGTGAATGCTGCGTTTTTTCCCCCCAATGAAATACATTGAAAGTCGGATGCAGATCCATGAACCATGAACGACACTATCCGACTTTTATCAGATCCAACTTTACATTCTAGCTATAGGGGATGAGATTTCGAAGCATCCTACAAATCTTGTGCTGTTGCATGGCAAGATAAAAAAGCTGATCAAAATCTCCTGTCTAGTGTTACCCTCAATGAATGTAGGCTAATGGAACGCTTTCACTCAGGCTGACAATTATTGAAAATAATGCCCAAGTACTTTTTTTTTCATGTAAAAAATTAAACAAAAAAAACAAAACAAAATCAAGCCCAATTTTTTTTTTTTTTTTTTTTTTTTTTTTTTTTTTATAAAAAAGTCTGGGTCTATAAAATTTGCTTTCCATTAGCATACAGAGTGCTTGTCACTATACGACCTAGTGATCCTACTCAGTCTGATTCACTGAAGTGCTTGAAGTCAGAATAAGAATTATTGTTTCCACATCTCCCTGTTCTCATCGCCGCATGATGTACAACATGGCTGAGCTTTGGTTGACATCCCTGCGATATCTTGCTGTAAGCAGACAAGTGGTAGCTATTAAACAGTAACCTGCGGCATGGCGTGGGCTGCTCTCATCAACAGCGAAATAAACAGATACTCATTTAAACACTGCGCCCTAAGGGGCTGATTTATTTAAATTCAGGATAACATTTCTCCCACGATTGGAGCAAAAAAAGGTAGTGATAAATAGGAGATCGCGAATATCATGTTCGAGAATTCAAAGCCAAGTAGTTGTGTTTTATCACGAACAAAATAGTCAAAATTCTCACGAAAAACAACTTAAAAGCAAATATATATATTTTTTTAAAGTTACAAAAGCATTGGGGATTTCACAGCCTAATTGGAAATGAAAGCAATGAGATTTTTGTTTGCAATCGGCTCTTTTTCCCCATTGCTAAATGCAATTGAGCTAATTCTGTTTGTTTTCCCTTAAATATGGTAATAAAAAAGTCACACAAATTCAGTTGCAATTTTTTAATTTTTTAACTCAAAGAGTGATAAATTTGTGAAAGTCGCTAAAGTAAATTCCCCACTTATTGCTTAAAAGCTGCTTTTAGAGGCATATTTTTAATGTTACATACTATTTTTTAACACCTCAAAGAGTTATGGGATTCGTTATCCAGAAAGCACCAAATTACAGGAATGTTGTCACCCATAGAGTCCATTTTAAACAAATGCAGTTATGGGACCTGTTATCCAGAATGATCGGGACATAGGGTTTTCTGTATAAGTGATCTTTCCGTAATTGGATCCATATCTTGTTGACTAATTAATTTACATATTAATTAAACTAGGGATTCGCCAAATTTTGGATTTGGCCGAACCCCTGAATCCTTTGCAAAAGATTCTGCAGAATACCGAACTGAATCCTAATTTGCATATGCAAATTAGGGGTGGGAAGGAGACATTTTTTTTACTTCCTTGTTTTGTGACAAAAATGCAATTTCCCTCCCTCCCAGGATTCGGTTCGGCCGGGCAGATGGATTCGGCCTAATCAGAATCCTTCTGAAAAGGCAGAATCTTGGACGAATCCCAAACCAAATCCTGGATTCGGTGCATCCTTAAATTAAACCCAATGGGAATGTTTTGCGTTTAGTGGGGATTAATTATATCTTAGTTTGGATTGAGTACAAGGTACTACTTTATTATTACAGGTATGGACCTGTTATCCAGAATGCTCGGGACCTGGGGCTTTTTAGATTTTTCTGTAGTTTCGATCCTTATACCTTAAGTCTACTAGAAAATCATGTAAACATTAAATAAGCCCAATAGGCTGGTTTTACTTCCAATAAGGATTAATTATATCTTAGTTGGGATCAAGTACAAGCTACTGTTTTATTATTACAGAGAAAAAGGAAATAATTTTTTAAAACTTTGTATTATTTGGATAAAATGGAGTCTATGGAAGATGGCCTTTCCGTAATTCGGAGCTTTCTGCCTGGCTAGTTTCTGGATATTTGATCTCATTACTGTAATTATAATTTTTAAAAAATGATTTCCTTTTTCTCTGTAATTACAAAGTAGCTTGTACTTGATCCAAACTAAGATAAAATGAATCCCTATTGGAAGCAAAACCAGCCTATTGGGTTTATTTAATGTTTATATGATTTAAGATATAATGAACTAAATTATGGAAAACCCCAGGTCCCAATCATTCTGGATAATAGATCCTATACTTGTATAAGTAAATGAATTGGCATGTGTTCTCCTTAAGGTTGGTTTAATGCTCTTGGTTGCTGTTGTTTTTTTTTTTTTTTGGAGTGTTTTTGTTTTAAGCCACTTTATTTCCATATTTGCACCTGTGCAATACCCAGCCCTGGTGTAATCCTTTAATGTCAGTGGGACAAAATCAGTCTATTGTGGAATAAAAAGCTGTATACAAATCAGAAACATTCAAGGCTTGTTTTCGGGCTCTTGTCAAACAAATAACTCTTTTTCAGCCATAATGTTATACTCTTCTATACACATGCATGAATTCATCGCATGTAGAAGATTTTACATGATGTTAAAGGGATCCTGTCATCGGGAAAGTGTTAATAGTGCTGCTCCAGCAGAATTCTGCACTGAACCCCATTTCTCAAAAGAGCAAACAGATTTTTTTATATTCAATTTTAAAATCTGACATGGGACTAGACATATTGTTAATTTCCCAGCTGCCCCTGGTCATGTGACTTGTGCCTGCACTTTAGGAGAGAAATGCTTTCTGGCAGGCTGCTGTTTTTCCTTCTCAATGTAACTGAAGGAGTCTCAGTGGGACATGAGTTTTTACTATTGAGTGTTGTTCTTAGATCTACCAGGCAGCCGTTATCTTGTGTTAGGGAGCTGCTATCTGGTTACCTTCCCATTGTTCTTTTGTTTGGCTGCTGGGGGGAAAAGGGAGGGGGTGATATCACTCCAACTTGCAGTACAGCAGTAAAGAGTGATTGAAGTTTATCAGAGCACAAGTCACATGACTTGGGGCAGCTGGGAAATTGACAATATGTCTAGCCCCATGTCAGATTTCAAAATTGAATATAAAAAAATCAGTTTGCTCTTTTGAGAAATGGATTTCAGTGCAGAATTCTGCTGGAACAGCACTATTAAGTGATTAATTTTGAAAAAAAAATTTTCCCATGACAGTATCTCTTTAAGGTGCCGAGGTTTACTGTATTTCTATGCCATTTGTTTTTTAACACCGATTTAGACGTATGCCCCTTTTTGTAATTACTTTGCCATTGGCGATTTTCCCAACATGAGTGATTACAAGCAAATGAGAAGTTGTACCAAGTCACTTAATAGGGAACGAGTGAAGATGAATGTAGCCGAGGCCTTTCTTGGGTAAATGAAAATAAATACAGTGCAAACTTCCTGGGAACTGATGTTCATTTGTCAGTCGAGCAGTTATCAAACACTCTGCTGGTTATTCGGTTACATTCTCTCAATAAGATCATTATGTGTCCTGTGCTTAATGTAGAAACAAGCAGATGCTCTTGTTGCTGGGTATGTTATGCCAACTGCTGAGGAGACTTAATTACTTATTTGTGATCAGTAATAATAGTTAATAGTTAAAGAGTCAAGGCCCCTGTCCCTTAGAACTTAAAATCTAAGTGGGTAGATAATTTGCAGACACGGAGAGGCACATTTATCAAGTGTCGAATTTCGAATGTGAGGTTTTTTTTAAGTCGCATGAATTAAATTTTACGACATTTGAATATTTCACTGTTTATCAGTAAAATTGACTATGTTAAACTCAAAATAATTTTACCGACTCGAAAACTTGGAACAAATTAGCATCGAATTCGACCAATCTTGATTTTAGTTTTTACTCTGAAAAAACTTGAATGTCAGGAAGGCTACAAACGGCTCCAAATTGGTCGATGCACCTCTCCCATTGACTCATACAGTAATTTGGCAGGTTTTAGGAGTCAAATTCTAATTCTCAGGGGGCCAGAGTATGATGAATCTCAAAAATCGAACTTGAAGTTTTTTTTAAAACTCAACTCAAATTCGCAATTTCAAATTTGAATTTTCAATTCGACCCTTACAAAATCTGCCCCAAAGAGAAGAAATTGGTTGTAAATGAGTTGGACTTCATCCCCAGCTTCCCACCAGTATAATAACTATTTGAATTATAGAATTGATTTGTGGTAAACTGGCATCTCTCTGGCTTGTGCCCCTGTAGTGAAACTTTATTATTTACTCCGATCTCCCCATAGGTATGGGATCCATTATCCTGGATGCTTTAAACCTATGTTTTTGGTTTTTTTAATTTGGATCATTCAATATTCCTTAAGGTTAATAATAATCATTTAAACATTAAATAAACCCAAAAGGATTATTTTGTCCAAGATATGGATTAGTGCAGCTTA
This sequence comes from Xenopus petersii, assembly GCA_038501925.1. Lineage (NCBI taxonomy): Eukaryota > Metazoa > Chordata > Amphibia > Anura > Pipidae > Xenopus > Xenopus petersii. Next base: position 32,098,360 of record CM076674.1, read on the forward strand.
GTTACCAAGAGCTACTGTTTTATTACAGAAAAAATAAAAAATTAGAAATATTTCTTTAAAATGGACTCTATGGGGCAAATTCACTAAGATGCGAAGTTGCGCCAGGCGCAACTTCGCCGCACTTCGCCAGGCGTATTTTCGCCAGCGCTCCGCAAATTCACTAAAATCCGGAGTTGCGCACAGGGGTAGCGTAAGTTTTCAAAGTTGCGCTAGCGTTAATTCGCCAAGCAAAGCGAAGTTTCGCTAGCGATGGTTCATTTGCATATGGCGCCAAATTCAAATTTCAATGGAGGAACACGTATCAGCACTACAAATGCCTTGAAAACCTTCAAATCAGCAAATAAAATTTTTATTTTGCCCTACACATGTGCCCACTGTCTAGGTAAGTTGCCATGAGTCAGGAAATGTAGGGGGGAAGGAGGGGAGCCCCAAAAATATTTTGGATCTTTTTCACCCATAATGTAGAAAACACGCCAGCATTTTTTGGGACTTAGAAAAAATTTTGACTTTTTTTTAAACAATCCCTATCTACTCTATTGCGCTTCGCCAGTTCTGAGGTGGCGAAGGAAGTCTAGCGTAAAAGGTAGCGTTCAGTTCACTGCGCAAGTTAGCGAATTTGCATAGTTACGTCGCTAGCGAAAATTCGCCTGGCGTAAGGGTGTGAAGTAACACTAGCGAAACTACGCCATCGTTCTTTAGTGAATTTGCGCAGGAACGAAAAATGCCAAATGCTAGCGAATTAACGCTAGTGTTCGGCGCTTAGTGAATTTGCGCCTATGGGAGATGGGTATCCCACATTTCTGAGCTTTTTGACGATTGGGTGTCCCTATGGGATAAGGGATTCCATACCTGTAGTTGTTGATATAATAAAGCCGGTTACTTCATCCATATAAATTTTACCATTTTTTAATTTTTCAATTTCTCTGTTATACATCTACATTGATCTATACATAGCAACGTGATTGCTATTTATACATTATGTATAGATAGTATTTATTTATTTGTACATTATTTTAATCAATCATGAGATTGATGCCTGAGCCAGTTTAATTTACACATACACCTCTCTTATCCAGCTTTATAAATATAACCATGCTCAGGGCAAATGTGTTCACTGGGCGAACCATTCTGTGCTGCACAAAGTTTATAAATGATTTTAGAGATTTTCCTCCAGTACTTTAATAAACAGAGAGCACATATTCTTGTTTCAATAAGGATGAGCTGCTGCTACTGCTTAACATTTACTGCCTGCCATTGTTTTTTCAACTTTAAGAATGTTTATGCAATCCAGAAGAATCTGTTTTTTGCCTATTATTAGTTTCATTCAAATTGTAAATGAGTAATTAGAAACACACAAACAGGACAATGTTTCATTCCATCTATAAATCATGGAAACAGAATGATGGTTCACAGTGAACAGCCAAAAAATTGAGTTGCAAAATGCATATAATGCATTTTTGCTGTTGGCTAATGTTTGTGTCTTTATGTTGGATTATCCATTACAATGTCTAAAATAATCTTTCTTTTCTCAACACAGGACTGGTCTGCATGAAGTCCAGCACCTCGGTGGTTGAGTTGGTTATGTTGCTTTGCTCGCAGGTAAGTTATATGAACAATTGTTTTCGTAGCAGTAAAATTGTTGCTTTTACTGTATATGGACAACAGCCCTGGAACCTTCCACTGTCTATCTGTACTGTCTGTATATATTATCATTTTAGATAAAATGCCAACAGGTGGGAACATAGTTAAGCTTTGATATTTTTTAAGCTTTAAGTTAAACCTTCATCACATTAAACATTTCTCACAGAGGCAAAAGTCCAGCTTCAGTAACAAATTTCCATGAAATTACAAAAATTACATTCAAATTTTTAATCCCCAAAATTGTATTTTTTTCTGCATTTATTTGGCTTTTTTTGGTATAAGTGGTAATTAACTCCTGGCCTTATTCTTTACACTGCCAAACATCCATGAAACAATGCCTTACATATAATATACATAAACACACTGTAGCCTATTCCTACTTTTAATGGATGCGCCTTGTAATGAAGATTTTATGACTTACACAAATTCACAATTCACAAATACACAAAAAAGTTTATTTAATTCTGGTGTATTTTCTGCTCTTTTGAGCTCCAATATTGAGCTGAAAGTATAAACTGATAAGGGTATAATTTACAGTTTGTGAAATTTTGTGTAAACAGTGTGTGTGTGTATGTATATATATATATATGTATGTATATGTGTGTATGTATGTATATGTATGTATATATGTGTATGTATGTATATGTATGTATGTATATATATATATATATGTATGTATGTATATATATGTATGTATATATATATATATATGTATGTATGTATGTATGTGTGTATATATATATATATATATATATATATATATATATATATATATATATATATATATATATATATATATATATATATATATATAATCCTGACAGTGAGGATTCTTATATATGTATGTATGTATATATATATATATGTATGTGTGTATATATATATATATATATATATATATATATATATATATATATATAATCCTGACAGTGAGGATTCTTCATGAAGTATGACATATACATGATTACAAAAATCAGAACTTTTAGCTTTGAACATGGAATAAAGAATGGATGTGCTTCTAATGCTTTACATGAAGAAACATTATAGTAATGCATGAATTAGTACATTTTTTTTTTTACTTCTATAAATTCAAGTTTCGTACCTTTTTTTTTTAACATTACAATTCGTCAATGTATACAATGCCTTAATTTTTTTTTTATTTCCTGATCTTATATTTTACTAGAATTCACAACGTTTTGACGTCCCAGAATGTATATTTTTCCTTCATTTCCACTTATTTGCAATTGAAAGCCCACTGAAAAGTGTAACAGTTTTACCTTTAAAAAAATTCTTCATGCTTCCCTGCACATATTTTATGCAGAGCTCATACATTTATTCATCATGATGTTTGCATAAAATATTATGATTTTTAGCCATATTATTTTCATTTTTAGTGACTTTTCCTTGGAAATGTCTAAGCCAATATTTTAATATTACTGAATAACATATCAAAACCAGAAATTATTATGGTTTAGAATGGTGTTACAGTAAAACATAAATTACGTGATTTTTCATCTGTAAAATCTGTTTCTGCTTGTTTTGGGGCCATGCTATCTCAAGTACTCAGAGTATTAATATTTCACCACTGATTTTACCTTGATAAAATTAGTATTTTATTGTGAATACAGTTAAATTGCATCCAGTAAGAAATGCATATTGAATGTGAAATTAGTGATGAAATATTGACATTGCTAGCTGGTAATCTGTTACATGTGTTCCCTACATGAGAAAATGAGTTATGTTTCCTGTTATGTGTTTTAAATGACTACAAAACAGGAAAATTCTGTATTACTTGCTAATTTTATGGTGTAAATAGTTTTCAGTGATTTGAAAATGATTGGCTTTATTTTGAGTTTACGGCTGAGACTAGTGGAATGCAGAGTTGTCTTACCTGCTGTTAGCATGTCCATGTATCTCCAGCTGCTTGCTTCTTCCCATAAGGAAACCATTAGGTCCTGTCTCAGTCTCTTCAAGCTTGGTTTAATATTGGTTTGTGAGAAGTAAAAAAAAAAAAATATCCTTGGCAGGAATCCTCAATGGGGTTCTAACTTCAAACTATCTCCTGCAAGGCGCAAATTGGTGAAGTCGTATGTTCAAGAGAAAATTCCAAAAGATCCAAGATGGCCTTTAAAGGTTTATGTCATGCTGGATTGCTTCCTCCAGTTTTCAAAGCATTTGGTTTGAAGAGGAAAATGTTACTTGCATTCCTCACCTTTTGTGTTTGCTGCAGTTTACATGAAAAAAAAGGGCAGTGTAATATGAGGTTTGTGATGGCCTCATCATCTAATCAGAGGTCTAGCATTACTCATTGCTGGCTCCAGCAAATCCTGCCATTAGTGGCCCAAGAGATGAAATGTTGCCTCTTCTATTGATTGAAGGAAAGAGTGCGAAATTTAAGCCCTATTACCCTGCCTTTTCAAACAACATTTAGCAGAACCTCATGTACCAAATGCAGCTAATGGGTTTTCATATGAAGATATAAGGAGAAAAGTGAATGGTTTTCATTTCAAAAATATTTCGGGCTTTCATATATCGAATGTCACAGTGCTTGCTGATTCACAAATAGAAAAATGATAAGACACTTGCAATAGCTGCTCTAGCAAGGTTAAAAGGTTGCAGCTTTTCCTCTTGGCTTTGGGTTTACATATTGTGGTGCTCAAGTAAAGGAAGGAATATGATTGCAGTTCTTGTAAAATATAAAGTATATGTAAAATAACCAGTTCTGTCCAAGGTAATTTCATGTTGTGGCACATTTGCTATTTCACTTGTTTGGAAGCTGGATAATTATCAACCAATAACCGATAATCAACAAAGATGTCTATGGAGATCATGTGTATTCTTGGGGCCATATCTCATAGAAGTTCACCTCTGTCCCAGGTCCTTCTGTTGGACATCCCTGAAATGAACTGATAAGAAAGATGGAATCCGTTTTGCCATTCGGTTGTTTATGACTCACCCTTTGCAAACAGTGTTGGTATAAAAAATGGCATTATGCTTCTAAGGCTTTCTTTGCATGAAAACTTGCTTTGTAATAGCAAAAAATAGCAGTATTTATAGTTTATGAATAAAGGTATTAAAGTGAAATACAGATATAATATCTGTTATCTGGAAACACATTAGCCAGAAAGTTCTGCGTTATAGAATTTCCCATCTCCCCTAAACGCCATGTTAATCAAATAATTCATATTTTTAAAAATGATTTCCTTGGTTTCTGTAAAAATTAAACCCTACCTTGTACTTGATCTAGACTATAGGCCAATTTATTAACTTTCATGTTTTTTTATTCTCCCACAATCAAACTTTTTAGAGCTAAAAATTGTGTATTTTCTCTAAACCATAAAAAATTCACTATGTATTAATTGTAAAAAGCACGGAAAACGTTGCCATATAAAAGCTTCCAAGGTCACGTAGACTTCATTGAAAGCTGTCCTAGGCTAATTGAAAAATCTTTATTTACTTTGAGCTTTTTAGGGGGTTTAGGTTTTTTTTTTTTCCTCTTGTAATTGCACGAAAATTCATACAAAAATTAGGATTTTGACATTTTTGTTTGCTTACTCGTTCCATGCTTTTATTCATTTTCAATTTCTATAAAATAAAATAAGAATTATAAATAATATTTAATTCATATTGGTGGCAAAACAATTATATTGCATTCATTTAAAGTTGCAATGATTTTAGCAGATTTAAAGTACAGGTATAGGATCCCTTATCCGGAAACCCGATATCCAGAAAGCTCCGAATTACAGAATGGCGGTCTCCCATAGACTTCATTTTATCCAAATAATCCAAATTTTTAAAAACGATTTCCTTTCTCTCTGTAATAATGAAACAGTAGCTTATACTTGATCCCAACTAAGATATAATTAATCCTTATTGGAAGCAAAACCAGCCTATTGGGTTTATTTAATGTTTACATGATTTTCTAGTAGACTTAAGGCATGAAGACCCAAATTACAGAAAGATCCATTATCTGGAAAACCCCAGGTCCCGAGCATTCTGGATAACAGGTCCCATACCCTACAGGTATATTGATACAAATTACAGAAAGACCCCTTATCCAGAAAACCCCAGGTCCCGATAAAAGGTCTCATACCTGTATTCCGTTTTATTCCCTCTGCTTATTCATAGGACTTGTTGGCCATTTATTAATGCAAAGCTATTTACAGTAAATTAATGCTGCGAGACTGTACAATGGTGTAATTAATCATTGTTATTTTTTTAAAAAAATATTGGTTAAGTTATATGTATTGGCATAATTATGGTTCTTGAATTTGAGGCTCTTCTGTATCTGGGTTTCATTGTCCTTGTATTTCAAGCAACATTTATTTCTGTTCCATCCATTTCTATCGCTATATAATCTACATGAACACGTAGTACTAAATTGTAACTAAAGACATACAAAGCTTAAAGAGACTCTTTATTTTATTTTACTTCACCATTTATGTTTTTAATGTATTCAAAATGTATCTTTTTTTTTTTTTTTTTTTATTGGCTTCAAGGTAAAAAACCTTTGTTTGAGCTTGAGGACGCTTGGTTGTTTGGTGCCCTGAATTCAGACAAAAATTGTTATAGTCTGAAAAAGAAGCCAACTTTTTGAGCATGTAGTGCAAGTGGCATACGTGATGAACATAATGCTCTATGGTTTTTTGAGGACATAGTTCAGTTTAGCCATCATCTCTTCTATAAATCATGAGACGGTGCACCATGTATTTTATCGTCGAGAAAAATGGCTCTTTTAGCCCACACCTCCAGTTGGAGAACCTGTTTTTTTCTTTTGACGATAGGTGTCCTCAAATACAGGGAATACCCGGGTTACAAATATCCGACTTACATACAACTCGCACTTACAAACAGAGGCTGTTACAGTAATGTACTGTGGTTTGCTTGGCCTTTATTAGCATTTATCTTTAATAAACCACCCAGCCCCCTCTGGACTGTGTTTTCTACTGCAGAGCACAGAAAGGTTAAAATAAATACTATGTTAAGACAAACATCTGTTTAAAGGTGGCCATACACTATAAGATCCACTCGTTTGGCGAGGTTGCCAAACGAGCGGATCTTTCCCCGATATGCCCACTAACGACAGAAAGATCGGGTTAATCTGAACCTTTGGTCCTAAGGCTGAACAATAGGATTACAACTGAGGGAACTGGATTGTAGGACCGCATCAACTAGACTATGCAGTCCTCGATCTCCAGAAATATCAAACCTCCCTGATCAACATCAGCCCGATTTTTAGCCTGATATCGATCGGGGGGACCCGTCGGAAGCCCCCACACATGGGCAAATAAGTTGCTGAATCTGCCTGTGTATAATACATCTTCTCATGATTTACATATATTATAATACACAAGTGTCAGTGAGTCCTGTGCCTGAAGCTTTCCATTATCATTGACCTAGGGATGTCCATCAGGTGCAGGTGGACCCTCCGTCTGTTCATAGACCCCAGAGTCTATTTTGTATAGTAGCATCATTTCAATTTAACCTGGCCTTCAAACATTCATCATGAGACATATTTGGCCCGCCGTGTGTAAACAATTGGAAAGCACAGCATTCAAGTCTTCAGGCCTTCACACTTAAAGCAACTCATTATGCAGCATTTTATTTGATTCTCACATCTTTTTCATTCCCTAGCAGTGCAAACTTCAAATACTTAAAGAACTGTAAGGCCAGTTTTGAATTGAGTTACAGTGAGCACTTGTAACCCTCAGAAAGCCAAGAAACTTGCATTTTGGCAGAGCAGTACCAAGAAAGTGAACAGTTGTGTTTATACATCTATAAACACCAGCAAAGTCTGAAAACTGTAGCCAAGCACATTCTACAATGAATACGTCTCTGTAATGAACTGCATGATACTCTTGTAACTACATTAACAAGCAAATAAACTGACAACTTTATTAGCTCTTACTCGCCATATACTGTGTACCTAAGCCAAAGACTTTACTTGAATCCAGTTCATTATAAGCATTTGATGTTTTCTGCCTTTTCGTGAACAAAAAGCAGTTAACAAATGTCTCTCTTCAGAACATTGAGTTTTATTGTTCACTTTGTTTATATAATACAAGAACCAACAATAGGCAATAAATGATATTAAAAATGGTGTTTAGTGATGTCTTCAGTTATAATCTATGTTAATTGGTGTAATATCTGTCACATGACTCACTGAAATGTGTAATAAATAAAGTACAGGTATGGGACCTGTTATCCTGAATGCTTGGGACTGGAGGTTTTCCGGATAACTGCTCTTTCTGTAATTTGGATCTTCATACCTTAAGTCTACGAGAAACTCATGTAAACATTAAATAAACCCAATAGGCTGGTTTTGCTTCCAATGAGGATCTTAGTTTGGATCAAGTACAAGGTAAATCATTTTTAAAAATTTGGATTATTTTGATAAAATGGAGTCTGTGGGAGACGGGCTTCCTGTAATTCAGAGCTTTCTGGATAATGGGTTTCCTGATAAGGAATCCCAAACCCCCTATTGTAAAATATGAGAATGTTGTAATTCACCTTGGAGCTTTTATATTGTTATGGAACTCTTCAGTGACGTATAATAATATATAATACGCAAGAAGTATATATAGTGAATAAAGTACCCCCTCTTGTAAATGATAAGTTACCTAGGAGTTTCATAACCATAACAGGGGGTACTTTATTTATTCTAGTACACAAGTTTCAGTGAGTCTTGTGACAGAAAATACATCACTACTCACCGTTTATAACTGATGACATCAGTACTCACTGTTTAGAAGGATATAATTTACAAGATGTTCATGGCTTTTGTGTATTATAAAAGTATATACGTGTAAATGGTGCTTAGTGATGTTATTTGTTATACTTGGTGCCTTATTAGTCCCAAAGACCTGTGTATTATTAAAAATGTTGTACTCCCCCTGTTGGAAAATATCAGGATTTTAGAGGCCACCTCCATATACATTTCATGGACCTCTTCTGTGATTTATAATATTTCTTTAGTGATCCTTTTAGGCAGTTTGGTCATGTACATTGCAGAGGGCAAGGTGGGGGAAGCACCTTTTTCTGGGGAGAACGCTTATTTTACAATTAGGGGTACATAATTTCTTATATTCAGTACAAGATACCTATTAGCTTTGCTTATGAGAATTTTCCTCCTTGGAGTCTTATACTCTGATATTGCAAGTACAAACTCACATCATACTCTACATGGGTCAATCTCTGTCCTCATGATTAGCTCTCAGAAGTAGGGTCTATGTTCCAAAATACCCTTTGAGTGTTCAGAGCATTGGCTTTCTGAGATGGAGCAACCTGAAGACCAGTGAGGGCAAGATTTAGGCAGAATGCCGATTTACTCTCCTAAATACTTCTGGAAACTGAGCTTTAAAGTCATATTTGGGACAAGATATGCTTGGAAAATTGAATCAATGATTTTCGTTTACCAGAGCTTTGTTATGAGATAAGTGGAGCTCTAACCAAATGTTGGACGTCAAAAAAAGGAGGCTTGTGCCAAAACTGTCTGAAAACCTTTGCCCTAGGTTTAATGGCTAGATCTGCAGTTTAGATGTTTTATGGGGCAGATTCCATCATTCATCAATCTTACAGTGGATTTTCCAATGACTTAAGACAGTCTAAAGACTTTGTGTAGGGTTATACAATTTTTTTTTGCCCATAAGAGAAGGAATCCAGTTTCTGTATACATACAAAAAAGGAAGTGGAAATGCCGAGTTTGTTTTTCTTTCATTTACTACAGCAAATTAAATATGTTTATGGCCCGTACATAGGAAATTCCATGTTAACGACTGTAGATTAGCAAAATGTCAGATTTTCTTTTTTTTTTTGCTTATCTGAGCTCCTGAATAAATGTAATATAGCCAGAGGCTCCCATCTGAGGTATGGTCTAAATTTACATGAAATATCAGATTACGAACGTCTGAAGGTACATGTCATAGATAATTCAGTTCATATGGACGGCTGTTTCGACTCTAAAGGCTATGCAATCAAGGCACCATTACCCAGAGGAATTATAGGTCGGTAAATATATATATTTAAGGCTTCGGAAACCCTTGTATAAAGCAGCAAGCCATTGACTTGGCCATCGCCCTATATTTTGCTCCTGTCTGTTTCATGAATTCAAAACACTTATGTTTTTGTTCGACGGCAGCGCTCTCCTCATGATATGCAAAGCATTTTGCCAGCATGTGCTGCAAAACATTATCTAAAAATGATTTTGTTGTTTTTCACGTTATGGTTAACATATGTGGCTTTACAATGAAATGAGTTCAAGAAATGGATATCCACTGCAATCAAATTTTCGAAGCACATTTGTTATGCTTAACTGTTTAAGCGCTGGGCTGTCTGTAGACAAACATACATAATCATCCACAGGGGTGGAAATTTCCAAGTATGCGCTGATTAGTTACCTGTTTGAAAATCTAGTTGAAGGGTAAGAAATGTTGACATTTGCTTTACGTACTACCTTTAGTTTAAGAGTAAATATTTTTTCCTCCGGCTAGTATATCACATGTAGATTATTCAAACCCTATGTGTGAACATATTGCTTAAATCCATTGGCATTCTTCAAGGTAGAATATGCTTTTGTTCCCCAGTAATGATACTGCTGTATTTGGTAGGTTGCCTACACTCATAATGCAAAAAGGACCAAACTTGACCCTTTCTCCTTAGTTTTAAAGTTACCTTTTTTTTTTAAAACCGTCTACACCAACCTTTTTCACCCATGAGCTACATTCAGATGTGAGTAAGGTTGGAGAGCAACACAAGCATGCAAAAAGTTCCAGTGGTGCCAAATAAGGGCTGTGATTGGCTATTTGGTAGCCCTTATGTCCGTTTGGCAGTACACCTGGTTTTTATGCAACCAAAGCTTGTAGGAATTCAAAAATAAACACCTGCTTTGAGGCCGCTAGGAGCAACATCCAATGGGTTGGTGAGTAACATTGTGCTCACAAGCCACTGGTTGGTGATCATTGGTCTAAACTGACATTATTACTGCGGTGATAAAACAATTACTGCAAGGGCACCGTCTTTAAGACAGTTAAACTCTGCCTTTTTAAGCATCACTATGGAACAGTGATCAGAACTCAATGGGGCAAATTCACTAAGATGCGAAGTTGCGCTAGGCGCAACTTCACCGCACTTCGCCAGACTTCGCAAAACTTCGTCAGGCGTATTTTCGCCAGCGCTCCGCAAATTCACTAAAATCCAAAGTTGCGCACAGGGGTAGCATAAGTTTTCGAAGTTCGCCAAGCAAAGCGAAGTTTTGCTAGCGATGGTTCATTTACATACGGCGCGAAATTCAAATTTCAATGGAGGAACACGTATCACCACTTCAAATGCCTAGAAAACCTTTAAATCAGCAAATAAAAATTGTATTTTGCCCTACACATGTGCCCACTGTCTATGTAAGTTGCCATGAGTCAGGAAATGTAGGGGGGAAGGAGGGGAGCCCCAAAAATATTTTCGATCTTTTTCAGCCTATCACCCATCATGTAGAAAACACGCTAGCGTTTTTTTTTTGAAACAATCCCTATCTACTCTATTGCGCTTCGCCAGGTCTGAGGTGGCGAAGGAAGTCTAGCGTAAAAGGTAGCGTTCAGTACACTGCGCAAGTTAGTGAATTTGCGTAGTTACGTCGCTAGCGAAAATTCGCCTGGCGTAAGGGTGCGAAGTAACACTAGCGAAATTACGCCAGCGTTCGTTAGTGAATTTGCGCACTAGCGAAAATTGCCAAACGCTAGCGAATTAACGCTAGTGTTCGGCGTTTAGTGAATTTGCGCCAATGAATCACTGTCCCACTGATGATAATGGAAATAGCAGCATGCAGCACTAGAGCTTGCCCAAGCTACACAAATCCACCATTAAAGTGTTAAATAAAGATCTATTATTCTTGGCAATTTCTGTCATTGGTCTCTCCAGTCTGTCATAGCTTTGATGCCGTCTTTAAGAGTGAATTTTCAAAACCAGCCATGCTGAAATTCATTTCATTTTTACTTTGATGACTAGCAGATCTGCTTAAAGAAAAAAAAAAGTTATCTGAAGGAAGACAGGGCTTTTTTGTTACTTGTAATTATTTCCAGATTCTGTTCAGATGGTTTGGTGGATAGTTTCCTTAACTCTCATTCTCGAACATCAAAACCGATAAACTCTTCCATACTTGAGAGGTGCGCAACTTGAAGAAAAATAGGTTAGTTTCTCCTTTTATGTTCCAACAAAATATATATTTATAGTTCATCAAAGTATCCAGAAAGCCACCTACTTATAATGAATATGTAAATTATGGGGTCCAGCCCATGTGGCAGTAGCTTTATTCTCTTTAATAGATAACTGAATATCTAAATATATGTGTTAGTAAAATCCCTATTACAGGGAGGTTTACCACCTTGGACTTCCGCAAAAACGGATCAAGGGGTGGGATATGGGTGCCACCCAGCTGGTATTTTACCGGCCTAGCGGTAAAACAGCTGCCAAGGCCAGAGCCGTTATTACAAATTTACCGGCAAATACATTGCCAGTAAATTTGTAATACCCTTAACAAAAGCCCTTGGCCCACCACTAGAAACCTTTTCTCCACCTTCTGCCCATCGCATGATGTGGCTCCGCCCCGTGTTGCATCACTGCCCGCGGCTGCTCCCTATTTTGCATCACAGCCCGCCCATTTTACATCAAGGCCTGTCCCCTTTGTTCCCGCCCCCACCACCGGGCGGTATAAATTTTCTGAAAAGCTGGCAACCCTAGGGCGGGATGATGGTATCAGGGGTGGAGCATTGACATATGGGGGTGGGTTATGACATTTGGGGGCGTGTTTGTGCTTTGTGTATTTGTGGGTTTGACATCAGAGGTGGTTATTGGCCAGATTATTGCTTGGGTTTCACAAGACGGACACCCTTAAGAAAAACTGAACTGTTCAGGTCAAAACCAAACCAAACCGTTGACAACCCTTACTACAGGTATTGGACCTGTTTTCCAGAATTCTTGGGACCTGGGGTTTTCCGGATAACAGATCTTTCCATAATTTGGATCTTTATACATGAAGTCTACTAGTAAATCTTTTAAACATTAAATAAACCCAATAGGCTGGTTTTGCTTCCAATAATGATTAATTATTAATAGTTTGGATCAAGTACAAGGTACTTTTTTATTATTACAGACAAAAAGGACATTTATACCATTTTGGATTATTTGCATACAATAGTCTATGAGAGATGGCCTTCCTGTAATTAGCTAACTGATTTCTGGATAATTGCTCAAATAAATTGTGTGTCGTGGTTAATGTAGAGCAGTGTAATGTATATAATATTGCAGAATCCGCTCACTTTGTTGGGTGGTGCTCTATCTGGGATCCTTGCTGCAATCCTTGGTATCCTTAGTCCATATATTCATAGAAAATCAGATGGCACACACAAAAGCATTTGTGCTAAATAGGTTGTAGTTCTATTTGAGATCCCCACAACGTTTCAGAGGCACAGCCTCCTTTCTCAAGTGCTCTCATGTAGAGCAGTGGACTTTTTTTGGGTCAAGCACTCCCTTTGAGCTTCAACAATTTTTTGGCCCCCCTTAATTTAATAGCAAAGTTACACACCAGTGTAATGATCACTCTTATCATGCATAGTTACAGAAGTATCTAGGGCAGTAATTGTTTAGCCTCCAAATCCCAGTTGGAATGACCTTCTAGTTGGACTTCCTATAGGATCTAAGGGAACAAATAATTATTTCCACCAAATCTTTGGCCTTTAATTTAAACCCCCTCTCTGACTGATCTTATTATGGACTGTAACAGCAGAATAGGACATTCATTGTAGAATAAGGACTATTAAATGGAGAGCATTTTGAATACCTTTGATGAATTAAGTCATAATATCGTTACTATTTTTCCAAACATGGTGGACTGAGTTCAGTGTTAAGTTCATTGAATAAGACAAAGAACTATATATTATCACATTAAACGTGCATATGTAAAACAGAAGCTGCTTTCAGACTCTCCATGCCCCATGTGTCAAAGACAAAGCTCCCGGCAAGCAGCGAGTTAATTCACTAGCACCGACTCTGAGTGCAATGGCTCACCTTAATAAATCCCAGCCTATGTTTTTTTTAACATTTTACTTCTAGCCATGGTATTAAATTACTAACAAATAATAGGTGAATAGGTGCTTACAGGGTCTAGTCAGAAAACAAATTGCTGCTCCCTGTAGTATTGCAGCCTGGGGGCGCTAATTAATATCTCCCATGTTAGTTTCTCTCTCTCAGCTCACTTGAGGATCTTACTTCATAAAAGGAGACTTTCCTTTGTAAAAAAAAAAAAAGTAAAAAAAAAAAAAATTAAAATATATTTGATTTAACATTTCATTACACTAGAAGTCCTATAAAATGACTGATCTAAAATTTGATGATATCAGCCACTGCCCATTAAGGAAGGGGGAGTTACCATAATGTATAAATGGCAGGTATTTTCCACTTGTTTTCTAAATTTGATGTCCTATATATTTTAAATCCTATAAATCTATGTTATAGATACATAAATGAACATTAAGTAAATTATTTCATTCAATAACTGTTCAAAGCTCCAGAATCCAAAAGATCTTGCACCATATACATCCTACAGAATAATCCAGCAGGATTGTGCTTGGTACAAAGGAATTCTTGTTCCAGCACAGATTTATAGTATCTCTCAGTACAGACAGGTCAGAAGCAATCGCAGATAGTGATAGGCCAATAAATTCGCCACGGACTTATTCGCGGCGAGTTTCCGTGTTTCGCCGCTGGCGAATACATTTGTGAAACTGCAGCAAAAATTTTCCTGCCGTCAAAAAATCTGGATGCCCATGGAATAGAAGCTCGTATCACAAAAGTCGTGTGTCAACATTATTCAGACACCCAATGGGGCAAATTCACTAAGATTCGAATTTGCGCCAGGCGCAACTTCGCCGCACTTCGCCACACTTCGCCAGGCGTATTTTCACCAGCGCTCCACAAATTCACTAAAATCCAAAGTTGCGCACAGGGGTAGCGTAAGTTTTCAAAGTTGCGCTAGCATTAATTTGCCAAGCGAAGCGAAGTTTCGCTAGCGATGGTTCATTTGCATACGGCGCCAAATTCAAATTTCAATGGAGGAACACGTATTAGCACTACAAATGCCTAGAAGACCTTCAAATCAGCAAATAATGCTACACCCATCATGTAGAAAACACGCCAGCGTTTTTTGGGACTTGGAAAAAAATTTGACTTTTTTTTAAGCAATCCCTATCTACTCTATTGCGCTTCGCCAGGTCTGAGGTGGCGAAGGAAGTCTAGCGTTAAAGGTAGCGTTCAGTACACTGCGCTAGTTAGTGAATTTGCGTAGTTACGTCGCTAGCGAAAATTCGCCTGGCGTAAGGGTACGAAGTAACACTAGCGAATTTACGCCAGCGTTCGTTAGTGAATTTGCGAAGTACCGAAAATGCCAAACGCTAGCGAATTGACGCTAGCGTTCGGCGCTTCGGCGCTTAGTGAATTTGCGCCATTGACTTTAACACAAGCATCAAAATTTACACGAGTTGACGCTGGTGTCAAAATTAGCGCAGGCATCAAAATTCACATTTCGCAGATCGAAATGGGACAAATCTACTCATCACTGATCGCAGACTTTACTGGGTTATTTTGGTCAGTCTGAATGTGACACTGGTTTGTCGGCAAACTGGTTGTCAGGTGCAAATGTTCCCAGTTTTTATAAATGAACTCCAGTCTGTTTTAAATTGAAAGGGTTGTTCACATTTAAATTAACTTTTAGTATGATGTAGAGTGATATTCTGAGACAATTTGCAACTTTTTTTTAAATTTCTTATTATTTGTGGTTTTTGAGGCATTTAGCTTTTTATTAAGCAGCTCTACAGTTTGTAATTTCATTGCTAGGGTCCAAATTACCCTAGCAACCGTGCATTGATTTGTCTGGTATATTGAAGAGACTGGTATATGAATAGGAGAGGGTCTGAATAGAAAGATGAGGAATACAAATTACCAATAAGAATACATTTCTAGCCTAACAGAGCATTTGTTTTCAGGAGTAAATCAAAAACTATTAAAAAAATATTAAGACCAATTGAAAAGTTGCTTAGCATTGCCCATTCTATGACATACTGAAAGTTAACTTAAAGGGATCCTGTAATCGGAAAACATGTTTTTTTCAAAACTCATCAGTTAATAGTGCTACTCCAGCAGAATTCTGCACTGATATCCATTTCTCAAAAGAGCAAACAGATTTTTTTATATTCAATTTTGAAATCTGACATGGGGCTAGACATTTTGTCAATTTCCCAGCTGCCCCTGGTCATGTGACTTGTGCCTGCACTTTAGGAGAGAAATGCTTTCTGGCAGGCTGCTGTTTTTCCTTCTCAATGCAACTGAATGTGTCTCAGTGGGACATGGGTTTTTACTATTGAGTGCTGTTCTTAGATCTATCAGACAGCTGTTATCTTGTGTTAGGGAGCTGTTTTCTGGTTACCTTCCCATTGTTCTTTTGTTTGGCTGCTGGGGGGGGGGGGAAGGGAGGGGGTGATATCACTCCAACTTGCAGTACAGCAGTAAAGAGTGATTGAAGTTTATCAGAGCACAAGTCACATGACTTGGGGCAGCTGGGAAATTGACAATATGTCTAGCCCCATGTCAGATTTCAAAATTGAATATAAAAAAATCTGTTTGCTCTTTTGAGAAATGGATTTCAGCGCAAAATTCTGCCAGAGCAGCACTATTAACTGATTCATTTTTAAATGACATTTCCCATGACAGTATCCCTTTAAAGGTGAACCACCCCTTTAAAAAAAAGCAAGCGTTCAGCTCTTTCCATATTTCCACAAAATGCCCTTGTTGAAAATGCTAATTCTACGTGACATTGTACTATAACTAAGATATTTTTAGTTTTCACTGTAGGGGACCCAGACCAAGGAAAATGGAAACACAATCAGGACTTAACTCCTGTGGGAGCGAAATCAAAATCAGTTTACTTGTCTAAGGTTTTGGATCACATAAACGGTGGATCCATCTATTGTCTGATTTGTGCAGTTTTTTTTCCTGTGCCCCTATCTTGTTTCTGAGAGATGGCATTATTAAAATTAAGTTTTTCCAGCAATCTGATCTGGTATCACAGAGGACCACACTTGTACCAAGATAGGGTTCCTCAGCTATTAGGGCAGAGATGCACGCAGGGTCGGACTGGGGTGCCCCGTGCCCACCGGGACTAATGTCCAGGGACCCCCTGCCCCCCTA
This sequence comes from Xenopus petersii, assembly GCA_038501925.1. Classification (NCBI taxonomy): domain Eukaryota; kingdom Metazoa; phylum Chordata; class Amphibia; order Anura; family Pipidae; genus Xenopus; species Xenopus petersii. The sequence continues at coordinate 32,115,226 of CM076674.1, forward strand.
CTATGATGTGCCGAGCGAGCATGCATGAAGGTGCCTGAATTAATTGGTGCCGTGCGTATGCACAGATGGCGCTGCGCGGAGTCTATAAAAAAAACCTTTTCTTATTGCCGATCGGGAGAGGGGACTGGCGTCTGGAGAGGGGACTGGACCCGCAGGGGCCCATTAGGGATCGGGGCCCACTGGGCCGTCCGACACTGGACACACGCTCAGATCTAAGGGCAGAGACACACACTCGGATTCAGGGAGATTAGTCGCCCGGCAACAAATCTCCTCTTTTTCAGGGCAACTAATCTCCCCGAACTACCTCCCCTGCTATAAACTAAACACTTCACCAAATGGCACAAATAATTGGCGTATCATTTTGTAGCATCTTCATGTTTAAATGCCTCTATTCACCTAAAGCTTTGTGGAAACACATATTTTATAAACTTAAGCACTAACCAAACTTTTAAATTTCCCTCTAGGAATGGCAAAATTCAATTCAGAAGAATGCAGGACTTGCTTTTATCGAGCTCATCAATGAGGGCAGGTAAGTACCCCCCAAATCAAGTGAGTTAGCAAATTTAGAAATCAAATGCTGCTTTTATTTTCTCTATTAAACCAATGCACTTGTGCCGCAGCATATTGTTTATTTTCTTTTTATGCATTGTTTGCACTTTAAATTGCCTGGGAAACCTGAACGCCAAACAAGGAGGCATTAAAGGTTTAGAATGTTTATCCTAGATTTGGCCCCTGTTTTAGTCCTGTAAGGTTGTTTCACACAGAGGATCTAGGGAAAACAGTCTGTAAATCCATCTGCTGCACCATCTGTTTTGGGTTGCTTAAACCCATTTGCCGCATTTACACGTCTGTGCAATCAGCAGTTCATAAGACAGAATATTAGTTGAAAGACTTGATGCTGTCCAAGGTGCTGCTCCAGGAGCTGAGCAATAAGCACCCACTGTCAGCCAAATTAGCCTGATTCTGTGGAAATAGTTCTATTAATAGGATTGTTGGCAAAGCCAAACACTGTTCTCCATGTCAGCTCAAAATATTTATTGAAAGGATGTCTTGTATCTGTATTAGCCATGTTTATTATTCTGATTTACAATTAATTCACAACCTCAAAGAGGTCCGCTTTGTCTTTGTTGAAGCCACCAATAAAATAATATTACAGGTGATTTTGATTCGATATTAAAGTGTCCACATTAGGGATGCCAAAAAATTGCCTCTTTGTTTTTCCTGCTTACATTAGTCTAAACAATAAATGCAAGGTGGTCATTTATATTGGCAAACTCTCCCTGGAAGCATATAGCAATCCTTTCAGTTGTTTTGTAACTTCCAATTGTTCCCTGTTAGTTATCAGTGGCTGCAGCTTGAACTTTCAGCATTTCATATCATAGTTGGGAGCCCCAATTTTCATTCCTTGGTTTACAGCCCCATATTTTCTAACTCCCGTGCTTGAATGCTCTGTCTGAATCTTCAGAGCCAGGAGTTCTGCTACTGTGACTTTGCGGTGGCCCCAGTTCAGATCCTTTCGCCTCTTTACCGGTTGTATTTCCTGAAACCCTTCTGGGAATTCAGATAGGAATTTGAATAGAGGAACATCGTTATAAATATTTATTCTCCTCAGCCGCTGTACTTGTGAATGCAGTTCATCAATCATAGCGGGGGGGTGTAATTGTGCAGTTGTCAACAATTAACAGGACATAAACAGTTGATGAATGGGCAGTTAAATTAAAGTGTTCCCAAGGACAGTCTGAAATTATAAACTAGGTCGTTCAAAATATTACAACAAAGGGATGCTATAATTAAAACAAAGCAAGTGTAATGGGATGGAAAATTGCCTGTAATGTCTGCACCTTAATGTTCGGATTCCAGAATTTGAGTCTGAATGGAACCAGATAAAGGAACTTCACATATTCAACTTGAAAGCCTGATCTTGCCAGGGAGGTGAGGCATCGGGAGCTGGGCCGTGTGCTTATATAACAGCCAAACTTTGGTTAATTTCAGCAGTCTAAATAAGTTAATTTCTGGATTTTTAATGTTCCCTATATGCCATTGTAAACCTTGGCATCTACAGCTCAGAAAACAGTCAACTCGGAATTAAAAGCCGATCTTTTGAACTGCTGATGATTCTTGGACTCTGTTCTTCCTTTTGTTTTATTGGTTTTAACCAATGTCTTTTATAATAATGTTTTCATGGAAGTAGACCCTCATGTACGTTCTTATGCCATCATCAAAATTGATTAAACCCTTTACAGCTTAATAGGGTGTATGCAGTCTTATTTGGAAGTCAAAGCTAAAATATACACTGGTTACAGATAGATAGTCTTTACCTCTTGCAATTAAACCTCTTTCCATTCTTCCATACGAGAAGTCACCTCCATAAGCATTCTCTGTAGATTTCCGTTCAGTTCCTCTAGTTAATAGTCTTAAACACCGTGATATTCTGTAGGTCAGGGTTTCTCACTGACTAACTAGTACTGAGTAAAGGCAACACACATGGGTTTCCTATTTGGGTCAAACCTGGCCACTTTGATCAATTAAACTCTCTTGATCATCTAAAACCCAAAATTAGGATGTCTGATATCATTGGTCTCTGGCCAATTTAAATCCACATTGGCTGAAAAACGTTCAAGCTACATATGAGCCAAAGCAGTGTGGGCCCAAATGGTGCAAGATCAAATGGCCTGGGTATCATAAAAGTCAGCACCTATTTAAAAACAGTTACTTTTTGTCTGCCTGTGTCTCTGTGTATCAGCCTGTCTTTCTGTGCCTGTGTCCATAACTGAAAAGCATGGCTACAGGTATATTGTGGCTATTGCCTCGGGCATGGCGAGCCAATCTGAATCCCACACCTGCTTTTCTGTATGACACGAAGCTTAATTAGTCTCGCATTTTAATTAGCACAGTACCTAATTTATTTCAGTATTTTTATTTTCCCTGTCAGCCATGTTTATTTACCAAGAGCCCAGTAACAGGAACTAACTACTTCCTCTCCGTGTCTGCTAACCATATTTTCCAGACTCCTGTGCCATGCAATGAAAGACCATATAGTGCGGGTGGCAAATGAGGCCGAATTTATTTTAAATAGACAGAGAGCGGAAGATGTACACAAACACGCAGAGTTTGAGGTAAGCGACGATGTTGATGAAGGCCTGCCTTTCTGCTTTGTATCAGTCATCACTTCCCCGTAACTCCATACAGGGGCCTTTCTTACTGGAGTATGAGGAGCGTGCATTCAGTTCAACTGTAAAGCTTTGGTTAATGTCAGACACAAGGAACCAGTTTATATTTTTGTTCCTTTTCTTGCTAAAATATATTAGAATATTTACAGCTTGCAGAAAATAAGTCCCTTCATGGCAAGCAATTTTTCTGATGTAGCGTTATCAGACATATGAGTAAGATTCCAAGGAGTGACCAAGAGTTTCCCATGTTATTTAACGTTTTACCAAGTAATGCTGCCTCTGAGTTTAGTTGCCTTCGTACTGCTGTTAACTCTAATTGCCCCATACTTGCCACAAGATTATTTTTTCATTGGAAAGAACGATGGACAGCAAAGAGAGAAGTGGTCAATACAATCGTTTACAGATAGATTTAGCTAACTGCAACCTTGTGTATCACTGGCCCCAGACATTCAATCCAAACAACATCCTATTGTTCCGTTGTGCATTAAACCCCATCAGCATGGGCAGCAGAAAATGGCATGGACCACCACCCCCCTAGCGTTGTACTTTGCCTCCCCCCTTTTTTGGCCCATGTGGTAGCTATCCAGGTTATAACCTTTGCAGATTTGGCACCTAAAGTCAAGTACTATATGTTCTGTGGATCTGGACTTGCTCTGTGTTCTTTTATCCAATAACCATGTTCTACTGCTAAAATGGAATTATACTGGTCACGTATATAATAAAATTACATGCTGTTTATTCTGCCTTAAAAAAATCAGGGATCCCATATCTGAGATGCTTCATTCCTAAGTTATTGCTTGGCAATGCTTTGGAAACCTGGAGTCGTTGCATTGTGTTATATTGCCTTCTAAAACGGATATGATTGAATAAACATGTGAAAGTAAACAGAGCCCCCTGTTTAAAGTGACCTGGGGGCAGATTTATCAAGGGTTGCGAGTGAATTCGAGGGAATTAAAAAAATTCTAAGTAATTTTTTGGATACTTCGACTTCGAATTCGATTTGAAGTAAAATAGTTCGAATATTCGACCATTCGATAATCAAAGTACTGTCTCTTTAAAAAAAACTTTGATTTCAATACTTTGCCAAATTAAACCTGCCGAAGTGCAATGATATCCTATGGAGACCTTCTAGAGCATTTTTCTAAGTTTTTGGAAGTCGAAGTAGAATCATTCGATCGATCGCTGAAATCCTTCGAATCGTTCGACCCTTGATAAATCTGCCACTTAGTTTTACTAAGTTAAATGACTGTAAGCCTTGGTTGTAGGTAAAAAATATTTCCCCTTTTATCAGCTAAGTAGGACTAGGGACAAGCTCATGTATGTAGTCTGTCATAAGTAAATTAAAACCAAATCGGTTTACTTATTTATTATTAATATAAATAAAGAACCAATGTCGTTTTATTTCATTGTTTAAGAAGACAGTCCAAAAATAAAGTTTTATAGTTTTTATTATTTGAAAAAAGGAAATTTAAGTTAAATAGCTGTCAGGCAGCTCATGGGAAGATTTGATGAGGGGCTTATCTAAGAAATACAGCTCTCCAAAGCCTACTGGCTGCATATGAATCCTAGGCTGCCTACTAGAAGAGCACAAGACATGGGTGTCCAGCATGCTGCCCTCTTGCTCATCTTGAACCATGTGTAGTTATACAAGGTCAGATAAGTTAAGATTTTCAAACCCTTGGGTTGTCAAGGGGTTGGGCAATCATTAGTCTTTTATTTTGCTTGATACAGCCATCTTAACAAAAATATAACCTGCGTACTTTACAATAGTTTTAAATAGGGGTTTCTCAGATTTATCCATATTGTGTAAATAGAGTAACAACTAAATATGCTCAGTGTCTCGTACACTTGAGTCATTGGATGTATTCGAAGTGGAGCATTACCTAAATTGAAATCCATGAGACATATAGACATGCTGTTTGGGTAGTTTCCATGTTTTCTCAGGTAATATGCTAATGGCCAAGGATAAGAGGGTGTTTATGTCAGGCTACCAGCCTCAGAGAAAGTCCCTTGACCAGAAGATGGCCCTTGGACTTAACTAGAATTAACTGAACCCTACCAAAAAATATTTAGGTTTCTCCAAGCTTTGGAGAGATGAATTATAAATATATTAAAATTTTTCATAACGCCAACACTACCTCTTGGGCCTCCAAGGAAGCGCTGGCTCTGGAGTATTTATTGTTATGCCTTTTGATAATGCTCTTCATCTACCTGTTCCTGTTCCCCCTTTTAAACCAAAACTCTTAGCATACTGGTATCACTGTGTTTTTCTTGGGGGGAGGCTGTTTTCATTACTCCACATGTGAGCAAACGCTGTCTTTAATTCCCTTGCCTCACTATAACTGCTTGTCAGATTTGGGAACAGTTAGAATTAGAATGAAATACCCAGGCTCTCTTTCTATATAGTAATGTACAAGTGTATTATAACATAAAATATAACATTGTGTAAATAGACAGTCAATGTATGAATTGTTCTCTGAACTGGGAATAAATAGTTAATTTTTTTTAATTCCACTATTAGTCAAATTGATTTATGATTCCTAAATCCTACAGTCCAATTAACGGATGAAATATTAACCTCATTACCAAGGGAAACCATTGTACTAATTGCTAATTTGCTTTAGCTGGATAATATATTTAAAAAAATTAATTCATTTTCCTTTGTGTTTTTTTTTTTTTAACATACTGCTTGCTGTCGTTAATGGGGAATTTTCCTTCATAAATAACTTTTGGGGGTGATCATTTTATTTCTTGAATTGTAAATGCAATATTAGGATAAGCTGTGCTGGGATCCAAACCGTTGTTTGGTTCTCTGTTAAATTCTTCACCCTTCATTAGCATGTGATTTTTACAAGACTAATTAGGAATGTAAGTAAATACAATAGTAACATAAATATGCTGTACAGCCTGGAATCCTAGCCACCTTCCACCTTGCTTTAAGCCCTCAATTCAGAATAAAAGTCTATTGCTAGGAACATTTCTTCTTCTAAATAAGATTGTATTTTCACACCAAGCCAACCCTTTATTGCTTCATCCTCTTCATATAGTTCTCTTACACCTGACCTTTTCCTTATACTCAACTCTATAACTAAACCTTGGTAGAAATACTAAAACACTACGATTAAATTGAGTCCATAGGTCACTGACAGTAATTGTGTGTACATTTTAAGTCCCAGTGTGCTCAGTATGCTGCTGACCGTAGAGAAGAAGAGAAGATGTGTGACCATCTTATCAGCGCTGCCAAACACAGAGATCACGTGACAGCCAATCAGCTAAAGCAGAAGATTGTTAATATTCTCACCAATAAACATGGAGCCTGGGGTGCCATATCTCAAAGGTAAGCTTAATTCTAAAGGATTTGGTGCACATGCACTATGCTTTCTTTTTTCACAACTTTGTTGAGAGCGATATTTTCCTAATGGAGTCTTTGGGAATAGAGAGTAGAGTAAAAAACAATTTGTGTATTATATCATAAACATTTGTATACAAAATGGTGCCATTACACAGGGCCAGATGTAGATCAGTGTAAGCCCCTTACAGTGATGGAGGTATAAATCTGCAACCAACACACTCCTGCTGTATATCGCTGGCAGCATTGCTACCAAATAGCATGATTGAAGGAAAATAATTTTGAAGGAAAATTTGGTGAAATGTGGTTAGCCATGTCTATGAAAGTTTTCATTCATCCAGGTCATGGTATATCCAGTAGAAGTAAATCTAGAGCAACTGGACTTTCTGATTAATCAATGATTAATCAGTGGTCAGCCATGAAAATTCTGCATTTTTATTTCTTTCTTTCAGTTTCATATAAATTTGAGAGAGAACGATCTATCTCTGTATTAGTGATGCCACAAATCCAGGATTTGGTTCAGGACTTGGCCTGGTCGAAACAAATTCTTAAAATCTCACAACTTTTTGTCATAAGAACAAAGAAATTGCCATCCATGTACTTTTTACCTTGTTCTTGCCCTAATTTGAATATGCAAATTCAGGTTTGGTTTTGGTTTGTGATTGGTCAGAATCCCAAAATGTATGCATCCCTACTCTGTATACTTATTCCTGTGTGCATAACTTGACATAATGAACAGATTAAGAAAGTTTTAAAAATATTGGGTACTTCAGAAAATAAAGGCGCTCCAAGTCCAGCAGTGCTTTTCTTTTACCTATAAACGAAAACGGTTGTGATTATAAAAAGAAGAACCTCGTTTGACCGTAGAGATATGGGATTCATTATCCAGTAACCCATTATCCAGAAAGCTTTGAATTATGGGAAGGCCATCTCCCATAGACCTTCTTTTTCTCTGTAATAATAAAACAGTATCTTGTACTTCAACCCAACTGGGATATAATTAATCCTTATTGGAAGCAGAACCAGCCTATTGGGTTTATTTAATGTTTAAATGATTTTTTAGTATACTCAAATTGTGGACATCCAAATTACGGAAAGATCCCTTATCCGCAAAACCCTAGATCTTGATCGTTCTGGATAACAGGTACTATACCTGTACTGCTACTTAATCTTTGACAAACAGGGTTTATTATTTTTTTATTCTGTTTTTGAAATCTAAATGGCTTATTAATGCACTTCCTCAATCTATCTTTTTCCTACTGCAACTAACCCAACCATGCTATTTGGCAGCAGCAGATTGCTGGAATTAGCGAATTAGAGCTGGGGAAATCTGTCATCGACTCACAGAATGAATGTGTTGGTTGCAGCTGGGGAAAAATGTTAGGCTGAGGAACACTTTGCATTTCAAATTGTATTATTTATTTCTCTACCTTGTACAGGATGTATATACATATCAATTATAGTGTCTTTTCTTGAAAGTCTTACTGCTGTTTCTTAAGCTGTGTAAGGCAGATTTCAATATATCCAGGAGTAGATGACTGGTCGCTATAAAGATCCAATGATGCTGTTGAAGTAATGTACAAGATGCACTCTTTTAACTTCAAATTTGATTTTTGGGGTAGGCAGGTTGTGTAGGAAGTTGTATCCTTTGGTATGTTCTCTATGTGTACTAGGGATGCACCGAATCCACTATTTTGGAGGCAGAATCCCCGAATCCTTCGCCGAATACCGATCCCAAATCCTAATTTGCATATGCAAATTATTGGTGGGAAGGGGAAACATTTTTTTTTTTACTTCCGTGTGTTTTGTGACAAAAAGTGACACAATTTCCGTCCCCACCCCTAATTTGCATATGCAAATTAGCATTCAGGTTTTAGCCGAATCCTGTTGAAAAAGGCAGAATCCTGGATTTGGTGCATCCCTAATGTGTACCTGTGTTGCTTGGATGTACATGTATCTCTGAGTATATATATCTCTGCATGTATCACTGCACCCATAGGCATTTCTCAACTGATTTGTAACAAGCATCTGTTTTGAAACTACTAAACAGCAAGAAACATTCTTCTCAAGGTTGTAGATTCTGTGACGAATTACTCTGAAAAAAAATCAAATTTCACGAAACACACAAATAATGTAACCCAGATGATCATATTTGAAGAGTAAATTGAAAAGGTTCTAGTCAGTAGTCTATCTGCATTTGTAACTCTAATTTGTCTGTAGTGCTAGAAGCCAAACAGCCCTGGGTATGATTTCCCATTAATTAAAACAGAAAAAAAAACTGCATTTATATAGCTGGATAATACAAAGAATAATTTTGCAGGTGGCTGGCACGGGAGAATTTGTTTGCATCAAATTGATCCGTTCCAGATTCCCAAATTCCACCGTGTGGAATTCTATAGCCCTTCTGTGCCCCATAGGCTTGGGTCTTTATTAGAGGCTCTTGATTGGAGAGTTCTGATACAGGAACTAGATTAAGTTTGCAGGACCAGAAATTAAATGCTTTTAAACATTATATGCTCTTACCTTCATTTCTGCAAATTCAGTCTTCTTCAAAGCCATAAATATATTTAATTCAAAGGGGAACTCCGGCTTCCAAACCAAAATTTGATAAAGAGGCCCACATAACACAGAAACCCCTAATATACCCATCACAGTTACCTGTTTCTTCAAAAAGTATGAATAAATGTCATTTTCTATGCTGAAATCCAGTTTTTCTCTTTCTGCATCATTTGAAATCCTGGCAGGGAAACACTGATGTTACAAATTGTAACAACTTCTCCACAGCTTACAGACAGCATGCAGGAACTACATAACCCACAATGCATTGCACTGTGATGTTCTGTTCCTTATTGAAATCACATGTGCAGGGAATTGTGGGGTTTGGAGGATGCAGGCTAAGGACAGATGGTTGATACAAAGTAACGGTAGTCAGCCAGCTCAGCAAAGTAGTCAGACAGATCAGCAGGGGGCTAGGCTTAGGGAACTGTTTCAAACCATTAAAATCATGAAAAGTCTGCATATTTTTCAATTGATGTATATTGCAAAGTTGCTTAAAATTATGTTTACTTTTCATAAAGCTTAAGTTATGTTTTTGTGGCGTTCCCCTTTAAATAAGCTGCTGCGTAGCCATTGGTGGTATCCATTCTAGTTGCAATAGGGCACACAAAACATAAGATCCGTACAATGGTTTTAGTTTTTAACCCAGGGATATGAACAGAAAAACCTTTCTCGTATAAAACGCAATAAATAGTTTGCCAGTGCTGGCTGGACAGGTACAAACTCTAAGGGGCAGATTTATCAAAGGTCGAAGTTCTAAGTTAAAAAAAAACTTCGAACTTCGAATTCAAAAAGACCAATCGAATGGAGGTCGAAGTTTTTTGGGGTCGAAGTGGGCCGTACTTCGATTGTACTTTGATCGTTTTTTTTTTTTTTAACTTCGACCTTCGATCTCCTAAACTCCCCCAATTGCCTCCATACAGGTTGTAGGAGGTCCCCCATAGGCACTTAGGCAGCTTTGAAGTGGCGAATGGTTGAAGTCGAAGTTTTAAAGAGACAGTACTTCCAAAAAATTCGATCTTCGAATTTCGAAGTTTTTTTCAACTTCGAATTTAAGTATGACTATTGTCTAGTCGAAGTACACAACAAATAGCTTGAAATTCGTAGTTTTTCACTTTGAAACTTCACCTCGACTTTTGATAAATGTTCCCTTAAAAACTTCAAAAGTGCCTGTTCATGCACTTTTGAATACACATTTTTCACAAGATTACTCGGTGGTGCTGGTCTTCTTTGGAGAATCGTTTGCACGCGAGGCAAACTGTGTAAGTGATGTGCTCCTTTGGGATAGATATATATATATATCTATATTTATCAAGGCCCCAATGCGGGCCGAAAACGTTGGACGCACGGTGATATGTGAATAAAAGCACCATTATTTATCAGAACTGGAGTGCTGGTCCATCCTTTGATGACTATATATATATATATATATATATATATATATATATATATATATATATATATATATATATATATATATATATCTATATCATTTTTTTCCCTTTCACCATATCATTCATGTTAATGATCCATACATTAAAGGGTTTGTGCTTTTAAATTAACCTGTAGTATGATGTAGAGAGTGATATTCTGAAACAATTTGCAATTGGTTTTAATTTTTTATTAATTTGTGGTTTAAGAGTTATTTAGCTTTTTATTCAGCAGCTTTCTGGCTGGCAGTTTCAGCAATCTGTTGCTATTGTCCAAATTACCCTAGCAACCATGCATTGATTTGCATAAGAGACTGGAATATGATTAGAAGAGGCCTGAATAGAAAGATGAGTAATAAAAGTAGCAATAACAATACATTTGTAGCTTCAGAGTCAGAAGAAGAAAAAGGCGAATAATTAAAAAAAACTATGAATAGAAAAAATGAAGACCAATTGAAAAGTTGCTTGGAATCAGCCTTTCTATTACATAATAAAAGTTAACTGAAACCTCTTTAGGTAATACTGAAACCAATTTGCATTTCAGATGCTGCAGCACAAATAATAATGTTTTCTTCACAAATTCCCAGCAGGACCTGATTTGTGTCCTCAGACAGGAGAGTGTTTTATAACACGGAGATTTTTGTTTGTGGCACAGAGAAGCTTTTGCCGTTGGAAGGAGTTTATAGGATTAAGGAGCCTATTTAGCTCAGAGCAGAGTTCATATAATGCGTGTGCTGTTTAGTGCCAGTGCTGTATGATAGAGTTTGCTGGATGTCCCTGGATGCTGTTCTGCACCTGCAGCAAATGTACCAGAAGGAAACAATGGGCTGCGCATGAGAAATGGCTTCCCTGGTGCAGCTAATTCATGGTCCGTTATTTTAAGCTTCTTCTGGGTAGTATTTTAGGCAGTGCTATAGGGAACAAATTAAATATTAGATGAAAGGCAGTTTTATGCAGCTGCTGGAGTACCTTGTGAAATAAAAGCTGAAAATACACGTTTGTGGCAAAGGGCCCGACACACAGTCATTTATCCTGGGAAGGGCTGAAGGGAAACACTGGCCTCTCTTTAATGTTTCCAACAACTATAAGATGTCTATATTGGCTTGTGATTTGTCCTGCTATAACACAGGTATGGCTAGAATGCTTGCAACCCGAGGCTTTCTGGATAAGGGGTCTTTCTGTAATTTGGATTTTCATAACTTAAGTCTACTAAAAAATTCATGTAATTATTCACTAAACCCAATAGGCTGTTTTTGCTTCCAATAACGATCAATTATATCTTACTTGGTATCAAATACAATGTACTGTTTTATTATTACAGAGGAAAAAGGAAATTATGTTGAAATATTTGGTTAAAATTGAGTTGGTGACGTTCCCATAATTCAGAGCTTTCTGGATAACCGGTTTCCGGATAATGGATCCCATACCTGTATTCCTGTTTTGCTGGTTATCTTTCACACTGTGTTTCAATTGGACACAGGCTGGGAGAAGGATAATGGTTCCCGGTGGCTAAGTATGATTGGTTGATTACAAAACAGTAGTAGCTTATTACTGACAACTTTTTGTATAATTTCTTTAGGCAACATCTCACTGGAAAATCTCCCCTTGTTCCATTGTGCTTATAGTGAATCAGGAGGTAGAACCAGTGTAACTAATATGTATAATTTGCATTAAATATAATGTGCTACATGGAATAATGTTGCCCATTATATGTCATACTATAGTTCTATGTACGCTCCATGTCAGGCTTACCTACACTGTAGTGCTGTGTTGAGTTCTATACCATAATAACACACAGTACAGGTATGGGACTTGTTATCCAAAATGCCTGGGACCTTGGTTTTTCCCGATGACTGATCTTTCCGTAATTTAGATCTTCATACTTTAATGCTACTGTAAAATCTGGTAAATATTAAATAAACCCAATAGGCTGGTTTTGACTCCTATAAGGATTGATTATATCTTTGTTTGGATCAAGTACAAGCTACTGTTTTATTAATACAGAGGAAAAGGAAATCATTTTTTAAAATTTGGATAAATACAGAGTCTGTGGGAGACGGGCTTTCTGTAATTCAGAGCTTTCTGGATAACTGGTTTCCGAATATTTGCACTGTGTAAACAACCGGCTTTGAGGCGAAGTGCAATAATCTCGCTTGGCCAGCAAACAAGGATAATTGAAAAACGGCACGTTTTGAATTTAAATAGTTTCACGGATTTTGCGAACTGATTTTGTTTTGCCAATATAGAACAATCTCAGGACATGTAGGCTACACTCTGGGCAATTTCTCTGCACCAAGGCACACAAGGCTCCAATCTCTTCCTTAATATTCCTAAATATTATATTAAAATCCCCTACCCTACATAAATTCTCCTTCCTGCTCCCGCCCAGCCTAGGTGTTACCCTTGGTAAATGCCCCTAACTCTTTACTTACCCCTTGTTGCCGATTCAGCCCATGAACTCCGATGCGCTGAATCTGCAACAAGGGCTAAGTAAAGCCATCTAGGGTAGAGGGTAGAGGATTTTAATATAAAGGGTTTGGTTCTCCTTTAAAGGAGAAGGGAAGGTGCTCTTTACTTGGGGCCAGGGCAGCCATCAGGGGGGGACAGGGGGGAGAGTTGTTGGGGGCCCCAAGGGTAAGGGGGGCCCGGCCACTCCACACTTTCTTGATTAGCCGGGCCCCCCTGCTTTCTGAGAGCTGCTGACTTCGGGAAGGCAGGACGGGAGCACAAGGGGAGGTATCTTCTGTCCATTACTTCCCCTTATTGGTCACTGAGTTTAAGTCCCAGTTGAGCTGCTCAGGTATTGGATAGCTGAGGTTTGAACTTCTCCTCCAGCTCATCCAATCACCATGCAGCTTTACCAGAACTTGAAATTCTGTGACCAATAAGGGAAGAAAATGCTGTCACTGGAAGAAGATGCAGCCACCTGTGCTCCCCTCCTCCCTTCTGTAGTTGGCAGCTCACTGACAGCAGGTGGGCCACGCTAATGAAGAAATGGTGGGGGGGTGGACCTGTGGGGTGTGGAGGGCGGACCTGTAGGTGGGGCTTGTGGTGGGAGCAGCCCAGGGGGGCCAGGACATTTTTCGTATGGGGCCCTGTGATTTCTGATGGCAGCCCTGCTTGGGGCTGCCAAAAGTTAGGCTCCCCAAGTGATTGTATTTACTTACCTGACCTCAGCAGAAAACTGCGCTGTCCCGAGGTTAATCCAGCAATGGGCTTCCAGCTTCTTCTTTCTCCGCGCAGGTGCGCATGTGCAGTAGCGATAAAAAACAAACTTTAATGAAGAAGTTGGCTATTTCGTTCTACTGCGCATGCGTCTGTCCTGGAAAATTTGAAGAGAGAAGCAGCAGGAAGACGATCGCTCCATTTAAATAGGCCTTTTGTTCTCCTTTAAAGCCAAGAAAGGTTTTACATTAATGTATATCATAACAACTGTACTTCAGCTTTCTGTCTCTTCCATGAAGTGTCACTGTAGTAGATAGCATGTTACCAGCAGATTCACAATCCACTAGCTGGGAATTGACATTTTACAAGACTAATCCAGAACACGTGGGAGAGGTTTTTTTCTTCTAATTTGTAGAACTTTGGGTGGGCTTTACTCATCTGCTTTTCTCTTGGCTTTTAACAGGGATTCATGTCTTTTAAATCTAATTTCAGCTCCCTGTTTCATATTGATCACCTAAACTGCAGAAATTAGATTAACCTTTTGAAATGCCATGGAATTGCTTTCAGCGATGCGTGGCAGCAAAGGTTAATGTACATTTTAACTACTTATCTGCTTGAAGCTCACACAGGAAACCTCTATAGATTGTAACCGTTCTTGTCTTGAGCATATGCTTCACTCCAAAAAAAAGTTACATAAAATATATATTATGTATATATATGTGGCACCATATTGAAAGGAAAACTATTATTTTAATAAGAAGAAATCTTCTATAGCTTTCATCAATGTGTCACGTGACGGATCTGGAAATTTGAATTTGGCAGAAAGGCTTTGGGGACAAAAAAGGTAATTGTGGACATAATGAATCTACCACAGACCTATTTTATCTGATGCTTCTTTTATTGCTTATAATTGTAGTCAGCTCTGTGTTCAGATATGAGTACAGCACCTAGAGCTGAATACTGCTAACTGCCAATCCACAAGTGTAGCCACCTTTCCCACTTTACTTGTAACACCAAAGAAGAAAGTAATGAGCAGCAGAATATGGAGAGGGGTTACTCATGTTCATTGCCTGTGGGCAGTGTTCGCCTCTTGTTATTGTACTCATAGCTGAACAAATAGCCGTCACCACTGCAGTGAGTTTTTTAGCTTTTTATTCTCCAGTTTGCAATATCAGCAATCTGGTTGCTAGGGTCCAATTTACCCTAGCAATCATGCATTGATTTAAATAAGAGGCTGGAATATGAATAGGAGAGGCCTGAATAGAAGGATGAATAATTAAAAGTCACAATAACAATACATTTTTAGCCTTACAGAGCATTTGTTTTTTAGATGGGGTCAGTGACCCCAATTTAAAAGCAGGAAAGAGGCAGACGTCAAGAAATTCAAAAACTATAAAAAATAATGAAGGCCAGTTGAGTGGTTGCTTGAAATTAGCCAATACTAAAAGTTACAGGGATACTGTCTGTTGCTGCTCCAGCAGAATTCTGCACTGAAATCCATTTCTCAAAAGAGCAAACAGTTTTATTTCTATTCAATTTTGAAATCCAACACGGGGCTAGACATTTGTAGCACTATTAACTGATGTACTTTGAAAATGACAGGATCCCTTTAACCTACATTTGAAATGAAAATGTATAGAAATGTTGTATTTTCTATACTGAACCAGAAAAAGAGTCAACAGTCTAATAACCACAATGTTCCAGCCCTGTCTGTGGCACTGCACATGCTCAGTATGTTCTGGGCGGCTATGGAGAAGCTTAGGAAATAATCAAACAATAGCTGGGCTTCGCCTATGACTACTATTCTAGAAGCTGATGCTACAGACCTGATTATTTTATTATGATACATAATGCACTGGTTCTTGAGCTGCCCTGTCATTTTAAGTCATTGATTTTCTGGATAAGGGAATGTTCCGTAATTTGGATCTCCCTTTAAGGGGCCGATTTATCAAAGTGCGACATGAGTGCTCACCGTTGAAAAATCCCATTTTCTATTCATTCCTACGGGATTTCTAGAAGAAAATATGTTCAAATTATACTAGTTTAAAACCGAAAATTGAGCTCTTCTGCTGCAGAGAGCACAATAGCGTTCTCCAAACTAGCAATGCCCCCTCAACCTGCTCCAATGCTAGAGTGGTAATCTGGTGAGGGGAGGGGGTAGAATTGGGGCTGCTCCCTCAGATGGTAGCAGCCCCCAACACAGCCCTGGATGGTGCAGACCATTTGAACAAAGTCATTTTTAAAACTGTATAGGGGAATTTCATTTTCTGGTTTTCCCAAAAAGGCTTTGGATAAAGTATATTTACCAAAACTGATTTTATTTTTCTTAAATCTTATTTTCAGAGTGGGTCTTGAAGTGTATGCCCAGCTTAAATGAACTGTATCTTTATCATACCCGTGTGTCATGCCATGATATTTATTCACCCGTTCTTAAATATTCAGCATTGTGAACAAATAACACATTCACACGTCTCTTCCCTTGCATGTATGATTGTGTTATACCCACAATGCACTCAGTCTGCCTAATATTAAACTGTGATCCAAGTCAACATTGACACGCAGAATAATCTGATTTCCTTTCTCCTTCGCTTTTCCTCGTTACCCAAAACGCCTGAATGTATTTAACATGCTCAGTCTTTCAATCTATTATTGAAACATTAAAGTTAAACAAACGCCAAATAAGTATTTGCTATTATGTCTAGAACACAGTAGATGAAAATAAAGTGGCTTTTATGAAATATGTGCATTCCATATCATTATACCTGAAGATAAATGCCCCTGCCCTTGTTATATTAGAAAATCAATATTTGTAAAATTGAAACAGTATAGGTTTGTATTGATCCCGGAGGCTAAATCAACAAAGCAAGGCAGTGTAACAGCTTTCTCATGTGACATGCAGCCCTATAATGCCCAACTATCAATTTTACTTTTCCAATGATAAATC
Organism: Xenopus petersii; assembly: GCA_038501925.1. Taxonomy (NCBI): domain Eukaryota; kingdom Metazoa; phylum Chordata; class Amphibia; order Anura; family Pipidae; genus Xenopus; species Xenopus petersii. Next base: position 32,131,840 of record CM076674.1, read on the forward strand.
ACCCTGAAAATTGAATGTCAGTTTTTTACCGCTGATATATTGTTTTTTTTTCCCTTTGCACTTTAACCTTTACTGACCCACGGAATTGGTTTATAAGAGCTTAGCATTGCTGTAATTAAGTAACAAATACAACCTGTTTTCTCTGCCTTTGTGAGAGAGATTGGCTTGCTTGGACACTTGGTAACAGTTTTTACAAGAGCTATGAGTAGTAGGTTGACGTTGTGATCTATGGAGAATTAATTGCTTTGTTTGATTTTAGAGGATTCAAAATAACCTGCACAAAAAATGATTCCAGTAATAGTCTAGTAGCATGAAGGTACCCATGAAATTAGGGATGCACCGAATCCAGGATTCGGCTTGGTATTTGGCCATTTTCAACAGGATTTAGATTCTGCTGAATCCTTGTGCCGGGCTGAACCGAATCCGAATCCTTAAAAACTAATTTTTTGTAGAGTAACGGTAGAACAGGAAACCAAATAAACATAAGGATGGGAAATAGAAAAGGGGGTGACAGATCTGAGACCAACAGTAATAGCAGGACATAAGCCTTGTGATTATAGTCAAAAATAAGCCAATGGGCAAACAAGCGAATAGTCAATATACAGGCCAAACTGAGGTGGAGGAAGAGGTCCAAAAAATCAATTACCGTAGCTTCACCAAGTATCCAAAACCACAACCCAGACTTTTTAAAACAAACAGATATGATGGAAACAGGACTTGGAACAGAAAAAACAGAAAATGAGATTTGTGTGGAGCAGGATGAGATTTGTGTGGAGCAGGATAGGAACACAAAATGTCTTGGACTGGGGTTCAAATGAAAGGGGTAATTCACCTTTAACTTTTAGTATGATGTGTAGACATTGATATTCTGAGACACTTTGCAGTTGGTCTTCATTTTTTATGGTTTTTCAGTTATCTAGCTTTTTAGTTCACCATCTCTCCACTTCTAGTATTTGGGTATTTTAGCAGTAGGGTTTCTAGGTTCTTATTTACCCTAACAAATGGGCAGTGGTGTAAACGAGAGATAGGGATATGAATAGGAGAGGGCCTACTAGAAAATAATAAAATTGTAGCTTCTCAAAGCAATAGTTTTTGGCTATACGACTATAACTAATGAAACCCGAATGCAAAGTCTCTAAGTTAATAAATGGTTAATTTGAAGGTGAACCATCCCTTTATGGCTTTAGGCAATGAGTCATTGGTGAGTCAGTGCAACTCTGTAGAAAAAAAAAAAGTCTGAAAAAAACAGTTGTGAAATAAAACTTGCACGGTACCCTCTGGGTTTCCATCTTGTTGAATGGAAAGTGATGGCGGGCAAGGAAGGATATTACTGACTGCTGTAAATCTCCTTAATGGGCACCTATTGGGAAAAATGTATTACCCCCAATCAAAGGTGTGGTTTATTAGAGCCCAAACTCTGGTTGGGGGTAGCAGTATTTTTATATTCTTTGAAATTGCCCCCCGCCAGCGATAAGACACTCGCACGGGGTAGGAGCTCCCGGTACGAGCAGTCATGTTGGGGCACACGCATGCACATAATGAACGGATGCCGCAACTTGGTCATAATGCGCTATGTACAACATGACTGCCCACACTGGGAGCTCCTTTCCAGTGCAGTATCCTAGTGCTGCTGGGGGGCAATTTAAAACTGTTAACCCGGACCTTTGGTTGGGAATAATATTTTTGCCCAACAGGAGCCCTTTAAAAGCACTGAGAGAATCATCAGCCCAGTGGTGCCATAGCCCTTACCTAGCAGATCACTTGTTGCTATTGACGTTTCCATTAAAATAACTGACCCCTTTCTTTCCGAATTTAAAGCGCAAGGATGTTTTCTTTTGAATGATCAGAATTTACCGTGCTGTCTCATGAGATATGATTGGTCATAAAGGAGCAGGTGTAAGCACATCTATGTCACTGGATAAGAACATTTACAAATAACTGGATTGTTATGTGTGTGGGAGCAAATCTGTCCTGCCTCCAGCACTGAGAAGCCAGTTAGCTTTAGTCACTGACAGCTGACAAAGTGCCTTCCCCTCATGCCGGCACCACAGAACCAGAGTTGGTTTGACTGGTTATTGATTGGGAAGTTTGCTGCTTTATAATTACTTCTTGCTTGAGGAAATGTGCTCCGTATTGATCCGCAAGGAGTCAGTTGAAGAGCGGTCTCCCTTGGCTAGCCGTGAGTGTCATCTTTCAGCCATGATAAATGGTAACGCTGGGACTTGGCATAATTGCTTTCTGGTGGAAATAATCTCCGGGCTCCTTTCCCATTTAGTGTAAGGGTGATACCACAATCAGCTCCATCTAAAGGCCATGATTTACAGGCCTAATCAGTTCATGGAATAAGGCAGGTCTCATTGTCTTTTAAGAGCAATGTGTGCCAGACTAGAAAAATAAAATGCCAGAGAAGCTCTCCCAGAACAAATCCTTCCATTTTTCCACTCACACATGATTAGACCTTTAGTTCTACTGGGCAGTGCGCAAACACAGCAAATTCTGCAACTCTTTTGTCTTTGCTTTTACATCTCTGTTTTCCGTGCACATGATGTCCACTTGTTGTAACCAGCCTGGGTGGAATTAACAATGGCTCAAACATTTAGGTACACCAGGCCAATTTAAGGAGAGGGCTCTACTTGGCTGTATTTATATATTGGCACCCGAGGGCCTGTGCTTTGGGTAGCACCTTTAAAGGGGCGGCCCTCATGTGCCTATATAAAATTTTTAAAAGAACTTACCATCTAAATCTGGAGGTGGAGTGAAGGGTCTAGGATGACAGTGGACCAAAATACAGCAATGGGCTCTAAATTAAGGGAGTTATTTATCAAAGGTCGCATTTTAGAGTTATGTGAGCTGTTTTAGACCTCAAATGAACTCACAACTGGATTGGTTTCTTGTTTAAGAAAAAGCTTACATGGAAAAAAAACTCTCATCAGTGAGTTCAGGGTTAACAACCCAAAAACAATTGATTGCGTTTTTGAGCAAAACCCTCCAGAAAAAACTCGAATGCCACGAAGGCTATTAACATGTTCAAATTGTTCAAGGGACCTCTATCATTGAATTCTACATGCCCTCAGATTTGAGCTATTTCCAGGGTCAGGGTATATTAAATTTTGAAAAATTTGAGGTTTTTTTTTTACCCTAAAAATCGATTTATGACTCAAATATACCCTTGAATTATTTGTGGCAAAAAACAACTTGACCCTTAATAAATCTTCCCCTAACTTTGGGTTGTTGGGTTGTACATCTATTTTATATTGGCCAGATGATTTTCAAAAACAAGAAGCCTATATGTTAAAATGTTAGATTTCAAGATTGATATTCAAAAAAAATTGCAAATCCGAATGAAAAAAATTCCCCAGCTAAATCCTGCCGAGCTCTTATAGAAGTCAATGGTTGGTGTCTTTTTAGAACTCAAGCTGTTTTATTTTTTGAGTTATATTAAAATTAATGGAAACATTTGTAAATATCCATGGGGCACAATAATTTTTTTTTTTTATTCTAACGATTGATAAAGATTTTATTCATTATTTTTTAAGAGATTGAATAGTGAAAAAACTCAAATTTTTCAATTGAATATGAATAAATCTGCTGGCCCTTGTGCTAAATTGTGAATGGGCAAAAAATACAAAAATTACAAAAAAATCTAATTGTGTTAAAGGTTTAATATTTTATCTGTAAAACCCTTTGTAGGAGGTTGTGATAAAGACTATGGGGACTTAATCAGCATTTCTTTTAACCGTCATTCATTGCACCTAATTTGTGACGTCTTGTGAACAGGACCCTCTGTCCTTCTCTTTCAGCATTTCTGTTTGTGTTTGTTGTGTCGTTCCTATTGATCCCAGTCACACAGGGCTAAAGGAAATGTTGGTGTTTAATAAATGCATGGGTGACTGGCCTCTATAGATTCATTGTAATAATCTATTTTTCCAAATAAAGTTGAAACTAGCCATTTTACAGCAGCAAAAATTCTGTACAGTAGTCGTTTTAATGTGATTGGTTTAAAGGAAAACTATACCCCCAAAATGAATACTTAAGCAACAGATAGTTTATACTAAATTGAATGACATATTAAAGAATCTTACCAAACTGGAATATATATTTACATAAATATTGCCCTTTTACATCTCTTGCCTTGAACCACCATTTCGTGACTCTATCTGTGCTGCCTCAGAGATCACCTGACCAGAAATACTACAACACTAACTGTAACAGGAAGAAGTGAGGAAGCAAAAGGCAGAACTCTGTCTGTTAATTGGCTCATGTGACCTTACATGTGGTTTGTATGTGTGCACAGTGAATCGTACGATCTCAGGGGGCGGCCCTTATTTTTTAAAATGGCAATTTTCTATTTATGATTACCCAATGGCACATACTACTAAAAAAGTATATTATTATGATAATGGTTCATTTACATGAAGCAGGGTTTTACACATGAGCTGTTTTACTCAGTATCTTTTATTAGAGACCTACATTGTTTGGGGGGTATAGTTTTCCTTTAATGTAATTGGTAAGGACAAGGTTTTAAAATAAACATTACTTTTTTTAATTAATGCTCCTCCAACACAAATACTAAGCCATTAAAAGGTAGTACACATTGATTTTTAGAAAAAGTGTGTTTTTTTTTAATGTGTATTTAATTCTATATTTATCCACGACCACCATTTTAAAGTAAAATTTTAAAGTAAAGCTTTAAAAAAAATTCCTGCATTTCATGGACTTAAGGTGGCCATACACAGGCCGATAAAAGCTGCCGACAGTCCCCCGACGGGCCAGATCTCAATTGGATGGGACGAAAAATCCCGTTGGATCGCGGCCACATCTATTCGTTGATGCTGTCCCACGATCCGACCGCCCATTGTTATTCAATAGGATCCGATCGGTGGGTCCTAGGGCCCACGATCGGATCAGCCCGATATTGCCCACCTCAAGGTGGGCATATCGGAGGGAGATCCACTCGTTTGGCGACATCGCCAAACAAGCGGCTCTCTCAGTGTATGGCCACCTTTACTCTCATCAGTGCAGAGAGCAAATTGTAATTTTGAGTGCAAATAACAAGTTTTTGTAATGCAGTGCTCTACCCAGAAATTCTTCACTGCTTAACGCATATGTGTCTGATGTACAGATGCACCGAATCCAAATCCAAAAAACATGTGACATTTTATCACACACCAAGAGGTTAAAAATTATTTTTCTCTTTACCCCCTTTGTTTTGTTTAATAATAATATAGTATATATTATAATACATATGCAAATTAGGGTTCATATTTGGTTCGGTATTCATGTGAATCATTCACAAAGTCCCTAGTCTGCTGCATCAAATTCAATGCAATTGCACTTGAACCTCACTGTAAATAGACATAATCGGGCTCAAGTTTTCCAAGTTTACACAATTAAATTGTTAAGAGAACTGGGGGAATGTGAGGAGAGCAGTGACATCTAGGAAGTGCTGAATGGAAAGTGAAAGTAATTGTCTGCCCCGCCTCTATGCCTAAGGTATAGAGGAGGGGCAGGCGATATTTGATTGACAGCTGAGATTTTCAAGTTAGTTTACAACTATGAATGCTTTAATATAAAAAACAATTTGGATTTCATGTTTAATTTAAAAAATAGTTACTATACAGCTTTTTATGTCTGGTTGGCAAGTCCACTTTGAACTTTATCTTAATAAGATAGAACTGTGCCATGTCAGTCCAGAGACATTCTAGCATGTAGAGTTATTCTAGCCACTACATGACTTCCTAGCTGGTTGGGATGTTCTAGTATCTAGTGATCTAGGGGCACATTCACTAAGCTCGGGTGAATGAATAGACGTAAATTCGCCTGAGTAGAATGATTCGAATAGATCGAGTGCCAAAACGCTGCGAATATTCGCCCATTCGATAGTTGAAGTATTGTCTCTTTTAAAAATCGTTTGACTGCCTGCTTCGCCAGATTAAACCTACCGAATTGCTTTAAAAGCCTATGGGAAAGTCCCATAGGCTTGTTTTCTAAGTTTTTGATCGAATAAAAAGGCATTCGATCGATCATTCGATCCAATGAAAATCCTTCGATCGAATATTCGATTGTGCGACTATTCGCTGGGCGTGTAAATTCGCCCGAATCCCCTATTCGATTCTATTCCCCAGTCGAATTTCGAGGGATTTAACCCCTCAAAATTCGACCCTTGATACATCTGCCCCCTAGTGTTGCAAATAGCAGATTCGCTTGCATTTCTTTTAAGTAAGGGGGTATCATTATTTAAAGAAAATCTGGCAATAGTTTCAGATGATTGCAGCACAGCTGAGAAAGGTTTGTGGAAAGGTCAGCTTTAATGATTGTCTTTAGCCAAATAAATGCAAGAGTTTTTCCAGCAGGGACTTTGCTTTTCAGTACTCTGTCATAAATTTCCTGTCCACACATCTGGGAATTTGAAGTGAAATGTTTTTCTTTATGACCGCAGGGTTCTATATTGTGTAAATGTTCAGTTTTTGCATTACCAACTCTCTATGTGTGAAGACTTCTAATTCGGCAAAAACAAACCTCGGCATTTGCATCGCTGAGCGTTATCGGGTAATGGAATATGTTTGTTTTTCTCAATGTACCTGAAATATGAGTGCTGCCCCCCCCCCCCACCTCAGTATAATCCGTAATAGTGTTCTATTTTCTGGCAAGTCGGCTTTTGTTGTGACCACAGCTGGCCTTTTGCTGTTCACAGCTGAAAAGTGAAATCAATGCTGGTCTAACACAATACAGATGAAAGCCATAGTGATCTTATAAAGGCATTTTCTGACATTTTATCAGCCCTTATTCAGGAAAGACAAACTCATAGAACCTTAGCATGTTAAAGACTACAACTCCCAGCATTTCCAAAGAGCCAAGGGCCATTGAGAGCTTTTGCCAGGAGTTGTAGTTTGCATAATGAACTAGGAGTTATGTATTCCTGCATGCATTTTGGCTGCTGTGGGGATCATTCTTCAAAGGGGTTGTTGATGTTTGTGTTAAATTTTAGTATGATGTAGAGAGTGATATTCTGAGACAATTTGCAATTGGTTTTTCATTTTTATTATTTGTGTTTTTTTAGTTATTTAGTTTTATTCATCAGCTCTTCAGCTTGCAGTTTCAGCAATTACCCTAGGAACCATGCATTGATTTGAATAAGAGACTGGAATATGAATAGGAGAGGGTGTGAATAGAAAGATGAGTAATAAAAAGTAGAGATAATAATGTATTTGTAGGCTTACAGAGCATTTGTGACCACCATTTGAAAGCTGGAAAGAGTCTGAAGAAAAAGACAAATAATTCACGAACTACAAAAAAAAAATTAAAACCAATTGAAAAGTTGATTCGAATTGGCTAAATGTTAGCCTAAAGGTGAAACACCTCTTTAATGCTTATATGGCTGCCTATTAGGAAGAGGTAACATAGGATAGTAGTAAGATAAAGGTGAGTTTAGATGAAACCTGCCTTTATTCATTTCATTTTATAAGCTTAGAGTGCAGTCGCTGATAAGGATCTGGCTGGAATGCTCCTAAATTACAGCCAGGGTGATGCTGACCAGTCTTCCTTCCTTTTTTAATTATCACTATTCAGAGCAATTAGCACAAATGTAGGTAATTCCTGGAGAGCCTTTGCAATGTTACTTTCCAGATCAATAAATGTTCGTTTGGAAATTGCAAAAAAAAATTAAAAAAATAAAATAGTGTTCAGCTGTGATCTGTAATTATTAAGTCACCATCCAGACCCTTGGTTTTGCTCTGGATGCCTGGGGAAACCTCTCCCAACCACCATTAGTGGAGACAGGTATGAAAGTGAAAACCTAAACATTCCCATAATTAGAAGTCAATTTAATAATGTTCTTTTGTTCTGTTTTATTTTAAAGTGGAACATTAAATAGAACTTGGATGCTGTTAGGGTAGAACTACAAGGGTGATTTAGGTCTGATCCGATGCTACGTGACGAAACGCTGGCGTCAAAGCGGATGCGACGACGTGAAGTTGTAGGAATGTCGGATGTAGACACATCATGCAGCCGTGTCGTGTCGGATGCATGCTGCGACTTCATCTCCTTAGAAGGTTTTGTCTTTTATAAGGGCTCTTACACACTCAGTTTTACCCGCGCTCCCCTGCGTTGCTCTTCCATTCAGCCGCAGGGCAGAGCAGCTGTAGACGTTCTCAATACCCTTCTGTGAAGGGGGCTATAAGTGCTAAACTCAAGTTGGGACGCAGCATGTTGCATTTCACTTGCTTTGGCGCATACATGCATCTGTGTGAGTACAGCCTCCTTCATAGTAATTAAGTGCGTCTTCCCCTGCGCTCCCCTGCGGTTGAACGGAAGAAAGCGCAATGCAGGGGAATGCAGGAAAAAACGCCCGTGTGTAAGAGCCCTAAGAGTAAATTGGAAAAGTCTTAAATTCATTTAATTTAATTAATTTGAATTCATCTGTATTTTATATGTTAGTATTTAACACAGTTTTGGGGTACAGCAATTGCAACTTCCTTTCTATGAATGTGTCAATAATGGGTGTGTGTGTTCTCTAGTTAACTGCATTGCCATGTGTCACACTAATTTGGATCTTTCTCATGTAGATTGATTTTTTCAGTGGCTATAATTATTTTCTATTTCACATGGCTGAGCACAGTAATATAAAATACTTGATGTTCCAATATTGTCACATTGTTTACTTATAACCCATCTTCCATTACCCCTAACTTGCTCTGCTCCTGTAAACTCTCTATGGTGGATGCCCAGTGTTGACCTGGACCAACTAGGGCCCGTAACCCGTTATTCAGAACACACTCTCATTTATATTTAGATAAGATCTATCTTCCACAGAAAGGTTCTCTGTTCTGGTCAGTCCAGTATTGTACTGTAAGGAACTTACCTGGTGGTCTAGTGGGGGGACGGCAGGGACGCTTGCCGCCCCCTCGGCGGGGACGCCCGTCGCAACGGACAGCTTCTGTTGGGCCGCCGGCGTCTTAAGGCGCCCACGGCGTGCTCTTGGGTAATTTAAAGGCGCAGGCGCGCTGACGTAGTGATGTCAGCGCGCAATGGCGCGTAATTTAAACACTATTTAAAGCCCATTAGGGCTGTGGGACCTTGCCCGTGATAGGATATTGTTTCCTGGTGCTTCTGAGCCTTGTGCTATATTCTGAACCTGTTTGATTCCTGATTTTGACCCCTGCCTGGCTATTTTGACTATTCTGACTTCTGGATTCTGACCCTTGCCTGATTACCGACTACCTCCTCTGATTAACCCTCTGATTGACTTCCTGGTTTGACTCTTGCCTGCCTGATAACGTTTATTCTCTGCCTGCCTCGACCCGGCCTGTTCTGACTACTCATTTGCCTAAACGCCTTGTACTACGATCTTCTGTCCAAAAGACTTTGCTTTACTGTCATGCCCCTCTGCCTATCCAGAACCCTCATCTTGCACCTCTCGTTTAAGTCCAGGTGGCATCCAAGTAAGCCGAGGGCTCCTCCCGAGGCCCAAAGGCGGTCACACTACTGGTGAAGCACGAGCCGAGACCAGGGTGCCTGGTGTTTGTTCTGGTGTTGGGTGCCGACCGTGACATGTACATTTCTTCTTTTTTCACAGGACTTGAGAACTGTTCTTTTGGTCTTATTTTTCTTCAATCTTATCTTGTCCTTTTCATCCCAATAGTCTTAAAAACTCAACTACTGAATTTCCATGTACTGAGCTGCTTCTAAATCTAAGAGGGCGTCATAACCCCCCCCTTTTTTTAACATGATTTTTTCCAGTTTAATTGAGAATTATGTACGATTTTGGTTATTTTACTAGACAGGGCAACTTCTGACATTGAAAGTAATAATCTACTTCCTGTTCATACAATAACAAAATTAATTAGCAGTGTACTGTAAAGTCTTGTGTATAAAGAAACCGTCCCTCCCCCAGCTGCAGCCTGTTAGGCTGTGCGATAAGGAGCAGCTCATTATCCATTGAGTTCTTAGTGGGCTCTTGATTTGTTTTGATCGGAATCAGGAAGTAGAATGTGACTTTACTTTCAGTTATAGCTTTTGCCCTATTAAGTGCATGAAATAACAAAAAACATGCCCTATTTTTTTGGACTAATACCGGAAAAAAATGGTTGTTCGGTTGATTTTGCCTTTACTGCCAGACAGCCATTACATATATGCACGCCATCACTCCATTAGAATCCCATGGATTTGCAGTAAGTATGATAGGAAGGCAAATCTTCTGCTGTTTGATGCCTCCAAATAACAATATGGCAGAGCAGGAAGGGCAACTCCCTTTTTATATATAAACACTGTCCAAACAAGAGGATCTGGCAATCTATGTAGATGTCTTTAACTATACTTCATGTTGGGTTGGTGAAAAGTTAAACTTCATTATTTATCCATTATTATTATTATTATTATTATTATGATATGTATTATTATATATTATTTATTCTTTATAATTTTTATATTATTATTATATTATTTATTCTTTATAGTTTTTATATTATTATTATTATATTATTTATTCTTAATAGTTTTACTCTTTCCAGCTTTCAAATGGGGGACAGTGACCCCATCTAAAAAAACAAATGCTGTGTAAGGCTGTAAATTTGTTATTGTTGCTTTTTATTACTCTTTCTATCCAGGCCTCTCCTATTCATATTCCAGTCTCTTATTCCAAGCAATTCATGGTTGCTAGGGAAATTTGACCCTAGCAACCAGATGGCCGATATTGCAAACAGGAGAGCTGCCGATTAAAATGCTAAATAACTCAAAAAACAGAAATAAAAAGGCAAATAGTCGCAGAATATCACTCTCTACATCACACTAAACAGCCCCTGTAACTGCATAAAACTGTGGTTTGCATCCAATTTGTTAGTTTATTTTTGCTTTTTAAGTGTGTGGTTCTCTTTAGTAAGTACAAACTGATTTGTTTCTAGCAAAGCCTTTATCTCACACATCAGCTAATTGCTTGATAGCAATCTAGTAATTCATTTGTGGCTGCGACAGGCATATTTCATTTGGCAACAAACAACGTATTTATGGCAGACGTTAAATGTATCTCGTGAATTGATTGCTTGTGTGTGCACTGAAACCGGAGAAGGCATCACAGGGAGGTTTATATACAGAAAGCAATGTAGTACAAATTTCCATAATTGGCAGTATATTTTTCTTTAAATACACAGGCACTAATTATAATGCTATTAAAAACACCAATTGTGAGTTTCACTGTGTAATTAACATTGAAAAACAGCAACTGCACGGCTGCGGTGCGAGTGGTACATTCCAGCCTTCTCTGCTTCGTTCAGAGGAACTCTGTTCATTTTAATGTCGATTGACTTGTATTGACACTTTGCCTTTCTGTTTACACCATATAACCCTGTAAGGAATGGCTATAGTTTGCATGCTTGTCAGGTTAAAGCCTGTTTCTGTTATTTTTGGGTTACACTCAATTTTGTATTTTAACAGAGCACCTAGCCAAAATATAGTATTTCCAAATATTTATGTTTTGTGCAATTATGGGTTTAATTTCTGAATTTTGCCTAGTTTTTCCCAATACTATTAGCATTCACCCTCATACTGTATGTTGCCCTGAACGGGATTTTATTAGGCAAAGTCTTAATACAAATGCCAGATCTTGATATCCCAGAGCTTTTATTTATGTTTATGTAGACATACTTTGGATTTGGAATTAGCTTGATATATCGTTAAATTGATACAACTGATATTGTACATTTCCAAATTACTGCTAAAGCTGCCGCGACTTTGCAGGTTTTGTTTCTATGGAGTATTCTGTCCCTGCACCAAATTACTCTTTCTCCCAACAGTCTTGGTAGTTCTTGTGCATTTTAATATATATATATATATATATATATATATATATATATATATATATATACAGGAGACCAGGAAAAATGGTGTTAAATCCAGGAAAATGTTGTAAAATCGAGGTTCCACTGACTGACTGACTCTGTGTGTGTTATATATATATATATATATATATATATATATATATATATATATATATATATATATATATATATATATACATGGGATCCATTATCCAGAAAGCGCCAAATTATAGGAAGGCCATCTCCCATAGGTTCCATTTTATCCAAATAATCCACGTATTTAAAAATGATTTCCTTTTTCTTTGTAATAAACAGTACCTTATACTTGATCCAAACTAAGATATAATTTATCCTTATTGGAAGCAAAAACAGCCTATTGGGTTCATGGTTTTCTGGTGGAATAACAGATCCACACTAAAACAAAAACCAGACAAATTAATTTCCACACCCGCAGATCCTATAATAAAAACATGTAGCTTACATGTATCACATACTCTAATTGTGTATATAATAATTAATGAAGTTTTTTTTCTTATAGTGACTGTGCTTGTATTTAGTTCTGCCATACCTTGATTGTGCATTGATTCCTTATAGGAGAGATGAGAGTCTCTGGTTAGTACAATACCAAGTGGGAGCGTACCTACACTCCATATAGCCATGCTAGTTTCACATTATCAAGCTGAAGGAGCATTACATTAGGAGGATACTGCACAACGATTACACTAATTTACAGCCTCTACATTGTAACCTCTGAGAACACATTTGGCGGGTCCATGCAAGATGGATGGGAGAACCTTAACGTGGATACTCATATACTGGGCTTGACATCATTTTAAGCCTTATTGATTGTGTTTGCTTTGAGCTAGAGACACAAGTTTTGCCGGGATTGAAACAAGACAAGGGGAAGGCTGTACATTGAATCCTCGTACCATCAAGCACTCAGACTGAAAAATGACTTGGATTTAAATTCACTATTTAGTTTCATGGGAACCCATTTGGTCATATCAACACCTGCGGTGATAAGCTCCAAGTTCCACCCTTAGCAGTCTCACATTTAAAGTGTGCACTTTATCTTTGGGAAGTGCTATCAGATACGTTTCATTAATGCGCTTGCACAATATATATATTCGGCTTGTTATCTTTCAGCTGTTTGCTAAAGTATTTGCTTTTATTTTAAAGAAAGCACAGTCTGAATGATGAGCTGCCTTATATATCTCATATATATATATATATATATATATATATATATATATATATATATATATATATTATGGAGAATATTTGCGCTTCTCAGTATGTGGCAGCATTTAGGGTCAGGGCACACACTCCGATTCAGGAGATTGGTCGTCCGGCGACTATTCTCCCCAAACTGCCTCCCGCCGGCTAGAATGTAAATCACCGGCGGGATGGCACTCGGATCACTTTGTTTTGCCTTACGTGGAAACTTCAGGCGACTTCGGAAAGCGAAGCACTCCGAGTGCCATCCCACCGGTGATTTCAATTCTAGCCGGCGGGAGGCAATTCAGGGAGATTAGTCGCCCCGAAGAAGAGGAGATTTGCCGCCAGGTGACTAATCTTCCCGAATATGACCGTGTGCCCTGACCCTTAGGGAAAGGGATTCTAACACACTCTTTTGGGACCCTTTGTGTCAGTGATACCCTTTGTTATTGTTTGCATCTTGGATTGCTTCTTCCATCATACTTGATCTCCTGATCATTTCTCTTTTCATATGTGAATAGATTGAAGGAGGTGATGTCAGGAATTTCAGGCTATTTTTTTTTTAACCCCTTCAGCGTTCCCCAACCAGTGGCTCGCAGGCAACATGTTACTCACCAACCCCTTGGATGATGCTCCAGTAGCCTAAAAGCCGGAGCTTATTTTTGAATTCCAGGCTTGGAGGCAAGCTTTGGTTGTAAAAAAAACCCAGATGTACTGCCAAATAAAGCCTCCTATAGGCTGCCAGTCCACATAGCTAGTGGTAAAAACAGTTGGGATCCCTGCCTTAGCACCTTGGAAACCGAAATGCGAATTCCACCTTTACCACCAATCTTTTCCTCTTTAATGTGGTGCTGCATTTTTGAGTGATAGCGAGACACCAACCCAAACAGATTCTTCAGATCTGGATATACCATGACCACATATGCTCCTCCCCCAGCCACACTCTCTTTCGTCCAGGCCACACCTCCATGATAGTGCTTCATGATCTGACAACACTGAGGAATTAAATTTAAATGACTTTATGGTGTATTTCTGGTTATATTGGCATCCAGATGCAAAATTCTGACTGTAGATGACCAGGTCAGGAAGGTTAAAATCAGGGTGAAACTCAAAAAAAAAAAAAAAGGCAGAGTTGACATTTCTGGTTATACATGGCTGTCACTAGACAGAACCTGGCATTTTGCAGTGATTTAATACGCTTCCATATAGCAAGGAAGCAAAACACTAGCAATCCCCCAGTCTGCCATTGTCCTTCTAAAAAGCCTTGCCAATAGCCTCAAATTCCCACAGCTTTGTCTACATTTCTGTGACCCAGTCTTAAAAATAACAAAACACTCCATATATTGTGTATCCTAATAGTAATGCTGCTATTTTCAAATTCTTTGCAGGGTTCATTTGACCAAAACGCAAAATGTGGTATAATGAGAACAAGCTAGCGCAAAACAAACGTAATATGATAAGAAACTGTTCATGCTGTAGCTTGATAGATTATTTGGAGAAACTATAGATGTTAAAATGATATATAATTTATTATAATTTTTTTTAAAATCATTTTTCTTTGTTCCATGGTTTATAGAAAGCTCATTCATTCCTGCAGGCTCTGCATCTTCCCATGTTTCACTGTCCCTGGGGTACTTTTGTCATCAACTTTATTTCTCAAGTACAGTAACCCTGTTAACCCTTTGTTCATATATTATGCAAGACAGTACCTTTTTTTTTTCCAGACAAGATTAATTAGAACTAAGTAATAACTTCCATTGTATAAATTGTAAGATGCAGGCCCTTCCCAACCAGCCCTCGTGGAGGGAAAGAGGGGAATTATTATCGGCTTGGAAATGTGAATGACAATTAGAATTCTGTTGGCTCAAAAGAAGCAGCAGTTATTGGCCAATTCCTACCACTAAAAGTTTAATAGCTCAGTAGTCCTCATACGCCTGAACAAGGATTAACTGGGCCAGTCCTTCCAAGCACCCAACAACTCAGGAAGCTACCACTCAGACAGGGATGGTCAATTATTAAGGTGGATTCATTTTGATGGGGGGGGGGTGGAGTAATACATTCAAATGTTATTCTATGCCACATAACATTGCTAGAGACCCAGGAGTGTTACAAGCTCATCATTTTAGTGTCAGATATGGGATCCGTTATACATAAAGCTCCATATTATAGAAAGGGGATTTCCTTTTTCTGTGTAATAATAAAACAGTAGCTTGTACTTGATCCAAACTAAGATATAATTAATCCTTATTGGAAGCAAAACCTGCCTATTGGGCTTATTTAAAGAGGTTGTTCACCTTTAAAATTAACTTTGAGAATGATATTCTGAATTTGCAATTGGTTTTCATTTTTTATCATTTGTTAATAAGCTATTTAGCTTTTTATTCAGCAGCTCTTCAGTTTGCAGATTGAGCTATCTGGTTGCTAGGGTACAAATTACCTTAACAACCATGCATTGATGTGAATGGGAGACTAGGATATGACTAGGAGAGGCCTGAATAGAAAGATGACTTATTAAAAGTAGCAGTAACAATAAATTAGTAGCCTTACACAGCATTTGTTTCTTAGATAGAGTCAGTGACCTCCATTTGAAAGTGGGAACGTGTCAGAAGAAGAAAGCAAATAATTCAAAACTATACAGTATATAAAAAAAAAATAATAAAGACCAATTGAAAAGTTGCTTAGAAATAGCTATTCTATAACATACTAAAAGTTAACTTAAAGGTGAACCACCCCTTTAATGTTTACATGATTGTCTAGTAGACTTGAGGTATGAAGATCCAAATTATGGAAAGATCCCTTATCCGAAAACCCTAGGTCCCGAGCATTCTAGATAACAGGCCCCATGCATGTACTTTATTTATTAGAATACATACATTTCAGTGAGTCACGTGACAGATATTACACCACTAAACACAGCTTATAACTGATGACATCACTAAGCACCATTTCTAAATATATAATCTATTGCCTATCCTTGGCTCTTGTATTATATAAACATAATGAACACTAAAATTTAAGGTATGAAAGAAAAAAAAAAATTACAGAAAAGGTCTGTTATCCGGAACACCCCAGGTCCTGAGCATTCTACATAACAGGTCCCGATACACGTATATGCACAGAACAGATAACCTTACCTATGGGTTTTGGCTTTGGGGCCCCTCAAATATTTTATCGTAGGGCCCCATATCTTCTAACTACACTAAAATGAACTTGGCATTGTATGTCCCAGTCTGCACCAATACATATTCCGCAGTGCATATAATGAGCTTTAGCACGGCAGCCTGATCCTGGTGTAGCCCTTCTGCTAAATACCCTGTGCATTTGTGAATGAGCTTTTATTCATATATTTTTCATGCTTTCCCAGGAATACTTTCAGAAAAATAAAAGCAACCCCCGTTTTGTTTTTAATTTATTATCCCTTAAGGGCTTGTCTGTGATTTGCAGGCTACTCTGAAAGCGCCTGAGCCTGGCCCGAGCTAGGAAAACAAAGGCAATTTAACCTGCAAATGGCCGTGGATGGTAATGGTTAGTATTTGCTAGGAGCCATAAAATCACAGGAGCACTATATATACTGAGATAATAATTCACCCCGACAATTACCACATGCCGGAATGTTTTCGCAACTTTAATTCCATGTTATTAATAATAAATGAAACTGCAATTTTCGCAGGTTGCTGGGGGGCAGCACGGAGTCTTTCCAATGAATATTTCAGCACATTATTTTAATCATGCTTTCCACAAAATGCATAATATTTTATGCTTTTCAAAAACAGTCTGCTAAGGAGCCCTAGTCATTAAAAAAGCAAGTCGTTTATAGGAGAGGTTGCTCTTTGTTTTGTAAGTCTCTGGAAAAGAAAGCCAGCCGTGCCATTAATACCTGTAATCCGATGCTGCATTAGTAAATGGTGATTAATGTTTGGAGGACAAGGACAGTGGGTTTAAATATTTAAATGAACACAACTAAACAATAAAACAATCATTTACAATACAACAATGGAATGATGCGTTTAAATCTCCATCCCTTTATTCCAAGTGTGTTAATCACCTTGTGAACGCCAGCAAATTAATCTATCAATGGTATTTAACACCACATAAACTACAAAAAAATATATGGGACATCTAACAAATGTTGGAGAAACTGCGGTGGTCATACCCAGTTATACAAACTCTATGGAAATCAGTGGAGGTCATGATCCAAAAGATCACTAAAATCAAAATTCTGCTGACCCCAGCCTTAGCGCTATTGGGTATAATGGACCCAAGGTTAATATTACAATGTAACAAAGCTCGATTGTATTCTTTATTTGCAACCAGAATGGCCATTGCAAGGAAATGGAAGTCTCAAGATATTCCTCCAATACAGTCAATTATTTATGAATTAAACCGAGCGGCAACTTGTGAGTGCTCATTTGCTCGTACTCAGGGGACAATCTCCAAAATAGCAAGTTACTGGCAATGTATGCATGTATGTAATGACCTATGATACTAACATATATGTAACTACGTAACCATACAATTATGGATTCTTATAAATAAGTGTTTATCTCCCAGAGTAAAGCTTTTTTTTTTTTCTTTGCTTGTTTATTTATTATAACTTTGTTTATTGTAATTATGTAAATCTATGACTGAAAATCAATAAAAAATGTAAAAAAAAAAAAAAAAAAAAAAAATAACACAACTGTCAGTATATAATTTGCCCTTCTATAACAGTGTGTGTGAATATTTCATAATATTTACACATTGGCATGGGAATGTTTGTCATTTCTTGACAGAGCTGAAGGAAATGCATAGGAATTATTCCATACCTCCCAAAATTCCAGATGCAAAAACTGGTACATTTTAGACCATATCTCTTATCTACCCTGGTATAAGGTTGCCACCTTTTTTCCTCTAGCAGTTTGTGGGTTTGGGTAAATGGGTGGTGAAAATGGGAGCTGTAGAGACAGGTCTGTAATTAAAAGGGTTAATCTGGCTCAGTGGCGTAACTATAGAAGAAGCAAAACCCACGGTGGGGGTCAGGGTCCGGGGGGCCCAGATCGCTGAGTCTGCTTCCTCTAAAGTTAAGTGGAAATCTCCCCTCCATAGGCGCTCTCCTAATTGAGAGCTGGCGGGGAACAATGAAAGTCGGCAGTCAGATAGACGGGTAGATAGTAGGGGTAGAGGTGGCTGTGCTCACCAGGCCCCTCCTAAGATTTGGGGGTGTGCGTATTTACGCCACTGATTGGGCAGTGGAGATGGTCTGGGAAAGGAAGGATATACAGGGTATTAAAAAATTAATGGCAAATATATTGACAGTAAATGTATTACTGTAGCCCCACCCTGCCAGGTGGCAACCCTTTCCTGGCAACACCCAGTTATGCTAGCTATACCCTTAACACAAACTTCTTTTTATGAACTCCTTGCCCCTTCTGAGTCTGCAAGAAGAGGGTAACCCACTGAAATACTGTATGGAAGGATAATATGGCCATCCAACCTAAGCTTATACTGCAAAGATTATTTTGGTAGTAGTCTGATATTGCATAAAAATTACCCTTTCTTTTTGATGAAATCTTACATGTTGAAAATAATACCTCTACCTCTACCTTCCCTTTGCAACCTAAACCAGAGGGGGCAAAAAACATCCAGTTGTAGTTTTGACCCTATTTCCCTGGCTCTTGAGAAGGGACACGTAAGTGAACTTTTAAAACAGGACATGTTTTTAAGTAAAGTACGGTTCATCTGAGAGATTCTTCATTAAAATTTACTAGGGTTCTATCCGCTGCTCATTTGAGTAAGTAATGTTTTGTGTCTTGTCAGTAGAATGGCAGCTGTCAACAAATGCATGGAAGGTGACACCTGCCCATATCTTTTTAAAGTCATAAAAAAGGCACTCCCTTCCTCTATTTTATGTGCCCAAAGCAGGGGTTGGAGTAGGCACCGGTGGGCAGTAGTCTAAGGTAGTAGAGGCTTCAGAGGAAGTTGTGGGGATGGGGCCATACAACCAAGGATTAGTTATAGGAGTGCAAGATCCAAAGTGTAGTCTCTACGTGTGTGAGATTGTGAAGGCTATTCAGTTAGCAGTTTTGAGCTTCAGCCTTGAGAATAGGGGATTGTTGTTATTATTATTATTATTATTTGTGTGTCCCACCAGCAGACTTATACCAGCATATTGAGTGTGTAGACTATGTGTAGAGGTGAGCTCCTTTGGTGTTTGGAGGACTTGGGTACTCTGAAGCTAAAATAACTGCACGCCCTGTTAATGATCATTTCTCTGTACATTGTTATTAAATGAGTGGATATGAAATCGATGGGGACACTTCGCAAATAGATGAAACACTGGTAACAGAACATGGGAGGTTAGTTGTGTGAGACCCTGTGGTATACTGTGCAGGCCGTGACTGTGTGTCTAATGTAATTCACGTTTTATCAGGGTGCCTGCACTGGCCTGTTATAAGAAATGGAAATGTTTGATTTAGACGACTCATCGGATATAGAGATTTTAGCATAAACCTTCAGGTTTCATTGCACGTAATTGGGAGTATTGGAAAAGTTGGGATGCACAAGATAATAAATACAATTGCTGATTCAAGAATTAAATTTTATATTTTCGAGGGAATTACTAGCAGTGTAAACAGTGTAATTTAGAAATAAAAAAAATCCTAAATATCATGACAGAATCCCTTTAAGCTGCTGCTGAACTAAAGCTCCCGGCGTGCCTATGATTAATAACAGAGCAGTAGAAGGATGTACGGCAGCTCTTGCAACATCTCAATAGAGATGTGGGATGGAAACCAAATTGTTGTGTGTTCTCTACTCTTCTATCGTCCCTTGTACAATCACTACATTGGTGTAAAATGTGTCAATTATTGTAAATGTCATTGTTACAAACATAGATTCTAACAAGTATCATGTCCTGGTTTTGTAGCCAACTTCATGACTTCTGGCGGCTGGATTACTGGGAGGATGACTTGCGCCGGAGAAGGCGTTTTGTTCGCAATGCATTTGGATCTGCGCATTCCGAGGCTCAACTGAAATCTGCTATTGAATATGGTGAGTTTCTTTTCCTCCGTAAGTGCACATGAGGCTTCTAAGCACTGGAATTCTCACTAAGCACCACTTAGATGTAGTTAAGCACAGGTATCAGGTGAGCTTGATAACGGCAGCTATTTCTTTAATGCTCTAATTCACATTTCAGCAAGCAGATGTTTATCCCGCTCCCCTCCCTCTCTCCAAAGTTTGGCCTCATGGAGTGCATAGGAAACTTTAAGATGACCCTTTTCTGTTTAAGTACGTCCTTTACACCGATGCTATTTCTATTCCTCTTGGTAATACTAATGAGTTGAATAATTTATGAGCTTGTCATGTGAAAAGGATTTGGTGCAGTTTGATGTACTTTCAGCGTCTGCTGTTGGAATGCAATTACTAACCAAGCTAGAAGTAGTGAGGTTTCTATTTACCTTCATTATTTCTCATGTATATATATATGTGTGTGTGTGTGCATATGTATATACATTTAGTATATATATGTTTCTGAGTCTTTGTTCGGTGTTTAAAGAATAATTATTCAACTGCAGATTATTATTATTATTACTACAGTTTATTTTGAGAGAGAATGCTTTTGGGCATACAGATGTACTACTTCCTATAAATATCACACTCACAGCTGGTACCTCTCATTGAATATTCATTACACTGAGCCCGGTACTGAAAGTACTTTACCATTTCTGTTCTTATGGTTTATGAGTTGCACTTATTTCAGCTGTATATATTAAAAGTATTAATCATAGGAAGGGAATCCAGTGGCACATCACTGTTGGGTGCCCAGTATCTGATGGAGATTCTGGAACTCACTTATTGAAATATCTGAACTCATCTCTTTTCCCCCCAGTTTTGCAAATCAGTTTTAAACTGGCACCGCAGTATTGGGGTGGACTTCTGTAACCAGGGACTCATCACCCTTTTCGTTTTTCTTTAAAGCAATGAATTTTTTTAAATTAATGTATATTGGAAAGTTGCATAGAATTATGTTTTCTTTTATTCGGCAATTTTTTATTTTGGGTTTGACTTGCCCTTTAAGCCTACATTATTATGTATTTGTAAAGCACCAATATATTCCACAACACTGTACAAGAAATGGGTTTATACACTGCACATACATATTCTTTAATGATCCTGAGGGCCATTTGGTAAATTGCACTCCATAGGTGCTAAAACTATTACCTTTCTTTATTCTGTATTCCGAGAATCACTCCTTGTGTCCATGTGATTAATGGACATTGAACCCATAATGTACAGTATATTAAAGAAAACTATACCCCCCAAACACTGTAGGTCTCTATAAAAAGATATTGCATAAAACAGCTCATGTGTAAAACCCTTCTTCATGCAAATAAACCATTTTTATAATAATATTCTTTTATAGTAGTATGTGCCATTGGGTAATCATAAATAGAAAATTGCCATTTTACAAAAATAAGGTCCGCCCCCTGGGATCGAAGGATTCACTGTACTCACAAACATACCGACAAACCATACATGTTAGGTCACATGAGCCAATTAATAGACAGAGTTGTGTCTTTTGCTTCCACACTTCTTCCTGTTACAGTTAGAGTTGAAGTATTTCTGGTCAGGTGATCTCTGAGGCAGCACACAGACCATCACAAAATGGTGGTTCAAGACAAGAGATGTAAAAGGGCAGTATTTACTTAAATATATATTCCAGTTTGGTGAGATTCTTTAATATGCCACTTAATATGATGTTCTGTTGCTTAAGTGTTCATTTTGGGGGTATAGTTTTCCTTTAAGAATATTGGATGCATCTGGGTAATTATGTAGCTGGAGAAAGGATCCAAAATGATTACACTCATCAAAGAATTCAGAGACACAAAAACATCATTATTTCAATAGAGTATGCATTATGCCTTTCATCACATGTTAAAACTGCATGAGCATGATTCTATATATCACAGCTCATGAGACTTGGTGCTAAGGTCTTAAATCAGGGATTTGTACACTGTTCCCAGGCCCAGATTTGTGCAAAGGCCACAAAGGCCTGGACCAATGGCAACAGGATTTTAAGGGTGGCATGCTGCCTAGCCGCATCCTAATTTTTTCAGAAGCACTGGGGACTCTCAGGAGATTTAACAGCTCATGAAATCGCCTGCACACCTAATCTTCAGTGCTCCGGTGGAGCATGCACTTGCTAGGGCTAGGGGCCGGCGCGAGGACCAGTTACAGGATGTTCTTGAATAGGGGAACCTGATTCAGAAACAGGGCCTTCTATTTCCTACCATCTCAAGTGGAATAGACCCGCAGCATGGTCCCTGTATAATATGCCAGAGAGCACCATGGGGTACAGTGAGTTTTTTTTTGTCCCTCTTTAAAGGGGCAAAATCAAATGTAGGGAGATTTTGCCCTTCTTCCCCGGTCTACCATCATTCTGCTATGTTCTCCTGAATTTTAAGCATTCTCTCGATTTTTTTTGTGCAATTTCTCTTTAAATGCTGGGAACAAGGAGCATGCATGTTCAGGATGTAATATGGAGTGTGTACAAATGCATGTGTAGAATCAGCACCTTCAGAAGAGCATGCGTCTGATGTCACTTCTGGTTCTCGGAAACATTTTCAGCTACATGCGCTGCGTCTCCCCCTAATGTTCTTTTCACCGAAGTTGACCGCTCTGTCAACTATAAAGTCTTGCAAGAGTGCAGTGGGGTTCATTTGGAGGCAGCACAAAAAGATCCAAGTATTTAAGATCTGGAAAGGGAATAAGTAAACCTCTATTTCTCTCCTTAACTGTTTTTGGTTGGTACGTTGTTTGAGAGGCAAAATTCCTGTGGCAAAATCCATACTAGTTGTGATATGAGTATCTTAATAGACATATGCCGAATAAATTAACAGCACAAACGGGAAGTCAAAACCCCAAAATCTGTCCATTTTTTATTGTTTTAAAGTGGCAACAAATAAAAGCTTGATTTTATTTCATTGTTGCTCTAGAAGACCTCTGTAATCCAGGCACTATGAAAAGGCAGAGCATCTTGGCATTTACCAAGTTTAGAGGAAAAAAAAAACACAGCTTAGCCATCTTCTCACAAGCTAAATTGTCAGATAACATTTTGTGAATAAACTGAAATAAAATATTAATGCCTGAATCCGAAGTCAGCCATCTCCTGTGTGTCAGTGATTTAAGCCATCAGCTTAAGTAAGTGTGATGGTGTATTTCAGTAGAGAGCAAGGCAGCTTCAGCTAGCAAAAACACCGAGCTAGAATGACAAAGTTAATCAGTTATTTGGTTGGCAGTAAAGAGGTAAAGCAAAGACTCCTGCTGACAGCACTTCTGCAGTGTGGATGTGTGCCTGCTTAGCACGTTATGACCTTGAAGCGAGAAATACTTCTCCAACAGCTAGTCTAGACCTAAATCAGTATTGATGGTGTGTGGTGGCAACTGTACTGATACGATACCAGAGAAATGAAATTTGGTCTGCAGGGAGCCTCTGCCATGTACATCAGTCTAAGGCACTACTCTGCCCACAGCTTTACTTAGAAAGCACAAGGCTCAGAGTGCACGGAGCTTCCAATAAACTGATGTCACAAGTGCGTTTTCCCCGGCTTGTTCTACCTCCTGAATAATGATGTTTGGTCTACAGAAAATGCTTCCACTTACTTTGTCACTTTCTCTCCATTTAGTATTTATTGGGTATATAGTGTTTGCTTAGCACACTCTTCACAATAAAAAAAATACTGCTTGCATTATCTTATCTCTTTGGTGAAAGCCTCAGCGGAATGTTGTTAGCAAATGCCATAAATTTCCACTTTCCGCGTCCTTTCTGTTTTCTTACTGGTTTTGAGACGTTTCCTTACCTGCTTTTGAGACGAGTGTCTGCTCTGTGTTCCAAAGCAAGGGTGTATTTTTTTAATAGCAGTTTCTTGAGTAAAAACAGAGACTCACTTCAGATGTAATCTTGTCGGAGAAATGATTTATTGCTGACATTTTACTTTTCCATACAGCTGCCCTTGTACTCTTTGGAAAGGTGTTGAGTTTAAAGTGCCTGAGATATCTACACAGTGTATAATCTCTTTGCATCTCTGCGTTACACTTTCCCCCAGACACAATCGGCCAGCTGTATACACTGTCCATCCTAATGTATGATTCTTGCCCTTTATCTTCCCCAGAAATCCATATCTGGATGCACATAATTATTTACTTCTCCGATACCAAGGTTAGTCCTTAGTTCCAGGGACACGCTGCTCCTCACACATTTATGTTTAGTCAATCACAGCCAGGGAAGTGGTAGAAAAGTTAAATATACTTAGGACCAGATAAACACTACATTGAAGGGGTTTGTTAAAAAAATATGATTCTAGTCTTTTCAGGAGTTTGTGTTTCCTAGTACTGTTTCCAATGGGAACACAATGCATGCATTTCTTGCACATACAGGTATGGGATCTGTTATTCAGAATGCTTGGGACCTAGGGTTTTCCAGATAAGGGATCTCCATACCTTAAGTCTATTAAAAATCATGTAAACATTAATTAAACCCAGTCAGATGGTTTGCCTCCATAGGGATTAATTATATATTATTTGTGATCAAGTAGAAGGAATTGTTTCATTATTACAGAGAAAAAGGAAATCATTTTTGAAAATTAAAATTATTTGATTAAAATTGAGTCTATTGGAGGTGACCTTCTAGCAAATCAGAGATTTCTGGAAAATGGGTTTCCAGATAACAGAACCCATACTTGTATATGCTTTCTTCTGCTTGCAGATCAGTGTCGAACTGGACCACCATTATGCTGGGAAAACTCTTGGTGGGCATAGATGGCAGTGGGTCTTTGTCTATCATGGCCATTCCCAATGTCTACATGAACAAAGGGAAGAAATGGATGGAAAGATAGATGATAATATGTAAGGATGAATTATAAAGAGAATAGTGAGTGAGAAGAAACGGAAAATTAGTACATTGAGCCTGTGGTCAAGGTATCCTGGTAGGCTCCTGGCACCTCAGTCCAACACTGCTGCAGATCTACATTATCTGCCAATGTAGACTGTTGGATAGGAAATCCAGTTATTACAGTTTAATTAAAAGCCTTGGTCAGGAGATAGAGTATATGTAATAATAATGTAAGTGCATGTACTCTATTCTGTATCCCCATACACGTCACATAATGTCTCCTGCCCACAGGAATATGTTTTCTGTCCTATGGTTACAGGAACCTACATTATTATCTACACATATACTGTATACAGTAGACTCAGACACCTACATTATGACTACATGTACTATATCCAGTTGCTATAAACACCTATATAACTATATAATCTTCCCTGCGCCTAAAGGCACTTACATAACCTGCATGATTTTTATGAACATATGCACGCTCTCCCATTTCTTCATCTACCTGCACCTACTGTATATCAATGATCATAGTCTCTTTGCATCAGGAGTGAATAAATACACAGTTTCACTTTTCCATGGCCAGAGGCACGTTACATCCATGATCATGAGCTTTTTCATTAGCCACATCTCCAGCAGGGCATCTCCCTCTCGGCACACCATTTAATCACATTGGATTAAGGTGCACCATTAATACGACTCTTGGAGATCAGCTGCTTTACCTTTTTTTATAAGTCGTTTTTTCCAATAATACGTTGCCTTCTAATAGAGTTATAGAACAGCTGAACACAAGAATACTGCTGACATTGAAAATTCTTAAATTGGGGATTTGAAGGTAAAAAAAAAAAAAACCTGCTGCTGAACCCACTTGTGAAAATGCTTTGTGACTTAGAAAATGAGTAAACTCTATTAGCCGCCCTGTCAATATAAAGAGTTGCACTTCATTTCCCGTGCTTTCCGTAATAACCTTTCGATGTGTTAAACCAAGGCAAGTCACATAATCAAACTATATTGTCAGTGCTTCCAAGCTGTGCAAGCATGAAATGGAAAATTTGCTAATATTGATCCATTTCTCTTCCTTCAGTGTGTCCTTGATGCAGCTCCCCCCCCCTATCCTACCCAGCAATAGTTCATCTTGGTGCTCCAACCTTATCATTCATTCATTCATTAATGCAGAAGATTCAGAACATTCTTTTCTATTTTATTTTACTCCTAATAGTTTATTGCTTTATTTCATGGTATTAACTACAGTTTTTCTATTATGGATCTCTCTCTTGTCCTTTACCAACCAGACCACTGCTAAAGTCATTGGCCAAAGAATCCAGGTAGTGTGTGCAGGGATTATTGAATCTTTTGTAAATGCAGTAGCTTGTTGTATCAGAAGGTTCTTTTTGCACTCTCCATCAATAGTCACTCCTACTTAGGACTGTAATATTTCCATCAGCTTCAGTATTTCTATTTTCAAGATATATGGAGTTCGATAGTACTCAGTATTTCTATAGGCTAGAAGCTAATAATAATGGGATTGAAAGAGTGGCTTTCAAGAAAGACCACTGGGCATTGTTTCATTTCAGTTATTGGGCCAGTAGGAAAAGGTGATGGCTAGATCATGGAAACATCTGCTCTGGAATTTATTCTTCTCCTCTTGGATCCTTCAGTTGCTTGATGGTCACATGTAGCTAAAGGCACTTGTATAGCACTTTTCCCAATCCCAAAGAATGGCCATGCTTGATCTTCCTCTGGTATTCTCTGGGTAAGGCCTGGTGTAAATACCTTTTTAGTAACAGGATTCATTGTTCTCTTATAACTAACTTTTTGGAGATTCATACATTTTTAACACAACTTTTTTGGGGGTTTCTTCTGGGTTGCTCCACAAGATGAAGCTATATGATTTGCTCGCATATCTCATTGGTCCATCAGCTGCAGTGATATACTGGGTGACAAAAAGTCAACCTGCTCCCAAACCTAATCTGCCCTCCCCAGTCCCCAAACTAGAACCCTACAAACTGACAGACATCACCAAAGGAAGCAGTGTAAGGAGAAGCGGAAACACTTACTGTATATGAATAGCAATGGCTTGAAGGAGGAAGTAGGGGCATAAAAACAGTTCAGCCCACAACCTGCCAAGAACATGTGTTTGCTGTCCTAACCCACCCGACCCATGGATTTCATGCTGGCCCACGCATCTCTAATCACCAGTACCCATTTCAACACGTACTTCTGGATGAGCCAGTGCTCATAAGAGCAGGACAAAATAATATTATTGTTAGTATTGTTATTGTTAGTATTATTATGGTTATTATTATTATTGTTATTATTATTATTGTTATTAATAGTATTATTATTAATAACATATTTATAAATCATGGTGCTGTCAACCCTAAATTGGGTGCACCGGATGATATGAGATCAATATGAGACAATGAACTTTTGTCTTTCATTTTTCGTCTCGTTTTCCACCTCCACTGAGTGCAGGAATACATACCCCATGTATATATACATATTTTACTAGACGTTTCCAAAAACGTGTCCCTAGTCCTTGGGACTACAAATATTGCTGAAGTGTACATTTTGGTAGGCGTTTAGTCCTTTGGTTATTTGAATATGAGATTAGTTTTCTGCAGTACAAATCACATTGGATTGAGGTGCATAATTTACAAGTAACTGAAACTAGTAATCTGTTTTACCTATTTGTACTACTGAACAAAGTACTTCCGGAAATGGGAGGTCCCTTATTTTAATCGGGGGGGGGGGTGATTGTGGTCAACATTTGGAAACCAAAGCCATATTGTCCTTTCTTTGCTCCCTTTGCTAATTCAGCTCTAAGTTTGGCTTTGTGTACCCCGTAGCCCATTCTTCTCATGTAGTGATAGAATTATGTTTTAAGCTCTTGTTTTCAGTAACTAAAGGTTACACAGTAAGAGGAGACATTAACAGCTTATTTTTTTGACACAAGATCATTGAAATGCTCCTGTTTCAAAAAAAAATCGCTGCTATCCAAGCCATTTTAGATTCCAGCTCCCAGAATAACCCTGGGAACCTGATGCTGATTCTAGGAGCTTCAGTTCACTAACATAATAAAAGCCGCAGATTGAATGTCCCTGGTGGAAACGGCAAGAAAAATATATTTTGATCCGGGAGCGATTATTACATTTTTGGCTGTGCCGTACGTCTGTCTATACCCTAACATACAGTGTACATAAAATTGCAAGCCACTACCTAGCAGAAGACTATCCCCAGCACTGAAGTGGTTATTTGAAAGAGGAACATTAGGATTTCCTGTTGAGTGAGTTTAGGTAACACAAGGACAAGGTTAACTTTCCCCTCTGCCAGGTTTTCTGAAGATGAAAGCCAGCTCCCTGCACAAATTACCTTATCTGCCATTCAGCCTGGCACTGCAAAAAAAGCCCAATCGCATTCCGGCACAATTAGCTTCCCTTTGTAACATTGTGGCATGGTGCATTTTAGTGGCTTGTTTACATATGCAATTATGCAATTATACCTTTCCAGCAAATGCATGCTCGTTTATATAATTAGAGTGGATGGGATTTTATTGTTGTATTTAAAACTAGCAATTACCCTAGCGATGCTCATTGCATGTTCTTTCTGCAAAGCGATTGGCTCCCCAAACACTCTGCCTAATCTCTAAAGCCGATTCCAGACTTCAACATGAAATTCCACAAATGTGAAGAAATTGGGCGACTTTTCAAGATTATTATTTTTTCTTTTTTTACATTGGGGATACAGCAGAAACCTAAATTGACCTACGTGTGAACTAGTCTGCACTACTGAATAACATTATTTGTAAAGCGATGAATATAGCACTCGGCGCAGTCTCTGTCTCTTTCAGCTTATTTTTTTGCTGTTTTTTTTTTTTTTTTTACTTCTTCCCATCTGCCGCCAGAGCTCCAAGGGCTGAAATTATGTGGTGATTAAGTTGCAAAGCCGGTCAAATTATCCCATGTCTGTTCTCTGATTGAAATTGTTTCCTTGAGTTGTGGTGTATCCTGGTTTCTCTTTTTAGAAGAAACTCCATGCGCCATATTGAGAACTAATGGAGATGGATGACTTGCGGATAATTTTCAAAGACAAAAAGTGGCCTTGTTACCAGGCAAGGAGAAGTCTGTTAGGTCACTGCAATTTTCTGCAGTCCCATTAGTATTAATATCGCTGAAATGAGTTATAGATCTGCTGTTATGAGAGAGGCCCTAAAGCATATGCAAAAATAAAGTGCCAGATTCCAAACTGTATGAAGTCAACAGTTAATGTGTTTTGCATTTTTTTTCTGATTCAGAGGCCTTTTGACTTTTTAATTATCGTTACTTATTTATTATCTGTTATTTATAAAATAGCACAGACACACATTTCTGCAGGACTCTACAGTGATTACAGAAAACATTCACATCTGCCCCAGTGGAGCTTACAGTCTAAAGTCCCTATGACATTTGCTCACAATAGGGTCAGTTTTATCAGGGGTGGTTCACCCTAAAGTTAACTTTTAGTATGTTATAGAATGGCCAGTTATAAGCAACCTTTCAATTGGTCTTCATTTCTTTCTCATAGTTTTTAAATTATTTGCTTTCTTCTTTTTCCACCTTTCAAATTGGGGGGGGGGGGTCACTGACCCCATCTAAAAACAAATGCTCTTTAAGGCTACAAATGTATTGTTATTGCTACTTTTGATTACTCCTCTTTCTATCCAGGCCTCTCCTATTCATGTTCCAGTCTCTTATTCAAATGAAGACATGGTTGCTAGGCTAATTAGGGCCATAGCAACCAGATTGCTGAAATGACAAACTAGAGAGCTGCTGAATGCAAAACGAAATAACTCAAAAACCACAAATAATATAAAATTAAAACTATTTGCATATTGCCTCAGAACATCACTGTCTACATCATACTAAAAGTTAACTCAGAGCAACCCCTTGAAGTCTAATGTCAGCCATGCCTATTAAAGCCTTATATTATAATATTAATCAAAGCACCCACGATGCGCCCATATTATATTAAACTGCCTACGTGGTTTTGAATGGCCATGTTAGGCACAATATATTTTGCAGGTAACTGAAGCTGATCTAAATTTATATCTATAAATGGCCTTTATTCTTCGAGAGCAAGGAGTTAATGTGTAATGGGCCCTGTGCTTAGCATTGGCCTGCTTGCATAATAAACCAGCAAAGTCTCTTTCCAGTCAGCTTTTGATTTGTTGAGTGTTAAAGCAGTGTTGTGGGAGGACAGTATTTTACAAGCCATGTAATGAGACCGCCCTTGGGAGACCTCACTCCTCCTGTGCTTGTTATATTGATTAATGTGCCTTTAATTCATAAGAGGTCCTCTAGCCCGACCATTCATTTAGATAAATGTTTGTTCCATACCTCCACAAAATACGTGTGACCTAGTTCTGTGTGAGATCCGTGCTAAAATCAATTTCCCTGCATCTGAGCGAAGCTAATGCATAAACCCCACACTGCCAGGCAAGAAAGTCATTGTGAATACAGACATATTTATTAACGTATAAAATAAAAATACACTTATGTTAGAGCCCCCAAAGTACCTGTATTTTATTTTTATACTGATGGTAAAGATACTGTTATGATTGTGTATTCTTGAATGCCTTCTTTTGCTTGGTACTGTTGGGTATCCATGTCGAAACGGAGTACCTGGGGCCCACCAAACACATAAGGTTTTTGGCCGATATCAGTTGGTTTAGCATGTATTTGGGCACGGAAGACATTATCTATATTGCAACTGTTAAAGGAGAACTAAAGCCTAAAATTAAATAACTGTAAATGCTATACTTTATATACAGTGTATTAAAGGATTTGTTCAAGTCAGTGACCCCCATTTGAAAGCTTTGAAAGTCAGAAGAACAAGGCAAATAACTCAAAAACTATATATATATATATAAAAAAAGAACAATTGAAATATTGCTGAAAAGAAGCCATTCTATAACATAATAAACGTTAATCTGAAGATGAACCACCCCTTTGATATCTGTGGCATCTAGCATGATTTTTACCAGCCAGGCCAATAAAATACCAGTCAGGTGGCAACCCTATGAGTAGTCCAATTCTTTGTTAAGCTTCACTGTTTGGATTTCAGGATTTACATCTCAAAAAAAGGCTTTAACTAAAGCGTTGGCAATCTGTAAGCACCCAGTGTATGTCTGCAGCAACAGATTGGGCTGAAAGTTGCCTGGTTTAGATTATTAGAATAAAAGAAAACGGTCGTTTCAGGACTGGTGGGTGATTGCATGGTGGTATATGTGCTCTGATGAGATGCCCTACTGATAACTGATACTGATAACTGATAACCGGTGTTTGTTTTTGTGTGTACCAAAGGCACAGAGGAAGATGTGATGAAGTCAAAGAAGACTTTCCGAAGTCAGCCTGCCGTTAATCAGAATGCAGAAACGGAGCTAATGCTGGAGGGGGACGACGATGCCGTTAGTCTGCTGCAAGAGAAAGAAATAGACAACCTGGCAGGTAGCCCATATTGACTTATTCCCTTTTAAATGCCGCTCCGAGTATAGTCAAACTATGTCTATATGGTGGCTCTGTTGTGACCCACAAAAAGTTTTCCACAATGTTACACACACACACACACACCAGCTTTAGTGGCATTGCTTATACAACTGTACAGGTAAGGGATCTGTTATACAGAAACACTTTATCCAGAAAGGTCTGAATTACGCAAAGGCTGTCTCCCATAGTCCAAATATTTAAAAACTCTTTCATTTTTCTCTGTAATAAAAAAAATAGTACAGGTATGGGACCTGTTATCTAGAATGCTTGGGACCTGGGGTCTTCCGGATAACGGATCTTTTTGTAATTCCTTTACACATTAAATAAACCCAATAGGCTGGTTTTGCTTCCAATAATGATTACTTATATCTTAGTTTGGATCAAGTATAAGCTGCTGTTTTATTATTACAGAGAAAAATTATTTGCATTATTTGGATAAAATGAAGGCTATGGGAGGTGACCATTCTGTAATTCGGAGCTTTCTGGATAACGGGTTTCTGGATAACACATCCCATACCTTGTACTTGATCGAAACTAATATATAATTAATCCTTATCCGAAGCAAAACCAGCGTATTGGGTTTATTTAATGTATAAAGTATTTTCTATGAGTGACGAATCTGTCCCATTTCACTTTGCTGAAAAATTTGTGAAACTGTGAAAAAAATTGCAAACGGCAATAACATTCTCAAAATGCATTGAAGTCAATAGGCAAAATTTTATTACGCGCGCCACAATTGTTCTCACTTCAAATGCACTAAATTCAATGGCCATTTTTTCTTATTTCTGACTTTTTTTTGTCTCAGCAACAATTTTGTCTTGACGACTTTTTTTTGTCACAGCCAAATTTTTTTTGCAGTGGATTCTTTCAGCCTTTTTGTGAAATAATTATCAGATGTGCGTAATTTCGCCTCAAATCCATGCCTGGCGAAAATATTCGCTCATCACTATTTTATAGTAGACAAGGTATGAAGATGTAAATTATGGAAAGATCTGTTATCCAGTAAACCATAGGTCCCGAGCATTGTGGATAACAGGTCCCATACCTGTACTAGTAACATAGGGGAAAATTCACTAAGATGCGAAGTTGCGCCAGGCGTAGTTTCGCCAGCGCTCCGCAAATTCACTAAACTCCGAAGTTGCGCACAGGGGTAGCGTAAGGTTGCGAAGTTGCGCTAGCGTTGATTCGCTATGTAAAGCGAAGTTACGCTAGTGAAGGCTAATTTGCATACGGCACGAAATTCAAATTTCAATGGAGGAACACGTATCAGCACTACAAATGCCTAGAAAACCTTCAAATCAGCAAATAAAAATTTTTATTTTGCCCTACACATGTGCCCACTGTCTAGGTAAGTTGCCATGAGTCAGGAAATGTAGGGGGAAGGAGGGGAGCCCCAAAAATATTTTCGATCTTTTTCAGCCTAGCACCCATCATGTAGAAAACACGCCAGCGTTATTTGGGACTTACAAAAAAAATTGACTTTTTTTGAAACAATCCCTATCTACTCTATTGCGGTTCGCCAGGTCTGAGGTGGCGAAGGAAGTCTAGCGTAAAAGGTAGCGTTCAGTACACTGCGCAAGTTAGTGAATTTGCGTAGTTACGTCGCTATCAAAAATTCGTCTGGCGTAAGGGTGCGAAGTAACACTAGCGAAACTACGCCAGCATTCATAAGTGAATTTGCGCAGTAACGAAAAATGCCAAACGCTAGCGAATTAACGCTTGCGTTCGGCACTTCGGCGCTTAGTGAATTTGCGCCATAGAGTGCTGGGAGGCTAATAAAATGGCAGGGCTTTGATTGCTCTGGATTACTAGACATGAGCAAACTTTGCATCATTACTCATTTAAGTAGTATATGAGGGGCTCTTCAAATCCACGGGTCTCAGTTTCACACATGGAGAACCAGAAAGGCATAAATAGTGTGAACCTTATTCCATACCAGTGGGTGGTTCATGCGTTTCGTAAGACATCCTCCCAAAGGTGAGTACCCCAACTATAATCAGAACTTAAAGATGTTTTCCAAAAGGTCTGCAAATGCATGTTTGTGCCCAAATCATTTAAGCTTTTGAACATTTTTCTATTTCAGTTGTAATGCCTTTGGTTCCCAGACTGTTCACATCAAGAGGCAAGTTGGGTGTAGCCTAGACCCTTTCCAATAATTAGACTTTCGAAATTTAAATTGTAATTTACCAATAGGGTAGGTCATAAATTCAACTAAAAGTTTATTCCTTATTAAACTGTGATGTTGCTAGAACCTTAATTTTTAATGACAAATTGTTTCATTTAATTAAGAATAACCATTTAAAAATGAATCTATTGTGCTGTATATAATCTTTAAAAAAATGGAAAATATTTTCTAAAATAGAAATATAATTTTTGTAGACAATTGTCTTTCTCCTCTTTTTTGTTTTTTCTCGCTGGCTAACAAATGACTCTCTAACCTCTAAAGCTAAGGGGCAGATTTATCAAAGTCGAGGTTAATTTTCGGAGTTAAAAACTTTGAATTCAAGCTTTTTTTTTGTGTACTTCGACTAGGGAATAGTCCAAATTCGTTTTGAATTTGAAAAAAAAATTGAATATTGAAATTTATCATGTACTATCTCTTTAAAACTTCGACTTCGCCCATTCGCCATCTAAAACCTGCCGAAGTGCTGTTTTAGCCTATGGGGGACCTCCTAGGAGTCAATTGGTGGACTTTGAGAAATCGAAGTTTTTTGGGGGAACAACTTTGAATCGAATGCACTATTCCTTCGATCGTACGTTTTGAATAGGGCCGAATACGGACCTCTTCGACCCAAAATAACCTTCCACTTCACTTCGGTTGGTCTTTTTGAATTCGAATTTCGAAGTATTTTCAATTCGAAATTCGACCTTTGATAAATATGCCCCTAAGTGTCATCCCTGCTTACTACCCGTCTTCCACTACCGTACATTAATCAGTAGCAGATTTTTTTGTACTCTTAAAGAGATATTGACCCCAGAAATAATTAGTATTTTTTACATCTATCATAACATTGTCTTTGCACGCTATTTATAATTTTGGCATAAAAATATTTGTCCAATGCTTTTACATGATCTGATCCCCCATGTTCCTCTATGAGGGGGGAAGCCATATTTGTGCAGCATTACAAACTCTGACAAGTTGAGTTGAGACAGGACAGTCAGGTTTGGGAACTTCAAGTAACAATTACTTACAAATGACCGTAAAAATGACAGTGAAAACGATCAACAGACCCTATAACTAGCTTTTAATGTACATTCATATTTTGAAGAGTATTTTTTTTTAGTGTTAGAATCACTTATACTTTCTCTTCTGCAGAGCAGGCTGAGTAGTTGTCAGAACACTGAACTCTGGGATGGTGCTCTGTCCCTCCAGCTCGGTGACCAGACAAAACTCTGGGTGAGAGAACCCGACAGATAGGCAGGCAAAGAAAAGACAAATATGGAATGAAATGCACCTGTTTTTATGCAAGAACCCTTTGAAATATTGCTTTGTAGTTTCACTGCTTGTGGGGAGGAATTTCCTCCATTATTTTGTCAGTATAAAGAGGAATCTGTTGATGCTGCTCTGGCTCTTGTGTGAGCCTTCAGGATGCTCTATATCCCTCAAGACCATTAATGCACATTATGATATCTGGAGCGGAAGACATGAACAAGCAAGCAAACGCTCAAAGTGAGGCCAGGCTTCAGAATAGACCATGTTCCTTGTATATGCTGCCAAAGAATGGGAAAATATGGCTTGGCACAGCACCTGTAATTGGGATGACCCCTTTCCCTAATGGAATGCAAGCTCTGCTGAGTGCATATTCTATGCCAGAGTGGTGCTGACTCTTTATTATTATGCCAGTATTTCATGTTGGGGTTTTTTTTCTGCATCTCTTGGTAGAAGGAAAGAGATTTGAACTGAATTTTAGTATTATCCTTTATTTATATAGCACTAGCATATTTCAAAGCAAATAATACGTCATTCCGCTCAGTCTGTGCCCCAGCGGAGCTTACAATATAAGGTCTGTATTATCAGTATACATGTTTACATCCTATTCTTTTGCTTAGGAAAGGCACTTTCTGATGATGATCTCAAGAATGCAGCAATCAGCATCTATGAGCAACCCCCACCTAAGGGTCAGGGCACATGCTCAGATTCGGGGTAGATTAGTCGCCCGTAGATAAATCTCCTCTTTTTCTGCCACAGGCAGTGACATTACTGTTCAAACAAATGAAGCACCTGGGAATTGTCAGAAAGGTCTATATATATATATATACACCAGTAAACCCTCAAAGTAATACTGATATGGGTCCTCTGTGTCAAAAGAAACTCCACATTTCTTTCCTTCTATTTGTGTTCACATGGACTTCTGTATCAGACTATCTTCTTGCAGCTTAAACCTCCAGGGCTAGGGCTTGAGCATGCTCAGTTTGCTCCTCTCTCTGCCCCCTCCCTGCTGTAATCTGAGCCCAGAGCTATGAGTGAGCAGGGAGAGACACAGGCAGGAAGTGATGTCACACCAAGCTAATATGGCAGCTGCTATTCTAAACAAACAGAGATAGTGTTTAGAGCTGTTTACTCAGGTAAGGTATAGCATTCTACAAAATAAATATAGAGTTCTAGCTTGCACCATTGTGGCTATCTATTGGCATTTGGCAATAAATTGTCTCTGTAACTTTCCTTCTTTAATGTTCATAAAGCAATGTTGATACAGAGTGTTATTGCTATTGCATAGTGCTATTTTGCTGTCAGGAAAAAATATTTTACCCTGCTAAGGCAAACTTAAGCATCAGAGGGGTGTGTATATATATATATATATATATATATATATATATATATATATATATATATATATATATATTCATTCTGTGTGCATTTATTGCTAACTCCTGTCCCTGTATAGAATTCTGTATACTCCCATAAGCCAACTTAAACCTCAGTACTGTATTTTGTATTGCTATGTACTCTGCATGCCTTATTAATTTGATTATTTTATTATAATCCTTTCATATAGTTGCAGTCTGTGCAGTCATGCCAATTAAAAGCAGCATTACAAGTGTGTCAGGGAGAGCAAAACTACATGGCAACCATATTGCTACCTCAAAAGCCTGGTGATCATTTCTTTAGCAGGAGCTTGCAGGGCTTTGAAGCAAACTGGGAGAACTGTAATTGGAGGAAGGCCAAAAGATTTGAAAGGGAATTGACTGTTAAAAATTACAGGGGCAGATGTTGAAATATTTAACCTGAAATTTAAGCCATTGAAGCCTTTGAGGGACACATGAAATGACTGGTACAAGTGTGCAACAGATACTGAAACAGCCCATTTGATATGCACACGAATGAAATACACATGGAAATCATGAGATCCATTGCAACGGTCAAATTCTCTAGAATGGACATCACTCCTGAATAGTCTTATTGTTACATATATATTAATAGAAACTGAACTGCAGCCCTTGTTGTGTATGAATTGGGCTTGTGTACTTGTTCCTCATCCTAGTTGCACAAGAACAAAAGTAAATAAGTGGCCCTTTACTTTGAATGTGAATCCTAAAATGAGTTTGGACATAAAATGCTGTCAGACATACCACACTTTCTTTTGTAATGGATATTGACCAATGTATCCCTAAAATAAGGTAGGATGTAAGGAAACCATTCCCCCTTTTGTCTTTACAAGACAAAAGGACCTGCACACCTTTTATTTAGTAATAACTACAGATTTGTGTAATGTATTTGTAGTTTCCTGTATATATTGAGAGCTCTGTCTTTCTGGACATCAGTACATAGAACCTGTGGGGAGATCTAAACAGTGACAACTGCATTGGAGCCCCAATCACAGTGCAGAAAATTGACAAACAGTAGGTCGTGCCTATGGTAGCAATACCTCTGGGAAGGGACTGGCTATGGGATAGGTATAGTAGGGAGAGGCGGTGCCTGTAGTAACAGTGGGATAATAGTCTCTGGGAAGGGAATGTGACTGTGGGATAGCAGGTATAGTAGGGAGAGGCGGTGCCTATAGTAACAGTGGATAATAGTCTCTGGGAAGGGAGTGTGGCTGTGGGATAGCAGGTATAGTAGGGAGAGATGGTGCATATAGTAACAGTGGGATAATAGTCTCTGGGAAGGGAGTGTGACTGTGGGATAGCAGGTATAGTAGGGAGAGGCGGTGCCTATAGTAACAGTGGATAATAGTCTCTGGGAAGGGAGTGTGGCTGTGGGATAGCAGGTATAGTAGGGAGAGATGGTGCATATAGTAACAGTGGGATAATAGTCTCTAGGAAGGGAGTGTGACTGTGGGATAGCAGGTATAGTAGGGAGAGATGGTGCCTATAGTAACAGTGGGATAATAGTCTCTGGGAAGGGAGTGTGACTGTGGGATAGCAGGTATAGTAGGGAGAGATGGTGCCTATAGTAACAGTGGGATAATAGTCTCTGGGAAGGGAGTGTGACTGTGGGATAGCAGGTATAGTAGGGAGAGATGGTGCCTATAGTAACAGTGGGATAATAGTCTCTGGAAAGGGAGTGTGACTGTGGGATAGCAGGTATAGTAGGGAGAGATGGTGCCTATAGTAACAGTGGTATAATAGTCTCTGGGAAGGGAATGTGACTGTGGGATAGCAGGTATAGTAGGTAGAGATGGTGCCTATAGTAACAGTGGGATAATAGTCTCTGGGAAGGGAGTGTGACTGTGGGATAGCAGGTATAGTAGGCAGAGATGGTGTCTATAGTAACAGTGGGATAATAGTCTCTGGGAAGGGAGTGTGACTGTGGGATAGCAGGTATAGTAGGGAGAGATGGTGCCTATAGTAACAGTGGGATAATAGTCTCTGGGAAGGGAGTGTGACTGTGGGATAACAGGTATAGTAGGGAGAGATGGTGTCTATAGTAACAGTGGGATAATAGTCTCTGGGAAGGGAGTGTGACTGTGGGATAGCAGGTATAGTAGGGAGAGATGGTGCCTATAGTAACAGTGAGGATAATAGTCTCTGGGAAGGGAGTGTGACTGTGGGATAGCAGGTATAGTAGGGAGAGATGGTGTCTATAGTAACAGTGGATAATAGTCTCTGGGAAGGGAGTGTGACTGTGGGATAACAGGTATAGTTGGAAGAGATGGTGCCTATAGTAACAGTGGGATTAACACTTTCCATGCAGTAGATTGTAGAATCACTGACACAGACATGCCCGCTTGCTGGTGCTATAGATTGTATTCTTAGGGGTTACAGCATAGCCTATGGGAGCAAGCAGCTCATGGCCATGTGTTGAGACAACGGAGGAGGGAGGTCCTTGGGCCCATAAGCCTTGGTATATCAGTACAACATAGCTTTTTAATCCTTTCTCTCCCATAGAGAAATGTAGAATCTACAGCACTGGGATGCTTGTACTTCTATGTCATTTCTGACTGCAGTTCTACAATTCAAAGTGCTGAAAGTCTTACATCTGAGCATAGCAGCACATCGGTCTTCCCTAAGCCTTTAGTACAAGTACAACATATGTTCCTAAACCTCAGTATCCCAATACATTCTATGCCCTTAAGCTTTATGATACCAGTACAGCATATGTTAGTATTATATGTTAGCATATGTTGGTATTATATCCAAACCACTGCTACAGTTCTTCATCTGCAGTTGAACCATAATCCCTAGAAATCTTAGACCAATGCGGGATGCTGAGAGTTGTAGTTTAACCATATTCTCAACACCATTAATGCATAACTCATATGCAAAACTGATCCTTATTATTCTTAGCAGGATTATTGATATCGCTTATAATGAGGCAAACCCCTCATTTGGGGCAGCTTTGTGTGTGCCATATACAGATCCCAGGAATACAGATTAATGTGTCCATATTTAAACCCCAAAAAACAAGCTGTACTTTTGATTTCAGGAAGGCTTGTTAAGAGGAAATAATTTAAGTGGTAACATGGAAAATCTGCAGTATTTTGATTAAACCTTATGTAAACATTTTAATATGGGATCTGTAAAGTCCAGAGCATCTCCCAGAGGGGATTAGACCATAATCCTCTCTCTAAGGCTGGAGTGGATTAGCTTCACATTCTCTGAGACGTGTTTGCTCCTTTAGGCTGCACCAAGAACGACTTTCCCTTCCAACAGGAGTGTGATACCACAAACTCTGCAATATGTCCAATATTAGATTTAATTCATATGCATCCTCCATGCCAGATATATACCAATTCATAGCAAGTCTAGTCTGGGCACCTGGGCACCATTAATTATCTGTAGTCTCCATAATAAAGGACTTTTTTAGCATTGAAACGGTGTACCTGCATTATGAGCATGTGACATTCAGTTATCCTGGGTGCCAGTCTGATGCAGGAACATTTAGACTGCAGGCCATCCCTGTTGGTATTAATTGTGGCATCTAATCCAGAACACTTGGGGCCACAGGTTTTCCTTGTAAAATGTATTTTCATAACACCATGTCTAATATCTACTAAAACTCAATGTAAACATATTTTTTCTGCCACGAAGCTGGAATTGTGCTTGATTAACAGGCCCAGATTTGTGGAAAGGCCAGCTAGGTGCAGGCCTAGGGCGGCAGGATTTTAGGGGGGCGGCATGCTGCCCAACCACACCCACATTGGTTCAAAAACACTGGGGATGCGCTGGAGATACAATCCTTTTTTAAATTTCCATGTGCTAATCCCCATTGACTGTGAAAATTTGCACGGATAAAGGGGAGGGGACAGGGGCGACGAACGGCAGTGGGCCTAGGGGTGCCCACTATGTAAATCCGGCCCTGTTGATTAATACAATGATTTTAATTATTACTTAGGAACAGTGACTAGCAATATACACAGTGGTGAATGGCATTTCCAGATTTAGGAGCATTCTGTATCTGCAGTGTCATTATTGGTAAATTATATTTCCTATTTATCAAGACTAATACGTCCCAAAAGTGAATGTTTTACAAGGCAGGGAACCAATTAGTAGCCAATGGGAATACCAAACAGGCTTGGGTACCCTGCTAGGAATCATTACTAGCTGATTGTTCTTTTCTGGGTAGTTTTCTTTGTCTGCAGTAGCATCCAGAAAATCCTTTTAAACTCTATATATGTTTCTATAACCATTGTGGGAAGGATACGTGAAATGGTTTAGTGACAGAGAGAATTCAGTGCTGCTGGTTCCTAATGTGGCACAATCCCTTGTCTGCCTCTCCAGGCAGCTTATTCCAGGGTCTGCTGGAAGGAGATTCACCTTGCCATCTGCTGGGGGGAGATCAGGATAACCAAACAACCTAGTGACCCAGAGGAATCCGTACTCATTATCTTAATTCCGTTTGGCACAATGGGAGTCCTCTAATTGCACCCAGTGTCCTGTTACAAGTAGATCGGGCGAGCTTGTGTGTGCCAACAAAATCTGCATCACACCCGTTGCCCATTTACTGCTGATATGGCAAAAGGAAGCAATGAGGGGCAGAGCATGTGCTAACAAGGGGTTAATCCACGCAGCTTTACCTGAGTGTAATCATCTCCCGTGGGTTTGATCTGCATGCCTGGCGCCGTTCCCCTGCTCTGCATTTCCTTATTGGCTGTGAACAGTCCTTATATAGAGGATTATAGAATTATTATAATATAATTCTAAAGGGAATCTGTCAGTTCCCCCCACATACATACAGAGAATTGCGGGGCTGTTTCCTATACACTTAGGGGCATATTTATCAATGTTCGAAGTTAAAAAAAAAAAAAACTTCGGACTTTGAATTCAAAAACACCAACCGAATAGAGGTCGAAGTGGTCCGTATTCGGCCTACTTCAAATCGTACGATCGAAGGAATAGCTCCTTTCGATCTACTTTGATTCAAAGTTTTTCCCCCAAAAAGCTTCTATCTCTCAAACTCCACCAATTGCCTCCATATAGGTTCTAGGAGATCCCCCATAGGCTAAAACAGCACTTCGGCAGCTTTTAGGTGGCGAATGGTCGAAGTTTTAAAGAGACAGTAAATGATACATTTCGATATTCGAATTTCAACTTTTTTTCAGCTTTTTAACTTCGAAAATCCACTTCGACCTTTGATAAATCTGCCCCTAAGATTTGGGCCATAAACCAGTGTATTGGTTGTCTCTAGGCTTCCCATGAGCAGATAAATAATAGCGTCCTCCTACACTGCCCCGTGTATTAGTGCTCATTATTTAGGGATCTGCACAGACTATATTATTTGCCTGTATTAAAGACAAGTGAAACCAACCAAACCACTAGTCCCCAGGCACAAACTAGCCCTTGGTGTCACTAGCCACTGATAACAAAAGAAATCGCTCCTGCCAAGCGCTCCCAGATAGTCAGCGATATTTGGTACACAAAAAAAAAAATACATTGGATTAAAATGACCCAAGGTCACAGACAGTGTGTGTCTGCCAGTGCCCAGGGCAATCATCTTTGGGTGCAGTTAGAGACACCCAGGAAAAGAGTGAGGCTGCCCTTGTGATCAGCGCTTTTTCTCTGTGTTCCAGGTCCTGTAGTGCTCAGCACCCCTGCCCAGCTCATTGCACCCGTTGTAGTTGCCAAGGGCACCCTCTCCATCACCACCACCGAGATCTACTTTGAAGTGGACGAGGAAGACCCGACCTTCAAAAAGATCGACCCAAAGGTGAGCGCGCGCGTTATTTATCGCTCCTACCGGCGGCCCGTCAGTTTCTCTTTCATTCCTAAAGCAACACAACCGCAGCTTCAATCAGCACCACACTCTGACAGTTAGGCAACGCTCGTTTTGTGGCAGTTTGTGTTTTACACCTGAACCCGCCCGTGGGAAAACACAAATACCTTTCAGAATAATCAAATCGCAACGATATTGTGCATTGTCGGTATACAACGCAATTAAGAAACAATTATTTTAATACAGCTGTAGTGGGTGTTATTAGCAACTGGACATCATTTTTCAATCCGAACAGATTTCCCAAGCTTCATTTGTATTATCCTACTGATATAATATCTTAATGCCGCAGTGTTTTTCCTTTTTAATTTGGTATAATTAAAAAATAATCTGCTTTTTAACAGCTAAAAATAGCATTCAAAATAATAATTACGATTTGGGTTTGTATTAATTCATCCTCAAATTCAATTTCTTTAAAATATCATATTATACATGAATGTATTTAAATTGATCTTTATTAAGCTATTGTTTTTTTTGTTTTCTTTTAAAATATTTTTACATTTCCTTTTAAAATGTTTAATATTCGAATTCCTTTGTTGAATAACGAATGCGTTCGATTTTAGCCCGAAATCGACTTGTTGATTTTCTGTTTTTATATTTTAAATCTAATTTCTAGAAATGTTTACAACTATATTTATTTTATGGGTTTATTTTTTGTAGTAAATGATTCGTTTTCTGCTGCCAGCTATATCCTGGGCATACAGAACTGCTAACTCTTTTACCATAAATAAAGTCTGTAGGGTTTAGTTTAATACATCTGTTTTGTAGTGAGATATTTTCCTCTATTTATAGGATCAAGTGCATTGCATTAAAACGGTAACGTTTTAAATTAGTTTCTTTTTAAATGAGTAAAATGTATACAATGAATGACAATTAATAACAAAATTAAAGTGTTACAATATTGCTTTTGTATAAACATTCCCATCATTCTCTTTGCTATTTATTAGAATTCGTTCCCTAATCATTTTTCATGCGAAATATATTTTGAAGAAACCAAAAAAATGATAAATAATCACACATTCCAGTATTTTATTTTGATGTCATTTATTTAGATCGTCATTAAATTAAATGGTCAACGATTTAAAATCTCAAATCACAAAAGTCTTTATCCAGTGTACTTCAAGTGCATTTTCCAAATATATAATTCGACTATCCAAGCGCCATCGTATAAGCAAAATTCAAATGTTTCTCCTTTGAATATATTTAAATAACATTTCAAGTATATTTATGGAATGTTGGGAATAGAACGAGCATTTTGAAACGAAAAAATGTAAACTTCAAAGTTCAGACAAAAAAAACCCCCCAAAACTACCTTTGAAATGGCATCTCCGTAGCAGAATATGTCCTGTGATATCCAGCATGGAAATAGCAACTCTTTATACCAATCACAGAACAGCCACATCCACAATTTCAAGACACTGTGAATCAGAAATATTTAAAAAAAAAATTCTTGTTCAGTTGGCAGATCGAAGTTTGGGTTTTAACCAGAAAAAAAAACTGATGTCAAATCCCAATGTGAAGTCGATTTCTTGAAATGTTTTTTATTGATATATTTTTTTTATTCTAACAGGCTGAGTGCACAATAAATGGAGTTTTTCTCCCCCCTCCCCCCAAAAAAACGACACTTTTAAAATTGCTTAAAATAATTTATAAAAAGAAGTCGGATTTGTGTTGGTGGTGGATGTGTTTAAGCCGCAGTACAGAGGCGGAGAGTTGTATCCATCATCAGAGAGTAAAGAGTCCCTGGATTGTACTTTCAGGGGTTCAAGATGTTTTTAAGAAGTCTCCCACCGGCTGCTGTACAACTAGAACTCCCAGTAGCCTCCCTAGACACAGGTATATGTTCCTACATCCGATCTAGGCGGTTTGGCAGTGTGAGAATGCTGGGATCTGTAGATGGAGTGTGTATAGATCCATGCGCCGTGCCAGTCTCTATGCCAGTTTGTATCCGAGGCTGCAGCTCAGATGGATGACGGTGTCCCATGAGGCTCAAAGTTTTTCCAGGCTCTTGGGGTTGGTGAGGATCTCCCGTGCCAGCCTCCAGGTCTGCTTGGCCGCGTTCTCCAGGGCGGAGTGGGGTTTCCCCTGGAAGAGGTCGAGGTTGGGCAGGAAGTAGTGCGGGCAGCGGCGGCACTGGAGGCAGGAGATGAGCTGCAGGAGGATGCCATTCAGCCGGTCCCCCAGACACGACTCGTCCCAGTCCGACTCCCTGGGATGCTTCTCGCACTCATACGAGACCAGGGTCTTCATGTGATAGTTATTGAGCGGCTGGCCGGGCAGCTCCAGGTGTCGGTCGCGCAGGGTTTTGAGCAAGGACAGACATTTCTTCCTACAGCCGCCCAGTTGCAGGCGATTCTCGGCCTCGGCGAACTGCAGCACCCAGGCGTCACTCTCGGCCGAGCTCTGCTTCCCCGCCAGCGTGTGACATTCCTTGGAGAGAAGATTGAAGCCCTCGGCCTTGACTTCCGCCACTCTGTTAGGCCCGGGCCAGGGGATGTGGGGCAGGGGCCAGTGAGCAGCGCTGCGGGGCCAGATGCCGGTGCACTTGAAGGCGGGGGTGATCTGTACCACATAGCGCTCCCTGATACGCAGCTTCACCTCGCTCGTGTCCGCCACCATCTTCACCACGTCCCGGTAGCTGCACTTGTCAACCGCCTGCGCCACCAGAGTCTGGAAACGGGAGCGGATCTTGCGGGCGGACAGGT
Organism: Xenopus petersii; assembly: GCA_038501925.1. Lineage (NCBI taxonomy): Eukaryota > Metazoa > Chordata > Amphibia > Anura > Pipidae > Xenopus > Xenopus petersii. The sequence goes on from CM076674.1 coordinate 32,176,620, forward strand.
AACCGGAGGCGGTGATGAATTCCACCCACAGGGACATACTCCGCTTCCGGCCGTCGCTCAGCTTCAGCACCGCACAGCCCGGCAGGGAACCGTCGTCCACGAAGTTGAAGACTCCCATCTGGTTGAGGTAAAGCACCACCTCGAACTCAGTGGGGGAGATCACCTCGAGCCCCTCGTAGCGATTGTCCATCTCATTGAGGGAACTGATGAAGCGCGGCTCCTGCACCTCCACCTCCTTCAGCACGTCCGACACCACCTTGCACACCTCGCGGATGCTCTTGGAGATGGCGGCCTTGCGCGCCTGGCACTTCTCATTGTAATACTTGTTCAGGTGATACACCAGCTTGGCCTGGGCCGCCACCATGTTCGGGCAGAGATCCGGGTTGTACACCGGAGTCTCACAGTAAGCTGACGGATCCAAGGCGGCTGCTGGGGCAGGAGCCAACTTTGAGGGGAAATAGTCCAGCGTTAGGGGGGTGCTAGTGATGGTATGGCCGGCTTAGGCCACGGGACAGCTGCATGGAATGACTGGCAGAGCTTTTACATAGGGACTCACACACCCCCTGGCAGCGAGTGTATGCGGCCCTGGGCTCAGCAGGCGATATACAGTGTGTAAGGCTTGCGCTGCTCTCTACTACATCTCATGTACTCCTGTCACACATATAAAGGGAGGGACGGGACGGCAGCCAATCGTCTCAAGTCTCCGCCTTCCGTAGCAAGAAGAACCCACTGTGCTTGGCCACTGGCTGTGTCTGGCACGGGACTGACTGTCACCTGGTGAGGCGCTGCTGCTGCTGCTGCTACATGGGGCACCTGGGCACAATTCTACCGCTTTTCTCATAGGGCACAGGTGCAAGTCTAATAGTGTGTCTGTCAGTGAGAGTCACACCTGGGGAGGGCGCTCTACTCGTGTATGTCTCTACTTCTTACTGTGTCTATCCCAGTGTATCCAGCGTGCGCTTATAGGGCTGTCTGTATCTAGCTGCTGTGTATAGATACTGTATGTCTGTGCTGCATTTATATGTCTGTATATACCTGTCTTATATATGTCTGTATCTTCTCCATTTATATAACTGTGTATATGTATATATGTATAAATATATGTACAGCTGCCTCAAAGCCGAGTCTGCACTTATATGTCTGTATATGTCCATTTATCTGAGTGTACATTGGAGTATCTGTATATCTGTATATGTTTAAGGCAGCTGCTCGTATAGACAGAACTAAATCAACATTCACATATTGGGCAGCTCAACATATACAGAAATATATGACTGTGCATTTATACAGCTCTTTATTTCATGGCTGAATGTGCACTAACTGATATCTGCCTATTATCCAGGTCACCATTTATATTTCTCCTTACCCTATATCTGAGTTTGTATATAACTGGTCTTGTGTATATCTAATGGTGTGTATAACTCGTTTTGTGTATATCTAGTGTTGTATATAACTGGTCTTGTGTATATCTAGTGGTGTGTATAACTCGTTTTGTGTATATCTAGTGTTGTATATAACTAGTCTTGTGTATATCTAATGGTGTGTATATGTGGTTTTGTATGTATCTAGTGTTGTGTATATCTGGTGCTGTAGTGTTGTTTATATCTAGTGGTGTGTATATCTGGTGTTGTATATAACTAGTGTTGTGTATATCTAATGGTGTGTATATCTGGTGTTGTATGCATCTAGTGTTGTGTATATCTGGTGTTGTAGTGTTGTGTATATCTAGTGTAGAATACATCTAGCTGCCTAATATCTGCCTGTGATTTAGATCCATGTATCTGCTTTTATATTTATATGGCATGTTGCCTCATGTCTGTCTGTGCATTTATACGTCTCCCTATATCTGATGAGTAGCCTATAATGTACTATATATATATATATATATATTTGTGTGTGTTAATATGAGAGCGAACATTATGTGTCTGTTACAGACTAGTTCTAGTGTTTGTAGCTGTATGTAAGAGATCAGAGAGGCACGTTGCTATTATGGAGAGCTAATGATACATTGTATGTGGGAATGATTACATGTAATAATCACATGTAGTAAATAAATCCGTACAATTCCCGTTTCAGGCACAGACGCCAATATAGAAGTGTGTGCCCGTGTGTGGGCGGGGCCGGGGGTACAGGGGAGTGGTCACATTCCTGTAGCTTTCTGTCAGTTTTATATTATATAATGTATAATGGGACTGTGTAGCAACACGTGAAGGCAAAATAATCAATAGTTGTGTATCATTTATATGTGTGTGTGTGTGTGTGTATGTGTATATATATATATATATATATATATATATATATATATATATATATATATATATATATATATATATATATATATAGTCTGTAGTTCACTATAGGTAAATGTCGGTTAATATAGTGTGTGTTTATATGTATTTAATATCAGGAAGGACAGTGGATTAAACAACTTTGCCCAGGTGACAGTCAGGGTTTGCTGGCAGTTGTCAGATGTGTGTGGAGCCCTGTGTGGCCCTAATGTAGGATCTATTACTTCACAGTCCGGTTGAGGGCTCATAGTACAGCAGGAGAGCTTTGGAGGAGGAGGCGGCGGCTTTCCGTGATACAATGTACTATGACTCGGCGCAGCAGAGCAGGGTCTCGGCCTGGCGGGATTGGCTAAACGCTGCCTGTCACATCATGGAGCCCACTGGGAGAGACTGTGCACCTGCTGCTCCCCGTACACACGGAGTACAGGCCAGTGGCACGGCTGATACTTGTGGGAGGCGCACGTTCTGTGTAACACTTACACCATTTTATCGTGAAGTGACTGTGGCTATAGCGGCCGCTGCTCTCTGTTTATATTCTACGTGCGCCTGTGACAAGTGTTCGGCCCGCGTACACGTTACTGCCCTGTGTGTGACGCCGAGTGTTACTATTACTGAGCGCTGTAATTGCTGCGGGATTCCCAGGCACTATTTTGAGGTGGATACAGGGCTGTTCGATTAAAGCTCCCAGAAACCTTCTCCAGGGCGAGGAGTTTTTTCTTTTTGGCGATGTAGTTGTGCGAGAGTCGGAGCGTGAATTTACTTGCGACAGGAGGAAAGGTCTATATGGGAACAGAGGACGCCAACGCGCGCTGCTTGTTAGAGGCTCTCTGGGACGCGCCTTTCTTTAACCCGCTGTCCTATTGTTTTACTAGATCGGGGTCACGTGCCCTGCCTCTCCTTTCTGCTCCAGGGGTATCTTGCTATCAGCAGGCGGTCTCCTAGCAACAAGCAACCGGGGCACTGCTTTGTTGGGGGCTGAGAATTTGCTCTCCGCCGTTGCTTTACGCTTGAAATGGGGATGCTGGGAAATGTAGTGCCGTAGCACATACCCGTACAAACAGTCTACAAATTGACTTTTATGGTCCTTTTGTTTTTAAAATATACGGCATTTTGGGACAGTTATGTGCAATTCGCATTTAATCATTTAATCTCCTCACCAAACAATCCTACTTTTCTGATCTCTGGATCACCCTTCCCAGCTGCTTTTGTGCCCCACACATTAATATGAATGTTTTGTACATACAATAATAAACTTTCCAATGTGCCTCACAGGCCTTATTGTAAATGTGACAGAATAACCACCTTTGTTACAAATAAAAGTTGTATTTATCATTTCCGCTGTTTTTTTAACTTATTATCAGCCTAATACAGCAAATATAATGTTTCTGTTCTGTTATTGTCCCATGGGTTTGTATATATTTAAATTTACTAAATACTAAATATATGTGCCTTTGGGAAGTCAATAACATGCAATATTTCTAATATTTCTGCAGTAATGATGCCCACAAATAAAGTTTTACAGACACATCCCTTGTATGGGACCCTTTCTGCAACTTTTAAATGAATATACAGAAAAATGACCAGAATTCAGTTTATTGGTGCATTTATTTGTATTTCCAGACATTTTAGTGTATCTTCCTTCTCCCCCTTTCCTGTTATCTGTAATTATACAAAGCCCATTTTATTTATTATTTGGGAAATATATTTAATGGGTCTTTTTGTTGTTATTGCTGTACAGGTATGTGGTCTAATATCCAAAATGTTTTGGATATTAAACCCCAATCTAACATTTAAACATTAAAACCCAATTGTATTGTTTTGCCACTACAATTTGGATTCATATGCAGCTTAGTTACCCTCAAGGTACTGCCGAATTATTACAGAGAAAAAAACACAGCAATAGTCCAGTTATGCAGAACTTTCTAATTTGTTCGTTACTGGTTTCCAGATAATAGATCCTCCTACGTTTCACAAATACACAGAATAACTGAACATTAAGATGTAATAAAATAGAATACATACATCTGTTAGCTTGTGTGAATAAAACAATACATACACAATAATATTTAGTATATTAAATATTAAAATCCATAAATCTGTTTATAGAACCTTCTACTTTTTTTGTGCCCTAGTGAAAAGTTGCCTTCAAAATTTGAGATCTGTAATTCAACTGCCTGGAGCCAATTTTGCTGTGTTGCCTAGCAACTCCTCCATTATAGCTCCACAAATGTCATAAGAAGTCATTTTATGAAATAGAAAACAAATGGGAAGGAATGGCTCCCAGGCCATTTTTGCATATTGTATTTGTATAAAGGCACTTTCACTATGTATTATATAATGCAGAATACTAACAAAAGATGATTGCTGTCTTAGATAGGCACAGGAAGAAAAGCTAAAATAGATTATAAGACGTTTATACAGGATGCCATAAATAGAGAAATGTAATTGGGGCAGATTATCCAATTGGAGTAAAAAAAATACAACAGAAACAACTGCACTAACGAGCAGTCATTTATATAATTTCTCTTTTTTAACAATCACATGAATTTTTATCAGCTCATAAACAAAATGTAAATTTAGTTTAAATTGGGGCAAACCCCCCAAAACGTGTTTTTATCTGGAAATATCTAGTAGTGTATAACTGGCACGTTGTTGCTTAATAGCATTAATAGCAGCGGTAAATGGCAGTGAGGCTCAAGCACAGAGCAACTGCCTTGACTATCGGCAAAAGGAAACAATTTTCAGAGAAAGGGGCAGTAAGGTCAACTCGGCAGACAGGAAAACAATAAGGCAAGAGACTTTTGCTATAGAGGAAAAGATACAGTGATTTGGAGAGGGTGGAAGCAGCAGCTCTCGAATACCCTCAAAATTCAATTTAGCCAATTCAGCTCACACTGGACTCCCAGCAAATTGCATTTCAAGCATTAAGACACAGAATAATGAAAGCATTTTCTCATAATTTTAATCTATGTGTATATATTTCAGAATTATTAGTATAATTACGATATGAGATTTGCTAGACTCGGTTTAGTTTTAAAAAATGTATTCAATTAAGCAATTAAATATAAAGTGTCGATAAAGTGTGTATTTAGAATTTTTTTGTTGTAAATGCGTGTTTTGTAAGTTTTCATAAAAATACATAATATGAAGTATATTACACATTTTTATTTTTTTAGATGATCATTTTGGGCTTCAGTTCTAAATGTTTTTGTAATGGCATATCTGCAATCTCTTTGAAGTCTGTGATTTTTAATTAGGACACAGTTCTTATAATTTTTGCAACTAACATTTTAGTTGAATAGTGGTATAGAGTGGTAATTGACTAATTATGTTCGCTATACAGTACATACTTTTTAAAATTGATTTCTATAGAATTTCTACTTCTACTTATTATTAACTAACATGTTTTTTTTATTGGAATATTTTTTTTTAATTATGTAAATTGTACTGCATCAGCCAATATATAAATTATGGGAACGCCATCTCTAAAGACGCCATATTAGTTTTTTTAAAAATGATTTCCTTTTTCTCTGTAATAATAAAACAGTAGCTTGTACTTGATCCAAACTAAGATATTATTAATCTTTAATGGAGGTGAAACAATCCTATTGGGTTTATTTAATGATTAAAAGATTTTTTTAGTAGACTTAAATTTTGGTGATCCAAATTACCAAAAGATCCCTTATCTGGAAAATCCTAATTCTGGAAAGCAGGTACCATACCTGCAATAAAATGTATAAAAATGAATCTCATATACTTGCCCTTAAACGCCAACTATTCATTTTTGTAGTCTGAACAGTTATTTCAGAAATATTCAATAAAATGTGTTGTTACACGGTATTCTGTGTTACTATCGTTGCATTTATAAGTATGCTCAGAATTATAGATTTGGTTTGGGATTCGACTGAATCATAGACCTAATTGCAGAGTTTGGATTCTGTTTAATCCTAGATGTCCTTCCAAACCAAATCCAAACCCTTAAAGTCTTCTGACTTTAATGATGTGTACGACCTGAATGAAACTAATTTTTATTCAAAGCTGAAATTTTAGGTGTAAATTAGGGTTTGGTATTCAGTCTAATCCTTGTGTGGTGGACTCTGTATTCGTATTAATCCAAAAAGTATGGATTCAGTGTATCCCTAATTTGTGGGGCTGCCATACATCTTGCTCTGAGCAGGTTGCATTTGTTATCTTTCCCAGTGAAGCAGTTCACACATTGGGCACACTTTCTTGTGCATCTCGTATGCATACTTATTTCAGAATTCATAACCGGGCACTTTTAGATGTCGAAAGGATAAAGTATTGTTTAAAGAGTTTATTTGCTTCAATATGCAGTTTATCAAACTTTGAATCTTTTTAGCTGCAGAAGTTAATATGAATGTAAAAAAAAAAAAATACAAGCCAGTTTAAATCATGTTGATTTACTTGTGAGCTTTATATCAATAAATAAAAAAAAATACAAGCCAGTTAAATTATATCGATTTACTTGTGAGCATTATATCAATAAATAACACAGTGGGTGCGGTGTCCCTTATACAAATTTGCAAGAAAGTCACTGATACAGTATAGCAGCTCTACCAGAAGGAATGTTTGTTTTTAGAAGCTTTTTTTGTGTGTGGATACTACTGAAACTGCTACACAGAACCTACTTTTCAAATTTATTTTATAAAACTTAATGACTATGGGTTAGGCATCAGTGCTTTCTAATACAACCATGCGCAACAGTCATCAATCTGTGTGTATCACATGATAAAACTTGATCAGGGAGGCAAAATACACTCCGATTATTTTGGTTGACATTGGCATACAGGGCAACCATTTATTATTACAAGTTTCCGTGCAAATATAACTCTTTGGAGCAATTCTACATTTAGTTGGTAAATTATCCAGCATACCATCTGACCTTTAGCTAGATTATATAAATATGGCCGTGTAAGATAGATGGACTCTATCCCCCCCTCCACCATTCACAAACATACAGTATAACCCCCATTTCAGTTCGGTTTTCAGGGGTCCAGGAAAGAAGAGTAAAATAAGGGAAACTTAAAAGGGAACTAATACGAAAATGAAAATTTAATATAAGCTTCAGCATACTAAAAAACGTTTTCTAAATCCAAGCAATTAAAAATTATGTACCGTTTTTGAAATAATCAAGTTTTTTTTTAATCTGTTTCTCTTCAGCCTGTTTGAGTTGGGTGTCCGATATTCATTGACAGTTAGATCCAGTATATCTTATAGGGAGTTTCTTTTGCCTAGAAGATGTATGAGAGCTCGCTGTATTAAAATCCCCAGACATCATGTCTCTCTACATGCAGGATTTGAGCAAAAGTCATTTATTTTGTTAGATTTTGTTTGTACTGGAATCAGTTATTTGAGTAATCTGTAATACATGTTCTAGGCAAAAGGAGCCCCCTATAAGATATATTGTATCTAACTGTCAATGAATATCTGACACCCAACTGCTGCATGATGACAGAATTAAAATAGGCAGATGCTCAGAGAGGGATAGTGAAGATAACCTTGATTATTTCAGAAATGATGCATAATATTTTATTGATTGTATTTAGAAAGTTTCTTATTTCAGTATAATGAAGCTTATATAAAATTTTCTTTTTCGCGAAAGATCCCCTTTAAAATCAGTAAAAATTTAGGTTTTGCTGTATCAAAATATCTCTACCTGCACTGGCCATTTCTAAAGATTCTTGGCCCTCCTTCCCTTGAGCATGGTTCATCCCTTGCATGTTGGTGTAAAAAGGGTCCTGAGCCTTTATGTTGGTTCGGCTGTAACGAAAGACTTTTATATTTTGTTGCTTATGACTTCCTGTATATTTGAGAAAAACCTATAACACACCAAAGAATGCATGTGAACTCTTTATGTAATAGTATATCTATATGAAGAAAAATATGTATTCCATTATAAAAGAATTTAACTCATTCTTTGTGTCTATCTGTGCACATGTGCGTGTGTGTGTACTTGCACCTAATTTGTCATGCCCACATACCATTTAAACCATATGGGGTGTTTTTGTTATAAACAAACCACTTTGTGGAAATCAAGCCTTATTTGTTTTGTTCACCACATGCATTATTTTCCCTAGTGTGCATCTGCTGGTGTACAATTTAGCCACAGGCGCTTACAGACCTTGTGGTGAGCAGCATAGCAGGCAAAAGCCATATGTGTTTAAATGTTTAAAAAAAAAATCAATTTTTTTTCTTTTTTGCTGGATGGCTAATTTAGTTAGGCCTGGAGACAGTAGGATACAAAATATAAAGCTAATTAATTGGCCCCTATTCTTCAGGCATTTTCATTTCTCACTTGCAATATGGAATGCTTGTCAGCTTTTCTGATAAATGAGCGCCCATGATTTACATAGATTTCGCATTAACACCAAAATTAGCCTTATTTCAGTGGAAACTAGTTTACATAATGACAAAGCGGTTTCAGCATTAAAGGACGGAGTGTGGATCTTATCTGTCGTAAATGTTAGATTTTACACAGTGTTGGCAAAAGTAATTATATATTTTGAATAACTGAATTCCTTTGGATTTAAAATATTTTTTCCAGTTTTCACTTTTTTTTTTTAGCTTTGAACTCCCAGTTCTTAGTTTTATGGATATCAGATATTGATTGGTTATTATTTATCAAGCACCAGCAGGATTCACATTAGTGTTATGACATATTCAAATCATACAACAAATTTGCAAAGATAACAAAATGACACCAATAGTAGAGGGCCTTGTTCACACGAGCTTAAAATCTAAATTGGAACAGTGGAAATGGAAACATAAGTTTGCCAATATTAGGGAAATGTATTCTGCTTATATTTATAGTTTTCTGCATATTGCATTCATTGTTAAAATAAGCAGGTCTCATGGTTAATGTGTAAAATGCAGCAGATTTATCTGGCGTGATGCATCTGTGCAGGAAATTGTTACTCCAGGAGCATCATTTTATGGCACACAATATCTACGTGCAGCATACACTCTCCGTGCTACTTTTTAGAATCCGGGACACGGTGGGTGCCTGCTGTCACTTTTCAGCTAATGATGACAAATGCCCCTCTGGATGCAGATTGCGCTGTTTGCAGGCTGCTTTCAAAGCTGACTAGTTTACCACCCTTCAGATACTAATTTAACCTTTTAACTCATGTCACACTGAAATTATCAACTTGGATGGTCTTGGCATCATCTGTTGTCTCTTTACAAATAATCTAAAATCTTGTTCCAGAAATGCAGATCTAAGTTATGGCTTATACCGATAGATATGTTTTTGTTTGTTCTGTTCCGATCTCCTGTTTTCACATGATAGTTTTATATATTTTCTGCATGTGACTTTAATGCATTACATTGCTAGACATAGATGAACCTGACAGTCGGCTGCATTCTGTAACTGTATTATTTCTCTAAACTTTGCCTGTAATTGGAAATATGTCAATTTATGTTCTCCTAATCCATTTAGGGCCTAAGCCCAAAGGGACATAAACATATTATTTCAGTCGGTGTGTTTAATAGATACAGACATGCATTTCCTCCTGTTACCAATTTCTTGTTTTTCTCTGGCTAAAACCCTGGATTCCTTACAGCCATCCTGTGCTCAGCCCTGAGTTTATACAATAGACCCTCTTTCCGTCTTTGCATTTTCCCTGTTACATCTGGTGGCCTGTGTTTGAGAAGGTGTCACGAAATGAATTGAAATTCACCAACCAGTTCTTTAATGGACTCCCATTGTGAGTGGCGGAGTCTATAAGTTGTCTACTCTATTGTCTGCCTCTTGCAACTGACATGCCCATTCTGTTTAGCTTATTTGGTGAATAATAATACCTAATGGACCCTAGAACAGTCTTTTAACTGTTGGTAGTTAATTTATGTTTTTAGTTATCCATCTATCTATGTTTGTTATTGAAAAAAAAAATCAGTTTTTTACTTTCATCGCTTTTAGCGTTTCCATACTCTTGGGTTCAGTCTGCCCTTTATTAACCAGTAATTTTCCAGGCATTCCACAGCTTCTAACAAGGCTGGAAATAAAAATACTATTATAACAATAACCTGGCTGTTAAGAACCTCTGCGCTTGGTATTACTCACATGTTTATAGAAACATCTTCTTTACATGGTAAGCGCATTTTCTAGGTATGTCTAGGTACTGAGGGACCTCTAGCTGGCTTGTCTCTTTGCAAAATAATAATGAAGAAAAATAACATCAGGTTCATTTTGATTTGATTAAGGTGTGATGATCCAAATTATGTAAAAATCCCTTGTCCACAAAGCCCCAGGTCCCAAGCATTTCTGAAAGTAAATCCTATACTTGTATAATGACAAGTATAGATGTTTGAGAAAGGTGACTGTAGAGAAGGAAACAATATATTTCCAATAGAGCTCCAAAGGTTTCCATTAGTCCCCTGGCAGCCAAGTTCAGCACTGCCTGTGAACAAAGAGTGGAAACTTTCTATCTGATGGTAAAAATAGGTTTTTAGTGTTTTTTTTTTTTTTTCTAGGTTAGAAAATGAAGTTGTCACAGTTCCCAGTTTTATAACCGATAAACAGGGAGTGAGCTATCCCACATATTAAACTGTATGAGACCCAGGGGCAATATCCACTGCTAAACGTTCTTTCAGGGAAAGACCACTTTTATGGGAGTTCTTCTCATTTAATGTTATCTGTTACACAAGTTTACACATTTTGTTTGTTTTTTAAATGTAGCCTTTTGTCAGCTTTTTAAAGAAACGAATGTCTCGTGTTTTTAAGGGCATCTTGCAGCAATTAAACTTGGTGAAATATAATCGGAGACATATATCCTGATATTGTAACAGTATTTTAATTAGAACATATTTAACTGTGGCATTGCAGTTGGCTCCATTTATAACTGCTGTCATCCACGTAGGTGTGCCGTTTTATGATTCTTCTTACAGTTTCTAGGGCTAATTAAGGAAAAGCTATGATAAATCTGATTGCAAATTGAGCACTTCATTAGTCTATAAAATATGAAACCAGTGCTTATGTGTATAATGGGCATTTGTTTTTAAATTGTTCAGTAAGTGAAGTACAGTGATTAGTATATTATTAGTGTTTATGTCTGGAATATATATTTTTCAGTTTCAGCTCAATGATACATTTTCTGCAGTCTCTGTAGCAGAAGTTTCCAGCCTGCACTCCGTATCTGTATGTCTTTCATATGACTTGGCCAAAGTTACAGAAGATTTAAAATATGCCTCAGGTAGTAGTAGCCCGGAGCAGCCTGGCACAAATCCTGCAGGATGGAAGGGATCCTAATGCTGCAACTTTTCCATGTCCATCACTCATGGCAGTCCATTCTGGTGAGATCAGAGATGAGCCGGCCAGGTGCAGGTATATGAATAACGACAGCAGGCCAGTCAGATCAAGTATGGGTTAGGTCCAGGTGGGTTAGGGTCAGCACATGACTAATAGCAACCACCCTGATGTTTGGTTTAGAGGAAGCATGGAGATATCACTCTATTGAAATTTCAAGTCACCATGATAGTAGGCAGTGCACAGTTTTCCACAGGCACTAAATTAATATATTCTCTGTAATATTGCTAATAAGGCTCATACTTCTTGATCTTTTAGTAGTAAAGGGCTAAACAACATGGGAGATTTTGTAGGATTGTGTTGGATCAATACCCACTCCAAATCGTCTATGTCATTTAGCTCTAAGAGCAAGGGTTCTCCAGCCTTTGTATTTGCAGCTGCTCTTGAACTAGTAATATGCAACTAGATCGAGTGCCCCGGTGTAGCCAGAGTGTAACAGGAGGAAACCGTTTCACCAACAGGGGCAACATTACCTTCTCTACATCACAGTCAGAACTTTCCTATCGTCCCAAATGGCACGACTATTATTCACCATCTGCTGGCTGAAGATGAGATCACAGCAGATATGTTCTTCTGTATGTTAAACTGCATTCAGGGCCTACTGAAGAGTCTAAGCATCTGTTATTCCAAACCATTCCCACTCCTGGCACTGCCAAACTGCTGGAAACACCAGCTTAACCCTGTCTTTAGTCAGGTCCTTTAATACCAGAGCAGGGTACTGTATATGATCTTTTGCTATATTTTAGTATTGGTGAAACTATGGGAAGTAATGTTAATAGTGAGCCCTCAGATCTACTGGGATGCTAGTATTTGCTCATCACAGCTAATAGATTTCTAACTTGCTAAAATGCAGAATATATCAAATTTAGTGCAGTAAGGATTATGAAATCAAATATCTCATTGGTTGTGTGAACTGGTGTAAGGTATGTTCTACTGTGCCGGAAATACTTATCAGACCTTGTACATTAAATATAAGTGCGGAATATGTTCTGAAAAGTGCTTTAGTAGGCAGATAAATCACTGGCCAAAGTACTTATCAGAGTGAGGCGGTGTTCTGATATCTGATACCATCGAGTCAGAATAATGTAGTGATCACCCAAGGTCACATTTGTTGGCTTTCTACTCTAGCATCTGGCTGACACAGCAGTCCTTTAACCCGTGTCTTTACTTATTCCACAAGCACATCCTTATTTTGTAAAAGCAAAAACATCATAAACTCAGGCCGGAATAAACTTGGGTTCTGCAGTATTTCAATATATAGTTATAAATGAGCTCCTGAAGCAACATCTCATTCCCAGCAGCAGTGTTCTACCATAACAAAGAGGCATTATTGTGATAAAGTGTTGGTATCAAGAACAAATAAAGAAAAAAACCACAGCATCCCAGTTTTAAGCCAGCACCCATGCATGAAGCCTTTGGCCCGTAAAATCATCAGAGCTATTTACCTGGTTGAAATTCAAATTGCCGGATTCTAGTGACAGTGTTTTGGCAGCTTTTCTAAAGTGTCTAAGTTAAGAGAGAAAGCGGAAAGACTACAAGGCTGAATGAATGCCAGTGTTGACACCACCTAACAAGGAGGGATTATGTGTTTACAGAAGAAGTAATATGATAGGTCAGGTACAAGAGGCACTTCACAAGAGCACTTCAGCAAATAATGAGTGAGTGACTAGAGAGTGCAAGGCTTGCCACTCTTTGGCTTCATTTCACTGCTGATGCCTCTCTACTCCACGCTGCTCTTGATCATGCTCAGCTGCTCCATTCACTTGTGGAGAATAATAGGAAAGAGCCTTTTCTAGCTCGTTTTTCTGGCTAATTTACACATCCAGGCCATTTTTTTGTTTGCTCTCCTTATTTGCCATTCTCTTTTGTCTGCGTACGTTTCTCTATTTAGCCTCAGGCCCATGATCTAATTTGACCTTCTATAATTGCAGGGTGTTTTACACCTGTCTGTGTTTAAGTGCACCCTTTCTTCTCCGCTTCCGATGCCCTTTTTGCTGGTTGTATCTAGATAAGATTTGCCTTTTTTTTTTTTTATAAGCGGAAGTTTACTGCAAATCTTGCAAGTTTATAAAATAAATCTCTCCGCTTATCTTAGCACCACCCATAGCCCCTTGTTGTAGTGTCTATTAAATACCCTTGGAAGAAGCAGACGGACCTAGACACTTTGGGAGAAGGGATACTTTCATAGCAAAGGCTGTACAGCGACACCCCATAATACCAGTATAGCTATTCCTTCCTGTATTAATCAGTTTTGAATTTTTTAGTGCAGAGTCAGTGTTTGTTCTTGTTGTTATAATAAGCATGGTTATGGACGCTTCCTTTTCGTCAAGGCTCAGCTCATAGAAAGCAAGTAAAGTGCCGTTGTTGTCTCTCAGTAAATTATCCCCTTGATGCTTGCTTGAAAAATAATTCCAGTTCTTATCTTTCCCTAAATTAGTTCCATTACAAAAATTTCTTGGTCCGACTTTGGTTTCTGCTGCTTCTGCCATTTGCTGCCGCGAGCAGGCAGTTTGGATAAAGGCTTCGGCAAATCTTATTTGGCTCATTTTAGTACTTAATTGGTAGCATACAGTAGAGCTCTGCTTCCTTTTGCATAAAAGGGTTGTCTTGCCCGTGGTTTTTTGTTCAATGCATTGAAGCATTTGCATTTTTAACAAATTCATCATAAAGAGGATCTAAAGCCAAAAAATTAATTGAAGTTAATTTACTTGGGGTGCTTCTCTGAGCACATTTGCAATTGACATTTATTTTCTATATTTAGCAGGTATTGACATATTGACATTTTTAGACTTCTAATATCAGGCTTTTGACTCAACAACATGACTTGTTGTTTGGGACCATATGTCTCTGACCTGTTCCTTACAGTAGAACATTCATTTGTTGGCACTAAGGAGAACCATCTGAATGTTGCTTTTTTACTTGGGTGTCCAACACTGGGCATTTTCCCTTGTTTAAGCAAATCTATGAATAAATTAGGGTTCATGTATAGACTGTGTGCATTAGGAATGGAGATCTAGCAAAGAGCTGTTAGCTACCATGTTGTACGTGTGAGCGAGATGGATGGTGGCACAGCAGGCTAGCAGTAGCTACATTATTAGTTTGCTCTATGGTTGTTGTCTTGTAGGATTAGCTGTTCCATTGTTGCTTGCTGTTACAGGCATTAGCCAAGACTAATAGGGAAGGACATGTTCTGCACTCCTTTCTCACCCTGTAGTCTTTTTCTTACTGGTCACAGAGCTTAAAATATATATACAGTTGGAAATCTCTTGAGCATTCATTATTTTTGATATGATGACAGTTCATGCAATTATCATTCAGGCCGCTTCCAACTTTCACAGAAGAACTGAGCTTGTTAAATTTTTCACATACTAAATGAATTTACAATTTGTTACATGTTTTGCTGGCAACCCGGAAAATATTTATAGATTCAATAGGCATTCAAAAGGGCTTACGATCCATATAGTTTGTGTTGATAATCTGTTCACTAGCCCAGTTAGTGGCCCTGAAAAGAAAAGAGAAAAATATTATGTGAACAGAAATATTTTACATACACTGTTGTGTAATGTCAAAAACATTTTTATGCATTGTAACATTAAGTTTTAAGTCCACCCAATCTAATGCTGTCTGTATGCGGATACTGACCGCTACCAGATCATTGATCTCTACAAATGTGCCCATTTATCTGGACCAAGCGTAAACATTTTGATATCGGAGGCACTCCCATTAAATGTCTCCCCTCAAGCAATAAAATTGCTGGCATGCCATTTCAACTTTACAAGGGCCAAATCCTATAGTAGATATTTGCCTATTAAAATAACTCATTTATGTTGAACTTGAAATCAAACAATAATTGGCAATTTAAACTTGTGGAGGTCCCTGCCTGTATGCTGCTATGGGAGGAGCAATATCATAAAGATATATGTATATTTTAGAGCTTTAGTGTTATTACATGTATTATACTTTAGAACTGCTCCATCTACTGTCTAAATGACAAAAATTTTAGCAATATGTGTGGGACTCTATATAATATTTAGCACAAACTGTAATGGTCAAGCATAGATCCATGGGGGTTTAAATGTCCCGGACCTTTGGGAATATTACATATAGTAGCTGCTCAGACAAGTCAAGTCCTGCAATGACTTATAAAAATCCACATTAATGGATGACAATTAGTCAAGGGTGTGTATATGTTCCCCCCCCCCAATATTTTATAAACCCAAATCAATGGGTACTATAATAAACCATATTTTAGTTCTTGCAAATGCCTGGCTTATGAAACAGCTTTTTCATAGGTAAAGTCTAAAATTGTCTCATTAAGCATGGAGAAGTTTTCAAGCATTCTCTTAGATAAACACAAACTGTTCCTGAAGGTCTGGGAGCTGTGGATGAAGTACTTATTCCCACATTCATTTGACAGGACCACTCAGCTAGCAGCAGATGAAGCTTTTTTCCACTCTCTTCCTATACATCAGTTGAATTGTATACATCCTCCCCAAATCCATCAAGTAATCTAATGAAAATATAAAGCAACATATAATATAATATTGCTTTAATAAATGTTAAAAATCACCTTAAAACAACGGATTTTTTTAACTCACAAAGATAGCCAGATCGTAAAGCACATAGTACCCAAAGCAAAGTAAAAGTCTGGACTTCTGCAGATGGTGCTTGAGCTCTATTCCTCCCACACAAAGTTGTGATTTATCCCAAATAAACCCTTCTATTGTTCCTTTACCTTTCTAAACTCATTAATACGTATTTTAGCATCATGCACGTTTTCATACTTTAATCCATTTTCAAAAGCTTTTTATTTCCAGCATAAAGGCTCTAAATGGTCCTCAGTATTAATTTGATTCGACGTCTGTACAAAATGTTTAAGTCTCAAAGCCTCGCTTTTTTTCCCTACAGCTTATGTCCTTTCATGAGAGCGACCAGTTAAATGTTTAATGGAGTCAGTGCTATAAGCCCTTTCATTGTGCTTCTGTTATTGTTACCCCTTCAAGCATTTTTTTTATTATCATCATTACCCCACTATTTTACACCAGATCAGGCTCTCTTGCCTTCTCACTGAGAGTTAAATACAAAATGCTGCTAATCTGTTTTGTATGGTTTACTTTTTATTTCTAAATTACACTGTTTACATTGCAAATAATTCACTCTACCTTTTAAAATTTTAATCTTGAACAAACAAATGTATTTTATTTAGTTGTAATATTGGTGTTGAGGCAGCCATCTCAGTGCATTGTGCCTGATTCTGAGCTTTGAGAAGGAGCCAGCACTTCATTGCATTTAACCACAACCTAAGTCGTAGTGCTATTCTCTTGTCTACCACTAGGTGGGGAACAGCGTTAGCAAACAAATCTTTCAGCAGAGGTAGCCAGGGATGTTTTTGCCATGAGGCAAGGTGAGCACCTTGTCTTAGGTGGCATCTCCCCAGAAGTTACCAGCGGGCAGCAAAAAGTCGCTTCTGCTAATTTTGAGAGGCAGTTATGTTCTGGTTAATTTCCGCTCTCTGTTCTAGCAATTTCGCTCTCTGCACTAGCTATGCTCCCCCCTGGACCCACATAAGTGATTTAAAGGTAAGTGTCCGAAGTTTCTCATGACCTGAGGGCACCTGGGAAACTGATATGTCTAGCCCCAATGCCAAAGAACCAAAATGCACCGAAAGAATATTTGAAACTTTATATTTATAAAATTAGATATATGTTCATATACTGTAGCATGTTAGAGGCTCATATTGGTATGACACTATGCACATATAAATTGTTTATAGAGTGTGTAAAAATATAACTTTTCACTGGAATATGGGTAAAGTTGATGAAATTACTTTTTAATGTTGAAATATGAATAATGTATAAGTTAGCGCATGAAGATGTATATATTGTAATATTGAAATGCAAATGCTGGTAAAAAAGTCCAGCCTGGTGCACTCAACACAAAACCGCAACTGCCTGGGTGCTGGTACAATAGTCATATATACAAACCAAAGAACTGCACTCCTAGGACTTCATAGTGAAAATTATTGTTTATTTCAACATTTCGGCTCCATCACTCGGGCTGTCTTCCTGACCTGTACCTTATTTCAGGAGCTCACTCACTGTACATAAATAAGTCCATATGTTTTGTTTTTGGCTCAGTTTCTCTGAAAAGTATTCTATTTTTTTTAAATATTCCACCACGAGTATGGACACAATGGAAAAATCTAGTTCAGCTCTCAGCTAAAGTATGGAGAAAAGCAGGATTTCTGCCTCTTTCTGGAGACCGGAGATTAGACTGAAGGTATTTTAATTTTTCATCAAAGGAATCTTTGAGGTGGAAAGTTAAAGAAGCCTGTGTAGCTGTAGAGTAGACAAAATGTCTCTTGCATTTTGCTGCTCACTAGTTTGATGTACTCATTTGCTGATGTGAAACGACGAGAGCTTAGAAAGCACTTTTTCCCCCTCCTCTGTCTACAGACCAAATGGGGCCTTGCTGAACCCAGTCAGCAGGTCATTAACTAGGGAGAAAACAGCTTGCATTAATATGTTCTAATCCGATATAATTAGTCAAATTACTGCACGCCGACCAACTTGTCATGCATTGTCAGATTTGGCGTGCAAGCTTGATACCCAGAGTCCCTCTGAAGCACCACCCTGGAACACCACCCTGGATCACCACCCTGGATCATGCAGAATCACTTGTTAGTGTCTGTGCTGAGCATCTGATAAACAGAGCAAACTGATACCATTGGCAATGGGACCCCTACTAAATTTTGTTTTTCACTCTAAAAATAATAGGCAAGCAAGTTGCACGATACAACAGGGAGCTTGTGCAAAGTGGGCTAAAAAAAAGCAGCATGTAAGCATGGTAATAGAAGACTTTTTATTTATGACTTTCATTATTAGAGTAGGTTGTTTTATAAAGGTCCTGCTGCACATAATCTAATGGTATAACTGCACTGTGGTTTGTTAAAGGAACAGTTCAGTGTAAAAATAAAAATTGGGTAAATAGATAGGCTGTGCAAAATAAGAAAATTGTTTCTAATATAGTTAGTTAGCCAAAAATGTAATGTATAAAGGCTGGAGTGACTGGATGTCTAACATAACAGAACACAACTTCGTGTTTTTCAGCTCTCTAACTTTGAGTTAGTCAGCAACTTGAAGGGGTGACCATGGGACATAACTGTTCAGTGAGTTTGCAATTGATCCTTAGCATGCAGCTCAGATTCAAAAGCAAACGTTTATGACCCCATGTGCCCCCCCCCTAAAGTCATTGATCAGTGGAAACCAAGAGAGCTGCAAAGCAGGAAGTAGTGTTCTGGCTATTATGTTAGACATCCAGTCACTCCAGCCTTTATACATTACATTTTTGCTGGACTAACTATATTAGAAACATTTTTTATTTTGCGCAGCATTTTTACCCAGTTTTTATTTCTATACTGAACAATTCCTTTAAAGAGAGAGATTACAAGTATTCAGTAAGTTGTTGCCTCCTATTTGTATAGACAAGCCTATTACTACTTCTCTGAAATATAGTGGGACCCATTTAGTATTAGTGTTCATAGATAAGTTCTACTGCCATATTGGTTTTTAGAGAGGCAGTAATACTTCTCGTGAGATAACCTCATCCATATGCTGTAATGAAAGTGCCTTCCAGTTGCCACATTCGTTAGGAGTTATTGTTCTATTTTTTAAAACTCCCATATGGCTGAACCTGTGGTTCCTCTTGTACTGAGCAGGATGGCTATTGTGACAACACATCATACACAGGGCCAGTAAGGCAAAATAGACTTCCCATTAATGCCCTTGGTAACACAAACAATTCATAGACTGAACAATGTGGCTGCTGCTTTTGGACATTTTATTTTAAATCTGCTTTTACTTAGCCCACACCTGCCTGAACAGATCTCCGCTTAGCTATACCAGGGGTGCCTGTAGACTGTGATTAGCATTAATGAAAATGTGAAGTAATTACATGTAGATCCGTTACAAATTACCTATCAAAACACGATTCAGATTACCGAACCACCAATGTGTGAATATGGATATCTTTCTAAGTAGGTGATTATACTATGAAAGGGACATATTAGCATACGTTTACAAGAAGCCTGTGTTCTGGCTGCCCGATAAAAGCCCATTTTACCTATGCATTAGCCCCGGATCGCTTGTTGTGCTTTGGCGCAGGCAGATAAGTATAGTGTAATTCCCCTTCACAAGGGAAACGATGCTCCAGATTCCAAGCGCATCCTGAAGATGTCACCGACAATAATCTTCAAATAGTGGCCAGCAAAAGTGGGCTGTATGTTTGCCGGATGATATAGTGCAAATGACAGGAAGAATTATGCGGCAGCAGACAAATCTGTAACATATTATTAAGCAATTTCACATGAATAACTGGGATAAAAGGATAATGGATGAGGGTGTCATTATTACCTTCAAGTGGAGAGAAAAGCAAAGGCAAAGGTAGAAAGACAAGATTAATTGAGGAATGGTGAGCCTTTCATTGCTCATAATCTTTTTTTCAGTTACCATGCGTTGCTGCAATGTGCACTGCGCCCCTTCAACAAAACATAATGATTGCAAATGCTGGTTTTTATTTAAATTCAAATATAGGGGGTGTAGTCTAAATGATGCTAGATTTGGACGCGGAATTCAGTATATCTAAAGAACATTGGATTTTCAGCAAGATTCCAGATTGCTCGGTTAAACACTTATAACACAAGTTAGTTGGTTATTCAATGGCTTAAACACTAATGTCTAATAATGTTTTTCACTAAAAATTAGGCCATTTCTTCAAATGTTGTTTCCATGTGGCAGACAGGACATTTAGGACGTATACATTTATTTTTCAGATTATTTTTACATCCTCTTTAGTCTATTTTCGGAGACATATTGAATATGATCCATTCATTACCATGTGACCCTGTCAAGTCAGAACAAATAAATTATGCAGTCTATCACTTGCAGAACCTCGGAGAGTAGGGTTTGATTTATTACATTGCATTGATGGGATGAGAACAGAGAATAGGATGTAGTTTAGATATTTGGTCTTTTGGACCTGTTCACCAATCATATTTTGCACAAATTTTCTCAAACACAACTGGTATGCCATGAAATTATCAGCCTTATTGTGCATGGCATACAGTAGCTTTGTACAATGAAACAAAAATCACAGTAGAAGCATCAGCCAAGGGATTGGCCCATATCTTAAGTTTACTATAACATGATTTAAATATTAATTAAACCTAATAGGATTGTTCTGTCTCCAATAAGGATTCATTATTTCTTAGTTGAAGTCAAGTACAAAGTACAGTTTAATTACTACAGAGAAAATCAAAATCATTTTAAAAGTGTTGGATTATTTGCTTAAAATGGAGTCTATGGGAGATGGCCTTCCCATAATTCAGAGCTTTCTGGTTCTAGATAATGGATCCCATACCTTTATATCACTTGGTATTTGTAAACCAATCAAAGGACCAGCTTAGGTATCCCAGTGTAGCACAGCTTTTGTCAGTTTCGGCCATGCTCTCCTTAAAGGGATACTGTCATGGGAAAAAAAAATTTTTCAAAATGAATCAGTTAATAGTGCTGCTCCAGCAGAATTCTGTACTGAATCCATTTCTTAAAAGAGCAAACAGATTTTTTTATATTCAATTTAGAAATCTGACATGGGGCTAGACATATTGTCAATTTCCCAGCTGCCCCAAGTCAAGGGACTTGTGCTCTGATAAACTTCAATCACTCTTTACTGCTGTACTGCAAGTTGGAGTGATATCACCCCCCTCCCTTTCCCCCGCCCCGCAAGCAAACAAAACATGCATTATTACAAAACCTTTTTATCTGTTGTATTCATATTGAGTCTTGTGCCCTAATCCTTGTAATAAAATAGTGAATCCGCTAATCTAGAATGCAGACACAGTTTTTCCATGTGATACTTTAATGACAACACAAGGTAATATTATAATTATAGAATAAAAACATTTACTATGTTGTCATATCAGTCATTAAATCGCAACCAGCCCCTGTTTGTGTCACATTTGGAGTCTTAGGTATAGTATGGTACTGAATATTTCTATTAGAATTGAGTGCTAAATGGCTAATATTTTTGTATGTGGTGATGTTTTAACTGTTATGTGGGCATTCTCATCAGATGGCTTTAGGAAGAATTTCCTTGTGCCAAAAAAAAAAAAATTAAAATCTCCCTGCCTTGACTTGGGTGACAAATTTAATTTGGGATATCATTGCAATGGGCTGACCTTTAGTTTTTCCCTTGTAGCCCTTGGTCCTTTTCAGATTTCTACATTTGCATGTAAGTAAAACTTGATTTGACTTGACATGCAGTGATATAGCCTTTAATCAGCAGATTGCAGAAGCACAATATAATGGCACTCTTACCTAATACATGTTCTTGAAATCTAATTGAAATATGTTTATACACTTACGTGCTAATTCAATATTTGTTAAGGGAGGTCTGTTTTTCCTCCATTAGGTCTGAGAGGAAAACTCACCCTTTGTCTATTAAACTGTTATCCAAAGCAGAATAATGGAGCAATGCTGTGGTGCTGCTGGCTGCTCGGATTCAGCAGGTCATTGTCACAGCAGGAACCATCTGTTACAAACACTAGCCTATTTTTTTCTCTTTGCACAGGCAATTACAGAAAGGTCCACCCTCAAAAAAACAACACTAAGATGGCTTTTGCTTCATGCTAGTGATCTTACATTCATGTTACACACTTAGGTTGCTTTTTAATTTAAACTTTTGTGTGATTTGTGATTTTATGTCAAATGGAATAACTGATTTTTGTTATTCAAAATACATATTCAGCTAAGAAAATTGTATAAAAAAAAACTAGGCTGATCTTGTGTCTAAGCACAATACTTTAGATTTGTATTTAATCACTATATTATAATTTGTATACTTTCAGTAAAAAAAAGCTGTGATGAATTAGTTTTATTTGTAAATGACTAATCACACAATCAAATTATTAGATCTGATATATAAAGTCAATAGATGGAATGATTCCCATTTTACGATAAGCCTTGTGCCTGGCAAAGGTGTGGAATATGGCTTCACACTGAGCTATAGTTATAGAGTTATAATGAATGATTACTATGTACTTCAGTGTGTGGTTGGTAGTACCCTGAGGACTATTACTGTGTGTTAATTAGCACTCATCAGCACCCCAGATCTACAATATAGAGCTAAAAAGCCCTCCATTTCTTAAGACGATGCACAGAGAGAAGTTATGATTTGTAGTTCTGCTTTACTGGGGATGTTTTAGATAACCTATCCAAAGAAAAATAAAAGCCCTTCAACAATGGCTTTTCACTAGCTGGAAAAGAAACAACAATGATATTCTTGCATCAGATGGCCAACATTCCTGCAGAGGATGCAATAACTGGAATGACAACGATTTTAACTCTAATGTAGAAAATCAACTTAAAAACTGTAATTCTTCCCAAAAATGAACGATTACTTTGGAATTATGCAACAATACCAAAAATGGAACAAAGAACCTTTTAACATGAATATCCAAGCTTTCGTTCTGCTTTATTTTCTTTTGTAAGCAATATTTATTGTTTTGGCCTCGTGTAGATTATTTACACACATATCTTAAAAGTCAGTAAGCTTTCCATATGTTTAATATGTTAGTCTCCATAACCTGGATGCTGGTGTACATTGTCTACATCAATGATCCCCAACCAGTGGCTTGCTAGCAACATGTTGCTCACCATTCCCTCAGATGTCGCTCTCAGTGGCCTCAAAGCAGATGCTTCTTTTTGGATTTCTGACTTGGAGGCAAGTTTTGGACACATAACATGTCAACTGACAAAAATAACCACCTGTTGTCTGTCCAGACCACTTAGGGACTGCCAAATAACCAATTACAGCCCTTTTAGGACACCCCCTAGAACTTTTTCATGCTTGTGTTGCTCCCCCCTTCCTCCCGGAGGGGAAGCTGAGAGATGGGCAACAAGGATCTGGTTCCATTTACATTTTTATACATGGTGCTTATGCAGTAATCTAGAGACTGATACTAATATCTAGTACAGGTATTGGACCTATTATACAGAATGCTCGGGACCTGGGGTTTTCCAGATAATGAATCTTTCTGTAATTTGGATCTTCTACTAGAAAATCATTTAAACATTAAACCCGCTAGGCTGGTTTTGCTTCCAATAATTTTAGTATAACATTTTTTAAAAAATTGGATTATAAAATGGAAGACGGGATAATGGGTTTCCAGATAACGAATCCCATACCTGTATTAAGAGAACCTAGCACAGTGATGCTCAATTAGATTATAATCAGTAGATCTAGGTGATCATGTAGGTCTCAAATAAAGCATTGTCTTATTGTAAGGTACATAGTTTCCAACAATACATTAAAATACATTTGCATTTCAAGGTAAATCCTTTTATACTTTTATTAGCCCACATTTGGTGGGGGGATGTTATCACTGGGGATTAGTTATAAGTGTCTGTTAGAAAGATAATCACAGCTTGTTTAATGTTCCAAATTAATGTTATTGAAAGTGCTACTTATGCATTTGGCAGATGGGTCTATTACCGTTTCTGTTGTAAACATTCTAATTATCTGATTGGCTACAAGTTAGTTTTAACCCAGCTTCACAATTTGTTACACACAGATGAGCACAGCTAGAAAATGATGACAATATGTGCCTCTACCCTTGCAGCCTTTACCTCTAATCTGCTGATTACTGGGGGCGCTGCTGATGGCAGGTGTTAAACCACGAGGACTGTTCACATGCCTTGTGTGAATCTGTGCTTGTTATACAGCCAAGGCTACTGAATTATCATTTATTTCATAATTCTATGCAGGGTTGCTGAACAGTCGAGTGCTCCAGATTCAGACATTCATTTAATTTATAATAAAATTTTATGCACATCAATAATAGACTCTATACTAAATACTGTTCTATAATACTATAAAAGTAAAACGATTCATTTATAGGGGTGAGGGATCATAAATCTATCACAAGTTCAAAGATCTAAAATGAACTTCTAATTGAAACATTTCCACACCCATTGCAATGCAACTAATTGGTGCTTCTTTACAGTTCATTTCCCGCCAGTGAATAGAGACGAAATGCCCCCATTGTTCCCCATTGTTGTTACTCAAAACACCCTGCAAAACTTTCTGCATGGCCCGCAGGGTTCTTTTCTCAAACCCCCTTGTATCCCTTTATAGAATTCTTTACTGATCATTTATTTCATTGTGAATGTATTTGCAGGTTCCACTCCCAGTGCAAGACGTTGCCCCCTTCAGCTCTCCTCTATGCAAATGACGATTATTTGGTTCTGACAGTTGCTGACTTGGTGTTTTTTTTTTTTAATTATAATGATATTCTTACAAGGTCAAATTTAGATTTGGCAGTGCCGCCATTTAATTACTGTGTGAATAGGTATGTAATTGAAACAAAAAGCATTGTTCCCATCTTTTTCTCTCTTTCACCCCTCTCTGCCTCCAGCCCATCCTGTCATGCTGCAAGCGTGAAAGTTATTTTCTGGTGGTGTGATTAGATTGGGGCTGAACTCTCCAGCTGGCAGGCCTGTCTGTGACTGGCGGCGGCCTGTCCCCTGTGCTTGTCATTTCTTGACACTTCTGACAGGATGGGGACAGCAGCCCCAGACAGGTTCATTAGATAGCTTTTTCTACAGCTGAGCTAAAAATATATATATAAAAAAAAATGAAGCACATAATTCAGTGCGGCAGTGAGGAGCATCACTTGCAGTTTCTTTTCTATTTAAACCCAAATGTGTGTTTTGACAAATTTTGGTCAGTATTTACTGCTCTTTGTTTCATTGTCACCTAGACACAGTCAGTTGAGGTTCTTCTCATCTTGTTCATTGTCTGACCTCAGTCTCTGCAGCCAAACATGCTTGCTAATAATCTCTCTCATACACATGTCCGTAGAAAGAAGAAGAGCTATATGCCACCTTTTATGTAGGACCATAATATGTAACAGGCTAGAGTTGGTGCCATTTGTATTACATTAAAAAGCTTGACCTGTGAACCAAAAGTATCTAAACACCTGCCATTTCAACATTTCATTTAGAAAACAAGGGTATCGATATTAATTTGGTCTGCTACGGCCTCTTCTCTCCTTGGAAGGCTTTTCACCATATGTTGGAACATTGATGGTGGGATATGCATCAAAATGCATTAGAGATGTTGAGCACAGAGGTTTGTTATTGTTCCAGTTCATCCCACAGGTCAAGGCTCTAGGCAAGCCATTCCTCTCCTCTCCTGTTTCAGCAAACCAGTTCTGTATGAGCCTCACTTTGTGCATGGGGACATTATCAAGCGGAAACGAGAATGGGTCTTAAAGTGTTGCCGCAAAGTAAGAAACTTGGAATTTTCATTATATGATGTAATTAAAGGAGAACAAAACGTATACTCAGGGGGTGGAGCAAAAGACCATGCTGCTTTGTCTGATAAACTTTACATTATTACAGACAGGTAGTGTTCTGTTAGACTGCCAGAGAATGTTTTCTACTTCTCCAGAGCTCAGTGGTAGTGAATGTTACACCACTCAAGTCTATTGGATTATTATTGAACTTGTGTTACCCTTGCATGCTGAGGCTTTTCCATAAAAACGATGTCCTTGCTTTCAGAGGCTGTTTGGAGCTCGATATCACTGACATATCATGCAGTAATCCAAAGGATTTCTTGATATTTTCTGCTTTATGGTGTAGACCCCATCCAATGGGCAAGATCATTAGATATCGGGCTGGTGACCAATAGGCTACAAACAGCTTAGGCTTATGTACAAATAGTTTTGTACTTCCCTTTAAGATGTTTTTAAAAATGGCTTGGGAAATAGGTGGTGTTCATTTGATTAATTTTTTTCATCCAGTGTTCTAAAGTAAATTACTATATCCATAGCAATATATAGTAACACTTAACGTGGTATACTCTGATGTGACAACATCAATAAAGGACATCTTGATAAAGCCGTTTTACAAGTTGCTACAGATTTACAATTGCTTTACCACTGCTTTTTTACACCTCACTTCAAGTGTGTAATTTTTGTGCATATTTATAAAGAGTAGTGATGGCTTTGGACTTAGTAAAAAGTGGGGTAGTATATCATCAAGCACCAAAGTTGTTGCTCTGACTATATAGTGTCTTCTGAAGGTTGTCCACCATACTTGAGGTTGTGGGTGCACACTGAGCAGCTACCATTGGCCCAGCAATATACACCAAAGAAGAGCAATAGTTGAAGAAGGGTACATTATGCCTGAAACACTGTGTGGGTGGGTCCTGCACCTATTTTAAAATAAATCTGGTAGATACATTTAACTGTCAGCCATTTTTACACTTTATTTGAGGAAAAGGAAACTTTACCCCCAAAATGAATATTTAAGCAACAATTTATATCAAATGAAGTGGCATATTGAAGAATCTTACCAAACTGGTGTGTATATATATATATATATATATATATATATATATATATATATATATATATTTAAGTAAATCTTGCCCTTTTACATCTCTTGCCTTGAGCCACCATTTAGTGATGGTCTGTGTGCTGCCTCAGAGATCACATGACCAGAAATACTACAACTCTTAACTGTAACAGGAAGAAGTGTGGAAGCAAAAGACAGAACTCTGTCTGTTAATTGGCTCATGTGACCTAACATTTACGGTTTGTTTGTGTGCACCGTGAATCTACGATCCCAGGGGGCGGCCCTTATTTTTTAAAATGGCAGTTTTCTATTTATGATTACCCAATGGTTTATTTACATGAAGCTGGGTTTTACACATGAGCTGTTTTATGCAATAAAATTTTAGAGACCTACATTGTTCAGGGGGTATAGTTTTCCTTTAAATGCCAGCTGATTTTTTAAATATTTTGTGCTATTTCACTTTAGAGGGGTTCTGAGGGGCCTCTAGCAGCTGTAAAAGCTGACACATCACTTCCCGATCCAGATATGGTGCAGATAATAAAGTTAAAATATATGGCAGACAAATGGATAAAGACGCCAAAAGTTGTGGGCAGCTGTTAATTCTGAATCATGATGAATCTTAAGAGTATAGAAGAGGAGTAGAACTGAGAATAGGAA
Source organism: Xenopus petersii (assembly GCA_038501925.1). Lineage (NCBI taxonomy): Eukaryota > Metazoa > Chordata > Amphibia > Anura > Pipidae > Xenopus > Xenopus petersii. Next base: position 32,204,306 of record CM076674.1, read on the forward strand.
GTATTTATTACTGGGCAAAGTTGATGTAGACACTTAATTTGGATATTGTATCCAGGTTTTTACTCTTCAGCACCTGTTGTCACTATGCATCAACCATGCAGCATTATTCTTTTCCCTGAGCAGGGCTAGTCAGCGTGCAGTTTATTTAGCAACAGCTGGAGTCACGTTAGTCTTTCGTTATGCTACTGAAAAATATGGTTCTTTTTAATGCATAGTCATTTAAGCCTTCCAGTTAAAAAAATCTTTCCAGTCTTTCTACATTAGCTGCCTGCCCCCGTGTAATTTGAGTATCAACCTGTGGTTAGTTAATGGACATTTGATACTGTGGTTACAAACGATCCACTGCCACTTGTTCTTTATAGGCTATATCTAAAATGTGAATCTACAGCCATTAATGTTAATAGCATTGCTCCCGGGGGAATTCATTCTAGATAATTTGAGCAATTAAATGGTCTTTGCCTTGTTATGCTGAAAACGAACCGCTTGCAATATAAACCGCCATTTTACTGTTTACACCTGTACTGATCAGTATTGTCCCATATTCATTAAGTAGTGCTAACTGCATTTACAGATCACTCTTAGATGTTCATAAAAGTCTCTGGTATTTAATGGAACAGCTGAATGAGATTTTTTTTTAATTGGAATGTTTCTGCTAATAATAATTATTATTGCATTGTTTGCAGTAAGACAAACAAGTTGATATAAACAAAACTGCTGTGTAGCTATGGGTAGCCATCCAAACTGAAATAGGGCAAAATGACACCGCTTACATAGCTGGTAACAGATATGCTCTATAAAACATCATTGTATTCTACAGAAGTTAGGTTATCTGCTATGTAACTATAGGTATGGGACCTGTTCTCCATAATGCTCTGGACCTTTCTGGATAACAAATCCTTTCTGTCATTTGGATCTTCATGCATTACTAGAAAATCATTTAAACATTAAATAAAGCCAATAGGCTGGGGTTGCCTCCAATAAGGATTATGTATATCATAGTTGGGATCAAGTACAATGTACTGTTTTATTATTAAAGGAAATCATTTTTAAATTCTTGGATTATTTTTATAAAATGGAGTGTATGGGAGATGCCCTTTCCGACGGCTTTCTGGATAACGGATCCCATATCTGTACTACTCTAGCTCCCTGACTTGAAAAAAAAAAACCAAACCCTCGGCTTGGAGTAAAAATATTTAGGGGGCGAATAACCTGCAGAGCTCATCCTAACTGACCTTCAGACTGGGCATTACAGTCCACAACCTCAGAACCTCAAATTTGAGGAGTGGGCTCTAAATAGGCAGAACTATCTTAACAAATGCCCCTTCACTATTAAACTGTATTTATTTGTGCCTAGACAAAAGACTGCATGTTAGTTTCATTTAAAACAATGCATGACCACAGCTTACTGTCCCATGCTATGGCTTTATAGAAGGTCACTATTCCTGGACCCAAATATATTGCAGTGACGGGCTCCAAATTGTTTAGGTTGAATCATTGGCACCCCATAATATTACATAAGCACTCTCATAAAATGAGAGCTCAGAAATGGATATTTTTACCCCTGGACAAAAAGAGAGAGACGTGTTTAAATGAAAAAGAAATCTTGATCTTGGCATAGAGCTGCCTTCACAGCATTAAAGGAATATGCCCTTCATTCACTGAAATCCTCCAACTTACCTTTTCTTTGTATTATTAGATATTGCCGCTTTGCAGCATGGTCTCTATGACAACTGTTTAAATTAGGATGGGTAACTGTCATCTGGAGTATTACTGAGAAAAGTGTTAGTGAATACCCAGTCCCATGGATGGAGCATTTCAATGTAATCCAATTTTAATTGAACTCAGGAGACTTTGATGTGCTGCAGAAGGTTGGGAGAGAGCTATTCCAGAGAGAAATTAAAGGATCCCGGCATGGCTTCTTTCCTCCACACTGTCAGTGCTTTAAATAAGCATTAGCAGCAGGCTTAACCTTCCTTTGGAACATCTCACTCCTCTCCCCGTACCAAATGCTGCTTAACCACTCTAGCAATATGTTGTGTTTCTCTAAGGTATTTTGCAGCATGGTGGTATTTTATTTTTAAATACCACCCTTAAATGTGCTGCTTAATGAAGAGAAGTCCATGTTTTTCTTTTAATTTTAGTACAAATATGCTGTATGGCCACTGCAATTAGAACTGTGCTAAATCTAAAGACCTTAAAGTTGGTTTTTGGAAGGTACTGTTTACTAGTCATATCATAGAAGACACTAGGTGTTTTAATCAGCCAGTTATTATTGAGGAAGTCTTTTATTTCCTATGGTGACCGTAAGTCATTGATCTGGAATCAGATTGCTGCTATTATAATACTGCAAAGAAAAGCTGAGAGCCCAGTCTCTTCACCAAATATGTCCTCATTTTTGTTAATGCATTTTCAATTGTCTGTACCTGCTGTTGAATTTCCAGAAGCAAGCTGAACTGTGCCAAGATTGTCTGAGAAACAGAACAGAAGGAAGATGATGGGCTTATCAATTTTAATCCCCCTTCCTTTCCATAACAGCCATACCAATTGGATAGCCCCAACCTGTAATTATCCCACAGTTCTTGTGCTAAAAAACCATGGCATGTTAAAAGAATGAAATATCAAAATCTAATATAAGAACACCTTCTACACTTTCCTTTGATTTGATCCCCTAATTGGAAGAACCCCAGCTATTAGTAGTAATTGTTGAAAGGAGTAGCAGCTTGCCTGGGGGAGCTTTGCTGAAGGGTCGGCTTTCAAAGCTGCTTCATCATTAGGTTGGCGCTTGTTTTGTTGATATTTCATATGGTCTGCTGCCCTATTGTCACAACCCCTTTGCTATTAGGAGCTTCACTGAATTGTTATTGCCATTCATACATTAATGTTTTAGTGTTGCAGTCGTCGACTCCCTCTCAGTATTAATATGAAGTTCCAAATTCCTACGTAAGTAGGTTATAGTACATATTCTATATATTGATTTGTTGGCACAATTTTAGGCGCAAATGTTAAGTGGTGTTTGTACCACCTTCTGGTCAATGCTGTTTACTATGTTCTTGCCCAAAGCCACAACTACTTAACAGCTAAGGGCAGCAATGGAGCTCATGCCATGTGACTTAGCCCCTTGGACTTTCCTTCTTCCAGTAGTTGAAGTTTTATTTTTCTTAGGCTGCTTTAGGCATCAGTATAATTAACAAAGTCACTATCGACACCAGTGGTCACCAACCTCTTTAACCCATGAGCCACATTCAAATGTAAAAGAGTTGGGGAGCAACACAAGCATGAAAAATAGTACACAGAGGTGCCAAATAAGAGTTGTGATTGGCAATTAGCTAGATCCTTTGTGGACTGGCAGCCAATAGGAGGCTCTGTTTGGCAGTACAACTGTTTTTATGCAATTAAAACTTTCCTCCAATTTAGGAATTCAAAAAATAAGCACCTGATTTGAGACCAGTGGAAGCAACATCCAAGGGGTTGATGAGCAACATGTTGGTTGTGAGCCACCGGTTGGGGATCACTGATCGACACCATCAAATAACTTGTATAGTATATTTTTCCCCTTGGTGATGTACAACTTGTTCATACTGGTATTTTGTGTAGCTCTAATGTGAGTATGAATGTCTGCCAAACAGCTTCAAAGAAACCCAAGTCTGTCCTTGCACTATTGGGGTTTTGGTATTGGTTGTCTTGAATAAACAGTACGATGACAGCCACAAATATGATATTTAATATTTAGTAAAGTTGAATATAACTGGAAAAATGTATTGCCACAATACTGGAAAAAGTCACTTTAGTTAGTGGAAAGGGTTGTACACGTCCTATTATCCAAGTGGCTGTGTCTTTTTCCTGTCCCTCATGGAAATAAAAAAAACAGCAGTGATTTCATGCTTTATAGCTAAGATTCTAGTTATCATGGGATGGTAAAAACCCTATTTTAGCATTTTTTAAATAAATAACCGGTGCCCAGTTAATTTAGCCACAGACTATTACTGGTATTTAGCTTATTGGTACAATTTAAACACATATATTTGCAGTGTTTATAATGTGTGAACTCTGTATCTGAGCTGCCTTGGCATAAAGGACACGTGGCTTTTGTGAATCTTTAGTAAATGAATAGAGTTCACAACACAGTCAATCATCCAATCAACTTTCCTGATATATGTCAGCTATTGATTGTCAGATGCAGTAATGTATACCAAAACTCTCTGGGGCTTGCTCAATACAAAAGGCCATTTTCAGAATCAGTCTGTTGATTGGACTCTTTCTCCAGCTTTGAAGAAAAAACACTGTAACCTTAAACAAAAACACAAAATTACACTTTTTAAGGAATAATGTTATTTTTTTAAAAAAAAAAAATCAGTTTATTTAATTTATCAGGTTTGGTGAATACAGAAGATTTCTCCATTGTACTTATCAGCCACTATGCATTTAACACACAGGACTAGAATTATTGGTTCCTTGTAATGAGATGCAATTTTTTTGTTCTGATTATGGTGAAAAATTAGAAAAATATCTTGGTATCTGTGTTTTGAGCAGGCCTCCAGCAATTTAGAATTCTTGGCGAGTGTGAACAGTGACTTAAGTAGCAGAGTGTTGTACTGTGTTAGTCATAGATGAAAACCAGAAAATATAGAGTACATGATACTTTTTATTGGCTAATTTAGGGGATTATAAAATGCAAGCTTTATGGACTACTTAGGTTCCTGCTTCAGGCATTGTGCTCTAAGCAGGGTTGAAGCACTAAGAATTTTATAATCTGTTAGGGTAGAGTTCCACAAGCGTTTTTCGTTGAATTGACTCCCGCCAACAAAACGCCCACGACAAGTCGGATGGAGTCTCGCGCGTGAAGATATAATTGGACTTAATCAAAAGTCGGAGTTAACAACTACACGGTCCGACTGTCGGATGAAGACGCTGCTTTTCACATTCGATCGCGTCGCATGTAATGTAGTTGTTACCTCCGACTTTTCATTCAGTCCAATTTTATATTCATGAATGCGGCTCCATCCGACTTGTTTCGAGAGTTTTGTCGGTGGGCGTCGATCTGATGAAAAATACTCGTGGAGCTCTACCCTTAGCCAATAAAAGGTATAACCATCTCTATGCTTTCTGGTAACTTAAGGTTCGACAAAAAGAAATTGGAAAAGTAATTATTTCTTCAAGGAATGTGGAGCCATACCGTTGGCTGTATCTTTGACTCTGAAATTAGTATGTTATTTGTAAATATAGCTCCCCCAGTTGTAATAAAGACTTTTATAAAGTTTGGTTCAAATTCAAATGCGTTTAGACTTTTATTGTGTTTTAGATTTTCCTGCAATCCATTGTTATCTCTTTGTGTGCTGAGAGGAACATGGTGGGACAACACAAAGCAATATGATTAAATGAAAACTTTATTCAAACACATCTGATGAGTTCTGTCCTTGGAGACCATTCAATCACACCAGATTGTCTTCATCTTTTATTTCCCATAGGTTTGTGTTACAATGCACAGCAGCTAATCCTCCAGGACTAACCTTTTCTAATTAATCTCTAATTTTAAGTGATGGTAATGAATTCAGGAAAGAGTCAAGGTCTTATATAAAATGCCGTATATATTAACTCACCAGAAAAATCTGCATATATAGTAAAATATACTTTTTTTTTGTTCTTTCTCTTAGATCCTTGGTTACACAGAAGGTCTACATGGAAAATGGATGTTCAGCGAAATTCGAGCTGTGTTCTCCAGGCGTTATCTCCTGCAAAATACTGCACTGGAGGTGTTTATGGCAAACCGCAGTGAGTTCAACTTTTTACATTATCTTATAATTTACACCATTTTTTGATCCCCTGGAAAACCTTAAAAAGGGGATTCTATTGTGTAAGACAGATATTATAAGCCTGAAGGCCTTGTGCTTTTTATACCGGTCATGGAACTTTCCTCACATTTTCCAACAGGGGGTACATTATTTTTTTTTTTAGTATACAAGTTTGTCAGTCATGTGACACACATGTAATGGCATTATAACTAATGATGTCACTAAGCACCCTTTATAAGGATATAATTTTTCAGGAGGTTCTTGGCTATTGTGTGTTATATATGATATATTGTCACGAATACTGCAGGGCTACCATGCTTTTTGGCTGGGTCATTTTGCTAGTATTTAAAATATAAATTGAGATGTCCATCCGTTAGATGTCAGCAGATAAACTACTAAAGATTGTCTGTGTATTGGGCAATGGAGGACTACAGGTTAGACATCCTTTTCTATTTTACATGGTTTGTATAGAGTCATAGTTTATCTTAACTATAACTCAGACCCAGGAGCCTTTTTTCTTGATTTTTAGAGGGGTTTTGTAATAATGCATACTAAATATTTTTTTTTATCCTCTGATAGCTTCGGTTATGTTCAATTTCCCGGATCAGGCCACAGTTAAAAAAGTTGTGTACAGCCTACCTCGTGTTGGCGTGGGTACCAGTTATGGTTTACCGCAAGCCAGGTAAGAGTTTATAATACATTGTATTGGTAATATACAGGTTCCAAGATCTGCTTATTGGCTACTATATGCAGAAACAATAACAATATTAAATGGGATACTGTGGGCCCATGCACTTCCCTTTTGGTTAATGACCCTGTGCATGTGTTGATGTGAGTCTTCTTTTCCTGTTGGTTGATCATATGCTAAACAGTGCCTCACAGGCCAACAAGCATTCAGATCAATTGAATCCTGTAAAATAATGCTCTTGTCTGTGAATAACGTAACCTACAATCTGAAGAGATGTGTATTAAATCATCCTTTGTACTGTACTGGTTATATGTTTGGGTTTCTCATTCTAAGGTTGCAATATACTTAAATCCCAATGCATGTCTTCATAAAACTTGTTTAAAATTTGTTGAGAATCCAGTTATATTTGTGATATCTACAATATTTACTTGAGACTCTGGCACTTAAAAAATATCTTTGCTACAGTCTTTTAACATTACTATACCAAAAAAATTGGCAAACCTAATGGATAAAGTTCTCTGCCTGAAGACACCAATGGTAGTCCTTTGAATCAAAGAGATTAGGTGCACTTACGTGCCCAGATAAGGATCAACACTGGCTAAACTGCTCAATCAATCGTGAACATATAATTTCCTTAAAAATGGATCTAAATCCAAATAGAGCATAAATGTTTAATTGCTCATTCGGGCACTTTTTTTCTTCATATTAGTATATGTGTGTTATTAGCAGTTTTTAGGCTCCTAATACCAGGTTCCTCAGGGTCATTGACCTTGCAAAAGCCAATGATCCAAGGCAATATTAGCAAACTAAAAAATGGCTAATATATCCAAAAACTCAAAATGGAGCAATACAAGTCTTCATGAATTTTTTGTATTTGTATTTAGATGCCCTTTAAGTGTAAGAAAGATTTCCATTCAAACAAATAATTATGTGCCCATTTGTTTCAATGTATTGTAGCAGACGTTAGATTCCAAATGTTTTAAAAAACAGATGCATGAAAAGTAGAAAAAAGGGGATCTGGAAAGAAAAAGTTTTTTTTTTTCCTTTAAGAAAACCTACAGTTTACGTTGCCCTTAAGTTTCTCTTTCTTTCTTGCTGTCATCTTCTTTCTCTATCACTTGACTTAAACAAGAACTCTGAGCAATTTTTAAGAATTTGTTTTACCATTGAAGCCACTCAAAACCTAACCCTAAACCTTATACTATTCTCAAAAGTTTCCATTGTGTTTCATTATGCTGCAGAAGATTTAAGTGACAAATGATGTATTCCTCCATTAAATAAAAGGAACATCCCCATTCATTTCTCACAAGTGAGATTTGGCAATAAAATCAAAGAAGAATGATTGAATTTTGAGAAGTATCCCCCTCAGTGGGGATAGAAATAGACCGGGCCAGTGAAGAAAAGTATGTAATAGATTTGTGCCCTAAAATTCAGGTTCCTTGAATACTAGGGAAATTTATTTTAGCTCCTGAGAATATTCTCTCCTCCTAAGCCCAAGTGGATTCAGTCATAGCACTATAATCTGCCTCATTGGCCATTTATAACCAATTCTAAGGTTGTGAACTGCAGAGTGACTTCAATAGCATTGACATTACATAGTTAGTGATTAAACTACAAGTGTTCAGTTTACTGTACTGCAGTGGTGTGGTTATACTGTAGTTCACCAAAGGCTAGAGGGCAATATTTAGACATACCAAAGTGACATGTTTTCTTTATTATTCGTGCATTTTTTATTTGGAGTATGTCCACTTTGTTATTCAGCATTCATTAAATTTGTACTACTAGCAGAAGTTATTTTTAAGTTGATCGGGAATACTTGTTAAATCCTGCTGCTCTGTTTTGAGGCCTGTCTCTTCCTTACACCCTTCATGTAAAGACATTCTTGACGAGCAGCTAATAAGTCTTGCAAACTGCCACGATAAAGGGAGAGCTGACAGTCAATCAGTCTTTGCAGCAGTCCATCATTCAGGTACTCAGCCTTCTTCCCAGATGTTAGTGATGTCATTAAACTGCTTCAGTGACACGCGTCTCCATGTCAATACACAAGTACAACTGCCAACTGCTTTGCTTATTTAAACACTTCCTAGCAACAAAGTAAAAAAATAATGTTATTTACTCGGGGGGCATAATATATGTATGTATGTATGTATATTTTTATTTGTAAAGCGCTCCTTGAGGGCAAAGCACTGTACAACAAAACAATAAATTAGTAGTAACAAACAAGGGGTCATTGGAATAAAAAGTAACAATAATAGTGATTGTCTAGGGATGCTAAGCTTCCACGTTCAGCCTGCCTTCATAATGGTTCTTACTTTTTATACTGTATTTGTAAAAGTAAAGACTGGGCTTATTAATTGTCATTTAATTTATGTATAGGAGAATATCTCTGGCCACTCCCAGGCAGCTATTTAAATCCTCCAACATGACTCAACGCTGGCAGCGCCGGGAGATCTCAAACTTTGAATACTTGATGTTCCTTAATACCATAGCAGGTAAGGCTTCTCGCTCTCCAGTCCTTTGTAATATGTTTATGTTTGTCAAAATTGTTAGCACAATGACTTGCTACATTTATCCCTCTGGGGACTCAGCTGCAGCCCTATGATTCTGAAGCACACGCATTAAATTTGATAAGGCAACACACAACCCATCACCAAGGCTTTCACTATATTTAATGTTATGGAGGCTGTGCCTAACTCTCCTGCCATTTCCTCTGCTGACAGCTTTGTCTGAAGCTTTATTAGAGGCAACAAACCATTGCCAGAAACTGTCTAGAAATAATAATGGGGAAAATGTAATTTTACTACTTCGTCATTCTCAACAACAGCAACCAGTCAGGAGAATAACAACAGGATCCTGCCTAGTACAGATGTCACCTGGAGTGTGGCATGATTAGGTAACCATGTTTTATCTCCTTCCCTGTAATCGGTAACTGCACTTCATGCTGAATGAAGATATTTGGGTGCATCCTTCCCTATAAAGCTTAGCTTGATATATGGCATCTGTCTGTGTCTGCCTGCAATAAAGATACACATTTATAAGAAGCCTCTTCTATTTTCAGTTCAGCTTTAAGCAACGTAAGCATGCTAATATATATATATATATATATATATATAAATGTATCAGAATTGACTTCATGAATTACTGCTTATGCCTTGGTCCAACTTACTATAAAGGATAAGTATCATCATGCTATAGGCAACAGCCTTGACCAGTTATCACAGCTTAATACCAAATCCTTCACTGAAATTTAGTGGCATTAGAGTCATGCTGGGGGGTTGCTTTTCATCAAGTGGGACTTGTTAAAAATGGAGTAAAATACAGGGAAATACGGCCAGAGACCATGTTATAACCTGTTAAATACTGATTCTTGGAGGAAAGCTCATCTTTCACCACAAGGTCAGAGTAACAATGGAGTGTGGTTAAAGGACAAAAGGATGAGCATCCTACAGCCACCAGGTAAAACCTCAAATGATAGTACTGTATGTGATACTGCTTAAAAATGACTGTGCCCAACAGTCCAACGACTAAGGATAGGCTTTTATGCATTCACAATAGGGGTGCAGCGAGTCTAGCATTTTTGCATGTGGATTTGGATTATTTCCATGATAAGTAAAGTTCAATCCCATGAGCTTGATTTCTGTGTTGGAGGAAATACTAGAAGAGTTGAGAGTGAAGGGCATAAGCCTACACATGTTTGAATCCCCGATTGCAAAAAGCTAGAAAGATAAGAAGCCGTTATAAAAGGGGTTGTTCACCTTTAAATTAACATTTAGGGGGAAATTTACTAAAGGGCGAAGTGGCTAACGCTGGCGAAAATTCACCAGTGTGGCATCATTTCGGCACTTTGCCGATTTACTAACGGTAGCCGGCGTAAATTCGCTGGCGTCATTTCGCCAAGGAGATAGACTCTGGCGCAACTTCACACTCTAATGCCAGCCGAATTTTGGTCTGGTGAAAGAGCGTTACTACGCAAATGTTTTTGATTTTACTGACCGTTACATCTATCGCCAGACTTGCCTTCACCACCTCAGACCAGGCGAAGACCTCAGACCAGGCGAAGTGCAATAGAGTAGATAGGAGTTCCTCAAAAAAAAGTTGAACATTTTTCTAAGTCCCAAAAAACGCTGGCGGTTTTTCCTATTTAAAGGGTGATAGACTGAAAAAGATTGTAATTTTTTTTGGGGTACCCTCCTTCACCCCTACATTTGATAACATTTGGCACCTAAACTATACTGTGGGCACGTGTAGGGCATTATAACAACTTTATATAATTTTGTTAAGGTTCCCTGGCCTTATGTATTGTAATGTATTTGCTGCAGCATATACGGCCATTGTACTTTAACTGCACGCCATATGCTATCAGCCAACGTAAGTGTAACTTCGAACTGCTGAGCGTAATTTCACCAGCGTTCGGTACCCTGTGCGCAACTTCGGATCTTCATGAATTTGTGAAAAGTGTTGCAATGTGCTCGAAGCCAGCGATGGCGAATTTTCGCCGGGTAGTGCAATTCCCGTAATCTGGCTGCTAGGGTTCAAATTACCCTAGCAACATGCACTGATTTAAATAAGAGACTGGAATATGACTAGGAGAGGACCTTAATACAAAGATGACTATTAAAAAATAGCAATAACTATAAACATGTAGCCTCACAGAGCATTTGTTTTTAGATGGGGTCACTGACCACCATTTGAAAGCTGGAAGGAGTCAAAAGATGAAGACAAACACATCTAAAACTATATGAAAGAATAAATGAATGCCAATTGAAAAGTTTCTTAGAATTAGCCATTCTATAACATTCTAAAAGTTAACTTAAAGAGGAAGTACCCCTTTAAGGTAAAAGTATCAGGCATTTAATAGTGTGTAAGCCCTTATGTTTGTATGTGACAAACAGTAGATAGTAGAACCTTCTTTAAAGCCCATTGTTGGTTCCTCATTACTATGAATCTGCAAGGCATATTAGTGACACATGAAGAGCATTCTTGAGATGGGTAATTGCCTACTCTTGACTGGGGAGGCCTTGCATTAGCTCTATCATGGGAGAGTTGCATTGTGCTGACAGTCTGACCTTGTTTGTCACTGTTCAGAACAGACCCATAGGCTTCTATTTGCTTCAATTCATCGGACTTGATGGTCCAAGGTCAGAATTATAATGTAAGCCAAAACGGGAGAAACGAGTGAATTTTATAGTCCAGAACATGAAGTCAAACCTTTCTTTTTAAACTGAAATGTCACGGTAGCCCAGCAATCTCTAGTAAAAACATTCTCCTCTCTTTGAATTCTGTGTCTGTTGTATTAAAAATAGATGACAAAGGCTTCAGAAATACTAATTATCTTTTGAGTTCAGAAGAGCCTTTTCCTCCTTTTTCTTTTTAGAATTTTTTTCCACTTTTTCTACCCTGTGATGTGCAAGTTTCACTAACTAATTATGTGTATATTTAGCTAAGAGATTGCGCTGGGCTTATTATTGTCATGTAATTAGATGTAACTTGTACTGCTCGCCTCTTAAAAATCATTAAAAATTCCTTCCTAATGACCTAGAGATGACAAAATGTCTGTAAAGTGTGAAGAAGCAGACAAGCATAGGAATATCGCTCTTGGAGTGTTAATCCAGATGCCGCAATCATCTAATTAAACAATATTTTGCTGTCATTAACATTATCGCCAAGGAATTGCAGCCGTTATTCTGTCTGTCAGCTGTCCCTGAGCAACTTCACCTTTTAAAACTAAAGTGCTTCAAAAAAAAGTTTTATGTTTGTTGCAGCGTCCTTTGTCTGACTTTAATTAATCCTGTATAGGCAATGTGAACATAGACCCTCACACTTGTTATATCCTGCATTAATATTTAAACTGTATGAAGCTACACAAAGGTTCCAGTTCTATGCATGGTTTTGATGTAATATAAATATTTATATGAATACAGGTATAGGATGCATTATCCAGAAACCTATTATCCAGAAAGCTCTGAATTATATCTAAATAATCTAAATTTTTAAAAATGATTTCCCTTTTCTCTGCAATAAAACGGTACGCTTGTACTTGATCCAAACTAAGATACAATTAAGCCTTATTGGAGGCAAAGCCAGCCTCTTTGGTTTATTTAAAGGGATATTGTCGTGGGAAAAACGTTTTTCCTTCAAAAATATCAGTTACCGTATATACTCGTGTATAAGCCGACCCGTGTATAAGCCGAGGTACCTAATTTACCTAAGAAAACTGGAAAAATGTATTGACTCGTGTATAAGCCTAGGGGCCCCATGTCAGATTTCAAAATGTGAATGTGACCCAGCCGCAACAATTGGGGGACACTGGGCAGGTACCTGTTACTGTCTGTGACTGACTGTGTCGCCGCCCGGATTTCATGTTTGCTTCCCTCTGCCACCCCTATTTCATGTTTGCTTCCCTCTGCCACTTCCCCCCCATCTGTCGCTCTCCCCACCCTGGCTGCTCTTCCCTCTGTCCTTCCCTCTGTCACCTCTGCTCTTCCCTCTGTCACCTCTGCCCCAGCATCGCTCTCCCCACCCTGGCTGCTCTTCCCTCTGTCCTTCCCTCTGTCACCTCTGCTCTTCCCTCTGTCCTTCCCTCTGTCCTTCCCTCTGTCACCTCTGCCCCAGCAGGACTGCCTGTGTCGCCGCCCGGAGCAGGTCCAGGAGCTCCGGGCGGCGCGTCCTTCCCTGCCGGCGTTCGCTTTCAAAATGGCGGCGCCCATGGCCGCCACGTGGGTAGCGGCCGGCGCCGCTACCCACGTGGCGGCCATGGGCGCCGCCATTTTGAAAGCGAACGCCGGCAGGGAAGGACGCGCCGCCCGGAGCTCCTGGACCTGCTCCGGGCGGCGACACAGGCAGTCCTGCTGGGGCAGAGGTGACAGAGGGAAGAGCAGAGGTGACAGAGGGAAGGACAGAGGTATGACCCGCGTATAAGCCGAGTTTGAGTTTTTCAGCACATTTTGGGTGCTGAAAAACTCGGCTTATACGCGAGTATATACGGTAATAGTGCTGCTCCAGCAGAATTCTGCACTGAAATCCATTTCTCAAAAGAGCAAACAGCATTTTTTTTATATTTAATTTTGAAACCTGACATGGGGCTAGACTTATTGTTAGTTTCCCAGCTGCCCCCAGTCATGTGACTTGTGCTCTGATAAACTTTAGTCACTCTTTGCTGCTGTACTGCAAGTTGGAGTGATATCATCCCCCTCTCTTTCACTGCCCAGATGCATATTTACCCACTGTTTATTAATGAATTCCTCAGTGTTGAATGGTGTTGAGCATTAGGCTCTGAAAATCAGGTTTTCCGGTGGACCCAGTGGTGTAACTACCGGGGGAGCAGGGGGTGCGCTCAGGGCCCCCCGGCAGCTCGCGCGCCACTGGATTCCTGGCGAAAATAGCGTACAGAGGGGGGCACATCCCGCGCCAGGGCCTGCCCCCTCTAGTTACGTTACTGGGTGGACCCTAAACGGCCTAGCCTGACATTAATGCTAAACATTAACAAAAGAAGCCAGTCCTGTTTATTTGCATATTTCTAAAGGTAATAGAGTAGTTAAGAAATGAAGATGTGTATTTAAATACTCTATTGCTCTGTGTGCTGCTTCTGAGCACTGGGTCGAACCTGTATTGCCTTTCTATGCCAGTGCATAGAGCTTTTTTATACTGCATGGTCATATTGGTAGGGGACCTGTTATGCAGAATGCTTGGAATCTGGGGGTCTCTCAATAATTTGTTTATCCATGCCTTATGTCTACAATTATTTAAATGTCAAATAATCCCAATAGGATTTTTTGACTCCAATAAAGATTATTTATATTTTAAAGGGATCCTGTCATCGGAAAACATGTTTTTCTTTTTCAAAACACATCACCAGCAGAATTCTGCACTGAAATCCATTTCTCAAAAGAGCAAACAGATTTTTTTATATTCAATTTTGAAATCTGACATTTTGTCAATTTCCCAGCTGCCTCCAGTCATGTGACTTCTGCACTTTAGGAGAGAAATGCTTTCTGGCAGGCTGCTGTTTTTCCTTCTCAATGTAACTGAACTCAGTGGGACATGGGTTTTTCCTATTGAGTGCTGTTCTTAGATCTACCAGGCAGCTGTTATCTTGTGTTAGGGAGCGGTTATCTGGTTACCTTCCCATTGTTCTTTTGTTTGGCTGCTGGGGGGAAAAAGGGAGGGGGTTGATATCACTCTAACTTGCAGTACAGCAGTAAAGAGTGATTGAAGTTTATCAGAGCACAAGTCACATGACTTGGGGCAGCAGGGAAATTGACAATATGTCTAGCCTCATGTCAGATTTCAAAATTGAATATAAAAAAAATCTGTTTGCTCTTTTGAGAAATGGATTTCAGTGCAGAATTCTGCTGGAGCAGCACTATTAACTGATTCATTATGACAACATTTTTTTTTCCCATGACAGTATCCCTTTAAGGTTGCCATACATGGGCAGATTAAAGCTGTCGATATCGGTCCTTTAGATGGATTTGGGACCTTATCTGCCTGCGTGTGTGTGGTCTTCCAACGGGTCCCCTGATTGATAGGCCAAAAATCGCCGTGATATCGATCAGGCAGGTTTGATTTTTCCTGTGATTGAGGCTAGTTGTTCGGTCCTATGAACCATCGCTGCCCATTCTTTTAGTTGTAATACGATCATTCAGCCCCAGGGCAGAATGTTTGGATTAACCCGATATCGCTCTGCCGTTAGTGGTCATATTGGCGAAAGATTTGCTCGTTTGGCAACCTCGCCAATTGAGCAGATCTTATCGTGTATGGCCACCCTAACTTGGATTCAAGTAAAGGTACTCTTCTATTATTTCAAAGAAACAGGAAATGCTTTTTGAAAATTTTAATTATTTGATTAAAATATAGTCTTTGGGAGATGGCCTTTCCGTAATTTTCTGGATAACGGGTTTTTGCATAACTAATTCCATGCCTGTATTATCACTTGCTGGGTTTAAAAAATTTTGACAATTTCCCTCAGTTTTGTTTCTGTGTTCATTAGATAGGCCACGGAGCTATAAATCCAGAACAACAGTGGACATTGTTATACACTGTAAAGCCTTGTATTCTGGCTTTGGTCACCTATTGACTACTCATTTATTTTATTTTGGCTATTCTATGTGTCATAAGTTTTTTGACACTCCAGCAATCATTAATCTGTCAAAAGAAGACCTCTCTATCTGATTATATACCTCCAGCCTAAATCAGATTATTTTCCCCTTTCCTTGCCTTCTGCATTTTGTTGCATGGTTTTAAAAAAAATTTTTTTTTGGTAATGTCCATGTCAGTGATTTCTGTGCACAGCTGACAATTAAAAGCCACTACCATAAACGAATATTTGCAATTAACCCTTCACCTTGTTTTTGCTAACTTAAACCTGAATAGTTGCTCATTCTTGAATGTGGCTGTTGAGGTTGGGATAGACTTTGCTGAAGGCGGGAGAAACAAGGGAAGCTCTGTTAGCTGTTCCAGGTCTGCAGTAATCATTAAAACCTAGAAGGAAACACTTGTATGACAGACCTGTAAATCTCTTGCCAGCCTGGGGCTCAATTACCTATGCTATTTTTGTCAGTTTTTGCTTTAAAAAAAAAAAGAAAAGATTTTTATGTTCATTTGTAGCAAAGGAACTCCCAAGCCAGATCATTAATGATGGGTGTTATGTGACTCACTGAAAGCCATACCAGATTTCCCGCCATGATCGGGGGCTTTTCACTCCATTTGTTGCTGCCTACCCTTCAGCACATTGTGGTTGTGGTTATGGACCCACTCCATACTCAGTAGTCAGTTGTAAAAAATATCACAAATGAGCTTGGCTTTCTGTGGGAACAAGCAATGCTTCTAATTAAGCTTAACTGATGGCTCAGCTCAATTAGCAATGCCACACATAGTGATCCCAGGAATCCTGTACATCAGTTTTCCTCCAAAAAATAATGTTCTCATGTAATGGGCTGGTAGAATCAATATGCCACCAAGGTGAAAAAGCTCATCAAGATGTAAAAGTATGAATATGATGAGTTTTTTTCCAAAGAGTGTTGGCTTCTGTACATGTTCCCAACTCACACGGGCACATTGCATGCTATAAGCATGTTTTGTTTAGATGCAGCAAATCTACTATTATAGGAAAGAGTCCTTCATCCTGGATTCAGTGCACCCCTAGTTTTGGATCTCTAGCTCTCTGCAACTGTCCATTAGTGTTTATAAATGAAACCTGCAAACACAGCAGCAAGCTTTTTTTTTTTTTTGTTGACTTGAGGTACCTGTCTGGATTCAATTTCACAGCTGGCCTGGGGCTGAAAAGAGAGAGAAGTGAGTGAAAGCAGTCAGCAGTGCAAAGGCCTGTGGCAAAGGAGTAATCCATATTGCAGATACTAAGGCAGTGGGCAAAATGGAGAAATGAAGGACCACTCTAGCACTAGATCACTGGAATAAGAACAGAGGGATAGATATAAAACATTGTCTGAACTAAGTCATCAGTGTTGGGTTGTGATTATTTGAGAAAAGGTGTAGAGCAAAAGAGAGAAAAGTCTATTCTGTAACTGTAAAAAGTTTATGATGTCATCCTTGAAAAAGGTCCCAATGGGGGACCGAAACGTCGGAAGCAGATACTATGTAACAATACTTTTGTTTCGGTCTGGATCTAGACCGTTATCAAGATAACGGTCTTAGATCCAGACCGAAACTTCGATCCTTGCGACTAGGTTTTTATTCATAAAACAGCTTGCGACTAATGTTTCGGCCTAGTCCTAGGCCTTTGACTTTGGGATGGATAAAGATAATGTGTTGAATGTGCACCCAGGCATATGAACACTTTATTGTCGAGAGTGCCAGCTTCCTGTGGGTATATATATATATATATATACACACACACACACACACCTGGGTGTAATCCTCGGAGTTCATGTAGAGAGGTCTCTGAATGAAGCAGCACTCGCAGGTCTTATGGTGAAATAAGGACATTTTATTGTGGGCCTCTAGTAAGAACAACTAACGTTTTCGCAGTAACTAGGTGGGGGCAGGCTGTGCAGTCGGCTACAGCGGGGCGTGATCTTCCAGGGGGCTCTGCGGGGGTGCCGGCCCTCATTCAATTGCACCTCCTGCTGCCACTGTAGTTATGCCACTACGTTTTGGATGGATCCAAGCCTTTTCCTTAGAGAGCATTAAAGGAGGAAAACTCCTCTTGTAAATTGGCTCATTGTCATTCTAAGACTGATTGAAAATGTGATAATAATTTTTTTTTTATGTATTTGGGTAAATATTTGTATATTTGTATATTTGTCGATAGAGAGGAATACCTTATTTTATTTTATTCTATATACTTTTGTTTTTCTTTGATTAATCTTGTTATTGTCCTATTTGATGTTTT
The DNA here is from genome assembly GCA_038501925.1 of Xenopus petersii. NCBI lineage: Eukaryota > Metazoa > Chordata > Amphibia > Anura > Pipidae > Xenopus > Xenopus petersii. Next base: position 32,222,133 of record CM076674.1, read on the forward strand.
GTTTAGAATGAATTGCTGCATGATATTTCTTTTTATTATGTAATTGACAATTGTTATGCTAAGCTATTGCCTTGCTGCTCTTTGTTCTTTCTGTTTTTAAATATGCTAATAATAAAAATAATTGAAAAGAAAAAGGAGGACACCCAGAATCTGGTGATGTCCATGAGTTCAAGACTCATTGCCAGCAAAGGGTTTTCAACCAAGTATTAAAAATGAACATTTTATTTTCAGTTTTTTAATTTGTCCAATTACTTTTGAGCCCCTGAAATTAAGTGATTGTGTTAAAAAAAAGGCTTTAGTTCCTCACACTTTTATGCAATCTTTTTGTTCAACCCACTGAATTAAAGCTGAAAGTCTGCAGTTCAACTGCATCTGAGTTGTTTCATTTAAAACTCATTGTGGTAACGTACAGAACCAAAATTAGAAAAAAGTTGTCTCTCCAAATATTTATGGACCTAACTTATATGTGATTTTTGAAAAAATAATTGATTTAAACTCATTAAACTTGATTGGTTTTAAGGTTAATAAAGCAGTGTCATTAGAAACCACTATGGATTTTTTTTCTGTGAAACAAATAATCAACCTTTTCTTCTTTTAAAACTAATTAGAGAAACCAGCAGCATTACGGGACGCATGTATATGACTTCTCTGCAAATATCATTTACATAGTTAAAAAGCTGGAATCATATTCGACTTAACCCAATTTCTCAGCCACTAAGCAGTTATTAAAGCATCAGGAAACTTACCCTTGGAAAGTGTTTAGTGCTGTCTTTCAGTAATGAGAAACTAGAAACCATATCCACTCTATGTACGTCAATGTTTAATTGAAAATATGCTCCTTTTATCATATCCTTCTCTCTCTGGAGTCTAAACTAATGAAGAATGAAGAAGGCCTCACCATTCTACATATTTTTCTATATGCTCAGCAACTGTAATGTTTTTTTTAAATGCCTTTTTTCCTGCATTGGTGGAAGCAACATGGGATCAGCCAGTGGACCATGCTTTTTTGCTGGTAGAGAAACTTGACTAATATGTGTTTATGACATGTACATGACATGTAATACAGACTGTACATGTGTACTGCTTAAATCCTACTGAGAGTAGCTCAGAAGGAAAGCTTTCCTTTAGCTATATTTGTTATTCTATATCTATACAGAGTACCTTGATAGCAAGTAATGAGTAAGATGTGCGTTTTTTGACTGGTTGTGTGTTTCCTATTTCTGTGTATGTGTATGTACAGTATGTGTGTGTACAGTATGCGTATGTTCCAGTGTATATGTTACAGCATATTTGTTTCTGGAATAGTTTCCACTTATGTTCCATTGTTGCTAATTTTTTCAAGATCATTTGCTAATGATCTTGTTATATCATTTAATTCAGGACGAACGTACAATGATTTGAATCAGTATCCGGTATTTCCGTGGGTGTTGACAAATTATGAATCCGAGGAGCTAGATCTAACTCTTCCAGGCAACTTCAGGGATCTTTCAAAGGTAATGCTCTGTACTGAAATCTGTGTCTATCCTATACATTTTCTTCCATTAACATGATATGTATTATATTTTTCAGAATTCAATATGTATTGTCCTAACTATGCAAATAGACGGAGGATGGGTTTTGATGTGTTTTTTCATTCAAGGCCTTCAGATGAATTGTTTATACTCTACACATCATACTCTAAGGGGGTCATTTATCAAAGTCCGATTTTATCTCAACATTTTCTGCTACAAACTCCGTTCAATCCGCTCAGGTTTTTCATGCTTATTTATTATTACATTTTCCCTAAAATTTGATTTGCGGGTTTTTTTCTGAATTTTCACCCGAAAACTCAGATTTCTTATGCTTTATTGCCCAAAAACTTCAGGGTATTGCAGGAGACACAGCGCAATCAAAAAAACCTTGACAGGGCTGAGATGCTGGATTTTCTGATTCAGACTTTTCCATCTTCAGGGTTTAATTAATTTCTGAAAAACTCGTAATTTTTTAAAAGTCTGATTTTTTTTTTTTTAAAATCACACATTTTTCTGGATTTTTGCATTCGGAGTTTAGTAAATAACCCCCTAAGACATCATATTCATACTGGGTTGCTTTGCTGTATTTCTAATAAGATGTAAAAAGATCTCAGAAGGTTAAATAAAACCTTGCTCGTTGGTTAATATTTTTGTGGCCACTTAAAATTCAAACACCTCTGAGGTGTGTTCTGGTGATATATGATTCTTAGCAGTAAAGGGCAGAAACTTGAATGGACACTGATTGCTGTCCAAGCCTCTGTACCTTATCACCTGAGGGTGGCCCTTTACAAAAACAAAAAAAAAAAAAACATTTATTCAGGGGTACAATATCCTAATAATCCTAGCCTTATTCCTAATTAGCATTACATGTGGAAGCATTAATCTTACTTTGGAGGTCTAACAGTTACTTAAGAGTTCAGGGGTCTGTAGCTATGAATATTGGTAGTTTTGCCAAAAAATAGGCCTTTTAAAGGATATAGCGTCCTAGGCATGTCGCAACAGGAATTTCTGAACAGTGGGAGCATCCTATCAGTAGGCTGAACTAGACCTGGACCTGACCTGAACCCACAACCCGCATCCCACGAGCTGAACCACAACCCATATATCTACCCACTTTGATCCAATACCCGACCCGGACCCACAAATGCCTTATCTGTACCTGACCCACAACCTGCCGATCACCATCAAACAGGAAATAATGTTGCTACAAACTGGAAGTGACATCATCAAAAGTGGATGGGGACAGAGTAAAATATCCCCCCCAGAGTAAAATATAGACAATATAACATAAGATAACAAATTAGTACTGACTCAGATCTATACCCGCACCTGAAAATCCTACCCTCATTTCGCAGGGTACCTGCTTGTTTTGCAGGTAACCCGTGGGTACCCGACCTGCTGCAGGACTCTAGGCTGGACTCACTGGGTCTCATTTATCAACACTGGGCAAATTTGCCCATGGGCAGTAACCCATGGCAACTAATCAGATTGCTGCATTCATTGTTCTACTTGCAGCTTGTTTCAAAAGCTAATCACTGATTGGTTGCTATAGATAATTGCCCATGTGCAATTTTGCCCAGTGTTGATAAATGAGCCCCACTGTGTCAAGCTGGAAGTATACGAATAGTGGTAATATTTTATCCTTAGTTGAATAAAGGATACTTATTGTTAATTAGCTTTATGTTCTATTCTACACATGGGTTCTTCATAGCTCGCTTTTTCTAATACTTTGAGATGGCTGTGGCTCCATACACACCCTTTGACGGAACAGAAGAAATGATATTTCTTAATACTTGATTTGGCCGAGTGGCAGAAGATGATAAGCAGAACAGTTTTGTTCCAAATTACAGTGCTGCTGAAAGCGCAGGAAGTGATAATGCCTGCAGGCTCCGTACTGTAATAATGCAAATGAGGGTACTGAAGTGTGAATACGTCTGGCAAAACCAATGTAGTCCTGCCAAGCGTCCTTTCACTTGTTCAGTAGAGTGTGGATGTTTATTTGTAGGGAATAAAACTTTTCACCAGTCACTTATGCAGCGCAATTTCTAAAACTTTCTTCATTAAAAACATCTTTATACTTCATTGAACATCTTTTTTTACACACTGGTTTGTTGTAATAATTTTTCAATTATAAAGGTTTCTCATGCCTGAATCCACGTATACAGTATAACAATAGGCTGTGCAGAAGGGTAAATGTAAAATGGGCAGACACTTATAAAATTGGCACTTTACCCTCTTTATTAAGCCACAGATAGGACTTGCGACAGCATTTAACATAACCTGTGGCTTAATAAAAATACTAAGTGCCATATTGTTAATGTGTTTGGTTCCTTTCCAGCTGCTTTGTGACTCTACTCTGCATAGACCTTGTTTGGTATATCAGAAATATTATTTGTGTAAAGAGGGGAGTAAATGAACACGTAGCTATGGCTGCTCCCATTGTCAGGGGATCAGGACTGGTAAATAGGTAAATAAGGTCCCTTTGAAAGATTTAGGTCCCCAGCCTGTTCAAAGGTGTTATAGACTTCTTTATATGATACTATCATTGATCTGACCAATAGATGTATTTATTATTGTCTAATACATAGGAAACATTGGGCATCCATGCATATGAGCATTAGTGGGGTAAGTAAGGTTCAGGCTTATATAGAGGGGTACATTTTTTTTGATTTTGGACACCACAAATGAATCCACACTTAAAGGAACATTTTTCTGTGTTTATTTTCTATGACTATTTTTGACTACAAACGTTAAGCGCTAGATCTGAATATGAAGTAGGTTTTTTTTTTTTAGTTTCCATTATATTTAAGTTTTAAAATTTGCTCATTCATTCCTCCAATTAAGCCCTATTTAACTACAGTATGTTTTTGCTATAGCATCCCCCTTGAGAGCGTAGCCTGTTTTCTGAGAAGGTGCTTACTTTTGTGTGCAAGAAGGAATAACAGTTCATATTCAGTGCTAAGTAGAACTGCTTAGTGTCTCCAGACACCACCGGCAGTTCTCCATGACCTGTTTCTATCATTAAATGTAGTTTACAGAATATCCTGTGTGAGCCAAAGTCAAATTCTATTAGATGTGTTCTAGCAGTGATGACTTCAACAGACATATTGATTGGGTTTGAAGGCAGTCTAGGCACACCTTCTCCCAAGGCTGCTCTGAGAATTCCAGGCCTGGGGCAACTAGCATAGATACAGGCTCTGATTTCCTACCCTTGCTAATCCTTAGTGTTTAACACTTGAGTGCATGACTGCCTAATAATGATTTGCTGATGGCTTTTGCCCAAATACCTTTCTTTTAGAGAGGTATTGCTAAGATTCCTAAAATCCAAAGTTTATAAATTTTCCTAAACCCCCGGGAATATATCCATTTATAACATAGTTGTAACCATACAAAGGCCCTTGTTCTTATACAAGTTTTAGCGATTAATTTACACGCTAAGGGGGCCTATTTAGCATACTGTATAAAACAATTAACGCCGAAAGAACAGTGTAAAATAAATGGCAAAATTATTAAAGTGTTTTGTTTTTTTTTTGTTTTTTTTACACCACCTCAACACCTGCATTTGACGCAGTTATATTAAACCACGTCAGATCTTGCACAATCCATTAATGGGAAAAATTGAAATGTCAATTAAAGGGGAACTATCGCGAAAATGAAAATTGAATATAAGCTTCATCATACTAAAATAAGAAACTTTCAATACAATCAATTAAAAATTCTGTACCGTTTCTGAAATAATCAAGTTTATCTTCACTATTCCTCTCTCAGCATCTCTTATGCCTCATTCTGTCATCATTAAGGAATTGGGTGTCTGATAAATGATTCAATATATCTAAAAGGGGGGCTCCTATTGCCTAGAAGATGTATTAGAGCTCACTCGATTAAAATCACCAAAAATCCTGTCTCTCTACATGCAGAATATGGGCAAAAGGCAGTTATTTTAGATTTTGTTTTTACTGGAATCTGTTATTTGAGTGAGATCTAATACATCTGCTAGGAAAGGAAGCCCCCCTATAAGATATATTGGATCATTCATCTGACACCCAACTCCTGAATGAAGACAGAATGAGGAGAAACAGATGCTGAGAGAGGAATAGTGAATATATAAGCTTGATTATTTCAGAAACAATGCAGAATTTTTAATTGATTGTATTCAAAAAGTTACTTCAGTATCAGGAGGCTTATATTAGATTTTCATTTTCGCAATAGTTCCCCTTTAAGTTCCAGCAAAAGTCACTCTGGAAAAAAATGCATAAAAAACCACAATGGATAAATACTGTATTTTCCCATGGCATTCTCAAGCATCTGCGGGAAGTTTACACAGAGGTATGCAGTTGCTGAAAATCATTACGCAGCTTGATAAATACATTTTTACTAAGCCACGTCTGGTGATGTGCAGTGGATTTGGTTGCTGTTTTTTACACAGTACAATAAATAGGCCCCTAATTACCTTCCCAACGCTTCTAGACTTGTATTCTTCATTTAATTTTTTGCAAAAGGATCATTTGTATTTAGAGATTTTCTCTTATGGAATTTAACTGATGGAGGCTTCCTATGAATTTGTAGATGTTGTTACTATTATTATTAGTATTGCTATTATTATTATTATTATTATTATTAAACAATAATCTGTATTTACTTAGATTAAAACTTGTCAACTGCATAATGCTTTTGTGTGTGCAGGATTTAGGAGTGACATTATTATAGATTACAAAACAAGGAAAATCCATTATATTTGAGTGCCACCTTCCTTTGCGTATATAGCACTATGTAATTGACTGAAAAGGTTTTTAGTACTGCTCCATTCTGTTTTATTGCACAAAATAGAATTTTTCTCTTTAGCAGTAATGATTTTTTTTTTTTTTGATTGCAATACACCTCTTGCCTTATAAAATGTTAGCACATTAGCTAGGTGCTATATGATTATAAAACTAATATAAGAAGGTATATTTACTGGTCTTACTTTCAGACAAAAATCTAATTGTAATTTAGTTTAGTTATGAATCTTTTTAATTAGTACCAATAACAATATTTCTCATAATATTAAATAGAATTATCACAAAACTGACAAATGAACCCTTTTGTAACAATAGTGTGTGTTCCACATATTTATTCACAGATTTTGGTTGGCATTTTACATTAAGGGGGTTATTTATCAAAGGTCGCATTTTAGAGTTTTTTATACCTCGAATGAACTCACAACTGAAACAGTTTCTAATTTAAGAAAAAACTAGAATGGAAAAGCTAGTTGAGGGTTATCAATCCGAAAACTCGAATTAATTAAGTTTTCGGTGAAAAAAAAATTGAATCGCTGAAATTTATCAAGTTTTCGAACAAAACCCTCTGAAAACATACTCAAACATCATGAAGGCTATTAACATCTTCAAATAGTTCAAGGGACCTCTGCCATTGACTCCTACATGACCTTGACAGGTTTTAGATTGTGTATTTGAGCTATTTACAGTGTCTGGCTAAATTCAATTTTTTTTAACCCAAAAATTTGATTTTTGACCAAAAAAAATGCAAGTTTTCGTGGATACTTAATAAATAACCCCCTAAATCCTGGTTTCTACAAATAAATCTAAATAGGTTTTATGAACTATTTATAAAGGTACGTAAATAAAAAAAAAAAAAAAACTACCACAAGTCACTGCTTTAACACCATGGTACATGGTGTAAATTCACGCATAAATTTAAAGTTGTGTATTGATTTTTGCTGTGTGTGTAACATAATGTAAAATTCAGGAGCGAAATTCAGGAACAGGAAATTAATTTCTAGCCTGGAAAGTGGTGCAGTAATCGTAGAAACAAATGCTTTTTTTTTTCGTTTTTTTTTTACATAACTTTTTTTCAAATGCCTCATTTTTTTACTCTGCTAAACAATCACATAGGATAGTTACACAGTTTACAAATAAAAGTGATTTTTAACAGGTGCAAAGAAATTATTAAATGGTTATCATATTTTGACCCCCTCCCCATGTGAAAGCTGGAAAGAATCATTTGAGGAAAGCAAAAAACTATAAAAAATTAAGACTAATTGAAAAGTTGCCTAGAATAGGTCATTCTTACTTTTTTCTCAATGGTTAATTCATTTGTAACTTATAACACTTTTCCTATGTCTTTTCAGCCTATCGGTGCTTTGAATCCAAAGAGAGCAGTGTTTTATGCAGAGCGCTATGAAACCTGGGAGGATGAACAGACCCCACCCTATCACTACAACACCCATTACTCCACTTCCCTGTTTACATTATGTTGGCTTGTGCGAATTGTAAGTAGTAAACATTCAACTTCATGTTTTGTTTCAATTCCCACTATTCAATCCAACTTGTAATTAGACTGTGCGAACTTCTGAGATTTTCTAAATATTTAAGGCATATTTTTTGTTTGCTCTTTAAATTGCATTCATGTAGTACAGGTATCCGGAAACCCGTTATCCAGAAAGCTCTGAATTATGGGAAGACCATCTCCTATAGACTCAATTTTAATCAATGAAAAGTCTTAGACATAATTTCCTTTTTCTCTGTAATAATAAAACAGAAGCTTGTACTTGATCCCAACTAAGATATAATTATTCCTAATTGGTTTCCGCACAATCTTATTGGGTCTCATTAATTTAACTTAATTAATTTTATTTTTGTAGACTTAGGGGCAGATTTATCAAGGGTCGAATTTCGAAGTGGAAAATTCGGACATCGAATAGAATCCTCCGACATTCGAAGTCGGAGGATTTTATTCATTGTAAAATCGTATTCCAATCGTAGTATGATTGTACGATGGTACTACGATCATACTTCGAATCGTACTATTCGAACGATTTTATCGTACGATCGTACGATTTTCCTTCTAATATAAAAAACTTTAAAAATTGCTCTGGAAGGTCCCCATAGGCTAACATAGCACTTCGGCAGGTTTAAGTTGGCAAAGTATTTGAAGTCGAAGTTTTTTTAAAGAGACAGTACTTCGATTATCAAATAGTCGAACGATTTTTACTTCGAATTGAAGTCGAAATAAATTCAAAGTTGTAGTATCCTATTTGATGGTCGAAGTATTCAAAAAATTATTTTGAATTTCGATTTGCTGATTGGATGTTATGTTTACTGTTCAGTATAGAAATTTACTCAAGTTTTAGAATTCTCCTACAAAGCTTACAGTTTGATGAAAGCCCACTGATTCTACTTTGTACCTATTGTCTTTTCGTTCAGTGTGTCCCAGATAATTTTAAATGCAACATAGATTACCCAGAATTTAAAGGGAAAATATTCAATAATATCTCCTTCTCTTGCCCACCCATTAGAAAGAGACAATAAACAGGGTACAATAAAGTCTTTCTACAGTGCAAAATGTTAATCGTATAAGATCTCTTGAATTGTTTCAAAGTATTGAGGGTCACTATGATGAAGCAAGAATATTGCTAATGGTAATATTTTTCAATATGTAATATATAATGAGGTGACGTGGTTAGGTAGAAAATTAAATTCTACTTTTATTTTAGAAAAATGTATTTCAATTAGGTTTGTGCATGGGGAAATACTCCCGTTGGTTTCTCACATAAAGTGCTGTTCTACTTTGACAGAAGTTCAATCAGACAGTGGTCCGAGATCCTATCTATAGCCAGTTTTTACATCACTGCAAGAATTTGAGCCCTTGAATGGCTAAATTAAGAGAAATTAAAAGAAACAATCCACTGCATGTTTATGAGATGTCATTTTAAGCAAAACTGTCAATTATTCATCACAGAAAACTGGCCAGCATTAATGAAAAGTGCATAGAAATGACAAAAAGTAGATTTTGAGAACATCCTCTATTTAAAGGAGAAGGAAAGCTACAGAGGAATTGTATTGCCTATAGATTAGCTACAAAGATGCAAGCTATAATGCTATATTTATTCTGTAGAGTGTTTTACCATACCTTAGTGAAAAGATGGATAGCAGCTGCAGTATTAGCTTGGTGTGACATCAGTATTTGCTTGGTGTGACATCACTTCTTGCCTGAGTCTCTCCCTGCTCACTTATAGCTCTGGGCTCAAATTACAGCAGAGAAGGGAGGGGGTGGGGAAGATGAGCAAACTGAGCATGCTCACGACCAGGGCAAGGAGGTTTAAGCTAAAGGCAGGAAGTCTGATACAGAAGTCCATGTGTACACAGTAGAAGAAACTAAATGTTTCTTTTGACAGAGGACCGCATTACTTTGAGGGTTTACTGGTATATTTAGGTGGACCGTTCTGATAAGGTTTACTTAGTTTTAACCTTTCTTTCTCATTTAAATGCAATTCAGCTTCCCTCCATAACATTAAAAAAAATCTTTGCATCGTTGTGGGTGCAGATTTCAGTTAGACTGTCTTTGACTTTTGTTCCGCCCAATTCCGAATTGCACTGGTTTGTGCCCCTACTTTATAAGCCATAATAATATGTCCTTTTGAATATGTGGTTCGAGCTGACAGGGGTAGGGCTTTGGGGGAGCTTTATGGATAAGGAAGCAACTAAGGAATCTTAATGGGTAAGGCCAGAACTTTACCAGAGTTTATAACTCTTCTTTAAAGCCAAAGACAAGCCCTGAAACAGGTGTAAATGTTCATCTTTTATATTCCCATTGGGCCATGTACAAAGGGATTTTTTAATGTTAAATCTGGCAACAGTGTAGTCTCTAGAAAACAATAGCCACAGGATCAATTTGCCTGAAGGCTTTTGACATTAGGTCTTCCAGATCAGGGCCTCTCTAATGTGCCTAAAGGCTAGTGGAATAAAAAAAAAAAGGATTTTGCCATCTTTGTCTTTAACCTGGCATTATGCTGCTTTTCTAAATTACCAACATACGTTTTTTTCCATTGGAATTTTAATTAAAATAAGTAAACTAAAGCTGCACCCCTACATTCAAAACAGAGCCTATGTGGCCAACAAACAATACATTGCAGCTTGGCTTTTTTTCTCCAAGCATTTACATTTTTGAACTAAGAGGCACAAATGGAATTGGGTTGCCCATGTTTTCGGGCTTTTTCTATATTTGGTGATTTACACTTAGGAATAATGTATAACACCAGCTTACTGTTCAGGCGCAGAAGAATATATATTATCTCTTCCTACATGTATCCTTTATGAATAATGTATATTTTCTTGCCTTAGATATTATAAACATATCCCTCAACAATGTGTTTTTTTTCTCTTTGTGCTTAACAAATGATGCAAGCCTCGCGCGCAGAAAGAAACGGAAAAACCAAATGACTCTCCCAGCCCAGTGTGAATTATTATTCATTTCAGCACTATTAGGAATTCTGATGCTATGACTAGCAGTGGCTTCAGAATGATCTGCCTGAGGCATTGTTGCCTCAAATCCTTTATAGCTTTCTCAGAAAGAGAACATGCAATACAGCTCTGACATTAATCCATTTAGATAGATGTAGGAAGAATATTCATTAAGGCAGCGGCAGCTATTGGACTTGTTCTGTGCTTCCCCTCAAGATGTAGGACTGGCTTTTGTGTGTGTTTAAAATTAAGGTGAACTGCAACAGAATGTGCCAGGGTATTTGGTGCCTTTAGCATTCAGTTTCATCTTCGTTTTTTTCGGTTTAACCAGAAGAAGATGAAGATGTAGGCTATGTTATGCTCTGCCTTCTTTTATTTTTTATCTATCACCCTCCAACATTTTACAGTAGATCTTAAGCCTAATTTCCTTGTCATGAATATTCATTAAGGTTAATTTCATGAGACACCAATTAACATTTTTGAGCACTGGAGGATACAACAGTATTTTTAGAAATTCCACTTGATGCAAACTTCATTCAGTTAATGCCCTGGGTGAAATCAAACTAAATATTCAGGCCTAAATTTGGGGATATGCCTCAAAGGCCTGGGGATAGGGTAGCAAGATGGCAGGAGCAGCAGGTAGCCCACTCAATTGCCCATTGCAATTGTCCAAATGGCAGGTGCACATTTGCTGCCCCCTAGTGATGCAAACAAGGGAGCCACATGGGTGACAGAGTTGGAGATTCAAACAACTGTCATATGTCTGGTTGTCAGTGCAACTCCCCTGTTTGAGACTATGAGCTGGCACTGTTTAATCTCCTTCTGCCCCAGTTGCACTTGGGGTGTGGGGCTCTAGTAAGGCAGATACAAGTCTGGCCTAGGGGTTCAGCAAGTTTAAATCAATCCCTGCAAAGGCAGAGATGATAACATAAATGCAAGCAGGCATATTTAACTGTGCACATGCAATGAGCTTTTGAGCCACCATGGAATCTTTTAGTAGGTAATTCTAAAACTTGCAATCCTAGTAAAGAACCCCTTACTATTCTAATGGAGACACCTCCATGATAGATTCTATTTTCTCACTTTCATAGCTCTGTTCAATGAATATACATTTGGGTTGACATTGCCTCTAGTTTTAAATTGAATTCTATACCTCCTAAGCTAAGTGATCTTATAGCAAACCATATAAATTTACAAGTGAAATAAACACAAAATAGTCATCATCTTATCTAATCCATGCAGCCTGACCATGACCAGCTTGTTTATAAGTATGATATAAATGTAAAAATGTCATTAACCCAGGACCCACACCTGTGTCAAAGCACCTGCTTTCAATATATTTTGTATCCTTTGTTTACGCAAGTGTTTCCTTGGCTTTGTCAGTTACTTGCATAAACTTCTCCCAGTTGTAGTGTAATTTATCTCCCCAGACTTTGATTTTGTCACTTAATGTTTGCTGGGTAATTCAGTAAAACATGACGTGTTTCACAGCTTGGGCGAAAAACTGTGCTCATTTGTTATTTGACAAGGTGGCTATACATTGGTGCCTTGTTATTTTACATACTCTTGTAACATGATACATACGGTTTCTAAGCAAAATAAAGCCCGGCCAATAATGAGACTTTGTTTATATGGGGTATTGGTTACGAGGGCGGTGGGAAAAAGATTCTGAATTTTAGTTCATTCTTTATTCACAGTGAATGCCAAAAACATCATAGACTCAAATCCACATCACTGTTCATGACATATGCAAGCTGGTGATACAATTTCATTATCGGTCGGTCTGTATACATACGCACGAACATAAAGGACCCGCACTCCAAAATGAATATATACTATTTTTTTTCACTGTATCAAAACATTGGATGTACAGTGAAGTGGTACAACAAACAGCGCCGGATTTCAATGTCGGGCGCCCCTAGGCCGCGCGGTCCGACCAGGCGGCCACACGGTCATAGCGCCCACCTCACCTCCCCTTCCCAGCGTGCCGGCGAAAAAACGCCGGCGCAGCTGCTGTAATTGCATGGGGACGCACACGTCCCCATAATGCGGCTGGGCGGCATGCCGCCCCTATTTTTTTGCTGCCCTAGGCCCGGGCCTATGCGGCCTTGCCGCAAATCCGGGCCTGACAACAAATACAGTAGTGTACATTTTGGAGTACTGTTACTCTACGTTGACCATGAACGAAGAGAAGGTTAAAGTGTCATTTTTGGATTATTATTCGTGCAAGAGCTCATTTACTTACACTGATTTAAGGGAAACCACGATAGCCTGTCCCTAACTCGTACAACAGTGTAGAAAAACCTCACGGCACTCAGGTCTGCATGAAAAAAAACCCCTTTGTCAAGCAATAAATTATTTAAATTTTCACGCAGACCTGAGTGCCGTGAGGTTTTTCTACACTGTTGCATTGGGAGGTTGCCGAGCCTCCACCCACGTGCACCAGGCATAGCTATATCCATTGGAAAGGAGGGTGTGTGAATCCACACTACACTGTTTGGCCTAACTTGTACAAACCATTTCCAAATCCACTATAAGATGGTCGTTTGTTGCAATCTCCCGACCTACAACTAACCATTCAGATTAGATAAAGTAGTAAAAAACACCAAATGAGACAATGTTCTGGCCATTAATTGACAGACATCAATTGTACGAAAGTTATATCCGACAAATAGTAGTGGCAGGCGCCCACTGATATCGTTGCTATCGTTCGCCGATAGAAATCTTCTAACCTGTCTGATCGACTAAATATCCAATTGACGTGACAAACATGTCGGGACAATTCACACATGGTCTGCAAATCATACCAACCTTGTCATGTCATGCAACCCCTCCCTCAACTTTTTCCATTCTGAAGTGATGAATTATGGGACGTGAAGTCCCTCTGCTTTCAATGCTGCACAGATTCTCCGGAAAGCGGGGAACATTGCTTCCAATTGAAAACATAGTCGGATGCTTGCTCTATAAAACAACGTAAATCTTAAAAAACATTTTTGATGGCCACAATAGTCTTATAGCTAACCTAAATAACATACATAACTAATCATCAGGGGTGATACCAGCCTTTGTTCATTTAGCTATTGCCTTTGTTAACTTCCAATGGTTGTATAGTTGTCAGATATTTTTAGTATTTATCAAAGACTGCAAGATATAGGGGAAGCAGTAGCCTTAAGGTAGAGGTAAGTCTTCCAACATGACCCAGGGGTCTTCTTTTTGCTAACTGGTTACTGTTTTAAACATCAAAACTCTTAAATTATCTCCAAGTTATCGGTTATTTAACATTGTTATTATGGATGATCGCTCTTACCTGTTTGATCAGCCCCAATAGAGGTATTTCTCCATCCTATTTCTGGTTGGCTGATGATGACAATTAAGGGTGGTGGCAGACGAGGCTACTGGGGGAGATTAGTCGCCCAGCGACAAATCGCCTCTTCTTCGGACGACTAATCTTCCCACTGGTGATTTATATTCTAGCCTGCAGGAAGGCATTTAGGGGAGATTAGTTGCCTGAAGAAGAGGTGATTTGTCACTGGGCAACAAATCTTCCCCAGTTGCCTCGTCTGCCACCACCTTAAGTGTTGAAGGAACTTATCGGCCTGTCAGATTTTCCTCTTTAAGCTAAAAAATCTGTTCCAAGTTAAAGGAATAGTTCAGTGTGAAAATAAAAACTGGATAAATAAATAGGCTGTGCAAAATAAAAAATGTTTCTAATATAGTTAGTTAGCAAAAAATGTAATGTATAAAGACTGGAGTGATTTTATGTATAACAAGTCAGTCAGACACTACTCACTTCTGCTTTTCAGCTCTCTTTGTTTACACTGACTGGTTACCCTGGCTACCAGGCAGTAACCAATCAGAGACTTGAGGGGGGGCCACATGGGTCATTTCTGTTGCTTTTGAATCTGAGCTGAATGCTGAGGATCAATTACAAACTCACTGAACAGAAATGTACCATGTGGCCCCCCTTCAAGTCGCTGACTAACTCAGAGTTATAGAGCTGAAAAGCAGGAAGTTGGATTCTGGCTGTTTTATTACACATTTGTTCACTCCAGCCCTCATACATTACATTTTTGGCTAACTAACTATATTAGAAACATTTTTTATTTTGCACAGACTATCTATTTACCCAGTTTTTATTTTCACACTGAACTATTCCTTTAAGAGTGCTGTCATTCATTAGGTGACACTATACTTATGGTCTGTACAACCTGACTTTCCTTGGTGGCCCACCATCTATGGGAACAAATATGTTGCTCCTTAAAGACTGCAATGTTTGTATTTGTGCACACATTCTCACCAGTAATTTGTAGATATTTACATATTCACACCAGTTTTCGATAGCTACAAGGAAAGATTAAGCTGTCTCCAAATAAGCGTTATGCTGTTTCACCTATCTCTTAATTGCAAATGTGTTCAGTCTAATGCAGTAGTGCTTGATGAGTGCTGGCTGTGCATGTTTGAGTAAATATGATTTATTATTAAAAGGACTTGTAAGAAGATTATCCAGAAAACATGCTGGGATAATCTGCCACCAACTGTGGTTAAAAAACATGCAGCAGCTAAATGTAGCAGCTTTAACATAATTTACATTTATTTGTTGACTTGAGCGTTCTGGAGTTTAATTAAAATGTAACTTACCTGCAGTGGAATGTTATAGTTACTTCCTACTGTAGTAGTGCTGTGTATCCCTGTGTGCAGCGTCGACTCTTCTGATCTGCCAATATTGATCAGGCATGTGTGTTCTAAGAGCACTATTGATTAAGCTCACCAGACTGTTGTAGCAACTCAGGTTCACATTATTGTCAGATTCCTTACACCGGAAAACTTAAAAAAAAAAAAAACATTTTTATTAGTCCGAGACCATTGTAATCATGTAAGGGAAATATATTATTTATTTAGGTTGCATATTGGGGGGAATATTGATTAACATTAATTGAATTATCAGCTATTACTATTTATCAATCAAATGCATTTGCTATCAAAAATACAAATGATTAGTTGCTTTATTTATTGCACAGATGCAAAACTGCTGCAAGTTGCTCCATCGTCTTCAACGAATGCGTATTACATTATACTGAATGGCCTTTCAACTATTTTGTTATAGTCATTAAAGGGTTGATACTAAGAGCAGGAGTGAACCATTTCTGTGCTTATTTTGTAGGAACCTTTTACTACGTTTTTCCTCAATGCCAACGACAGCAAATTTGACCATTCAGATAGGACATTTTCCTCGGTTGCAAGATCCTGGAGAAACAGCCAAAGAGACACATCAGATGTAAAGGTAAGCAAAAAAAAGGTGCATTTGGTAACGAAAAGCCTCTTTGCTTTTTGTGGTTATAAAGAAATAATCATAAAATGTAGTAGCTTAAGGGAGGAACTCCACAGGTGATTTTCGCCGAGGTACTACGCAAAAACACAGGCGTCAAGTCGGATGCGATGGAAATAAGGTAAGCAATAGGAACGTCGGATTGTGTCACATTGTTCTTCCAAAGCAGCACGACTGTCGGATGCAGACACTTCATACTGCGTCTGCATCAGACAGTTGAGTCACATCGGATGAATGTTGCGACTTCATCCGACATCACTTACCTTATTTCCGTCACATCCTACTTAATGCCTGTGTTTTTGCACAGCGCGACGGATCGCACCGAAATAGCCCGTGGAGTTCCTCACTAATATATAAAGAAGGAAACCCGTTTACAATCTTGTGGGCCAGGATTCCACATGTGCAATACATTATTTTGCCAACTCGGAAGAGAATGTAGAGATGGACAGTGCTCATTCAACACACTGGATATCTTCCTCAGCTTCTTCATTATAAAATATGAAATTAGATTGCAAAAGCAGTGCAAAATTGTCTGACGCGTTTCATGGCAGCTTGCAAACTGTCCACTGTACTTTAGCTCCAGTAAAATCTAAAGCAGTCACCTAATTTCTATATATATATTTTTATATATATATATATATATATATATATATATATATATATATATATATATATATATATTATATATAGGATTTTTTCATTAATAAGCAAAAATTTGAGTTTTTTTAATTTGTGAGTTTATTAAAAATTCAATTTCTGATGAATAAAATGCAGTAATGTGCTGGAAATACTTTTGGCAGGAGACAAATGTTACATCATAATAGGAATTTGTCCCCAAACAGGTCACGACAGCTGTATGTGAGTAGCGACATGGTTATTTACTAATAATCTTGCCTTAAG
Source organism: Xenopus petersii (assembly GCA_038501925.1). Taxonomy (NCBI): domain Eukaryota; kingdom Metazoa; phylum Chordata; class Amphibia; order Anura; family Pipidae; genus Xenopus; species Xenopus petersii. Next base: position 32,239,109 of record CM076674.1, read on the forward strand.
AAACCTTTCCCTAGGAAGAACATTGCTGCCATGTCTAGTTTAAAGGAATTTGCTCACTGGAGCAAGTTTTGCCATTCGAAGAAACACTCTGTATTGTAGAAGCATCTAACTGTTGCCTACAACTTCCAGAATGTTGGTAGGTATGGGATCCGTTATCCGGAAACCTGTTATCCAGAAAGTTCTGATTTAGGTCTTTAATAGACTCAATTTATCCAAATAATCAAAATTTTTTAAAAATGATTTCCTTTTTCTCTGTAATAATAAAACAGTACTTTGTACTTGATCCAAACTGAGATATAAGTAATTCTTATTGGAAGCAAAACCAGCCTATTGGGTTCTAAATAGAATAGAATAGAAGGTCTTAATTTTCTAGTAGACTTAAGGTAAGAAGATCTAAATTATGGAAAGATCCCTTATCTGGAGAACCTGAGCCTGAGCATTCTGGATAACAGGTCCCATACCTGCATTACCTCTCAGTGGATAGTGTCTCAAATGTTTTGTGGCCTACAGGTAATATGCGGAGAATCACCACTTATTCATGGTTTTATGGTACAGATCAAATGAATTGAGTAAAAACAAACTATCCCCTTAGTAATAGCCATGGCTATGTTATAATGACTCCCTGGCTGATGTTCAGCTTTATAAGTAGAGTAGAACAGAATTTTAAATTGCTGAATGCAACCATAAATATGTGTTATAAAATAGTAAGCCATCTATTTTGTTACCTCGCTATGTTGAAATAAAATACATTTTAGTGATTTGCTATTTTTTCCTGCCAAGCTTGCTGATTTTCTGATTTAAGAATTTGACATACAGTATTTATGTTAATGTTATGCCTATGCTTGTTTTATGATCCCCTGTAATAGGTGAATGACGTGCCTGAATGTTTTACAATGCAAAACAACATATAGGCAATGTTGCTTCTGTGTCATTAGCGTAATGTGACCCACCAGTTTATTGGTCCCAATGCCGAAAGCCTGAACAATCCTTAATGTAAACGTGACAAAAGCACTGATGTTGCTTGATGCTCAGCAGTAAATGTTTTGTGCTTATAGTAGAAAATTCTACTTTAATTTAGTTCAAATGTTGGTGCGACGGAGAAGGGCCCTATAAATTTTGCTTTCCTGCTGTTAACTCAATATTTGGTCTACTCCATAAAACGCAGCAGGAATTGGATTTGACCTTAAAGTGTCATATTGTTACAGCTCACCCAGCACTGAGTTTGAGTAGCCTGGGGCAATTAATAAAGCATTAATGACAAAATCCATTTAAAATGTAAGCCTTTCTCTTTAGCCGGAGCTTTTCCTTGCATGTGCCTGGGGGTACTGTGCAGCAACACACATCAGATTAAACCCACAAATACAAAGCAAATGAAGAGTTGCGTGTATTGCCTCTTTTTCAAATGGAGCAGTGTGAACAATATACAATTATAACCTCTAAACTACAGGCTGTCCATTTGTTTATTTAATTGGTCTTATCTGGTTTACCTGCATTATGGGAAAGGTTTAAGGGGCCTTTGTAGTTTTCTTATATTGTTTGAAACGGTTACTGGCATTTTATGAAGTACAACTAAAAGACCATAACTTCCATTGGCTGCAGAATTAAAATTCACTCTTGCATAAAATTTTTATTCCATTTTAATCATTTAATTTGTTGGAATATGTTACCTGAAAACCAGTAATCCAGAGAGCTCCAAATTATGGGAAGGCCATCTCCCATAGACTCCATTTTAATCAAATAATTTGATTTTTTTAAAAAATGAGTTTCTTTTTCCCTGTAATAATGAAACTGTACCTTAGACTTGATCCAAACTAAAATATAATTAATCCTAATTGGAGGCAAGTCAATCCTACTTGGTTTATTTAATGCTTAAATATTTATTTAGTACACTTAAGGTATGAAAATCCAAATTATAGAAATATCCCTTATCAGAAAAGCCCCAGGTCTCAAACCTTCTGGATAATAGAACCCATTCCTGTATTAGTATTAAGGCCATTAATTCATGTTTTCCTCTAACTCTAGTTTTCTTAGCTCCCTTGAAGATACTACTCTGCTTATCCCTTCCCTTAAAGAGATTGGGACACCTCAAATTAAACCTTTTTTTTTACATCTATCATAACGTTGTCTTTGCTTACTATTTATAATTTTGCCATAAAGTATTGCTGATGATTTTACGTTAACTATCTGATCCCCCATGTTTCTCTATGAGTGGGCTAAATGTTTTAGTTTTATGACTTTCTCTCAATAAACCAAACGATCAATAAGGAGGAACCAAAGCTTTATATAAAATGTATATATAAATGTTATATGTAGGACTGCTAAATGAACATCGAGGTTCAGCTAATCTCACTGTCCCTTAGGATTTGCCCCCTGGTCCCATGCACATCCTTTTTCTGCTCTTGGCTACCACAGTGATTATTATACTTGCAAAAGTGCCCACTAGCAAAGGGCAGAGACATGTGGAGATTCGGGGAGATCAGTTGCCCAGTGACAAATCGCCCCTTCTTCGGGCGACGAATCTCCCCGAACTGCCTTCCCACCGGTGATTTAGATTTAGCCTCACGAGGAAACCTTGCGCTACTTCACAAACGAAGCGTTCCGAGTGCTATCCCACTGGCGATTTAGATTCTAGACGGCGGGAAGGCAGTTGGGGGAAATTAGTTGCCTGAAGAAGAGGCGATTTGTCGCCGGGCAACTAATCTCCCCGAATCTCCACATGTGTATCTGCCCTAAGTCTAGTGATGTTGACAGAGAGCAGGGTGAGCCAAGTATGATCCCAAGACAAATTGCTTGTAGGAAAGAAACTCATTTAAGAACTACAGATGCAGCTGTAGATAAGGTTATTTTTGTTATTTTATTTTTTGCACAACTGTCCAGCAGTACTCATTTGTTCATGGTCTTTACCCAAAGAAGTCTGTGAAACCATGAATCACACTGAGGGATAAAAAGTCATTGCTTTGAATACTCATTTAATAATTTGCAGTGCCTTTAAATGCTTTTCCCCCAATGGGGATTGCTCATACAGTACAGGGTATTTGCTGCATCTGATATTGTATAGTATGTGCAAGGACAGTGGCTAATTCATATACAGGTATAGGATCCCTTATCCGGAAACCCGATATCCAGAAAGCTCCATAGACTCCATTTTATCCAAATAATCTAAATTTTTAAAAATGATTTCCTTCTTCTCTGTAATAATAAAACAGTAACTTGTACTTGATCCCAACTAAGATATAATTAATCCTTATTTAAAGCAAAACCAGCCTATTGGTTTTATTTAATTTATAAATGAATTTCTAGTAGTCTTAAGGCATGAAGACCCAAATTACAGAAAGATCCGTTATCCGGAAAACCCCAGGTCCCGAGTATTCTGGATAAAAGGTCCCATACCTGTGCAAGCTTTTTTCTACTATACTTTGTGCAAAATGTGTTGTTTGGGCTGTCCCTAACCCAACTTTACCCATAAATACAAGTAGTTAATTTCTAAGAACAAACATATGAAACATTCAATTACTTTTATCCCTAATGAGAACAAGATGGAGAAGAAGAATTGCTTGTGGAATGACTTCTCTGAAAGGAAGTCACCTGGAAATGACCTTAATGTGGTCGGTCATCTAACTGGTTCTGCTGCCCCTACCCCCTTCTAGCATTTTCTGTAGCAAATTACATTTAAAGAACCTACTGATGAACACTACTGTGGCCCAAAGCCTTTCAAAATTGTTATATTACTATCTGGATGTAATTTGTTGTTGTCTGAAAGGTTAGTTGTGACAAGATGTCATTAAGGTGACATAGTGTAAATTAATACAGTTAATGGAGATGACCAGGACTGACTTACTGACCCATAGTAAGGCTCATTCAAAGTTAATAGATGCCAAGGGATCAACTTTTGAAGAAGAGAAATATGGCAGCTATAAAACCTTCATGATAAATTGCTCGGAGAATGAAAAATGCTTCCCAAGGCTTTCATTTCACAGGGTGCCCATAAAAACAGTGGGCTTTTGTATCAAAATGTATTAAAATGAAATGTCAGGTTTGATTCAGGAGGTATACAGTTTTGATAGCGTTAATAGTTGCCTTTTATCACTCCGAGACGTTTCTAGAAGTCTCTCTAATTTCTCAACAGCCTGGGCCTGTCAGAAGTCTGTAAATTAGAAATGTGTTTCAGGATGTCTCCTAGCTTGACTACTGAGCCATTAGCTATACTCGAGCATTTATAACTGTGACGTTGGGATCACATTTAATAGATGTGGATTGTTTTGATTTCAGCACCGTAGCTTATTCTGCACCTTGTCTGCCACAGTATGTAGGGATTGGGGCACCAGATCCCTTTAGATACCTATGTGGTCTCTATTTCAGTAAATGTCATTTCTTTTTACATTTTATCGCTTCTGGAGTGTTGCAGTTGTCTATGGATGAAACAGAGACTTTGAGTTTGTGTACTGTGCACAGAAGGAATAACCTTGTTATATTTTAGACCCTAGCGATGTAGAAGTCTACATTATACATGCACTAACCAATAGATATAGTACATAGATATATAGGTATATGACCTATTATCCATAATGCTTGGGACCTGGGGTTTTCCAGATAAGGGATCCTTCCATAATTTGGATCTTCATGCAATATTTCTACTTAATATTAATGTAAATATTTAAAAAAAGCCAATAGGATTGTTTTGCCTATAATAAGGATTAATTATAGTTAGTTTGGATCAGATACAGGGTACTGTTTCTTTATTACAGAGAAAAAGGAAATCTGAATTATTTGATTAATTATTTTGGGAGATAACTCTGAGCTTTCAGGATAATGGGGTTCCAGATAACGGATCCCATACATGTAGTACAGATTTGTGTAGACTTTGTGGCAGATGCTACAGAAAGGGAAACGCAGAGCTATGTTGTGTTTGAATTTAATGTGGAATTAGTTGAATTCCGTATAAGGGAAAGGTAAAGGCACTGCTGAGGTTTGGAGTCCTTCATTTGCACCCTAAATGTGAATAATTTGACAACAGTCCATGGACTTGGACTAATGGTGAGCAAAGTTGCCAGCTGCTGATTGTGGCGTTTAGCCGGAGCAGGCTGGTTCATTAAAGGACTGTAATAATCAATCATAAAGTCCGAGTTCCTCTTGATTAAGGGTACATTTTTGACCAATTTAGTATTTGTACAGAAACCTAAAGTGAATGTAAACCTATTTAATATGGTATTTTTTCTCTAATGCACATGTGGCATCATATATTTAAGGACATTAAGACATTTCATGCAAAAAAACCAATATAGTGCACATAGTCTTCTCTTTTATTAGAAACCACAGGGATCACCCGACTGTAGCTGAGACTGATGAGACCTACAAGTTGTCACCATTTGGCTGTTGCAGTTCTGGGCAGGCATGCAGGATGGGTGCCATCAAGGGTGGCCTTGTGCAGTCAGCAGGGCCGGATTTACATAGCGGACGCCCCTAGGCCCACTGCAATTTGTCACCCCTGTCCCCTCCCCTTTATTCGTGCAAATCTTCATGGAGATTGTATCTCCTGGGCATCCCCAGTGTTTTTGAACCAATGTGGGTGTGGTTGGGCAGCATGCCGCCCCCCTAAAATCCTGCCACCCTAGGCCCGGGCCTAGGTGGCCTTCCCACAAATCCGGGCCTGGCAGTCAGTGGATAGGACTATGATATGGCAGCTAGTGACAAGCTGATCACCACTTCATTCAGTGTCTTCCTTGCAACAACTGGGCTGTCTGAGTCAACAGACCAGTGACAACCCTAAGTTGGTCACCCCACCTGTATATCAAAAATTAAACTTTTATCCCCATTAACTTCGTGAATTATAAGGCAAGTGTAGTATTAGTGTGTGATTATAGCTCCCTTGCTCTTCCACCTACATTCTTTTTTGAGACTCTCAACATCTGGTGTTTGTTACTCTGTCATTTATATGAATGGCGGCGGGGGGGGGGCAGACAAGGACATAAATAATTGTGTTGGGACACCATTCTATTTCTCAAGTTTGTGTTGGTGCAATTAAGTTGCATTAACTTGAATTATATAATCGCTGAAAAAGAAACTGTGCAAGAAAAATGCAAATTTTAGATTTGTTACAGTACATCAAAAGTAATGCATTTAGCATCTTACGGATTCAAATAAATATTGGCCTTGTTGCTATAAGGCTGGCAAGGTACTCTAACTTGAGATGACTTCAAAACTGTATAAAACATTTTTTTTAGCGTGATCTTCACAGATCATCAGTAACCAAAAAAGGCATGTGATTAATCAGTATTCAAAGAAACTGGGAGTGAAGGAAAGTACTTCCAAAAGCCACAACTGCAATCCCTTATGTACTTTATGCCATAGGGTATAGTGATACATAAGTAGTGTAATAAATCATGTGTGTCTGGTAAACCAGGTGATTAATATCACAATTTATATGCCATATAAACTATATATAAGCTGTGGCAGGAAAGAATTCTTGCCTAGTTGAAGCAATGTTATTGCAAGCTACAAGTGTCTATGTATTTGGTTTGTTGTATTGTATTTCACTTTTGTTTTTGTGTCGGCCTCTGGCTGCTAGGTGTCAGAAAAGGTACACTAGAGGGCTGAACATAATTTTTGAATGCTTTGCGATACTGAATACTAATAATACTGAAGCTGTGTGATTAATCACACTAATTGTATGTGATTTCTAAACCAAGGTAGCTGGGCCAATTCACAAGGTTATTTTCTATATTGATCGCATCTACTTTTCTCTATTACACCCATGAATACATGCGTCCAAAGAGTCTTGATGTAAGATGTTATTTTTTTTTATTTGTAACCAAACATGCCCCAAAATCCCTTTTTTGCCATTTAAGCAACTGATCATTGATGCAGTGTTGAAGCTAAATTAGTCATGTTAGGTTCTGCAAGCGACTTAGAGAAGGTTTTTTTTAAATGTTTCTTCTAAATGATGTAGGTGTTATCTAGACTTTCTTTTCATCATCCTACTTTCAAATGTTTATAGTTGAGTGTTGTATATGCCTGGGGAGGGAACTGTCTCTGGACTCCACAGCTTAAAGGAGAAGGAAAGCTACGGAGGCATTTTATTGCCAATAGATTAGCTGCCATAGTGCAAGCTAGAATGCTATATTTATTCTGTGGAATGTTTTACCATACCTGAGTAAAAAGCTCTAGAAACTCTCTGTTTGTTTAGAATAGGAGCTGCAGTATTACTGTGGTGTGACATCACTTCCTGCCTGAGTCTCTCCCTGCTCTGGGCTCAGATTACAGTAGAGAAGGGAGGGGTGGGGGGAGAGGAGCAAACTGAGCATGCTCTTGCCCAGGGCAATGAGGTTTAAGTTGAAGGCAGGAAGTCTGATACAGAAGCCCATGTGTACACAATAGAAGGAAAGAAATGCAGTATTTCTTTTGACAGGGGACTCAGAGCAACATTACTTTGGGGGTTTACTGGTATATTTAGATGGACCTTTCTGATAAGGCTTACTTAGTTTTAACCTTTCCTTCTCCTTTAAAGACTGTGTACCATTGGGGGAAAGAAGGCCACAGAAGATTTACTCAACCTTATAGTCCACCCAAATTTAAAAAACTCATTTCAATATAAATCTGTGTAGTGAAGTGAGCTAAAAAAAAACGTTATCTTCAAATGAGGTTTTATGGGAGTTAAAAAGGAATGCCTTGTGATTTAGTCATACCCACACCTTTTACGACTATTTTGTTTCCTTCTCCCGAAGCCTGCTTGAATTGGGACAGTTATTGTAGCTGAAATACAAGTTATCTGGGATTTTTCCTCTCAATTCTCATTCACTATCATTCATGATAAATGTTCTCAATGTTTGACAATATTTAAGTGTGTGTGTGTAGTTATCAGCCATTGTCACTGTCTATGGCACTGTCCTGCTTTTGCCCTTGTACTGCCCATCATACCAATTTGTTGTGGACAGTGCTCATTGTTTTTCCAACTGCAGTCTCCTTTAGCAAAACTGTTGACGTATTTTTCAGTGAAACACATTTTACTGTATATTCATTATAGTTGTCCACGGTTCAGATAATTTTGTCTACTTGTGTGTTTCGTTTAAAGGGTAATTACTAACTTGTAATACAACTTAATATAAGCTTCATTCCATGCAAATAAAAAAGGTAAATAGGACCAGTTGAAAGTTTTGTAGTGATACAGAAATAATCAAGCAACACTTTAATTTTCTCCTCTCAACACTTTGTCTCTCTTCATGCTGGAGTCAGTCAGATTTTCCGAGTGCTTTGTTTTCTGAATTCGCCCGAAGTTTCCTCATGAGGCAATTTCAGGCGACTTCAGAAGACGAAGTGCTCCGAATGCCATCCTGCAGGCAATTTTCATTCTAGCTGCCGGGAGGCAGTTCCGGCAGATTAGTCGCCCCGAAGAAGAGGAGATTTGTCACCGGGCGACTAATCTCCCCAAATCTGAGAGTGTGCCCTGACCCTTAAAGTCTTTACTAGATATCTTCCAAGATTGCTTCCTGTTTGCTAAGACAATTAACCCCTAACACACCGATAACCATTTATATTCCAAACGTGAGATCTGTAGAACAAAATGTAAATAATTAAGCAAAAAAGCACAAAATATAGAACATGAAGAACACCTAAAGATTTATTCACAAAGATTATTTAAAGTGTTTTTAAAAATATTTGTATAATTAAGCATGTAAATGTTTCATTGCAGGAGTTAATTCCAGAGTTCTACTACCTGCCAGAGATGTTTGTCAACAGCAACGGGTATAATTTTGGCATTAGAGATGACAGTGTGGTAGTGAATAATGTTGACCTGCCACCATGGGCCAAGAACCCAGAAGACTTTGTTCGGATCAACAGAATGGTAAGGCTTATTGCTCTGCCTATTTTGAGTAGTTTAGACCATAAATATCCAGAACATGGTTGGGCAACCTGTAATCCTTCCCTGTCTGCAGTTCTTAGCATCTGTTGGTTGGATATAAGCTCAACAACATCTGGAGAGCTGCACATTGTCAATGCAGTTACTAACCAATTAACAGCAGTTATATCATACAGGTGGTTTTGAGACCAATATGGCCCCATGCAACCCAGCCCTTCCGTGACTCTCCATTAAATAGAGCCCAAACCTTTGGCATTATTCTATATCACCTTTTTCATAAGAATGTAATATTATTGAATTGCCAGTTGTATATCTAAAGTAAAATATATTGGAGAGATGAACTTGCTTTGGCTATACTTGTATATGTGTTACAAGGTTTTCTAAATCCTTAAATATTGAGGCATTTCTTTTCCAGAGTGGGTGCAGTTTTATCCTGGCAGAATTATCATAATGAACTATTTTTTAAGAGGAACAAATTATGCTCTATTATGCATACCCTGACAGTGTGCCAGGGTATGCTGTCTTCTGGGGGACAATATTCTTGATATTTTAAATATTCAGTTTCAACATCAAACAATATTGCTCTGGCTTACATTCTGCACAGAAAACAGCATGCCTACTGCAACATTAATAAAGCTTTGTGTTCAATGCTAACGTGGTTATGGTCTGACCTCAGTGATGTCACGGAGGACAGAAGCAGTAAGTAGTCCCTGATAACATTACCCTAATGCTAGGTTCATCAATCATAATCTACCAGCAGAAAGAAGCCTTTCACAGATGCTCATCTGCAGCCTTGCCCAGTCTCTAAGTCCCCGTAGAATTGAAGACGAAAATAGCACAAAGGCACATGTCTGTTTTACGAAAACAATAGGGTTATTAAACAGGAAATTGAAAGGGAAAGCTGCTTTACACAAATGATATTTAAATGACACTGCAACTTAAGTGCTGCCCTAGAACATAATTCCTGTAGACTAGGTAAATGAATTTAGCACAAAAGTGACTTGGGCAGTTAATGTAGCATTCTTCTTATTGTCTTAGGATTGTTTAATAACATTTTTAAGCTATTGAAAATATTGTTATAGTTTCTAAGAACATGTGTAGCATTGTTGGCTGCAATTCAGAGGTACAGATATGGTATCTGTTATATGAAAACCTGTAAACCAGAAAGTTCTGAAATACAAAAGTGCCGTTTACAATATTGTACAATGAATTATTTATATCTTAAGATGGGCATGCATTTTAGATGAGGTCACTAAACAGGTGTATCATTCCCAATTTAGCCACCCACAAACTGGGTGCTCCAGATTGAGCTGCTCCGATCTTTGTCCCGTTCACCAATGATCAGATCATACTGTGTCCCTGCATAGACCACAACAACACACCTCTGTGGTTCATGCCCAGTAGGATTTTCAGCTGGATATTGATCAGGCATGTTATTCGGAGGCACCCATACATTAAATAATAAGCTGTGGGCCATATCAGCAGCTTATATTGGCCTGTGTATAGCTAGCTTAATTTGCTTCTCTCTTTAGAAAAACACAGTAAATGTATGGGACCTGTTATGCAGAATGCGTGGGTCCTGGGGTCAGTGGTGTAACTACAGTTGTAGGGAAATGGGGGACCCAGCCTGCTTCTTCTATAGCCAACAAGAAGCCCCCCTTCCCCAGCCACTCTCTTACTTGCGGCGGGGAAGCAGATCACGTCAGCACGGGGCGGATAGTGGGGGGAGTGTGCGGGGTCTGGTCGGGAACAGAGTCTGAGGGAGTGGGTGGAGTTGATGCAGGGCAGTGGGCAGAGCCCGGGTGGGAAGTGGGTGGAGGCAGGAAGTGGGCGGGAGGATGGGGTTCGGAGTGCCCCTGGCCCCTATGAAGATTTCTTTGCAGGGGGCCCTGCATCTTTTCCTAGGGTTTTCCAGATAAGGAACCTCTCTATAATTTGGATCTTCATAAGTCTACTAAAAGGCAATTTAAAGGGCAACTAAAGTCTAAAAAAGAATAAGAAATGCTGTATTTTGTATACTAAACATAAACATGCACTTACTGCACCACAAGCCTAATTTGATTTATGCTTTCAAAGTTGTCCACAGGGGGTCACCATCTTGTAACTTTGTTAAACATCTTTGCAAGACCAAGACTGTGCACATGCTCAGTGTGGTCTGGGCTGCTTAGGGATCATCATAAATTATCAAAACAGCGCAAGTCAAATAATATCTGCCAGAAGCTGATACAGCAGGAATGATTAATAATCAGAATATACAGACTGCATATCTTAAGTCTACTACAAAAAAAATATTCAAACATTACTTTAGCCCAATAGAATTGTTTTGCTTGTAATAAAGAATATATATCTTACTCAGGAGAAAGTTCACACTACTGTTTTATTATTACAGATAAAAAGGAAATCCATTTTAAAAATGTGAATTATCTGATTAAAATTAAGTCTATGGGAGACGGCCTTCCCACAATTCGGAGGTGATAACATGTTTCCAGATAACGTTTGCATACTGGTACCAGCTAAATCAAAATGGTTTTGAGCCATATTTAAGCATAAAAAAATATTCCTTATGATAGAAAAACCCAGGTCACGTGCATTCTGGATAATATATCACATAGTTGTATATGGAAGTCCTTAACATTGTATTATACTGATCATACCATGCCCATGAGCATACATAGGACAATGCATTACATGCCATATTTTAATCAGCCCTCTAGCGCTACCAAAACATTTTTATTTTTAAAAATGGCTGAAATCTGCCAACCAGCTATAGTGCTACAGTAAATACAGTCAATGGTACTGTTCATGGTTAAATTCAAAATAACTTCAATGAAGAGCACTGCATCAATTTATAGTTGCTGTATGTTGTGAATTCCATATAACATATATATATATATTTGAATTGATCTTGTCCACCAGCAAAGCATTGCATAGAGATAGAGGCTGAAAGAGGTGTCATCACTGCATTGGGTCCCTTTCAAAGGGCACCAAATACAAGATGATTCTCATCTAGACTAAACATGTTCTCTTTGCAAGGTGTATCGGATGAATGAATGTTTTAAAGAATATGGAATGTAGAGAGAAGGAAATAGCTGAGACAGGAAAATATAAAATGATGCAGCCTCCTCTAGCCACCCAGACCCATGCCCTTTAATGTGCATAATTAGATAATGCTAGAGCTTTCTCAGGCTTGTATAAATCATTCAGACTATACTAGATAAAGACCAAGAACCTCTGCATACATTATTATATCAGCTTTATGCTGACACCAGCTTTGCTGTAGATCTATCCTAATGTATCAAGGCAGCATTCTCATTTTTGTGCCATAAGATATATGTGAAAGAACAGTAATATCAGACTTCAATGTCTAAAAGGCGAGGAGTAATGAGATTAAAAGGGTAAGAGCTACTGATCACAAGAGAAGGAGAATATATGCAGGCCCGGATATGTGGCGAGGCCACAAAGGCCGGGGCCTAGGGCGGCAGAACATTAGGGGCAGCAGTGTAAGTTGTAGGATATTAGAAGACCCATACTGTACAGACGGAGCCCCCTAGAAAACAAAAGATATGCAGGGGGGCTCAGACTGTAGGCATAGATTTGAAGGGAAAACTTTTTTTCTGCACTAGATATTCTTTTAATTATAGCGCAATGGCTGATTGACCACCACCTTGGATGTTGCTCCCAGTGGCCTTTAAGCAGGTGCTTATTTTTGAGTTCCTGGTTTGTTTTAGTTGCATAAACATCAAGTGTAGTGCCAAACAGAGCCTGTAGGCTGCAAGTCCAAAAAGAGGGGCAACAAATGGCCAATCACATATGAACACATGAATGTGTTGCTCACCAACTCTTTTTACAGTTGGTTGTGGCTCACAGGTAAAAGGTTGGGGACTCCTGCACTAAGACGACCCTGGCCAAATTTTGTACCTTGAGGGGGTTCAAGTAGAAAACGTTCAGGCACAATATGTAGTTGTAGTTAATTTATATTGCAATGTTGCATAAACTTGCTGCCCGAGATAAATATAATGTTATTGGATTGTGCTATGCCACAGCAAAATAAATCCCTTGTAAATCACAATTGTTACGTCTAACTAAAACTTATCACTGGGCTCATATCTCTGTCTCAGAGAATAGGTAATAAAGTTCAAATAAAATGCCCGCTGAAGTATTTATAAGTTGTCAAAGCGTTGCATGCATGCAGATGTTCATTTAACTGTATTCTTTGTCTTTCAGGCTCTTGAAAGTGAATTTGTATCTTGTCAACTGCATCAGTGGATTGATCTCGTCTTCGGCTACAAGCAGCGAGGCCCAGAAGCAGTGCGAGCACTAAATGTCTTTCACTATCTTACGTATGAAGGCTCTGTAAATTTGGACAGTGTCACTGATCCTGTGCTACGAGAGGTATGTGTGTTACAGAATAGTCTTCTGGTTCACTGCACTCTCTTGATGACTTGATAGGCTTAACTTGCCTGGTGCAAAAACGTACAAGGGTTCAGAAACTAGAAACATCGAAATTGCTGACATAAAGTAACCATCTTACATGTATGCCTGGTTTCTTACTTGCTGTAAAAAAACTAGACCATCCGTTTAAAACCTGAGTTCAGCAACTACAACTGCCAGAATCCTACTGGGCGCTCTTGAACAACTGCTGGACAACGGGGATGGCATTTTTGCCATATCACATAGATTGTACGTAATTCTAGCTCTTCATTTCTAGTTATTTAAATGTTACAAAAAAATCTTTCTATGGCCTTTGCCAGCAAGATTGGAAGGGTGTAAAAATATAGTAGAAAGTCAAAAACAGTGCAACAGCTGTTAGATGAGTTCTTCTTAAATGTGGGAGATACACTTGCCATCCACCATTCCCCTAGATATGCCATCTGGTGTATGTAAAATAAGTCATAATTTATACATTGCCAGGCTGCGGGCTTGTTACTTCGCTAGTTTATGGACATCATGTGGAAGTGTTTCTCCACTCATATGGAAATATTGTAAGGAAGGTTCTTTTAAATGCGAGCATATAGCTACTTTGTTATTGTATGCAACCCTTACTGCTCCTTTTTATTAATGTAACATCAAGTCATTACATAAGTGTTTATTGTTCCATGATTTGCTACATACCCTTTTGTTTCAGCCATATTGTTTTCCACTAGAATTCCGAAAGAATTCTTTATCACTTAAAATCAGCGTCGGACTGGGATGCCAGGAGTCCCACCAGAAAACCTTAGAGCAGTGATCCCCAACCAGTAGCTCGTGAGCAACATGTTGCTCTCCAACCCCTTGGATGTTGCTCTCTGTGGCCTCAAAGCAAGTGCTTATTTTTGAATTCCAGGCTTGGAGGCAAGTTTTAAGCTGGCCATAGACGCAAAGATTCGATCGTATGAATCAAGGATTCATTTCTTTTTTCGGACTGTTTGGTCAATCGGACAGGTTAAAAGATTTCTGTCTGCTTTCAATATCTCTGCATGTATTGCCAATCGTACAATTTTCAGTGGGAGACTGTCACTAGCTTTGGTCAGACATAACAGACGATTGCTGTTAAGGGGCAGAACATCGGCTGATCTGTTCTTTTCTAATTTATTTGATCTGAATGGTTAGTGGCAGGTCGTGAGATGGGGAGGTCCGATCGTTCGAGGATTTGAACGATCGGAACTTTGCATCTATGGCCAGCTTTAGTTGCATAAAAAACAGATGTACTGCCAAACAGAGCCTCCTGTAGACTTCCATTCTACATAGGGGCTACCAATAGCTAAAAACAACCCTTATTTGGCACCACCTAGGAATTTTTTTTGCACCTGAATGTTGCTCACAGGTAAAAAAAGTTTGGGAATCCCTGCCTTAGACCATAGGCCCACTCTCCAAACTATTTTTTCTCCTGTCCTCACTCAACCTCTTTATTCCCGTAGGCTCTTTACTTTACAAACTGTAATGTATTTTTCCATCTATTTAGCCTCCATATAAAAATGTTAAACGAAGGAGATGCAGACACCTGGGCCCACTGGGAGTTTTCCTTCTATGCTGGTGGGACAGTTTGGCACTACTAAAAATAGTAAAGTTCTCCTTGACTTGACTTTGCAATCGGAAGGTTTAAAACATATAGGTGTATGTAAATGACACATTCCTCGCCAGAAATATAATTGCCCGATTCATATACTATAACACCCAGCAGCATATGCAGAATCTTTTGTCCATCCTGTGACAAAGAATGTCTGTTTGACCAATGCACATTTTGGTCACATGCTGCCAAAAGTTGTGAATTTCCATTACCATCCAAAGGATTCCAATGTTCATTAACACTGGTATTCTTTAAGGATTCTTTCCCATGCAGTTAAGGTAGGGATAGTAAAGTGAGAAGCTCCTTGTAAACATATAATGGAATGTCGGGTTTAGTTAAATATAGCAATGAATCGAAGTAATAAAACTGACATTTGTATTAAATTTGAAGCATGTCTCCAGCGAAACAAGCCTGCAGCCAAAGCAATTGTGTACAAAAGCCATGACGAGACTGGGAAGTATTCTTGGGATGTGTCAAAAAAGGAGATAATGGCATTGGTTGACTTCACAATATTGTCAGGGTCAGAGGATGAGCAGATGGAAGGCAGATTAGGTTTTGGTGGGTGTTAGGCTCAAAGTAAATGGAATCTTTTTAACTGCAGTAAATTGTGGGGACTTTTTTGTCAGTATAAAGTTAGAATAACAGAGTGATGTGTTTCTCTGTGTCAGTATTGCCGGATTGCAGCTATAATTGTGTCCTTTCTCCTGCTATATTTATATTGGTGACACTTTTCATGTCACTTGCGTTTCTTAGTGCAGGTGTGTAGGAAGAGCCCGTCTCAGGTTTAATGAAACATGCATGCAGAAACAAATGTGAAAATGTGAACACATGCTTGAGGGTATTGATTCATTCTTGCTTGACAGGCGAAATCATGGCTGCAGCACTAAGCACTGCAATTATAGCATTAAAATATCAGAAGGTCAAAGGAACAAATAATATTCTTCCCTGTGTCAGATTAATAATTGACACTTTTTGACAGCATGGGATCTCTGGCTGAGAAAATGATGACAGCTTAACTCTCTTGTAGTTGTAAAGCTGTAATTTATAATGAACTTTACAATGACTGTCTTCTCCTGTGGTGAAACATGACAGAACACTCTGGATACAAAGGCTGGATCTCTTTCTAATATGTAAACATCAATTATGCCAGGTATTAAGATATTGCTAAGAGTAGTCTCTTCTGTAATACTCCCGTCTCATCTGCTGCCGACATATTCATTGTAATAATACTGTTTTAGCCCATTATGAGCTTAGTTCCCCAAAGAAGTCATGTTATGCTTTCATTATGTATCAAGGCAACCCACAAAAGGACATGAACACTAATTGAAGGCTAAGGTTTAGCACTTGTCTGTCCAAAAAAGAACAATGATTGCTGCTTTACAATAGATGGATCCTTGCAAGTCCCCTGTTTCTTTGGCAGTGAATGGGTTGAGCAGCTACTTTGCTCTGGTGTTTAGGAAAATAGAATATTATCTTTCCTCTCTATTCCCTGTCTGGCACCCTGTGGAATTGGCTTCACTGACAAGTCTCCCGTTACAACAAAATCTTGCGGGTAATTGCAAATCTGAACATATTTCTGCCCTGCCTTTGCGTAAGCGAATTCTAAATACTGATTATGCATTTTGTTTTCAGGGGAGATAAGAACTGCTTACTGTGCATTGCTGTGTTAATTAGAAAAGTATTTAAAATGGCAAAAGAAGTTTGTGTAGAACTTTAAACTTTTATTGAGTTCAATATTAATATAATAGGAGGAATTTATGCCTGGCTGAACATCGAAGACCAACATCAACTGTTGCTGGAACACAGGACTTTATATTTATAGGCTTAAAGGAACACTGAGGGGCCCATGAACTAACAATCAAATTTAATTTTTTCCATGACTCTCTAAAAATGTATGGTTTTCTGATTTTTTTTTTTTAAAAAAAAAATCTTAAAAAATTTATGAAGTGTAAAAACCAAGAAAATCTCTAGAGTTCCTATAGAAATCAGTGGGAGCTGTGCTGACCATATTGGACCGCTCTAAATCAATTTGGATTTTTTTTTTTCACTAGGAATTTCCGAAATTTTCCGTTCACACTTTATTCTTAATTTTTTTTAATTCGGATTTTTTAATAAATATCAGGACATTTGTAGATTTAGAGTTTGTGGTTTTATTATTTATCAACAGTCTCACAAACATGAGACTGTTGATAAATAGGCCCCCTAAGCCTCAGTTAAAATAGCTGTATATAAAGATGACTTTGGCATTTTCATAATCAAGGTAATAATCATTATTGGCTCTAAGAAGTCTATGATATCTGTGCTGCACATGACACAATCTCCTTCCTAGTAACCTGTAATAAATTATTACTGGGGTATTAGAGCAGTAGCAAGTTTAGCTGGAAGGCCAGTTAGACTGCATTTTATGGAGAATACCTATTTGCTCTCCTAGATAAATCTGAAAGCCCACGTAAAGGTCATTTAGGTTCAAATCAGGATGAACAAGCATGTTTTCTTATATTTGTAACGTTGCTGTGGGCTAAGGGGGGCCCTCACCAATGGCAGGACCTTTAAATGGGTGGTTCACCTTCACCTTTGCATGGTTGATATGGTAATTCGGACCCCAGTAGCCAGATTGCTGAAACTGCAAACTGAAGATCTGCTGAATAAAAAGCTAAAATGAAAACCAATTGCAAATTGTCTCAGAATATCACTCGCTACTTCATCCCAAAAGTCTGAAAACAACAGCACAGAAGGACCATAACTGGCCAGGAGTTAAAGTCTGAGATTCAGACTAAACTAGCAGATTATTGAAGCCTGTTGTGACACAGCCCTGTTCATGAAATACATTTTATAACAGATTCACTATGTATGTTATCTTGAAACTGTTCTTATTATCTCATATTAACAAGAGTACTTTTCCCATTTATGAAGATCCCAGAGGCATACTTTATTAGAGATCCCCACACTTTTCTCCTGACTGGGGATTTTATTAAGGTATCTGTGTATGAAAAGCATTGAAGACATTAACCTATACATTTATGTCATGGGAGAGACTGAGAAATCCTCCAGTCTTTAACTGCATGTCATCACAGGTTAACATTCTTACATATAACTCGCATCCTGTAGTGTGAGTGGTTATTTTGTGAACTGAAGCATGTATGAGAGGGAAAACAAAGCTTGTCTACAAAAATACTAACACTTGGATGAGTCTGCAGCCCGGGAGAAGAGCACCCGGTGAATTTCCTGGACTTTTTCATGGCTGACTTGGGATGTGCTTGCATTGTCAAATAGTGTGTTGACCTATCTCTTTGATGCATATTGATTATGACAATCACTCTTCTCTCCCTGCAGGCCATGGAGGCACAGATACACAATTTTGGACAGACGCCATCTCAGTTGCTTATCGAGCCACATCCACCTCGAAGCTCAGCGATGCACCTGGTGAGAGATATATCTGCTTATTGGAAAAGTCATTTCTATATATATATTTTTTTTCATCTGTTCCCAGATCTTTATATTTGCTTTTATAACGGGATATGTTAAAAGACTGTATTATTTCAGCATGAGGAATAAAAGGATTTTCGATCATTTTAGATGTTGAAACCGCAGCTTGGGTTCAAATTTCTTTTAAAATATGAATCAAAATTAGTTAAATAAATACAAATCTTTTTAAGTTGTCTCCCAATGCAGTAGCCATTTGCATGGCACTGGGATTGTCCAAATTCAGCAATAAGTAGAGAAATGAACAATAAGTAACAATAAAGATCTTTTTACACAATTGTTTCCTAGTGTGTGTGTGGGTGTGTGTGTGTGGGTGTGTGTGGGTGTGGGTGTGTGGGTGTGTGTGTGTGTGTGTATTTTGCACTGGCCTCTGCCTGGTCAATGGAATTAAGCTGCATCACCGCTATAGGCACCATAGGTGTATTGAGGCTAGGCGCAAGAACAATCAATAACTGGCTAATAGAATTAAAGTGCTTGATTTTAGTGCAACTGCACTCGCAATCAATAACGAGAAGCAGAATTGCTGTAACTGTTATTTGAAAGTTGATAGAGACTAATGAAACCTAATTTAGTTGGATTTCAGCAAGTGAATCGCAAGTAGATAGAGGGTACATCCCTAATGTTTCTTTATTCTACAAGCAATGGAATCTTGGGCCTATCAACGCAGTCACAGACTTTGGCTCTACTTTATGATAACTGGAATGTCACAGTCAATACATGCATGGCCACCATGCAATAGGCATTTAAAAATGTTTTTCTTCATTGTTGCCAGGATTTATTAAAGCTTTATATTGCATTATTCCCTCATTCTGATGCTGCCTGTTCACCTTTATACCACCACACTAGCAAACCAGTCGACACAACTGTATAGCAGTCAATATTTTAACTAGATTTTGAGTAGAAATGTCATAAACTATATTATGCTTTCTTTTTCTTTTACTCTCCAGTGTTTCCTACCACAGAGTCCTCTTATGTTTAAAGATCAGATGCAGCAAGATGTCATAATGGTGCTGAAATTTCCATCCAACTCTCCAGTCACTCATGTTGCCGCCAACACCCTTCCCCACCTTACTATCCCCGCAGCAGTTACAGTGACCTGCAGCAGACTATTCGCAGTAAATAGGTGGCACAATACTGTTGGTATGTGCAGAATATTCTTTCCAAATCCAATGGACATGTCTGTGTATACTCATAAATGTTGATGGTATCTGCAAGGCATTCATTATCATTGTAAGCATTAGACATAAAGGTCAGCAGAATGTAAACCAGACTCTAAACTCTTCTAATTTAACACTGGTTTCACTGACTATATATAAATTAAAACAGAAGACATGCTGTGTTTATTTGATGATTAAAGAGGGGATGCATGAATTGAAATATTTTAAGGCTTTTTAGCAGGTCTACACTAAATTAACAAGAAATAATGTTGGTCATTACTCATAACGCCTCTCTTCTTTAACACTACTCCGTCATGCCATACTGGACCAGATTATTTTAGCATTCCAGTACATATTTAGAAGCAGTTTGTCTTCTGAGCACACGTCTGTTCTGTAGCCAGATTGTAAGATGACAAAAACATGCAGACAATGAGCACAACACTTTGCCTGATTATAACGATCTACCTGTGTGTGTCAGACCAAAATGTTCCTCCATAAGGTATCATGTAGCATGCAATACTTTTGCAGTATTTAACAAATTTTGGGTTGTTTCTGTCAAGGAGGAATATCTAGGGAGTTGCATGTCGTAGATAGTAATAGCATATAACAGTCATTACAAATGAAGATCTTAAGCATCTTGCCATTGTTTATAGGCTTGAGAGGTGCACCAGGCTACTCATTGGATCAAGCCCATCATCTGCCCATTGAAATGGATTCATTGATTGGTGAGTATGGATAGCACCATTGCCATGTAGAGAGTGGGAAGTGGCATATCATTAATTCCCTGCTGTCTCAGACATGTGGCAAGTACTGGCCATTGCACATGGAGAAGATGACCTGCTAATTATATACAAAAAATGGTCAGTTTAGCACACCATCTTGCTTGGTTTGTGAGCAAGTGAACTGTGGAGCAACATATGGAGAGTTTAGTAGCTGCAGAACCTTATGAACTGCTGTCAGTTATTCAATAAATCTGTCTTTCTTGTCTTGAGGTGAAGTCACATGAGGCAAATTTCCTCCTACACAGAGGGCATGCACCCAAAATTTAATCAATAGCCACCTGGGGCATGACACAACAAGTCGGAAATTACCTATCACACATCTGTTTTCTAAGACCACCAGACATCTGGTGTTGAAGACTAGAATGTTGCTTGCCACATCCAGTGGCAGATCTAACATTCACCATCTACCATGTAGGGATCTGTTTGTCAAGAGCATTGGTATCAGATTAGTGTAATAGGTTTTCCTGAAAACAGAAAGATTGGCAGCTGATTTCACAGCAAACCACCATGCCCATCCTTTTTTCAAAGTTCCACATTGGTCTCGAAAACACTTACTATGGAGATCAGTCACAGCACATCTTTAATCCACATATGGCTTATGAATATGTTTTTCAAGTTTGACATCTGGTTCATCAAGTTTGCTTGCATTGTAGAAATGTGTTCTAAATAAAGTACCATACAGACCGACCTATGGTTGAGGGAGGTTGTAATTCACAAGAACTGAAATGTTGCACATTTTGCATTCACGTAAATAATGGTCTTTAATAATTTTTCTTTTTTGCAGCCAACAACTCTGGAGCGAGCAAGCGCCAAATTACGGACCTTGTGGATCAGAGCATACAAATTAATGCACATTGCTTTGTGGTTACTGCTGATAATCGTTACATTCTTGTCTGTGGCTTCTGGGACAAAAGTTTCCGGGTATACTCAACTGAGACAGGTAATGCTGCCAATTTTTCATTTCTGTCGTTAACATTTTACCTGGGAATGGTCAGCAGCATTAAATATTTTCGTCATGCACCTTCCAAGAAATAGAAAGCATTCCGTCACTACCTGACATTTCTGAACCTGTATTTTTTCTTTAACACCGAATATAAACAGAAATACATGCAATGTGGTCGGACATTGGGAAGTTGTTACTTGCCTGGCAAGATCTGAATTTTACTTTCATTGTGGAGGGTCATGAGATAAAATAAGAGAACCAAATGTCATCAATAGATTTTTTTTTCTCTTGGATTTCTTAGAGAAAGTAGGGATAACAGTAGAGAAATGTATTTCTATTTGGTGTGTTGCACACCTGCATGATTAGTAGCTTTACAATTTAAACAACTTAAATTTTTGGTGCCAGGTCTGCAGTGATTAGCTACTTGTTCTAGGTTCTAGACAACTATCCTGGTTATGACCAAAATAATATGATACAGGTATGGGACCTGTTATCCAAAATGCTTGGGACCTGGGGGTTTTCCGTATAAGGAATCGTTCCATAATTTGGATCTCCATGCTTTGTTTACTAAAGAAAATAATTTAAAAATTGATTAAACCCCAACAGGATTGTTTTGCCTCCAATAAGGATTAATTATATCTTAGCTGGGAATGAGATGAAGTACAAGGTACTATTTCATCACTACAGAGCCTATGAGAGATGACTTTCTCGTAATTCAGAGCTTTCCGGATAACAGGTTTCCGGATTACGGATCCTATACCTGTATATGTCATCCCATCATGCTGCAGGTTACCATATCTGTGCAAATTACAGGTCATTTATTTCATTCATACCCAAGAGTTGCAGCTTAGAATTAAAAATTAAATTCTAAGCTCTAGAGGGAAGAGATGCATTAATGTAAATTTCATTTGCTGCCATATTTTCTTCTTGAAGTACAGTATGCCATAACATCCAATCGACTCCTAGCAAAGTACTGCAGATAGAATAATGTAAGCAAAGCTCTCATAACTTGTTGTTGATATCTGCACTAGGGGAACATTCCCCATTTTAAATAAATGACTTTCCTACTCATATCTGACATTTCTTTCACAAAGGGAACTGAATTACATTTTAGACATTATACGAATAGGAATTAAAATGTTGTGTATGTCATCTTTGGAACATAACCCTTATAAATAAGTGACTGCTGTTTTGCAGGAAAATTAACACAGATTGTGTTTGGACACTGGGATGTTGTTACTTGCCTGGCAAGATCAGAGTCTTATATCGGGGGTGACTGCTATATTGTTTCGGGGTCACGGGATGCTACACTCCTTCTCTGGTACTGGAGTGGAAGGCATCATATCATCGGAGACAACCCAAATAACAGTAAGTGCTTGAGAGGAAACAAAAAAAAACAGCACAAGAATAAAAGAAAGGTCTGTCTTTATTTGTGTAGTATTATGGCAGTATAATATCCCTGTCAGTCTTTTTTAGTATTACAGATGTGAAGGGGGAAGTGCAGTGTATCACACACGAAATGTGGAGTGCTCCACATAGAATGAAAGGACAAGGAAACCCACACGACTCTGTTTGAAATATTATCCCCACTCTTTCCACCTCTCAACCACATCAAGAACTGCTCCAGAGATTGTACCACTATTAGAACACATAGTGCACAGCTGGGCTAGCAGTGGCCATGTCTGACTGCATTACATCCGGTGCCAGGGCCAGAACTAGCAGTATGCACAGTAGGCAACTGCTTTGGACACATTGAGAAAAGAAATATACAGAAATGGGCCAGTGCTTGCGAGTTTAGTGGTAATAGGGGGTTTGCTTCAGCAATTCCTTCTACTATTCCTTCAGGTGTAGCTGAACATACATTTGAGTATACAGTGTCATTGTGCCATCTCTAGTAAGTAACCTTTATGGAATCAAATAAGAACCAAGCAGAAAAAATAATTGCGGATTTTTGTAGTGTAGGGTAAAAGCCAATTAGTTGGCATCATTAGGAATAGTATATTTAAAAAATGCTGATGATCCGCTCTCAAAAAAAAAAAAAAAAATCTGCAATCAGAACCTGTCATCCAGAGGTGCAAATAATATATTGAAAAGGTAAAACAGGAGAAAAAATAAGTTTCCCTAATTGACTGGGTTAAGTGTTAGGCCTCAGTGCATCCAATTATTTTCTTTTTAGAATTATTTTGTTTTTCATTTCAGTGGTGAGCGTTATTTTAACCTGTCACATGCTTCATTTTTCTCATATATAAACAGACAAAAAAATGATAATTATATGCTGTATACCTGTACATTTATAATCATATGTATTTATTAGGCTATTTATAAGTGTGATGTTTTTCTCTCATTAGAATGACAAGGGTTTTCTTGTACTTGCTACACTTGCTCCTTACTGTGCCCCTTTTTGTAGGCTGCTGCTTTGTTGCTGGTTACGCACTGATTTATACCTCCATAGTGCTTATCATGTTCCCTTGCCAGGAGAGGGCTAATTGAACAAATGACTGATATCAAAGGAGTATTCCGATGCCAAGTATATATTCAAATATTCTGATATTCTTTAAAAATTTAGGAATCGTCAAGATGATTTGTTATAATTGTGATAAGGTGACTTTTTCTGTCAATTAATTCTCCCTTCTTTTATGATTCTCCTATTACTGTAGATAACCACAAATTCGCCATTTTCTCCAGGTTATTCCTAATATTTTTGTATTACCAAACAGTGTCCTGACAACTGGTCATCAAAATCATACTTTAATAAGTATAGGGCCCACATTTGCACACCTTTGTTAGCTGTAGGGCAAGATATTAACTGTCCAAGATATTCTTGAAAGCCATTTAGGTGATGTATGGTGGAAATACTTTTGCCATCAAAGCTAATCCAAGAAGCATAGCACAGAAATCTGAGCAATCTGGCAATTGTAATGCCTTTAGAGTTAACTGAAATGGGCAGATAGTAGGTACCTACTGATATCCCAGAAAAGTTGGAATGCAGCTGCTCCCACCTGCATGTGATCTTACCCTGTAGGACTTGAGAAAGTGTCATTTCAGTTCAATCTGTACTTATGGATTTTTCATAAAATGTATTTATGTTTAGACAAGTTTTATTCTAATAAAGAAAAAAATACCAGCGCTTGGTCTGACCCAAGCTGTGGCATTGACCAGCTGCTAGAAACACCCTTTTGCCAGCGCTTAGTCTAACCCATATTCTGGAGTTGACCAGCTGCTGTAAATGATTTACAACCCAATATTTGTACACAAAGAGAAATATTGCCAGTGCACAGTATGCCTTTAAAGACATACTGTGCACTGGCAAATTTTATCTTTCTAGTATCTTATACTAATGTTGCATTTGACCATGAAATTCTTTAATTCCATAGAAATTCCGGTACTGTTCATCTATGTAATAAAAGGCACAAAGCGAATACTTGCTTGTAAACAGGTGGCCAGGAAATGCTGCCTGCTGATGCTAAAGGTTATATAAGAACTGTAGCAAACGTTGCTACCAATGTTCCCTCTAAGCTGTGCATTGATGAGTGTGCACAAACATTTTGAGGCCATCGGACACAATTTGCATATGCATAAAAAGTTTATGGTGTTGATGGGTTTGGGGTTTAAAATATGCACACAAAAGATTGTTTTTGCACACATAGCCAAAAAGGAAATAGAGTGAACACTGCTACTCCATAGGTGGTTATTTACTATCATATGTGCTATGTACCACCTATGATTTACTAACTTAATAGTTATTATATAAAAAGAAAAATAAAGCCCTGCGGTGTTTTATAATGTAACTCTTTTCATTCATTTAGGGGGGTTATTTATCAGGCAAGTTTTTTAATCCCCGAATGAACTCCAATTAACTCAACTCGAATGGTTTCCTTTTTAAGAGAAAACTCGAATGAAAAAAACTGGATTCTGCCAGTTCGAGTTGCAAAACCGAAAACTCAAATTCAGCAAAACCCTCTGACAAAAACTTGAACATCCTGCGGGCTAACATCTTCAAATGGTTCATGGGACCTCTGCCATTGACTCCTACATGACCTTTACAGCAGTGATGGGCGAATCTGTCCCGTTTTAACTTCGCCAAAACATTTGCGAAACTCCGAAAAAATTCAGTAAACTGTGAAAAATTTGCGAAACGCATTAAAGTCAATAGACGTCAAAATTATTTTGACACGTGACAACTTTTACAGGAGCGGCAATTTTTACATGTGCCACTTTTTTGTCCAAATGCATTAAAGTCTCAATGGGCGTCAACAGGGCCAGATTTACATAGTGGGCTCCCCTAGCCCCTCTGTCGTTCGTCGCCCCATCCCGTCC
This sequence comes from Xenopus petersii, assembly GCA_038501925.1. Classification (NCBI taxonomy): domain Eukaryota; kingdom Metazoa; phylum Chordata; class Amphibia; order Anura; family Pipidae; genus Xenopus; species Xenopus petersii. The sequence goes on from CM076674.1 coordinate 32,264,691, forward strand.
CTTTTTCATCATCAGGACCAGAGCAATGGGGATTGGCACAAGGGAAATTTAAAAGACTATGGTATCCTGCCGCCCTAGGCCCAGGCCTTGGTGGCCTCACCACAAATCCGGGCCTGGGCGTAAAAATTATTTCGCTGGCGAACTTTCGCAGCAGTTTTGCAAATCAATTTGCAGGTGTCGAAATGCGGAAATTCGCCGAACATCCATGCGTGATGAATATATTCGCTCATTACTACTCGACAGGTTTCAGATTGTGTATTTTCGAATTTGAGCTATTTCTAGGGTTGGGGTATAAATCCTGAAAAATTCCTTTTTAATCCTGAAAAATTCCTTTTTTTTTTTTTTTTTAATTCGAAAAATTCAAATTTTTATGGAAAACACAACTCGAACCTTAATAAATGTGCCCCTTAATGCCATTCTGTTTGAATTTTAATTACTTTAATTTGGCATATAATCAGGGGCGGAACTACCGGGGGAGCAGGGGGTGCGAGCGGGCCAGGGCCCGCACCCCCTCAGGGCCCCCCGGCAGTCCGCCCGCCGCATGTTCGGCGGCCACTTCCGGGTTTACGGAGGGGGGCGGGGGCCCGGCTGCGCGTCCTGCGCCAGGGCCCGCCCCCCTCTAGTTCCGTTTTTGCATATAATTAGTGACCTTCACCTATTTTTGCCACTTATTTATTAATACCCTATTTTATCTCTTCTGTGTGCAGTTGCACAGAAGTTAAAAGTATAAAAAAAAGCTCAACAGACAGGTTTGCTGTATATTTATATTTGTTCTTTATCCAAAGGCAGACTGCACCGAAGACCTAGTGAAATCCCTGATATTTTTACCCAGTTGAAATGTTCTATATAATTCATCTGCAATCACATTGTTTTTCTTGTAATGCGGCTATTAATATCTGTTGGCTTACATGCCATGTGATTGTATTAACAGTCTATGAAGATGAATTGGTTTGTAAATGAATATTGACTTTTTGGGGTGCCTCAGTAGGTAACTCTAAGATCAATAAACATTGACATTTAAGCCAACATAAGTCATCTGTTAAGGAGCTGTGGGGGAAATGGCCTAGACAGCTGAGTAGATGTCTCTTGGATGCAAATCGTGCAGGAGATTCTAACCGGCCATTAGGCTGCAAACCAAATGCCTGATTAAATTCCCTAAATAGGTATTGTTAGGGTACTGTGTGTTATGGCAATTATTTCTCTTGTCTTTTAAATACTTAAGAATGCCGAAATCAAATTGTATGGAAAGGCAAATGGGCAAATCTGAAATACATTGACCAAATAAGGGCCAATTTGTCAGTATTTAAACTGATCTATTGATATTTTAGTCCAAGCCTTCGGGGATTGGATATCTCAGACTGGCGTGGTGGATGTGGTATCCCATGAAAGATTATGGTCAATGATTATTTTTTTCTTTCTAGTTAATGTGATCTGTTTTGAATAAACTGGAACATGGACAAATATTGCTAGATGCCTGCCACTCTGAATAAGATTAGGAAAGATTCCTTAATTTGATGATAAATTTGATGATCAATAAATTCTAAAATTATGATACATGGGTCCCATTGCTTTTGCCTTTATACTATTTATTCTTCTGTCAAGAATAAATAGTATTTGAAAGATTTTACTAACAATAGGTTCATACACCAAGGAAACGTTTTTTTTGGGCCGTTCCTTTGTAGGTTTTAATTCTTCTTACAGAACAGGCAACTGCTTCCTATTATGAGGGCCATTGTTGCTCACCAATTATCCATTGTACCAGATGTTCAGGAACCGTAATATAATAGAATGATGTTATACAAAGAATTAAGTTAAACCACTGGGTAGCATGATCAACTTAAAAATCCCTGAGAGGGTAATGTGTGGCCCCTGGGACAGCCATGTTCCAAGACTTATTGAAGTTACCAGGGCAAACGTAAACTGTTCCCATCAGAGGGTCAACTCATAGATTTCATACATTAGCACCTTTGGCTGTGGGCAATGTTGAGCTCTGCTAGGAGTACACCATAAGAGTTGTAATGTGAATATGTGGGGTTAGTGGTAATAAGGTTATGCTTTTGGATGTTGCAGATGAGACTGTGAGGGATAAAGAGCCAAATATTCCAGAAACTGAAATCATTATTTAGGGGCCGATTCACTATGGGTTGAATATCGAGGGTTAATTAACCCTCGATATTCGACTAGGAACTAAAATCCTTCGAATATCGAAGTCAAAGGATTTAGCGCAGATAGTACGATCGAACGATTGAAGGATTATCCTTCGATCAAATGATTAAATCCTTCGAATCGAAAGATTCGAAGGAATAGCCTTCGATCAAAAAAAGTTAGCCAAGCCTATGGGGACCTTCCCCATAGGCTAACATTGACTTTGGTAGCTTTTAGATGCCGAACTAGGGGGTCGAAGTTTTTTTTAAAGAGACAGTACTTCGACTATCGAATGGCCGAATAGTCGAACGATTTTTACTTTGAATCCTTCGATTCGAAGCAGTAGTCGAAGGTCGAAGTAGCCCAAAAAAAACTTCAAAATTCAAAGTTTTTTTTACTTCGAATCCTTCACTCGAAGTTAGTGAATCGGCCCCCTAATCTTAGCACCCTTAACTGCAGCTACATCTCAAGCACACACACAGCCCTAAAATACTGCTTCTGCCTAGAAAGAGGTTGGCTACCAATGCAGTGCCCAACTGTCTTTGATTCCATTTTTATGTCTGTAGATAATGTTTTTTTTATAAAAAAAACATCATTTCTATCAGACACCTATTAAATTATGTATAATAATGCATGTATGTCGTATAAGAGAACCATTGTAAGGTGATGAAGAAGAAATGTACTACTCATTATTAACTTGGCTATGAGGAACATTGGAGCAGTTCTTCTAGAGGCAGAATTTGGTACATCCAGGTTTTTAAATTGAGCTCATAACCCCAAAATAATTGTGTGTGTGTGTGTGTGTGCACAGGGTTTGTGAAGAATAACCAGGTCTTAAAAACCTTGCAAGTTAACAAGTCAGCTTAATCTCAGGATAGGTTTGTCTGTTTAGCTCCTGCAATCTGCAATGATTCATGAATAGGTTCGGCACCTGTTCCTTAATTTTAATCTCCAAACCTCAAGCCTGCTTAACAATTGTTTAAACATTACTTTAACCCAATAGGATTACTTTCCCTCCAATAAAGATTAATTATATCTTAGTTGGGAACAAGTATAAGTACTGTTTTATTATTACAGGGAAAAAGGAAATCATTTTTAAAAAATGTAATTATTTAATTACAATGGTGTCTATGGGAGAAGCCATGCTGTAATTCGGAGCTTTCTGGATAACTGGTTTCCACAGAACGAATCCTATGCCTGTATAGTGTTTAGCAAGGAGAATCATCAAAAATAGACTCCTTATGATGGTTCTCCTTACCGTGGAACCAATGCTGGGGTCTTGGCAATCTCTCTCTTCTAAAAGCTAATGGTGAAGGAGGACGAACCCTTCTGACTTGTTATGAATAGATAATTATAAAGGGCTTTACATGGGTTCTTACCTTTTATTATAGTCATTTTCCTCAGGCCTGGTAAATGCCAACCAAATGAAAGATAACCCATTAAGGTATTAACAATTAATATTCAGGCAGGATTTTTGTATGTGTTGATTGTACAAGGGATGACCTGCACAAAATTAATCCATAGATTGCATGCCTTGGGCTTTATTTGCTGTGCTTAAAAAGCATCCAACAAGTGTCTGTCTGATAGCAGCTAGTATATTTGCCCTTCATGGGTAAATATATCCTATTTCATGTGTAATTTTTCAACTACTCCCAGCATCTGCAAACAGTCAAAGGAGGAGCAGACTAGACTTCCCCGACTAACCACAATGCTCATCTCCAGATAAGAATGAATCTCTTACAGTATATGTGGCCGATCTGCTGTCATGTCGGCTCCACACTGAGAGACTGGTCTGTGCACAACATCAATATAAAGTCAAATCCTTCTTTTCTTTTAGAAGCATCGGTGTCAACTCTGTGCAGGGTATTGCTTTATAAGACAATTTAAAACAACCATTTAGTGCATCGCGCTGAACAGATGATGTAGTTGTAGGGAAGAGGGGAACAAAGGCTCTCACTGCAAACTGCCTTTCCCTGATCCTGAAACTAATTTGGAAGTGATAAAAATTAATTTGCACAGTTTAATTGGAAGCAGTCTCCTGCCTGAGTGAGGTACAGGGCGCAGGCAACAGCTTTTACTAAAGCCTGATTGAATTTTTTGTCAGGTAGGTGTGTCGGACTCGCCTGCGTTATCCTCCTGAGTGTCTCCGTGCAATATATTACCCTCAGGTCTGACTGGTGTTCTTTAAAAGAATCAATGCTATTCATGTTGCGTCCCCTGCCTCTGAAATGTTATTGATCCTGGGACTTCACCTGTCATCTCTCATTACTCGCCTTCCAACAGGGTAGTCACCAAAGGAGCGGGGCTTTATAGTCTCTCTGCAAAATATTCATTATCCATATACAGATAAACAAGTCGATCTCCCCATAGCTTTGCAGCTTCTCTTTTTTTCACCGTGTTGTGTATCCTAGATTTTCATTGTCTAAGCATTCTTTTTCACTGTTAAAATTAGATTTGAAAAAAAAAAAATGTTTTTTTTTTTTTTTTTTTGTTGGAAAGTAGCAATTTAATTATCTTTTGAGTTCAAGGTAGTCCTCTGAGCTTTAACTCCGGAGCTGTGAATATGTTACTGTTTTAGGTCCCTGTTCAATGTTTAATATAGTTGGATGGAAGGAATTCTGCTGAATCAGTTGTGTGTTCAGCAATAAGATTTCAATTCCCTGTACAGCTTCTTCACCTGAAGCCCCCTTTGTTCCTTAGCCTTTAGCCCTATGCTACATCTATCATTTAAAATGTGTCACGGAGCGGTGCTGAATTTTGAATGATTGCAGCAGTGCTTGGCATCTGTCCCTTGAAATGATAAAGCACTGCCTTCCCTCAAGCTTACGTGTGTTCTAATGTCTCTTCTCTTTCCTTAATGCCTCTCATCGCAACTTTCTCTTTCAGCTTTTCATGAAACTGAATCATCCAGATTAGAAACAAAGTTTTGAATACATAAATATACAAAAAAGAGGGGGGATTGATCAATACACATATCCTGGTTCCCTGTCTCGTAAGTTACTCTTGTAAAATGTAGTATCTAAGTGCAGGTATTTAGAACAATAGGGGTTTTCAGTTTCAAAGTTACTACCATAAAATTGGTAAGCCACCATATCACATCAAGGTAAACCCATATGGTGGTCCCTAACTCCGGTCATAGTATTTAAAGGCTGGCATCTCCCTGCATGGTAGCATTTCTTGGGATTAGTGTCTCCTGACCTATAAGCATTGGTTTCACTCAGAAGGCTTTGTCCTCCCTCTCCATTACCGTTTAGAAGTGAGAGATTGCCAAAACCACAGCATTGGTTCCACAGGCTTAATCCTCCCCCATGTTCAGCTTTTAAGAGAAAGAGACTGCCCAGACCAACACCCATTTTTAAAGGCATGGGACGACCATTTAAAGGGACATGTGTTGGAGTGCTGCAACCACATGGAAGCTTGGCCTGCAGCATAACTGCTAGACTTCTGGGCTGCAATACAAAAATGCAAAAAAGGGGGCTTGTGGGAGCACTCCAAGGCTAAGTAAAAACGTATATATAGAAATATATGTATATTTTTATCAATGAAGTGTTACTACTAGGTGCAGTTCTGTTCAGCAGAACAATACATTCCTAGAATGAACAGGAATATAATACATATAAATACAAGATTCAGTTACATTCAAGCTTAAATGCTAATTGTGTGTTACGAAGAAGGGCCTTGGCCCATAGAGCTTCCTGTGTAAGTGTGTATGCATCTGTATTTAAATCATGTATTATTACAGATTAAAATCCAGCATTTTCAACCTGGAGCAAGCACTAGGCCAAGTTCTACTTGCGTCCAAGCGCTGATGATCAGCCATCCCTTCCCCGAAGATGCCAGTCAATCACAAGCCCCAGCAACCCAATGTTTTTTGTTTCCCTGTACATAAAATCTCCTATGCTGGTCCTTTCCTGTCACTACCAAGGATTCTATAATCTTTAGGTTAAAGGGATGTTATCCACAACCTGTATAAGTATTTGGGTGAAATCAATGTGCATGCTATATTGAACTGATAACATTGCATTTGCTTTAATTCTGAGTTATAGCCACTGGTACACATGGGCCTTTGCTGACTTTGTTCCCTTGTTCTGCTACAACTCAGCAGCCTGATGACTTGCTTACAATAAAAAGTGGAGATACTAACATTTAAAAAAAAAAAAAAATCAATACTGTATCCCTTTACCTTTTCGTATCTCTAATGTAAAGAATATGTAAAGACCACTGCTGATATCTGCTTTACAGAATACTGTGACTGGATGGGGGTAGAAAGAAATCTATTCCCTTATGTAACACCAAAAATAGCAGGCAAGCGTAATTCTTACTTAACCATGTGTGAAGCCATTTTGGAGTTTGGACAGTTTGGAGCAAATTGGTTCACTGGGTGTTTCATGTGTGTGTTTTGGTCTTATGCAGGCTTTAAAGTGTATTGGGATAATTATGTATAATATAACAATTGCTTCTAGGAACCCCCAAGATGTTGGACCAATGTAGTGGTATTTGAGTAACGTCCTGTTTTATTCTAACTTGCAGGTGATTACCCCGCTCCGAGAGCCGTCCTCACTGGCCATGATCATGAGGTTGTCTGTGTGTCTGTGTGTGCCGAACTGGGCCTTGTTATCAGTGGAGCTAAAGGTTGGTACCATGTATCTTGCTGCTTTTATAGTCTTAGTAGTCCCTCTATAGAAAGGGCTTCTGGGATGTCTCCCTAAAACCGCACAAGAACCTCACAAATTCCTTATCTTAAAACTTAGTGCAAATGGTTCCTTAAAGCATATCATCTATGGGGGCAATGCTTTATCTTCATGTTATTTGCCGTCAGCCATTGCTGTATACAGGAGAGTTTGTTAATATAAAAGTTGTCACACAGTTTCCTATGCATGATTTGACTGACAGTGATAGACATGCCATACACTTCTCCATTATCATTTTCTCACATTTAATCCTTTTTACATTATTGGAATCCAAGGCAGGCAAGTATAAATTTGGTCTCGGGAGACACATTTGTTGTATATTTGTGTTGGTGAATGTGTTGGTTAGGACTCAAAGAGAAGCCAATGAAGAGGAGTGTGCAATACATAACAGTAGTTGGCTTTGCCGAGTTAAGGTGGTCATAGACGCACTGATAATATCATAGGAAACACATATTCATATGATATTCGTTGCGTGTATGGTGGGAGACGAGACGACCGATATCGGCAGAAGACTTGGATATCGGTTGGCTCGTCGATTGGGTTGGCCAGAAAATTTTGACGGGCGCCTTTGAAGGCACCCAAACATCGCCCTTTGTTAGTGCTAAATTGTCAGATACAGGTAGAATAATATGGCCACCTCTTGCTTTTGTTCTTTCCCAGTAAAATGTTGATCCTGGCACTGGATAGAATGATGGTGGCTAGGGTGATATTCCTGGCTGGTGTATTTACATGCCAATGTATCTTCGCTACTAACAGTCATATTTCCAGTCATATTTCCAAGATAACAGTCTTTGTAGTAATGATTCATCATTCTACATACTGAATGATCTTATGATGGTTCTACAGTTACATGATGGTATCTAGGCATGTATAACCCTTTAAAGAGAAACTAAAGACATTGACTACTTCTGTATGATCAACAAGTGTTTGAACAGTTTGCATTGCATTTACATAATCCGATAACCGTTGTAGCCTCCATTACTCATATGGCCTTCAGACCATCCATCTCTCAGTATGCATGTGCTGTCTGAAAATGAGCAGCATTATTAGGTGTTTTTAGCATTGTCCATACGATTAACTATCGAGCACCCACTCTGATCATAAGGGTAGTGCTTTCCACTGGTTTTTAGAAAGCCTCAACCCTGCTACATGGCGGCACTCACTCATACTGTATATAAATGTTAATTTACAAAAAAGAATGAATGTAGTTGTTTTTATGAAAAAAAAATTCCCTCTATTCATTTTGGCTTATTTGAGAAACATTAAATAATGTCACTTAGAGGGACTCTATAAAGCACTGTATTCACTACATTTTCTTCTACCTTAGCACTTTCCCCAGCCTCCCTTTCACATGAAGGTAATGAAGTTTAACTTAGGAGTATTTGTCTATTTATCAGACAAAATGGGGAAAAAATGAATAGGATTCATTTGGAGGACTTTTCTTTTGTAAAAGGGGAAGCCTCCTAAATTGATTCTAAGGAAGGTGGGGAATAGTGGAGCTAACTAGGTTTCTAGGAACATATTTGGGTGCAAGTAGGTTTGGTTATCATACTTCCCAACTATCCCGTTTTCTATGGGACAGTTCCGATTTTGACAGCGCAGCCCGCAGTTCCAGTTTGTTACTGAAAAGTCTCAATTTTCTGTTTGTCCTGCACTGATGCCAGATAAAGATACCACGTTTCTGAAACTTAATTAAGTAAGAAGCTTTTGGAGAGTCTAGAATACTCGACACCTGCAATTATATACAATTGTAACTATTTAAGATAAGCAAAGATATAATGGTAGCTATTTAAGATAAGCAAAGATACAATTGTAACTATTTAAGATAAGCAAAGATATAATTGTAATTATTTAAGATTAGCAGGGGGAATTGTGACTTGCAGCTTAAAGGGCAATTCACGTTCATTAGCAAAACTGTACTAACACATAAAACATGAGTGTAAAACCCCCAGAAATGAGTTCAAACTTTCCATAACCTGCAAAATTTTGTAAAATGGACATGGCAGTTAGGGGGGGGGTGTGGCCACAAAATGGACGTGGTCAAAAAAATTTGTCTCTCTTTCCATTTTTCAAATGTTGAGCTCTATGGGGAATGGCCTCAAGTTTGCATTCACTTTACTGCTGCTTTTCAGTGCATGCCTAGCTTATGACAACACATTCATACTGGGAATTAAAAATATGTTCCTTTATTGAAATGGTGCCAGGTTTGAAAAGTGCAGACTAGCAAGTATTATTTGAGGAGTAAATGCTTTAGTGCCCTGGCTTTTAGTTTCCTACATAGGAAAGTGTTTTGGCCATGTGGCCAGCTATGTATCCGTATGAGGCCGGTGTAGTGTTCCCATGTGCTAGTGCTATGCAGTGGTTCCTTTCCACTATGGCATATAAAGGGGCTTTCGTACCCTCCATAAACCAAACCAGCACATCTGTAGCAGCTTACTTTGCATTCATTCCATTTTTTTTTTGCCCCATAAAGTGAAATATATAAAGCAGCCTGCTGGATTTACATGCTGTTTCCCAGATGATTAGCTTACAAGCGATTCCTCCCCGCCTGACATGAGTGAACGTACTTGCTAAGATCCTTTGATCGGATTTTCTCAGTGGAAGCTTCGCGATACTGTTTCATTTAGTTTGTTTCCTTAAATAGGAGGACAGATGTCATAAATGCTTGAGGAAATCTCTAGCTTGAATAATAAGCTGCCGGCCACTTTGTGCAAGATATACCTTCCCCTCTCGCTGTCCTTAGTAATCTTTATTAGCCAATTGCTTCTTGATCCCCATTCATTTCTCTGCTAATAGCCCACCTTTCATGGCAAATGGCTTTGTCAATAAAATATATATTCATTTTAGCAGCTCGCTGACAATAATAGACTTCATGTTATTGACCTAATAGGACGCCTTTACCTTTTAATCAACTTCCAGCGCGGCAGCATTTTTCCCTGACATTGAGAAATCGGTCTGTGGGTAATGTTTCACCCATCAAATAACTCTCTGAAAGGTTCCCAGCGCAATGCATATTTGCCTTTCTGTTCTTAGGGAATGTGTCTGAATTATTTATATGGATACACTGATAATGGTTTTATTTCTTTGTTTGGGTTCGGTTAGATAAAAGCCAACAGCACAGCCATGAAGTCAGCCAGTAAGGACCAAATAAGACAACGTTAAAAAATATGCTTTTATTTCTATCCTATTTTGTATAATTGCATGAATCTGACCATACAGGGGCTCATATTAGCTGCCGACTCCAATTTCAAGGATTCTAGGATGTCAGTAAATTATTGTACAGGTACAGGTCATCTCCCATATACTCCCATTATATCCAAAGAATTCAAATTTTAAAAAAAATATTTCCTTTTTCTCTATAATAATAAAACAGTAGCTTGTACTTGATCCAAACTAAGATATAATTAATCCTTATTATAGGCGAAACCAGCCTATTCGGATTATTTAATTTTTCCATGATTTTCTAGTAGTATGGAGATCAAAATTACGGAAAACCCCATGTCCCCAGCATTCTGGGTCCCATATCTGTGTATATAGTGAATAAAGTACCCCCTCTTGTAAAAATAAGTATTATAAGTTACCAAGGAGTTCCATGGCCATATTAAAGCACAAGGCCGATGGCTGTGTTTTTATATAGGTCATGAATATCTTCATATTTTGCAACAAAGGGTACCTCATTTATTATAATACACAAGTTTCAGTGAGGCATGACAGAAATGACATCACTAAGCTCCACTTATAACCAATGACATCACTAAGCACCATTTATAGAAAAAATTGACAGGATATTCATGGCTCTTCTGTATTATATATATATATATTTATTTATACATCCTGCCCACCTTATATCATGCTGGGGATCATCCAGCTGTCTATGAAGCAGGTTTAATGATGCTGTAGGACAGGAACCAAATTGTCAAGGGAATGAGACTCATTTTGGCCGTTAAGTGAGAGTCCAAATCTGCTTATTTTAGGGACCTCTCCAAACTTTATTTGTTGATTTGAATTGACTTGTGATGTTAAATAGCTGCATAAGTTATAGAGAACTGACTGATAAATACATAGAGAACTCTATTGACCTTGATATAGTAACAAAATTCTGTTGATCATGGAGCTTATTAACCACATATACTTCTAAGTATTCAAGGATGTATATGATATGAAGTTGGAGCCTGACGATTTGGGGTTTCTTACAGTGACCTTCATTAACATTTGGTTAGAAGCACATCAGTAGGACAATGCCATAACATTAACACAATATTGGGATCTTGTGCATCTTTTGTTCCCAACAATGGGTTGTGCAATGCCCTCTTATGACTTTTTTGAGATGCCAAATTACTCTCATTTAGGTGCAGCCATGAGTAAGTAATCCATGTTTCACTGGAAGGACAAAAGGGGCAATCATCCTGAAACTCTGCATTTTCTTTACATCTGTGTTCCTGTTTTCAAAGGCAAAGGCTGCCTAATGCCAAGTGCTGGGATTCTTGTAGTGAATATGTGTAGGACATGGTCCCCCAGAGCCTGATGACTTTGTCTGAATATTGTACAATTTGCTTTGAATAATTTAGCTTTTCTTTGTGCTCAAGATGTCGGTGGCTAGTGCCTCTGGTATTGACTTGTATCTCTTAAACACATGTGATGGTCTCCTGCAAACGTTTGAATGACATTCACTCACCGATAACACATAAGTCTACCTTCCAATTGAAGCCAATTGATTTATAGAAAGCAGAGTAAATTGACTGATTTATGGAAAGCAGAGTAATTTGATTTGCTGGTAAACAGAACCATTGCTTGAAATAAACTAGAGAGGTTTTTTAATGATCAAAGCAAATTGTTGGTTTCCACTTCCTTATTTCCTCTTTTGCAGTCAATTGCTGCCTTCAAAGGTAACATATGCTTTGTTCCACTGATTATTATGTTTCCCTCTGCATTTAAAGATACGATTGAGCTGCCATTGGTTTTGCTGAAGAAATCTTGGATAGATGTTAATAAAGTACCTCCCCCCCAAAATAAAATTCATAAACGCTGTATATTGCCACCCATTTTATATGACTTTCTCTTATACATATGCATGGTATTGATTATGTTGCCATGTTTTAGGAGATGTCTTCCTTTCTTCTTATAATTTTAAATTTTTCTAGGTATTCATCTTTTTATACAAGATTGCAACTATTGTTCAAGCCATGAATATACATATGTGTTTAAGGGGTCAACACCGAAACTTGTGCTTTGGTCTAGAGCAAGAAGGAGGATTTCAAGGATTATTTACCCAAATCTACCCAAAGGCTCTAGACTTGTATGTTACTATGAAATGGCCTGTAACCATCTTTGCCTCACTAGACCAAAGAACGAGTTTTGGTGGTGCTTTGCATCTAAATCAATATTGCTGCGATATTATTGGCAGTTTTAGTAATATTCTAATAAACTGGCTGATTGTTTCTCCATGTGGGTGTTCCAAGACTACTGCTCCAAGTGCGGTTCCATGAGATAACGATCTTTGGTCGAATGGTGAGCGTTTGTTAATATGACCACTGCTATGGAGACTACCAATATGTCATGTTGAATAGTTCACAAAATGTCCACCTGGAGGTCCAGGGACTAGTGGCGGGTGAATCAGTCCCTACCAGGGACCATATTCTACTGTCAAAGGCCAAATCTTCCCAAACACGCTAGACTTTTTTTGTATGATAATATAAAATCGGTTTTAGCCATCTTTCCAACTCTAAATCGAGGCATAAGTCCTTATGTTACCAAATAAAAATATCTACTTGTCTATCTTCTTTTATTTGGCCAGTGTTTATCAAGGGCCACATGCCATTTGATTCAGTTATTCTGCATTGCTGCTTATAGAGTGCTGCTTATGAAACTGAAACAGATGTCTTCATTTTGTTTTGCAGAAGGTCCGTGTTTAGTTCATACCATCACTGGAGATCTGCTAAGAGCCCTGGAGGGACCAGACCACTGCCTTTATCCTAGATTAATTTCGGTTTCCAGTGAGGGCCACTGTATTATATATTATGAACGGGGCAGGTTTTGCAATTTCAGCATTAATGGAAAACTTCTGGGCCAGATGGAGAGCAATGATTCCACTCGGGTAAGTGTAATACCAATACATTTCTCAGTTGGGCCGCCTATCAAGAATGAATTGTTTATTAACAAGAGACAGATAGAAGTAGGGATGCATGGAATCCACTATTTTAGGATTACCCTGAATCCTTTGTGAAAGATTTGGCTGAATATGGAACCGAATCCAAACCCTTATTTGCATATGTAAATTAGGTTAAAAGGGGGGAAAGAGAACTGTGTGCGTAGCATGCGGGTAAAACATATTTGACTTCCTTGTTTGTGTGATGAAAGTCACGTGATTTTTTGGATTCAGATTTGATTCCGTTAAATCTGAAACCTGCTAAAAATGCTGAATCTTGGCCAAGTCCGGAACCAAATCCTACATTCGGTGCATCCCTAAATAGAAGGCTAATTCATGCACAGGTTGGATTCTGACTTAACACTTTAATTTTGGAGAGCAAATGTTTCCTTTCTGTGTTAGAAAATGCAGTTTAAATCTGTGTAGTGTAATTTCTAATTTGACATGGAATTGTACAATTAAGCTTCTTGGTCATTCCTAATACTTGTCATGTTGTTTGTTAATAAGGCCATACTTCTGAGCAGTGATGGGCAGAATCTTGTGACTGGTGGAGATAACGGTATAGTGGAGGTTTGGCAAGCTTGTGATTTTAAGCAGCTTTACATTTACCCTGGCTGTGATGCTGGAATAAGAGCCATGGACCTATCACACGATCAGAGGTGAGTTACATTGGAAACATATCCCTCCTTGCATTGGTAATCTTGCATTTTGTACATATGTGGAACTAACAATGAAAGAAGCTTCACACAGTAGCAAAAGTATAGCGAAGTGTATTTTGTAACATTCATGTTTTATCAGATATAAAGTGCAGCTCACATATTGCAATAATTAAAGGGGACCCGTCACCCAAAAAAAATTATTCAAAATCCTATTTTATCACATCAGTCAAGCAAAATGAATTTAATTACACTATATCAATTATTTGAATCTTGTTTCCTTCAGTCTGGGAATTCATAATTATAGCAAGCAGTCAGGAGCCATTTTGTGGACACTGTTATTAAGACAAGCCTTGTATCATCTCAGAATCTTGTTTGTGCACCAGAATGGGGGACCTGATGTCCATCCCCATGCCCTGGCTACACAATTAAATGGTAAAGAGAACTGGGGGAATGTGGGGAGAGCAATGACATCTAGGAAGTACTGAATGGAAAGTGAAAGTAATTGTCTGCCCCGCCTCTATGCCACAGGCATAGAGGAGTGGCAGACAATATTTGATTGACAGCTGAGATTTTTAAATGAGCTTACAACAGCTATGAATGCTTTAATAGAAAATAGAAATTGGATTTCATGTTTAAGTTGAAAAGGACTTTTATTATACAGATTTTTGTGTCTGGGTGACAGGTCCACTTTAATGTTTTAAGGAGATATTTCTGTTATGTCAAGAATTATCAGTGCTAAAGTAATGTAATTTAGTACAGATTTTCACTGTACCCCTTATAGGGAAATAGTCAACTAAAGCTGGCCATACACTATATGATCCAATCATTTGCCAAGGTCACCAAATAAATGGACCCCCCCCCCAATATGCCCACTAAAAGGTGGGTGATATCTGGCAAACGATCGTATTCAATGATTGGAAGACCAGCCAATGGGACGAGGCCTGCAACAACTCAATGAGGCTGGAAAATCAAACCTGCCCTATTAAGATCTGGATGATTTTTGGCCAGAAGTTTGGCCCGTCCGAGGGCCCCATACACTGGCAGATAAATTGCCGAATCGGTCTACAGGACCCGAATGGGCGGCTTAAATCTGCTTATGTATGGCCACCTTGATTCTTTTGATCCGGATTTGCATAAATATAATTAGAGCAATTCTACACATGGACTACTTCCTATTTGTATTGATGTAATGGAATGCCTTTACACTTATTATTGTCCAAGAACAAGTAGTGGTGATCAAAGTGGTGCCTGAGTGGGCTGATACACCCACAGTGTGAGCCCTGGTCAATAAAAGTCTCTAAATGATCTGATTTTGGACAATGAGGTTTGATTTTCAGAGTAGCATATATCTGATCAGATTTTGGACAATGAGGTTTGATTTTCAGAGTAGCTTATGGCTGCATCTGCCTTTGTTTGCTATCATTGACTGCTCACATTAAACCGGCTTCCTTTTTGTCTGCTCATTCGGTAATGGTTTTTGCTCATTCAACGTAGCTTCTAATATGATTTTCCATAGAGGAGGACATTACCTCTTTTAATATATAAGTAGAAGTCTTGGGAAATATTATCAAATAATTTTAGTTACAAAGAGCCTTAGTCCATAATAAGTGTAAAACAATCAAACTGTGGCCTCGTGCATGTTAAATATTTTGGGTAGTTTATCCATTTAGCCATCAATGGATAGGTCGAGCTGATTAGTAGAAAGAGGCCACTTACACCTGCAGGTTTAAAATAAATACATTGCAAACAGATTGTAGAGTTACCCCTTCGACCTCTTGCAAACCAGTTCAGGTGAACAGCTGAATCACACTATAAAGTTGCCAAACTCCGCAAGAGGGCAGAGGGTTGTACCGTGTACTATCCGGGCTAACAACCTTTGGTGACTCTACAATCTGTTTGCAGTAGTTTATTCCATAGAATATTGACTCTAAATCTTCCCCATACACGGGAATGAATATAAGTTGCCGGCAGCTTATTGGGCAGTGTATGGGGCCTTCTAATGGATTCACATTTGGCTGAAAGTTGGCCAGATCTTGATAGGGAAGGTTTAAAAATCCCGTCTGATCAAGGACTGCAATAATTCTTTGATGCTGTCTTGATCTGACCACCAGTATTCTCATTGTTGTTATCCGATCGGGGGCCCCTAATGATCAGCCCGATATCAACCACCTCAAGGCCAAATGAGCAGATCTCTGTATGTATGGCCATCTTAAGGTAATAATGTAAATTTTTACACAATAGTTAAATAACATTTATTAGTCTGTTCTCGAATGTGTTGAAACAAAAGAAACTAAACAAGATGTGCTTCTATTCTTTCTAGGACTCTGATTACTGGAATGGCTTCTGGTAGCATTGTAGCTTTTAATATAGATTTTAACCGGTGGCATTATGAACACCAGAACAGATACTGAAGCTGGCTGAAGCTGGGAAAGCCAAGTATGGGCCCAGAGCTCAAGTGCTGCAGTGAGAAGGTGTTGTCATCTCTGGTAGAAGAACCAAGCCTGCATTGACCTCCGTTGTACATTCCATTACACCCAGCAATAGCTGTACATTGTAGTCAGCAACCATTTTTTCTTGTGTATTTTTTCCACAACTGAACACCAGCTGCTAACAGGCGAGCTTGTCTCATGTAAAATATGACGATTAGGAGATGTTTTGGTAACTATATCAAACTTTATTTATCTAAAAAACCAAAATGGTGATAGGATGTATTACAAAGAGACTTTCGGTAACTATGAAGAACCTTGCGTTCAGCTGTAATGGTATTTAGTCCACAAATCACACATCCCGTTTCCAGCCTCTTTTCAAGCTGTGAAAGAAAAAAATATATATGTTTGATACTTTTTACATCAGATGCAAGACGGGGATACTTTTGTAAAAGTAAAACCTTGTATAAAGAACAAACAGATAAAAAAAAAAGTTTCTTAATTTTATCATGGAGCTACAATGTGCTTATACTTTAAGCCTGACATCTTGATGGAACAGGTGTTTGAAAGAAATATAATTTAAAAAAAATTGCAGCTCATTGCAAATGATGGAATGCGGGGTTAACCATTACACCTAACGTTTGCAGCAAAATGTGCATTGCACTTTGTTATTGTCCCTTCGAAGAAAAGTCTTTTTAGTCTAGGGATATAAAGCCATGGTTTGCCATTATTCTTTCACGAGAGATATATATTTGCTGTTTCTCTTCACTAGTTTATTTATCATAACAAAGGAGAGCAGATGCGAAAAAAACTGGCAGTAGAAACAAATGTCAAGGTGCCGAATGACTGCACGCTGGGGAGAACATAGCATAGCCCCGTCCTACCTTGAGCAGGTAATTAGGGTTATGAGTTGGGCTCATTTCTGTGCTTTCTTTCTTGATAAAAATGCTTTGTTCCTTAGAACTTGGGTTTTGGTGTAACAGGATTAGTGTTAACCTGTTCAGCTGTGTAAAGCCGCATTCCCAGCCTAAGTCGGAGACGTTGCTTTACAATTGACTGTACTGCAGTGATGACTGTCTGAATCATTCCCTGCACAATGTACCGGTAAAGGAAAAAAAAAAAGACACACCCAGGGGTAAATACACGTTTCTTCTTTGTATATTTGGTGACTGTATTGTCATAGATGTACATATTGTGTCGGTAGGGCTATAAGGCATGTATCAGGAATGTAATTTTCTCCAAATTTACACTCTCACTTGCAGTCATTTATTTAAAAACGAAAGAAAAAAAAAAAAGTCAAATGAAATAATGAATTCTTGTATTGGCACTTTGCACCAGAAACATATCATTATTTATTGATGTGATTATTTGTTCTTCACCTTGTATTAGTAAGTTTTACCACTGAGTTTCTTCTACATTGCTGTTTGTATTTAAAAGAAAAAAAAAAATCCAAAAAAAAAAAAAAAAAGATTCGAAAAAAATAAAAAACGATTTTGAGGAATCAACGTACATATTAAGTTATCACCAGTCTGTTAAGCAATATCTTTGAGTTGTAGCTTAGAATAGGAGGATATTGAACACCTGGAGGACTAGTTCATTTCATCTTGAAATCATGGTGAGAAATTTTGGATATATCAATTCCTTAAGCTATTGTAACCATGTTTTATTGCAGAGATGTAAAATATGCCAGATGTGTTCAGTTGGAAATAAAAAAAAATAAATAAAAATAAAATATGCAAATAATTAATTTGCCGCTTTCGTGTTTCTGTGTGTTTTTTAATTTTCTTCTTCTTTTTTTTTTGGTCTATAAAATTGACAAATATTTTGAAACCCAACCAGGAAACGTACATTACTATATTTGTGCTGTACCAGGTTGCCTGCTTACAAGTCATTTTCCAAGTCTCACATCAGTTGTGGAAGCATCTGGTTTCAAAATTTACAACTCGTATTTTGGTCTAAAAGGCACTTTTCCAATAAAACTGACATCTTGGTTCAATAGTCATATCTGACTGCAAGCCAAAAGTGTTTCTGAAAAACTGAATACTTGACCATATTACAGAGAGAGAGATAACAGAACACTTCTTGAATATTTTGTGAAAAGGGAAAGAAGAAAATATTGTACTAGAAGGATCTGATGTCTGTGCAGTCTATATCCTCCTTTAGCTTTTTGTAGGTTTGGTTGTAGTAACATACATAATTATATGATTTGATCTGCATCAATTTTCTTTTTCTCAGTATATTCCATGCTTCCTGTATTTAATGAATAAAAGCAGAAATAGAAACAGAATGATTGGTGTACACTAATGGCAAACACAACTGGCACGTTTTGCTCATGCACAAAATAAGTCACTAGTTTGGCTGGCAAAACCAGAATTCTGTCTTCTTCTGTTAAGATTGAAGAGCTTTGTAACCTATCCTTTTAGATCTGGAGAAAAAAAGACAGACACATTTTTCAACACCCTAGACTTAATAGTTGGTAGAACACAATTTGCAAGAAAAACTAAGCTAAGTAATTCCTATAGACAGGAATTATAGACAACTCCAATTCTCCTGGACTTGAAGGGTGACTTCTTCCAACTGCAATTTTCAGATCTCTCTACAAGTGTTCAATGGGATTTAGATTGTGACACTTAACAATCAAGCAATTGATCTTTAATCATTCCAGGAGGGCTTTTTTAAGTGTGGTTAGGGTCACAGTCCTGCTGGAAGATCCCTGATCTGTAATGGAGATCATGGATCTTCTAGAAGGATAATGACAAGTGGCATTTTTAGAAATACTGTAAGAAATATCTGGATTACAAGCAGGAAGTTCTTTTTTTTCATGAAATCAATGTTATCAAGGCATCGTGAAGCACAATATTGGACCACCCGGAGTCAGAGGACTGAGTTCTCCATTGCAGATCATAGATCCTCCATAGCAGATCATTGTCCTGTTGGAAGTCCATGGTCTGCAATGGAGAAATCTGTTTTCTGACACTGGGTGGTTCAATATTGTGCACCAAAATACCATGGTAATATCCTGATTTTGTGATACCATGCAACTCAAGCAACCCCAAAACATCAGTGAACATTCTCCATGTTTGACTGTAGAGATATATTCTTCTCTTTGATGGCAGTGGATGTGATTTACTTAGACTTTGCTAAAGCATTTGATACAGTGCCACACAAAAGGTTACTGGTTAAATTAAGGAATGTTGGCTTGGAACATAGTATTTGTACCTGGATAGAGAACTGGCTAAAAGATAGACTACAAAGAGTGGTGGTAAATGGAACATTTTCTAATTGGACCAGTGTTGTTAGTGGAGTACCGCAGGGCTCTGTACTAGGTCCCTTGCTTTTCAACTTGTTTATTAATGACCTGGAGGTGGGCATTGAAAGTACTGTTTCTATTTTTGCAGATGATACTAAATTGTGCAGAACTATAGGTTCCATGCAGGATGCTGCCACTTTGCAAAGTGATCTGTCTAAACTGGAAAACTGGGCAGCAAACTGGAAAATGAGGTTCAACGTTGATAAATGCAAGGTTATGCACTTTGGCAAAAATAATATAAATGCAAGTTATACACTAAATGGCAGTGTGTTGGGAGTTTCCTTAAATGAAAAGGATCTAGGGGTCTTTGCAGATAACACGTTGTCTAATTCTGGGCAGTGTCATTCTGTGGCTACTAAAGCAAATAAAGTTCTGTCTTGCATAAAAAAGGGCATTAACTCAAGGGATGAAAACATAATTATGCCTCTTTATAGGTCCTTGGTGAGGCCTCATCTGGAGTATGCAGTTCAGTTTTGGACTCCAGTCCTTAAGAGGGATATAAATGAGCTGGAGAGAGTGCAGAGACTAAGTGCAACTAAATTGGTTAGAGGGACGGAAGACTTAAATTATGAGGGTAGACTGTCAAGGTTGGGGTTGTTTTCTCTGGAAAAAAGGCGCTTGCGAGGGGACATGATTACACTTTACAAGTACATTAGAGGACATTATAGACAAATGGCAGGGGACCTTTTTACCCATAAAGTGGATCACCGTACCAGAGGCCACCCCTTTAGACTAGAAGAAAAGAACTTTCATTTGAAGCAACGTAGAGGGTTCTTCACAGTCAGGACAGTGAGGTTGTGGAATGCACTGCCGGGTGATGTTGTGATGGCTGATTCAGTTAATGCCTTTAAGAATGGCTTGGATGATTTTTTGGACAGACATAATATCCAAGGCTATTGTGATACTAAACTCTATAGTTAGTATAGGTATGGGTATAAAGAATTTTAATTAAAAGTAGGGAGGGGTGTGTGTATGGATGATGGGTTTTCATTTGGAGGGGTTGAACTTGATGGACTTTGTCTTTTTTCAACCCAATTTAACTATGTAACTATGTAACTATCTCTTTTCCTGGGGTTGTACTTTCCCAAAAACCTGCAGGATCAAACGCCAGTCTGACTTTTATATGTTTCTGTGTCAGCATTGAGATCTTAGCTATAGTGTAATGGGAACTGTACCATTGTGAACAGTGGGTATAGGGACATTAAGTTCTCTGGAGATGGATTGAGATTGTTCATTCTTTGTTATAGTTGACTGTCTCTCTGCCTCATACTGTTGTTTTCTACATGTTCTGTGCAGTGCGCAGTTTAAACTGAATCAAAATGTACTTTTTATATTGCAGTCGCCGGCAACTCATCACTTTTAATTTGCTAACAAATGAAAGAGAAGCGCCAGCTTGTAATCCATATATTTCTTATAATATTTCTAAAAAGTGCCATTGATTTTGACTAGTGATGGGCGAATCTGTCCCATTTTGCTTTGCAAATTTGTGAAAAGGCAAAAAATTGGTGAAATGGGTGTTGAAATTATTTTGACGCAACAATTTTTACACTTGTGACTTTTTTATCCAAATGCATTAAAGTCAACGGGTGTCAAAATTATTTTGACGTGTGTCAATTTTTACACTATGGACTTTTTTTGTCACAGCAAATTTTTTTGGCAAACTTTTGCATCAGTTTCACAAAATAATTCGCAGCTGGCGAAATGCGGAAATTCCCCGCAAATCCATGCGTGGCAAATAAATTCGCCCATCACAATTTTTGACCAGTACATTTTAGGATTAAGGTTAGATTTTTGTTAATTTATATCCAGTATTTTTAAGCTCTACTGCAAACAAAAGAAATACATATGTGAATACCGCAACATTGTTATTTCTGACACAACCAGTGCATTATTTTTGGC
Source organism: Xenopus petersii (assembly GCA_038501925.1). Taxonomy (NCBI): domain Eukaryota; kingdom Metazoa; phylum Chordata; class Amphibia; order Anura; family Pipidae; genus Xenopus; species Xenopus petersii. Next base: position 32,285,966 of record CM076674.1, read on the forward strand.
CACCACTGTAGCAATAACCAAGAATTACTTTCAAGACCCTGCTTCCCTGCATAACATTAGGTATCCCAAACCTAGAACAAACCCCAAGGTCCCGGTCACGGCTCACTGTTCTGCCTTTAACAACGCCTTTCATTTCAGGTGGAGTCCTCTGCTACTTGGATGCCACCAGGTCTTAATGTGAGAGGACCAAGGAGAGAGTTCTGGGAGAACAAGGGAACCGTACGTGTAAACAGAACAGAGAATAAGAGCGTGGTCAAGGACAGGTCGAGTTGATACCAGTACAGGATGCACAGTACTGAATCAAAGGCAGAGATCGTAGTGGAGGTCACAGGCTAGGTCGGTACACAAAGTGGCAGATATGAACCGCATCTGATAGAATGGTCGAGATACAGGCAGTAGTTGGGACAGGCAGCAGACAAGAGTTGGTCAGCGTCAGGTAGGGTCAAGAACTGATGAGAAATACTCCCAGGAACTATGTCTATGGAACTACGTTGGGCAATGACACATAATTCAAATATTTGAATCTCGCGCCTATGCGCGATGACATCATACGTCGCCTGTGTCAAAACCTGGAATGCCTATGCGCATGTGGCACTAGGAACCAACACTCCCCACTGCAACAGGGATTACCCCAGGTACCCTAACACCATGCCAGCAGCCACTCTTTTTCCACAGTAATATCCTATATATCCATGTTCTGGTTTTACAAGTAAATTGGATAAGCCAGCAGCTTGAGATAAACACTAGGGGGGTTATTTATCTAAGGTCGAATTTTAATGCTCTGTGAGCTTTTTTATATCTCAAATGAACTCACAACTTGAATGGTTTCTAATTTGAAAAAACCTCAAATGTAGAAACTCGAATCGGGTTGAAAAACTCAAATAACTCAAGTTTTCGACAAAAAAAAAAAACTTCAATCTTGATCAAGTTTTCCAGAGAAACCCACCAAAGAAAACTTGAACATCATGAAGGCTATTAACATCTTCAAATAGTCCAAGGAACCTCTGCCATTGACATCAAGTTGGTGTATTTTGAGATTCGAGCTATTTCCAGCTTTGGGTTATAACTCTCAAAAAAATTGTTTGTTTTTTTTAACCCAAAAATTTGAGTTTTGGCTGAAAAATACCCTCGAGAACTGGAATTTTTCATGGAAAAAAACCAACTAGATCTTTAATAAATCTGCCTCTAGCAGGCCAGAGGCATGTGATACTGTTTTTATGGGAGTGTGCTAGTATGCTGTTAGAGTGTGGGGATTCTATGTAATACCATAAGAGCGATGCCTGTGGGTACATTTTTTCTAAGGGTTTAATGTGCACGAGACTTAAGGTCTTTGCTGCTCTTACTTACAGGGCTAGTCATTCTAAGCATGTTGCAAGCCTACACGTGTCACTGGATTGCTCCAAAAAAATGGCACATTGGGACAATCCTGTATTTGCTTTGATTTTGGATCTGAAAGTTGAAGAGAATTTTATCAGTCGTGGATTGATGGGACATTTTCAATTTAATTTAAGCATGTTACAAGCCTAAAGCCTGAGGTCCAGGTTTATATTCTTGTTAATAGAAAGTTGTTCTCTTGTTATTAATAAGTAATGGGTAGCTTCTTGATCCTATTAGAAAAATAAAAATTCCCAAGCAGAAGTTCTCAAACATATTTTCACTAAGGCTCACATATCACGGCAATAGTCTGCACAAAGATCACTCGTTTAAAAGATAATATCTGGGGTCGCAAGTTTCAGCAAATGCTGGTGTTATGTCAGTTTTTACATTGCTTCCATAGAAAAAGGTCATACATAAGAGATCTGGAATGTAAGGCTTTTAACAATCTTGGTTTGCCCCGTGTGAATGTAGTAGCAGTGTATGGGAACGAAGGAGTTTAATTAGGCGTGTTTTCTGCATCAATGCTTCTGTACTCACCTGAATTCCATTCCTGGACTTCAGAGCAATTATTAAATTTAGGACATTTTTAAAAGGAAAATGTATGCAAGGTGTATTGTACTGGCGGCTATAGATTCCCAAAACCCAGTAATCTGCTATTCGGGGTGATAGTCTCCAGTGCAATGTGCTTTTGTGGCTTATAAAGGAACGTCCTTGACTGTAAACTTAATTATGATTTAAAAGATTTATATAGTGCCTCTTGTATATGTAAGAAGTATGAAAAAACACAACCACAACATTTAGTGGACGAATTCTTGGCCACAGCTTTAATACATAATAAAAAGTACAACCAATGCCAAGGCTTTCCAGCTGCCAGGGGTCTCCAGCTGTCGGCTACAGGTCTTCTGCTGCATAACCCTGACCTATATGTCAGTCTTCCTAATAAAGCCGTGACAATGAACAGAACATTGCCATAGAGATAACAGAACTCATTAATCAAGTTACAACATTAGAAATATGCCCAACACAGTCTGGTCCAGTGGAGACCAAAAGAAATGGTAGACGATATATAAATGCCTTCCATTAGTCTAGCTGCCGTGACCCAAGTACACTATTGTGATATGTAGGCAGACAGGTAATTTGCTGTAATATAAGATTGTATTCAACAGTCTGTTAATTAACTATATACTGTATGGGGTCTGTTATCCAGAATGTTCGGGACCTTGGGTTTTTGCAGATAAAAGATCTTTCTTTAATTTGCATTTCCATACCTTTAGTCTTCTAAAAAAAACATTTAAACATTAAATAAACCCAATAGGCTGGTTTTGCTTCCAATAAGGATTAATTATATCTTAGTTGGGATCAAGTACAAAAAAAGAGAAAAAGGAAATCATTTTTAAACATTTGAATTATTTGTTTAAAACGGAGTCTATGGGAGACGGCCTTCTCATAATTCTGGGATTTCTGGATAACAGGTTTCAGAGAAAGGGTCCCATACCTGTACTAACTTTAGATCTCAAAATGATGTTCTAAAATCCAATGTGCAATTGTTACAAGGATTTACTTGATTTACTACTAGACCATTAACAACATTAAACAGTGCTGAGGGCTCCCAGTCAAAACATTGCACAGAAATACCATGGTGTTCATTGAAAAGGGATTCTGGAGGGCAGCCATTCTACCAGAGGAAAGTGGAAGAGAGTGCTCGGACTGTACTGGAGAGATGAGAAGTATCAAAAGAATTTGGATGAAATGGGTGAGGATATAGAGGCTGTTGTATCAGGTTCAGAGAGAGTCACAGCATTTGACGAATTACGTGGGGACTGAGGCAAAGACTGATGTATTGTATGTGAAGAGAAAAGCAGAGGCCGATGTATTTGCTGAAGAGACAGAGAGCAGCTGATGAACTGAACCAGGACGATAAGCAAAGATTAATGATACAGAGAGTAAAGAAATACAGAAGTGGAGTAACCGGGGTAAAGGGCAGAGGAGCATTTACAAGGGGTAAAAGTGTGCAATTATTCTTCATTTACTCTGACTTTGTGCACTGTCTTTCCATTCTTACAGCTCCTCCACTGATCTTTATATTTTGTGACTGGACTGTGCTTCCGGTTCTGTCTCTTTACAGCTTGCAATTTAATTGCTGTGAAAATGTCATTCAAGCAAATCTAGGAGGAAAATAAACAGTCTTGGTCTTGTGCTTCTGCAAATATCTCTCCAGTCCTCCAGTTGAATGGCTTGTTATAGGGAAACTGGGGTATCTGACCTGTCTTGCAATGGATAATGATGATCTAGCTGCTATGTTTAGTATTATCTGTGCCTCCACTGATACTCATAACTGCTGTAAAGGGAAAGGGATCACAAGTGGCCAATAGACACTCTCACCCTAACAGCAGTGGTGTAGGGGCTGGGACACAAGAAACTGGATGTCACTTCATTTGTCTCATCCACCGATGTTTCTGGGGGGTTTATTCTTACTGTCGATGAGCTGTTCACTGACCAGTACCTCTTTTATATAGTGAATAAAGTACCCCCTCTTTTAATTATAAGGATATTATGTTACCAAGGAGTTTCATGACCATATAAATGCACGAGGCCAAAGGCAGAGTGTTTTTGTACAGGTCATGGAACTCCGAGTTAACTTGTAATATCCTCATATTTTACAACTGGGGGGTACTTTATTTATTATAATACACAAATTTCAGTGAGTCATGTGACAAATGTCATCAGAACTCACTGTTTATAACTAATGACATCAGAACTCACCATTTATAACTGATGACATCAGAACTCACCATTTATAACTGATGACATCAGAACTCACTGCTTATAAGGATATAATTTAAAAGATATTCATAGTTTTTCTGTATTATAGATCTGATAAATGTCAGATGTGCTTTTATTTTCCCTATGGTCATTGTCATTATATTATATGTGTGGTGTCTAACATGCTCATGGAGTGCAGTGATGTTGAGTCTAGTAGGTCTTTCATGCCTTACAGGGCAACTCTTCATTCACAAACCAGTGAGAACTCGGAAAAACTCCCTAACTGATGAGACCATCTGTCACAGGCCCACCCTCATAATTCCAATATATACGTAAACAAATACTGTAGGTTATAATGAACAAGTAATAATGAACAGGGTGCAACTTGTAGGCAAGGAAGTGTTTGTGTTATTATCAGAATGAAAAATCATGTGATTTTGGGGCCTATTTACTAACATTGGATTCTATTTTTTCACGAATTGTATTTTTCCTCTAAATTTTTGCTTTTTATTTTTTTTTCTGAATCCCAAAATATTTGAGATTTATTAAGGGCGCTATTTATCAAAGTCCAATTTTATCTCAACATTTTCTGCTACAATCTCCAATCAAATCCTCTCTTGTTTTTTACACTTATTTATTATTACATTTTCCAGAAAATTTGCTTTGCGGGAAAAAAATCCTATTTTCACGATTTTTTTATTCGGATTTTTCACCCGAAAACCCTAATTTTATATGCTTTTTGCCCGAAAACTTCGGGGTATTGCACGAAACCCTGAGCACATCAAAAATTCATTGGGACTTCTCCCATTGACTTATATACAACCTCAACAGGTCTGAGATGCTGGATTTTCTGATTCAGACTTTTCCATTCTCTGGGTTTAATAAATTCTGAAAATGTTTTGATTTTTTTAAAAGTGATTTTAGAGTTTAGTGTAAGAACCAGGAAATACCTATAAAACTGCACCAAGTAAAAGCTGTTGAGGTCCTAATACTTTTAGACCTTTTTTTACAACAATTCTTCAGAGGCCTGCCATCTTCTTTTTAAAGGGGTGGTTCACCTTTGAATTAACTATTAGTATGACGTAGAGTGTGATATTCAGCAGCTCTCCAGTTTGCAATTTCAGCAATCTAGTTGTTGGGGTTCATATTCCCCTAGCAACCATGCATTGATTTTAATAAGAGGCTGGAATATGATGAATAGGAGAGGCCTGAATAGAAAGATTCTATAATATAATAAAAGTTAACTTAAAGGGACACTGTCATGGGAAAAAAAAATCCAAAATGAATCAGTTAATAGTGCTGCTCCAGCAGAATTCTGCACTGAAATCCATTTCTCAAAAGAGCAAACAGATTTTTTTATATTCAATTTTGAAATCTGACATGGGGCTAGACATATTGTCAATTTCCCAGCTGCCCAAAGTCATGTGCCTTCATGTGAATTCTACTGGAGTAGCACTATTAACTGATGTGTTTTGAAAAAAAACATGTTTTCCGATGACAGGATCCCTTTAACGGTTAACCACCCCTTAACATCTTGCAAAAATGTTACCAGGCCATAGGATCTCAAAAATAATTAGGCTTAATGCCCTATGACCCTCATATATTTTTTGCCCATGGTCTCCCAGCCATTAAACACAAGGACTCATTTGCTTAAACTTTAATCATTATACTTGTATTCTCTCTCTCTCATAGATAATTCTTCAACTGCAAGTTTTGATTAAGAATTATACTGAGCACAGACCATTAGAAATATTTTTTCCCTACTGACTAACCGTGTTTTTTTCCCCTGTCTTGTCAAGTGTGCATGGAGGCGTGATATTATACATGAATTTATTGTGACGGTTACATGGGCGTGACTGTGCTAACCACAAGGAATGTCATAGGATGAATGACGTGGTGGAACCTGAATGATGTTATCAGTCTAACGATGTCTGAACGTCTGACCTTACCTTTTGTACAGAGCTTTAGGGGATTGTTCGGCTTTGACAGGTTGAAGGTGTTTTACTCAATACGGGAAATCCAGCATTTCTTCCACACACCTTCTTCATCTTGGGAATGCGTCAGTATCATTTGTATCTCCACCATGAATACAGTAACACTTACATTGTACAGTAATTACATGTATCCCTTGCAGTGTGTCAGCTTACTGACTGTCATGTGTTATAAAATATTATATCGCTTTATCATCAAGCAGATACTTCAGCCAATTGTGTAAGTTACAAAATTACAGGTAGGGCACCAGTAATCCACAATGCACTGGACCTGGGGTTTCCCAGATAAGGGATCTTTCCGTAATTTGAATCTCCATACCTAAAATGGGTTTGTCACCTTTAAATTAACTTTTACGGGGTTATTTATCAAGCTCTGAATATCCGAACCTCGAATAATTCATAATTCATTTTCTTAGGAAAAAAAAAACGACGAATTTTTCGAGATTTATTAAAGTCCGATGGTCAAAAACTCTGAATCCGGAACCCCGTCATCTAAAAGCACTCGAGGTCCTGTATAAGTCAATGGGGAAGGTCCCAGTGTCTGCTCTGATGTCCGTTCTGCACAAAAAGCCCTGAAAACTAAGACTTTTCAGTTTTCTGAGTTTTTTGCACAGAAACCACAAACAATTCTGAGTTTTCAAGGGAAAGCTCCGAAGTTTTCCCGACCCTATTTTTTCGGGTTTTTTTCTTCATAAATAAGGTCCATTCGGGCAATTGGAGTTGCTCGGAATTCAAACAAACAAACGCTGAGATAAATTCGGACTTTGTTAAATGACCCCCTTAGTATGATTAGAGAGTGATATTCTGACAATTTAAATTTTTTTTTATTATTCCTGGTTTTTGAGTTGTTTAGCTTTTTATGTCAGCAGCTCTCCATTTTGCAATTTCAGCAATCTGGTTGCTAGGGACTTAATTGCCCGAGCAAACATGCACTGATTTGAATAAGAGACTGGAATATGAGTAGGAGAGAGTCTAAATAGAAAGATAAAAAAATCACAATACATTTGTAGCCTTACAGAGCATTTGTTTTTTAGATGGGGTCAGTGACCCCCATTTGAAAACTGGAAAGAGTCAGACGAAGAAGCCAATAATTAAAAATGAAGGCCAGTTGAAAAGTTGCTTAGAATTAGTCATTCTATAACTATACTATAATACTAAAGGTAAGGGCACACTGGGCGATTCGGGGAGATCTAGTCGCCTGCCGACTAATCGCCGCGACTTTGCGTCGACCAATCTCCCCGAACGCCTTCCCTCACTCTGCGCTGGCTAAAATGAAAAATCGCCGGCGCTAATCACACGCGGCGATTTGTTTTCCGAAGTCAGGCCACTTTGGAAAATGAATCACCACATATGATTAGCGCCGGCGATTTTTCATTTTAGACGCACCGATTAGTCGCCAGTCGACTAAATCCCCCCAGAATCTACGTAAAAGCCGTCTCCCATAGATTCCATTTTATCCAAATAATCCAAATGTTTAAAAATGATTTCCTTTATCTCTGTAATAATAAAACAGTCGCTTGTAATTGATCCCAACTAAGATATAATTAATCCTTATTGGAAGCAAACCCAGCCTATTGGGTTTATTTAATGTTTACATGACCATAGAATAAAATACTGTTTAATATGAATGTAGGGACACAACGCGGTTCTTGTACATTAAGTGGATGTTTTGTGCAGCTCCAATTTCTCCTTTAAGTGGAGTGTGGGTAATGGGATGCCCTTGGCATGTGTTTTGCATCATTTTCCTGCTCATCGAGACCTTCATGACATCTCATTCCCTGGGGCCATTGTCATTCAGGATGATTCCACTGTATAATAATGTTCCACCTTAGGAGGAAGGAGTTGCCTTGATTTCTATTGACAGGTTGTTGGACTGACATAGAGTTAAACAATGCCAAGAAAAGGCATCGACACCATAACAAGTGCCAGAAGCTTCTACCTTGATAAGCAAGAAACTGAGCTGATAGAGTTCTTTTATTCTTGTTTTTGGTTTTGTTGAAGTTGTTGTGTGATTTTTTTTCGCACACACACACCCACACTCATAAACCTGCACCAACCAACAATGGCTTCGCTTTTATCACATTCATTCTATTCCTTTTCACCCCCTTCATATAACCAAACACCCGTCCCCTGTACTAGACAACAGTAAACACTATTATACGGAGAATATTCATTTCAAAAATCCGCGTGCGAGCCTTAAACCCCTTTGAAGTGTCAGAAATGCAGATGCTTTTCTTTGATCAAACTTGATGTTTGAGGAATAAGAAGTAAAAAGATCTCATTTGGGAAACAAGAAGCCTAGAATTTAGTGTGGGCGACTCGTTATCTCAGGCAAACATTAAAAACTTTTTAATTTGATATCGTACGGAAATATTTTCCAGCTATAAAGCCTGAAACGGATGGGGAAGAAACGCACTCGGCAACTATTTCAGTCCTCTATAAAGCAGATATTTACAAGAAGGACGGAGGTAGAAATGGAAAATGGTATTGTATGGTTATGAGTAAGAAATAAAAGTAGAAATGACACTGCTATCAGGCTTCAGACTCTTTTCATCCAGTTTTAACAACACATCCCCTGCCCAGATCATATTTTGCCCAGTAATATGTAAGTATTAACTTGTGTTAGAGATTAGGAGGAAATCTGTTTCCCATTTTAGAATTTGTCCACATATTCAGCCCAGTGTAAAAAAATATGCCTCCTTGAAGTCTCCAGTCAAATGTTGAAGGACATTTGATGAAAACAATCTCATTTAATTGAAACTGAGGCAGTTTGAAAATTGAAAATGAGGCAGTTTCTTCAGGGACTGATTTACATAGTGGGCGCCCCTAGGCCCACTGCGGTTCGTCGCCCCTGTCCCCTCCAGGCGGACAAGAGCAATGGGGATTGGTGCATGGGAAATTTAAAAAATGGTTGTATCTCCAGCGCATCCCCAGTGTTTTTGAACCAATATGGGTGTGGTTGGGCAGCATACTGCCCCCCTAAAATCCTGCCGCCCTAGGTCCGGGCCTAGGTGGCCTTTCCACAAATCCAGGCCTGAGTTTCTTGCTATATGACATTCTGGTACCATCCCAGACCTCTGCTCATAGGTCACAATTCAGGTGTGTTTCTGGGTGCGCTTTGCTGCCTTGCCAAATTCCTGCCTGTATTTCTGTGAATCTCTCTACCCAGTCCATATTAATTCTTCTTTGACTTTGTTGCCTTCGCCAGCCCTGAGTCCTGACCCACAGCTCCACCTCTGATGCCAATAGGCCCTGCACTATACTTGCCCCAAGTAGTGATTTTAACCGTGTGCTTAAGTCCTGGCAGCACCAGGGCTACCATAAAGGTGGTAAAGGACAAAGGGGTGCAAGAGTAATTTCCAGCTATAGAGTAAGCAGACCCTATGGCTAGGGGCCTGGAGGACAGGGGGGTCCAGACCACAGGGTCTGCTTCCTCTGTAGCTGGAAATTATTCCTCCCTCCCAGCCCCTCTTCTTCCTGCAAGTTGGGAGGGAAAACATAGGTGACTTGAGATGCCAATGGGAGATGTAGAGCGAGCGGGCAGGTAGACATCAATGTGCACCCGGCTCATTTGAAGATTTTTTTGAGGGGGGGTCCAGCCCACACTAGGCTAGGGGCATAGTGGACAGGGTTTGGATGGATTGTGGTTGGAGTTACTGCATAATGGGATATGGGACCCCTGGAGTGGATCATGGGTGTGCCTGCCTTCCACCAGGGGACCAGGTGATGAATAGGTTCATAATTGGGCTCCCTGGAAGGAAGGCCCTACTAACCTAGTGGTACGGGGACCCGTGATTGATTCTTTATAGTTATAGTGATATCAGGTAGGCATCCATCTGCCTTCATAAGTGAATACGAGTATACAATTCTTGTCGTTTGGGGCCAAAATCCTGAAGATGAGCAAAGCAGATGATGTTTGTGCAGGATATTTGTGTATGCAGAATCCCATTCACCTTTAAAGGAGAAGGAAAGGCTAACATTAAGTAAGCTTTATCAGAAAGGTCTAAATTAATCCACCAATAAACCCTCAAAGTAATGCTGCTCTGAGTCCTCTGTCAAAAGAAACACAGCATTTCTTTCCTTCTATTGTGTACACATGGGCTTCTGTATCAGACTTCCTGGTTTTAACATACACTTTCAGGGCAGGGCTTGAGCATGCTTTATTTGCTCCTCTCTCCCTCTCCCTTTCCCCGCCCCCCTCCCTGCTGTAATCTGAGCCGGGAGCTATGAGTGAGCAGGGAGAGACACAGGCAGGAAGTGATGTCACATCAAGCTAATATGGCAGCTGCTATCCTCGGGTTTACTCGAGGATAGCATTCTGCAGAATAGATATAGTGTTATAGCTTGCACTGTTGTGGCTAATCTATTGGCAATAAACTCCTTTGGTAGCTTTCCTTCTCCTTAAAGCAAGCATTTTGTACCTTAGGCCAGCATTCGGTACCTGGTTCACTAGAGGAACAATCAAAGGTACAAATTACAGAGCTAAGGATTGAAGGCAATTCCACATCCACCATTCCAGCTGAGGCCAAAGATAAGTGATTCTGTACTCACAAAGAATCAGAACCCTGAAAAAGGAATCACAGAGTTTTTTTATTAGACTTGTAAAAAGGGAGTCACAGGTGGGAAAGCGTGAGATATCGCTACACAGCACAGAAAAACAAACAACTGCTCTTACAGCCAAACAGGTGGCTCTGCCCTCAAGGCCAGGGTTGTATCACCAAGACTAGCTCCCGGGGGAATCTGCATAAACAGAATTGTATTCTCTTTCAGTAGTTACCATAATAGATGATGTCAATTAGACTCACTGTCCATGGTGCATGTTATTCATTATTGTTCATTGTAACTTGTTAGGCTTTGCTTGATGTCTGAAGACACTATGAGGGCACTGGACACCTCTATCCCTTACTGGGCCCATGGGAGCAACCTGTGTTGTCTTCTACCTAACCCAATGAAGACTTGAGTAATACATCTAATAAGTCATCTTTGGTACATGTTTTTGCAAATTGCAACACCAGCTATATGTTTTTACTTTATATTGGGGGGACTGAGAAAGTGAAAATACAAAATAAAATCTCTTTGACCATTCCAATTATACAGTGTCTAGGGTTATAGTGAGAGATTGGTTGGACATTGGAATTTATTGTACAGGTTAAGGGATCTGTTATATATAGTAACATAGTAATATAGTAAGTAAAGTTGAAAAAAGACACACGTCCATCAAGTTCAACATTTTAACTTTTTTTTAACCTGCCTAACTGCCAGTTGATCCAGAGGAAGGCAAAAAACCCCATCTGAAGCCTCTCCAATTTGCCTCAGAGGGGGAAAAATTCCTTCCTGACTCCAAAATGGCAATCGGACTAGTCCCTGGATCAACTTGGACTATGAGCTATCTCCCATAACCCTGTATTCCCCCACTTGCTAAAAAGCCATCCAACCCCTTCTTAAAGCTATCTAATGTATCAGCCTGTACAACTGATTCAGGGAGACAATTCCACATCTTCACAGCTCTCACTGTAAAAAAAAAACCTTCCGAATAGTTATCCAAAAACCTGTTATCTGGAAAGTTCTGAAATATGGGAAAACATCTCCCATTTTTATCAAATGATTAACCGTTTTAAGAATAATTTCCTTTTTCTCTCTAATAATAAAACAGTATTATCTTGTACTTGATCTTCACTAAGATTTAATTTATTCTTTTTTGGGGGGGGGGAACTAGATTGGGTTTAATTAGTGTTAAAATGATGATTTAGGAGACAGAAGTTATGGTGATCCAAATTACCGAAAGACCCCTTATCCGGAAAGCCCCAGGTCCCGAGCATTCTAGATAACAGGTCCCATACCTGTACTAAAATAAAAAGATGAAAAATTCTTGGCCCCGTATGAATCTATAGCTCTTATTTTAACACTTCTATCATTTCCATCTGAGCTTGATGTGGCAGAGATTTTAATTAGCTGCCCTGCAAGGCAGTTTGACAAGCAGACAAGGGAGAAATTGGTGTTAGTAGTCAAACCCTGTTGCCATTTTTAATGGGGAGTTTGCCAGCTCCTGTTTCTAGGCAACCGGGTCTTTGCTGCTAAAAATAGTTCGTAGCTCGGTCTACATTGAGCTCATTTGTATGAGTTTTGGTAAAATTTTGCTTTGAATGAACAACACTGTATCCTATAACTTGTGACATATTTAGTTATTGGTCACCGGAGGTCTATAGTATGAAATCTGCTTATCTGATCATCTGATTTTCTGTCCTCTTTCCAATAACTGTGATCTCTGCTCTAGCGTTTGCCCATTTTCCTACCATTAGAGACTGGTTACCAGTGACACTGTAACATACATGGATCTTATGGAGAGGAGCAGAGATGGAACATGAAGGTGGGACTCTCAGTGAGAACTTTAAAAATAGTAAATACATGTAGTCATTATAAGGGAAAGTAGAACAGCAGTGATAAATTACTGAAGGAAGACATCTACGGGGATGGACAATTTATAAAAATCATAGCTGAATCTGAAGTTTATATAGGGAGTGTATTCCAAATTTTCTTATATAAGGATATAGGGGGGGGCATATTTATCAAAATCCGAATTTTAATAAAAAAAAAGCCAGACCAAACTAAAACCCATGATTGGACTTTATTTATTATTAAAATTGGGGCTAAACACGAAAAAAATCGAGCGAAAATCCAAATATTTCCCAAATCGCTACATTTTTTCGGGCTTTTTCCAGAAAAGACTGAGTTTTTCGGATTTTTGCCTAAAAAGTCGAAATAGTAGGATTTTCTAGGTTAATTCCAGTGCAGACCACAGAAACATCCAAATAGGATAGGGACCTTCCCCATTGACAACCATGGTAGTTCTGAGATGCCGGATTTTCGGATTCAGACTCGGGGTATAATAAATCTGTAAAATTTTATAGTAAAAAAACACTTGAATTTTTAGAGTTTTTGGAATTCGGACTTTAATCGATAACCCCCTAAAAGTCAACTCAGAGTTCCATAACCATGGGCTTGTGCTTTTTTATAAAGGTCATAGAACCGGACCTAAATATGGCTCTAGGTGGGGTAGTGTTACGGGCCCCATCTTCTTCTTCTTCTTCCCACACCACATGTGCCAGGATACAGCTGTGGAAAAGCTCTGAAAGGTGCAAGGAGTATCACATCTATACTAGACTTTCTTAACACCAACAGCTGCAACTCAAGCCCTGAGACCCTGACAGTCAGATATCTAGTCTTGCACCCACCGTGCCAGTGATAGAAAAACTACAGTACATGGAGCAGCTGACTGAATGTGCAATTCTCCGTACATATAATCCATACTACATACACATGTGCAGCAGGATTGACAGTTTGCAGCAGGTATACATAGTAGAAAAGTGCACATTCAGTCAGCTGATTCTAAGGTTTTTCTGTCACTGGTAAAGTAGGGAGGGACCATGTCAAGGTGCCATGGTGGATGTGCCTTATTTACTAAGGGCCTAACACTGGTTAGGCTATTGCCCAGAATTCACTCATTTGCTGTTCATTTGTACTAAGCAAGAGCACCCTAGTCCAATAAGTTGATATGTAATGTATGTAGTGGGCAGGCTTATATTTCCAAACTATGGCAAGTACTGGCTGAAATGGTTGAACTTGATTGATAAAATGATACTGACACAGACATAGATCCAAACAAAATGTAGTGCCAGACATTTTTTTACTGCATTGGTTCCAAACATTACCCTGTCTTCCACCTGGAACCATTTACAGGTAATTCTATTGATTGTTGGGTGGTCCCTCACTCCAAATGTATCAAGGTTCTGCACAACAGAGTCAGTGGCACCGTCCAAGCCACAATATATCCAAGGTAAAAGTAAAGGTCACTCTGGAGAACCACATTCGATTCAGTGTATTTTATTTAAACACAACATGTTTCGGACAGACATGTCCATCATCAGGTGCTAGTACCTGATGAAGGACATGTCTGTCCGAAACATGTTGTGTTTAAATAAAATACACTGAATCGAATGTGGTTCTCCAGAGTGAACTTTACTTTCACCTGGAACCATTTACTCTCCTTTCCTGGACCTTAAGGGCAGAGACACAAACTCATATTCGGGGAGATTAGTCGCCCAGCGACAAATGTCCTCTTCTTCTGGGCAACTAATCTCCCCAAACTGCCTCCCACCGGCTAGAATGTAAATCGCCGGCGGGATGGCAATCGGTACCCATCGTTTTCCGAAGTCGACCCAAAGTTGCCTACCGAGGAAACTTCGGGCAACTATGGAAAACAAAGTGATCCAAAGTATTGTTACATTTTAGCCGGTGGGAGGCAGTTTCGGGAAGATTAGTCGCCCCGAAGAAGAGGAGATTTGTCGCTGCGTGACTAATCTCCCCGAATCTGAGCATGTGTCTCTGTCCTAAAGCTTAACACTAACCCATATGTCCTAAAAGACACAACTTTTGCCCAGGTGCCAATGAGACACTTGCTTTTAAACAGGTGACCAGTCAACACTCCCTACTTATTGGTTGCTACTGGTGATTGGACCAATTACATTTTGTCACATCTAAGTGTTTTATCTTTTTTTTTATTGCGGTCCCTAGCCTTCCAGCATTCCCAGAGCTTCTTGTTGTCTAGCTCTCTCTTTCTCCATGAGTACAGGTATGGGATCTATTATATGGAATCCTTGGGACCTAGGGTTTGCCAGATAAGGGGTTCTGTAATCGGGATCACCATACATTAAGTCTGCTAAAAATGACTCAAACAATAAATAAACCCAATAAGATTGTTGTACTACAAATATGGATTCATGCAGCTTCGTTACCACCAAGTACAGGCTACTGTTTTATTATTGGAGAGAAAAGGAAATCATTAATAAGATGTTATTTGCTTTAGATGGACCATATGGGAGATGGGATCCCGTAATTCAGACCTTTCTCTATACTGGATTTCCAGATGAGAAAAAGGGGTTTTTATGCAAATAGTTCCCAATTGTCTTCATTTTAGATCTCCATAATTTTTTCCTAAACTGAAATATGTTTTTCAACATAAGGACCCCCGGCACCCTTGACCCCACCTCAGCCACTGAAAGGTGCCCCCCATTCGCCTGTAGAAAATGGCTTCAGTTCTCCTTTAAAGAGACAGTATACACCTAAAAACACCTTTGCTAAAAATTAACTCATTAAATAGTTGTGTTGAAATGACATTCTGCTAATTGTTCTAGTGGATCTATATCTTCCTTTTTTTGCCATTGTAAAGCGCTAATTTAAAAGTTGGGCTATGTGCACTGAACTCCTCTCCCCCTTCTTCTATAAGGGCAGGGACATGCGATCATATTCCGGCTGACAAATCTCCTCTTCGTCGGGGCGACTAATCTCCCTGAACTGCCTTCCCGCCGGCTAGAATGAAAATTGCCAGATGGCACTCGGAGCGGTTCGTTTTCCGAAGTTGCCCGAAGTTTCCTCGTGAGGCAATCTCCCCAAATCTGACTGTGTGTCTCTACTTTTAAACAAACAAACCTTTTCTCCCTTATCTGAGCAGCTCATCATTAGGGGCTTCTCGTGGACTGGTTATCAGCTCCTTTGAAGTTCTGTGGCACCAGAAGCAACAGGTACTGAAGTGAAACTGGCTTCATATTCTTGTTTAGCACCAGCAATTACAAAAACCATAGATATTTCTTAATTAAAATAATAGGCAAAAAGTATTGATATAACAATCCCTATTCATTTAAAATCCCACTACTCTAGGACTGCAGTTCCCTGGTTGAGTAACACTTCTTCTCTATCATCTAGAAACATCTAATATAAACCTGAAACGATTGTAGAATATTCATAACCAGAGCAAATGTATAGAAGGTGTTGTGATTCTTTAGCCCCAGTAAGAGCGAGTAACGGGTAATGGGCTTACGTACATCTGCCCAAGGGTAAAATGTCCATGGGAATTTTTTTGGCATCCATGAAAAATCCCTATCGTTTTATAGTTAGAGTTCTGTTCGTGTGCCTTTTCTGGTTGTCTGCTTGCTGAAATCCTCTGCATTTAAGCGCTCCATGCTTGTCAGATTCAAAGCCCGGCTGTGCATGAAGTGGCAGGGTTACTGAACAATATGGGATAACGACTCCACCTCATCAGCTCCATGGAGCAGCGTTAGAAGTGTGCCGAGAGGCAGGAGGGAAAAGCTTCTCAAACCTAGTCTCTTTGGGGAGCATCTTCAGCGCTGTCACTAGTAAAACCTGGATGTTTTCTTGTCATCAGCACCCTGGGTGAACTGGCAGTTTGTAATGTATTATTAACCCCACAGCACCACAAAAGCTGCCAACGCTGTCATTCAGTTGCTGCCTCTTTGCATTGCCTCCCACTCTCCCGCAAGCACAAACAGCTTTGCTCAATAGAAAACCCTTTACAAAGAAAAAGTATATAGAAATGTAATATTTAGTTAGCCAGTTATGAATTGCTGCAGTTATTGGACTGTTTTGCTTTAAATTGTGTTCAATTATAGGTTAACTTCTGGTATATGTTATAGAACGGCTAATTCTAAGCAACTTTTCAATTGGTGTTCATTATTTTTAATAGTTTATCTTTGACCCCATCTAAAAACAAATGCTCTTTAAGGCCACAAATATATTGTTATTATTACAGGTATCCGGAAACCCATTATCTGGAAAGCTCTGAATTATGGAAAGGCCATCACCCATTTTAAGGAAATAATCACATTTTTTAGAAATGATTTGCTCTGTAATAATAAAACAGTAGCTTGTACTTGATCCAAATTAAGATAAAATAAATCCTTATAGGAAGCAAAATCAGCCTATTGGGTTTATTTAATGTTGACGTGATTTTCTAGCAGACTTAAGGTATGAAGAAACATATTATGGAAAGATCCATTATTTGGGAAACCCCATGTCCCGAGCATGCTGGATAACAGGTCCCATACCTGGACTTTTCATTGCTCATCTTTCTATTTAGACCCTCTCCTATTCATATTCCAGTCTCTCTGCATCACTGCATGGTTGCTAGGGGAATCTGGAGCTCAACAATCAGATGGCTGCAGAATAAAAAGCTAAATAACTTTAAAACCACAAATAATTAATAATGAACCAATTGCAAATTGTCTCAGAATATCACTCTTTTTATCATACTAAAAGGTAACTCAAAGGTGAAAAACCCCTTTAAATAAATTCAGTGATTTAACAGAATAATCAAAAATCCTCAGTTTAGCATATGTATTACATACGATATTACATATGAGTCCATGATAGGTATTTTACACTATGGATAGGCTTCCTGCACATGAATACACAGCATTATGTTAGTGCTTGGAGGTCAGAGGCTCATTTATAAAGAATAGCAACCAATCAATTTTTTAAATTTCACTGGTCAACCTGCTGACTGTAGAAACCCCAATCGCTGATTGGTTGCTATGGGTTCTTGCCCTTGTGCAAATTTGCCCAAATAATATTTACGAACAGTCAGTGCAGATCCCCTATATAACCATTTTGTTTTGTATGAGCATAATGGCCAACACTTATGTGAATGTCTTACATTTCCTTTTGTCCCTATCCTCATTAAAGGTGTTAGCGGCTCAGCTCAATGCTGTGAATTAGGAACACCCTTCATGTAGACTCTTGTACTATGACTAGTGATGGGTGAATTTGTGCTGAATTTCCACGTTTTGGCATCGGCGAATATATTAGTGAAACCACCGCGAAAAGTCACTGACATCAATAAATTTTGGACGTGCATCAGAAAAGTAGCTTGCGTCAAAACCGTTGCGTGGCAATGTTATCCGGACGGCTATTGCCTTAAACGCCGGTGTCAAAATTAACACGTGTTTCAGAATTAACGCGGGTGTCAATTTTGACTCTGGCTTCAAAATTCGCGTTTTGATAATTTTTCGGGACAAATTCACCCATCACTAACTATGACTAAATAGGGGCCTTTTTCTCATGCTGTGTAAAAAGTGGAGTGAGACATTACCGGTGATGCCCAGATCAACCAATCAGCAATTACATTTCAAAAGTTAGAAAAGATCTGATTGGTTGCTATGAGCAACATCACTGGTTAAATTTTACTACACTTTTTACCCATCATGGTAAATAGACCCTTTTATATAATGGAAACTGACACACCGTTACAGTTACTGTATATTGATTGCTTGCTCCAGATTGGCTGTGGCTCAGCCCAGAATACCAACTGCTGTTACATAAATTGGTGGCTTAGCCTTTTAGTTATACCTCTAGCTTTAACCTTGTTTCAACATCATTGAGCCCATTTGTCATACATTCTGTTGCTGAATTTGCAAGATACTGTAAGGGGACAGTAATCTGAAAGAGGAAAAAATATGGAACAAAAATCAAAAAAAAAGGGTAATAAAACCAAATATACTAATAAAAACAATAAAACTGATTGTCATTTAGACAATATGATATATGAGGGGGGTTGTATTTAATGTTATTGGTGAAAAATCTTTTCTGCAATAAGAAAGTGGATGACTTATAGCAGAATGTATGCAGAACATATGCTACAATTTGGTTTATTGGAGTAAATTGCTGTACTGAAATGTATCACAACATGTTGTGGCCACGGCCTTTTGTCAAGTGAACACAATGACCACTAAATTGTCCAAGCAAACCGAAAGTTGGCCAGATGTCCATCGGGCAGTGTTAAAAATCCTGTCAGATCGAGGCTGCAACTGTTCGTTGATGCAGTCTCGCGATCCAACTGCCCGTATACCTTCCATTATGATCCCATTGTTGGGCTGTAGGACTAACTGTCGGATCAGCCCGATATCGCCCACCTCAATGTGGGCATATCGGGGAGAGATCTATCTTTTGGCGACCTCGCCCATTGAGCGAATCTCTACGTGTATGGCCACTATTAGTTTGGGTCAAGTACAAGGTACTGTTTTATTATTACAGAGAAAAGGGAAATCGCTTTTAAAAATGTAAATTATTTCCTTAAAGTTGAGTCTATGGGTCTTCCCGTAATTTGGAAGTTTCAGGATAACGGGTCCAGAAAAGGTATGATCCCATACAACACTGCCCAGTTATTCTGATTCAGTAATTCTGACAGTTAATGAAATATCTAAGGGTTATCTCACCAACAATTGCTATCATGAAAACCTGTGTCCTGGTTATTGTCAGTTTGTATGGAACTGTAGGAAATGGATGGAAGAGAAAACCTTAAAACATTATTGTGACAGTGGCATGTCTGCAACGCCTCAAAGTATCAAAGGAATTGAATTACACAACTCATCTCTACATGATAACAGAACTCCAGCAGAAATTCCCATGATATCCATGCCTGAAATACTAATTTTTATGTGATCAAATTTATCAATTAATATTAGCAAATGTTCTCTTATCAAATGGGACTTTCTCATAAGACATAATTAAAGGGCATGTAAAGTCTAAAATAGAATAAGGCTAGAAATGCTGTATTTTGTCTACTAAATATAAACATGAACTTACTGCACCACAGGCCTAATCAAACAAATAATTTATGCTTTCAAAGTTGGCTACAGGGGGTCACCATCTTGTAACTTTGTTAAACATCTTTGCAAGACTAAGACTGTGCACATGCCCAGTGTGGATTGTCATAAACAAAGCTGCTTGAGTTTTGCATGGCTGGGAAGTAAGGCGGGGGCTCCCCCTGCTGTTCATAAGTATGATTGTTTCCCTGCTCAGCAGTTAGGGACCGTCTGACAATTCCTATCCACATCAGTAAATGAAGGGAGAATTTCACTGCATACAGTCAGGTTTTTTATAAAAACGGTACACATTTTTTAATTGAAGTATATTGGAGATAGGTTTCTTTTTCATTAAAGAAAATAAAAATGGGATTTTATTTTTTTGCCTTTACATGCCCTTTAAAGATAATACTGATTCATACTTTTTTTTTAATCATCTGGCACACATGACCACACTCTTTGTGCAACTGAAATGAATGGCTTGCTGTGTGCTTCTTGTAAGACAGATGCCAAAATTAAATAAAAACTGCTCAGGAATAGTAGACGCATCGGCTCCCAGCATTAACCCATTGGTCAGGCTGGATTTGTTTGAAGACCACAATGGCCTGGGCCTAGAGCAGCAAAATGTATGTGTGGAATGTCACCCGTGGGCCACTTCTGCTATGGGAACTGGGCAGAGGATTTAAAGAGCTGTCTAGAGTGCAGATCTATTTGGTTTAGGATTGGGATGAAGTTAGTGCGAGTGAAAAAGGGAAGGTATGAGCAATGGAGGGGATGAGATAGCAAATAGCCCCAATCTTCTATTTAGGGGCACACAAAAATCCAGCCCGGCTCTTGGTTAATGAGATGTTATGGAAAGGGTTCCTAATAATCAAAATTGGAAAGGAAGGGGGATGAAGATTCAGAGAAAGAGTTTAAGGAAGCATTTAAGGAAGAGTTTAAGGGAAAGTATTGTTGTATAACCCCCCCAAATAAAATTTTATCCAATAAAAGAAAATATGAATCAGAACAACTTTTAATATAAAGATTAATCATTACAAATATTTAATGGTTTTCTCTCTACCCTGTGCTGTCTGGGTTGCTGATTCTGACTAGTGAAGCCAGCTGATAAACCTGTGAAGAAGCATTCAAGGCACTATGGCCATTGGAGTCTTGGCTGGAGGAGAGCTGGCATCGGCTGATTGTTTCAATAGTCAAAATGAGAGTGGATGCAGACAATGGAGAGGGACAGACATTGCATTGAAATAATGCAACTGATCAACATTGGAAAGCTTAGAATTGTACAATTGTGTTTATAGACCCTTTTGGTTCAAATGAAGATGATTCTGAAATGATCCTGCAAGATGAATTTAAATTCATCACCTCTCCATGTTATGCAAGGCAACCGGGATGTATTGATTACAAGATCGAATGAGGTTATGGCTCAAGCAGGTGTCCAGGTTTAATATAATACAAGGCTGGGATAAAGGAAGAGATTATATGTAAGTTTGCTATTATTAGTGAAGTATATTGCCACACCCTTTCCTTTTCATTTGAAATGCATGTTTCCACCAGCTCAACTTATTAGTAATATTATATTCTTATTTCCCCAGGTCTCAGTTCCAATAGCCGTAGCCCTTGCACCTCCTGGTTATTATTCAGCTCTCTTGTTTCTTATTCTTTATCCATCTGCGCTCAGAAAAGATTGGACATAAAAGCTCTGTCAGGTGCAAATATGGATTTATTATCCTTACGTGCCCTCATATTAAGCCGATTATAGAGGAAGTCTGCTTTCTTTAATAGGCTCTTTAGATGTGTTCCAAGGCAATTTGTAAATGGGTTGTTATTTCATTTTTGACCAGTTTTTAATTGTTTTGCCAGCTTGAAATGTAAACTGCCTCCCTGTTTGTAGGGTCAATGCAAAAAAGAGCAGGGAAATGAATAATAATAAAGCTTATTGTTATTTGCTCTTATAGGAGCTCTTTGTCTTATATCCAGCTTATCTGTAGAGCCAGTGTCTGGTAGCTTAAGGTAGAGTCCAGGCAGGCCTGAAAATAGGTCCGGTTTCAAGTTGAAAGTCTCCCCCCCGGAGTATGTGGGTAACCTGCTTGGGTACCCGGGTAAGGTGTGGTAGTGATCCCACCATCCTCCTCTGTGGATACAGCATTGTTTCTCCTTACCCATCTGATATGAATCACTTCCATTTCTAGGTGATGTCACTTCCAGTTTGTGGGTCCCTGGTCGGAAGGTAAATTAACGTACTTGTGGATGGGTCAGGCAGCTGGTCTGGGTAAAGTGACAGAGTGGGGTGGCAGTTGCTGTTGGGGCTGTGGGTCAGCGGGTCCAGTTTGGGCCTGGGTCTGCTCTACAGGACCCACTGGCCAAATAGCAGTAACTGTACCAAAACCCTTTGTTTCTATGTTAATACTCATACTACTTTATATTCAACAGTAAATTCACCTATGAACCATAAATATGGAAGACCTTTATGGGACAGTCTCAGTTATGCATTGTTGCTTTGCAAGATCAACATTGTCTATATTTCTTTATATCTAAGGTATATTGTTGCTAACTGTCACATAGCAATAGTCTTGAATGCTCATACGCAAGGCTCAGTAGAACACCAAGTTTTGGCTGCCCTGTGTCTCTTTCTTCTGACATAGAACATACTTATTAGAAACAGGACATTCAAACTTGGAAGTCTCATGACCTTACCGGCATTATTCAGCACAAGTGGTTAAATACTGCACACACTTTGATAGAACTTGCTCCTTCCTCAGGTGACAGCTGCATTTTCCAAAATAAATTACTCCATCTAGAAGTTGAAGGTATTTATTTATACAGTTTAAGTATTTTCTTCAAATAGAAACCCACGTATTTGTTTTTGTCTGCTTGTACTGAAACACTGGGCTTATTGAAAGGAACAGTGACATCGAAAAATTAAAGTGTTTTAAAGTAATACAAATACAATGCAGTGTTGCCCTGCACTGGTAAATCTGCTGTATTTGCATCAGAAACACTACTATTGTTTATATAAATAAGCTGCTGTGTAGCAATGGGGGCAGCCATTCAAAGGAGAAAAGGCTCAGGTTACACAGCAGATAACAGATAAGCTCTGTAGAACATAATGGTGTTATCCACTATTTAACCTGTGCCATATAGCCTTTTTTCAGTTTCCGCCATTGTTACACAGCAGTTTGTTTATATGAACTATAGTAGTATTTGTGAAGCAAACACATTAGTTTTACCAGTGCAGGGCAACACTACATGATATTTTCATTAATTTAAAAACACTTTCATGTTTTTGGTGGTACTGTTCCTTTAAGAACAGTGTGCAGATTTGCTCCTGGGTAGTAAGCTATTGCAACCAAATTAATAAATGTACCTATTTTAATAAAAGTCATATTTTAATATAAATATTTAATTATTGCACATTTATTACTTTTTCTCTAGAACTTTCTAGAACTTTCACATCCTATGTCTCAAAAGTATGCTTCTTTCAATAATGTTTCCCATTTCCCCTTACTAATAAAAACTTTGACACAGATTTACTGCTTGTAGATTATTTTGTTGATGTTATTAAAATGCTATTCCAATAATGGGATTTAAGTATCATTTTACCATTTTCCAAAAAAATCCCATTGGTATATGGACAACTGTTTCACTATACTACACTCTAACTCCCAAGGAAAGCTTTTCAAGGTTTAGAAATTGGCATTATGACTTCAAATGAATCTACAGCAAAATTACTGGATGTTTCATAAATTACTTTTTATGATTATCTGTGTTCTACCTGCAAGAAATAGTTTGACTACAATGCCTGTCCTCCACCAGGGCCCTTCTAAAGCTGGCTATATACTATAAGATCTGCATTAACTACCTGATGTGGTTCTCAATCCAACAGGAAAAGCAAACATTCCGAAACCAATGGGAAACCAACAGTAAAATCAAACCTGCCTCGATCAAACAGGGAAATCAAACCCACCTTAAGTAAAAACTCTGATGGAAGTTGCCAAACAACAGACAGTGCTGAGCAGCATGTACAGGTACAAAAACACTGTGCTAAAGCAGATTTACAACAAACTAGTGATAAATGGGGTGACACTACTTTGGTGCAATAACACTCCTTCCCCCCACAAGTGGTCCATTCCAAAACTGGAAGTTACTATTTTCCTACTGGCCCTGCCAGGAAGAAAATACTAATTTGCTAATAACTGAAAACAAATAAATATGCATAGAGTTGTGTTTATAAATTTAAATTTCATGGACTTTTGTCTTTTTTCAACCCAAATTAACTATGTAAATGAACAAAACAAAAACAAAAAATATTTGGATTTATTCCAGTAACTTTACTCTAAATAGCTGTATGAGACTGAAGCAAGAGAGGCTCTTAGATACTGTTATTATACAATAGAGTGTTACCATGTTGGGAAAATGGTCCTCAACATCTACAACAAATCAAGATCCAAACCCTGAAGCAATTGAACAAGTGACAACATCTTATTTGCACCCACATTTATTGCTAAAATCCCCCATAATATGATGCTGAAAGGTAGCTCTCACAATGGATTTATCCTAGTGTATTCATGTCACTCTTTGAATCCTTTGAATTTCTGCTAATAGTTATACATATATATATATATATATATATATATATATATATATATATATATACACTATTTACCCTGTCACTATTGATATATCAATAGTGACAGGGTAAATAGTGTAGGTGTGTCCTGTCATAACCTTTTAGCAATTGATTCAGAAACACCTATTCAGAATTTTGAAGTGCCATCATTATGAGCTTTGTAATTAGATATGAGTCCATCCTTCTGATGAAACAAATAAAAGACAGGGCAGCGTGGATTAAAAGAAACGAAAAACGAAAAGAAGTCAAACACAGATACTAGAACAGATATGGAATCTCTTAGAATGAAGAGAAACTCCACAGGTTACTTATCTATCCTAAAATGCCCAGATTTTTTTGGAGGGCCACAATGGCCCAGTGCTTATAGAAGTCTTGTATCACTAGTATTAGAAACAATGAGATTGGGAGTGAGGTCACAGGGGTGGGGCAGTGACATCAGTGCACGGGGAATGGGCAGAGCACAGGTGACAACCCTAACTGGCATAGTCAGTCGATCGGTGCATAGCGATAACTACATGTTTTGGATCACAAGGGTACACAGGATTTCCTGCGTAATTGTCACAAATGCACCTGATGCATCAAAATGACCGCATTGATGTGCTTACATTTTTGAAAATTGAGTGCACATTGTAGCTAATGCTGTTTCTGGTGCTTGGGCAGGGGCACACGGGCAGATTCAGAGAGAAATTGTCGCCTGGCGACTAATCGCCTCTTCTTCCCCCATCCCCATTAGGGTGTCTGGAGATCCCCGACCCAGTTGCAAGCTCCTCTGAGAGGTAAACCAGATGCTAACCCCCCCCATCTACCATGTACCACATACCTGTGGCTTCCTATTTGCATCCATAATTGGGGGGGGGAGTGGGCCCACAGTATCACAGGAGTAGGTCTGGGTCATTGGAACCCACTGGGTGTTTTCCAGCCGGTCCAGTCCGACGCTTGATTTGGAGCTTCAGTGTCGGCTACTCGTGTCTGTATGTTTCAATAGTTACAGCTATAGGCTCCCTATGACTGGTCTCCAATTTATTGTATTAGAACCATAAATATATGAAACATTTTGTCTATTTGCTGTACATAACACACAGTGAGTTTGGAGTCTGCTCTATTTACAGTAAAGAATGTGAGCAGCTATACACAGAATTTGGCTTAAAGGAATGTCAGTGTTATTGTCAAATGTAACCTCAGGGTTAGCTGTAAATGCTAGCGCTTATATTTACCATGGATACCCTATGACCATTGCAACATAGAAATATGTCAGCCTAGAATATTTTTCTGTACACTCAAAAAAAAAAAAAAAAGCAAAGTGTCATTCAGAATGTGCAGAGAAACGAAAGGCTGTTCTCTATAGCGAGCATAACAGATCTACCCCAAAGGCACAGCTGATATTTACAGTGTTTCTGCCCAGAGCTGGGGAAAAGGTGAAAGAGCCATAAACATATGCCCCATCCGAGTCCGTGGCTCTGTTTTCTTTTTGCTAAATATTTATAATATATTCCTATTGTTTTGGTTTTTGTTATTTATTTAATGTTAGCCTCAAACAGGAAGCTGGTGCCATTGAGAGGATTGTACCACGGAATTCTAACAACACAGGCTGAATATTAAGGACGATAAACACCATGTTCTGCATTGGGAAAATAAATAGGGCTTATGTTGAAAATGTTTCCTGCTTTTTGCCTCTATGCCAAATCCATCATTGTTTTGTTGTTAATATCTCTCCCTCCCACTTTCCCATAGCAAAATGAGTCTCTATAAAAATCCCCTTCTTGCCCTCAGCTACTGCCTGTGTCTCAGCTTAAAAGATAAGGAAGAGTTCTTTATTCAAGGGGGAGGTGGATAGGGAAATATGATTAAAGGAAAACTATACCCCCCAAACAATGTAGGTCTCTATAAAAAGATATTGCATAAAACAGCTCATATGTAAAACCCTGCTTCATGTAAATAAACCATTTTCATAATAATATACTTTTCTAGTAGTATGTGCCATTGGGTAATCATAAATAGAAAATTGCCGTTTTAAAAAATAAGGGCCGCCCCCTGGGATCGTAGGATTCACTGTACTCACAAACAAACCAAACAAACCATACATGTTAGGTCACATGAGCCAATTAACAGACAGAGTTGTGTCTTTTGCTTCCACACTTCTTCCTGTTACAGTTAGAGTTGAAGTATTTCTGGTCAGGTGATCTCTGAGACAGCACAGAGACCATCACAAAATGGTGGCTCAAGGCAAGAGATATAAAAGGGCAAGATTTACTTAAATATATATTCCAGTTTGGTAAGATTCTTTAATATGCCAACTAATATGATATGAACTATCTGTTGCTTAAGTGTTCATTTTGGGGGTATAGTTTTCCTTTAACCAGCTTCTTCTCTTCCTACAACCGACCTGAAAAACCAAGGAGGTGGGAAGAAGTGAACATGAAAGTGCTTTTAGCTTCACTGTTCTGCCCTGTTCAGAAAAGCCATTGATGTTGATAATGAAGACAATGGGTAGAATGTAAGGATGCATGAAATCCAGGATTCAGTTTGGGATTTGGCCATTTTCAGCAGGATTCGGATTCAGCTGAATCCAAGTGTCTGGCTGAACCGAATCCAAAAATGAATGTTATTTTTCATCACATCAACAAGGAAGTCAAACATTTCTTTAACCATGCACTGAACATGAGGTTCTCTTTCCCCCTCGTTTGCCTACTTTACATATGCAAATTAGGGTTCCGATTTGGTTCAGTATTCAGCCTAATCGTTCACCAGGGATTCAACCAAATCCTAAAATAGTGGATTTGGTGCATCCCTAGTAGAATGCACATCCGACACAACCAGGGTCGGACTGGCCTGCTGGAGAATCGGGAATAGACTCGGGGGGCCCCGGCATTGGCGGGCCTTAGGCTTTGCACTGACTTTTTTTTCTCGCTCCCTTTGAGCTTTTCTTGTCTGCAGCCGGACTTTTTTTTACAGCTCCCCTGGTGCTTGCTCCTTCATAGTCACGTGCCCTGCAGCTGGATCAAATGACTCTGGCTGGCTGTGACAAGGAGAGAGCTAGCAGGGGCTCATTGGCCAGCATTGAAAATACACGCCTCCTTTGGTTATTTGATTTCAGTGCGGGAGAAAGGGAACCAAGGTAGGAACTACAACTACAGATTATAATATAGGCCGATAAAAGCTGCAGACAGACCGAGTCGACAGTTTAATGGTCCGTATGCAGGGACATCCCACGGGCTTTCCCAATCGATATCTGGCCAAAAGTCGCCCAGATCTCAACCGCCCAGATCTCAACCGCATCTGTGCATTTTTGCCCGCCTGTTTTGGATGCATTATGATTCAATCGTTGGGCCCTTGGGCTCACGATTGGATCAGCCAAATAGCCACCTTAAAGCCCTGCAGTCTGCTCACCACCCTTCCACCCACATGGTCAGTCAGTGCTTCTGCTTTTTTAAAGTTGTCCCTGGATGATTGTGCTGACTACTGGTGCACTTTCTTGTCAAAGCCAGATCATTTAAAATAACTGTGCTTTCCTACTATGTCGTACTATGACTTCTGGGGGTATTTGTACATGTAATTGCCACTGCACAATCCTGTATATTTCATAAAAATTAAATGTTATTTTAAAAAATGTTTCGATGTGAAATCTGTTACTGGGGTGGGGATAAGCAGACAAAAAGATTTTTTTACCTCCACTGTAATATGACCAGTTTCATTTCACCAAAAATGTTGGTACCCCAGAGGTGCGGGCCCTTGAAATTAGATTTCCTGGTAGGTCCCAGGCACCCCAGTCTGACACTGGACGCAACCAATTTATTTAACTAATTTTAAACACAGGTGTCCCATGGCCTTTTAATGCAGATAGTGGCCGAATCCTTCCATGCCCCCAAACTTTTGTGAGATGCTCTGCTTTGCATCTGTCTATAACTAAAACTTCACATCACACACAGTAAAAGTTGCAACAAGAGTCTAGTCCAATTTTCCTCTTGGGAGTCAATAGTAACTTTATTCCTCTCTGAAGCTCTAGATGGGGGTTTCACAGCAGGTTTCACTTAGGCAAAAAAGGTTGAACTGGATGGACACGTGTCTTTTTTCAACCTCATCTTGTTACAGGCATGGGATCCATTATTCAGAAACCCGTTATCCAGAGAGCTCAGAATAATGGGAAGGCCATCTCCCAAAGACTCCATTTTATCCAAATAATTGAATTTTTTTTAAAAATGATTTCCTTTTTCTCTGTAATAATAAAACAGTACATTTTACTGGATATGGTCTGACGTATGATGATGTTAAGTGTTTGGCGGAATATGAGTGAGTGGTGTAGTTGTCCCTAAGCATTTATCTTATTGTATTTAAACATTTTCACGGATATTTACTTTCCTTGTGCTATTAGCATTGTTTATTTCTGGAATAATACATTTATTGTAAAGCCTTTTCAGTGATGCACCTCTCTTGCTACTATGGTATAATGTTAGACAGAGGCATGACAGAATTCACAAAGTACAGTTACCATATTAAAGGGGATGTAAACCCAAAAATAACTATTGCCGTATAAAAGAATGATGTAATTCTAAAGGTACAATCACTAAGTACATTTGTTTTAAAGGTAAATATACAGTAAATGGTACAAATGTAAACAGCAATTGTCTCTCCCTTTCTGCACTGCTGGTTCTGAAACTGAGACTTGCATGCTTCTTCACAGGTCAGTCAATTAGCTGGCTTCAGCTACATTGTTTCAAGAGTCAGAACCACCAGGGCAGAAAATAGAAAGGGACAGACAGATCCTGCTTTCAGCTGTGATTACTTTTATACATAACAGACCTTATA
The DNA here is from genome assembly GCA_038501925.1 of Xenopus petersii. Lineage (NCBI taxonomy): Eukaryota > Metazoa > Chordata > Amphibia > Anura > Pipidae > Xenopus > Xenopus petersii. The sequence continues at coordinate 32,314,960 of CM076674.1, forward strand.
GTGTATGCCCAGCGATACCCAATTTATTGCCTAAAGTGAGCCTACCTTATATGGCAGCAAGGCACTGACCAATGGAGCTTAGTTTAGGCTATGGACACACATATGTTTAACTGTGGTGCCGCGGTCCGTGCATAGATTTTTAAAAAAACCGACCATTGCGTAGCTGTTTCAAGTTAAGGTTATGGCACTTCCGCTAGCGTATTCACGCAGTAGTTGGCTTTTTTAAAAACCGCAGTGCTAACTGCCATGGTTAAACATTACACAGTGACAAATGTAAGGATACACTGTATGTCTAAAAATCTTATATCTTAATAGAAATACCTAACAGTGCCGGGCAAGGCTAGCCAGGTGCTGTAGGCAACGTGCTCGCCACCTTACTCCACCACAGCCCCTCCAAGCACTTATGGTGATTATAGCAGGTCAGTGAAGAGATGAGCATGCATTGGGGATTGGTGGGAAGTGGGAGGCTGGGGATCATGAGTGGAACTGGAGACCCTGGACTAGGGTTAGGCAGAAAATAGGTACATGTCTAGCTCCACAACAGCACCCTAGGCACATGCTTCTCCTGCTACCCCTGCATCCTGACCTGCTACCTATCTTCCTACATAAAAAAAGCGACTCTTAAGGTGACCATACACAAGCGGATTTCATCATGTGAAACAACCGATTTAGGGCCATCTGATGAAATTGTCTACTTTTCATGACGTTGATGGTTTGCAAACGATTGTTCGATTTACAACTGCTTGGACCACATCGGATCAACAGGGTCTGTCTCGTGTCTTCTTCCGGCGCTTCGGCACTTTGTGAAAAGAGCTGACCGATATCGGCAGAAGACTTGAATATCAGCCAGCTTGTCGATCTAGGCTGGACGGGAAATTTTGATCGGGTGCCTTTGAAGGCACCCAAGCATTGGCCATTGTTAGTGCTGAATAGTCAGATACAGGTAGAATTCTGTTGTTTCTACCTGTATATCGGACGGTTCAGCTCTACACATGTGTATTGAAACAAACAATCTTTCTTCTAAAGATCTTTTCCAAGAAAGATCGTAATTGTTACATCTATGGCCACCTTTACTCTAGTCTAGGCTATGATTTGTCCACTAGAGGGTAGAATGTGAAACTATAAAAGGATATTAGGTCTTTTCCTGGGACATCACCTCTCTTTGAGTTTGAATCAGGTCCAGGGTTCAGATTTGTTACAGTCGCTCTAGGAACGAGAGAAAATCTAAGGGGAGTTAACAATCAACTGTCGCTCCAACAAGGAGAAATAGTGGGTTTAATACCCCGTGGTATGTGAACCACTGGCTGAGGGACATCAGTGGGTAAGTTGAGGACCAGATAGGGTACCAAGACACAAACCCCAGGCTGAGAATCCCTATGAGCAGCACTTTAATTGCCCAGGAGCGTGGTAATTTATATGCTGTTTATTTACCCCTGAGAGGGATTGTGATTTCTACATTTGACTTTGCTGTACTTGAAGCGAATGAGAATATTTCTACTATCTTATTCCTGTTAATTAACCAGTTATTTTGCTGTAAGAAAACCTTTCTGTAACTGGATCCTTTGCTACATGGAACAACCAAAGGTACTGGGAGTTGCTGGGAGTTACTCAAGTACCGCAGTAGTCCTGACCACACTATTATTCGCACAGCTAAAGTGCACTCAAGGGTGTGCTACATAACTCTCAGCTTTTCTCATCTGTCCGCCTTCCTTAACCCAGTTTATCTAAAACTTTATGGAAAAGAAAATGCAAATTTCCATGTTCTAAGAGATTATAAATATTTAGTTATTGAATTAGTCTCTAGGAAATTAAGCCTCAATCAGTGTCCTTTTAATCAAAAGCTAATTGTGAGGTCTGATCTTTAAAAAAAAAAAAAAGAATTTTGCCTTAGACAATGGCGAGTCCACTGAGAAACATGCTTCAATCCCATACGATCCTTGGCCGTCTCTTCGGCTTGCAAGAAGAAAGTGTCGTTTAATTTCACACTCAAGTAATCCTTTAACAGTTTTCTTTCAAACTGAATATAAAAGGCTAACATTATTAATTCCCTAATTAAATAAAATAAGTCATAAAGAGATGTCTTCAGCCGCTGACAGTTAGAAATAAGATTTTTTTTTCCAGAGCAGACAAAGCCAAATTCTAATCAGAAATGATAAATTACCCTTTATTTTATTTTTTTTTTCCTTTTCATTTTTGTACTCTCAAAGTCTGTTTTGTTTGGACTTGAAACAAGTTTTGAGGAATGCAATTTGTCCATCAGAGCTTGCAATATATTTTAAAGCAATAAAACAGAACAATTAGCAGCACAACTAGTATTTAAAGGGCCACTTAACCAAAAAAAAAAAAATCTAATTTAAACACATTGCTCTATTAAGACTCAATTGTTCTTGGTGCTCTAAAAGCCCTGTGTTGTAAGTATAAGATTTTCCCACAAAGTCTGTAGAACTGTGATCTCCAACCAGTGGCTCATGAACAACATGTTGCTCCTCACCAATTCCTTGGATGTTGCTCCCAGTGGCCTCAAAGTAGGTGTTTATTTTTAATTTCCTGGCTTGGAGACAAGATTTGGTTGCATAAAAACCATTTATATAGCTCTCTGTAGGTTGCCAGTCCACATATGAGCTACCAAATAGCCAGTCACAGCCCTTACATTATTTGGCACCACCCAGGAACTTATTTCATGCTTGTATTGCTCCCCAACTGTTTTTTGAATGTGGCTCATGGGTAAAAAAAGATTGGGGTGCCCCGTTGTAGAGAATATGCATTTATTTATTTTTTGCCATGTGTAGCAAGACCCCCTTCATCACCTCGGGTTCCCTTTCACTTTATCATCTGTCAAATTACTATGCACTGGCAACATGGCGCCCCAGCAGATGAAACATACAGACCTGCCTGATCCCCGATCCAACATCCAAAGTACAGTGATATCAGTGGGTATTGATCGGCATGCTCACAATCTGCTCCTTCTCTTAAAGTTTTAGAGAACAATGATGGAAGGTATTGTAATGTCCTGCCTCTGCCTCTGCACTGTGTAAGCAGACTGCAAAGAGTCTAGTTCCTTTGTTATCCTGGCCTTTCAAGTAGGCATGGCTTGTTTCAGCTGCTATTAATCGGGCCACATATGCTCAGCTATCAGTCTGCCTTTAAAACTCCCTGACACTTTCCTGGTCCTGCCACTTGTGTTGACTTTCTGGTGTTGACCCGAGCTTGTTCCTGACTTCGAGGTTGGTTTTCATCAGGTTCTGAAATTGCTACGTCCAGGTCTGTCCTTACCGGCTCCTTCGCTGCAGTATATGTTTGGCCTGTTCCTGTGGAAGTACTGGATTCTTGTATGCTAAATCCTGATGGCACCCGAGTAACTGAGGGCCAGGCTCGAAGCCAAAGGTGGCTGTTATAGGCAGAAGAGCAGTGATCCCCAACCAGTAGCTCATGAGCAACATGTTACTCACCAGCCCCTTGGATGTTGCTCTCTGTGGCCTCAAAGCAGCTGCTTATTTATGAATTCCTGGTTTTTAGGCAAGTTTTGGTTGTATCAAAACCAGGTGTACTGCCAAACAGAGCCTCCTTTGGGCTGTCAGTCCACATAGGGGCTACCAAATAGCCAATCACAGCCCTTACTTGGCATTCACTGGAATTTTTTCATGCTTGTGTTGCTCCCCAACTCTTTTTGCATTTGAATGTGGCTCACGGGTAAAAAAGGTTGGGGACCCCTGCAGAAGAGCATGCCAAGACAGGAATCCAGATACTCCCTGGGGTTTGGGTTTGCCATAAATGGTATGTATGTATAGTATATAAACTTTTCCAACGCTTGAGGAAAGTTTACAGTTATTTGCTTTGCTACAAACCAATGCTTTCTGTAGGGTCAGGAAACCTCATTTATGTTTGGTAAAGTCATATGTGCATGGAAAAAATGGCCCCATCTATGATCATTTCATTATTTGAGATATTATTTGGGTAAGATCCTAAACTTTACATCCTCTAGCCATGAATATTACTGCATTTGCTGAGCAGTGAGGAATCATGGCCTGTGTGCTAAATGTCTCATAATGATATTGACTGAGCACTAAGGAGATGTGCATTTGTAATCATTTGTAACCCTTAGTTTTCTAGAACTTGGATTTGGAATCCTTAATCTGTAGAGTAAATGAGGACACCTTACTTATATTTAGGTGTGTTTCACATCTTGGGTAACTACATAATGATAATGCTAAACATAACATTTTGCCCATTGAAAGAACTTTTTTAAGCAACTTTCCAGTATGCACCAACTACATATTTTTAGTTATTTGATATGTAAATGCTGCTTACTTCATGAAGTAAGCGATGTATCGGTACAGCGAATGTGCCAAAAGTCACTGAAATTGCAGAAGCGTCAGAAGAAGACCCAAAGATTAATGCAGAGAAGAAGATGGCGCATGTTAACTCTGATGTGCTGAATCTGCAATGAGGGGTAAGTAAAGATTTAGGGGGATTTACCAAGGGTAACACCTAGGCTGGGGGTGGGAGCGGGGAGGGGGGTCTATGTAGGGTAGGGGATTTTAATATAAAGAGTTTGGTTCTCTTTTAAGACTGGCAGTTGGAAACAGGTTATAAGATTGTGTGGCGAGCAAGCTAGCGGTAAGACTATATATAGTAAGACTATAATACAACTGTACCAAGTTGAGGATGCAGTATACTCTGTGTACATTCCTGGCTGTCAATTAAAGGTTCCTTCCCATGTTATTAATTGAAGAGGTGTCTCGGCTATAATAGCGCATTTGCTTCTAGTATGTAGGTGCAAGAACTAGGTGTGTTAATGAATGTTAAATCACACCGTTTAATGTTGTTTATCTAGCTTCATGCCTACCTTCGCTGTTTTGCACCCTCGTGCTCTTGTTGCTCTCACACTGTGCAAGCATTAAGACGAGAGGCTGCAATCAGCAGTATCAGATCAGTGTTGAGGTTTTGTTTTAAACAACCAACCTCTCAACCTTTTTTTAAATGTTATGTCAAGAAACCCTTCATTTAGAGGCTCATAGCTGCTCAGGCTTGCACCAACAGTCCCATTTATGTAGAGGATATCCATGCCATGCTGCCTCTGGATGGCAGAACCCCTAATATGAGCTGCCCACTCCCTGGTGTAGATTCATGTTGGCAGTGGGCACAGTTATACTGGGAAAACAAAGTTCACTGTGGATTAAAATGCTTGGTGATTTAAGCAAGGTTTTTGCATTCTGAATGATGAATGAACCCTATAATCTTCACAATCCCTCTTTATTGGAGGCAAAACAATCCTATTGGGTTTATTTAATGTTTAAATTATGTTTTTGTAGACGTGAGGCATGAAGATCCAAATTATGGAAAGATCCATTATCCGAAAAACCCCAGGTCCCGTGCATTCTGGATAACAGGCCCCATAATAACTGGTCCCATACCTGTATAAGGTGTTCGACCTTCATTGAATTCCTCATCAGGAGTTTTTATAGGAGAAATTATAAGGCTGCTTTTTTTTTTTTTTTGATTTTTCGGCCAGGTCTTGTTGTAGAAGTGAAGTTTTTTTTAATTTTGCCAATGTTTGCATAAGTAAAATGTCTATGGCACTTTCTTAGCTAGCGTTTGACTAAACACACAATTTATGTAATATTGACTGACACAATAGTGCTGCCTCTAAATGTAGGGATTTTTGACATAACATTTCCAATAGTTCGTTAATTACTGATCTGATACTACTGATTGAACTTGTTCTTCTCTGTGCTCTTTAGAGTATAAAGAGAGTGAGACACAAGGAAGCCTCACCCCCTGCTACTTTGAAGCACACAAAAGAGATTGCAGGCAAAAACTGTTTGCCAATCTAAAATCCTTTTATTTTAAAGGAAATGTAAAACTTCTAAACAAATGAATGTAAAATTCTTCTAATCACTTTAGCAATTTACATTTTTTTCTGGTTTATAAGATGTTTTTAAACTGCTATTGTAACGAATTTGAGACAACAGCACCACCTGCTGTTCATTTTGGCCAACTAGCTACAGTGTGCTGAAAATTAATTTCATGAGAAAAGAGACGTCTTGTGATGTTACTCTACTTAAAACTGACAAACACTTTTCTGCTCACTAACTTCATTTTCTTAGCAGAGCAACACAAGACATGATCACGTGTACACTGTACAAACTGCAACTTGATTAACACAATCAATGTGACCTTGATAATTACATTGTGTCGAAGTGTCCCCAATTTTACTGATGGTCCGGTAATCTGAAACCATTAATCTCAATGGGTGACATTAGCCTAATAGGAGAGATCTCAGATTTCTATACAAGATCAATCTGCTTGCTTAGAAACCAGATCCAGCTGCTGGAGAAGGCCCATAAAGATTGCATCAGTTGACTCATTTCTTTGAAGGGAAACTAGACAGTTCCATTTTTTTGCAGAATAATTAATTAGTAAATTATGGCGTTTCCTGTTCTCTAGAAGAGAACCCTTTTAATCTATTACTTGTCAAAGACCCCAACACCCTATCTGCAAACAGCTATTAGAGTGCGGTAATGCAACTCTCTGTTTAAGTCTCTGGGACTCATTTCCAAAACAGGTGGTAAATCTCATTGGTCCATGTACTCTCTGGCCAACATCAGAACAAGATAACTGTTGCAATCTGCAGTACACGTTGACTGTTATACTCTATTTGTACTACTAGTTGCTATGTGGAGTAGTGGGCGAATTTGGGCAGTATTGCTTTGCCGGAAAATTAGAAAATTTCCTGTGAAATTTGCGAAACAGCGAAAATTTTTTGAAGCGGCGCCAGCATCTCATTTTTGACAGTGGCGTCCAAAAAATGGACGCCGGCGTCAAATATGAGATGCTAGCGCCGTTTCATGAATTTTTTGCTGTTTCGCAAATTTTATGGTAAATTTATTTTTTTGCATATTCCCCGGTGAAAATGCACCGGCGTCCAAAAAAATTTTTCTCCATCGAATTTTTGCGGCCGTTTTGTGGATTTATTCACCAGCGGCGAATCGCAGGAATTCGCTGCAAATTCGCGCCTGCTGAATAATTTTGCCCATCACTAATGTAGAGGCCTGTTTGTCAAAAGTCGGATTTTAGTGGTTTTAGAGGTTTCTGAAACCACAACTAAACTCAGTTTCTCTAAAACTACGAATGTCATGAAATTCTTTTGGAAAACCGAACCTGGTTAGGGTAAGAAGAGCTGAAAGAAGTCAAAAAGCCTTTCACAAGCAATTGAATGCAGAGTGATTGAGAGATGAGAGATTTCACATGAAATTTATAAAAAGAGCAAAATAAAAAAAGTACGAACAGAAAATAACCTTGAACAATGTGCTAAAAAAAGGAAAACCTTGAAAACCTCGAAAACTTTGATTTTGTCAGACGATTCCCAGCAAATAAAAATGAAAACCCTCTAAAAGTCTGAATTGATATAAAATGGTCCAATAGCATAAGTGCAGCTCCCATTGACTTCTATAAGACCTCAATGACTTTTACCTGGCAAAATTTTGTATTAGTGTTTTTTTGCGGTTTTTACACTTAATGAATCTCAAATTTTTAGAGCTTTTAAAGGAGAAGGAAAGGCTAAAATTAAGTAAGCTTTATCAGAAAGGTCTATATAAATACACCAGTAAACCCTCAAAGTAATGCTGCTCTGAGTCCTCTGTCAAAAGAAATACTGCATTTCTTTCCTTATATTGTGTATACATGGGCTTCTGTATCAGACTTCCTGTTTTCAGCATAAACCTCCAGGGCAGGGCTTGAGCATGCTCAGTTTGTTCCTCTCTCCCTCCCTCCTCCCATCCCCACTGTAATCTGAGCTCAGAGCTGTGAGCAGGGAGAGACTCAGGCAGGAAGTGATGTCACACCAAGCTTATATGGCAGCTTGTATCCTAAACAAACAGAGACAATGTCTAGAGCTGTTTACTCAGGTATGGTAAAGCATTCTGCAGAATAAATATAGCGTTCTAGCTTGCACTATTGTGGCTAATCTGTTGGCAATAAACTGTCTTGGTGCTTTCCTTCTCCTTTAATAGGGCAAAATCACAGGACAGTGTACTCACTCACATCATCCTTACTGAGTCCTTATATGTTTCAATGTAAACGTTCTTCCTAATAAGTGTTTAGGTTTCAAACTGTTGCCGAATGGTTGGTTTGGAACTGCACTTTCCTGTTTGACAACATTATGATCTGGTCCTACATGTCCAGAGTATTTTGACTTATATTCCTGATGATATTGAATCATCCTTCCAAGTCCTACCCGAAGGCATGGGCTCCATTGTCCAAGTGTCTCAGGCACCGCCCGTGGTCCTGATGCATCACTAGTGGCCATGTGGAGAGATGTAACAAACTTGCCATTAACTGAGCTTGCTGCATGTGTACAAATGAAGTGGCAGTAAGTGTAGGGTGACAATTGCTCTTTACAAACGGGTAAAGCTTGGAGCAACATTGTGCAACACTAACTTACCTTAGTAGGTGCCCCAGATTTGCTGGTGGAATTCCCATTGACTTGCAAGGACCATTTGATCTTGGACACAAAAGTACCAGTGACCAATGTTCCCTCGAAGATGTGAGTTCATTTGCATGCATACAAATTTTGAAACCAGCGTACACAACAAATTGTGGTGCACACACAAAATTATGTATCAATGACCTGAGCCATTAAAAACTGTGCACATAAACTTTAAAATGTGTGCACAAAATAATTTTTTGTGGACACAACCAAGCAGGAATTAGAGGGAACATTACCAGAGACGTAGACAAAGATCTGTTAGAAGCCAGAATGCCTTGTGCATATTGCATAAATATGAGAATCAACATGGAATGTGCAAAAATAGTGGGGGGCATGGCAATTGGCACTGTGCATTTTTGACTTCCATCAGTTGATCTTATTCACTTGAACATCTTCATTGAACTCTCTCAATGAGGAAAGTCCTATGATTCTATGTGTATCACTTTATGGGCCAGATTCAAAAAGTTATCTCATGGTTTATTACATGAAAAGTCATGGATGAGATTCAATTTGAGGAGAAAAAACATTTCTCCTAATTCAGTTCCATTTTTTTCCCATAGACTTCAATGGAGTTTTCATGTGATAAACCGTAAGATTAGTTTTTCTGAATAGAATTGCATCTCAAATTGAATCTCATCCATGGCTTTTCACATGATAAATCTTTTTCTCTCAGAATTGAATCTGGCCCAATATTGGATTCCATGAAGTCAGAGTCTCAAGCAGGGGACTAGTCTAAAAAAATAAATGGTAATTGACATTTCATGAGGGCATGTTTTCCTTAAAAGGCAGCAATTCATATAAGCATTGAATTATGAACATCATAAACAATCTCATCTATACTATTATGTTAATTGGTTAGTGTCTAGGAAACTATTTGGTGTCACCTCCCTCTTCTGATCATCATATGTTTTGGGCTGATTAAACACATGGCCATCATCCTCTTTAGGTCTGTCTATACTGTTGCCCTCATTTGGCATATGACTAACAAGATCTTTGGAGGCAAGAGTGGCCTTTATATCATGAACAAAATCCACAAGACCAATTTCTGACTTGAGGAACTTATAGACACCCAAAACAAAACCCACAAGACCAATTTCTGACTTGAGGAACTTATAGACACCCAAAACAAAACCCACAAGACCAATTTCTGACTTGAGGAACTACCTGAGAGACCAATAGACAACCAGGTTAACCTCAGTGGCTATTAGTTCCACAAGTCAGATGTTGGTCTTTTGGTTTTTTTCATGAAATACCATCATAAAGTAAACTCATACATCAATCCCAGAAGTTCCTGTCAGTCTTCAGTGTTCAGTTCTTCTACTGAAACTATCTTAATACTACTAATTATTAAAGGATAACTAAACCCCCAAACTAATGAAAACCCCTACCCTCCATAGTCCCCCTCCCTGTTCCCACCGCACAGGTGTTAATACCTGTAAACGCCCCTAAGTCTTTAATTACACCTCAATGCAGAGTAAGCCCAGCGGATCGCACAGGCGCCCTCTTCACCACTTTGTGAATCTTCAGGTCCCTTCGGCAATTTCCGTGGCTGTTGGCGCATGTGTAGTTGTTCGGGACCGAAAACTGTGCATGTGCCTATACCTGCTTACTTACTGAAGACTCCCGCAGCGGTGAAAATGGCGCCCATGAGCTCTGCTGTGCTAAATCTGCATCGAGGGGTAATTAAAGACTTAGGGGCATTTACAGGTATTAACACCTGTGCAGGGGGGACAGGGAGGGGGGATTTTGGAGGGTAGGGGGTTTTCATTAGTTTCGGGGTTTAGTTCTCCTTTAAGTTACAGCTTTGGATTTTTGGCCAAGAGAAATGATTTCAGACTGAAGAAACAATACACAAAGTACATTTTCAGTAAAGTTTATTCACAGGTTTGGCTTTGTTGAATGTAGTATGCACCACATATACTTTAAGATGAGGACATTTCCTATAATGAAAACCTCACTCTCCCCTCTAACAGTCTGAAGCAAGAAATGTATTGGTTGATTACCAATCTTTGCTACAGTTTCAAGATTTAAGTTCATTGGCGTGAACTTTTTTTCTTGTTTTTTTTTTTTTTAAATGGCTTACACAATGGAAGTAAATGAGATTTTTTTTCTCAACTAGTGTACTACTGAAAAGCTAAATTTTATTGATGCTCTCTTGAGAAAATGGTGTTTGGAGTTTGAGCAAAACAAAGACATTATCAGTCACCTATGTCACCATCTACGCAGAAGGAAACCATGGAATCAATTCAGAGAATGCCCTATGCAAAAGATTTGTACATAGATCCCCGTCATAAAGAAAACTTTAAATAAGATTTATATTTATTTGGTTATAGAAATCCCTTAAACATCAACACTTGAAATATTTTATTTCAATTTATTTTTTTTGTGAAAAAATTGAACACTTTCCTATAAAGCAATGCAATTCTTAAACACCAGCATGCCTTGTGCTTTACTGTTAACCCTCTGAGTGTTTCCCCTGTTGCCCAGGCAAAATGATATTATGTAATATAATGAAAACACCTTACAGAATTATAATATTGTATTTTCTTACACTGAAAATCTTACTTTTTTTTTTAAAAAAAAAAAAATTAAGGTTACATAATATATGTTCCTCCCATTAAACTAAGTCCACCCCTCTAGTACATGTGGGGCCATTAAACACACTATAAATCTTGAGGATTGGGCTCTCATTAGTAGTGATGGGCGAATTTATTCGCCATGTGTGAATTTGCGGCGAATTCCTGCGTTTCGCCGCCAGCGAATAAATTCACAAAACTGCAGCGAAAATTCGTCGGCGACCAAAAAACGGATGCCGTCGTCCAAAATGAGACGCCAGAGGTGTTTCATGAATTTTTCACCGATTTGCGGATTTTTTGGGAAATTTGCTAATTTTTCTGCGAAACGGGACAAATTCGCCCATAACTGCTTATTAGGTCTGCTCTTCATTTAAGCTCTCTACAAGAACTATAAGGTCTGCCCCCCTTATTGTTACACCACACTTCGGTTCGTTCCCACAACCTACCCTATATAAAATGAACTGGCTAAAGAATTTACATGGAAGAAATATACTGTGAGTATCAAAATCCCTAATACCAAATTAAATGAAAACCCCATGTCTTTCAAAAGTGTTACTGTAATAACGTATGAATAGGGAGATAATTTCTTCAGACATAGACACAACCAGTCATCAGGTCCCAAAGCCCAATTTTTTAAGAGTCATGGTCAAGCCAGTTTTAGAGAAGAGACGATCTGTACATCAGTCAGGAACCCCAGTGGGAATTCTTCACTGTAAGGCAGTGGTCCCTAACTAGTGGTTCGTGAGCAACATGTTGCTAACTAAACCCTGGGATGTAGCTCCGAGTGGCCTCAAGGCAGGAGCTTATTTTTTAATTGCAGGCTTGGAGGCAAGTTGTGGATGCATCAAAACAGATGTATTGTCAAACAGAGCCTCCTGTAGGATGTCAGTCCTCATAGGGGCTACCAATAGTCAGTCACAGCCCATAATTGGTATCCCCAGGAACTTTTTGCATGCTTGTGTTGCTCCCCAACTTTTATTTACATTTGAATGTTGGGGGATCCCTGTTCAAAGGCCTCCAAAAGTCACTAGGTCTGCAGTATTGCTAAACCTTAATTCTCAGAAAGACAGAAGCCTAGGCTGTTCATTTCCACACTTGAGGAGTTTAGACATTTGAAAAGAAAAAGGACACAAAGTATTGCTTTCAAATGAAACTGATAATTTCCAACATGCTTTTCTAGTAGAACATTACATTTTATTTCACGGATATCAGAAATAAAGATGAATTCATGAAATAATGATTATATGTCAAAGGCAATATCTTCCTAAGAATTAAATGTTTATTCATTCTTTATCTTGAATAACTTGAAGGACATACAGTACCTTATAATCAGGGGCGGATTTACATAGCAGGCACCCCTTGGACCGCTGATGTTCATCACCCCGTCCCCTCCCTTTTATTCGTGGACATTTTCATCATCAGGACCGGAGCAATTGGGATTGGCGCACAGGAAATTAAAAAACGATTGTATCTTCTGTGCATATCTAGGGGCTCATTTACTTTGCCCGAGTGAAGGAATAGAGGGAAAAAAATTTGAATTTCGAATGTTTTTTTTGGCCACTTCGACCATCGAATGGGCTACTTCAACCTTCGAGTATGACCTTCGACTTTGAATCGAACAATGCGAACTAAAAATCGTTTGACTATTCGATAGTCGAAGTACTGTCTCTTTAAAAAATTCTTCGACCCCCTAGTTCGCCACCTAAAACCTACCGAGGCCAATGTTAGCCTATGGGGAAGGTCCCCATAGGCTTCCTAACAATTTTATGATCGAAGGAACATCCTTCGATCGATGGATTAAAATCCCTCGAATCGTTCGATTCGAAGGATTTAATCGTTCGATCGAACGATTATTCCTTCGATCGTTTGATTGTAGGAATAGCGGTAAATCCTTTGACTTCGATATTCAAAGTCGAAGGATTTTACTTCGACCCTAGGTAAATGTGCCCCCAAGTGTTTCTGAACCAATGTGGGTGTGGTTGGGCAACATGCCGCCCCCTAAAATCCTGCCGCCCTAGGGTGGGGCCATGGTGGCTTTTCCACAAATCCAGGCCTGATTATAATGCTCTGCTTTATGTATGAATGAGGATACCTTGAGTGTTAGAAGACTTTGGTAGAACCTCACCATCTAGTAGCCATAAACTGAAGGTACTGTTCCTAGCAGAGGTAAGCAGTATAAGTTTATAGGTAAAAGCAATACGTTGTGCATTAGTTAAGCCATGCTCTAATACTTTACCGTCTATTAGAGGGAATTATTATAAAGTACATTTTGCTAAAAAAAATTGGTAGAATTTTGCCGTAACTTTACAACATTTGTAAAGTGCTTGTGTGGTTCCTTCCTACCCAATCTCAATTTCCAGTCCTGCAAATTAACTTCCCGTGTTTTCTGTAAAATTTAAAATGGTCTTCAAAAATGAGGCGCAACATCTCATCAGTCATTCAGGAATGTCCAAGTTTCCTGAAAACACTCAGAGGGCTAACATTTGCTAACATGAATGTTGCATACCCGAGCTCAACAGATGAAATAAACATTCATTGCCCATGTTTTCCTTTTTTTTGTTGTACAAAAATCAAAAATAGGCTTAACCCTTCAAGGATCACGTTAGCAGTTGCTTGTCAACTGAACAGAGAACATGGGTCACTTTTGTCTTTGATCTTCAGCATTATCATGTTCTACATACTGTACACTGAAAATCAATACAACATAAACCTTTTTGTGAAAAATGATGGAATGTTTTGTGGGTCTAAGAACCATGTATTTATATCTATATGTATATATTATTTCTAAGTATTGTGCACTTTTGTACTTTCCTTACACTCTTGCACAAAGCAATTGTGTATTGAATTGGCAATCTAGAAATACTGTATAAAATTATCCTTAAATTAAAATTTAATTTAATTTTCATAAATAAAAAGTAGTCATTTTAGAAGAGTCTTCTAAATATGGTCATCAGAAACCCACATTGGCCTGTAACTCTACTTAATTCACTGTGAACGTATAGAAGGAACTAAATGAAACTCTCAGGATATTTTGTACCTCCCATAAAAGGTCCTTGCAAATCACATGATGCAGGATGCCCCTTTTAGAGATGTAATTAATAAGTTGCAGGCCTCTCATTAGGTCCCCCTTGGAAATAAATCTTTAAACGCCACTTGAATGCCTGTATGTACATTATGACATGTATTTACAAACTAGGTTAATCAACAATGTGCCCAATATTATAATTAAAAGACTCTTTTGCACATATATTTTTTTTTTTAAATTGTGTACCCTTTTAGTATAACAGACTTTTCTTTACAATTCATTCACAATATGTTCTCTTAATCACACCTAAAAACATTAGCGGATTTTTTATTTCCTCCAAATGTCCATGTTCGATATCTAGATGGTTGTCATTCTTGGAGGCTTGGAGGGTTAAGCCCATACTTATATACTTTTATACTATACAATTTTCCTAAAAGGGTGAATTAGGTGAGCGAACAGTCTCAGATGAGCTTGGTGAATAGTCCTCCGACTCTGAATTGAATTCCGGTGCAGCTTGCTGTGACCCATATCTGTACCTCACATCCTGGTTGCGTCTTCGTCTGAAAACCTGCCTCTCCTTATCAAGAGCGGTGGTCTGGCAGGGGCATAAAATAAAGAACGAGTTCAGTAAATTTTTGATTTTCATCTTTCACAATTAGAGAGCACAGCAGAAAATACATTGTTTGGAAAGTACATGTCCACTAAACTTGACTTCTCCTGTGTCCGTGAGTGTGATGCCATCTGGATACTAACCATTCAAATTCAAAAATGTATCAGAAATATAACCATAAAATATACAAAGCACAAACAATGTATTTTCATATATAATGTTTTTCACATGTGATGATGAAGGGTACAATCTGGTTAACTGAATTATGAAAGATGACAACTGAATAAAGGGCTGAAGCACATGCTTAGACAACATATGGTAAGCATGATATTGACAGTCACAATGGCTTCAAGCAGCAATTTTCTTTATTCTTATTATTAAATAAGGAAAAAATAAAAAAAAAGAGACATATCGCCACCCAAGGTTACAACACAAATGACTAAACTAGGGCTGCAATATCTGGTTATGCCGAATTAATAATACTAGTGTTGTTGATATTGAAACCATGAGTATCAGACGCCTACTGTTAAACCCGTATATGCTGCTTTTATTCTTACCTTATGTCATTCTAGTGCAAACCCAATTAATCACTCTTATCTGTTTTGACTAAACAGTAGATTATATTATGTACAGTGAATGAAGTGCTAAATCTAATGGCAAGGGTTTAAATATACTGTAAATACAAGCTGACTATCTTCTAGGCTGTAGGAATGAGGAGAAACATTCTCCACTGGTCCCATAATGTTAATCTATATTTCATAATTTATAATCACAGTATTTATAGTTATCAACATTTATACTGTTTATAATGTGTAGATTTTACTGGTACAATTATGGTTTATTCCAAGTCTGGTCACACAACAAAGTCTAGATGCTTCCCATTTATGAACACAAGGTGACACCAACACAGAAGGTGATAATGCATTTTAGAGCAGGTGTTAAGTTCAGGGCTCCCTTGTGCCCATAAAAACTAAATAAGCCCTAAGGTGTTACGGGAAAGATTGCTAACAAAGCACCAGCCTGGTTTTTAGAGAAGTGGGGGTATATACTGTATATTAGAAAGAGTTTTTAAGAGTTCTTGGACAACCATCTGAGCAACCAGCAACTGAACATTTCCACTGATATTAACATAGAGTTTCAACCCCAAAATAGTTTGGCTGTGGCCCTTTACTGGTAATTTAAGTGCTTGTTTTAATACCTTATCAGAGTATTTTTATTCAAGAGCATTTAAAAATGATTAAAGGGGAACTATCGCAAAAATGGAAATTTAATATAAGCTTCAGCATACTGAAATAAGAAGTTTTCTAAATATAATGAATTGAAAATTCTGTACCGTTTCTGAAATAATCAAGTTGTTCTTCACTATACCACTCTCAGTATCTGTTTCTCCTCATTCTCTCTTCATGCAGGAGTTGGGACCCAGATATTCATTGACAGTTAGATCCAAAATATCTTATAGGGGGGCTCCTTTTGCCTAGAAGATGTATTAGAGCTCACTCTAATAAAATCACCAGCTATCATGTCTCTCTACATGCAGTTATTTTATTAGATTTTGTTTGTACTGGAATCAGTTATTTAAGTGAGCTCTAATTCATCTGCTAGGAAAGGAAGCCCCCCCTATAAGATATATTGGATCTAACTGTCATTAAATATCTGACACCCAAATGCTGCATGAAGAGAGAATGAAGAGAAACAGATAGTGAAGATAAACTTGATTATTTTAGAAACGGTGCAAAATATTAAATTGATTGTATTTAGATAATAATGTAAGTATACCGGTAAGTTTCTTTTTTCCATATGATGAAGCTTATATCAAAGAAGAAGGAAAGTCTGTTTGCACTTGGGGGTGCCAAATGTTAGGTACCCCCAAGTGATTGTATTGACTTACCTGAAAACCGTGGCCGGTGCTCCTATCGGCAGAAACTGCAACGGCTCGGGGTTATTCCAGCGAGCACCACGGAGCGATCTGCTTCCTCTTTCATAAGGCAGTTGTGCAAGCACAGTTGAATGAAAAGCCGAATTTTAACTAAAAAGTTGGCTATTTCGTTCTACTGCGCAAGCGTTTGCCCGGGGAAATTTGAAGAAAGATCACGCCTGAAGAGGATTGCTCTGTGGTACTCGCTATAATAACCCCAGGCTGGCCAATAGGAGCACCGGCTCGGGGTTTCAGATAAGTCATTACAATCACTTGGGGGTCCCTAACATTTGGCACTCCCAAGTGCAGACAGACTTTCTTTCTCCTTTAAATCTTCATTTTCATTTCAAATACAGACTGCTGCTCCATCTGAGGACAATGCAGAAGTAAATTTCCCTTAGAAAATAAAAATGATCTTGCAAGAGGTGCTAAGAAATGGCTGGTCTGTTGAGAGGCTTCATTCCATAACCATATACTAGTCAGAGATTTTATGGGTAATCCTAAGAAACTTTTTCAGCAATACACAACCATCTACACTATGTTAAATCAGATATTGATAAACTTGATAAGACTTTCAAAGGAATTTTAACTGAAAGGGCAAAATACAGAGTCACTAATGCTGAATACATTTGATATTCTTTAGTACGAGACATATCCTGTATAGTTTTTTCCACTGTAACAAAGCAAATGCCGGTTGCTTAATATGTATTATTATCCATGTATTCACCATGTGGAAAAGATTGGAGTGTATTTATCAAAAAGTGAAAATAACAAGTGCTGTTTATACCCTGTATCAAGTGCTGACTGATCCCCAAAACATGACGTATGTAGAGATGAGTGTGTATATAAAGGATTTGTAGTGTAAGTCTTCCTGCCACATTTTCATTTTGGGATTTCTATGCATATAATTCTCTACTCAACTCTCAGGTTGTTCCCCAGATCTCATTTGAACAGCGAGTGCTAGCTTTCTAGAGTGCATTCAGGCACTGGCACTCACAGAGTGATCATAATAATCGCTGATCATTCTTGACTTGATGACTCTGAATAAGCCAGTGCTAAAAATAAAAGTATAGTGAAACCTCAATTTTATATCCCCTATTAACATAGTTAAGTTGGGTTGAAAAAAGACCAAAGTCCATCAGTTCAACCCCTCCAAATGAAACCCAGCTTCCATACATATATACACTCACACCGACCCCTCCATACACCAATATCTATACTAATTGTACATTTTATTATCAAAATAGATTTGGATACTATGTTTGCCCAAGAAACCATCCAAGCCAAGAATCAGCCACTATAATATCACCCAGCAGCAGGGAATTCCACAACCTCACTGTCCTCATTGCTTCACATTAAAGTTATTTTCCTCTAGTCTAAAGAGTTGGCCTCTTTGTAATTATTTCTCATTGTAAGTTTTCTCTCATGTTACACAGTATTTTTGTTGCCCCATCATAAGGCATTTCACAGTAATCTCCCCTAATAATAAATTCCCACTGTTCTCACTAAAAATAACAACAAAGGGTATTGAAATAACAGATACGTGCTTCTCCTCTAACCAGCTGATGAAAAAGGCTCCAAATCTTTCTAGAAACAATGAGTTGTATCTGTCAGTTAATTCTACAGTTCTATGTGCTTTCTTCTAAAATTTGAAAATAAATAGGATACTAGAGAAATCGTTGACTTCAAACATAATAACACAATATAATCATGTTAAACCTTGCACAACATTTCCCCAATCAAAAGTACAGTAACCCAACTTGGACAACCTGCCTTTCTCTTTCATGTCCATATTCATTTACTCAACCTTCTCTGGACTCTTTGGTTCCAATATGTACAAATTGACAACTAAACCTCAAGAGGCCCATTTGTCAACATATCGATTTTAGTGGTTTTAGAGAAATCCCAATGTTAGTAAATAGGCCCCCAAATTACGCTGCAGATTCAAGTTGAGACCTTACCAGTCATACTTACAAAGTAGACAAAGCCTTTGTCTTCTCATTGATTACATGTATGTCTGACTGTCTAAGTCAATTTTAATACCCTAAATAATAACTGAGTAACTTACTATTTATTAAGTGTAGTACTCATACTCCCACTAGCAGCTAAGTGAAGTGTAGTACTATGGTATGTAAGTGACAAACGCCTAGCCACCAATGTAATAAACTCCATTACATTATCCTTCCCTAGCAAGATCCAACTTAGATTGTTAAAATCCTTGAGAATTACTCAACCATATTTCTTTGGTTTAACATAAATAACATATAACTAGTATTAGTAATGTACGATACCCAAGCTTCTTGAATGCATTTGCTCTTTATGCTACAACTTAAAGTAACTTTTTAAACTAACTCAGCCTGTTGGAACAATTTCATATGGTCTCTCTAGTAACTTACTTGTGTGGACATTTTGGTTAAGGGTATTTCTGTGGTTTTGCCATTGCCTGTTTCCTCCTTCTGTCTAAGCTGAGAGCAAGAATTGAGCAGGCCAGTCTTACCTGCCATGTTTTAATAAATGTACCAGAAGCTCCTGTGTTTGTCTAACTGCTTCACTGGAACTAACACAGTAGAACCATTTAACCCACTGCTAGCCAGGCAGTTTATCATAGTCTCCATGTTGACCCAACAAGGAATTTGGGCATTCAACTCTTTTGCGATCACTTTGCAAGACTAAGACTGTGCACATGCTCAGTGTGGTCTGGGTTGCTTAGGGATCGTCATAAACAAAGCTGATTGAGTTCTGCATGGCTGGAAAGTAAGGTGGGGGCTCCCCCTGCTGTTCATAAGTATGATTGTTTCCCTGCTCAGCAGTTAGGGACCATCTGACAATTCCTATCCACAGCAGTAAATGAAGGGAGAATTTCACTGCATACAGTCAGGTTTCTTATAAAAACGGTACACATTTTTTAATTAAAGTATATTGGAGATAGGTTTCTTTTTCATTAAAGAAAGTAAAAATTGGATTTTATTTTTTTGACTTTGCATGCCCTTTAATGATATCTTAGCTGGGGTTATGTACAAGTAACACAGAAAAAGGAAGTCATTGTTAAAAAAATAATTTGATCAAAACATAGTCTATGGGAGATGGCCTTCCCCTAATTTAGAACTTTCTGGATAACAGGTTTCTATCCTATAACTGTAAAAGCCAAAGACTGTATCCATTTGGTTTATTGCAATGTGTATAATATATCTTGAAATTTGGAAAAGGAGGCAGCTTTTCTGACAGCACACTATTTAGAGGACAGTCTCCAGAGTGTTAAAAGCATTATTGTTCATAAACCGTAAGGGTAGTGAAGGAGATGGATAAATAGAAGGGATTATGATTAGGTCACTTATATAAAGCCTCTGCCAGCATTGTTCTTTCATGCTACATTGAGTTAACAGTGTCATGGCAGTATCATCTCTATGTCGGGCAAAAGTTGAAAATGGTTATTTCAAGATTTAAAATCCCAGCAAACCCAACCATTTAAATAGCTCATTTGTATTTTTCTCCGAATATTGACATGGGATCTCAATGCGAGGCTCAGTTTTCATATAAATCCAGGCGTGAACTGGGATGAGCCAAATCCCTTCTGGCTGTTTGGATTCAGATTTAAATCAGATCCTTTGGGGTCACCGTACATCTCTTTGCTATTGCTGGGAGCGGAGCTGGACTCAGAAATGAGCCGTTGTTTTCTTCACCACGTTAACCCTGAGAGGCTGAAATTTACTGCTAGGTTGTTATAGAAAAAAACAACATTTTTCCTGTGTGCATGTTAATTCCACTAACACGGGCTCTGCTTTGAATGGCATGTCCAGCAGGATTTGCGGCTGCTAAATATTACATTAACCACATTCTTTTCTCACAAAGCGGCCCTGAATATGATTTTATTCCATGAAATGGCAATGCCTGCTAAAGGGACAGATGCACAAGCGCCGAGCAGCATTAATGCACCATTTGCAACTAAACCCATCAATCCAATGGCTGTTAATAGAGATTTCACATATTCCCACTGTGTCACTGCTGTGAAAAATAACACCAAAAAATGTGCTAATTAAAAATCGTAAGCGTTGCAGCCTCTAAAGCACAAGCACATCCATTAATGTATTATTTATGAAAGAGTAAACTATGGCATGCATGCAGGTGCAGTAAGTATATTCTCCTGGTGCCTCGGCACTGTTCAGAATCATTTTCATCAACATTACAGCAAGCACAAACATGCCCTACATCTATCTATCGTCTGGGTATTTATAAAAGAGATATAGGTAGCCTTCATCCCTTCAGGTGTTGTGGGTAATGCAAATCCTAGCATCCCCCTGACAGCCAAGCAATGTTATACGTCCCTGATAAAAAGGTTTCATAGAAGAACAAAGCTTTTGTAGGAGAATATTGTTCCCACAGAGCAACTTACTGCTTGATACTTAAGGTTATAGCCAGCAGAACATTATCTAATCACACAGCAAAACTGTATAATCTGGCACTACGCTAGAAGGTGACAGACTTTAGTTCAGGCCCCATGGGCCTTACTATCAATGAAGATGGCACAATGATTGTGGACAATGTGAAGCATGAACCAAATAGTCTGAAGGCTGAAGCCAACTTGCTGGTTCCACAGTTGTTAGAGGCAGTGGCGGGCCCACGTGGGCAGGTGCCCTAGGCAGCCTGGCCGGGCAAAGTGCTCAATACGTGAGTGTACATGCGCGAAAAAACGAACGTGCGCATGCACAAAACAAAGATACACGCTAGAGAGATCGGCACACATCGGCCACAGCAGGGACTAGGGGATAGGAGAGGCAGAGAAGGTGTGTGCCTGGCGCCCCTCCAGCTTTGCGCCCTAGGCACATGCCTTTTCTGCCTACCCCTAGTTCCAGCCCTGGTTAGAGGGTCTGGACAGTCTGTGGGCAAAAAAGGGTGGAGCCTTTCATTAGGGATGCAGCAATCCAGGATTCGGTTCGGGATTTGGCCAAGTTTCGGTCTTTTTAAGCAGGATTTGGATTCGGCTGAATCCTTGTGCCTGGCCGAACTGAATCTGAATACTACTTTGCATATGTAAATTAGGCTTGGGTAGGAAAATCACCTGACTTTTCATCACAAAAAAATTTTTTTCCCACTTTTTCCTTTCCTGCACCTAATTTGAATATGCAAACTAGGATTCGGATTCGGTTCGGTATTCGGGCAAATCTTTCACCAAGGATTCGGCCAAATCCAAAATAGTGGATTCAGTGCATCCCTACCTTTCATACTGTAGAAGAATTAGCAGTAGTAAGAGCCAAATATCTTGCTTACAAAAAAGTTGGACTGTTCTCCAAATTCATTTCCAGTTTTTTCCCATAGACTTCAATTGAGTTTTTATGTAATTGTTCTGAATTAAATTGAATATTAAATTGAATCTCAAATTGAATCTCAAATTAAATCTCAAATTGAATCTCAAATTGAATCTCAAATTGAATCTTGTTCATGACTTCATGTGATAAACCCTTTTCTCACTCAATTGAAACTGGTCCTTTATCACTTGAAAACTCGATTGAAGTCTATGGGAAAAACTGGAACTGAATTTGGAAGTTTTTCTCCTTGAATTGAATCTCGTCCATGAGTTTTCATGTGATAAATCATGAGATAACGTTTTCTCACTGAATCTGGCCATTTATTAGCTGGGTCAGCCTCAACACCATAAGAATTAAACAGTCAAACCCTCTTCAAAATGTATTAAAAGGCTGGGGATGTTATACTTAAAATCTTCCCATGTAAGAAATATTTAAAGGACTATATGAATCCCCAACTTGTGTTTGTAGAAAGGTGTATAAGGGAGTGCATATAAGCCCCTTGAAAATCCCCATTTCAATGCTTATGCAGACTATAAAGTTTAACAGACTACGGATAAATAATTGTCAGTAAACACAACTGTGACAATTTTTCGGTGCAGTCTCTAATACAAGAGAGAGCTCGGATAGAGTGCTGAGTACGCACATTAGGCATTCCCTCTGAATGGCGAGGAAAGGGCTCTGTTTATGTTGACAACAACGTTCCTTTGTGATGACTATGAATAGGAATGTCTGAGTCCCTGGCAGGGTAATCTGTTTTAATGCAGACATTATTATCCATCTGCTATTTTTCTATTTGTAGCTGTATCTCTCTGTACACAAACAGCACTAATGTGTCAGTCTTCTGCCCGTGAGTACTGTCACCTGGTACATAATCTCTGCGTGTCTTGCTTGTCACACTGACTGCCGGATGCCTAAATTGCCAAGGAAATGCCACCTTTTTAGGATCTGTTTAGTTCCAAGTTCTGCACGAGTGTTGAAATTATTCATTTTTATTTGTGCCTCCTGCGAATAACATGCAAATTGTTACAAGTCGTAAAAAAAAAAAAAAACAATGCAGTTTGATCGCTCTGTGTTACTGAACAGCTTTCTCTGTGCTTTTATAAATTCAGGTTTTATTCACTGGCTCTCTATCAACATTTGCAGAACAACAGGATTGTTTTATAGGCGGAAACTGTTTATGCAATTGCAATGAATTTTCCTACAGTATTCCACTGTAATTGTGGCTGTGATATGGAGTAGTTGTGGCCAAAGCAGTTGCACTTTGATGCAAATCAGGCACTGAAAGTCCAGTTAGTGTATTCCTGGTGTTTGCTGTGAGTGACACGAGCCTGATTCTTGAGGTGCAACTGTGCTGCTGCTTTTGAAGCACGCTTCTGTGTTAACCCTAAAGCTAACTCATGGTTTGGAGGTGGTGGAATCTTTCCGATTCCCTGAGTCAATAGGCACACTTGCACTTTATTCAGAACAGGAGACAAGAGGAATGCAGCATATTGAAGTTGAAGCACTTTAAATGAATGGGATTTTTCATGCAAATAACTACGGGGGCAAATTTACTGCCCAACAACTGAGGTGACCTCTGTTGTGTTGCCAGATGTAGGCCAGGGGAATTTTATTTTACAAGATAATGGTTAAGTATTACAATGGGCCTACAGATTGAGTTTTATACTGATGATTTTGTAGTCAGCCTTCTCAATATTGTAAAACCATATCTTCACAAAAAGTAGATATCTGGATTGATCCGTGCATTCAAAGCTTTCATTCCAGATGGAACATGCCTCCATGAGAAGGTTTAAGTTGGGCCAAAACTTCAGGTAGAAGTGTCTTTTTTGCACAGAGAGAGAGACTATTGTTAAGTTGCATCTGTTTGGCAAGATAAGTCATCAAGTTTCGGGTACTTCGACCATTGAATAGGCTACTACGACCTTCGACTTCGATTCAAACTAAAAATCGTTTGACTATTCGACCATTCAATAGTCGAAGTACTGTCTCTTTAAAAAATACTTCGACGACATACTTCGGCAGTTTAAACCTACCTTAACCTTAATAAACTTAAAGTTTTTTATGATCGAAGAAAAATCGTCGACACTGGGCCAGATTCAACTGAGTGAGAAAAGGGGTTATCACGTGAAATTCAGAAAAACCTATCTCACTGTTTATCACATGAAAACTTTATTGAAGTCATATAGGAAAAAAACCGGAACTGAATTTTGGGAAAAGTTTTTTCCCCTTATAGAAAAAAAGAGAGATAGCAACTTCCCTTGACTTTTTTTTGGGTCAAACTAAATCAAACCTAAGAGTTTTGTGAGTAAGATAAAGGCACTTGGCCTGCAGACACACACACTCCATTGCAGTTTGTAACACCCAGGCAATTTTATAGTATGTTATACAAAACTCCCAAATCAACTGTATTGTAATGCCATTGGTCCAGATTCCATTCAGTGAGAAAAGGGTTCATCAACGTGTCATGGACGAGATTCAATTTGAGATGCAATTCAATTCAGAAAAACTTTTTTATCACGTGAAAACTACGGGAAAAAAACTGGAACTGAATTAGGAGAAAAGTTTTCTCCTCGAATTTGAATCTCGTGAACCATGAGATAACTTTTTCTATCTGAACTGAATCTAGACCATTATGTGTAAAGATAGTGATGTCATCAGTTATAATGAGTATTTAGAGATAATGTGACTTTTGATAAAATGTATCAAAGGGCAGCTTGATGTTCTTCAAACCATATAAAAGCACATTTTATAGCCATAAAGCACCGCAGTGAAGTTTGATATCTTTAACATTGAGGGTTATTATTCTTGTTTCCACCAGCTGTAATTACGTTTTTCTTAGCCTCCAAAGGTTAATTAGCAAGTCTACCCATCTTGTGTCCTGTACTACTAATGCAGTCTGTATTAACCTGTTATCTGTTAACCTGCTCCATGAATAAAGCACTGGCTGCTCCCAGCAGCACTGTATTCATGGGAGTTGGGTGATGGAAGGCACATAGGCACCCCCTCCTCTCCCTTACTCATCTTCTAATGTGCACGTCTACATAACTTGCAAGTCAGGGAGCACCAATGGGCACAGGCCACAACGGAGCCTTGTACTTACCATCTGAGATATGGCAGGCGGTGAGGACAGGGCCACCTTAAAGGGGACCTATCACCCAAAAAAATTATTCCAAATCCTATTTTATCATGTTAGTTAAGAAAAATGAACTTTAATTACACTATATAAATTATATGAATCTTGTTTCCATCAGTCTGGGAATTCATAATTATAACAAGTAGGCAGGAGCCATTTTGTGGACACTTATTAAGACAAGCCTTGCATCATCTCAGAATCTTGTTTGTGCACCAGAATGGGGGACCTGATGTCCATCCCCATGCCCTGGCTACACAATTAAATGATTAAGAGAACTGGGGGATAAGGATGGGTGAATTTGACCTATTTTGTTTCGCCAAAAATTCGACGCCGGAGAAATGTCACCTTACAAGTCTATGGGCACCATTTCCACGGCGAAACAAGGTGAAACAATTCACCCATCCCTACTGGGGGAATGTGTGGAGAGCAGTGACATGTAGGAAGTGCTGAATGGAAAGTGAAAGTAATTGCTTGCCCTGCCACAAAGAGGAGGGGCAGGCAATATTTGATTGACACCTGAGAGAACAGCTACGAACGCTTTAATAAAATAAAGAATTTGGATTTCATGTTTAATATGAAAGGACTTTTATTTTCCAGCTTTTTATGTCTGGGTGACAGCTCCACTTTGAGGACCATGGTACTTTCTAATTTGCATTGAGCTGTGTAAATGAACACAAAGGAGCTCATTTTAGCACTCATCTTGCACTTGTATCCGGGGATCTCAGTAAATTACCCCTACAGTCTATTCACTCAGACTTTAAGAAGACTTCTTTATGGTATGAAATCTCTGTGCATTTTTGTACTAGTAAATTGCTTTCAAAACAGGAAATAACATCTATTTCATTTAAATGCCTTTATAGGTGCATCTTGTTGTACCTTCTACACAATGTACCTGTATTGCATCGTTGTTTAATAAAAATATACTATACGGCCAAAAAATGTGTATTTATTTACATAGTCCAGATGTTTAATCTCAGTTTATCATAGGTCAACAAGTATTAAATAGTATTTTGGGTGTGAGGCTAAAATCAAGTACAGTAAAAGAAATGCATGTTCAGATTTT
Organism: Xenopus petersii; assembly: GCA_038501925.1. NCBI lineage: Eukaryota > Metazoa > Chordata > Amphibia > Anura > Pipidae > Xenopus > Xenopus petersii. Next base: position 32,341,073 of record CM076674.1, read on the forward strand.
ACAGAATAATATGACAGTATGGGAGAAAACAGGCCAAATTTAACACCGGTTAGGTAACCCAAGTCAGGATGGACCAGAAAAAAATGTACTCTACATTAGTGCATTAACCCTATAGTATATTAGTCAGAGACATTTTATTTAAAAAAATATGGCCTCATCTTTTTTGTAAAGAGGTACTATCTCCAAAATGAAAATTTATTATAAGCTTCATCATACTTGAAATGTTCTAAATATAAACAATTAAATTAATTTCTGTGACCATGTCTGAAATAATCAAATTTCTGGCTACCCCCCCCCCCCATCTGTCTCTCTTCATGCAGGAGTTGAGTGTCAGATATTGATTGACAGTTGGATTTACTATCTTTGGGGGGCTTCCCTTCCTAGCAGATGTATTAGAGCTAAATTAAACAACAAATCTAACAAAACAACTGACTTTGGCACCAATCCTGCATGTAGAGAGACATTATTTTGGTGATTTTAAAACATTGAGCTTTAATGTATCTTCTAAGCAACAATATTAGATACAACTGTCAGAAAATCAGACTTCCATTGCCTACAGGAAGAGAGAACGAAGAGAGACAGATGCTGAGAGGGAAATAATAAAGACTAACTTGATTATTTCAGAAACGGGTCTGAATTTTCGATTTATCATTTAAAAAATATCTTATTTCAGTGAGATGAAGCTTGTATTATATTTTCATTTTCACAATTGTTCCCCTATAATATTATGTATATTTAATCACTGCCAAATGCTGTGTATTGTGGGATGCTGTGTAAAGAAAGGCATGCATTGATCCCGCTCACAAATATACTACTGCAATATATGAAACATTGTTAATATAAACACTGTTTAAAATACAATGCATTTATATTGTTTTTTAAATGGTACTTACATATTAAAGGGAGGTGTGAAGAATGTTAAACTGACCAAAAGAATGGCAGCTTAGGATCTTGCATTGATACAATGGTCCAGTGGTTTAGCAGTTTATCATTATTATGTTAATATAAATGTAGCATCCAATTGGTCACCCTCTACTACCTAAGTACCTTTGTATAGAAAATAAACAAAGCAAAATACAGGTATAGGATCTATTATCCTAAATGCTTGGGATATGGGTTTGCAGATAAGAGGTCTTTCCGTTATTTGTATCACAACACCTTAAAGGCAAAGACACACATGAAGATTCGGGGAGATTTAGTCGCCCGGTGACAAATTGTCTCTTTTTCAGGCGACCAAAAAAAGCCTTCACTCTGGCTAGAATCGAAATCACCGGCCAGATGGCACTTGGAGCGCTCACGAGGCATCTTTGGGTAACTTTGGAAAACAAAACATTCCGAGCCATTTAGTTTCTAGCAGGCAGGAAGGCAGTTCGGGAAGATTACCCGCCCGAAGAAGAGGTGATTTGTTGCCGGGCGACTAAACCCCTCCGAATCTTTGCGTGTGTCTCTGCCCTTATGGATTTATGCAGTTTAGTTACCAGCAAGTACAAGATATAAGATAACAGGAAATTAGTAAAATGAAGAATTAATAGTTTGATACTGATTCATTTGGGAGTTTTGCGGGAGAATGGATTTCCGAATAATGGATCCCATACATGTACATGCAACATAAAAATAAATATTGACAATAATAAAAGAAAAATTTAAACACACATTACATTTTTATATAGCACATCGTCACTAAAGCAATCGTAATGTTCAATGCATTGTTCTCCTATGCATTGCCAATTGGTATAAGGTAAGGGTTGTTCCACAGAGATTTAAAGTACAGTATATATATTTATGCTTGTATTTTTTTAGGTACAATTCCTCGTGCATACCAAAGCAATAGCACTCGATGTTTGGCAAGTATAATGGTCTAAATAGAAGAGATTTACATCCAAACGTATTTAAATCAATTGAAATAAATAAATAAAAAATATATACTGTCTTTTAGACTAGAGAAAAAATTGTAAGCAATGTACGATGAAGGAAAGCCGGCAATGTTAGCGTGGATAATGGACATATAAAGGAATAATGGTGAGGGTGTTGCATAATCTCAACAAAGAACAAGATTAAACTCATAAAGCAGCATATGGACTGGTTGACGGTTCAGAGGAGGCATGTGTATCCACTGAAGGGGGGACGGGACTGGTTGATGGAGGCAGGCAGCACGTTGCCATGGAAACACTGACTGTTGCTGCTGAAACCATCTCATACCTTATCCAATACATTCCTGGTTGTTGGTAGTAGTCCAAAGACCCTGATCTCTTGATGGTAAACCCGTGGTCCAGCTGAGCAGAGAGAAATGGGGCAACTCAGTGGATCAACATTTTGCTAAAGATCGAAGACCTTTCCAAAATAGCATTGTTTCTGCTAGAGGGCCAACAATAAACATGTATTCCCAGCCAGGAATGGAGGTGCTCTACAATACAAATGGTGCCATCCTGTATCTTGTGTGTATTCATTTCATGAACTAAATAAAATGCAGATGAAATACCTTTTATCCATGTGGACTGAATTAGAGTGAAAAATAACTTATTTTCAGTCTATGTGGACATGATTTTAATCATAAAAGTAAAAAAATGTACTGTATGGGGGTCAGGGGTTTTCTTTTGTTCCAGACAAATAATTTCAGTTGTTTATCTTCTACTTCTGAATTGAGAATAATAGCGTATTAGGGGTTTTCTATGGACAAATGAGTAATCTCTTATTTAAACCGTACAGTTCTTTGTCTACAAATGAAATTTCGCTGAGGTTTTTCCCATCATCTAAAATGGTACAATGCTGCCATCCGCTGGTTAACTGTGCAGACCGCCAATGTACGCAGAAATGCTTCAATTTATATAAAATGAACAAAAAAAGAATCTGATTTACGTAGACACAGAGGTGAAATCCCTAATTGGCTGAAATATGATTTTTAATTACTTATCAATAGACATTATTAACTCTCACATGTAGCAGAAATTCTCAGTTTTCAACAATTGCATTTAGACTCTGGACACATCAGTGGTGTTAAAATACCAATTGCTCTGTAAATACTTACCCAACTGTCTGCTACTGCAATACATGACTATTTACTGGTATAACATAACTGTATTGAAACCATATTGTACTTGGCAAATATTAATAGCCTTAGTAAGTAGATGTATCTATACCTGAGTCAGCTGTGTAGTGTGAGTTCAAATACACAATACAAAAATCACCATAATGCAGTGGTTGTGTCATAACAGGTCCCTGCTTTTCCGTAATTGACAATGGGGCGCGGGGGGGGATTTAGGTTGCAAAAACACATGTAAACAAAAGCGTAAAGGCCATAAACAGTAAACCAGTGGACTGTGCCCTGCAGCTCTAATTGAATAATGTAATAAATTGGTTCAGAGCCACTCATTGGGTCTTAAAATGATAAGGGGCAACCTGAAGGCCACATTAAGCCTTTTTTTCCTGAACCTTCTGCAATTACAACATTAAACTAAAATAAAATGTTTGAACAAAACTGGAAAATGTAGACTAAGTTATACTTTTTATTGGCTAACCTGGTAAATCATAGAACTAATCTGCAGCAGGAACTAATGAAGTCCAGAAATCTTGCATTTCCTAATCTACTAAATTAGCCAATAAAAGGTATCACTGACTGTATATATCCTCATAGGGGGTTATTTATTAAACTTCAAATGACAAAAACTCAAACAATTTTATAGTTTTTTTTTACTATAAAATCCAAATTTTTAATAAAAGAAAAACGTGAATTTTTTAGGATTTATTATATCTCGAGAATGGAAAAAGTCAGAATCCAAAAATCTGGCATCTCACAACTTCCAAGGTTGTATATAAGTCAATTGGAGAAGTCCAGATATCCTGATCTGGGCTAGGTTTCGTGCAATAATCTTAAGATTTCGTAGTTTTCGGGCAAAAATCCAAAAAAAAAAAATCAGATTTTTCAGACGGAAAATCCAAAAAAGTAATATGATTTGAATTTTTATATGATTTTTTTATGAGTTTTTTCCGGAACTAGGTTTTTTTCAGGAAAAAGTATTGATAAGTAAGGGGAAATAACCTGTGCAGATTTGATCGGAGTATATTACAGAAAATAAAGAGATAAATTCGGACTTTGATAAATAACCCCCATAGTTTTTGTTTGTAAGTGTGTCTGATGTAGAATTTTCTTTGAATTGCCAGCAGTGGATCTTTCCCAAAGTTAGGCGATAATGGCTAATGGACATCAGTGAACCAAAAGACAGCATGAAAACATGCGATGGCGTATGCCGAGTTGGAAGCAATGGGCCAGGTGTGTTACCATGTTTTAGCAGAAGCAAGTCAATGAAAATAAATGTAGATTGCCTTAACACTGCATTAAATACTATACATTTATCTTTATATTAAGTAAATAGTTGGGGGGTTGGAGCTATCTACTATATAATAAGAGTGCCTCTCGTGCTGAACACATTCTGTATCCCAACAAGTCAGTGGGTGCATAAAATGCAGGGTACTGTGCTAGGTGCATTTCAGGTACCCAGAGGCCCCAACAGGCCACAAAGAGTCCCAAACAGCCCCCCACCAGCCCACTAAATAGTGAGTGTCTATGGCATGACCAGAACCCACAGATTGCCAGTCCGGGCCTGGCTAGGTGACACAAGACAAGCCCATAATCTACCCAGGAGACATGTCATTTAAGTGCCACTCTACCTTTTTCTATATGTTCAACTGAAATATTAAGAAGGGAGAATTTCTATATTGTTATTATTTTCCCCAAGCTTCTATAAATGTGTTACTGCCATTTTAACCATGCCTAAGTCACCCAGGCAGGTGTAATGCTTCTTATCCCCTCTCTCAACTCTCCTATTGTGTTCTCATTTCCCAACAAGATGCCAGAAAGCAACATAGCCAGCCAAAAAGGGCCATACGTGGACTACTCCATAGCATGGATGATATCCTATGCCAGCATGAATATTCCCTACTATTATGCTTAATTCTACAAAATATCTTAGTGACCTAAGTGACCTTAGTGATCTAATGCCTATTATAAGAGCCAATGAGCAGTTTTATTAAACCTGTGCTTATTATTAGACCTGCCACCATTAATAAAATGACCTCCAAGGTTTCTTAAGTAGCCATGGTTCTTGAATGTGAGTTTTGAGAGACTCCTCTTGGAATACAAAAGGACATTTTTATTGAACAGATTGAATGATCTGTAATCAACCCACATAAACATCAGCCAGTATAATATTTACAGCTATAAGAGCATTAATCACATCGGGGCCAGCAATGTCAAGCACACACTTGGGAAAATCTTAAGAGGATCACAATCACTGCTGACTTGGGATTACTTGACTGCAACAGGAGATTCAAAGTGTGATTAACTGTATCTAACTCTTTAGAATTCATGGAAATAAGGATAGGTAACATTTAGAAATGCTAATGTTTAGGACCGATGTATGAACTGCTACAAGCTGAACATTCTATCAACTGGCTTTAATTTCTGGGTACAAGTGCCTAACTTACAAATCCATCTTTCTTTCTATATGTACATTAAACATGACTGATATACTGTATATATATATATATATATATATATATATATATATATATATATATATATATATACTGGTGTCCTTTCTGTCCTTTCATACCGAGGAATGGTTATTTGACGTAAAACAGAGGCTACACAACACACATCTCTTGCCTTGTCATCACAGGCTTAAGTGACACAACTTATACCCTCACCCTTCACTCTAATGTATCTTAAATATGATTATGCGAATCAAAACCAAACTAAAACAATATAGAAAATATACAGTAAAACCTCAATTTTACATCCCCTGATTGGAAGCTTTCCCTCATTTTACATCTTTTTTTTATAGTTCCACCTATATATTATGCATAATAAGTACATTTCCCTGGATTTTATACAACTTTTTTCTGGTCCCCTGAAAATGTGAAATGGGGGTTCTACTGTGTATATACAGCAAAACTTGCACACCTTAATGTTACTAACAAATATAAAATATAGTAAACAGCAAAAAACTTGAAAATCACTACCAGGAACAAGACACAAGCCAACGGCAAAATACAAATAAGGGACCTATTATGCAGAATGCTTATGACCTGGGGTTTTCTGGTTAATAATTTTGATCTCCATACCTTAAGGCTCCTAAAAAATAATTTAAACATGAATTAAACCCAATAGGATTGTTTGTCTCCAGCAAGAATTAATTAAATCTTAGTTGGGATCAAACACAAGGTACTGTTTTATTATTAATTATTATTTGTATTTTTATTATTAATAAAAAGAATTAAAAAAATTTATAATTTGATTAGAATGGAGTCTATGAAGTCCATGGAGTCCTGTATTCAGAGCTGATAATGGGTTTCTGGATCCCGCTCCAATACCGGTACATCAACTAAAGGCATTGTTTACAAGTAACTTTCTATGGAGATCTGCTCCTCTTTTATCCAACCCTACTTTTTCAGTGCTAAGTGAATTTTAATACAGGTGAAGCTCCTGATCTCTTTGTAGGAACATAAGAATTAGGCATGGAGAGATGATCTTGGAAGCAATCTCAGGAGGTCTCAGATTTCTGTATTATGATAGACATTGGAAGCTAAGATAGAATACAATACTTGAGCATAGCTACAATGTAACGTTATATAATCTTTATAATATTTTGATGTAATGTTTGACATGAGAACACATTCATTTGATGATTTCATTATTCGTGATCCCTGTCTAAGAACTAGACAGCCCTGACCCTCACTTTATGAACAGGACATAATGCTTGAAGTTTTCACCTTATGTGTACAAGGAGTACAATTTATGCTGCAATGTATAAAACATAGAATAGCTTTTTAGGTTTCCCTTCCTGCAGAAAAACTGGTAAAAGACAGGAGATGGTTTTCACATTGTAATGATAATCCATCCAGGCATGTCGGTATATTGTTCTCAGAGTAAATATGATGCAAGCCTTGTGCAGGGAAGGGATGTTCTTGTTTAGCCAAGATTTCAGACCTCACATAACCTTAGCAGAATGCTTCTATTAGTACATTCTTAAAGGAGAAACAAACCCTTAATAAAAACAAAACCCTACCCCCTACCCTACATAGACCCCCTCCCTCCTCCCCAGCCTAGCTGCACCCTCAGGCAAATGATTATTCAAAATATTAATGTATATCAAAAGTTACCTATAGGTCATGTCAATCGTTTTTCACTCATAGTCCTGCTTTTTTAAGTAATTGTTACTTGAAGATCCTAAGCCTGACTGTTTTGCCAACCTGACTGTCCCTTCTCAACATGTCAGTAAGAGTTTCTAATGCTAACAGACTGCTGAAGCTCAAATATGGCAAAATTGGATTATCTGGATAAAATGGAGTCTATGGGAGATGACCATTCTGTAATTCGGAGCTTTCTAGATAATGGGTTTCTGGATAACAGATCCCATACAGTATACACAAACACTTGCTAATATTAGGCTGTTGGTTAGAAATTCCATAAGCTCCAAAGTTACTTTCAGAACTCTTTACAGCTTTTATTTTTAATATAAATAGACCCCCTACTACCAAGTATATGGCTGTGGTGGAGAGTAGAGCAAATCCTTAAAGGAAAACTATACACAGAAACAATGCATATCTTTAAAAATATATTGCACAAAGCAGCCCATATGTAAATCCCTGCTTTATCTTAATAAACAATTTTCATAAAATTATACTTTTCTAGCATTATTGCCATTTTAAGAACTAAGGACCACCCGCTGGAATTCTACGATTCACAGTTCACAAACAAATCAAGGACACACATACACATTAGGTCACATGAGCCAATTACTGAATTTTTGCTTCCACACTTCTTCCTGTTACAGTTAGAGCTGCAGTATTTCTGGCCAAGTGATCTCTGAGGCAGCACACAGACCATCACGAAATGGTGGCTCAAGGTAAGAAATCTAAAAGGGCAATATATACTGACATGTACAGTATATTCCAGTTAATATGCCACTTAAAATTATATAAATTCAGTAGGTAAAGGATTCATTCTGGGGGTATAGTTTTCCTTTAATACAGAAATAAAGTTAAAGGAGACACATAGGATAAATGAAAAAACTCTTATTCTGTGGGCAATTGCGAGTAATATATGGTGTTGCTTTTACATGGTACTAAAAATGTACATTATCTTTAAAAATAGCCCCATTATTGAAGCTCCCTATAGATGTTCACTGGACCCTGTCCCTGTTTTAAATGAGGGATGGGTGTGTCCTAATGGTCCCTGCCAGAAGCACAGTAGGAGGGGGACAGCCAATCACAGCCCTGGATTCACACAAGCAAAGACAGGCTTTAGTTCCATATCAGGTCCTGGTAGCTGCTGATTGGTTCCTGTCATACAGGGAGCAGGAAGTGGAAAAGAAGGGAGGGATTATTAAGGTTTTTGCAGAAATTTTCAATAAATCAACTCGAAACACTACTTTTTTAAGCACAATTCTTCTATATCTAAATAAGTATAACGCACTGGAACATTCTTATTTTTTGCACAAAATGTCTCCTTTAAATTAAATTAAATTTGCTTATTCTGTGGCTTGTGTGGCCAGTACAGTATCTTGCGTTAAGAATGTATTCACTCTACCCAGGTTGCAGGCACTGTTTGTGCAAGGGAATAAAAGATAAATCCTTTGAGCTTTTTCTTTTAAAAGAAATTTAAAGTAAAAAATACATACAAAATAAATTAAGACAATGCAGGCAATACAGCTGATGGGGGGCTGCCATTTCCCATGCCCCCTTTTTCTTCGTCAAATAGAAATATTAGAAGTTGAAAATATTTTTTGGTTTGTTTTCCCAAGCCTCAATAAAAGTCGAACTGACTCAGTTTTACTTTAAATCATGCATAAGCTGCCATTCTGGCTGCTTTCTTGCACACCCTTCCTTATCACCCCCACAGCCCTCCTATAGTGTTCTAAACCTATGTCAAGTTTGTTACCATTCCCTTTGATTTTTGAAGCAATATAGTAATGTTTGAGACATTGCAGGATAGAGCTCTACTGTGAGGACTGACCCTGGTGGTCTAGACACCCGCTGCACTGAGCCTCTCTCCTCTGTTGCTATGGCATGCGAAGCGTGCACTTCCGGGTTTTAGTGCTTCACGAGCATCATGATGTCATCGCCATTGAGCGAAATTCAAATATTTAAAGGGGCTCTGTACACAAACTCATTGCCCGTTGTTAGGTCTAACTTGTTAGTATCTGGGTGCGATTCTTCTACTGTCTGATTCCTATTTTGACCCTTGCCTGCCTGACCATTCTGAATTCTGCCAAATCTGACCCTTGTCTGCCTGACTACTCGGACCTCTGATTATCCTGACCTGTGCCTGCTGACCATTCTGTTTCTACCGATATTGACCCTTGCCTGCCTGACGATCCGTGAACGCTGCCTGTATCGCCCCTGGCCTGATTGACTTTGCTTGTATTCTGCCCGCACTGACCCCGACCTGTCCGACTACACTTTTGTCTGCTTCTTGAACTGTATCTCCCACCCAAAACCTTGCTAACGACAGTGCCCCTTTGCTCGTCCATAACCTTTGCTTGGCTCATTTCTTATTAAGACCTGGCGGCATCCAATTAACTGAGGGCTCCTCCCAAAGTGAAAGGCGGCTGTTAAAGGAAGAAGCAAGAGCCGAGACCAGGGAGCCTAGCACTGGTTCTGGATTCAGGGTGCCGGTCATGACATCTACGTTCAATACTATTGCTTCTACCAACAAAAGGCTGTTGGGCAAAATTGAGTCCATGTGGACATTATGTTTCTGAATCTTCATTACAGTGATCATACTAAAGGCTGTAACCAATTCCAGTACAGAAATTAAAAATACCCCTAGCATATGATTAAACTTAGCCGGTTTGAAGAGAATATGGGATTATTACAAAGAAGCACTAGAATATCAAATGTGCAGCAGAATATCACAACTCAAAACGGGACCAAGAGCAGAAGAAGTGCATAACATCCACAAGCCCTATACATATATTTTATGACCCAAGTCTACACTTGCCAATCAAGTACCACCATTCAATATACTAGCTGGCATAGGTAAACCAAAAATCAAAGCCCTCAGCAGTCTTTAGAGCTAGAGACAAATGTGCTTTTAGAATAAGTCAAAAATATATCCTTGATTCCTTGAGAAGCATCAAATTTTGTCAACTATTTTTGCATTCTTTTTTTCTTCTCCTCTTTATCTGCCAGCACAATCTCACCAGACAGAGCATTCAACATCCTCGCTGGCATCACAGTAAAGAAACCAATTGCATTGCCTTTGATAAAAATGTCTTTGCTCCAACAGGAAGGGGTTACCTCATGCCCTTCGCACGTCTCTACATTCAATATTTTGTGATGTCACTGATCTCACTATTATTCTTGTGCTTCATTCACAGTCTTCCCCTGCAATATACCCATTATTTTTTAAATTTCTGGGCAGTGACCCGATTTAGCACTGAAGGTCAGCTTTGCAACCCATTGAACATTTCAGAAGAGGGGGTTCATACATGGAAGAGTCTATTAGCCTAACTATTTGTGGGGGACTTTGATTTATTTACCCTTCAACTAACATTCCTTTATAATATATGCCTATTTCCTTTTGAGACTTTGTACATTATTTCAAACTCTTTTTTAATTCTTCTAGTACAGTGTACACATGCACACAGTAATACCCCGCAAGCCCTTTGCCTACAAACCATGTTCTTTGACAGCTCCAGCTATAATCTGATGACATAGTTGGTAATTGTTACTCCCTGATCATTTGCCTGAGCTGGACTTGGTTCTAAGAAGGCCTCACACTAGGATTTTAAATGAAAATGAAATAAACAAATACACAGATAACACCCCTTTCGATATAGACTTTTCTAATAAATGATGGGCCAACTTTGCATTCTCAACATGGACACATCTTATACTATCAATTATATATATCACAAATCACAGTGACTTGAACTTTATCCAGGCATAAGGTTAAAGGGACTTGTCATTGACTTTTTAATACCCTTATGGTTTGCATTATCCACTTCATTTCAGACTTGAGTTTATGCAAGAACGCATGCCATAATGGATACAGCATAGTAACCCAGAAGAAGGACTTGGTCTATTTGGAATCAGAATAAGTAAAAAGTATTACTGTATAATTAAGCCATTAACTAAAGTACAGCCAAGCAAGATATGATGAAGCTATGATGCCTGCTGCACTAGATACTGTGAGATTGGGAGCAATAACAGATGACAACAAAAATGTCATTAGAAGTGGTTGGTGTCATTTAAGATTAGCCTCTCTATGTCAGTTAATTGGGTTAGGGGAAGAGCGCACCGTGTTTTCTTGTGATCCAATTTAATGCATCTATTTTTAAACATAGGGGATTAATCACATAAAATGAAATCTATAGAATAAAGTGGTTGTTTGCATGACACTTATATATAAATAATTCATAAGCTTTCCTGGATTCATAGCTAAACCCAATTTATGCATAATCAACTCTAAGGGCTACTGTATATCTAATTAATAGTAGTGGGACATTTCATCCACTGAAGTGTGTGGTGTCTGGGCCCAGAACCCAGTATCCTGAAAAGTCTAGTTATTATTGAGGCTACACAAACAGTAAAGCAGGCGGCATCCTGACTTCTGGCATCTTGTAGTTACACTGGCCTAGAATTTCAGGAGAGGAAAATGAAATGCCACCCACAGGATATAAAGTCATGGGAATGTCAGTGTCACAATTGAATAATACATTTCAATAGTGATAGGTCGAATCTGTGGCATTTCGATTCGCCGAATAATTAGCGAATAGGCGCCGGCATCCATTTTTGTTGGCCGCCGGCAAATTTATGCTAGCGAATTGTTGCGCCGGTTTTGTGAATTTATTCGCGGGTGGCGAATCCTGGGAATTCACCGCAAATTCGCACCTGGTGAATAAATCCGCCCATCACTACATTACAAAATAAAGAGGTAGAAGCCAAATGTATTTTTGTTCCTTACGAATAGACAAACAACGAATGTTACATTATAGGCTAGATTAAGCTGCAAGAATTTCTTCACAGAATTCAGGGTTTTCAAGAGATAATTTTACCATGGGCCTTTGTCTCCTACAAGTGACCCTAATTCTTAGATGAATTACTGTACAGTAAAGATAATTCAGTTAATCAGGATTTAGTTAATACTGATTTCCATTAAAACTTGGAAGGAATGGTCTCAGACAAATGTGCTGCAGCCATTTTGCCCTTTATTGTAACATAGGTTTCCTAGCAAGCAATGGAAACACAGTGCATATGCATATTTTTATTAGAATAACTGAATATTCAAAAGACTAAGGGGTATATTTATCAAAGAGTGAAGTTAATAGTGAAGTTCCGCCACTAGAGTGAAATTCCGCCACTCTCCATTCATTTCTATGGGATTTTTATAGGCGTATTTATCAAAGGGTGAACTTTCACTTCTCCCATTGATAAATACACCTTTCAAAATCCCATAGAAATGGAATTTCACTCGAGTGGCGGAACTTCACTCTTTGATATATTTACCCCTATAATGCATGATAAAAAGGGTGAATATAAAGCCACTAAAAGGAGAAAACAATATTTGCCTTTACATGGACCTGGGCCAGACTTTTCAAAAGCTGCACTGAGGGCCACAAAGTGACTTCTGCTACTGCCATTACTCAGACTTGGAGTAGTGCAAAGAGAATTGCAGGAGCACTCCAAGGTTTATTAAAGTATAAGCAAACTATATGACAAACAACACCCTGTCTTGTCATGGTAAAGAATGCCTTGAAGTAAATGCATCATATGTAGCTCATCTATTTATTAGGAATCCCACACCCTGTAAAAGTGCCTTTCTTCTCCAAAGCAAGGTTCTCACCTATCCTCACCTCATGGGACATTACCAGAGGTGGCAAAAAGCCACACAAGGAAATCTTCCCTTTCTCTCACTGTGGTGAAAATGTAGGAGGTAAGTCCTGGGGGTAGGAGGTGGTATTCTCAGGTCTGTATTTATAGCTACACTTCCCTAGGTTCTAGGACCCAGAAGTTGGCTTGCTGCTTGGTTTTACCTATGAAATCAAGCAACATACCAACTTACAAAAGTCATACCAGACCTTCAGGCTGCTGTAGCTCTGAAAATACAGCAACTGATTTGAAAAAAAGTACAAACAAGGATATCTGGCTGCAAGGATAGCATAAGAGGAATTTTGAAATTGTGTAGGTATACCCTTAATCTGCATGATTTAAAGGAGAAGGAAAGCTATGGAGGCATTTTATTGCCAATAGATTAGCTGCAATTGTGCAAGCTAGAATGCTATATTTATTCTGTAGAATGTTTTACCATACCTGAGTAACAGCTCTAGAAGCTCTCTGTTTGTTTAGAATAGGAGCTGCAGTATTAATGTGGCGTGACATCACTTCCTGCCTGAGTCTCTCCCTGCTCTGGGCTCAGATTACAGTACAGAAGGGAGGGGTGGGGAGAGAGGAGCAAACTGAGCATGCTCTTGCCCAGGGCAATGAGGTTTAAGCTGAAGGCAGGAAGTCTGATACAGAAGCCAATGTGTACACAATAGAAGGAAAGAAATGCAGTATTTCTTTTGACAGGGGACTCAGAGCAACATTACTTTGGGGGTTTACTGTTATATTCAGATGGACCTTTCTGATAAGGCCTTCTTAGTTTTAACCTTTCCTTCTCCTTTAAAATCAGTTCTATCAGGGATGCACTCAAAACTCAAATTTTGGCTCATTGCCCATCCTCCCCAAAACATGAATACAAAACCACAGCATCACAATGAGCACCATGTTTTTGCCTCAAAACCGGCCTACACTGTCCAACATTTCCCATGTCATAGGCCAGTTAGCTGTTAAGTTACATGCTTGTGGTCCAGGTTATATCAAAATAATGATGCCATTTACAACAATCTCTGCATCCCATAGAAATACCTTGGAGGGCTACATCCAATCAGTGTCTCACCATTTGGACTGAATGGATTTAACAGGATTTCAGGTAAATCCCTGCAGGACCGATCAGTATTACTTTGAGCTCAGTCAGTTAGTAGCACATGTAGATTAGTCATAAGCATATATGGTTTAATTAGTAACAAGCAGCTGAGTTTGCAGCATGGTGGGTTCAAGAAATAGGTGACTCAGTTAGTAACATTGGTGGCACAATTAACAGTTATTAGTGCAAGAATATCAATTAGGAACACAAGTCATTACATCAGCAGAGGCAGTGGGTGCTACAACAACTTGGTTAATTCAATGAGTGCGTCAGCCCTGGTGGTTGGGTTAGTGGCAGTGGTGGATATACCAGTAGCAGAAGTGGACCTGCCATTGTACACAGCGTAGTTGCATGTCTAATATGTAATTTGCCAGGCAGAGTGTGTATGAGGCCATGTTTGGAAAATTACTTTTTACATTTCCACTTCATGTCTGCATTCTAGTTTCATACTGGGCCAGTAAGATTATAGCACTTTAGCAGTAATAAGTCAATAGAGCCTTTACTTGTTACTGGTCATTCACAGCTGGGATAGTACATTTGGCAATAAAAAGATGGTAAAACAGCTCGCTGGAGTGCCATATCATACAAAATGTGTTAAAGCTGGTGATGAAGCTGCTTGACTGGTTTCTCTAACCCTGCTGGAATTGATGTGTAGAGTGCTGAACTGTAACTATAACTGTATATACAATAAAGCTGAATTCATAATGATTATGTTGTTATACTTTAATTCCCTAGAGTAGTATTATTGATCACCCTCATGTGTGTGTATGTGTGTGTGTATCAGACAACGGGGTCACAGTAATGGTACAAATTCCTATAGGAAACCAAATAACTAAAAAAGAAAGTGTAAATAATGTCTATGCTTACTGCTATCACGTTGACGCCAGCAGAGGTGCAGTTTGGTTTAGGGCCTGTGTTGAAATGTTTCTTGATTTTTCCAGCCACTGAAAGGGGGTACTCGTTCTCTGGTAACCCATCATCCTGCAAGCCAAAACAAAAAAAAAGATCATGATTGATGGAGGCAACAGAACAAAGATGGAGATATTCAATTAATAAATGCTCCTTTTTGCTGTTGTGCTAACCAGAGTACGAATACCACATGGCCACGTGCACATATATTTGCAGCTTGAATGATAATGCTATCTATACTAAACACTACTCCTCTGTGCATTCAATGGAGAACACTCAGCTTATTTCAAGAAGCTTTAGATTTGCAAACCTTGTTTAGTAACACTTTCTAATTCCACATCAATTTAAATTTTAGTACAGAAGCATATCCAGATTTCAACGACGGGTGCCCCTAAGCTGCGCAGTCCTATCACCAGGCTGCACGGTCCTAGCACCCGCCCCCCGCATCGCTCTAGTGAGCACGCTGAGCACCGGGAGCTGAGCATCCCCAGTGCTTCTCAGCAAGCGGCTGGGTAGCCTGCCTCCCCTAATAATTTGCTGTCCTAGGCCCGGGCCTTTGTAGCCTCGCCGCAAATTCGAGCCTGTACAGAAGTACTGGTAGGACCAAGTCTCAGGCTTTAGCAGCTGTGACAGCCTTTAATGTCTTCTACAGCCTCAACTCTCTCCAGTGTTGACAGAGTAGGACTTGCCAAACATTTATACCCGTGAGCCAAATTCAATTGTAAAAACAGTTGGGGAGCAAAACAAGCATGAAAGAAGTTACTGGGGAAGGCAAGGATGGGCTGTTATTGGTAATTTGGTAGCTCCTATGTGGGCTGGCAGCCTACAGGAGGCTTTGTTTGGCAGTACATCTGTTTTTTATGCAACTAAAAGTTGCTTCCAAGCCAGGAATTCAAAATTAAGCACCTGCTTTGAGGCCACTGGGAGCAACATCCAAGGTTTTGATGAGTGACGTGTTGCTTATGAGCTACTGGTTGGGGACTTGGTTAGTAACAAGTCCTAGGGACTGAGGGAATCTTTAACCCCTCTGTCAGGATTGCATACATCAGTGACCCCAACCTTTTGAACCCGTGAGCAACATGCAGAAGAAAAAGGAGTTGGGTAGCAACACTAGAATGAAAAATGTTCCTGGAGTGAGAAATAAGTGCTGTGATTGGCCATCTGGTAGCTCCTATGTGGATTGTCTACACTGAGACTCTGTTTGGCAGCACACCTGGTTTTTATGAAACCAAAATTTACCTCCAAGCCTGGAATTCAAAAATAAGCACCTGCTTTGAGGCCACTGGGAGCAACACCCAAGGGGTTGGAGAGTAACATGTTGCTCACGAGCTACTGATTGGGGATCACTGGCATATATATTATCTTGCCATGTCATCTTTTACTGTGAACTAGACACTTACATTGACCCAGGGATGTTCAAGAACTTTCAGAGCAGAAAATCGCTGGTCCACATCTACTTGAAGCATCATAGTGATAAGTTCCTGTAACAGATACGGGCAGAGTTTATTCCAGAGCAAGGTAGTGATCTCTATATTGTTCCATGTTAACAAGGGACCTTTAAAGCCATGCAAAAGAAACTCTATGAGCTGATTCAAATGACTTGTGGACAAAGTGCAAACCTATACTTATACTGCAGATCACTATAGCCAGATACAGCATTTTTTTATTCAAATTGGTAATTTCTAATAGAAGAGCATGCTCAAAGTTCATGGATTCAATATGATAACACCACAGTTGATTAGCCAGCAGTAAAAACCAAGCTGGCCTCCATTAGAATATTAATGATCAGGCAACCCAAAAATGAGAGGTCAGTGCTACTATGTAGAGTTCCAACTGATCAACACTTGGGTCAATCAAACAGTGAGCCAGCCCTTGTGTGACCAACTTTATAAATACAATGATGTTAGGACCTAGGGATGCAATAAATATATCATTTTAAAACTCAAATATATTTTGTATGTTTTGTAATAAATTAAGAAACCAAATCCAACCCCTAATTTTCACAATGAATCATATGGTAGAGACTGGTAAAAGCTGATCTTTTATCGCTTATCTCATATGAGCAACAATTTGTTTGCTTGTATGTCAAGCAATGTGCATTCATGCTGCAATCCTATCTGCAAAAATGGGGCAGATCTTTTCAGTGTATTGGCATTAAAACGGAGAAATTCTAGAACAAAGCATTCTGATCATAAGTTTCATATTTTATAAAGTCCATTTACTGAAAGGAAAGTAAACATTTGAAAAAGTAAATGTAAGGTTGGTGAGGATGCTATTCTAAGCACCTTTGCAACGTACATTAACAATTTAGTTTTTTAATTCCAAGAGATTAAGGTATAAATGTACTCTTAACAAAGATTTGAGAAAGATTTCTCTTTTTTTTCCTAACCAGAAGAATATCAGAGCAACCCTCCTTCTTTCTCCTGACAACTTCCTGGTGGTCAGAATGGTTGGAAAATGACCAGCAGGTGGTGATGTTGTATAAAAATTCATGTATCTCTTGTAGTGATGGGCACATTTTTCCTGAATTCACTGCAATTTCGTGCCTGGCGAATAAATTCGCCAATCATTAATCCCTTAATATCTTGGAATTAAAAAAATATAAATAATGAATGCACACTGCAAAACTTCTTAGAATAACACCCATACCTCCCAACATTTTGAAAGTAAAAAGAGGGACAAAAAAATTTTTCCCGCACGTAGCACAGCAATTTTGTTGACCACACCCTTTCTGTGGCCACACCCCCTAATTACCATTACCAAAATTTGGCAGGTTATGAAAGTTTGAAAATATTTCTCCTTATCTAAACTGTGTTTTTGTGTCTCACAATTGTTACAAAGTATCTTATTTGCACCTGTTAGCTGTTCTGGGCTCTCTGCTAAAAGCCAATTAAGTGAGAAACTTTGTTTCTTTTTCTGGCTGTTCAGTGCAGAGAAAAGAGGGACTTTCCAGTACAAATGAGGGACTGCGGGTTGAGCTGTCAAAAGAGGGACTGTCCCTCCGAAAAAGGGACAGTTGGGAGGTATGAACACCATCATCAATTTTGCATTCACTTATTTTAACGGTTTATTTATCCTTAAAGTGATACTGACACTAAAAAATGAATTTTAGCATATGAATGTACATTAAATGTTACCTATAGGTCACGTTGATCATTTTTTGCTGAGAGGTTTGTTTTTGTATATAATTGTTAGTTGAAGTTCCTAAGCCTGACTCTCTGACACTCTGACTTTGCCAACCTGACTGTCCCATCTCAGCCTGTTAGTTATAGTTTCTCATGCTAACGGACTCCTGCTGCACAAATATGGCAGCCCCCTCATACAGGAACATGGGGGATCAGACAGGTAATGTAAAAGCATCATGCAAATACTTTATGGCAAAGTTAGAAGTAGCTTGCAAAGCCAATATTATAATAGATGTAAAAAAACGTTTAATTTCAGGTGTCAGTATCTCTTTAAATCTTTTTTCTTCTGCCATTTCATAACTTGCAATAATTTTGCTATGTGACTTTTCTAATTCTGCTTATGACTATTTTAATGCTGCTTAAACAAAGGCTCAATTTGAAACAGTCTCAGAGTCTCATTTCTGAAAGAAGAGCAGAGTAATTAAATTGCAAGCAGCAGAACATTTCCTTGTGTTCTTTATAGTATACCGGATATAGTGCCGCACTTAAAGGATAAGTAAACTTTTAAGTGAACGTAAAATTGATGAGAGTGCTATTATAAGCTCTTTTGCCATTTACATTCATTATTTATTTTAATATGTTAATATGCTGTTAATATGAACTAATTTTGTTCCAACAGCTCCACCTACTGGTCAGTTTCTGACTAGTCTCACCACCAAATAGTCAAGAAAGTTCTCAGGAGAAAGAAAGAGGCTGCTCTGATGTTCTTCTGCTTAGGAAAGATTTGAGAAAGGTTTCTATTTTTTTTCCTATTATGAAGAACATCTGAGCAGCCTCTTTCTTTCTCTTGACAGCGTCCTTGACTACTTGGTGGTCAGACTTGTCAGAAACTGTCCAGCTGGTGGTGCTATTGGAACAAAATTCATTCATATTAACAGCACATGTATCCCTTAATATCTTGGAATAACAAGAAAATAAATAATGAATGTTAATGAAAAAAGTGCTTAGAATAGCACCCTCATCAATTTTACATTCACTTATTTTAAAGGTGTACTTATCCTTTAAAGGGAAACTTTACCCCCAAAATGAGTACTTAAGCAACAAGAATCTTACCAAACTGGTATATACAGTACATTTAAGTAAATCTTGCCCTTTTACATCTCTTACCTTGAACCACCATTTTGTAATGGTCTCTGTGCTGCCTCAGAGATCACCTGAGAGAACTCTGTTTTTTAATTGACTCATGTGACCTAAAATTTATGGTTTGTTTGTGTGCACCGTAAAACCTACGATCCCAGGGGGCGGCCCTTATTTTTTAAAATGGCAATTTTCTACTTAGGATTACCCAATAGCACATACTATTAAGAAAGTATATTATTATGAAAATGGTTTATTTACATGAAGCAGGGTTTTACATATGAGTTGTTTTATGCAATATATTTTTATAGAGATATACATTAACGGATAGTATAATTTTCCTTTAAGAACAGGCACAGCTAACGTGCTAACAGGTTTCATTAGTTTCCTTTTATGAAGGAATGTAATAACAGTCCTAATGTAATGAAAATTCAGCAAATTTTGATTGGGCATATTGTTTGTATTAAAGGGGGTGGTTCACCTTTAAGTTAAGTTTTAGTATTTTATAGAATGGCTAATTGTAAGTAACTTTTCAATTAACCTGGATTCTTCTTTTTTATAATTAATTTTTTGCCCTTTTCTTCTGACTCTTTCCAACTTTCTAATGGGGGGTCACTGACCCCATCTAAAAACAAATGCTCTGTAAGGCTACACACATAGGGAGTTATTTACTAAAATGCAAATTTATCTATTTTTTTTTATTAAACAAAGCTCGACCAAACTCCCATCCACGATTTTGCCTTATATATCATTAAAATAACTCAAATAAATCTTACAAAGACTCGAGCAAAACCCTGAATCATATGATTTTTTCTGACTTTTCTCCCGAATTACTAGATTTTTTCGTGTTATTGCCCAAAAACCCAACATTTTTCAGGCAACATCCAGCACAGACCACGATATCTTCAAATTGGGATAGGGATATCTGCCATTGACTTATACATGACCTCGACAGGTTTGAGATACCGGATCGGGGTATAATACATCTTGAGTTTTCTTTCCACAAAAAAATGTGAGTTTTTGCCTCAAAAAGCCCGACCAGAAAAAGTTTTAATAAATAACCCCCTTATTTTTATTCCAGTCTCCCATACATGGTTGCTAGAATTTGGTCCTTAGCAACCAGATTGCAGAAATGGCAAACCGGAGAGCTGCTGAATAAAAAGTGAAATAACTTAATAAATAAATAAAAAATAATATAATCAAATAATAAAATATGAAAACCAATTGAAATTATCTAAAACCATACTAAAGGTGAACAAGCCTTTTAAGGTATGCTTGAAGGTGGAATTGGCAATGGTATTCTATTAAGAAGTATATATAGTGACCCTGAGGCGTAAATTCCCCTTTTCGTTTGGAGCCTAACGGTATATACAGGGTTTCCTGATTGGTGCAGCATGGCTGATCACAAAAGCAGCCACAAGGTGTCGCTGCTGTGTTATATAAAACGAGATTGGCATGTGCTTGCAGCGATTACTGCTGGAGGATTTCTACTTTCACTTTCATGGAGAAGGTGGACAGAACTCATGCAAAGATGTAAGTTGCTAAAAGGGAGTTTGATAGCCCTGTGGGCTGATGCAGGGTACTCCAAAAACCTGGAAAGCTCACACCATTCAGGTTTGGAGTTTTGCTGGACATCTTTTGTGCTTGCTCTATGGATAGTGCTGGGAGCTGTAGTTCTGCAGAATAAGATATTTGAGTGCTCACAGTGCTGAGAGCAATACCCTGAAGATAAAGCAAGATGCTTGTCCTTGAATAAAATAATTCATCGCTGTGGATGCCCGTTTGAGCTCTAGGTGAGCCTGCCAGCTCTGTGTGTGAGCCCTCGGGTGAGTTGTGCCTTAGGGAAGGTAAGCGAGAATAAGGATCCAGTGTATCTCCTGTTTGTGAAACAGACTGTTTGTGTGCCTGCCATGTGGGAGCCAATATCTTGTCCAGTGGGAAAGGTATTTGGGGCAGGTAGTGCTACCCGGGGATAAATGTGCTCTTTGGGGAAAAGGAACTGAGACTCTGTCTGCCAAAGGAGTTGCGGGACTTTGCCTGGCATGGAGGGCCAAGAAATGGACTGCCACAGGGTCCCATGGGAGTGGGTTATATTTTGATATGATGTAAATGTGTTTTACTTCCCCTTTAAATTAAACTTTCCTTATATAAAGTTGTTGTTTTTATATAATAAAGTGTGTGTTTCATGTTATTCCTAATGGGGCCATCCGCAGGTGCATTCCCAGATCCCATTAAGTGGAGGCACTGCCAGAGAGAAGAATTCCCAGTACCCTTTCACCTAGCAAAGGGGACTCAGGACCTGTAAGTCAGTAAATATTGTGATGTACCACTTTGGCACCAGGGGGGTGGCCAAAAATCGGTTACATATACTATATGGTGCATGGAGGATTGCTATATACCTTGGAAAAACATATATGAATTCTACACAAAGGAAAAAAATGCTTGCATAGAGAAAATATAATTTGCACAGCATAATATTGTCTGTTCCCCTATTAGTATCATATTGCAAGTCTAACAACCATTGTTAAAATTGTTGCATTGAGCTAAATATAAAAGTTCCAGAAACTTATCCGACCACTGTCCACAAATATAACTAATAATATATCTCAGTGGAACTGCAAGAAGGACATCCATGTGTTGCAGGAATGAAGTTGCAGAATAAAAAAGGAATATTCACCTTTGCTGAATCAGAAACATTATCCCAATACGGTGATGGGAAATCCATATGTCCCATTAAAATCTGATCAAAAAGTACTTCCTGGTCATCCCCGCTTCTACAGAATATAGAGAGGAAATAACTGGTTATAGAATTTAACATCCCAAATATACAGAAGTGTTTTCCACTGTGAAAGAATTTCAATACACATTTATCTACGGCTACACTCAACTATCCCAACCCAAGAGGCTTCTGTATTATTGGCTGTTCCTGACTGAAGTTGAAATAAAATTGCACGTCAGTTTCAAGCTGCGTTCACCACATATGACTGTTGTGGCTTCTCATTAGTCTTGTAGGATTGAAGAGGAACAACCAAGTCAAAGTACTTTGGCAGCAGGGGAAATTAGAAACATCTTCCTCCACCTGCCCTCCGGCTCAGCCAATTAGAAGCAACAACCAACGGGACCAGTGTTTGTAGCATGAACATAAATGTCCCAGAAAAAGGCAACATGCAAATATCTTGGTGGATAGAATTTGTTTTTTTTTTAATGTATTTTTTATATATACCAAAATATAAAAACATTACAATACCCTTTTTTAATCTTGGTGAACCAGAGTATCCATTTAATAATATAATTTCAAACTATATGGATAATAAAAAAAAATATTAAAAAAGCTACTTACAGAACTACTATATGCAACATACTGCAAAGCTTATTTTCGTGTGAAATTGGCTTAGGCTAACAGGAAAAGTGGATAAGAAAATATGAATTGGATCTTTGGGAGTTACATTCCTATAGAGTCCCTTAGGAAGTTGTCTTGAACTTGTGCCATTTTGTCAAATTGGACCGTTTTAGTCCAATTAAACGTCAATCAAGAAAATAATGCAGATGGTGAATTCAGGCTGTCAGTTAAACAGATGTCTGCCTGGCCGTGTATGGAATGCAAATACATATTGCATTTTTTTTGTACATACCCACGGAAAGGAGGGAAGCCGCAAAGCAGTATATATGTGATAACACCAGCTGCCCATATATCCACTTTCAGGCCGTACCTAAATAAAAAGAAGATGGAATATTATATTAAATATATTAATGCCTACCCACAGACATGCCTGTATACTGACCAACTTTATTACATAATGGGACTCCCCTTAAAAATAGAAACCATTTCTAGTTATTCACCAGGCACGAATTTGCGCGATTTGCCGCCGGAGAATACATTCGCAAAACCACTATGAAAATTCGTCAGCAAAAAAATGGATGCCGGCGTCAAAAAGGAGATGCCGGTGCTGTTTCGCAAATTTTTCGCCGTTTTGCGAATTTCACTGGAAATTCGCTAATTTTTCGGCAAAGTGAAACGCCCCAAATTCGCCTATCACTAACCATTTCTACAGTGTCACATTTCCCCCTAAGTTTTTCCTATAGGTTCTAGTAATTTCCTAGTCAACGATGCTCACTCACATAAAATTCCCCCTGAATTCAAGGTTCATTTGGCCACCGAGGTTAATACTGGATGGCACACTATTCCCATATTTTTCGCTAAAAGGTCAATTCGCAGAAACATCACCTATTTACTAAAAATCGAGCAACACCCTTTGCTAGCGAAATACCTTGTTGTTGGAGAACTTCTGCTGCGTTTCGCCAGTCGAATTTTCGCTCAGGCGAATGATTGCTCTTTTATCAAATCGATTCATTATCCTTTTTCCAAAATCTATTTTGCCAACCTCAACATTATTATGTCATTGATATAATTTCCTGTATTCAAAAAGCCATAAGCCAAAACGCTGGTGTTTTTTCATATCTATAGTAGAATTATGTTGACAAGTTGTAACTGTTAAAAATATCGTATTCACACTTTTTTTTAACATTTGAAGCTCATGCCACAGGGTGGGCTCACGTCTAGGACAATAGAGGATCTCTGTCTTCCTTTTACTTCCTTGGACGTTTTTAAGAAGCGGCCAATTCCAGCAATTTCACCAACATCACTTATACTTTATACACCCACTGAATTTAAATGACGTAAGCATAAATTAACAAAGTTTCCCTAGGAAGAAAGTAACCCTAGAGAAAATTTGTTGTGAAATTTTCTTCCAAAGGAATCATCACTGACGGAAGTACGCCAATATTCTTTTGCCAAGAGTTAATTGCGCATTTTGATGAATACATGTATTTGTTAAGAAATAACGTCTGACATAGTTAGACTTCAAAAGCAAAAATTCACAGGTAAGTAAATATGCCACATAGTGGGTTTGGCCACAGACCACAAAATGTATTTTACCCAGTTTCAGCAATGATTTCTGGAGCTACATATGTTGGGGTTCCACACACAGTGTAAAGAGGTCCATCAACCACAGTTGCAAGTCCAAAGTCTCCAAGTTTCAGCGATTTACTACCATCCTGGTGTTCATAAACCTAGAATAACATAGAAGGAACACATTTACTATCAGTATTTTTTTCTAACAGAATTTCACAGATTTGTAGTCAGACCCCACTTAAGACATTTTGTTCAGTTCTAGTGTGTTAGTAAAGTAGTGTAAAAATGTACAAGAAAGATTATAGTTATGAGTCATTTTTTTTATAAAGGGTTGTCTCAACATGTTATTTCATGCTTGACTTCCTGTACTATTGGAGGGGCCTAAGAATGTTTGGTATTAGTCCATCTATAATTAGAATAATTTTTTCCCTTCATAGCAAATCAATACAGTCTAATCAAAAGCACAATTTCATAGGGCAATCAGCCATCACCCAAATGAACCACTGCTGAAAGACTTCAAAGTGTTTGATATGCCTCATTATTGTTCATTCTTAGATATAAATACACAGAGAAACATATGTCAAGCAGACCGCTCAGAAAAACACTGAAAAGCATTTTATAGCTACATATAAAAGTAACTTCATTTGCAGGAGGAGGACTTGGTTCTGGGGAGGGACACTCTGCTGTATGAATATTTCAGCCAATGGAAATTGACAACAGAATGGAACCAATTGATGGCATGCAGTCCCATGATTTTTCAGTCCAATGGGTTTTCATTTGTTTTGATACAACTTAAATGTTCATGGTTGTAATAGGAGGGGGCAAGGTCCTTAAAGCTATATACATTTCCACACAGGGCTGAGGTTGCAATAAAAAAACATGGATCTAACAGTCTCCTAAAGTAACGTCTAGCTTCTCAGGATGGTACATGGAAGGCAGGCAGCATGTTTTTGCACTTCAGATGGTCATCACTCACTAATTTATTCATCTGTAATATCTCTAGGAATGTTGAGCCACAGTTATCACTCAATAGCCCCCTTTTATGCCTGGCACTATCCAACACAGTTACTATTCTAAGGGGTTTGTGTAATAAAAGATACTAAGTTAGTCCAGGAGCATTAACACTTAGGGGCAGTTTTATCAAGGATTGAAGTGAAAATTAAAATTTTCGAGTTTATTTTAGTGTAATTTGACTAGGGAATAGTTAAAATTAGTTTCGAGTTTTTTTAGAAAAAAAAAATCGAATTTAAATTTCGAAATTTATCATGTACTTCGACAAAATCGTGATCTAATCGCTACTTTAAACCTGCCGAATTGCTGTTTTAGGCTATGGGGGATGACCTGGGTCATCCTGAGTATTCGGGTGGATCCTATTCACCAGAATTGGAAAAATTAGATTTTTAATTCAAAAATCAAGTTTTTATAAACTCCCATAAACTCTTAATTCGACCCTTGATAAATCTGGCCCATAGCAAACAATCAGCATTTACTGGTTACCTGTTTACAGGTAGGACTACATGGACGTTTTCGGCAAAATCCGACGCACTGCAACGAAACGCCGACATCAAATCGCATGCGATGGAAATAAGGTAAGTAATGGAAATGTCGGATGAAATCGCAGCGTTGATCAGAAGCGACACGACTGTCTGATGCAGACGCAGCATGCGGCTTCTGCATCCGACAGTCGTGTCACGTCGGATGAACGCTGCGACACCATCCGTCAATGCATTCACTTACCTTATTTCCGTTGCATGAGATTTGACACAGGTGTTTTGTTGCAGTGCGTCGGATCGCCCCAAAAACGTACATGTAGTCCTACCCTTTAAGCAAACATCTTATTGGTTTCCATGGGCTACTGCTCCTGGGCAAACTTAGTTCCTGTTTTATTACATATGAGGGTAAGTGTCTTAAACAGAGGGACAATCACAGCTATATCCTCTACTATGTTTAATGCACTTCTATTTTACGCATGGTGCAAAGTGAGTGAAAACTTCCAGAAATCTTTGTGAGGATACTATCAATATGCATATATTCTAATGGGTTTGAGTCTATAATTCCAATAAACCAGCAAGTGAAGAGGATGCAGCGCTCACACAGAATCCTCTATTACAGAGTACAAAGTAAAGTATATGGGTACAAAATTTAAGACAATAGAATATTCCTATTATGTAAAATAAAATGATCAAGGGGCCACCACCTACTCTAGTTTGTACCCACCATTAATTGTACCTTTATATAAACTTTCACAAACACTCACAAACATGAATTACACATGGATCAGGGAGCATAGTGCAAGCTGCTTGTTTTTCGCACCCTGGGCACTCAATAACGCAGGTCCTTGGGCTCCAAATCATTACACAGAATTATAAATACACGCAATTTTACTGTACACTGGTGTTTTGTGTATTGATTTTACACATCATTAAAAATATGCCCCTTTGAGGGCATTAAACAGTTTCTGTATTTGAACTTATCTTGAATCATTAAGAGGGATGAACGCAGAGTCCAAAGATGAGCCGTACAACTGGTGTGATAATATAACACAGTACTTCATCCACCTTCATTTCACCTAATTATGAGACTCAAGTATCTGGGCACATGCGTTTGTAACAGGGTTACATAACCACTATTAAGTCCCACTAATTAGATTGCAAATTGCATATCTGGCAGAGGGATTGAAATGATTGAAATAGATACACTCTGAATGAAGTAAATTTGTACAAATAGTGTTTGTCAGTAGATAGGATATATGAATGTCAAGGCTGCTGGAACATTCAATATGAATCTTATAATGTATAATTTTAGAAACTGTATATCATTAAAAGGGACCATCTGTGCTGCTGGGACATTTTTTCTGAATTCAGAACCGTACTTTTAGGAACTTAAAAAAAATTTACTTTATAAAATATATATATATATTGAAAAAAGGGGATCAGCACTACTCAGATCTTGAAAATGAAACAGAATTTTTTTAATAATAACTCAGTAGTCTGCTGCTATTTTATTAAATAAATTCTGTTTTTGCGATTGTATGGAAATGTTTGCTGATCGTGCACCCAGGCAACTTACTGCATCTTATCGAGAGTGCCGGCTCCACATGGCTTTGTTTTTATATATATATATATATATATATATATATATATATATAGTTATGGAATGCTGATGCACACCAGGATTTTTCTTTAAAATTTACTTTATTTATTTGATCGACGTTTCGGTCCGCGTCTGGGACCTTTATCAAGTCTTGATAAAGGTCCCAGACGCGGACCGAAACGTCTTGCTTGAAACTGTTCCGTGGTGCAAAAACGGTTGGAGACTGCTTTCTAGTTACTTAACAAATTGATTATTGCAAATCTCACTTTTTAGCCTTCTGCTTCTACAGTCACCACTCCAGTCTATCATGAATGCAACCACCAGACGTATGCACCTCACCAACTGCTTCTTCATTGCCAAGCCACTCTGCCAAGCCCTACACTGGGCTTCACTGCCATTGATAAAAACTTTTGTCAGTGCAGATTTTGTACACAGGCATGGGCAACTACAATGTAGAAGCTCTCCAGATTTTGGTCTATTCTTAATTCTATCAGCACCTGAAATGCCACATATTGTCCATCTCTTTTACATAAGGTCCAGATATGTGTAGCACTCATTTATTTAAGACCAGCTCTGCTTATAGATACTCGTATATCATTTTGCCTTTCTCTTATAGTGACACAGGGTGAACATGCCATTTCACTATCAGCAAACTCCCGACTGAGAATCTATTTCTGCTGGTGGACTTTGCATGGCACATATTCACCGACAGAAACAAAATGTTGATACCAGAATAGAATAGAGTAATCTAATCAAGACATGGGAGTGCCATTGATTCTGTATGATGAATTGATTTTTATACAAAATTTGGGTAGACTATGGGAGGATCACGGTGACATGTAAGTTATGTTTCACTACAATTGGGCCTTTCTTGGCCTCCAGTAGGAGTAAATTCATCATTTTTACAATTTCAGATGAGCAAATGTCGAAGAGGTGCATACATACTATTTGAACCATTATACTTGTAAAAACTATTTGCAAACCTCAATTATTCAACCCTTCCTTTACTTTATTCTGCTGTCCAGAGTGGAGGGGGCACAGATTATTTGTGAAGCAGAGGGACATCAAGTCCTTGAATCCGTTCACTTCACAATGAAACAAGGTCAAGGAGGGGTAGCATGACACTGTGAGCCTAAGGGAGGTTTGGAAATTGTCCCTCTGAGCACAGATATACTATCATGGTTTCCCTTCATAATAGTGGAATTATATAAACCATTCCTTTAAATACACTCTAACCAGGGTTAATATACTAGTTTTATTGCATGCTTTCTTTCTGTACATATTCCACTTGCAGCCTAGAGAGCAAACCAGTTCATGTATGCCTGATGCAGTTCTTGGCATGCCAAAATTTCCTTTAATGAGCGACTAAAACTGGATCCCATCAAATCTATTAGACTGATTTCTGGCATGATCCACAGTTGTCTGTTTTAATGCCAATGTTGGGTGGGGGTGTCTGCAAAGATGACACTTAACAAAGTAAGACCAATTACAATTCTTTTGAAATTTCATACAGTTTGCTAGCTGTGCCAAAAGAGACAATTGCAATGCTCGCCATGAAATTTCCCTTTGAAAACTGAAAATTCTTTTGTCAGCACTACTCTGGGCTGTACGGAACATATGGATCTGTTTCTGTGCATTGTCAGGAAAGAAGCTTCTTTATTTTCAGTTGTGGAGACAAGGGAAATGTTTATAGAGGGGCTTTTGTTTGCCAGAAAGAAAGAAAACAAGCTGAACAAAATTCAAGGATATTGCATATGTAACTTTGGAATTTTACTATGCACAGAAGCTCACTAGGATTGTTCGGCTGAGAAGCTTAGTCTTGACAGGACAGTTTTACAACCAAAGGAAGAACGTGAAGTAGTAGAAAGCACTGCGAGGAGAGAACATACTCTTTACTAGCAGATGACATGTTAATGCAACAATCATATAGTATACAGGTATGGGACCTGTTATCCAGAATGATCGGGACCAGGGGTTTTCTGGAAAACGGATCTTTCTGTAATTTCATGCCTTCATATATTCAAACCTTAACTCTACTAGAAAATCATGTAAACATTAAATAAACCCAATAGGCTGGTTTTGCTTCCAATATGGATTATTTCTTAGTTGGGATCAAGTGCAAGTTAGGATCAAGAAAAAAAGGAATCATTTTAAAAAATGTGGATTATTTGGATAAAATGGAGTCTATGGGAGAGAGCCATTCCGAGCTTTCTGAATAACGGGTTTCCGGACAATAGATCCTATACCTGTTTATGAAGCCTACATATCCAACAGAATTTATTGTCGGCATCGTTCTTGCTGTATGCATGTCAATATTTGGACATTTACATGACACAAATGAAAAGAAGACCGTAAGGAATTCAAATGTATGTGACAGTGGTGGGCACATCGATGATCTTGTCCCCAGCAATAACAGGTCCTAGCCCTTCGCTACATAATGAGGACACACCTGACCCCGATGTAGAGAGTGATAGTCTGAGACAATTTGCAAATATTTTTTTTTTTTTTTATTATTTGTGGTTTTTGGATTATTTAGCTTTTCATGCAGCAGATCTCCAATTTGCAATTTCAGCAACTGGGTGGCTAGGGTCCAACTTTCCCTAGCAACCATGCACTGATTTGAATGAGAGAATAAGAAGAGGAGAGGGCTGAATAGAACAATAGCAATAACAGTACATTTGTAGCCTTGCAGATCATTTGTTTTTAGATGGGGTCAGTGACCCCATTTGAAAATTGGAAAGAGTCAGTAGAAAAAGGCAAATAATTCAAAAATTATAAAAAAAGAAAAAACGAAGGCCAGTTGAAAAGTTGCTTAGAAATAGGTATTCAATAACATACTAAAAGTTAACTTAAAGGTGAGCCACTCTTTTAATAAGCGAGGAAAACAAATAAAGTTGTCGAGTTGAGAATATTCCCATTAATTTCTATACAACAGCTTTTACTTGAGTTTTTCCTGGTGACTTTTTGCAGTTTGTCCTTTAATAAATCCCAAAGTATTCAGAATTTACTTCCGTATATTTTTGGTGTCTACGTTTTTTTTTGCCAATTTTTTTCTCAAAAAAGCGAACCCGATTCTTAAAAAACAGTCCCATAGTGTCCAGTGTACTGTATATCCCTATTTGTCATCTTACAGGTGGTAAATCCCAGCCAGGGGTCTGGTTTTGTTTTGTTTTTTGTTTTTTTTTACAGATGCCAGAATATAAAGGTTAATGCAGCATTGTTACTTTAACAAATAAACCAATGTCAGTCAATGTCTGCCATCTGAGGAGCAAAAATAATTCCAAATTAGCAAAAGTTATGCCCATCACCAGAACAGCGGAAATCCTGCCCATCACCATAATAGATGAAATGAAAACATTTATTTTAAGTTTACTAAGTAGTAAACTGAGCTATAGAGAAATACTTTTCCAGTGTTTTAGCTTCTTTAGAGGGAAAAAAGCCCAATGGGGCATCATCAATTTTTAAATGGGCTTTCACCAAAGGCAACAAATGCTTCAGTTTAATGAACCATTTTGATAATTAGCACCTAAATAACTCAGCAGATGAACAAGACCAAATGTCATGTCTAGCAATGTGTTCCCAATAAACACCCCTGTGTATCTTTAATTCTACACTGCAGTAAGCCCCATAAAGCAAAAAAGAAATTCATTTAAGTGACTTACCGGGTAGCGAGTGCTCTGACCTCACACAGCAATAAAACAGCATAACGGCACAACAATAATTGACGGCAACTCTATATAATTGGGCTCGGCCATATGTGACCTATTACTCAGAAGACTTTAAAGGTAACATTTTGTACTGATGGAAACAGATGGGAATCTGGCTGCTGCAGGTTTTCGTACAGCTATAAAAATATTCTGCTATTAAACCAAACGGATGTGCTTTTAGTGACAAACACCAAATAAATACTGTTTGATTATATATTGCAGAGAAACAAAGGGGAAAAAATGAATATTTACATATAGGAGTAAATATTGATTACTGCCACCTGCATAAAACAAAATGGCCAGGTTGGCTTCTGGGATGAATCAGATTTCAGCATTCAAAAAAGGCATTGGAGGGAAATCTAGAAAACCTGCTCCAATTAAACATGGCAAGCGGAGATAGGTATTTCAAGTCTTTTATCATAAGAAGTAATTTACTATTAATAGGGTGGATCAGCTTTAAGTTAACATTTAGTAAGTTATAGAATGGCTAATTCTAAGCAATTTTTCAATTGGTCTTCATTTTTTCTTTTTTATAGTTTTTAATTATTTTATTAACTTCTTCTGATTCCTTCCAGCTTTCAAATGGGGGGGTCACTGACCCCATCTAAAAAATAAATGCTCTGTAAGGCTACAAATGTAGTGTTATTGCTACTTTTTATTACTCATGTTTATATTTTTATTACTTATCTTTATAAAAATCGTGAAATTCGAACGTTTTGACAAAAAAATCATGAAATTAGAAGGATTCCACTCAAAAATCATGAAATTTGAAGGATTTCACTCAAAAATCGGGAAATTTTACGGTTTTCACTAAAGGTTATCACTCTACGTCATATTAAAAATTAATTCAAAGGTAAACAACCCCTTTAAGAAGGAAGTGTGCAAAAACAGGGAACACTATGCCAATAAGATTGGCATAGTCACTGACCCCATCTAAAGAACAAATGCTCTGTAAGGCTACAAATGTATTGTTATTGCTACTTTTTATTACTCATCTTTATATTCAGGTCTAGTGCTGGGCGAATTTCTCCCGTTTCGCTTCACATAAAAATTCGCAAATTTCCTGCAAAATTGGCGAAATCGTGAAATTTGAAGGATTTCACTCAAAAATCGTGAAATTTGAAGGATTTCACTCAAAAATCATTCACAAATTTATTAGGGTCTACAATGCAAGAAGAAGTTTGTATATACGGGATTCAGAAAGCACAGGAGGGATACTCTAGAGCAGTGATCCCCAACCAGTAAGTAACATGTTGCTCACCGACCTCTTGGATGTTGCTCCCATTGTCCCCAAAGCAGCTGCTTAATTTATATTCCTGGCTTGGTGGCAAGTTTTGATTGAGCAAAAACAAGATGTAATGCCAAACAGAGCCTCCTGTAGACTGACAATTTCCACAAAGGCTACCAAACAGCTAATCACAGCCCTTATTTGATACCTCCTGGAACTTCTTGGATGCATGTGTTGCTCCCCAACTCTTTTTACATTTGACTGTGGCTCATGAATAGTGATGGGCGAATTTGTCCTGTTTTGCCATGAATTTCACGAATTTCCCGTGAAATTAGCAAAAGTGGCGAAATATTCGCGAGACTGTGATGTCGCCCCCTCCTAGCAGCCTAACAACAGAACAATGGGAAGGTAACCAGGTAACAGCTCCCTAACACAAGATAACAGCTGCCTGGTAGATCTAAGAACAACACTCAATGGTAAAATTCAGGTCCCAATGAGACACATTCAGTTACATTGAGTAGAAGAAACAAAAGCCTGCCAGAAAGCAGTTCCATCCTAAAGTGCTGGCTCTTTCTGAAAGCACATGACCAGGCAAAATGACCTGAGATGGTTCCTACACACCAATATTACAACTAAAAAAAATACACTTGCTGGTTCAGAAATGAAATTTTATAATGTAGAGTGAATTATTTGCAGTGTAAACAGTGTCATTTTGAAATAAAAAATACATCATAAAAATTATGACAGAATCCCTAGTAGTAGTTCTATGATAATTATATCAGCTCAAGCACTTTCCATACACTTCCCAATAGTATGTCATTCTTGGCCCACTTATCAGAACATGACTTCAGTCGGAATATAGTCACTTGTCCATCAGAAGCGATTTTTTTAAATTTGCTACTTCCCTAGATAATCTGCGGCTAATATATATGATTCTCTGCTTAGTGGTTGTACCTAAATCTGTGAATATTTAAAAATGGCTTGAATACAATTGTGTGTGAGTGGCTGCTGGCCAGCTATTTGTCAGTGCATAAAAACACGCTGCAGGCACAGGCTGTCAATGCTGGATACCGTGGGACGGATGCCTCCGAGCTCCTGCTCCATGGAGAATATGTTTCACATTCCGACCAATGACGGTAATGAATCCTGACGTTAGTGCTACAGTTCTACCATAAGTCCCGCTATCAGCAATCCCACAGGGATAGAAATATACAATTGACGGGGAGGGCTGGGAGAGTTCTCTAAAGCTCAATGTCATATGAGAGTCAGAGCTTAGTTATTATGCTTTGCTACAAACCAGTCCTGGTGAGATTTGTTATTTAAGTCTTATATATTCTCCAGCCTCAAATTATAGGTCATATCCCACCTTCAATAGATGAGAACATAAATCGGTGATAATGTGCGTTTAACAAGCACAACATACTCAGTGATCTTATGGTTACCGGTGTATTATGGAAATGATTAGTGTTGAGAAGCAGTATGTGCTTTCTGCTTGTATAATTCCTTAGCTGTGCACGGGGTGGGTATTTGGGTATTAATATCCTTCTCATTAAGAATTCATAGTATCTTAAGCATTTCACTGTACAGCCCTGACTACAGCTATTTTAATAGTGGAACGATAAACTTTATGGGGTCCCATTGTTAACGTGAAAAAGGACTGTTTTGCGGCGGTTTAGCGAATTTATTCGCCGGCGGCGAATCACAGGAATTCACCACGAATTTGCGCCTGGCGAATAAATTCGCCCATCACTACTGGAGACATGATTTAAAGTATTAAAGCCCACATACATGGGTGATAAAAGCTGCCAACAGTCAGCTTATTTGCCGATGTGTCGGACTGTCGGTCCATCGGATGGGAATCCCCGATCGATATCTGGCAGAAAGTCTGATAATTATTATCCCCCTCTGCAGCCTGGAGACACGAGGAATGGGCAACGGAGGGGACAGGGTATATGTGACTGTGCCAGGCCCCTTCAAATATTGTGGGGGGTCTAGTCCTCTATTTACTCTCCCCTTTACTCTCCCCTTTACATTCTGCCCTGTAGGATTCTAATGTGTTTAGGGGCCTAGACAGTTGCCACTTTTTGGAACCCCCTAAAGACAACTCTTATCCTGGCAAAAAAAAATGTATTATTGGCAATGCAATCTGGGCAAGTTTAAGTTTCTATTAAAACAGCAGAGGATGTTTCTTTTTTATCCTTGAATGCAAATTGTGGTGCTGGCTCCCCTAGTTTAGGGCTGGAGCAGTGGATGGGGGGGGGCAGGGTCTCAGCCTGAAGCCAAATTAGGATGAGATTTTAGTAGATAATCTATTTAGTCTCAAAGGGGCAGATTCACTAACGGATGTATTTTTGCCAGCGTCATCTTTGCACCCCTCGCACCACTTTGCCGGGCGCAAATGCGCTACGAATACGCTAACTCACTAAAATGTGAAGTTTAGTCCCAGGCATTGAACGCTAGTGACTTTTTGCTAGCGTTTCTTCGGCTGTGCGAGCATTTCATAGTGAAGGTGCACTAGCATTCATTTGCGCCTATCGAAACTTCGCTAGTGTTCTTGCACTTAGGTAAATTTGCATAGGGTGGGAAATTTAAAGTTGTATAGACTTTAAATGTTAGTCTATAAATGTTGCTGCAAATGGTTTGTTATCCGTTTTTATTACATATTGTCCAGGGAACCTTAATAAAGACAAGAGAGTTAATATATTGCCCTACACAATATGTAATAAAAATGTGTTAGGACTTTTGCAGCCAACCCCGCTTAAAAAAAGGAAAAGTCGCCAGCGTATTTTGAACTTTAATGCATTTTTGGCACACAAGATATGATGTAAGTGACAGAAGATTCAGGAAGATCTAGCTTCTTTTTAACTACTCCGCTAGCATTAGTGGAGTAGCGCCCCTTCCCTAGAGCAAAAATACGCCTGCCAATAGGGTCCGAAACTGCTCTAGCAATGGTCTGGTTCTCTAGTGAATTGGCGCTTGCGTCTGTTAGTGAATTGGTGATGTTCCTGCAGGTGGCAACTCAGCCACTTCGATCTTAGTTAATCTGCCCCCTAAACTGGAATATTAACATGAAGGTCAACATATATTTATCGTTCTGTATATTGATGGAACCACGGCTGAATGGCTAATACAGCTATCGAAAAGAATATAAGGTGCTGCAAGGGGCTGTGAGTTTGTGGGACGGGAGTTCCAGCCATTTTGTGCATGCGCATATTAATGGAAACATTTCCGACACTGCTACATGATTGCCGCTTCCAGCACCCACTTGCTATCAGTTTGTATTAATCTCTGAATATGGTGTTTTCTTACCAGTAGGTTCTCCGGCTTGATATCCCTGTGGACTATGTTGAGGCTGTGCAGATATTTGATAGCACTCATGAGGTTATACAGCATCCCATTGGCATCACGCTCGGTGTACTTGTTGGTAGATGTGATGGCATCGAATAAATCTCCTCCCTGGATGCAAAAAGCACAGATTACTGTTAGAACTTGTTTGTAAATTCTCTTCTGACTTTCTAACTCCTTTATTCATATGTAGCCTATTAATATATTGTTGATATATTTGCCTCGTTCCTTTGTGCTCCCTGAATAGCCAGAGCAACTTCACCTCCTCCTGTGCTAATAATTCTAGTGCTAATAATTCTAGCGTGACTGTTATTAGACATTGTTAGATGGACTTATCTCCATGAAGAAAGCTTGGTCGAGTGCCACCAGATGATGGAAACCCTTCCGCCCCTACTCACTCTGTGTTCATGTTGGTTTATGGCCGCTAATTAACCCGCAGCTATTTAGATGCCCCCATAGGGTGCACAACCTACAAGTTTATATTAAAACAAGTCTAGAGTACAATGGCAGTTTTATATAAGTCAACTTTAAACACTATGGAGGGCATTTAACCTTATGCCAACGTTAGTCTTCTCAACTTTTTTAGACAGGAGAACATTGGGCTGCCAGCTGTTTTAGTCTGTAAAATCAATGTGGCAGGCAGGTGGCACCACAAGCTCAGACCTAAATAAGGCTTGAAGCATTGCCAGCTTTCATTTTTATATTAGGGTGATGGGAAGAAATATAACATTTAGAACATTTAAAACATAGGTGGGTTTCTTAAACTTTTCTCATGAAACCAAATGAAGTTGCAGATTTGTTGGCCCAAATTGATTTACATGTACCTTGTTTCAATTACTATCTTCAACCAAAGGAAAAAGAATAAAATACATATACTGCACAGGTATAGGATCTGTTATCCAGAAACCTGTTAGCCAGAAAGGTCCGAATTACAGGAAGGTCATCTCCCATAGATCCTTTATAAAATTTTTTTAAAGGATTTCCTTTTCTCTGTAATACTAAAACAGTACCTTGTACTTGATCCCAACTAAGATACAATTAATCTTTATTGGCAAAACTATCCTATTGGGTTTATTTAATGTTCACATGATTTTTTAGTAGACTTAAAGTAAGAAGATCCAAATCCCAAAAGATCCCTTATCCGGAAAACCCCAGGTCCCGAGCATTTTGGACAGCAGATCCCATAACTGAATATAATTATGATATAAATTATAGCCATGGTCAAGTTGAAATAACAGGGTTTCTATAAATCGTGCGCAAGTTGTAGCTCTGTAAGCGAATGCCAACCAGACTGTGTAACTTCATGAACCACGTCTAGAATTGGCCACTAGATGGCAGCAGTTACTTTCTATACATTTGTAATTGTTGCTCAAAGATGCAACATGAGTGGGAACAAAATGTAATGAAATATTAATCTCTGAGGGTGAAGGTGATTCCACTCAATTAAATTGTGATTCCTACACTATTCCAGGAACACTGAGATTCTCTTTTGCAAGAGTAATATTCACATGGGCATCCTAGTTGTTCAACTTTCTGAATCCCACCATAGTCTTGGGCTGCTGGTGCAATTCTGGGAGTTTTAGTACAACAACATCATCATCTGAAATAATGTCAGAAGAAGAAGGATATACAGTACCTCTTACCGCAGTCATGCCAAGCTTTTCCTTCAACTAGCAGAGGATGCTGGGAGTAAGTAGGTGGAGCGCCGCAGTTTAGGGTCACTGTCAGGAGATATATAAATAAAGCACTTACTTTCACAAGTTCCATGACAAGGTAGAGTTCACTGGGCATGTCCATCTCTTCGATAAGCAGAACGATATTGGGATGTTTCACCCTCCTCAGTATAGAAACCTCATTCTGAATCATATGCTCCTGTTATAGGACAAATAGAATGTTACACTCACTTCCTGATAGGGAGAAGACATTGACGGATTGATTGACTGGACCATGTCGCAAGGAAGAACATAAACTCTAAGTACTGAATAACATGGAGACAGTGACATGTATACCAGGGCAAGGAATGACTCCAGTTGATATGTTTTGGTAACTAACATCAGAGAAGACTAAGGCAATTCTTCTGATATTGCCATCTATGGGCCAGATTCAATTCAGTGAGAAAAAGTTATCTCATGGTTTATCACGTAAAAAGTAATTCGAGGAGAAAAAAACTTTTCTCTAAATTCAGTTCCAGTTTTTCCCCATAGACTTGAATACAGTTTTCATGTGATAAACTGTGAGATAAGCTTTTTCTCAAATTGAATCCCGCCCATGACTTTTCACGTGATAAAACCCCTTTTCACTGAATTGAATCTGGGCATGTATCTCTTTTCTGCATTTGCATGGCTGCTCCCCAAATTGGATTCTAACTGGGTTATCCCAGGGTCAGACTGGGGGGCCCAACGGGACTCCTGTCCAGGGCACCCCTCCGGCAAAAGGAGCCACGTGTATGCGTGAACATTTTTTTTGTAGGGCCAGGAGATCGGGAGAGGGGGTCTGGCCCAGCGGGGGCCGATGAGGGCCAGGGCCCAACAGGTTTTTTTTTTACCCTGGGGTCAACCCAGTACACACCAGTCAGAGAACTTTGGTTGGCATGGTGCAGCTTATTGACCTCTGGTGTCTCTGATCAAGTCAGATATTAACTGCGAAGGTTTGAAAACCCCATCAGGCCAGGGCCACATTAGTCCAGTATCCAGTACTATACTAGCGGCTCTGTGTGGGTCCCCCATGCCATTCACTCATTGAAGGCCAAATGACTGCAAATGATAAGGCAAATATCTACTTATTTGAAGACCACACCACATAAATGCTTAGGAATGGAATGGGATCTGAGATGGGTTGAAAATTTATCCTGGAAACCAGGGTGCAGTAGCCAGAATGGATGCTGGTTGCTGTGCCTCCATTCACATACAGCAGCCCAATGACAAAGGTAAAAAAGTTAAATTGTAAGAAGCTTGTTAGACTGAAAAGTACACATACATAGGGATCAGCAGATGCTGATGTGAAATGTCCAGTCGAAGGAACACATCTCTATGTCAATGATACATTTACTAACAAGCTGCAGGAGAGGCAGAAAGTGAATAGGCACCTATCCTGCGTGTGCTTTTGGTAGGGCAAATGGTAAGTTCAAGTGCAGGGGACCCAACACTGTTAGGGATCTACTGAAGGCCAACCATGTTAATATTCAGCCAAATGCACTTGTTGCATTCGTGGAAGCAACTCCTGTGGGGTTATCAACGGTAAATTGATGGTCAGACAATATTTCTGCACAATAGGCCCCTTGCTGCCCTGTTATACCTATTGTAATAAAGGGTTATCAGTTATTAAATATAAACTAAGCATGAAATAGTGTGACATTTCTCATCTTTAAGGGTTCTGACATGGCTTTATGGAACTGCCCTTGGACAAAAACTTACTTTTCCTCGGCATTTGCTTTTATTAATGATTTTCAGTGCATATTCTCTACCAGTGGATCTAAAGAAGAAAGCAGAAGAAATAAAACAGATAGTCATCATTTTAATATGAAGGAGCAAATCAGCAGCACATCCCACAAGCTTCTGAGCAACAAGCAAGAAGCTCGGCTCTGCAGGGAAAAGGTAAAAAAAAAAAATATAATAATGGGGTAAGTGTCATTAAGGTTCCTATGCTCTTCCTAATTATCCTTTATCACTTTCTATGGCTTTATTCAGTTAATTAAAGGATTGGGGCCAACTGTCCCCAAACTCAAGAAACATAATCTCTTTTGCAAATATATATATATTGACACTGCACCCGGGCAAAAACTCTCTGTGGTTCCCTATACTATGGGGCCCTCTAGAATCTGTTGGGTCTGATGTTGCTGTTGTTACACCAATGGTCAAGAAGTTCAGCAAAAGGAAGAAAGATCCTTCTTCTTGCCCCCTTATTTGTATACAATGAATCACACCTTTTCAGCCTTCCTCCATTATCTCCTTATGGCACGTAAGCCCAGTAAACAATATAAACCAGTACCAAGCTAATGAACTAAATTAAGATGAAGCTGGATGTGAAATCAGAGACTAATTACAAATTGCCCATATATTTCCACTTGTGCAGTGATTAAAAAGTAATGTAATTAAATCACAGCTTGAACATGCAGTCAGACTGGCAAAAGCTGGTTTTGTCTCTCAGGAGCCTTGCTTTATGCGAGAATATAAATGTACCAGAAATAATCTGTTGTGTCTCTCCAAAGCTCAAGTTTTAGTTGGACGGAGAAGCAATGGGAACCAAGCAAAATAAATAACTCAATAATCAACTGCAGCATCATTTCTCCTTTTTACTCAGATTTTCCCAGTCCCATCCCTGTCCCCTTTCCTTAGTGCCACAGAATGGGAACTGTATTGTGCCACATTTTGTGTCCATCCTACTGCAAAGTGTCACAGCCACAGGCTCCATCACAGCATTGTCAAAAAGGTCAATATGGCTGATTTATGTCCATACCACCAGCACACCCCTACTAGTACAATCTAGGGTGACAGGTCTGGATTATCAAAAATAGCCACCCCCCCCCCAAGCAGTAACAATGCAATTGCAATAACTACTCACCTCTCTATACACTCTTTCACAATGGCGAAATTTCCATCTCCTATGGTCCTTCCAACCTTATACCGTTCGGATATGGAAACTGGTACCTGGAAACCTTCATCCATAATATCTGTAAAATTCATGGAGGTAGAGTTCCAAATTAGAGTAATTTTAGAGAAACACATCAGCTGTGTTATTACTGCATGGGAAACTTAAGTTACTGAAGACCCCTTACTCCAGGTCCTGAGAATTCTGGATAACAGGTCCCATAACTGTATATGTAACCTCTTGGATCTCTATTTAGCAGTCAACTTATCAGGGTTGACTGTTGTGTGTTTAAATCCTGAATATAACCTGCGTTTTATTGCACCCTGCTAATGCAGAAGACTTTATGCCAGGAAATAAAAAGATATATCTGGTGATATCTTACCTTCTACTACAATATCACTTTCATCCATGGAGCTGCAGACTTTGGTGGATGCTAATGAGGTAGAGGAGCCGCTGTGCTGAGAGCCCTGAGAATTGCACAAAAACACACAGCACCTTATAAGAAGGCAACATAGCAAGTGATGGCCCGAGATACAAAATATATTAGTATTCACAAGGAGAGGCTTGTGAGAATCATTTCCTCATTCAGGGAGGTGCGACTGAACATGATAATCATTGCTGGAAGGTGAAAATGACTGGCGTTTTTACAGCCTCCTTTCTACCAATGCAGGACAATTGCAGGCTAAGAGGACAAGTGATTCCTGACTGCTGTCATACACAATGGTGCTACATTTCCATTATATCTTGACAGCGCTATATAAATAAATGATGATGATGATATACTGTAAATGTGTTTATAGAAAATAAATATGTATGGTTTAACATGTTATATATTCCAGATTACAAAAAAAAGTGAAGTGGCCTTTAGACAGTAGCGTAACTAGATGTGACTGGGCCCTACAGCAAATTATATTGAGGGTCCTGCCCTTAGGCATGCATTGACCTGATCACAAATGGAATCACTGTGAAGTATATCCCACTAATAAGGCCACAAGGCTATATTACATACAGTTTGTGACTTGTGCTAAAGGAGATGTTTAAATGTAAATAAAGCAGGACAGATAATTTAAAAGGAAATTAGAACTTTCTAAAGATTGTATATTTCCTGAAGAATGAAAATTAATATGGTCAAGCAGAATGTAAAATACATATTTAGATCTGGGACAAAGCAAATGTATAATGCATGTATAAGTCATCTGTAGATGCAGGAAAGGCAGTTGGACCTATAGGTCACATTAGAATGAGGGGAACTGAAATGTCAGCTATATGGAACATTTTCAAATTGTACTTTACTGTAAATGTCAGGCATCTAATACTGAAACACATATTGATCCTAACAAAGGAAACATGAAGTATATACAGTATACATTATCCAAGCTTTTATAGTTTTAAAGTATACATACATTACCATCTTCAATTACTGTAATCCTTTACCCAGAGAACCAAGGGGATTTTTGTATTAGAGTAATGCAGTTGCAAGGATTTGAAGAAGCACGCCAAGGGATTATTACGTCAGAGGGACTAAGTGCTTGAGTATAGGCTTAGAGCATCATTTCTTGGGTAAAAGAATCAGGATATCTACACAGGTAGTCTCTTTCTTCATCCACTTTAGAAGGTCAGTGAGAAACCAATTAATATTTCAGGTTGGGCTCTTCCCACCGAGAGTAAGGCTCTTCTACAGACACCTCCTCCTGTAATGATCTCTTCTTTCTATATTCAAAGCCGAATCAGTCAAATCTGTATTTAATTCAGACTTTTCAACCCCTGTTATATACAGTATGTCTATAAGAGAAAGAGCATTGGCTTTCTTCAGCTTTACTTCTTCTTTTCTTGATTGGAACTACAAAACATTGGAGATGACAATACTGTAGGTGGGCAATTTAATAATGCCTAATTTTAGACCTTATCTCAGAATGCCTTTATTTTTTGTTTTTATTGTATTTGTTTGATGAAAAAGAGAGAAACCTCCATCTTTTTCTGCACTTCTTTGTCAATTCTGTAGTATTATAATCCCATCACAAGTAGGAGACGTAGCCAGTTGAAATGGTCCAGTAACAAAATACTTCCTGGATAGTATTAGTAGGGACAGTAAAAGTTATATATATATATATATATATATATATATATATATATATATATATATATATATATATATATATAGTCATAGCTTATCTATAGATATCAGAAAATGTTGTCAGTGTACCTTTACAATCACAATATTTCAGGATTATCTAAGAATACAATGGTCCTTTAATCCACACAATGTGGAAGGCTACATGTTTAGACTCGACCCCTCCTCCCCATACTGAACTAGAAATATTGAACACAGGATAGCAAAGCAGCGAAGATATGGACAAAAGTTAAGAGAAGGTGAAAGAGCACTCACTAGAGTAGTACAACTGAGTGGGAGCAGAAGAAGAAAAAGGAATATGGGTGAAATAGAAACTCTTCTCAATAAAGGGTTGTAAGAGGGCGTAAGAGAAAAATAAATAAGGAAGAACATAGCAATGGCTGGCTACATGAGAAAGCAAAATGGTGGAAATTGTTAACAGTTGAAAAGAATGAATAGAAGAACCCTAGTATATGTATAGGTTATAGTTAAGCTGTTTAAGAAGGGAAGAAAGGGTGACAAATGACTTACTGTATTGAGAAGATTACCCCCTTCACATTGCACAAATGCTAGGGGCTTGCTCAGCCTGGATCCTTTCACGGATTGCAAAACTAGTTCCAACCCCCTCCCCCAAATGTAAATTTCATACACAAACTTCAGAAATAGGGAACAACAGCCTTGTGCCATAAGACTAAAGAAAATAGGGTTGGCTGTGGGCTTTACTTGGACTTTAAAGGGGTACTTCTATAGGTGGTTTTGTATATCCTTATTCCTTAATAAGGTAAGCCAAAGTCTCAAAATATATATTTACAAACATGGAGCGCTCAACCTAATCCCAACACACTTGTTGTAAGTGTAGGGTGCTTAACCCGGAAGACCCTTCCCTCGCATAAGGGTCAATGGATAAATGACAAAGGTATAAGATATAAAGATATAAGACAAAGATATAAGACAAATATATATTTTGACAAAAGAAATTCGGATGCACACCTGTTAGTTGCAATTGTGTCCAAACGGTGATTTATTTGAAGCCCAAAGTATACATCACAAAAGGGCAACGTTTCGGACCCCTCCGGGTCCTTTATCAAGCCATGATAAAGGACCCGGAGGGGTCCGAAACATTGCCCCTTTGTGATGTATACTTTGGGCTTCAAATAAATCACCGTTTGGACACAATTGCAACTAACAGGTGTGCATCTGAATTTCTTTTGTCAAAATATATATTTGTC
This sequence comes from Xenopus petersii, assembly GCA_038501925.1. NCBI lineage: Eukaryota > Metazoa > Chordata > Amphibia > Anura > Pipidae > Xenopus > Xenopus petersii. The sequence continues at coordinate 32,384,424 of CM076674.1, forward strand.
TTATATCTAACAAAATGTTATGTTTTTTTCTACAAAAGTTTATCAGAATAAGTTTGTAATGAAAAATAAATACCATACTTATTTCCATGTTGTGGATAATGAAGATGCGTTACCTTTTGTTAGATTCAGAAACCTCTCCTTTGTTCTGCTTAATGCTGGAGATGTAATTGCACAGTCAATGACGGTACTAGGCAAAGCAGCCATTAATGGGCTCCCGCGTAATTAGAGGGACATTAGAAATAACATTAGTACAATGGGATGTTTTCATTATGCAAGAAAATTACTCTATTCAACAAAATTACTCTAAAAATGTTATAGATACTGCCGGAGTTTTGTTATTGCTTGAGTTATGCAAAGCTTGTATATATAGAAGCAGAACAATGTATTAATTCATGTAAATTACATAATACAAAAGTATATCACCCTTAGCTGCGTCCAGACTGGGACTCATAATAGGCCCCACCAGGCCAATAGCCCCCCAGCCCACTATATGACTATATCAATGGCATCTTACAACAGACCCTCTGGCATTTGCCAGAATCCAAAGATTGCCGGTCTGGTGCCTGGCCTCTGGAAATCTGAGCAAAACCGAATATACTGATTGAAGAACAATCTTTTCTCCATTGTTGAGGAGAAGAATTTACTAGATAGCACGCTATATTAGGAGCATTCAGGATTCTGTATTCGACGGGCTGTCCAACTTGAGACCTGCAGGCCAGATATGGCTCCAGTGATTTCTGTAATAGACCCCATGAAACTGACTCATTTTAATAACATTATTTTGCATGGAGGTTAGATATAACAATCCCCTCCTTCACCTTGTAGAGATCTACTTCAATCAGTCAGTAAACACTTTTATTGTGGTTATGGGCTACCTTATTTTCCCAACAGAGCAATCATACCCAAGCACCAGATTTCTGTCCCTTAGGTTAATGAAAAATACTGCACATGGACCACAGTGTGGCCTTTGTTTAACACAATAGACAATAAAAAGTCAATTGCTTTCTCCTTCTTTCCCCTTTTGCTAAGATCTACATAACATTATTATTTTTTTTTATTTATTTTCTAATATAGACACGCATACTGCTTTTATGTTTTAGATTCCCTTTGATATAAGGAGGCAAGGTGAGAATCTAGGGCTATGGTTATACTTATATAGAATAGTTACATAAAAGTTATTTACTCACAGGATGTAATCACACTATGGTCACTGGACAAAACCATTGGCCTCTTACTCTATTACTCTATTTGCAAGGGAAGGAGGATCTTATAGTTTTATCTCTCAACCCACCTGCTCATTGTCTACTCACACAAGATGGGAGGGTGAAGTGAACTTAGTACAAAACATATCTAACATACCATAGGTTATAAGCCTAGTAAGTGCTCCTGGAGCATGAAATGCGTAAGGCCTAGCCTATGGCAAAGTGCTCCTGGAGCACAAAATGTGTAAGGCAGTTGAGATATTGTATTAAGAAGATTTTTATTTTAATATACTTTTTGGAGACCCATATGGTTTTCTTACCTACCCTCCTTTGTGGTATATATGGTTTTCCCCTTCCCTTGCTGGGGGGTTTGGGGTTGATGCACCTGGACCATGTTTTAGATTGGTGAGTTTCAACTTATTTTTAATGCGAAAAACATATTATTGCATATGGATTTTAAAAAAACATCTAAGTCACATTGTAATAACCGAATCACAAAAAATATCTCCTCACACAAAAAGTTTCTGTAGCAGATTTGAACACAGAGTAAAAAAAGATCTGACTTTTAGATTCTTACTTTTAACATATAAGTCTGCTATCAAGCCTCCCAGCCAATCTCAAACTGGGACACTGATGCTTTAAGCTGTTTTAATGTAGAGTTGCACTTTTCTGCTGCCGTCTTAACTTTCATAACCTACTTTACCAGCAGTTCTCTAGAAATGCTTCAGGCAGAATGTATTACGGAGATTTGACTTTAATCACATACATGAATAAATGCAATTTGGTTTGTAAGTACAACAAAAAAGGTGTGAATTTGGGCATGACAAAACATCCAAAAATATGATAAGGTGTCTGACTGCAAAATGTCTGCACACAGAGTTCCTACCATCCAATTGAAATAATAGGAAGTATACTCATATTTGTGTATTCTTTCTATAAAACATGTATAAAAAATGTATATTCATTCCATAATTAAACATTATCAGTCTGAGTCTGATAACATGCATTTAGGAAATTTAGATGATTCAGAACCTCAATATACAATCTAGTTGAGAAGGGTGGCCTCTTGTCCTTTTGTGAAAAATCCCCCACTATTTGTCTGTATTGTCATCTAATGCATTTGTAAAGAGCATTCATTTCCCCTCATATCATAGCATATCTTATCCAGACAAAACAAACACAAATTTGACTTGGTCGTTCCCTTCACTTTTCCACTTAGGGTATGGACACATAAATGTTTTTTCCGCTGTGGTTTTTTAAAAAGCTGACCACTGTGTTAATACACTAGCGTAAGTACCGTTGCCTAAACTTTACACAGCAGTCGGCTTTTCTAAAAACCACGGCGGGGATAAACGTATGTGTGTCCATACCCTTAATTTGTCTATCTCTACACTTAGGGGCCGATTCACTTAGCTAAAGTGAAGGGTTCGAATGAAAAATACTTCGAATTTCGAAGTATTTTTTGGGTACTTCGACCATCGAATGGGCTACTTCGACCTTCGACTACGACTATCGAAGGATTCGAAGTAAAAATCGTTCGATTATTCGACCATTCGATAGTCGAAGTACTTGCCCTTTAAAAAAAACTTCGACCCCCTACTTCGGCAGCTAAAAGCTACCGAAGTCAATGTTAGCCTATGGGGAAGGTCCCCATAGGCTTGCTAACCTTTTTTTGATCGAAGGATTTTCCTTCGATCGTTGGATTAAAATCCTTCGAATCGAACGATTCCGAAAGATCGCAGGATTTGCGCTAAATCCTTCGACTTCGATATTCGAAGTCGAAGGATTTCAATTCGAGGGTCGAATTTCGAAGTATTTTTAACTTCGAAATTCGACCCTAAGTGAATCTGCCCCTTAGGGGCCGATTCACCAATGGTCGAATATCGAGGGTTAATTAACCCTCGATATTCGACTAGGAATTGAAATCCTTCGAATTCGAATATCGAAGTCGAAGGATTTAGCGTAGGAAATTCGATCAATTGATCGAAGGATTATTCCTTCGATCGAACGATTAAATCCTTCGAATCGAACGATTCGAAGGATTTTAATTCAACGATCGAAGGAATATCCTTCGATGAAAAAAACTTAGGCAAGCCTATGGGGACCTTCCCCATAGGCTAACATTGAGTTTGGTAGCTTTTATCTGCCGAACTAGGGGGTCGAATTTTTTTTTAAAGAGACAGTACTTCGACTATCGAATGGTCGAATAGTCGAACGATTTTTAGTTCGAATCGTTCGATAGTCGTAGTCGAAGGTCGAAGTAGCCCATTCGATGGTCGAAGTAGCCCAAAAAACACTTCGAAATTATAAGTTTTTTAAATTCGAATCCTTCACTCGAATTCACTCGAATTTAGTGAATCGGCCCCTAATTCATGTTAATTAATATCCTTACTATGCACTGGTACCTAAACTGCACTGCATAATCACTGTCTTAGAAAAAATCTATAAAGGAGTAAAATTCAGTTTTAACCCTGTAGTCAATGAACTGCTGTATAGAAGAAAGAGTTGCATTAACACTAGCAGACGCTGACACTGCCTAGAGTTGCACAGTCTGTTATCCACAATCACACCATAAGTATTATCAATTAAGAAAGACACTAACAACTCCATTTGGTGCATAACAAGCATTCATGTTGTTTTTGTATAAATGTAACTCTGCAAAGTTGATGCATTTGGGAACGAATCTATGGAACAAATCTATTTTGTTTTGCACAATTTAGTATAATCCATCTAGTACATCATCTAACAGAGACAGTACTTACAATTCCAGCCTCAAGGTCACTTATGAATACATTAAAAACAATGTATCAAGGAAAGAGTTCTCAGGTACTCCTCTAACAACACACGTTCCTTTAGTAAACATTTCACTGATCACCACTGCTTGCAATCTATCTTTCAGGCAATTCTCTGTTTGTAAAATAAAATTCAAGGCCGATATTCCTTGATTTAATCAGTTACCCTCTGTACAGTACCTTTCTGTATTTAAAGGGGACCTATCATCAAACACATAAAAAGCTGTATAATAAAAGTCCTTTGAGAATTAAACATGAAACCCATTAAGTCTTCATTAATATTCAATGCAACCTTTGTCTTTTCCCTGTTTCCATTGCCAAGTTCACAAATACACTGCATCCCAGACCTCTTTTAGTTTTTTCCCAAAATTTTATTTGTTATATAAAATAAAATAATTCGGAACTTGCTTTTCTCTTCCCAGTTGTACCCTATTCATTTTTGACTTGCCTTACTGGCTTTTTCCATACTGGGCTGGAGGTGGCACCATCCTTCCATAGGCTATACATATCAGTGTTCCTTTAAATACACATTTTATTATTACCAAGATATGCTTGATTAACAAAAACAAATCAAACATAGAATAAATTATATTAAAGGGAAATATATATATATATATATATATATATATATATATATATATATATATATAATGTTAACAGTGACTTTATTTTTAAATAAATGTTCATTAAAGCACATTAAATGGGATATACTTATCAAAGAGTGAAGTTAATAGTGAAGTTCCACCACTAGAGTGAAATTCCGCCACTCTCCATTAGGGATGTCGCGGACTGTTCGCCTGCGAACTTGTTCGCGCGAACATCAACTGTTCGCGTTCGCCGATTGTTCGCGAACGTCGCGCGACGTTCGCCAATTTGGGTTCGCCTTAGCTGGCGCTTTTTTTTGCCATTTCTCCCCCAGACCAGCAGATACATGGCAGCCAATCAGGAAGCTCTCCCTCCTGGACCACCCCCACACCCCCTGGACCACTCCCCTTCCATATATAAACTGAAGCCCTGCAGCGTTTTTTCATTCTGCCTGTGTGTGCTTGGAAGAGCTAGTGTAGGGAGAGAGCTGTTAGTGATTTGAGGGACAGTTGATAGTAACTTTGCTGGCTAGTAATCTACTTGATACTGCTCTGTATTGTAGGGACAGAACTCTGCAGGGATTTGAGGGACATTTTAGGTTAGGTAGCTTTGCTGGCTAGTAATCTACCTTCTACTGCAGTGCTCTGTATGTAGCTGCTGTGGGCACTGCTTCTGATCTCATCTGCTGACTGCTGTAATAACCCAATAGTCCTTGTAAGGACTGCTTTTATTTTCTTTTTTGTTTTTTTACTTTGCTACTATAAGAGCCCAGTGCTATTAGTCTAGCTGTGTTGGGGAGCGGGACTGGTGTGCTACTGTGCTGCTCCTAGTAGTTCAGCACCAACCAGAGTAATTTTTTTTTTTTAATATACATATATATATTTTTTTATTTTACTTATCTTACTGTTCTTTAACGTGTCCAGTGCTGTTTGCTGTTCTTCATAGTAGTGCACCAATAGTAGTGCACTTGCAGGCATTATTTGCCCAGTGTGTTCTTCAAACAACTGCCACCTAGCTGTGTGAGCTTGTTCACATTCTGTCTAAATATCAATAATAATACCGTCTCCAGAAACACCACCTGAGTGACGTTGTTCAAGCAGCAATAATATATTCCGTATCCACTGCTGTAGTGTATACGTTGACCTTGCAGGCATTGTTTCAATTTGTTTGCCCAGTCTTTAACCAAGTGCCACCTAGCTGTGTGAGCTTTTTCACATTCCGTGTCCAGAAACATCACTTGAGTGACGTAGTGTGATTTCTGCCCTTTACAGCACAAAACGCAGCGCTGTGTCAACAATGTATTATTCAGATACATTTTTGCCCTTGATCCCCCTCTGGCATGCCACTGTCCAGGTCGTTGCACCCTTTAAACAACTTTAAAATCATTTTTCTGGCCAGAAATGTCTTTTCTAGCTTTTAAAATTCGCCTTCCCATTAAAGTCTATGGGGTTCGCGACGTTCGCGAACCGTTCGCATTTTTGACGCAAGTTCGCGAATATGTTCGCAAACTTTTTTTCCGACGTTCGCTACATCCCTACTCTCCATTCATTTCTATGGGATTTTGATAAATACGCCTTTCAAAATGCCATAGAAATGAATTGAGAGCTGCGGAATTTCACTCTAGTGGCGGAACTTCACTCTTTGATAAATTTACCCCCTTATCTTTTTCCACCTAGAACTCATGGAGTGATTTAATGTGGATATTTTTGTTGTTTCCTTTGAGTTGAATGTCATACTTTTTCTCCCCAGAGAAGTCATTGAAAATTCAAGAAAGGATTCCATGGAACAATGGCATATAGTGGGAAATTTGTTGCTTAAATGTTTTAGTGGACCATGTTTGGAATATGGGGACGTTCCTGATTCCCTTTGCAAGATGTATGATGAAATGATTGATTATTATCACTTTCAATGAAGTTGACCTAGTAAAATGTTTCCAAAAAAAACAGCAATGGTGCATCTACTAGCTAGTGGGCTGGCACATGGCTCTGTATCAGCTAAACTTTGTTTTGATTTATTTTAAAATTAGCGAGTGCTTGCTAAACTGTGTAGAGTCCATGCAAAATAATCCTTGCATGTCCAGGTTGGGAAGGTCTGCATTTGAAAACAGCAACTGACGAATGGTATTAACCACCATATATAAATTTAAATTCCATATTCATTTCTATGGGTTTTTCAAAGACCTATTAATCACAAGGTGAACTCTTACTTTTACCCCTTGATCAATATGTCTTAAAAATCCAATAGCCAATAATGCAGAGCGTCAGTTAATGATAGATTACAGTGGTAATAGGCTTCATTATTTACAATTTCTTTAATCTACACTAATGTCTACTTTATATACCCTGAGAACGCTGTTTCTTGGATCGAAGTTCTTACAATGCAGAGGTGTAACTCAATCATTAATAAGTACTTATTATAATCCATTAGAGCATTAAGTGGAGCGTTAAGTGGTGTTTTTAAAATATGTAATCTTCTAGACAAAAAAAACAGCAATATACAGTCTCATGGCATTACTACAAGTAACATTTTGTAGTTATTTTTCTAATTATAATAATGACAAATAATGGTGGCAATAAACAAATAGCATCAGACATAGTACATTTACAGACATTTCAGTGAACACGCAATCATGTAGAACAAAGGTTGGCACAAACTGAACCTCAGTCAAAAAATTGCTGCTTTAAACAGTTTTATTAACAAAAAAATATTACATCTTATTGTGTTGCAAAAAAAGGCTGACTTATTTCATGCCCCTCCAGGGCACTTACTCATAGGCATTTCAGTGAAACCAAATGTAAAAATGAGAGGAGGAAACAACCTTGTGAGAGTTGACACAGGGACAAGGAAGCCATGAAAACAGAACGAGACACATAGAGGCCGATTCACAAAATTCGGGTGAAGAATTCGAATGAAAAAAAATCTAATTTCGAAGTATTTTTTGGGTACTTCGACCATCGAATTGGTTAAATTCGATCGAAGTCGAACGAAATCGAACGATTCGAAGTAAAAATCGTTCGACTATTCGACCATTCGATAGTCGAAGTACTTGCCCTTTAAAAAAAACTTCGACCTCCTACTTCGGCAGATAAAAGCTACCGAAGTCAATGTTAGCCTATGGGGAAGGTCCCCATAGGCTTGCTAAGTTTTTTTTGATCGAAGGATTTTCCTTCGATCGTTTGATTAAAATCGTTCGATCGAACGAAAAATCCTTCGATCGTTCGATCGAACGATTAGCGCTAAATCCTTCGACTTCGATATTCGAAGTCGAAGGATTTCAATTCGAGGGTCGAATTTCGAAGTAATTTTAACTTCGAAATTCGACCCTTAATGAATCTGCCCCTAAGTTAACTTTCATTCCACGTAACATTTTGGTTTTTCAGCTCAAAATATGTACAATGCATCTAGGCTGAACAAACGGGGCAATAATTTCATAATGTTTCAATTAGGGTCATTCCAACAAAAAACTTCTCGGAGTAAGAATTCTCAGGTTTATTTCAAATTCCTCCTATCCCTCCAGCAATTGTATGGAGAATGAGTGTACTACATGATCCTCTATGGATAGTGGGAAATATTAATTTAATCTGTGTAAATAATTATTATGTTTTCTGGGGAGAAGATTGTTGCTGTGAAAATGTACTTCATGAAACAACAATGGATTGATACTCTAACTTTGCAATGGTTATTTAAGCAGTCCTACGCTTAACTTAGTCCCTTTGTAAAATGTATAATGAAGCAATTGAATTCTTAATGAATCAGATGAAAATTAAGCGTAGGACTGGCCAGATATGGGATGACTTTGACGTAGTTGGCCAGCTTAAATATATTGCAATATATGGACAAACAATCCCTGTTTTGTTTAAAGGGTAAGGCATTTTTAGTAGCAGTATGCACAAAATGTCTCTGTCTTAAATATATTGATAATGGGTTGAGTGCAGAGGACCTCTTGTATTTGTCTATTACTTTCTATAGATGCATGAAGCAATTTATTGTATTTGATTTGTTTATTATACCCCTAACCTTCTGCAGTTTATGGAAAACGAATCCAAACAATATTGGTGTAGTTTCACCCATGTCATTACACAGCAGAACAAATTAGAAGATGTGGGGGAATTTATTTTAAGTATTTATGTTATATATATATTATGTATATTATATTAAATATAAGACATTATCTTCTAAAAACACAAAAAAGCAGTGTAAGTTAGAGAGAGTTTGAATGCTGAAGGCTGAAAGTTATATTGGGGCACAAGATACCTGTGATTAGAGATTTCCAGCCTCAATTGGTTCTCTACAGGCCAAGGAAAACCTGAAGACAAAGTGAGGCTGAAATGTTGTATTTTAATCAGTGCCATTTCAAATGGGGGGAGCTCTTTTGGCTGCAAAGGGGTCCCATGGGGAGAAGTTGAGTGGGCTGAAGAAAACTTTTTTTTGCTGGGGTATCTGGGGACATTAAGGGGCAGATTTATCAAGGGTCGAATTTCTAAGTGGAAAATACTTTGAAATTCGACCATCGAATAGAAACGAAAGTCGGAGGATTTTATACATCGTACAATCGTACTCCGATCGTACGATTGTACTCCGATCATACTTCAAATCGTACGATTCAAACGATTTTACGATTTTCCTTCAATTGCAAAAAACTAGCACTTCAGCAGGTTTAAGTTGGCGATGTATTGAAGTCGAAGTTTTTTTAAAGATACAGTACTTCGATTATCGAATAGTCGAACGATTTTTACTTCGAATCGAAGTCGAAGTAAATTTGAAGTCATAGTATCCTATCAGATGGTCGAAGTAGCCAAAAAATTACTTCGAATTTCGAATGGTTTTCCTTCGAAAATTCCCTCGGATTCACTTCGACCCTTGATAAATCTGCCCCTAAGATACACCACTAGTAACTGTATATTATGTACCTATAAGATATATAATTTTACCATCGACTCAACTGTGCCTCAATTTCATTTAATGATATTCTTAAAGCACTTCTTTACTCTAAGTGGGTGATTTGTCAATATTCGAATTTGCATTAAAGTAGTGATTCTAATTATTTTGTGCTAAAACTCAAATTATAATTTTGACAAACATTCCTTTCATAGAATAATGTTATCCCACTCTTTGTTTATAACCCCCCCATTTCTCTTATTCTCATTTTTTATTCCTCATCATGTATTAAGTATCAAATGGTCCTTAAACATATATAAATATATATCGTAAAACTCCATAATAAAATGAAAGCATTTCCATTTTGCTTTATATCTTTATTATTTAATATCATTCAATCATTTTCCATGTGAACCAAATAAAAACAGACTTATAATACAGCATAAGCAAATACATTTAGGTACAAAATGCTCAATAAAGCTCAATAAAGTAAAGAGGATGTCCCGCACTCTATGGCACTGCATTGCACATCTCTCAGCAGTCACATAGTTAACAAATTACATTGGCATCTCCATATTGTCTCTATTTTTCTATAACAAAGGTCCAGAATTTTCTCTCTTTTACTGCAATACTATTTTCCATGATGGGCAGCCTGACATTAAATGTATATATTACATGACACATCTTACTTATAGGGGAATAGGGAATGTAATATGTGCAAATATAGTAAAGAACGGATGTGCAACTAAATTGTAAAATTACAAATCTCATTTAATAATAAGAATTACAGGATTGGCCAAGTCATTTTACACTAAGGGGGTCATTTATCGCATTGTTTTCTGAAATATACTCCGACCAAATCCGCATGGGCTATTTCCCCCTTATTTGTCAATACAAAATTTCTAGTTTGGGAAAAAACTAAAAAAAAATGTGAAAATTGTCAGAAAATTCGAATCGTACAAACTTTTCAAAAAACCATGAAATTTTGGATTTTTGCAAGAAACACAGTGCAGATCAGAATATCTTCGGGACTTCTTCCATTAACTTATATACAACTTCGGCAGGTCTGAGATGCCGGATTTTCACTAAAAATTCGGATTTTATAGTAAAAAAAAACCTATTATTTCAGGTTTTTGACATTCAGTTGGCTGTAACTGCACTTATTTAATATAATATTATGCACTAAAAATCCTGGAGTTGCTGGTCATTTGGAACATTATACGAAATTTTACCGTGCACCCGGGTGACATGAAAGGAACAGATATACAGGTATGGGATCCGTTATCCGGAAACCCATTATCAAGAAAGTTTAGAATTACGGAAAGGCCGTCTCTCATAGACTCCATTATAATCAGATTATCCAAAAGATGATTTCCTTTTTCTCTGTAGTAAGAAAACAGTTGCTTGTACTTGATCCCAACTAAGATATAATTAATCCTTATTGGAAGTAAAACCAGCCTATTGGGTTTATTTGGGGGCAGATGCATCAAGGGTTGAATATCGAGAGTTAATCAACCCTCGATATTCAACTGGGAATGAAAATCCTTCGACTTCGAATATCAAAGTCGAAGGATTTTGCGCAAAAACTGCGATCGAACGGTCAAAGGAATAATCCTTCGATCGAACGATTAATTCCTTTGAATCGAACGATTCGAAGGATTTTAATCCAACGATCGAAGGATTATCCTTCAACCAAAAAAACTTAGCCAAGCCTATGGGGACCTTCCCCATAGGCTAACATTGGGTTTGGTAGCTTTTAGGTGGCGAACTAGCGGGTCGAAGTTTTTCCTTAAAGAGACAGTACTTCGACTATCGAATGGTCGAATAGTCGAACGATTTTTAGTTAGAATCCTTCGATTCGAAGACAAAGTCGTAGTCGAAGGTCGAAGTAGCCAATTCGATGGTCGAAGTAGCCAAAAAAACACTTCAAAATTTGAAGTTTTTTTTACTTCGAATCCTTCACTCGAAGTTAATGAACTGGCCCCCTAATGTTTACATGATTTTCAAGTAGACTTAAGGTGTGAAGATCCAAATTACGGAAATACCCATTATCCGGAAAGCTCCAGGTCCCGATGATTCTGGATAATAGGTCCAATACCTGTTCATATATATCCCTCTAAAAGATTATGTTTATTTGGAATTGAATATGAGATAAATTTCGGACTTTGATAAATAACCCCCTAAGTATAATGCCCAGGATGAAGATTAAAGTTAAAATGCAAGAATAACCAGCCTTATTATCGCCTCCTCAGCAGACAGAAGAACAATGACTTGACTGAGCAGGCATATGGAATACCATTCAATGTAAATGAATACATTTATAAAGGGAGAAAATCTATGAATGATGAGCAGAATGAGATACCATACACCCTATGAATCTCAATCTTGGCATGGCAAGTCTAGAAATATAAACATATGAACCATTTGTTACCAGAGGGATGTACAACCCATTACAAAACTCTGAAAAGTGACTTTTATTTTAAAGAAAAGATTGGTTCAATCGTACTGCCACCTGGTCTCAATGTAAGTCATACACAGACAAAGAGAAATGAAAGTCACATTCACAAGGACATCACATTATTTATTTAACATTTCCATTATGGTCATTGTAAGACATAACAAATATGGTCATTCACATTTATTTTAAATGCATTTTTATTTAAAGATTTTAAAACTTGAGTTTTTCATCAAGGCACCATGTCCCCCCCCCCACCACTAGTCTCAAAATATGCATTAAAAATTATGTTATTGTGAGATCTTCCTGGTTGCCAGATGTGGTCATGAGACATAATTTATAAGCTCTACAAATTCATACTTTCAGTCTTAATTGCATAAGTATGATTAGTTTGAAGAAGTTTATTGCAACATTAGGGTAACAACATGGCCTTATGCGTTTCGGGAAACATTCCCTTAATCATAGGCATGAAATTATATTGATCAACAAATTTAGAAGTATTCAAAAGATTGCGTTCTTATGCTGTTCTGAGAATGACAATAACTGCATACTCATGTTAATAGGTCATTGTGCTACCAGGTTTTTTTTGGGGGATAAATTATGAATTGAATTAGACTTTGACATTAGACATTGGTGGCCAAAACCATGTACTTTCAAATGGGTAAAAAAATAAACTGTAAGTTCTGTTTGGTTCATGTGTGGCTGCAACTATGGCCAGCTTTAAGAAGTTGGTGTCTAGGGATGTAGCGAACTGTTCGCCGGCGAACTAGTTCGCGCGAACTTCGACTGTTCGCGTCCGCCGCATGTTCGCGAACGTCGCGCGACGTTCGCCAATAGGCGTTCGCGTCAAAAATCGTTCGACCATTCGATTCCTTCGACCGCTAAAATCGAAGGATTTTCGTTCGAAATGAACGATCGAAGCCATTGGTTGAATGAAATCATTTGATCGAATGGCTTCGATCGTTCGATTCGAACGAAAATCCTTCGATCGAACGATTAAAATCCTTCGATCGTTCGAATCGAACGATTTTCGGATGTTCGGAGCTCGCGAACTGTTCGCGAACTGTTCGCATTTTTTGCCGGTGCTCGCGAACGGCGTTCGCGAACACATACACAGCAGTTCGCTACATCCCTATTGGTGTCCACCAATCTTACTCCAAATGCCATATATTTATATTGCTTAGTAGTGCAAAAGTTATGATAGCATGCATCCTCCAAGGGGAGCAGAAGTTAGTTACTAACTAACCAGAGTGTCACCCACCAACATACATGAATTGGCTTGGGGAGGGACAGAGCCAAAGAGGTGCACCAAAGTGAAGGTGTGTGCCCTCTTCAGCAGGGAATAAAATACATTATATTAAGATAATTTAGGAAGTGAATATACACTGTAAGATAACCTGTTGGAATGGTATATTGTAAAGTACCAGCAATAGAGCAGTTAACTGTGCTTTTAAGAACTACTGGGGCTCAAGCTATTGAATAAATGTTAGATAGGAGGCAGGTCTGGACTGGGATTCAAAATAGGCCCTGGCATTTCACTATCCAGAGGCCCACATAGCCTCCCCACCAGCCCAATAAATAATGACTGTCTATTCCACCTTACAGCTGCCCCTCTGGCATTTGCCAGAACCCACAGATTGCCAGTCCGGGACTGATAGGAGGTTTTTAACGACAACAAGGGCATTGTAATGATAATATAACTTTTATATCCAGATAATTTGGTGAATTTTGGTTACATTAAATGGATGGAACTTGGTCGTTGCAAAAAAAACCCTGGTGCAAGGTCCACAGTGTTGTAATGGTGCTTTAGAACCTCAATCAGCTGTAAAAAAAAAATGACCAATTGCATTGAGAGTCAAGCACCAGGGAATCTGCATATCTCTGTGCTCTAATTAGACATATTCTGCAAAAGTGTTACATTAATCTAAGGGTAAGTAGTTATCTCATAGTCGCCCTGGCACATCAGGAAGATATCAGAACTGGGAAAATGAGTAAATAGATGTAGCATGTAGTTCTTTATTAGAAAACTTGTATTACATAATATCAGCATAATAAATTAACACATTCATCATAGAACTGCTTGCTTTTTGAATTCCCCAAAATGGTTTCATTTTTTTGTGTTCTCAATTCAGTAAATGACATGTAAATGTAGCAGGAGTCATATAAACATATAAAGGTGTTCTGTTTGTCTCATGAATTAGACCAGATCTTTGCTGGTGATTCTATCTAGAATGTCAGCTTGATGGTGATAACCAACAAGCCTTATGCATCATTAATACATTGACAACAGGTTTCAGTGATGTTGTTTTATGTATACAGGTATGGGATCTTACTGACAGGCTAAGCTTAGCCCATGCCTTAAGGCCACTAAAAAAACTTAAAAATATAAGTAATGCAAAAGAAGTGTTTGGCCACCACCATGGATTTATACATCTTAGAGACAATCAAGTATAAAATGCATTTTTATTATTTGAGAAAAAGGTAAATCAGTGAAAAATAAAGAATATCTTGTTTAAATAGGGCTGTATGGGAAATTACATTGCTGTATTTCAGATCCTATACATGTATTCCATAAAAGCAAACATTCTATTGATGACATATTCTCCAAAAAAATAGCACATCTTCTCTGTGGAAGATTTACAAGCAGGTAAAGGACTATGGGACACTAATTACCGCATAGCCCTATTATAACTATAGCCAGTCTTCAGTGTTCCATATGCTGAATGCATACAATTCCCAGCAACCACTGCTAGTAAAACACAGATCTATGAATACCAAAAATTTGCACTTCTCTCTGGCAAAGAACATATCTCCACTTTTAACACTTCATCTCCCCCCACGTAAGCAAGATAACACACAGATATATGTATTGCCGTAAAACAAAGGTCACAACAATATTTGAGCAAATGCAGTAAGTAATTTAGTGGATCAGTAACTCAGCAACTGTAACATTCAAGATGATTTTGAACATGACTGGTTGTCACAATGCACTAAAATGACAAATCTGGCAATAGTTTTTTTAAGTTTACATATCGTTATTCAATGCAAAAGAAATACCAGAGACGTTAGATAAAAGAGAAAAAAAAGACATAAGCTGCCTGTCTGGTCCATAAAGTATTGGTTTATGGGTGAAAAGGCTTATGGGTAGAGTATCACTTGGAAAGAATGGCTCTTTCCAAATCAATTGATGTCAAACTAGTCATTTTTGTACTTCAGCTCCCAGCCAGATATTAGCTAAAAAAGAGCTGAACATTGTATTTAGCAACTGATGGAAATGACAAATGTAATATCCCTTTCTTTGGGCATCACTTGGTACATGGCAGAGAAAAGGCTCAGGAAAGACAAATAAGGGCTGTAAATAGAGAAAGACTTGAGATCTACACTATATGGCCAATGGTATGTGTACACCTGTTTATTACGTGTCTTCTTCTAAGATAAAGGGTATCATTAAAAACCGATCATCTATTTGATCCTAATACAGTTTTACTTTCCACTAGATGTTGGAAGGTTGGTGGCATTTGCTTCCATTAACAAATAAGAGTTTGGTTACTTATGTTGGGAATCAAGCCTGACTCACATTGGCATTCCTGTTCATCCACAGGTATTCAGTTTGGTAGAGGTCAGGACTCTGAGCAGCCCAGTCAAGTTCTTCTACTCACATCACTTCAAATCTATCATGTCCATACAATGAACTTTACTTTGTGCAGGGTCATCATTTTGCTGAAATATTATTTTCCATAATTCCAGGTGAGGTCTACATACTTTTTAGGGGAAGAAAGGTTTTTAGGTGGGCATGACTTTATTCAATATGTCTCCAACCTTTCAAAGCAGAATGTTAAGATAGCTCCCTGCTTAACAGTGGAATTTATTTTTTATATTGCTTTTTCAAAAGATTAGGTGGGCAAGTCCTGATCATTAATGGCATGTTGGGACCCTGGGAGGAACAGTCTGCTTTCTGGACCTACCAACTTTGTCAATGCAATGATTTATAAATTGACTGCATCATGACTAGTCAGGGGTTTCATGGTCAAACCTACCCAATAGCCCACCAATATTTCTAATATAGTCCTGGTGTGGTATTGAATTAATGGCCAGAGCATCAGCTTTGTCATCATGAATGTATAGAGGAAAGAAGTGGTGGCTGAAATGATCTAGTGCCCCAAAGGGACCATAAATTGCTAATGGTGACATTATGGCTAGTAATTTGACAGTTGTTTCCAAGTGATACTAACCCATTATATAAACTTCATGAAATCATTCCACTGCATGGGTGTGTCTTATCCTCATCTTAAAATAAGTATATACAATAAAATATGTTAAAGAACCTATTTACCAGTTATTAGATCACATAACACCTCTTTTAGATGCCACTTTTTAGCATAAGTTGAGCGACTCATATCTGGTCGAATTTTTACTCAAACTTCTGCTTCCCAAATGTGCTTTTCCAGCTGCCCCAGCATGCACCTCTACATGCTGGTTCAGGCATTGAAAAGCTAAGTATACTCACTGAGCAATTTCCTGAGTATAGTGTTTTCTTGGTATTTATGTGGCTAATCAATAAGCACTGATTTTGCAGATGGTCTTTGTGAAAGCTTGCCCTTCAATTCTTCCTGGCAGGGTGATTTATGTGGTTTTTATGATCCAGACTGCAGAAAACTGCATATATTAATAAGGACACAATCCCTGATTTTAAGAGTCCTGGACAAGAGCCTGAACATTACCAAATAAGTCTGCAGACTTAAATGCTGTCATGATGAGATCATCTTTGGAAACTCTGCTCAAAATGCTGTTTTATTTGGGTGCTCACTTTATTTATAGCCATACATTTAACATTGCTGCAATGGCACTAAGAAGGTCCTTAATGGAACTGTAATCTTAAAGGGAAAGTATACCCCCATTTCTACAACAGCATTTGCTTTGAGAACTAAGCACATCATGATTTCATGCCTTGGTACCATGTCAATACCAACTTCTATAGCCTTCCAGCACTTCCATCTGTATAAATTTCTATCTTACAATAATCTTCCTTTATAAAGGCAGTGAATTATGCAGCATTCAGATTAATTATGGCCTCTTTACACATATACACCATTCTGTCTGTACCTAGGCACCACAAGGGGTGATATTGCTATTTATGCAATGGGAAAATCTCCCAGTGAGTAGTAGCGACATGATAGGTCAAACCTAAATGTCCAGTAAAAATATAAACATCAACAATATTCTGTACTTATAATAGGCTATGCTCTCACAATTCATTATTTTACTCTAGGGTTTGGAAAATAAATAGAATATGGTAGATACATGTACAGAAGATATGTGCTTCCAAACCTTGACTAAATGTAAAGTCTATGGTGCAAATTCACTAAAGGGCAAATTTTTACCAGCAACCGCTTCGCCACACTTTGCCAGACGCAAATTTGTTACAACCATGCTAATTCACTAGCGTTACATTGACTGGGTGAGCATTTCATATTGAATTTTCTCTAGCTTTAATTTCTACCTTGCGAAACTTTGCTAGCACTCTTGCACTTGGGTTAATTTGAATAGGGCTGAGTGTCTAAAAGTCGTATAGTCGTCTTTAATAGTAATGTTGGTGCAAATGCTTGAAGTGGCCACTTTTTCAAACACATGTCCAATGAGCCATAATAAAGACAGAAGAGATCCTCTAATGAATTGTCGCTAGCGACGGCCACTTCGCCCTTTAGTGAATCTGCCCCTATGAGTGCAAGTAAAATAAATGCATGGTAATTTAATATATTGTATCTTATAGTCTATAAAGAGAATGTTGGTCTCACACTTTTATCTACAAAACATTACACAATACTTTTAATTACAGCATCCCCATTAAAACAACAACACAGTTTGTGAACCCCCAAAATAGTTTATGGACCAAAGGCACCTTCTGCTTTACTTTTTTTTTTTTTTAACGCTTAAGATGAAATCAGTTAGAATGAACTATCACCGACTCACAAACCATAAACACTGCTCCATTTTCTCTTTTAAACTGAGTCTCCTACTGAATCCAAAGCATCCGATGACAGGTGACGATACAGGTCCTGTAAGATGAAGTGCATTATAGATTTGTTTACCTCTGATGCTTTCATGTCTTACTTGTACAAACAAAAACAATTAGTGGTTACACATTGCAGGGGGGTGCAGACATTACTGCGCAGATGTTATCTAGTGGAATGACATATGGCAGACATGGTAACAACAGAAAGACAAAGAGATGGGGTATAGTTATGCCCATATATTTAGATATATTTCATTAACATTTATATTCTAAAGCTGGCCAATGCCATACACATGAAAGAACTATAGGAAGATGGCTATAAAGTATTGTACAGTATATTGTACAGTGTCCACCTGTTTGCTTGCAGCCCAATCAGCCAGACATTGTTGACCAGTGTATGGTCACGTTAATGTCTATGGAGCTTGTAGACTATAAAGTAGTGATGAAAAGCTGTAAATGGCTGTGGGGGTGCTTCCCAGTCACAGTACTGGTGCACATATTTGGGTAGTAGTGTCAGGTTGAGGGCTATTTACAGGACTTGCCAATCCCACTTTCAATAGGAAGCAATCCATGGGGGTCTACAGCATTGATTCCTTAGCAGGAGAAATATTATGTCTACAAGAACCATAGTCTTTAAAAAGGAAGTCTGCTCATACATAGAAAAAGTACAATTTTGCATAATGAAAATAAGATGTAATTCTACACAACTTTATATACATTTATTACAATTGTTCAGTGAGTTCATAATGATTGTGTTGTTATTTCTATTAAACGCACTTCCGATTCCCTGCACTGCTTTTCCTGACTCAGTTTTTAGCAGAGCAAAAGCATAGTAGAGTCCTGCGCAGGTCTGATTGGGCAAACCAGTGCCCGACCTGGACCCGCACACCTGCAAGCCGACTAGCACCCACCCACCACCCACTAGGCTCTGATACCCAGACCCACTTCCTGACCAACCTGGCACCCGCAAAACTGGAAGTGACATCGCACCAGAGCATATTCCGCTAGGTAGGGTAAGAAATGTACCCACAAATGCAGGGGAAACAACCAGTCCTGCAACTTAGCCAGGTGCCCAGATGGTTTTCCTGCAAACTACCCGCTCAGGCAATCAGAGATTTTTGCCCAAAACCTGACCACATTGTGGATATTTTGCGAGTACCAGACCCTATGCAGGACTCTACAGCACAGGACCTTCTTCCAACTTCGAATAATAACTACAGCTACTATGGTGACCTTAATTTAGAAATGTGAAAGGTACAATGTGAGTGAAAACTTTATTCTGTTCAATGACTCAATAAAAGAAGTTAAAAAAAAATAAAGATATGTTTCCTTGTATTACTGGTCAGTGAATGCTTGTATAGTTTGGCTAAACTCCTGTGCTGAGTTGATGTCAGTGACATCTTCATTTTTGTTTAGGGAGGGAGGTATTTTGCAGAGAAAGAGACGGGTCAGTCAAGTGGAGGAATAAAAGGCTGATATTTCTCAGACAGTAAAGAAGCAGGAAGCCCAGGGGGTCCACTCACCATAGAAACATGGAATTGCAAGAAATCCTCAGAAAACACAAGGCTAAAAACCGTAAAAATGTGAAACATTCCAAAAGTACCCCAATTTCTCAGAACACAACTGACACTTAACCCCCCCCCCCGATCTGCCTAACCTTTTAGCCATTTCAGGTCATTGTGCCTGATCCTGTGCTTTCAGAAAAAGCTAGCACTTCACAATGTAACTGCTTTCAGAAAAGCTATTGTATCTCCAACTCACTCATGTAACTGAAGGAGTTGCAGTGGGACTTGGATTTTTACTATTGAATGCTATTCTCATGTGTACCAAGAAGCTGTTATCCTGTGTTAGGGAGCTGTTATCTAGTTACCATCTCATTGTTATGCTGATGGGCTGCTTGGGGGGGGGGAAGGGAGGAGTGTGATATCACTCTAACTTGCAGAGCAGTAGTAAAGCGTAAACTTAAGTTTAATCACAGCACATGACTGACAATATGTCTAGCCCCATGTCGGATGTCAAAATTAAATATAAAAAATCTGATTTCAGTGCAGAATTCTACTGGAGCAGCTTTATTAACAGTTGCATTTTGAAAAAAAAACACGTTTTCCCATGATAGAATCCTTTTAAGTCACTAAAGCCATTTTCTTTGCCCGCTGCAGCCATAATAGTAGACAACTGGGTCTTCATTGCATTTTATTAAAGAACCTTAAGCAAGATGGGAAAATAACTGCCTAATTACTTGTAGATAATGTTGGGTACTAGTACATTTTCAAGATAATATTCATTCAAAGTGCACATATGATATAATGAAGGAATATATAGGGAAGTATTTATCCTGTATTATAAAATGTAAGAATAGCAGAACTCATTGACGAGTTCCATGACCATATAATGGCACAAGGTCAAAGTTTAAGTGCTTTTATACAGGTCACAGAATGCCAACAGGGAGTACTTTATTATTTATTTTATATGAAGGCCATCTCTTAATAGACTTTTTTAAAAATGATTTCCATTTTCTCTGTAATAATAAAACAGTAACTTGTACTTAAAGGAGAAGGAAAGCCCCAGGGCGCAAAACCCCTCCCCCCTCCCCTCCGTTGCCCCCCCTCCCTCCTCCCCCCTGGCCTATCCCTCCCCCTGGGCAAATGCCCCTAACTTGTTACTCACCCCTCTGCGCAGGTCCTGTCCATGGAGTTCGCAGTCACCATCTTCTTCCACGCGCGTCTTCTTCCTGCTCTGACCGGCGTCTTCTGGCGCATGCGCAGTAGGAACAGGTACCGGTACAGCTCTACTGCGCATGCGCCGAATGTCACGAAGTTTTCCGATTTCACTTCGTGACATTCGGGGCATGCGCAATAGAGCTGTACCGGTACCTGTTCCTACTGCGCATGCGCCAGAAAACGCCGGTCAGAGCAGGAAGAAGACGCGCGTGGAAGAAGATGGTGACTGCGAACTCCATGGACAGGACCTGCGCAGAGGGGTGAGTAACAAGTTAGGGGCATTTGCCCAGGGGGAGGGGTAGGCCAGGGGGGAGGAGGGAGGGGGGGCAACGGAGGGGAGGGGGGGAGGGGTTTTGCGCCCTGGGGCTTTCCTTCTTCTTTAATCCCAACTAAGAAATAATTAATCCTTATTGGAGACACAACCAGCCTATTGGGTTCAATTAATGTTTAAAAGATGTTTTAGTAGACTTAAGGTATAAAGATCCAAATTATGGAAATACCCTTTATCTGGAATACCCCAGGTCCAAAGCATTTTGGATAATAGGTCCAATACCTATATTATAATATTTCTGATAAAATTAAATGGAGTTATATTCATGATATAATTTTTACGTCTGAAGCAAGAAACATGTTCACGATTAAAAAAATCTGTGTATATGAAAATATATACAAGTTCTACAGGGAAGAGGTGCATTACTTCCCAGATTAAATATAAATTCGGATTACTGCTGTGTAGCAACATGATGGAACATTTCAGAGCAGGTTGTTTAGCTCGGCTCAGTATGTCCTGTACATCTTATTGCTATCAGCAGGAAAAGGTTGCCTACAGAGGAAAAATATTATAGAGCTGAATTAATTATTTTAACTTGAAACTTTCCAAGTGTGTAATTACTTGAGTACATTAAAGAAAGCGAACTAATGCTAGAGGGGACCGAAGCTGCTTAATATTCCCATGTGGATCCAGCGCATGTGCAACTGTCATTAAAACAGCCCTGACATCAAAGTCTGGCAAGAGGATTTCTTTTGAGTTGTAGCTTTCACTGCGTCAAAGCAAATAAGCTGAGACTTCTTTTTACAATACAGCAGCAAAGTAAACCGTGGAAGGAAAAAAATTCCTGCTCAAAATTGGGGCACACGTTGTTTAATAAAGGCCACAGATTTCTCCCTGGCAGCTCGAGTTGCTAAGCAACCTGGCGGAATGCATACATTTTTCACAGCATTCGCATTGGGTTTTTTTTCATGCTATAATAAGCTAATGATGGCAAGTTCTCTGGACATCGTGGTCTCTACTGGATAGGTAGATGTCTGGAAAAATATAATACTCTCATATTTATTTAGCAGTTTCATATACTTCAGTCGAATTGACTTATAGACATATGTATAGTCCCAGGAAATACACTCCTTCGCCCAAAACCTGCACCCTTGGGGGCTAGTAAATGCCAATATAAAAAAAAAGGCTACACTCAGTGGGTCTAAAAAAAACTGTGTCTAGATTTAATGATAAAAATAATTTGCCAAAAATCCAGCTTTGA
The DNA here is from genome assembly GCA_038501925.1 of Xenopus petersii. NCBI lineage: Eukaryota > Metazoa > Chordata > Amphibia > Anura > Pipidae > Xenopus > Xenopus petersii. The sequence goes on from CM076674.1 coordinate 32,406,601, forward strand.
TCACACGCATAGATAGATAGATAGATAGATAGATAGATGACAGATAGATGAGAGACAGACAGATAGACTGATAGATGAGAGACAGACAGATAGATATATAGATAGATAAAGACCAACTAAAAAGGATTAGTTTAAAAAATATGCCCACTACACTGGCCCAGAAACCCTGCAACCCCCATGAACCCATGAGGAACGATAGATTTGATTCTCACCCTTTCAGGTCTTGGTCACCCATTACCCATTGTGCATGTTCAAATGGCAAAATGTTGTCCTGCCAACTAACAGTGTTGGACTGGGGGGCTGGTCCCACTGGGGTTGCTACGTCAGAGGCCCACACACACACACGCTCTGGGCCCCTGACCCCCCCTCCACCAACTTCTAGGTCCCCAACAACATCTACACCAACTTCAGGAGCCCCCTTGCCAGCCGCCCTGCTTTTCCTCTCCAGGTAGGTGTGAGCAGATCTGGGCCAGCAGAGAAAAAGGAGGAAAAACATTAACCAAGACATTCTGGGAGATGACTTACCCATTTTGTTATTGTTCTCCACTGGACATGTGGTAGATGGTCCCAAGTAAACATGTTCACCAAAGTTAATTATGGGCAGGAGGGATAATTTGGCAAACCCTCCAAACTGGATATTCCTAAACCTTGATTTTCCATGATAGGCCAGGGAGTATTAACAGCATATAATGAGTTTCACCAGTCTATAACCTTCAGATCATTAGAAGGTAGCGATGTATCCAATCCATCATATTGGGATTCTGGAGAATCCTGATTATTCGTGAAAGATTCGGTCGAATGCCAACTAAATCTGAACCATAATTTACATATGTGAATTAGGGCTAGGAAAGTTGAAAGGGAACTGTGTGCACAGTAATTTTTTTTAATTAGTTATTTTATACAGGGCTCCTAAAAATAAAAAACATTTTAAGTAAAAATCATGTACAAATTTTAATTCTCCTCATTCCATTCTGCTTTTGCTAGAAAAACCTGCCTTTTCACGTACGTAGACATGAGTAATATGTCTGAAGTGACAAGCAAATAATATATATGTATATACAGTAGATACACCAGTAGCCTTTATCTTATGCGGATAAAAAGGCAACTTGGCGGAGAGGGACATTTGGATAATCCATTAAGGGAGAAGATGGAAACTTATACCTCTTTTCATGGAGATTTGAATAATGGAAATAATGTAGTACTTAACACATTCAGCCTTCAGTGAATATGGTAGACACAGCTTAGGGTACATGACTACCAGTATTATAAAATTCTAAAGCTAACATCCTTATCAGAAGACATACTGAAAAAACATACAAAAGTTTATAACATATGCAGATATTCAGTTCAATGTACCATCAAAATATGATGTAAATGCCTGGTCTTATGCTCTTTTAAATTAACTGAGGGGACATCTAGGGTCAGATTTATCAAGGGTCGAAGGGAATTCAAGGAAATTTCTAAGTAAAAAAAATTTGAAATTTGAAGTCATTTTTTGGATACTTCGACCATCGAATATGATACTACGACTTCGAATTTACTTCGAATTCAATTCAAAGTAAAATAGTTTGAATATTCGACCATTCGATAGGGATGTCGCGGACTGTTCGCCGGCGAACTTGTTCGCAGCGAACATCGGCTGTTCGCGTCCGCCGCAAGTTCGCGAACGTCGCGCGACGTTCGCCATTTTGGGTTCGCCTTACCTGGCGCTTTTTTTTGACCTCTCACCCCAGACCAGCAGATACATGGCAGCCAATCAGGAAGCTCTCCCTCCTGGACCACCCCCACACCCCCTGGACCACTCCCCTTCCATATATAAACTGAAGCCCTGCAGCGTTTTTTCATTCTGCCTGTGTGTGCTTGCAAGAGCTAGTGTAGGGAGAGAGCTGTTACTGATTTCACTGATTTCTTTGAGGGACAGTTGATAGTAAGTTTGCTGGCTAGTAATCTACTTGATACTGCTCTGTATTGGAGGGACAGAAGTCTGCAGGGATTTGAGGGACATTTTAGGGTAGCTTTGCTGGCTAGTAATCTACCTTCTACTGCAGTGCTCTGTATGTAGCTGCCTGCTGTGGGCACTGATCTCTTCTGATCTCATCTGCTGACTGCTGTAATAACCCAATAGTCCTTGTAAGGACTGCTTTTATTTTCTTTTTTGTTTTTTTACTTTGCTAGTTGCTACTATAAGCCCAGTGCTATTAGTCTAGCAGTGTTGGGGAGTGGGACTGGTGTGCTACTGTGCTGCTCCTAGTAGTTCAGCAGCACCAACCCGAGAAAAATATTTTTTTTAATATACATATATTTTTTTTTTCTTTTACTTATCTTACTGTTCTTTAACGTGTACAGTGCTGTTGCTGTTCTTCATAGTAGTGCACCAATAGTAGTGCACTTGCAGGCATTATTTGCTCAGTGTGTCCTTCATTTTCAAACAACAACCATCTAGCTGTGTGAGCTTGTTCACATTCTGTCTAAATATCAATAATAATACCGTCTCTAGAAACACCACCCAAGTGACGTTTTTCAGGCAGCAATAATATATTCCGTATCCACTGCTGTAGTAGTGTATACGTTAACCTTGTAGGCATTATTTGCTCAGTGTGTTCTTCATTTTCAAACAACAACCATCTAGCTGTGTGAGCTTGTTCACATTCTGTCTAAATATCAATAATAATACCGTCTCTAGAAACACCACCCGAGTGACGTTTTTCAGGCAGCAATAATATATTCCGTATCCACTGCTGTAGTAGTGTATACGTTGACCTTGTAGGCCTTGTTTGCCCAGTGTGTTCTTCATTTTCAAACAACAACCATCTAGCTGTGTGAGCTTGTTCACATTCTGTCTAAATATCAATAATAATACCGTCTCTAGAAACACCACCCGAGTGACGTTTTTCAGGCAGCAATAATATATTCCGTATCCACTGCTGTAGTAGTGTATACGTTAACCTTGTAGGCATTATTTGCTCAGTGTGTTCTTCATTTTCAAACAACAACCATCTAGCTGTGTGAGCTTGTTCACATTCTGTCTAAATATCAATAATAATACCGTCTCTAGAAACACCACCCGAGTGACGTTTTTCAGGCAGCAATAATATATTCCGTATCCACTGCTGTAGTAGTGTATACGTTAACCTTGTAGGCATTATTTGCTCAGTGTGTTCTTCATTTTCAAACAACAACCATCTAGCTGTGTGAGCTTGTTCACATTCTGTCTAAATATCAATAATAATACCGTCTCTAGAAACACCACCCGAGTGACGTTTTTCAGGCAGCAATAATATATTCCGTATCCACTGCTGTAGTAGTGTATACGTTAACCTTGTAGGCATTATTTGCTCAGTGTGTCCTTCATTTTCAAACAACAACCATCTAGCTGTGTGAGCTTGTTCACATTCTGTCTAAATATCAATAATAATACCGTCTCTAGAAACACCACCCGAGTGACGTTTTTCAGGCAGCAATAATATATTCCGTATCCACTGCTGTAGTAGTGTATACGTTGACCTTGTAGGCCTTGTTTGCCCAGTGTGTTCTTCATTTTCAAACAACAACCATCTAGCTGTGTGAGCTTGTTCACATTCTGTCTAAATATCAATAATAATACCGTCTCTAGAAACACCACCCGAGTGACGTTTTTCAGGCAGCAATAATATATTCCGTATCCACTGCTGTAGTAGTGTATACGTTAACCTTGTAGGCATTATTTGCTCAGTGTGTTCTTCATTTTCAAACAACAACCATCTAGCTGTGTGAGCTTGTTCACATTCTGTCTAAATATCAATAATAATACCGTGTCTAGAAACACCACCCGAGTGACGTTTTTCAGGCAGCAATAATATATTCCGTATCCACTGCTGTAGTAGTGTATACGTTGACCTTGTAGGCCTTGTTTGCCCAGTGTGTTCTTCATTTTCAAACAACAACCATCTAGCTGTGTGAGCTTGTTCACATTCTGTCTAAATATCAATAATAATACCGTCTCTAGAAACACCACCCGAGTGACGTTTTTCAGGCAGCAATAATATATTCCGTATCCACTGCTGTAGTAGTGTATACGTTAACCTTGTAGGCATTATTTGCTCAGTGTGTTCTTCATTTTCAAACAACAACCATCTAGCTGTGTGAGCTTGTTCACATTCTGTCTAAATATCAATAATAATACCGTCTCTAGAAACACCACCCGAGTGACGTTTTTCAGGCAGCAATAATATATTCCGTATCCACTGCTGTAGTAGTGTATACGTTAACCTTGTAGGCATTATTTGCTCAGTGTGTCCTTCATTTTCAAACAACAACCATCTAGCTGTGTGAGCTTGTTCACATTCTGTCTAAATATCAATAATAATACCGTCTCTAGAAACACCACCCGAGTGACGTTTTTCAGGCAGCAATAATATATTCCGTATCCACTGCTGTAGTAGTGTATACGTTAACCTTGTAGGCATTATTTGCTCAGTGTGTTCTTCATTTTCAAACAACAACCATCTAGCTGTGTGAGCTTGTTCACATTCTGTCTAAATATCAATAATAATACCGTCTCTAGAAACACCACCCGAGTGACGTTTTTCAGGCAGCAATAATATATTCCGTATCCACTGCTGTAGTAGTGTATACGTTAACCTTGTAGGCATTATTTGCTCAGTGTGTTCTTCATTTTCAAACAACAACCATCTAGCTGTTAGGGATGTAGCGAACGTCGGAAAAAAAGTTTGCGAACATATTCGCGAACTTGCGCAAAAATGCGAGCGGTTCGCGAACGGTTCGCGAACCCCATAGACTTCAATGGGAAGGCGAACTTTAACATCTAAAAAAGACATTTCTGGCCAGAAAAATGATTTTAAAGTTGTTTAAAGGGTGCAACGACCTGGACAGTGGCATGCCAGAGGGGGATGAAGGGCAAAAATGTATCTGAAAAATCTGCCTGTGTGTGCTTGGAAGAGATAGTGTAGGGGGAGAGCTGTTAGTGATTTCAGGGACAGATGATAGTAAGTTTGCTGGCTAGTAATCTGCTTGATACTGCTCTGTATTGGAACAAAAAAATAAATAAAAGCAGTCCTTACAAGGACTACTGTTATTGCAGCAGTCAGCAGATGAGATCAGAAGCAGGACAGCTGCCCACTGCAGCTACATACAGAGCACTGCAGTAGAAGGTAGATTACTAGCCAGCAAAGCTACCTAAGCTTAAATGTCCCTCAAACCCCTGCAGACTTCTGTCCCTCCAATAACAGAGCAGTATCAACACGATTACTAGCCAGCAAACTTTCAACTGTCCCTGAAATCACTAACAGGCAGCAGCTCTCTCCCTACACTATCTCTTCAGCACACACAGGCAGAGTGAAAAAAACGCTGCAGGGCTTCGGTTTTTATAGGGAAGGGGAGTGGTCCAGGGGAGAGCTTCCTGATTGGCTGCCATGTACCTGCTGGTCTGGGGTGAGAGGGCAAAAAAAAGCGCCAACAATGGCGAACCCAAAATGGCGAACGTCGCGCGACGTTCGCGAACTTCCGGCGAGCGCGAACACCCGATGTTCGCGCGAACAAGTTCGCCGGCGAACAGTTCGCGCCATCTCTACTAGCTGTGTGAGCTTGTTCACATTCTGTCTAAATATCAATAATAATACCGTCTCTAGAAACACCACCCGAGTGACGTTTTTCAGGCAGCAATAATATATTCCGTATCCACTGCTGTAGTAGTGTATACGTTAACCTTGTAGGCATTATTTGCTCAGTGTGGCATATTTTTTCTGGCCTCTGTGCTTCAGTGGCTGCGACAAAAAAAACAGAATATTTTCAGCATTTATATGGCATATTTTTTATGGCCTCTGTGCTTCAGTGGCTGCGACCAAAAAATTGAATATTTTCAGCATTTATATGGCATATTTTTTCTGGCCTCTGTGCTTCAGTGTCTGCGACAAAAAAAATTTATATTGTTAGCATTTATATGGCATATTTTTCCTGGCCTCTGTGCTGCAGTGGCTGCGACCAAAAAAAATTAATATTGTTTGCATTTATATGGCATATTTTTTCTGGCCTCTGTGCTGCAGTGGCTGCGACAAAAAAAAATTAATATTGTTTGCATTTATATGGCATATTTTTTCTGGCCTCTGTGCTGCAATGGCTGCGACAAAAAAAAATTAATATTGTTTGCATTTATATGGCATATTTTTTCTGGCCTCTGTGCTGCAGTGGCTGCGACAAAAAAAAAATAATATTTTCAGCATTTATATGGCATATTTTTTCTGGCCTCTGTGCTTCAGTGGCTGCGACAAAAAAAAGATAATTTTTCAGGAAAGTACACATGCCTAATTTTTCAGGGTTCTGCAACAGTGGCAAAATCGCATCTTTTATGGTCACCGCAGGTGATCAATAAAGTAGACCAAAACTGGGCCCACACTGCAGAATCAGTGTTTTTTGGTTCACTTCACTGTACATTGAATTACCTCTGCCTGACCGTGCACGTGCGCACAAGCACGGTGACTGCTAAACACACCACTACAGAAATATTGCCACCAACAGGACGAACATCCTGGAGGTGACAAGCTCAACTAGTAATTAAAAACTATTATTTGCTCACTTGACGGTATCATTCATTAAAGCTCTTTGCGTCTTTTTGCGTTGCAGTAAGCACCGCGTTTCGTCTTTGCATGTGAACAGGCTGTAACCTTTACACGACTTGATTGGCATGTAGACGCCGGACGTTTTAAAGCATTTTATTACACAGGTTTAGAAATGTAGTGTGATTTCTGCCCTTTACAGCACAAAACGCAGCGCTGTGTCAACAATGGATTTTTTAGAAACATTTTTGCCCTTGATCCCCCTCTGGCATGGCACTGTCCAGGTCGTTGCACCCTTTAAACAACTTTAAAATCATTTTTCTGGCCAGAAATGTCTTTTCTAGCTTTTAAAATTCGCCTTCCCATTGTAGTCTATGGGGTTCGCGACGTTCGCGAACCGTTCGCATTTTTGACGCAAGTTCGCGAATATGTTCGCGAACTTTTTTTCCGACGTTCGCTACATCCCTACCATTCGATAATCAAAGTACTGTCTCTTTAAAAAAAAGTTCGACTTCAATACTTCGCCAAATTAAACCTGCCAAAGTGCTATGTTAGACTATGGGGACCTTCTAGACCATTTTTCTAAGTCTTTACACATCGAAGTAAAATCGTGAGATCGTATGCTAAAATAGTTTGAATCGTTCGATCGAACAATTTTACTTTGATCGTTCGATTGCCAAATTCGGTGAAAAATCCTTTGACTTCGATATTCGAAGTCAAAGTATTTTAATTTGATGGTCGAATTTTGAAGTATTTTTTACTTCGAAATTCGACCCTTGTCTGAAATGGCAATCTCTATTTTAAATGAGCTGTAACCCATAAATAAAATAAAAATGTGCCAAATAAAAAAATGTGATTCTTACCAATTTTACAATATACACTCAACATATTTTCAATGTTTTTTTTTTTTTTTAATGTGTAAATATAATAACAATTCAAATTAGTATATGACTGTCCCATGCAATTTTGTCACTGGGTTCTGACGACTGAATGATTATGGATACACTGAATCTAGGATTTGGTTAGGGATTTGGCCTTTCTCAGCAGAATTGGCCAAATCCAAGTGCTTGGCTGAACTAAATCTGAATCCTTAAAGGGATACTGTCATGAGAAAACATGTTTTTTTCAAAACACATCAGTTAATAGTGCTGCTCCAGCAGAATTCTGCACTGAAATCCATTTTTCAAAAGAGCAAACCGTTTTTTTTATATTCAGTTTTGAAATCTGACATGGGGCTAGACATATTGTCAGTTTCCCAGCTGCCCCCAGCCATGTGACTCTGAAAAACTATAGTCACTCTTTACTGCTGTACTGCAAGTTGGACTGATATCACCAGAAGCCTAACAAAAGAACAATGGGAAGGTAACCAGATAGCAGCTCCCTAACACAAGATAACAGCCCCCTGGTAGATCTAAAAACAACACTCAATAGTAAAACCATGTCCCACTGAGACTGATTCAGTTACATTAAGTAGGAGAAATAACAGCCTGCCAGAAAGTAATTCCATCCTAAAGTGCAGGCACAAGTAACATGACTGGGGGCAGCTGTGTGAGTTTTTGTCACACAAACAAGGAAGTTGAAAATCGCTGTTCTCTTACGGTTTGTATTCCGTTTCAGGATTTGATTGAATCTTTCATGAAGGATTCAGGATTTGGCCAAAATAGTGGATTCAGTGCAACCCTACTTAAAACTGTGCTGTAAACCATTTGATTAACATGCCTGAGCAAGGTGGGAATTTGAGTCTTGACCGGATAAGAGTTGCCTTCTTCTACAATTTCAGAACCAGCAGTTCAGAAAGGAATGCAGAAATACTGTTTTCATGGTAATTATATTTACGAAAAAAAAATAGAAAATAATTTCACATTAAATAAACCCGATAGGATTGTTTTGCTTCCAATAAGGATTAATTATATATTAGTTTGGATCAAATACAAGTTACTGTTTTATTATTAGGGATGTAGCGAACTGTTCGCCGGCGAACTAGTTCGCGCGAACTTCGACTGTTCGCGTCCGCCGAATGTTCGCGAACGTCGCGCAACGTTCGCCAATTGGTGTTCGCGTTCGATTCGAAGTAAAATTTCGTTCGACCATTCGACCATTCGACCGTTCGATCGCTAAAATTGAACGATTTCCATTCGTTCGAACGATTATAAGCATTCGATTGAATTAAAATCATTCGATCGAATAGCTTCGATCGTTCGATTCGAACGAAAATCCTTCGATCGTACGAATAAAATCCTTCGATCGTTCGATCGAACGATTTTATCGAGCGTTCGAAGTTCGCGAACTGTTCGCGAACTGTTCGCTTTTTTGCCGGTGTTCGCGAACGGCGTTCGCGAACACATTAACGGCAGTTCGCTACATCCCTATTTATTATTCGAGAGAAAAAGGAAATCATTTTCAAAAAGGAAAAAGGAAATCATTTTCAAAAATTTTAATTCTTTGGAAGGAAGTGTCCTTTCCAGAATGCAGAGCTTTTTTTGATAATGGGTTTCTGGATCCCCTACCTGTACTGGAAAGTTGCTTAAAATTACATTTCTTTTGTTATGCAAATATTTATTTTTGGGTTTACATCCTCTTTAATTTGAGTATCCACTTTCAAATAAGCAAGCTTCCATCTCCAATTTGCAGCCAATCAAAGCATTAGAATATTTGTAACTGAAATGTGAACAAATACCCATATTGGAAAGATCCTTAGACTGGTATTGTGCAAAAAACAGGGTTTTAGTTGGCTATTCAATTTAAGTTGGGCACATTTGAAGGTATTTTTATACAGATTGGTTTCCATTATCTGTTTCATTAAAGGAATAGTCACAACATGTCGTGGGCATCATGTTTGGGAAGTAGGCCAATTAGTAGGCCAAATAATTGAATTAGTAGATCAAATTCTAAAGCTGATCTAAAGACTCAAATATAAAATAAAATTTAAGAACTTTAGAAGACAATTTGAACATTTAAAACTCTGTTTTTTGACAACTCTATTGCTGCTGGAATTTTTCTTTTGAATAGTTACTATTCGTATGCTCTGATTGGCTACAGAGTGCAACAAGCTTATCCAAATAAAACTTACTGAAATTAAGGGGCAGATTTATTAAAGTTTATTTATTAAGGTTCGAGTTGTTTTTTTCACAAAAAATTGAGTTTTAGAGATTTTTTTTTAGTTAAAAAAAATTTAAAGCTGGAATACAAAAATACAACATCTAGCACCTGTCGATGTCATGTAGGAATCAATGGCAGAGGTGCCTTGAACCATTTGAAGATGTTAATAGCCTTCATGATGTTCAGGTTTTTTTTTTTGGAGGGTTTTGTCCGAAAACGTTAATGATTCAAGCGATTTTTTGCCGAAAACTCAATCAATTTGAGTTTATGGCTTTCGTGACTTGAACTCGCAGAATTGGGTTTTTGCTACTGGAGTTTTTTCTTAAATACAATACCATTCGAGTTTCTAGTGAATTCGAGGTATAAAAGACTCTAACATTTGACTTTTGATAAATAACCCCCTTAAACTAATAAGGCCTTACATTAGGCACCAACATGTAGGTTAACAACTCAGTCCTTTAATTAGTGCACGTGCATAATAAGTAAATTAATTGTGATTAGAAGTTCTCAGGCAACTGAGTCATGGTGAATAAAAGAGTATTTAATTTCACCAAATAGAACACTTTCAAAAAATAAAAATAACCCAAAACATTTGGGCTTAAAAACCACTGTATATGAAGAGTATTTCCAGAGTACAAATAAGTATGACATTCAGAGAATTGCATATAAATACATTTAAATGTATATACTGTATGCTTCTATAATAGATGGGGACAGGAGACTAGACAACACACAGAATTTTTGGCAATAACAGAGGATAAACTGAACAGATTTCAGCAGGATGAGTCTGGCTGTTTGAGAGGAGACAAGAGGAGAGAAATATGTTTCCTTCTATGATAGTTATAATAATAATTATATATTAGAACCAATAATGCCATATTATACTGTACAATCATACTAAATTGACTATTCAAATGCCTTTATTATATATAGTGATGCACAAGCCCCTCAATCGCCAAGTAGAAAACAAATACAGGAGAAGAGATGGATAGCATATTGGGAATTATAAAATGGCAAACAAACTCCTAAGAGATACATTTAAACAAAAACATTATTAGACCATTATTGTTGGCCTAGTGGATTTTCTGAAATGAGAAACTGTATATTTCTTTGCTCTTATAATTCTCTTTGAAGAGTAGGCGCCCTGCTGCTATGGCTCCTCATTTGACTGCCTACAAACAACGAAGGAAATAGGAGCGGCAAGTTGTTACACGTAGATGAGTTGCTAAGGGAAACGCAGACGAATGGTCAAAAAGTCTCCATTCCCTTAGCAACTTGTAACTTATCAGTTAGAAATATTCCAAAGCTTTCATACTCTGAGTGCCTTAGGTATTGTTTGTTGCAGTTTCTGGTTTATTACAAATTATTTTTGTGTTTTATCACAGCCAACGCTCTTCTAGCTCAGGATTCTTCAAATGTAGTCCCTTGAGGTGCTTGTACTAAATTCTGCCCCATACATTTGTGGTTATAATAGATTACTCAAGATTTCAAGGTTTCTTCTCTGTTTCTACTCTATAGGATATTGCTTCCTCATATTTGATACGGACATCTGAATAATTTTGATTAGTGATAGGCGAATTTGGGGAGACACGGTGCAGGCGTTCGTTTTTTGGATGCCGCCGTCTGTTTTATGGACGCTGGCGCACATTCGCTGACAAAAAAGTGCCTGCATCCAAAAAAAACGGACGCTGGCATCCATTTTTTTACGTCGCCAAATTTGTGCGACGATTTCGCAAATTTATTCGCCAGCGGCGAAACACTAGAATTCGCCTCAAAATCGCACCTGGTGAATAAATTTGCCCATCACTAATTTTGATTTATTTTGGTGTATCATATAGAAGGGTGCTTGCTGTAAGTGAGGATGAAAAATGAAACACATTTTCAAGTTTGATCAATCTAAAACGTGAACTAGATCTCAATTGATTTTTAACCAAACCATTGGTTTTTTTTTTAAAGAAAATTCCATAACTTGGCTACTTTGTGCTGGTGTAAAAGTTACACTGGCCTCACTGTGTGCCTCCCTCTCCTTTGCAGGCAATATATTTGAAACTACCATATACTTATCTTCAAAATGGCTAAATAATTTTAGTGCTATATTTTATGGTCTTACCATACATTTTTCAGTTTGGTTTGTACATACTCCATACTTTTCTGGCAGATTTGGATTTACCTTGTTGTACCAGGGATCTCATAGGCTTTGGTCCTCAGGAGTACATATATATTTATTTATAAACTGAAAAAAGGTCAGCACTCACAGGACTTAAAAAATGAAGCAGTGTTTTATTAGATATTTGCAACCTAGCCTTTTTTAAAGTGTTCAAGCATCTAACACAAATCATAATAAACCCCAAGTGGCAGGAAGGATCATAAGTAACGCCATGATACTCCACTAGTGAGGGACTACCCTTGTATTGTGACATCACTTATGATCCTCCCACCACTTGGGGTTTATTAGGCTTTGTGTTACATGCTTGAACACTTTAAAAAAGTCTAGATTGCTAGCCGAAATGTCAGTCATTATCTAATAAAACACTGCTTTACTATAGTGACACTGCACCCAGGCAAAATGTTTTTATATATATTACACAAACGCCATGAATATCTTGTAAATTATATCCTTATAAACTGTGAGTTCTGATGTCATCAGTTATAAACCGTGAGTTCTGATGTCATTTCTGTCACATGACTCACTGGCCTTCAGCCTCGTGTTTTTATATAGTCATGAAACTCCTCGGTAACTTATAACATCCTTATATTTTACAAGAGGGGGTACTTTATTCACTATATACTGTGTATATATATATATATTTTTTTTTTTTCAACAAAAAAGCGGCAGCAGCAGGACTTTATCTCAATAAACAAAATCAGGTTTTATTCAATGTTTTGGCTCTAACATTGAGCCGTCTTCAGCAAATGAAACACTATGCACAAAATACAAACTATTTAAGCACAAAGCAAAAGGTGCCAAAAATGTTGTGATGTGAGATGGGCGTGATCTCCTATTGTGTATCATTAACATCATACCCTTATTCAACCGAAAAACTAAGTATACATAGTAGCCCATAAGAACATTTTGCTCATGTGTATCCAATTGTAGCAGTGAATATTAAACGCATGTGACGGAGATTATAACCCCCATTCTTTGTAACTGTAAAAATACAAAACATCCTTCCTCCTAACAAAGAGAACGAAGAAGCACTCAATATACCCCGCTGGGAAGCACACTCAGTCTTATCATACCTGCATCTTTGTAGCCATCAATCCGAGTAATGGATTAAGCAGTAGATCTGTCAAGACGGCTCAAGTGTTAGAGCAGAAACATTGAATAAAACCTGATTTTGTTTATTGAGATAAAATCCTGCTGGTGCGGTTTCTTTATACAAGTGGCTAACAATTTAGACCAATTAACTAGAAAGTGATTAAAGGGGAACTATAGCGAGAATGAAAATGTAATATAAGCTTCCTCATACTGAAGTAGGAAACTTACTATTACATCAATTAAATATTCAGCATTGTTTCTGAAATAATTACGTTTATATTCACTATTCTTATATATATTCCCCCCCCTATATCTTATGGGGGGGGGCTTCCTTTCCTAGCAGATGTATTAGAGCTCACTCAAATAACTGATTCCAGTACACACAACATCTAACAAAATTATTGCCTTTTGCACAAATTCTGCATGTAGAGAGACATGATGTGGCAGATTTAATAAGCTCGAGTGAATAGTTCGAATCCAAAAATATTTGAATTTTGAAGGAATTTTTTGGGTACTTCGACTATCGAATTGGTCAAATTCGATCGAATTTGTTTGAATAGAACAATTCAAAGTAAAAGCGTTCGCCCATTTGTCCATTCGATAATCAAAGTACTGTCAAATCCTTTGACTGAATACTTCGCCAAATAAAAGCTACCGAATTGAATGTTAGCCTATGGGGACATTGTAGATAGGTTTTGGGCACTTTTTATGATCGAATAAAAATCATTTGATTGATCGATTAAAATCGTTCGAATCATCCGATACATTTTGCGCTACAATCCTTCAAAATCGATATTCAAATTGAAGGATTTTACTTCGAGGGTCGAATTTTAGGGTTTTTTAACTCTCGAAATTCGACCCTTGATAAATCTGCCCCATGGTGTCTGGTGAGCTCTAATACATCATCTAGGCAAAAGGAGCCCCCCTATAAGATATATTTGGTCTAACTGTCAATTAATATCTGACACCCAACTGCTGAATTAAAAGAGAATAAAGAGAAACAGATGCTGAGAGACGGATAGTGAATATTAACGTGATTATTTCAGAAATCACTGAATGTGGCGGGGAAGCAATGTGTTCATGCCTTGGGCGGATACATTATATCCACTGTAGCTTTATTTTTTAATGGTTACAAAGAGAATGTCTGAATAGATGTGACGCTGAGTTAAGATCTGAAGGCTTCTTGCTGGTCATGGCTCTCAGCAGGAACAAGCAAGAAATGGAATGCGTCTGTTTTTCAACTGGGTTATCTCAAGAACATTTTTTATGAACCACGTTATATGCGACTTCAAACAACATCTCTTGGATGCTCAGTAGGTCACTTGGCACTTGAGGGTAAGTTTAACTAATGTAAGAATTAAAAAGCATACCCTGGCGTTAAATTTGGCTGTGATGCTACCTGTTATGTTAAGCTACTGCAACTGATCGATTGGTTTTAAAGAACGTGTAGACAATTCCTTCAACAATCCCAACTGACTCTGTAATAATAACATCATGTTCTTTCATTGTCACATTATTTCTCGTTTTCCCAAATCTCCAGCAGATATTCAGAGATATTCTAATTAAACCCAGGATGGCAGCTGAGATAAGAAACCACTATTGGCCTCTATGCGTCACACTGCAGTTTTTTTTACAGATTAATTCCATGGAATAATATAATCTAGAAAGAGGGCCCTCACAAAAAGATTTTTATTTATCCCAATATTGAACACCCAGATCCTATAAACTATTGCAGTTTATTTCTGCAATAAATACAAGAAGTTTCCCAAAGCTTTATATTTTGACCAAGTCCAACATTTCCTTAAAAAGGATTTAACATTATTTTTTCTGAGTATCAATGATAGGGATACCTATCCAGCCTGGTTCTACAAGCACAGAGTGGAGTTCAACTGCTCAAAGCCTAAGGAGTTTACATATTCACCTGCTTTGATAAATGTGTCAGCTGATTAACCACTTTCCTGACTTTCAGGAAAACTAAAAATCCTTTAGACTTTAAATTGCCTTTTTCAAAATATTGTCGGCACAAAAAAATGCAGTCTCCAAATGCTTAAAATTCAAATCCCAGCTGTTGAGCTTCTATAGAAGTCAATGGGAGGTAGATAGGCAATTTTAAGCTTCAACTTCAAGATTTTTTTTAAACAGTGAAATCTTTACAAACAGGTTTTTGATTTCCAATTTTTTTTTTCTTCAACTTAACGCAACTAGGTTTTTCTGATTCAAGTTGTGAAAAAATTCAATTGAGTAATCTTGAACTTGAAAATTGATAAATAGCCCACCATTCTGAAAATCGAAATCCCTGTAGTTCTTCGTTTTTCATGCATTTATCTTTACTGAAGTTTTATATAAATAACAATGATAATACATGCAGACGTTCAAGGGCAAAAATGTTGATACCACGCCAGCCAAAGAAATATCTGACATACCTTATCTGTTCAGTATTTTTTCCTAAACTGTGGAATTTGGGGGGGGGAGCCAGAAAGTCAAATATAAGTGCATGAGTTTTTATGTATATTTATGTAAATATATTATTTTTATGTAAAATAATGTTTTTTCTCTCTTTAAAAAGAGGTTACAAGGTAGGGTGACCTGTTGAAATATATGGGCTCATAAATACAGGCTTGTACACAAAAAGTCTGCAATTCACTGCGGTAAAGCATCATCACAATTCTGCTCAGCAACAGAAAGAATTATAAGAAATTTAACATAGTAAAAATATTACCTTGTTGGGGATATACAGTCCATTAATCTATGTTTGCTAAAAATCAATACTTAGTACTAAGCAAGAAAAGAATGTATCATGGGTCTCTAAAGATCAATACTGACTTCTGATGATAGACCTGGAAACTGAACATTGTCCACTGGCTACTCATCCTGAAATGGCTTTTACTACACTTATTCCTTCGCATGGACATGTACAGCATTACTTCACTTCATTACTGCATTGAAACCTTTGGTTATTTTCTAATTAACTAAACTATTTCTCTGGTACAGGTATGGGATCTGTTATCCAGAAACCTGTTATCGAGAAAGCGCTAAATTATGGAAAGACTCCATTTTATCCAAAAAAAATCCAAATTTCTAAAAATGATTTTCTTTTTCTATGTAATAATAAAACAATACATTGTACTTGATCCAAACTAAGATATATTCTAGACATAAGATATGGAGACATAAGGAAGTAGACATAACGTATGAGGATCCAAATTACAGAAAGCTTCCTTATATGAAAAACCCCAGGTCCCGAGCATTCTGGATAACAGGTCCCATACCTGTACCACTTTCCATAAGAGACATATTTGTACTGATTTTGAATGATTGGAGTAGTTCCACAAGATTAATAAGAATCATACATCTCTGTTGTTCAGAGTCCTTTAATCACTTAGGCATGGGGACATCATTGACCTAATCTCTCTCCAACACAAGTTCATATTAGACCTTCCAAGGTCAGCGCTCTTTTATTGTCTGTCAGTATATACCCAAAATCATGTCCTCGCACTTGGTGGGGCATCTTGCTTTCAAACCACAATTCTCTTGTATTGAAGAAAGCTGCTTCACTTGAATAATCTAATTTTTTTGCAAGCTTTCTGTTGTTTTTTTGTTGCTGAACTTGTATTTATTAATTTTACTCTACTTGTTTACTCTACTTGTCATTAGAGATGGCGCGAACTGTTCGCCGGCGAACTTGTTCGCGCGAACATCGGGTGTTCGCGCTCGCCGGAAGTTCGCGAACGTCGCGCGACGTTCGCCATTTTGGGTTCGCCATTGTTGGCGCTTTTTTTTGCCCTCTCACCCCAGACCAGCAGGTACATGGCAGCCAATCAGGAAGCTCTCCCCTGGACCACTCCCCTTCCCTATAAAAACCGAAGCCCTGCAGCGTTTTTTCACTCTGCCTGTGTGTGCTGAAGAGATAGTGTAGGGAGAGAGCTGCTGCCTGTTAGTGATTTCAGGGACAGTTGAAAGTTTGCTGGCTAGTAATCGTTTTGATACTGCTCTGTTATTGGAGGGACAGAAGTCTGCAGGGGTTTGAGGGACATTTAAGCTTAGGTAGCTTTGCTGGCTAGTAATCTACCTTCTACTGCAGTGCTCTGTATGTAGCTGCAGTGGGCAGCTGTCCTGCTTCTGATCTCATCTGCTGACTGCTGCAATAACAGTAGTCCTTGTAAGGACTGCTTTTATTTATTTTTTTGTTCCAATACAGAGCAGTATCAAGCAGATTACTAGCCAGCAAACTTACTATCATCTGTCCCTGAAATCACTAACAGCTCTCCCCCTACACTATCTCTTCCAAGCACACACAGGCAGATTTTTCAGATACATTTTTGCCCTTGATCCCCCTCTGGCATGCCACTGTCCAGGTCGTTGCACCCTTTAAACAACTTTAAAATCATTTTTCTGGCCAGAAATGTCTTTTTTAGATGTTAAAGTTCGCCTTCCCATTGAAGTCTATGGGGTTCGCGAACCGTTCGCAAACCGCTCGCATTTTTGCGCAAGTTCGCGAATATGTTCGCGAACTTTTTTTCCGACGTTCGCTACATCCCTACTTGTCATACAAATAGATTTGCACACATAAAATATGTACCCACGTGCATAAACTGTAAGTTACAACTATAACTGGCAAAACTATAACATAAACATTCAGGCACAAGTATCATTTTCTATTTTGGTAATGCCTAGACTAAGCAAAAATATCATAACCCATTTGGGTTTAGTTATATATACATATTTATTTATAAAGACATGGGTAGGGATAAACAATTTTCCTACAGTAAAGCTGGGCATGAATGAATCTGTAAAATATTCCAAATTGACCATCGACAGCTTATTGGCATGTATAGGGCCCAACCAGTACCAGCTATCTGTCAGTAAAGTTAGAAAATTGCATTCAGTGACGGCCATTTCAGTCCCATTATGATACCGTTGTTGGCACATGGGCCAAACATGCGGTTCTTATAGTATATTACCACATTAGCAGAAGCCAATGAAACAACTTTTCTTATCTTCAGAGAACGACTGAAGTGTTGGAGGCACTTTATTGAAGTTATTGAGAGCACAGTGGTTATTTGTAAAACCACTGGAAGACATCACGTCAAGCATAGAGATGGCTTGAATGGCCTTGGCCACGTGGCCAGCACAAATGAATATCAAATTGCAAATCGATTCACAAATTACTGCAGAAAAATTGTGAGACTTGTAATTTATGACCTATATGTTGATTTGTGAAATGTATTCCAGTCCAGTTCATAAAAAAATGGATGTTCAACTGACAAATACAAAGAACTCCACACACCTTCCTTCCACCAGTGGCAATTAAGATGGACCATAATGCACTTTAGGAGCAGAGAAATTAAAGCAGATCTACATAACCCTAAACTGGCACATCATTAAGAGATATGGTCAGGAAATAAGGTCAATATCAGTTTGACATATCTTTAATGTCCAGCTTTAGGCTTGGTATACCTGCCTGAATTTCTGATGTGAATTTATGCACATTTTGCAAAGCTTCCAAAGCTTAGATAAGCACTTCTATGGGAACAATGCTGTCGCCCTACACATAATCTGATCTGCTCATATATGTTCTTGGAGAATCTATGAGGCATTGGCAGAGATGGAAATGACATGGCCAGGGTCTTCTTACTTTCATCAAAATCTGTTTTTTGGGTTTTGGCTCTGTCCATATGGACAGTACAGAAATACATTGAGACTTTTATGGGTCAAGTCAGAGTAAAAACTGCAACATTATTCTTCTGATGACAAATATGCAACTTGGCTTCCATAAATATATATACTAGCAAAACTGACTCAATTTTTGTCCAGCTTGAA
Organism: Xenopus petersii; assembly: GCA_038501925.1. Classification (NCBI taxonomy): domain Eukaryota; kingdom Metazoa; phylum Chordata; class Amphibia; order Anura; family Pipidae; genus Xenopus; species Xenopus petersii. The sequence goes on from CM076674.1 coordinate 32,425,330, forward strand.
ATGTAATTTAGGGGATTTGAAATGTGAATGTTACTGGTACAGTATTGGTGCTAAAACTGGTATCTGCCTGTGGTTCATTGCATACAAAGCACCTTTCTGGACCTTAAGATGCTCTTGCAATAGAAAGTATACAAAGTAATTTCAAAACGAAGGCCTGTGGCCTATCGTAAGCAACTTTTCCTAAGTGTTGAGTTTCAGCTTGAGCCAGGGCCGGGGCAAGCTGACTGGGCGGTTAACTCAGGTCGGTTAACTCCACCCCACTGGCATGTGTGCACGTGCCATAACACAGGGGAGGGCAACGAAGGGGAAGCATAAGGGCAGGGGAGGGAGAGAAGGGGGAAGGCGAGAGCTGCAGAAGGGAGCAAATCTAGACTAGGGGTAGGCAGAAGAATCTTAAACAGGCACCTGCCCAGCACCACCACATAGTTGCACCCAAGGCAAACTCCATACAAGTTATTAGTGATGGGTGAAATGGGAGACAATATAATTATGACGCCCGACAATTTTCGTTGCTACTGACAATTTTTATACGTGCGACTATTTTGTCCAAATGCATTAGTCAATGGGCGTCCGAATAATTTTGATGCGACACAGTTTTTTTTTGTCATGGTGGATTTTTCGCCTGCGAATTTTCATCGCAGTTTCACAAAAACATTTGTAGGCAGTGAAACGTGGAAATCTGTGCCTGGCGAATTTATTCTCCCATCACTACAAGTTATCTATACTGCTTCCCAACATGCTCTCAGCAAAGTTCCAACCAAACTTTCCAACGTGTGACATTTACCAAACTTGAATCATGATAGAAAAGAGGTAATATTAATGATGCTTAGTTACACCAATATTGACAGGAGACAAACATCGCCCACCACTACTGCCTAAAAGGTGCATTTCATTGGGTATAAAAGATTATGCCATGCTGCACAGGTATATATGAAAACCTTGAGTTATATGATTGTGGATATGTTGCTTTTCAGACTCACCAGAAGCAGTTGAAATGCTATGGCAAGCTAGGTGTATTAACGGGGAAGTCAAACAGCTATGACAAGACATGGTTTAATTCCCAATGACATCATCATAGCTTTGCACTGGAGTATCCTTGCACATGGAATTGCTGCATGCTAATGTGCATATTGATATGGCTAAGGTGCCACAGCCAACAGCTGCCACTCATTTCCAATCTTGTCTTTGCCATTTGGCCAGACATATTTAACGGTGCTACATCTGGCTAGACATTTGAGGTGGGAAGCGACGAGGAGCCCCAGTTATGTCATTGGAGAATGCTCTTGATGATTGTTACATACAGTCACAGAGGATCTCTACAGGGCACTTAGAGAGACACGGGGGTTTTTAATTGCTTCTCAGTTGAATGAAGGTACAGAACCTTTTGAATATTTGATCATTCCGATTTGCATATTTGATCATTGCAGAACTGATATGTGTTGAAATCTTCTTCACCTACTGTCCTCTGAACTGTCATTATTCACCAAGGTGATGGGAGATGAATAATTTAAGCCATCCTTTTTCTCTCTCCGACACAATACAATTTTCTGACTGACAGAACTGTGACAGGATGGGAAGCATAGGACTAGCACTCAGCCGAACAGCATAGATACATGATCACTTGCAATGTACCTTGACTTATATTAAGAAGAGAAATAAAATAAAAGTGTACCCTCTGTTTCCTCAGGCTCCCCGGACTGGTGGGTGATGGACTTGGCGACTTTCCGGAGCGAGGGGTAGACAGCTGACTCCCTGGGGTGCCATTGACTGGGGAACAAAAAAAACAACAAAATATATAAATCATAAAAGAGAACTAGTTTCAGCTGCACAATTTAGCCATGATGCCCAACATGCAGTTTAAACTACAGCATATATTGCATTCTGGGAGTTGTAGTTTGACAACAAATTTTACTAACAAATATCATTACATTGCTAAATTACAGAATATATATATATATATATATATATATATATATACACACACATATATATATAAGCACTGCGTATCTTGACAGCGCTATATAAATAAATGATGATGATATATATATATATATATATATATATATATTTATATATATATTTAAATTCAGAATCATAAAAGCTTGTTTGTGTAGTTATCAATACTTTTTAACTTATCTGGAAAACTGAGTCCATTCAAAGCAGATAATTGGAATTACAGGTATATCCGTCTCCCACAGACTCCATTTTATCCAAATAATCCAAATTTTTAAAAATGATTTCCTTTTTCTCTGTAATAATAAGACAGTATCTTGTACTTGATCCAAACTAAGATATAATGAATCCTTACTGGAAGCAGAACCAGTCTACTGGGTTTATTTAATGTTTACATTATTTTCTAGTAGACTTCAGGTATGAAGATCCAAATTATGGAAAGATACATTATTTGAAAAACCCCAGGTACCGAGCATTCTGGATACCTGTATTAAAAATGATTTCCTTCTTTAATAACAAAACAGTAAAACAGTAGCTTTTCTTGATCCTAATAAAGCTGCATGAATCCATATTGCTGTCAAATCAATTATATTGAGTTTATTTAATGTTTAAATGTTTTATAGCAGACCCCTTATCCAGAAAACCCCAGGTCCCAAGCATTCTGGATAATAGATCCCATACCTGTATAGCAATTATCTATAAAGTACAATTATGCAAACAGCTAACATTCCTTACAGGAAAGAGCTAGAGACATGGACATATATATAGCAAATACATTTGTACTGGTAGGTAACAGGAACCTATAAGCAGGAACCTGTCGGGTAACCGGAAACCTGTCCTGCAGGGCTTACAATCTAATATTAGTTAAAATACATACAGTACATACAGTAGTGGTATGCGAGCTCTATAGGATTTCTAGCACAGTGGACAATAGCTGAGCTATAGCTGGAATAAACAAGCTTTTTATTGATGCTTTACTTATACAAAACTAACACCCAAAGATGCCTTTTCAATTCCTGACCCGCTATTGCATTATAACTGGGTACCATTAGAGTGCATTTTTTAATTTGATTGCAATTGACAGCATTATAATCACTATAAAAAAACATGTGCAAAGGAAAATGTTACATGCCACTTGGTTGATCCTAAGATAACAAAGGCAGCAGAGTATCTCATTACTACTCGGACTGAATCCGACAAAACAAAATCTGCTTGGGGGTTAACAGTATAGGAAATAAGGCACGACTTACCTTCTATAAGTTCTAACATGGATGAGGTGTTGGTGGATGCACAGGTTATAAGAGAGAAAACAATGAAACGTCAGTCCTGCTTTGTGATTATATATGTCTCAGAGCCCAGAGGAGGCAGAGCTATGATGAGAAAGCTTGGGAACCAGCCCGTTTCACACAGAGAGCTGAATGAGAAGCTGGATTCATAAGCAGATGTCTTTTATGCGTAAGTTTGACGTCTGTTCCAACAGCAGTGGGAGGTGCAGGTGTCTTAATGCTACATCAGAGGTGCCACTTAAGCAACATACTGCTGCCATATAGAGAATAAACCCAAACAAAAACATACCCCACCCCAAAGCCTCTAGAACTTCATATTCCACGTGGTGAATCATGATCGGGCCCTTGGGCTCTTTGGGGAGGACAAATATGAAATGACTCATCATTAAACAAGGGAAAAGCAATAATCATAAAGAGCCACCGGTAACAGCTAGTACAACCATAGCAAAAGCCTGCAGAGCTGTTTTCTTTATTTTAAAGAAACACAACCTAAAACGCTAATGGTTTATATTACAGTCCGTATAAGGTTCAGGAAGCTAGTCAATATATATTAATATTATTTGTATTTGGTTAAAAAAATTTGTATATGGAGAACATTTTTTATATTAAAAAGAGGCATGCTGTATCAAGTGGACACCAAGTGGGCATCCAGACTCTAAGCAATAATTGTGGTTAGATAGTGGGATCAAAACTCTGTGTTGCAGGGCTGTCTTTGGAAAACATGAAGTCCTATATGCCCAGCTGGCCCATATCCCATTATGACCATTTCCACTCTCAATCTGCTACAAAGCCCACTTCTCCCTTCAATCCCTTTAATGGTAGTCTGGGCACCATCAAGCCTTTGACAAGTCTCCCGAAGTCAGCTATGACCTTTGGCACTTTTCCTTCTAAAAGGGCCTTAAGTGTTAGGGGCAGGAGAATGGTGAATTCTAATTTGTGTCCTCAGTATACATATAACTATAGGAGGGGAAAGGATCTTTTCTTTCATACTCTAGAACAGGGTTCCCCAACCTTTCTTAAAGTGATACTGTTATGGGAAAAAAAAAATTCCAAAATGTATCAGTTAATAGTGCTGCTCCAGCAGAATTCTGCACTGAAATCCATTTTTCTCGAGCTCTATATTAAACTTGGCTGGAGTTGAACTCTGGCCGGTAAGTGCTCCCACGTTAAAGGGATCCTGTCATCAGAAAACATGTTTTTTTCAAAACACATCAGTTAATAGTGCTACTTCAGCAGAATTCTGCACTGAAATCCATTTCTCAAAAGAGCAAACGGATTTTTTTATATTCAATTTTGAAATCTGACATGGGGCTAGACATTTTGTCAATTTCCCAGCTACCCCTGGTCATGTGACTTGTGCCTGCACTTTAGGAGAGAAATGCTTTCTGGCAGGCTGCTGTTTTTCCTTCTCAATGTAACTGAATGTGTCTCAGTGGGACATGGGTTTTTACTATTAGTGCTGTTCTTAGATCTACCAGGCAGCTGTTATCTTGTGTTAGGGAGCTGTTATCTGGTTACCTCTCCATTGTTCTTTTGTTTGGCTGCTGGGGGGGGGTAGGGAGTGATAACACTCCAACTTGCAGTACAGCAGTAAAGAGTGATTGAAGTTTATCAGAGCACAAGTCACATGACTTGGGGCAGCTGGGAAACTGACAATATGTCTAGCCCCATGTCAGATTTCAAAATTGAATATAAAAAAATCTGTTTACTCTTTTGAGAAATGGATTTCACTGCAGAATTCTGCTGGAGCAGCACTATTAACTGATTCATTTCGAAAATATTTTTTTTCCCATGACAGTATCCCTTAACGGTGAGCAACAGCTGTAAAAAGTTGGGGAGCAGCACAAGCATGAAAAATGTTCCTGGGTGGTACAAAAAAGTGATCTGACTGGCAGCCTACAGTTGGTTTTTTTTGGCAGTATATCTGGTTTTATGCAACAAAAACTTGCCTCCAAGTCAGAAATTCAAAAATAAGCACCTGCTTTGAGGCCAGTAGGAGCAACAACCAAGGGGTTGGTGGGCAACAGGTTTCTCAAAAGCCACTGGTTGAGGATCACTGATCTAGAAGACTGCTACATGCTAATAAGTTTAGACCAAGGTTGACTCAAAATTGTAAAGACTTCTGGTATAGAGTATTGATCCAGGATTCTAACAACCAGGATGGTTTGGAACTATGGATGCACAGAATCTACAATTTTGGATTTGTGCCGACTCCTTTGTGAAAGATTTGGCCGAATACCGAACCAAATTCGAATTCTAATTTGCATATGGGAAAGGGGAACCATTTTTTACTTCCTTGTTTTGTGACAAAAAGTCACACCATTTCCATATGCATATGCAAATTAGGATTCAGATTTGGTTAGACTGGGCAGAAGGATTCGGTCGAATCCGAATCCTGCTGAAAAAGGCAGAATCCTGGCTGAATCGAACAGAATCCTGGATTTAGTTCCTATTTGGAACAGTGCTATAATGCGTACAGGAAGCACAAAAAATAAATTACCAGCACTTGGTCTAACCCATGGCGTGGCGTTGACCAGAAGTGCCAGTGCTCACTCTGGTATTGATCAGCTGCTAGACATGATAAAAAACCATCATTTATACACAAAAAGAAGGAAAAAGATTGATTGGCACACCAGTTTACACATTTTGACCAAAGTGTGGTACTAACACCTAATTTTTTGTAATAATTAATGTTTAAGGCAAACTGTGCACTGGCAATCTTTCTCCTTCTATTTGGAGTAGTGCTATGAATGGTACATGGGGTAATACAGTATATATGTGTGTGTGTGTGTGTGTGTGTGTGTGGTGCATTGATGCATTACGATCATATATGACTATGGCAGTAACCTTCTGAAATTACAGTTTATTATGTGAGTCAGATGTCATTAGCGCAGCATTTGCAAGAGTGAAATTGCTGCCTTTAAAAGTCGATTTGCTTAGAAAAAAACGAATAATGTAGTTCTTCAAACTGGTAAACTAAAATTATAAAAAGATGCATGTCTGTAGGGAGGGTACTAAATGTGGTTCCTTGGTTAAAGTGTAGTCAATGTGACCTTTGCAGGATAAAATATCTTTCTAGCAAAGGATCAACTCCTTTCCTCGAATGTCCCATTCTGTCATTTATCAGGCAGTCACAATATTTATTCCTAGTATTTATATAAAGTATAATAATAATACTCCTTTATTGTCTTTGGCTGCTGCTTGTTATCTGACAGTAACAACTATGCTTCAAACATCAGGACATCATCTTTTCTTTACTCAGCTCCTTCATACGTTTACTCTTCCTCAATTCTGAATTTGTTAAAGGGACCTCAGCTGTTACGACCAACTATCCCTGTCTCCCTTACATTCTTGAATTCTGATTTATTTTAATATCCAGTTATTCGCCCTACCAGTGTGTGTATATTTTCTAGTCCCATTTATGTGTAATTGTGCTAATAAAACCTTTTCTAATTAGGACCATCCTCTATATGTCCTCTACATATAGCATCCATCCTTTTCTTCTCTTTATTGTTGTTTGTCTTCTAACCTTTCTTCTCTTGCCTTCCATAATTGTTTTTTACCCGTGAGCCACATTTAAATGTAAAAGAAGTTGGAGAGCAACATAAACATGCATGTACACCTGATTTTTATGCAACCAAAACTTGTCTCCAAGCCTGGAATTCAAAAATAAGCACCTGCTTTAAGGGCACTGACAGCAACATCCAATGGGTTGGTGTTGGTGAGAAACATGTTTGGGAGCTACTGGTTGAGGATCACTGGTCTAAAAGCAGATATAGTCCCATTTAAGTGAAGAGTAAGTAGCTTCTGGTGGAAATGATTGTGGATCTCCCTGAGAGTGATACAGAAATCCAAATATTACCATTACCATGCACCTATCAGGGGCGTTCCGCCAATGAGGCGAGTTGAGCAACTCGCCTCAGACGGCAGCGCCAGATAGGTTTCCAGGGGCAGCAAAAAGCCGCTCCTGGTACCTTAAAGAGCCAAATTTCCAGTTTTGAAACCGGGAATTCGGATTTACTAGAGCAAGAGAACGCAATTGCACTCTTCGCACTAGTGTTCCTGCTGGCGAGGGGGGCGGCATTTGAGGAGCCGCCTCAGGCGTCTTCTTCATATGAATCAGCACTGGCACCTATAGTTGATCCTGCTAAGGAATTGCATCAGTCAGGAGTGTAACATCGCATCCTCACAACCCCCATCCTTCCCCCAGCCAAATATTTTTGGGACCTACCACCACTTGTGTTTTTACAGGAAAGAGGGCAATCTCCATGTGAGAAAATTGACAAACATTTTTGAAATGTAAATAAGTTTATTGCTTGATTTAATACACAACTCTATTGCACACTATTGTAAAGGACAGGATCTTATTTTGAAAATAATTTCCATAGGAAAAAACGCAAATACATTTCATTGTGTGCGGTCTATGAATACAACCCCAGGATTTCCTTGCTTTAACCATGTTTAACACCATAAACAAAACATTCTTAAAACAGACCTCAGGCACCAACAACTTTACAGTGTATATCCCTTCAAAAGTGTCTGAATCACTTGATCTGATTAGGCCTATTTTGTTTTGTGTTATATTTATACTCTGCACATTCCATACTCCCTCCAGCCACTCAGCTGTCACTCAACTGTACAAGCTGTTCATATGCTCTCTACTAGAATGACCTGTATGGTTTCATCATTACCAATTAGCATTAGCAATTTCAGTTTAATTTCTTCATTACCTTGCAAGTTTTAGTCAAATCTGGCAAGCCTGAATCCGGTCATTTTTTAAAAGCCATAATCTAGACCCCTTGATCCTTGATCCTCCAATCACTTTCTTGTCTTCTTTGTACATCCTACTTTAACAACTCTTATATGCCTTTTATTTCACTAAATTTTCCAATACATTGCTATAATGCAACCCAATGTATTATATTTCATACTGTTCTAAAACAGCTGAAGTCTAAACTATAAAAGTTTCAAAGTAGTTAAAGGAAAACTTTAACACTGAAATGAATACTTAAGCAACAGATAGTTTATATCGTATTAAGTTGCTAATAATTATTAGTAATTATTTCTTTTTTACCTTGAGCCCCCATTTTGTGATGGTCTGTGTGTTCCCATCACCTGACCAGAAAAAATATATGTATGTGTGTGTGTGTGTGTTGGTTTGTTCCCATAGACCAATAGCCTATTGACTCAGTTAGTAAGGGGGACGTTGGAAGTTAAAGGAGAAGAAAGTGCATAATCACTGTGGGTTGCTATAATATTAGTCACCCAAGTAATTATAATCACCTACTTAAGGGCCAGTGCTTCTATTCACTGAAAACTGTATCACTTCAAGGTATTTCTGTAGGAGCTCATCATAACTATCTTCTTATTCTTTGATCCTCTCTACATCCCAGTCTGGGTGCTCAGTAGATTAAAAAAGCTGAACTCACAAGCAAATATCCACCACTCTATTGTACATGCACCCAAGCCCAGGGCCATAGAGAAAGAACAAGAGGAGGAAGAAGAAGGCAATGTGATGCTTCTACAATAGTACACTAGGCCCTTGCAGCTTTCAGAAGCACTGACCTGGGGTCTCAGGCAGTCACTATGTTTTTCTTGGCCATGGTCTAGGAATAAAAGTGAATGCCATCATTACAGAAAAAAGACTGAGGTTAATCAGCCTTTTCCTTATTTAGAATTCTAAATAGCAGTTCATACTGAGTCATGAGCTGTTTAATTGAGCTAACATTTCTGTAATAAACTCTAATCAATGCAAGTGCTGCCTGCAGAGATAAGTGTCATCAATAAAATGTTGAGTATTGCTGTTTTGCATAACAAAAAAAAAGTCCTGCAGATGAAGTAAGAGGCATTATTGAGTGTATTATGCATAATTTATGTCTGGTAACAATGTCCCTGTCCCTTGTTCGTTGTATCAAAGAAAGTGAGAATGAGAACAACTTAATTACAAGTGAGTGAGCTGGGGGGGCATTTATCAACTTCACACTAAAGTTGGCCATAGATGCAACGATCCGATCGTACGAATCGTGGATTTGTATGATTTTCGGAACATGTGTTGTGAGTCCCGAATTTTTCATCCGGCAGATTGGTCGTTTGGTCAATTGGACAGGTTACAAAATTTCTGTCGGCTGCCAATAATATCTCTGCATGTATTGCCGATCATACGATTTTCAGTGGGAGACTGTCACTAGCTTTGTCTGAAATAACTATTGTACGATTGCTGTCAGAGGTTAGAACATTGTCTGATCTGTTCTTTTATTACTTTATTTGGTCTGAATGGTAAGACTTTGATCTGAATGGTTAATGGCAGGTCGGGAGATGGGAAAGTCCGATTGTACATTGATTCGTACGATCAGATCTTTGAGTCAATGGCCAGCTCTACAACAGGGAGGGGAGGAGGGAGAAGGGAGGGGAGGGGAAGGGAAAGAGAGAGAGGAGTAAACTGAGCATGCTCAGGTCCGTGCCCTGGAGGCAGTGGCGTAACTAGATGTTGCTGGGCCCCACAGCAAATTAATTTTAGGGCCCCCAACATATCCAGTGTTTGTCCTGTTTTACCAATATATGTTCAAATTGCTCATCAATGAGAGCCTCATGGGGCCCCCTGTACCTCCTGGGCCCCCCTGCAGCCACTGGGTCTGCTTCCTCTCTAGTTACGCCCCAGCCTGGAGGTTTAAGCTGAAAGAAGGAAGTCTGATACAGAAGCCCATGTGTACACAATAGAAGGAAGGAAGTGCTGTGCTTCTTTAGACAGAGGAATCAGATCAGCATTACTTTGAGGGTTTACATAGTTACATAGTTAAAGAACCCTAATTATCTACACTAGGGTATTTCTATAAATTGGACACATGCGCGTGTATAATATAAAGTCATATTTTTAAATGCTAAATAAAAATAAAATTTCACATAATAATATAGCAAAAAGGTTATGATCTACTTGTAAGAAAGAACTCCCAGAATGCTCAGTCGCCTTTCAGCCTTGTGTATTCATGTCCCTCTTGTAGGACATTGTTAATGAAGTTCAACAACCTAAAAATCTAAACTGTTCTGTCCTCCTTTGGTCATAGTTGTCATAGCCAAGGGTTTGCTGCCCACATTCTGATATGAGGGGATTAATGAAACCTCCAGAGGATTTCATGATGAACTTATTAAGAAAGAGCAGGAAAGTGTAAAATGAATTCCTCAGAAATACCAACAGCAGAGGTGGAATGATTGTCTGCTAGAAATACAGAAAAGGTCATTCAACTGGAGGGGAGGCAGCACAGAGAAACTGATTATCTTGGTACAGAACTTCATGGGCATAAGTACAATTAATAGAAAACATAGCAAACCTTTAGTCTTAAATTCTTCTTAGACACTGCACTTTTTTAGGCACACATACCTGCTATGGCATGGACTCTTTCCTACTGTCAAATAAGTCTTTTTACATTATAGTAAAAGTAGCATAGTAAGCTGGGTATATTCACTGGGTGCCGTGCAGGAATAGACTCTGTATGTTACAGGCTAGTAATTAGAAACCTATGAAGGAAGGCCTGTGTAGCACTCCTGGAAAAGGAATGTTCATTCCAATCAGCATTGGACATTGTTAAGCATTGTTAGGCATCAGCCGGCTGTCACTAGGAGAAGACTAAGTGCCTACAAAAAGAACATTCTCAAATACAATTCTGAAGTGGCCAAGAGAACAGCAGCTGAAGGAAGTGAACAGCACATAGGTGGGATAAGGCTGCAAAGGTAGCCAAACAGAAGGGACAATGTGAGCCCCTGAACACCCTATGTTATCTGCCCAATCTCTTTAGGAATGAGATGCCAAGTTGTTGTAGCCTGTAAGTGCCTACCTATGGGAAATAATGAGAGATTTTTGCGAAGGTTAAAGGGGTAGTGCACCTTTAAGTTAACTTTTAGTATGTTATAGAATGACCAGTTCTAAGCAACAAAAACACTGAACTGAACAAAGCGTATATGTTAAATTATATTTGTATACTTCACAAGTTAAAGGGATTATAACAATTGAGCAGTCAGGAAACCATATCCTGAGAGGGTGCTTTCATTTCAGATTGCTTTATATTTTTGGGTGCAGCAACCTGAAAATGCAAGTCTAACTTCCTAAGCTCCCGGGAAGCTGCATGCTTCTACAGAGGTCAATGAGCAGCAACGCAAATTCCAGTTCTCCATAGTCAAATCAGAGTGACTATGGTCTACATGTTTTAGTGGTGCTACATCCCTCCCGATAGTCCAAATGTAGTTAGCACAGTCCCCAATAATTGAGCCCAAAAGTGGTGAGACCACTTTAAAAGCAAATGGGGTCTCATTCTTGTATGAAACTGCATTTTTTGTATAACCCTTAAAATGAACAATAAATGTCTCCTTTAATTTAAGTTTCCTAAACAAAAAAAAAATACAGAAATACTAAAAGCAAGTACAGTGCCTCGGGTGATATACATAACGACCTACTTATGACATAAGCAGCCAGTATACCAGATAACTCTTCCAAAGACACCGGTTTGTTGCTTATCCAGACATTACTGTGCCTCCGGCACCTCATTACTAATTAAAGATCAGTTCGAGAAATAGGGTTACGCTACGTCACTTCTCCACTAAGCCTTCAAACAGTGACATGGATACGAGCTCGCTCCAGCAGAACCTTTCCATTCGCTGCTGATTCAGAAGCCAGTCAACGAATAATTACAGTGAAAATCACAATTTCACATCTCCAGATTATCAATTGTCCTGCAATTAACACTGTTTTTGTGGTCCCATCAATATATATTGCATAATGCATTTCCTTGATTTTACAGTTTCCATAATTTTTCACCATTTTTCTCTGGCCCCCTGAAAAATGTAAAAATGGGAGTTCTACGGTAGTACAAAAACAAAAATTAATATAAATATATTGAATATTTTTTAAAAGTTGCCCTCAAGGCACGTGCCTCACCTGCCTACCCCTTAGTTCCCCCTTGGCCAGCAGTACAGAGAATAGCAGATATTGGGCCAGATTCAATTCGGTGAGAAAAAGATTTATCCTGTGAAAAGTCATGGAGGAGGTTCAATTTGAGATGAAATTCAATTCAGAAAGACTTCTCACTGTTTATCAAGTGAAAACACCATTGAAGCCTGTGTGAAAAAACTGGAACTGAATTTGGAGAGAAGATTTTATCCTTGAATTGAATCTCGTCCATGAGTTTTCATGAGATAACTTTTTCTCACTGAATTGAATCTGGCCTACTGTTGGAAAAAAAAACATTTATAATGAGAATATATTGGAAAGTTCCTTAGAATTGTATTTTATTTATAAAGCAAAATATTATCTTTGGGTTTACACCCCCATACATTTTTCTTATGCTAAATGAATTAGTGCAAAGAAATCCTATTCTGATTCTTTATTAATAATTACTGTTTTCCACCCCATTAAGACATATAAAACAAATAAAGCAAAAAGAGAAGCAGTGAAGCTTATTCCAGAGGCAGAAATTTCCCTAACTGTCGGCTTGCTGGCACATACACAGCTAGCACCGCATCTAATGGATTATGATTAATACCTGAGCTGGGACACAACGTGAGAAATACATTTTCAGTGACAGGAATAAAGCACAGAGAGAAAATATTATTCAGCTGGAATAGGAAATCCAGTCATTAAGGCAAAACTAAATTCTATACTCGTGGTCCATTAAGTGAAAGGAATAGTCACACTCACACTTTCACTCACAGACTGGGGTCGAAACACTCTTCCCTGTTGGCATCACTTCCCAATCAAATGACTAGCAAATGTGCTGCCTAGAGGAAATACTGGTAATGTCAAGGGAATTATTCTCAATAACATTTGCTCAGGACCCCTTGAATCAGATGCAGCCTGGGGGTGATGCTGTACATAGGGAATAGCAAACTGTTTTTGATAGGGTTATAAAGTAAAGTATATGCTTATATGATCTTCTGCTTCAAGGAACTGGGGCGTCTACAATTTCCACCTTACTGCCTGGCCTTTGGGACTTGTAAGGTAAAGGGTGGGCAGTTAAGACAAACAATCCCCATGTCTATACAGAATGAAAATATCATCTACTGATACACACTCTTGCTGGGTATGGCCAATCAGTTGGATTGCCCATGATTAAGTACCCTAGAGGTAGGAAACACATAGGGTCCTAGGAGATGTATATATATTTTTAACTTTGATTAATAAAAACCTATTTTTAAACTGACTTTTTTGGCCCTGTGGATTCCTCTGAGTGCTGGATAGCCCTGCTTTTCCTGTTGTACAATCAGTTGGATAACACAAAGGTATGGCCACCTTAAAATTTGATAAAGATTTGCTGCTCTGAATTCACCTACACCTAGTAATGAATTGGCTCATACCAAAGGGAATAATATAGGGAGAAACCTGCAGAATAACAAAAGCGCAACAGCAGTTATAGGACTCTGCTCATAGCATGCTACTTGATACAATTGTGATTTTTTTTTCAACTCCTAAGAAGGGGAACAAAGAGGAGGAATGAAGTGCAGCCTGTTGATTATACTGTGTGCCATGTTCATTGGTATGCCCCTTTCACATTTTAGGCCCGGCCCACAATGGATTATTTAGTCAAAATTACACTTAGGGGCCGATACACTAACTTCAAGTGAAGGATTCAAAGTTTTTTTTGGGCTACTTCGACCATCGAATGGGCTACTTCGACTACGACTACGACTTCGAATCGAAGGATTCGAAGTAAAAATCGTTCGACTATTCGACCATTCGATAGTCGAAGTACTGTCTCTTTAAAAAAAACTTTGACCCCCTAGTTCGCCATATAAAAGCTACCGAAGTCAATGTTAGCCTATGGGGAGGCTTGCCTAACTTTTTTTGATCGAAGGATATTCCTTCGATCGTTGGATTTAAATCCTTCGAATCGTTCGATACGAAGGATTTTATCGTTCGATCGAAGGAATAATCCTTCGATTGTACTATCTGTGCTAAATCCTTCGACTTCGATATTCGAAGTCGAAGGATTTCAATTCCCAGTCGAATATCGAGGGTTAATTAACCCTTGATATTCGACTCTTAGTGAATCAGCCCCTTACAGTTGATCCCCCCCCCCCAGCACACGAGGAGCATGCATCTTCTGTCTACCCCTTAGTTTCCCTCTATCCAACAACACAGATAATAACAAGATACTATGAGTCATTTACAATACCCCTGTGCCAAAGGGCTAGAGCTCTAAGGGTGGCACATGCACAGTTTTTAATAACAAGTATAAAGTGACTGTATCATTTTGGCTTAATGCTGTTTGAAGAAGGAAAAGGACAATCTTGGCCATTGTTCATTCCAGTCCATTCCAACTGCAACCAGATCTTCTTTTAATTACTTCACCTTGGTGAACAAAAATTGCACTTTTTAAACGAATAGGAATTCTTTCCTAACTGTTTCTTAAATCTGTTTTCCCTCCATGAACTGAATGGTCTGCGGTTTTTTAGGGTTAAATAGCCTCTCTTTCTAGACAGCAAAGACTAACTAACGAGACCGCAGCCCTTCAGTTTCTGCCTTCTCCCGCTTTGTGGTGCTCCTAGGGACTTTAGAAAAAATATAACTAGAAATCTTGGGAGCAACTCCACCAACTATCTTTTTTCACAATTCCTCTCTTATCCTCAAGGAGCGGTTGGGTTAATTTGCAACTGAGTAGCACTGTTTTAAATCTACTCAATCAACTTTTTTATTAATAGCACCAGTCACTTTTTTATTACTACCTCAAGTATCACGATACAAATGATGTAAGAGGTTCTTTATCAACTAGTGGAGCACAGGCACTTTATAAAGTATATCAATGAATTATAATTCTCATTTTTAATATAAATACTAGGAATTGTTAAATTAATCAATACTAGCGTTTTATAGAATCAACACTTGTTAAAATATACACAGAGTCGGTGTAGCGACAATCAATACTTTTAGTCGTATTTATTTAAGCACTGCACTTTACGTTTTTGGTATAAGTTGAGAAATTTACATATTTCCACTAACTGAATGGTGAATGAAAAAGTTGGTCGCTGAAAGAATCAATATATGATATACAGAGGTGAGGGTTGTTTTTAACCGTTGAAGGCATTTTGCAGTCACAAAGCAAGGTTCTCTCCTCTCTTCTTCCTTCTACAATTAAATTTTTCACATATGAGTGATGAGGGATTTCCCTGCAGTGAGCACCAACCATTTGGTTTTTTGGTGTGCTACCGCTGTTAATGTGGATACGATCTTAAAAGTTCTTGTGGTAATATGGGTGTGGTTTACAGTGGGTGTGGTTTAAAAGGGGGAGTGGTCAACACTGACTCCATTATCAGCCCTCCTCCACATAGGCCAGTAAAATTTAGCCCTCGGTACCACAGAAGTTGGACAGCACTGCTTTAATGGCTTTACTGCCTGTGAAAGTGTATGTGATAGAAGGATCGTGAGAGGTTCTCCTGAGAAACGTATGTGAATAAGAACTCATTGACTAATAAGTTCCTGGTCATCTGTGATCCTGGTCTGCCCCTGTAAACCAGAAGCTGCTAAATAAACATTTGCCTTGGTTCATGGCTACATGCATCATGCTTTATTCACAACCTAAATGCCCAGCTGGTGGCCTGGCTATGAGCATACCAGTTATGGGTGACAATGGGGGGTTGTTGGGATGCACAATGAAAATGCCAGGACCTATGTTGAATCTCAGTGTGGATGTGTATCAGTGTGATGCTTGCAGTGTTTCAGATTGCCTGGAAAGGGAACAAATGTTATGCTTGTGGTGATTACCATGGTGACCATGGCATGGTCTAGGATGGGATCAAATAATTCTTTGGGTTCTCTTGATGCTAATTTTCTGGAGAAAGTTCTGGTTTCTTGGTGTTCAGTTACCCTTAGATTTGCTCTGTTATAAAGAAAGCTAGAATGTGAGTCAAAATACATGACATGTCTGTAGGGTTTTCTTACAGGGAAAACATAGAACAGCACTGTACCCAGTCTTAATAATTAAAGGAGAACTAAACCCTAAAAATTAATATGGCCTAAAGTTTCAGCTTCTCAATAGCAGCAATGATCCAGAACTTGTCACAGGGGGTCATCATCTTGGAAAGTGTCTGTGAGACTCACATGGTCAGTGGGCTCTGTTGAGAAACTAAGATTAGGGATTGAGATTGGCCTGTAATATAAACTGATGCTACAAGGCTGATTATTATTTCTGATTCTAGTTGCACTGGTTTCTGTGCTGCCATGAATTAGCTTTATATTGTGACATTTCTATACTATGTGTACTGTATATTTTGAGTCAGTCCCTAAACTCAGTAAGTGACAGCAGCACAGAGCATGTGCAGTGAATCAGCAGAAAAGAAGATGGGGAGCTACTGGGGCATCTTTGGAGGTGCAGATCTTTACTGCTAAAGGGTTTTGGTTGCCTAGGGCTGGTACAGAAGCCCAAAACATAATGTACGACATTTCTAGCTACTTCTTTAGTTAAGCTTTAGTTCTCCTTTGACAAAATGCACACATAAAACTTTTAGGAACCCTTTATGAAAGTATCTTCCTGCTCCAAAACCCTTACACAGTCATTCAGTTGCTTCCCACAAGAGCACACAAAGCCACATGCAGAATGAAAGCAAGTGAGAATGAATCAGTGCTAGTCTTTACAAAACTCCTGGTAGAAATGGTGGGGGAGTTTTCACTCTCCATTTGTTTGTTCTGCCATTGGCCTTTACTTTGTCGCATTCAGTCATAACAATTCCACACATTGCCTCTCATACTGTAAATACATACTGGAACTTGGTGGTGCTCTAGATTTCTCCGCAAGCTTGGGGGGGGGGTCTGTGCTGCATCCGTGGTGGTGGAAATGCACATGAAATGAGAAGACCTCATGAAAGTACTGCTTAGTAGCATAACATTTTATTTAGTTAAATGGTAACAGGCGGCTAAATAAAAGTCACTGTCAAAGTCCATATTAATCAATAATAGAATAATGTTTCAATTAGGGATGCACCGAATCCACTATTTTGGATTCGGCCGAACCCGCGAATCCTTCGTGAAAGATTCGGCCAAATACCGAACCGAATCCGAACCCTAATTTGCATATGCAAATTAGGGGTTGGAAGGGGAAAAATTTTTTACTTCCTTGTTTTGTGACAAAAAGTCACGCAATTGCCCTCCCCGCCCCTAATTTGCATATGCAAATTAGGATTCGGATTCGGTTCGGCCGGGCAGAAGGATTCGGCCGAATCCGAATCCTGCTGAAAAAGGCCGAATCCTGGCCGAATCCCGAACCGAATCCTGGATTCGGTGCATCCCTAGTTTCAATTCATATTCTTGACGTATTGTGCAGAGCAGGTTTTATTACTGAGAAAGTAATGCAGTATATTGATTACATGTTTACTACAGACACTGCCAGGACTGAATATAGGGGGGCACCTGTCTATGGTACAAACACTTTGGGAAAAGGAAGGGAGTTCACGTGGTCTACACATTGTGGATCTTCTGCCACTGGAAGTTTCATCTAAATCTGGTCTGTCAAGATTTGATTGATACAGGATCTTTGGGTTAAACCTGGCTTTCATGGAAATCTGGTCATTGGGTCCCTGTGCTATTTAGAGTGTGTCCCCATGATCCCCTTTAATAGCGTGAAGTTTCCTTCTGCAATAATTGAAAAGGGTAAATTACTGGGGAGTGCAAATAGTACCATTACTAACATTAAAACACAGGCTGGTGTGATATTCAATGAAAAGCAACACCGGGTTGGCAGTTAAGTTGCCACCCTCCCCCCCCCCCCCCCCAGTAATTTACGCTTCCCTTGTCCTTTAAAAGAAGGTAGAAAACTCTATTCTGAATCTTGGATTCTGCGATGAAAGGACAAAATTCATTTGGATCCAAAGCAAAATAGGAGAAGAAACCCTGGCTTATTATCTACCGAGGAGCAGCAGTAGGGCCTGCTGGAGTCACCACCCACAGGACACATATTTCGGCACATGTTCCAGGTGTGGTGGGGGTGGTAGACTGATGGGGTCCATATACAGTTTTTGCACCAAGGCCTAGTTACTCCACTGGCTTCACAGCTGCATATATGTTTCGGTGAGATATAGGCAAAGATATATCAGTGCACAGTGCCCTTTCATTTTAAATAAGTGGGCCAGTACAGATACTGATTTGGAATATCACCTTCTGTTGATATTGCAGAGCCATTTAGGAACAATGCATGCCTTGGCACTTGTGTTGTCTGCCTTTTGTTCCTTGCTTGCCAACCACTGATTATTTGTATTGCTTACTTTTGTCAACAAAGGTGGGCATGACTCACATCATAGCACTCCTGCACACTCAGCCATGATATTCCACTTTTGCTTCTCATTGTTCTTAAAAGGTCACACAGTAGCTCATCCTTACTCAACATGTTTGTTCTATTGTATCCCATGTTCTAGGCTACAAAGATGACTTTTTCAATCTCATCTATTGGGCATTTGTCTCATCTATTGGGCATTAGATGAGACAAATGCCCTGAGAACATCGACTGAGAACTGAGAACATCGACTCAGTCCCCAAAATCTAAAATAAGGTTAACGGCTCACCCAGCGCAGAGTAGGACCCAAGTGTACAAACCCTGGGTCTATCGTAGCGGGGTGTAGCTTAGACCAGTATATAGCATTCAAATCATGAAAATCCACAGTAATCTTGTATACGTGGAAACTCACAGAAGATGTTGGGTGGCCCGGGTGCAGCGCCCCAAACCCATAGCTGGGGGAGTAACTCAATGTAGATAGCGAAGAAGCACGCACTCCATAGGCCAGTCGATGTGATTAAAAGTCTTTATTCAAAAAAACAGCTAAAACAATGGAACCTTCCGCGTTTCGTATCCGAGGATACTTGCTCATAGGCATGATTGGAAACAGCCGTGAACAGAATTTAAACAGGTAAAAGGGATATGACGTACACCTAGTAAAACCATTTAACCATTTAGCCCACAAGGGGTAACGTTTTCTAAGTATACTAGTAGGGATGCAACGAATCCGGGATTCGGTTCAGGATTCGGCCAGGACTCGGCCGAATCCTTCTGCCCGGCCGAACCAAATCCAAATCCTAATTTGCATATGCAAATTAGGGGTGGGGAGGGAAATCGCTTGGCTTTATGTCAGAAAAAAATGTTTTTTCCTTCCCACCCCTAATTTGCATATGCAAATTAGGATTCCGATTCGGCCGATTCTCTCGCAAAGGATTCTGGGGTTCGACTGAATCCAAAATAGTGGATCCCTATATATTAATAACACCTGGTATCTCAGTTACTCCACTAATATCCAGGTTTAAGATAATCTGCAGAAGTATAACAAATGCCACTAACTCAGCCAAGACAAATAAAGATACAGATACAGATATCGATATGTTATTGCATAATCCCTTATTGGTTGTACTACCACATCTATTACTTTAAATTATAGTATAGATCACAAAAAAACAATATTGTAACATTTGGTAAATAAAAAAAAAGTCAGCGCTTGACCTCAAATTGTCGGATGGCATTCAGTATAGGGGGTAAATTAACAAGTATAAATTCAATGTAAAGGTTATATTAAATAAAATAAAAATAAATATAAATTCTGTAACAAAGTACTCTATGGCAAAATTAATAAAATACATCAGTAAAGTACAAAAACGATATCATGTGCGAAGGTACATTGGTAAACACATAAACAGGGAATACATTAGTTGCAAGAGCAAGTTAACTCCCACTCTCTGTTGAGGCCCCCATAATTCTCAGTGGTCTTTAGTTGGTATATCCAATAAGCCTCCAATCTCCGAAGTTTCTGATCCAAATCCCCCTTCCTCACATCTCTAGGGGGTTTATCTATAATTTGAAAGGTCATACATTTGCCACCCTGATGCTTTTCAAGTAAATGTTTTGCTATAGCCGATTGCGTGTCTGCACGATCAGTCACTGACATATGCTATAAAATGCGGGTACTCGCCATTCTAATGGTTTTGCCCACATATTAGGCCCTGTATCTACAAGTTACCAGGTAGATCACTCCTTTTGACATACAGTTAAAGTATTGCTTGATATTATACGTAATCCCTGCCACTGAACTTTGGAACTTATTCGATACTTTTATCAATAAGCATGTCTTATACCTTGTACGTCCACATTTATATACACCCTTATATTTTAACCATGCCTTGCTATCACTCTGTCCTTTGGTGGTAAATAAACTTCTGGAAATATGGGATACCAAATTCTTTCCTCTCTTGTACACAAAAGAGGGTGTTTTATCAATGTACAGGTACAGGGTCCTGTAAGAGTATCCCCCCAGTATTTATTAATACTCCTCCTGATATATAAGCATCACGGCTATAGGTGGTACAAAAACGGACACCAGACTGCCCTTTATTATCAAATGGACTATGCAATCTATTGTTAGGCTTAGACTTAGGAAGCAAAAGTTTCTCTCTGTCGGCTTGGACTGCCATCTCATAGGCAATTTTTATATCATGAACACTGTAGCCCCTTTCCACAAACGGTCCCACAGCAACATTCATTGAAGCTTTCCCAGGAGGAACATACACGGCGCAACCTTAAAAATTGCCCCATTGGGATGCCCCTCAAGCACGTGTAGTAGTTGGAATGTAGAATGTAGATACAGTTGCACTGTGTATTCCCCCTCACTTCAGATAAAAACATCACTTTCCATGCACAGCAGTCTCCAAGAGCAATGGACAACTTAATCCAAGAGCAATGGACAACTTAATCAATAAAAAAACACGCTGTAGCAGATGTTTAGTACTAGTGATAAATGGCAATTATCTTATATATGTACAACTGGTTCTGTCAGCACTTGAGTATTTCAGCTATTTAAAAATACAGGTACAGGTATGGGATCCCTTATCTGGGATATCAAGAAATCTCTGAATTACGGGAAGGTCATCTCCCATAGACTCAATTTTTAGCAAACAACAATGGTTCCCGTTTTCTCTGCAATAATAAAACAGTAGCTTGTACTTGATGGTAAGCTGCATGAATCTATATCGGTGGCAAAACATTCCTATTGGATTTATTTATGGGAATATTTATTATGCTGTGTAAAAAGTGAAGTGGAACACTACCAGTGATATTAACCAGAGTAACCAACCAGCAATTAGATTCAGCAGTTAGTTAGAGTCGTTCGTGTAAGATGACTTTTACAGATTTTCGTATCCACAATTTGACACAGAACAGGAATTTTTAAGTTATTTATATGATTAAAAAATGGTATGTTGCTGAAAGCACTGTACAGAGATTATACATTATTCACATCAGTCCCTGCCCAGGGCTTACAAGGTCCCTATCACATTTACATACACTATTATTACTTTGATTAAGAGCCAGTTACTCTGCCTGTATATTTTTGGAGTTTAGGGGGAAAAGAGAGTATCCAATGCAATAAACAACCCATTGTATATGCTACAGTTCTAATGATACAGGGCTCACAAACATGTATCACCACTGTGTGACAATAGTAAAGAGACACTAAAGTAGCAATATAATAAAAGGGCACAGTTTGCTATTGATTTAGTAACCCCTAGTAACAGTAGAGTTGCATTTACTGCTCAGGTTTCATTGCTATGGGTTACTAGAGCTGCGCAGATTTGATGCCGTTTATTTGAGAAGGCAAATAAATATTCTATTGATATAAGTAAAGCTCAACAGAAAGATCAGACAGAAATATAAAAGGGACGGCATTTGCTTTTAAATAATAAATTAAGTTATTTATGAGATACAGATGGCTCAATGTTTCTGGGAGCAAGTTCTAGATTCTTGGCAGACAGTTGTTACTATATATATATATATATATATATATATATATATATATATATATATATATAAATATATATATATATATATATATATATATACAGGTATAGGATCCCTTATCCGGAAACCTGATATCCAGAAAGCTCCGAATTACGGAATGGCTGTCTCCCATAGACTCCATTTTATCCAAATAATCCAAATTTTTAAAAATGATTTCCTTTTTCTCTGTAATAATAAAACAGTATCTTGTACTTGATCCCAACTAAGATATAATTAACCCTTATTGGAAGCAACACCAGCCTATTAGGTTTATTTAATATTTAAATTAATTTCTACTAGACTTAAGGCATGAAGACCCAAATTACGGAAAGATCCATTATCCGGAAAACCCCAGGTCCCGAGCATTCTGGATAACAGGTCCCATACCTGTACTAAGTTTAACTATCTCACACATGGAGATCATGTCATACCTGAGCTGGTCGATGCAGGGGATTTGCTGCGTCGGGATGGCCCAGGACTCTTGGTTGTACTCCTCCTTGGCACACCGGGAAGCTTTGTGTATGATGTTGATTTTAAAACTCGGCATTCTGAAAAAGAAAATGTGAAAGTTATAAGCGTATTCTACATCAGCATCCCCAACCTTTTTTACCCGTGAGCCACATTCAGATGTAAAGAGAGTCGGGGAGCAACACAAGCACGAAAAATGTTCCTGGGTGGTGCAAAATAAAGGCTGTGATTGGCTATTTGGTAGTTCGTATGTGGGAGGCAGTTTACAGGAGGCTGTTTGGCAGTGCATCTGGTTTTTATGCAACCAAAACTTGCATGATGTATTTAAATACCCTCTCTTGACGATGTTTCCAAAATAACTTTAGAGGTATTAGAAGACTAGCAGGCACAGGTTATATACCATAAATAAAAGTACACATTTTGGGAAAGGTAACAAACAATGAGTTTCTCAAATGGCAAATGGTCATCAAGATGCCCCAGTGTATTAAAATGGAAGACACTCCAAGGATCCATAAAGCATAGGCTATTCGATTTGTATGTCGATCTAATCAACCTTTATAGAAAAGTACAAAATTTGTGACACAAATGAAAGTAATTTATCTTTTCAGATCCCCTCCTACAGTTCAACCAGGAAAGTGACTAATAATATGCCTATGAACCACTACAGTCTGCATGTTGCCAGCCGCATGGCATTCTGCATACTTTTCATTTTAAGGTACACTGTTCATTCAATTTTTACTTTTGCTCTAACTTTGTCTAATGTAAATATTAAAATGTGAGTATATAATTATTTTTTTGATTTGAATGCTAGCTTTATTGTTAATGGTTTTGACTGAAGTATTTGCATTGTTTAAGATGCCATTGTGTCATGGGCTGGCTGGCCATAAACTCTTTATGACTTCCTAACCCTATTGTATAATAATCCTCTTACATGAAGTCAGAAAGAGCATGACCTAGAACCCAAGGGATGGGGCTATATGAAATTGGCTGTAAACTCCCAAGTTTATCACAACCTATTCACAGGTTACATAGTTTGTTAGGTTGAAAAAAGACCAAAGTCCAAGTTCAACCCCTCCAAATGAAACCCCATGTCCATATATATATACACACACACACAATAACACCTCCATACACTCAGTATGCATAGGGGTGATCCTGTCCCCTCTGCTGACTTGAGGCGATTTCCATGCTGCCATCCCCCTTTCCTCCCCACAATTACCTTTTCAAACCCATAGGGGGTCCAGGGGGGGGCAGTGAAGAGACACATTTCCATTTGGCTCTTTTTGCCTACCCTGGTAACTTATACGGCACTGTCACCTAAGGTGAGTTTTTCAACGTTCCTCATTGGGGCAGCACCCCTAAGTATACAGAATTTTTCTAAGTAAATCTTACAGCAAATAATGCCATTTTACACCTTAAATGACAAGGAAAATGGGGGGGGGGGGTTGCCAAGGGATGTCCTTGTGTCCTCTGGGAAAATATACTGGTAAATAAGGCATTAGGAAGCTTAATGTATGTTCCCCTAATACAGCATATTTATCCGTGATATCTCTACTTACAGATACAGGTTAAGTGGCATAAACTACCATTTATATGAAAGGCTTAGTAACACTGACATTACAGCTACTTGGGATGGTTGTGGCTGAATTAATAATGAAAGATTTAAAGGTTAGTAAAATGGTAAAATAATACAAATGTTTAATGCAACTCCAGGCAGCAGGGAACAGGCTAAGGGGCAGATTCACTAAAGGGCGAAGTGGCTAACACTAGCGACTTTTCGCCAGTATTACCATACATATCGGCATCGTCAATTCACTAACAGGCACAGGCGACAATTCGCTAACAAAAGAGACCATCGCTAGCGTTCGTTTACACACTCGCAGGCGAGTTTTCGCTCTGGCGAAAGGTTGTTACTTCACAAATTCAGTAAAGTGAGGATTTTACTGAATGTTACCTCTTTCGCCAGAGTTGACTTCGCCACCTCAGACTAGGCAAAGTGTTAAGAAGAAGCTAGATCTTCCTTAATCTTCTGTCACTTACTGTACATCATATCCTGTCTGGCGAAAATGCTTCAAAGTTCCAAAACGCTGGCGACTTTTCGTTTTTTGAAACAGAATTGCCTGCAAAAGTCCCGACAAACTTTTTTGGGCAACTGGCTTTCTCCAGACATCTTCATTAAGGTTCCGTGGACATTTGTAAGAAAAAGTGGTAACTTCAAGCATTTGCACCAACATTTATAATAAAGACCTCCATACAACTTATTATTAAATTACCCGCTGTATGCAAATTGACCTAAGCTCTAAGATCACTAGCAAATTTCCACCAGGCACAAATGAACGAAAAGTCACCATCGTTCGTTCGTGGTGTGAGGTGTGCAAAGCGGTCGCTGGCTATAATTCGCACTTTAGTGAATCTGCCCCTTAAGTGTTCAGCCTTTCCTTAACGAAGGCCTAGTGGGAAATGGTCAAGCTCTTACCTCAATACAGAGATATTTTTTAAACCCTGTCTATGTAGCCCCTTGGGCTACTTCCTACTAAGTTCCTACTGCACGCAGTTATATGCTATTAGTGTTATAGCAGATAATGTTACTGGATAGTCTTGTGCCTAAGTTTCCATAAAGTCCAGTGTCCTCTACAAATCATACTTCTTCTAACCAGCAAAAATCTGTTATGCACATTAATTATACAAAATAATAATTACAGGCCCAGCTTTGTATTTTCCTGGCAGGAGAAAGTAATTATAGATGGTGCACAAGACATGGAAGATAATTGGATAAAGTTGGCTCCAAATAAAAAATATAGCAACGGCTATGCCAAGAGAGGCTGAATAAACTAGAAACACTTCTTTGCTAAATGCACTAGCTAATTTATTCTGATTGCGCTTTTTTCTTTAATCCATTAGCTGACATCTGTAATGACAGATGAAAATCACAGGCCAGAACACTGGTCCATTCCACTTCATCACCCTAAGATTTTATTATCCTAAATAAATAATAAAAGCTTCTGAATTCATGAGACAGTTATTCATTTTACACTGTATTGTATTTTGCTGTATCATTCATGGCAGGGAATAAATGATGTCTCAATGATATATGATGACATTACAAAACAAAGCCTTGTAATTGACACAAAATGGCAATTTGTGAAGGATAAATTTATTAGCTTTCTTTCAGATTGCCTACTTTATAACATTGGTTCTTTCAGATGAGCATTATTGAAAATAAGTTCTGGAACAGCAGTATGGCTAAACCACTGCTGGATGGGTAATGGTTGTAGTTCTGCTATTCATATGCCACAACTCAATGTGGTGATGCACTGCACAATTTACCAATTTCTTGGTATAGATGTCATGATTGTGCTCCCTATGCCACACAGAGAGGGATAAAGAGTCAGAGGATAAACTTTACCTAATTCAGTGTCCACCTTGTCATGCTTAAAGGAGACCTAAACCCTAAAAATGAATGTGGCTTAAAATGCCATATTTTATATACTGAATTTACTGCAAGAGCCTAAAATTTCAGTTTCTCAATAAAAGCAATGATCCAGGACTTCAAACGGACTTTAAACTTGTCACGGGGGTCACCATCTTGGAAAGGGTCAGTGACACTCACATGCTCAGTGGACTCTGAGCAGCTGTTGAGAAGCTAAGCTTAGGGGTGATTTTAAATATCAAGCATAAGATGAGTTTGTCTGTGTAACACTTTCGACACAAAGTTTGTTGGTGTTACACTCCACGTGTGGCCCGAACCTGATGAGTCACTCCGCAATGGTATTGGGAGAGACTGGGTACCTGGTACTTACTAGCACAGTGCCTCCACCTAGTGGGATCCGGGAATGCACCTACAGGTGACCCCACTAGGAATAAAGTAATAAAACACACACAGTATTTGTTAAATTGTATAACTGTTTATCTAAAATTAAATGGGCAACTAGTACAAATAGCAGTCATAACCAGATGGGAGTAGGGCCTAACTAACTAATTTGCTTTTTATGCTTTAATGTCCTTCCACAAAAAAGTCTCTGTATCTTCAAGTGCTTCTTTAGGGTAGTGTCCCTTTAACCGGGATACTCACTTCAAATACTCTTCGAATGCTTTACAGATTTCTCTTCCAGCACATTCAGACATACAATGCGACTACCAGCCCCTTTGGATGCTCAGATAGGAATCTCCTGCTGATTGTTCCTCCAGTCTGTATTTCTTTCACACTCTCTGTCTCTCCAAGAACAGTATCTGGCTTCCCTGTGGCAGCCCAATCCAAATGTCTGCTTTTGGTAAAGCTTCTCAGCTCTCTGGGCCCAACAGCAGCTCTTTGGCCTCTTTCTCTGTCCACCATGTGTTCCTCTCTGCCAGGCTTTTCTCTTCTGCCAGCATCTGCGACTTCCTCTTCCTGCCAGCCACTCACTAGATGCTGTGTCACTTCCTGCTGCACATAGATCACAGAAATGCTGGTTGCTAGGCAACAGCTTATAGCACACAGACACAGGCTCTGTGCCTTATCTCTTACAGGGATAAGTGCAATAGTTTTGCACTAATTCTCTACATCTCAATAAAAAAAGAATGATCTAACTTCAGATATATAAAAAATTGACTAAAAGGAGGGGATCTGACTTCCGTCAGTATTTAATTTTGTATAGGAGAAAAGAAGAAAAGTATCCCTGTCTTCTTAATCAGAAAAATTAAAAAAGAATATATATTATAACTGTGTGATCTGTTTTCAGTTAAACCATTAGGTCACATGATCCAATATCTATGAATTCCCTCTTTTTATTTAATTAATTCATCCCACAAAGTGCTAGTGCTTAACCTCAATAAGTTAATTAACTTATTTAAGTTAATTAACTTATTGAGGTTAAGCACTAGCACTTTGTGGGATGAATTAATTAAATAAAAAGAGGGAATTCATAGATATTGGATCACGTGACCTAATGGTTTAACTGAAAACAGATCACTCAGTGATAATATATATTCTTTTGTAATTTTTCTGATTAAGAAGACAGGCATACTTTTCTTCTTTTCTCCTATACATAATTCTCTACATCTGTAACATAAGCTTATGCTACAGCACTGATTATTACATTCTGATTCTAATTGCACTGATTTATGTGCTGCCATGTAGTAATTATCTGTATTAATTATAAATCAGCCTTATATTGTGACATTTCTATTCTATGTGTACTGTCTATTGTGAGTGGGTCCCTAAGCTCAGTAAGTGACAGCAGCACAGAGCATGTGCAGTGAATCAGCAGAAAAGAAGATGGGGAGCTACTAGGGCATCTTTGGAGACACAGATCTTCCCTGCTAAATGGCAGTGGTTGCTTTGGGCTGGTACAGAAGCCCAAAATATAAGGTACAACATTTCTAACCCACTCCTTTAGT
This sequence comes from Xenopus petersii, assembly GCA_038501925.1. NCBI lineage: Eukaryota > Metazoa > Chordata > Amphibia > Anura > Pipidae > Xenopus > Xenopus petersii. The sequence goes on from CM076674.1 coordinate 32,453,198, forward strand.
CTTTAATTCTCCTTTAAAGGAAAACCATACCTCCTGGATGAATACTTAACCAACAGATTGTTTATATCATATTAAGTGGCCTATTAAAGAATCTTACCTACCGGCATATAGATATCCGTAAATATTGCCCATTTATATCTTTTACTTTGAGCCACCATGTAATGATGGTCTGTGTGCTGCCTCAGAGATCACCTGACCAGAAATGCTGCAGCTCTAACTGTAACAGGAAGTAGTGTGGGAGTAAAAGACAGAACTTTGTCCATTTATTGCCTCATGTGACCTAACATGCATGGTTTATTTGTGTGCACAATTAATCATAGGATCTCCAGGGGGCAGCCCTTAATTCATAAAATGGCAGTTTTCTATTTAGGATTACCCATGGCAAATACTACTAAAAAAATAATTTTTTGTGAACATGGCTTATTTAGATGAAGCAGTGTTTTACATAAAAGCCGTTTTGAGCAATATATATTTATAGAGACCTACATTGTTCAGGGGGTATAGTTTTCATTTAATACAGAAAGATAAAGCAACAACCAATTGTGTCTGAGATGGAAAATGTACCGTTGTGGGCATAAGGGAGCCCCATACTTAATAATTATACATAAATATATATATTTTTTCAAAGATGATCTGTTTGACTCAAATTCTGTTGAGAGTCAACTGATTTACGGGCTTATCAGCAGCAGCACGTATTATTACCAGTGCAAGAAAATCCACAGAATATAGGACTAAAAGCACCAAAATACTGGTTAAATGTAAAAACAGGACTGTTGCTTTGAAAAAAACAAAAACATTTGCGCTCAAAGGAAACAGCTGCTAAAGTCAATTAAAATGGCTCAATTACATTTTTAGTGTTCCTGGGTTTTTTTCGTACCATTTAAGGCCATACATGTGACATTCTTTTTTTTTCAATAATTTATAAAATTGGCATTTTAAATATCTCATACAGTTATTCATAGGAGGCATAACCTTGCTGGCTATGATTCTTGGAATCATATTGTATTCATTTCTAGCCCCCTCAAGAACAGTTATTCATGCTCAAGGACGCTAGGGTATTTTTTCATGCATATTTATCATGCTGCCGGCTAGCTGAAATCTGATGTAAAACATGCGGCTGATATCTGTTCCTTTAAGAGTTCCAGTTCCTTCTGATTTAGATTAAAAGATGGTGTGACTAAAGCAAGTCATTCAATCCCTCCCTTGGGCACGGCAAAACAAAATAAATGCATTCAAATAATGAAATATCAGCGTAAGATACTTTATCTTAATTTTGGAGCTAGTGTCCGTATTGTTGCAAAGTTAAAAGCCCCAAGAGCTGGAATACATTACTGATAAGATTTGGGCTGTGCTAAAACCATTTATATTGTGATTCTGATGCAGACGACTGGGAGAAGAGATGAAAAAACAATGACCTTGAAGAAAGTAAGCAAATTAAATGTAAAACTTAAAGTAACAGAACAGTAACACCAAAAAAAGTGCATAAATGTAATGAAAACATCATGTACTGTTGTCATGCACTGGTAAAACTGACCTTTTTGCTTCAGAAACTCTACTACAGTTCATATAAACAAGCTGCTGTGTAGCAATGGTGGAAAATTGAAAAAATACTATATGGCCCAGGTTAAATAGTGGATAACTGATAACATCATTATGTTCTACAGAGTTTATCTGCTGTGTAACCTGAGCCCTTTCTCCTTTGAATGGCTGCCCCCATTGCTACACAGCAGCTTATTTATATAAACAATAGTAGTGTTTCTGAAGCAAACACAGCAGCTTTACCAGTGCAGGACAACACTGCATTATATTTTTATTACTTTAAAACACTTTTATTTTTTGATTGAAAGGGTGTTCCTAGTCCCTGTAATTCTGGGCAGATGCGGAAGAAGAAGAAGGTGATGAAGTCAAACTATAAAGGATGTAGACCCATGTCTCCTCCACTAGTCTTTGATTAATTTAACTCAACTGATACAGAAAGCAAATAGGGTAATACTACTAATAATTCTGTAATTCTGGGCAGAGGCAGAATAAGAGGGTAACGAAGTCCAACTATGAATGATGTAGACCCAAGTCTCCTCCACTCTCTTCTCTGATTAGTTTTAGTCAGCCTACACTACATTTATTATTTACATTTTGTTTCCTTCAGTCTTGGCACGCAGGCAGAAGCCATTTTGTGGACACTGTAAGTTGTATATCACTTTAAAATCTGTGTATGCGCCCAAATGGGGGACCTAATGTCCATACACATTGCCCTACACAATTATACAGTGTGAGGAGGGAGGGGAAATGTGGGGAGAGCAGTGACATGAAGAAGTGCTGAATGGAAAGTGAAAGTAATTGACTGCCCCACCTCTATGCCTCAGGCATAGAGGCAGGGCAGATAATATTTGATTGACAGCTCAGATATTTAAATTCTTTTACAACAGGTATGGATGCTTCAATGAAAAAAAACAATTTGGGTTCTATGTTTAATTTGCAAATTACTTTTGTTATACAGCTTTTTATGTGTAGGTGACAGGTCCACTTTAAAGTAGGAATTACTGAACGAAGGTTGAAAATTGTTTCTTTTTGCAACTACTTAATTGTGATAAGATGGTAGTAGGAACAATACAATTTTTGAGGGGTTATTTGTGAGTTATGTTCATTAAATTAGCTGACAGAGCACAATATAATTACTTTAACCAAAATCACATGTGACAGTAGATGTCTTCCTGTAACCCTTCAACACAGATATTAGAATATATTGTCATAAACAGGCATGGGATCCATTATACAGAAACCCCTTATCCAGAAAGTTTAAATTTACGGGATGGCTGTCTCCATTTTATCCAAGTAAAACGTTACCTTGTACTTGACTCAACTTAGATATAATTAATTCTTATTGGAAGCAAACCCAGCGTATTGGTTTTCTTGAATGTTTACATGATTTTCTAGTAGACGTAAGGTATGAAGATCCAAAGTAGGGAAACATCCGTTATCATGCCCGTGGTAACGCACTATACATACTATAACATACTATAATTCAATAAATCAGCATTACACCCAAACGTCATCATCATGATGCCCCCCCCCCCATCTAGTGCTTTGAGCTCCCTTTGGGGAGGTTGCTGAATAGTTTAGGACCTTCTTGTCTATGGATGAGAAAAGTTTTAGGCATTTGAAGATCATAATGGCTTCAATGTGACCAAACAACCTCTTCTACGATTTCCTTAAAATACAATTTATTAGAAGGAATTCCTACATAAAAGACAAGCTGGTATTAGGTATTAAAATATGTCTTTAGGTGCCTGCTATAACATTATGTGTTGTACACAGGTTTTAATATTATCATTTTCGTCCATTTTTTCAAACTACATAGAGAGGGCTGTGAATGGAAGTTTATACCATTTGACATATGGCACCCTTGTATGTCATAGAAACTGCATTTTTGTGCAAGGGAACCCACATTTCTCCCAGATTTGCCTCATTCTACCTTTTTTTTAAGGTTGAGGAATATGTTGTGGCATGTTTTTGTGTTTTTACAATATTTTAACTGTATTTATAGTTTTAATATTTTAAAGCTCCGCATTACAGGAAGGTCATCTCCCACAGACTCGATTTTATCCAAATTATTAAAAATTTTTTTATTTCTCTGTAATAATAAAACAGTAGCTTGTACTTGATCCCAACTAAGATATAATTAATCCTTATTGGAAGCAAACCCAGCCTATTGGTTTTATTTAATGTTTACATGATTTTCGATCCAAATTACAGAAAGATCCCTTATTTGGAAGCCCCCTGGGGCCGAGGTCCCATACCTGTATTCTGAATGCACAGTAGCAATTTTTTTGTAAATTAAGCACATGTTGATTGCACATATATGTTGTCAAGTGAAGTGAACTTGCCATGTGAATCATTTTCTTGTCCCTCCTCTTTTTTTCCATTTTTTCACACTTTTTTGCTTTCCCTTTTCATCTTCTGTTTTTCCTCCGTTTCTGGTTTTTTTTTCTTCTATTTACTTTTTTTAACAATACTTACCCTTTTTTAAAACGTTTATTCTTTTTTTATTTAGGCTATATTTTATTTTCTTATTCCTGTCATTTCTATATTCTATTTTTCTGACCTTAGATACTGGATGAGACCCAGTCTGACAGTCCATTCAGAAAGGGATCCCTCCAATCAATTTGAAAATACAGGTTGTATAAGTTTTTGTTAGGTGTGAGTTATTTGTACTACTATTGCAAATATATTTTCTAATTGATATGTTGAAGCATATTATATAAACATTATCATCTGGGGGGATGAGTCGATGACCATGCTGATCTGCATTCACAGAAACATTAGGAAGGCACATGGGTGGAATCTGCTAATATAATAATCTACAAGTGCTTTTCTTCCCTCAGACACTATTTACTAAGGGTCGAAGTGAATTCGCAGTGAATTTTTGAATTCAAAAACTTTGAATTTCGACGTCATTTTTGGGTACTTCGACCATCGAATAGGCCAAAATTAGATTCTAATTGAAATTTGAATATTCAACCATAAGAAAATCTAATTACTGTCTCTTTAAAAAACTTCGACTTCGACACCTTAATCCTGCCAAATTGCTATGTTAGCCTATGGAGTTTTTGGAAGTCAAAGTTTTTTTTTGAAAATCGTTCGATCGATTGATTAAATCTTTCAAATCGTTCGATTTGAACGATTTCTACAATCGATCGAATAATTTGAATTCGATCGAAACAGCTAAATTCACTCAAAAAAAACCTTTGACTATGAAATTTCTACAATTCAATGGTCGAATTTCGAATTTCTACCACTTCGAAATTCGACCCTTAGTAAATATGCCCCTATATCCATGAAGCTGCGTCAGTAGCAAACCTACTTTATTGATAAGGGAATGAAAGATAAAGCGAAAACTAAAGAGATGCAAAGCCAGTGTTCATGTATTATTGGGCTAGTTGTTTCAAAGAATTTATCATATCATTATTAATAAAAAGGGGTGGGCGAATTAGACCCGTTTTGCTTCGCCACAAATTCGGCCCCAGCTAAATGTCGCCGATTCCCATTAAAGTCTATGGGCGTCAACATTTTTTTGTTGCGTGGTGAATTTTTTTGTTTCGCGTCATTTTTTTTTTGACGCACTCCGCCATACAAGTCTATGGGCGTAATTTTCACGGCGAAACTAGGCGAAACAATTCGCCCATCCCTATTAATAAACACTGCCTTTCACTTCAGTTTGTTTTTGTTATAAACAATCAGAAGTTTTGCAAACATGAATATATTTAATGCGTGTAAAATGCAAGAATATAAATTGTGCATAGACTGAATAAGATTTAAGCAAATGTAATGAAAAATTCTTAATAGTTCTCCAAAGGTTTATTATTCCCCAACAACTTCTGCAATTTTCTAAAATTTCAAATAATGGATTCCAATTGTTTCCTCATATAAGTGGCCATTGACAAATGCAGTACAAGCGAGGTTGTGCTAAAAAGGATGCAAATGTTGTGCTTATTGATGCCATTTATTATACATATTTGCATCCAAACAGGCTCAAAGCGCCACTGCATCTGTTCTGCATCTTCTACTCAGTCATTGAATGTGTCTGTGTTTCACCCTTTGGTGGTTGCTGGCAAATCACAGTACAACACTGAGCTCTGAACGTTGAGTCGTTTTAACAAATATATTTAATTAACCTCTCAATTCACCCACATTTACTAAAGGGGAGAAAAGCAAAAATCGATAGTCATAGTTTTATACCTAAATAAAGTTAATGGCTTAGGCATGTTAGATGCAACAAGACTGATGCTGAGCACTATTTGGTGTCCTATATGCGTACTCATTATCTTAAAGGGATTCTGGCATGGGAAAACAAGTTTTTCCCCCAAAATACATCAATTAATAGTACTGCGCAGCAGAATTCTATGTTGAAATCCATTTTTCAAAAGAGTAAACAGATTTTTTTTTATATTAAATTTTAAAATCTGAAATGGGGCTAGACATGCTGTTAGTTTCCCATTGCCCCAAGTCATGTGACTTGTGGTCTGCTCTTTACTGCTGCACTGCAAGTTGAAGTTATATCACTCCCCTCCCTTTTCCCCACAGCAGCCTAACAACAGAACAATGAGATGGTAACCAGATAACAACTCCCTGGTAGATATGGGAATAGCACTCAATTGTAAAAATCCAAGTCCCACAGCTACTTCTCTGTTTACAATGAGTATGAAAAACAATAACTTATCTGAAAGCAGTTCCATAGTGAAGTGCTGGCTTTTTACGAAAGCACAGGATCAGGCACTATGACCTGAGATGGCTGCCTACACAGATAAAAAATTTACCTTGAATCCCTTTAAGAAAACATTTGATTCTGCAGATTGATGTCACCCTGCCCTATAACCCTTGCTCTTGTGTGAAGAAAGCAACATGTACATGCTAACAGCAGCTTGTAGGTATTCTGAAACTGACCCAGAAGAAGCATCCAGAACATTACTGATCAGTATGCGATTGGCTGCTGGCAGCATCACAAGTGTTTCATTTTGCAGCTTGATCTATAGTCCCAAAATATCCATTAGGTCAACGAGGCATCCAACTAGGGCCTGCATTGAGTAGAATCAAATTCTCCAGAACACAAACATCCAGTTCTGTTGGCAAAGCATTGTGTACATTTTAATGCTATATAAATAAGTACATACATACAATACATATATACAAAAGAGGTAAGAAGAAATTAAAATGTAAGGATTGGAAGCAGAAGTGAAAGGGTAAGGGGAGAAGGAAATGGAATATACTTTTTGGGGGACATGACAGTGCACCCAAAGCACTTGACAAATGAATTGAAGTAATTTAACCCTGGTTTCATGCCCCCCGGTAAACTAGCAGCTCTTTAATAATACTGCCAGAGGTTTTCAATATTTTAAAGTGGGTTGGATGTCACAGTGTTTATAATCAAAAGCATCATTTTTACAGTTAAAGTGAGATTTCCTAGGTGAGGAGGCATTAAACCTCAGGGAAAGTAATTGGATCATGACTGCGTCACTAGCACTTCGTCAGCAGTCATACCAGGGATTAGACTGATTCAGAGGATGGCTTGTGTGCTATTGCAGCCTCCTCTCACAGTCAGCATCAGAAGCCAAGCAATATTAAATACATCTATTATCCACAGGCAGGATTATTTTTTATTTAGGACTTGGAAGAGTAATCACCAGAACTATTGTAAAATAAAATTACCAAATTATATCGACAGCTACAAAATGCATTTGCAAAACGAAATAGGCCAGAAGGCCTTAGACTTTTCAGGAGCCGGTCTTTATGGTCAAACATTTGGTTGCCTATAACAAGGTAAAGATATGGTTGTACCAATCACTCTAATATAGTTTCACAGATATATAAAACATTATGCCCAAATTTCACCCTAAGTACAATCCATCCTGGGAGGCTCCTTTCCAGTGTTTGGGGGCTCATTAGGGACATCTGGGAAGCTAGTTAAGCTTTTGCAATATTCCAAATCTGTATATGACCAGAATTCATGAAGCTGCTATATGTATTTTGATTTATTTTGCAATACCTCCAACGCTCTTGTTTTTATTATTCTAAAAGTAGGTCAAACACTACGCTGCCTCTGGGCCCCAGCAGATGCTGTTTTTGGTTAGAAAACTAGATCAGATGGTCATATGTGGGACAGGCAGACTAGAGAGAAACTCTGTTTGATGATATTAGTTTGTTTTTAAAGGACCACTGAACAGCTATTTTTTCAACAGATAAATATCTGTAATTGATCTGAAATTTTTAGAAAGAGCTGATTTGGGAGAAGGGGAGGGTAATTTAACAAATTTTAATAAAATGTACAATGCAGTATTCTACATTCTGCCACTGGTGGGCTAATCTCTAATTCACTGGAAGCAGAGGATTATATGCTCTATCATGATACTGATGGAAGACATTAATGTAATACACAAAGTCAGCTCTGAGAGTGCCAACGACACAACAGGTACAGGTATAAGACCAGTTATGCAGAATGCTCGGGTCCTGGGGTTTTCCGGATAACAAATCTTTTCGTAATTTGCATCTTCATACCTTAAGTCTACGAGAAAATCATATAAACATTAAATAAATAGGCTGTTTTTGCTTCCAATAAGGATTAATTATATCTTAATTTGGATCAAGTACAAGGTACTGTTTTATTATTACAGAGAAAAAGGTAATTTTATTATGGGAGATGGTCTTTCCATAATTTGGAGCTTTCTGGGTAACGGGTTTCTGGATAATGGATCCCATACCTGTACATTGAAGGGATATGAGGGGGTTCCTTGCAAATTGTACATATGCCACTAAAAACAAAAGAGGTGAAAGAATTCATTATGAACCATTGATTGCTCATGTATTGATTGTACATTCCTCCTTTGATAACATTGTCTAGCTTTTCATACTATTACTAAAAAAGTTGTACTTTCCCAGATACATTTCTGTAGCAAAAGCAATTATTGAATAGTATTTTTTCATGAAAGTTGCCACAGGTGCAAAGATTGTCAGAGATAACAGAAACAGTAACACAAAAAATTTAAGTGTTTTAAAGGAATTACAATATAATGTAGAGTTGTGCTGCAGTGGTAAAACTGGTGTGTTTACTTCAGAAACACAACTATAGTTTATATAAACAAGCTGCTGTGTAGCCATGGGAGCAGCTATTCTTACTTGAAAAAGGAGAAAAGGCACAGGACACACAGCAGATAACAGATAAGCTCTGTAGTATACAATGGGATTCTTCAGAAATTATCTGTTATCTACTGTGTATCCTTTGCTTGAAAGGCTGCCCCCATGACTAAACAGCAGCTTGTTAATATGAATTATAGTAGTGTTTCTGAAGTAATCACACCAGTTTTACCAGTGCAGGGCAACACTACATTTTATTGTCATTGCCTTAAAACACTTTCAGTTTTTGGTGTTACTGTTTCTTTAAGAATCTTCTTTAAAGGACTGCATGGCATATGCGCTAGCAGAGGGAGTCGGCGACCCCTTCTATAGAGGGGATAGCTCAAAGGCACATTTAATTCTTAATATTATTCATATGATCCAAAATACTTCATTTGCAAAGTCTTACCAAAGGTGTAAATACCCTTTAAAAGACGTCTCTTTTAGGTCAGCAATACGGTTGTGTTAACTCAAGCAGAAAAATATTGCTTCAGATGGAACATTTCAGCCTTGGCAGAATGTTATGAGAAGTGCAACATGTTGGATACAAACAAGTCAAACTCATGATTTTTGTATCTGTTAAAAACCTCAGATAGGGATTGACTGAATTCCCTGTCTTCTGCTGTCTTCCTCTAGTTATATCTTCGAACAGGGTGAATGGATATTGATGTCAAGCCAGTCTTGTTAGTCACAGGGACAGTATCCTAATGGCAAAGTCCAGTTACTCAAAACATTATTTTGGCTGCTTATTTAGTGTTGACTTTGCACTGGCTAACTAATGGTTACATACCTTCCTTCTCTGCTCATTAGCCATTTTCAGCCAATTAGGCACAGAATCATCTCAGCAAATGACATGGTTTGTGCCGACCACAATATTTAGCTCAATGCGCTACCTTGTAAATTGAAGCAATTTGCTTTTTAATTTTTTTTTATATAATTACACATGAGTCAGTAAAAGATATATATATATATATATATATATATATATATATATATATATATATATATATAGTGATTAGAACATTCAGTGCATTTCCAAGGCTAGAACACAGATACAATTCAGCACTTGGACAGCTCCTTTGCTTTGTGGAACTGGTGTGGTCTCCTTCCAATGAGAGGAGGCAGAGGCTATTAAGGATTAAGGGAGTCACTGCTTGTTGTACCCTGTTGTGTGGCTTATCATTAAAGGAACAGTAACACCAACAAAAAATGAAAGTGTTTTAAAGTAATGGAAATATCATGCACTGTTGCCTTGCACTGGTAAAACTGATGTGTTTGTTTCAGAAACACTACTATAGCTCATATAAACAAGCTAGTGTTTCTGAAGCAAACAGCAGTTTTACCAGTGCAAGGCAACACTGCATTATGTTTTATTAGCTTTAGAACATTTGCATGTCAAGCGGTTTTGTAGCTTTATCCGTGCAGTGGCCTCCCGCCGACTGGACTCCGCTGACGTTCAATAGAGTAGGAGATGAACGAGAGCTATACCAAGCCACGGGTGAAATTCAAAGAAAAAAATGTATTGTCAAGTTTGCATAAAAAACATGAACAGGTACCTATCTTGAGACCTTTAGTTAAACTATATACACTATATTTTTATTACTTTAAAACACTTTCATTTTTTGATGTTGCTGTTCCTTTAAAGATATAAATATTTGTTGTTCTGAAAACAAAAACAATACTTTTATTTTACAATCTGGAACCAGGGTATTCAACAGTTTGGCCTGAAAGTCAAATAGATACATGTACAGTATGTTTGGTTACATTTCATTTTGCTTTGGATCTGCAGAAAGTTGAGGCTTCTCTCCATTTGCTTATCTGCCAGTGAAACCCTTTACATGCAAAATCAGCAGATAACAATCCAGGGAGACAATCTGATCTGTTGCAACTAACCAACCAACATCAACCTGAAATACACTGTAGAAACTGCCCAAACAATATCTTAGCTTTCTTCTTCATGAGCAGCCATTTCAGTACTCACAATGCTATGCTCTAGTAAATGCAATTGACTGTGACTGCATACAAATCAGTCTACCGCTTAAACGAACAGTAACAACAACAAAGTGAAAGTGTTTTAAAGCAATTAAAATATAATATACTGTTCCCTGCACTGCCAAAACAGGTTTGTTTGCTTCAGAAACTCTACTATAATTTATATAAATAAGCTACTGTGTAGCCATGGGGGCAGCCATTCAAAGTAGAAAAAGGAGAAAGGGCTCAGGTTACACAGCAGATAAGCCTTGTAGTTTACAATGGGAGTCTACATAGCTTATCTGTTATCTACCATGTATCCTGTGCTTGAATAGCTCCTCAGCAGCTAAACTATAGTTGTCTTTCTGAAGCAAACACACCAGTTTTACCAATGTAGGGTAACACTACATTATCTATTCATTCTATAAAAACATTTTCATTTTATGATGTTACTGTTCCTTTAAGGCAAGTCCCCTTAAACAAGATAGAGATAATGTTATTTGGACTCACATTTGATCTGTGCTGCAAAAGCATAAAGGGGGCAGATGCAATGTAAATTACATTAAAACACTGAAACAATTTAGGGCAATGGCACACCAAGAAATCAATCGCCAGCCATAAATCTCTGCTTCTGCGGGCAACTAATCTCCTGTAAAAGCTTTGCCATAGGCAATAATGAGAATCAGTGGTGGAAAAACCCATGTGTCGCTTCAGTCTTCCAAAGCAGAGATTTATCTCTGGCGATGAATCTCCTGGTGTGACATTGCCCTTATATAAACTCACCCTCGGCAAAAAATCAAAGTTATCTGCTAATGCTTTGTGTGAATGTTAGATGGACAAGCAGGAAGAAATAAGCAACCATCATTAATAGGCTGCTCTGTGACATTTACTTCTCAGATGTACTGTACCTTCCTTTTCTGTTAATAATTGTCTTCTTTGTGCTTCTTAAAGCACAACATAGCAGTGAGGATACAAATAGACACTATCATACACAACCCCCCTGTGCTACATACCTTCCAGCAGATCTAGAGGAAGGCAAAAAGAATACTCTTTTTTTGAAGCTGAGTCAAAATTTTCCAAAGAATTGGGTGGAAATCATTCTTTTCAAGATAGAAATCAGCCTACCTATTCTTTTCAGCCTGTAGCATATATCAAGGCAATAAAGACTTTGCTGTGTCATAGAAATTGATACAAATACAAGAGTCCTCTGCACTCAACCCATTATCAATATATTTAAGACAGAGACATTTTGTGCATACTGCTACTGAAAAATGCCTTACCCTTTAAACAAAACAGGGTTTGTTTGTCCATATATTGCAATATATTTAAGCTGGCCAACTACGTCAAAGTCATCCCATATCTGGCCAGTCCTACGCTCAATTTTCATCTGATTCATTAAGAATTCTATTGCTTCACCATACATCCTACAAAAGGGACTAGTTTTACCTGCAACTTACTTGCAATAGAAATACATTTGTAGCCTTGGAGAGCATTTGTTTTTTACATGGGCTCAGTGACCCCCCCATTTGAAAGCTATAAAAAACTATAAAAATAAATAAATAATGAAGACCGATTGAGAATTGGCCATTCAATAACATACTAAAAGTTACCTTAAAGGTGAATCACCCCTTTAATGCACCCTGTGTCTGGGTTGCACAACGTCCCTGGGTGCAAATAATTCGCAATGGCATGGGCTTATATTATCTCTACTGTACAAGCCTCTCATTGATTGAGGTACATTTTTCATGATGGTATTTTTTTACTAATTATCTTTCTATTCAGGCTTCTGCTATTCATATTCCAGTCTCCTATACAAATCAATGCATGGTTGCTGTGGTCATATGGACCTTAGCAACCAAATTGCTGAAAGCTGCTGAATAAAAAGCTAAATGACACAAAAACCACAAATAACCACAAATAATAAAAAATAAAAACCCAATTACAAATGGTCTCAGAATATCACTCTCTATATCATATTAAACATTAACACAAAGGTGACTAACCTTTGATAACAAATGATACAGCACATCCAGTCTCCCTACAGGTATAATGATAATTGGATAGCAACCGTATTATTAACTGTTCATATTAAGATCTGCTCAGAATTAGTATTTTTTAAGGACGTCATTTAGTTGTTTTGTATTTCAGTTATGAATGCACTGCATGTAATGCTGATGGTATCAACAGTGCCTGCAAACCTCAATCTTGTCACACCAATGGCAAACAGCCGTAGAATTTCTGCCGTTTAGAGGAATACAATTCTTGTATTCCATCCATTAACAGGCAGGCCTTGTTTATCTTTGGGCACACTATGCTTTCTGAAAGCTGTTGATAAGATCTCAGATAGCAGAAACAACGTGCGGAGTATCAGAGCCCGGCAACAATTCCCATCTGGCTACTCTCAAATATCTGGAGCTATTTCATTCCCCAGACTTAGCCGATAATGTCGATATGTGCAAAGACAGACAACTTCATATTAACAAAATAATATATTTGTGGGTCTACTGATAACAAACTACTGGGGATAAACGAGGGAGAACAATTTATTCTTATATTAGTCATACAGATACATTGCTATATGCTTCCATAACAGGATTACAGAAGAAAATATATTTTGCTATATAATAATACAATATATCTTACTATGTGTGAGCCCAAGCCACATTCACAATCTTCTACAAGTTAGCAAATTAAGTATTTTACTGTTGCTTCTCCTTGAAATCCAAAATAGCCACCCCCTGAAACCGTTTCAGCAGTGTGGAAGTAGAAATCATTGCCTGGGAATATGTAGGCACCGTGAAGGGAAATGTTTGCACCTTAAGGTACATCTATTAAAATGGCTTTGTATTAGTGATGTTTTCCCTTGGCAGTTTGCTAGACAGACCCGCTATAGGCTTCTGGGTTGGAAAAGCTATTTTTTTCTCTTTGTACTCTAGCTTAGTGAGGCTTCCGCTACTCACCTGAACTGTCCTTGAGTCTGTTGTGTGTGTGTTGAAAGATGTCTCTGCAAAGCACCAGGGCCAGATCTAGAGGTAGGCAGAAGAAGCACGTGCCTAGGGTGCAGCGGTGTGGGCATTAGGCAGATACCTCCTCTGTTGCCTACCCCTAGACCAGGCCCCTGTCCACTAACTGCCCACACATCCACACATCTTTCTGAATCAACCCCCCCCCCGCTTGGTTGCACGTGTGTAGGCAGGGAGGGGGTCGAGGTGGATGGCCGTTGCCTAAAACACATAGCCCCAGGTTGAATGAATACAAACATTTATGAGCACCTCATTGTAGTTAACGTTTCATTCAACCTTGTGATGTCCATCAGGGATCTCAAACATGACATATATTTGTTAACTGCACACAGTCACTCAGATTCAGTGTATTCATTTCATAGAGCTCACTCTTTCTGCTTCTTTGGGTCCAAGCCAGGGATGTAACAAGAGTGTACCAGGCCCCCCATCAGAAAATTTTTCGGAGGGCCCGGCACGCATAGTCGCTCCTGCTCACACCTGCCCACAAACCCCCTTCCCCTGCCTGGTGTTTGCTCAGGCGCAAGCACATCAATTTAAAGAAGAAAGCATCCAGGAGGGGGATTTGAACACTATAGAGGAAACAGACTGGGCAGTCTGGGCCCCGATTTTCCTCTGGCCCCCTGCGACCATGGGGTCTGCTTCCTCTATAGTTACACCAGTGGTCCAAGTTTACACCTTGTCTGGAGTTTATTTCCAGTATTATGTCTAGGGATGTCGCGGACTGTTCGCCAGCGAACTTGTTCGCGCGAACATCGGCTGTTCGCGTCCGCCGCAAGTTTGCGAACGTCGCGCGACGTTCGCCATTTTGGGTTCGCCTTACCTGGCGCTTTTTTTTGACCTCTCACCCCAGACCAGCAGATACATGGCAGCCAATCAGGAAGCTCTCCCTCCTGGACCACCCCCACACCCCCTGGACCACTCCCCTTCCATATATAAACTGAAGCCCTGCAGCGTTTTTTCATTCTGCCTGTGTGTGCTTGCAAGAGCTAGTGTAGGGAGAGAGCTGTTACTGATTTCACTGATTTCTTTGAGGGACAGTTGATAGTAAGTTTGCTGGCTAGTAATCTACTTGATACTGCTCTATATTGGAGGGACAGAAGTCTGCAGGGATTTGAGGGACATTTTAGGGTAGCTTTGCTGGCTAGTAATCTACCTTCTACTGCAGTGCTCTGTATGTAGCTGCTGTGGGCACTGATCTCTTCTGATCTCATCTGCTAACTGCTGTAATAACCCAATAGTCCTTGTAAGGACTGCTTTTATTTTCTTTTTTGTTTTTTTACTTTGCTAGTTGCTACTATAAGCCCAGTGCTATTAGTCTAGCAGTGTTGGGGAGTGGGACTGGTGTGCTACTGTGCTGCTCCTAGTAGTTCAGCAGCACCAACCCGAGAAAAATATTTTTTTTAATATACATATATTTTTTTTTTCTTTTACTTATCTTACTGTTCTTTAACGTGTACAGTGCTGTTGCTGTTCTTCATAGTAGTGCACCAATAGTAGTGCACTTGCAGGCATTATTTGCTCAGTGTGTTCTTCATTTTCAAACAACAACCATCTAGCTGTGTGAGCTTGTTCACATTCTGTCTAAATATCAATAATAATACCGTCTCTAGAAACACCACCCGAGTGACGTTTTTCAGGCAGCAATAATATATTCCGTATCCACTGCTGTAGTAGTGTATACGTTAACCTTGTAGGCATTATTTGCTCAGTGTGTCCTTCATTTTCAAACAACAACCATCTAGCTGTGTGAGCTTGTTCACATTCTGTCTAAATATCAATAATAATACCGTCTCTAGAAACACCACCCGAGTGACGTTTTTCAGGCAGCAATAATATATTCCGTATCCACTGCTGTAGTAGTGTATACGTTAACCTTGTAGGCATTATTTGCTCAGTGTGTTCTTCATTTTCAAACAACAACCATCTAGCTGTGTGAGCTTGTTCACATTCTGTCTAAATATCAATAATAATACCGTCTCTAGAAACACCACCCGAGTGACGTTTTTCAGGCAGCAAAGACAGTGGCAAAATCGCATCTTTTATGGTCACCGCAGGTGATCAATAAAGTAGACCAAAACTGGGCCCACACTGCAGAATCAGTGTTTTTTGGTTCACTTCACTGTACATTGAATTACCTCTGCCTGACCGTGCACGTGTGCACAAGCACGGTGACTGCTAAACACACCACTACAGAAATATTGCCACCAACAGGACGAACATCCTGGAGGTGACAAGCTCAACTAGTAATTAAAAACTATTATTTGCTCACTTGACGGTATCATTCATTAAAGCTCTTTGCGTCTTTTTGCGTTGCAGTAAGCACCGCGTTTCGTCTTTGCGTGTGAACAGGCTGTAACCTTTACACGACTTGATTGGCATGTAGACGCCGGACGTTTTAAAGCATTTTATTACACAGGTTTAGAAATGTAGTGTGATTTCTGCCCTTTACAGCACAAAACGCAGCGCTGTGTCAACAATGGATTTTTTAGAAACATTTTTGCCCTTGATCCCCCTCTGGCATGGCACTGTCCAGGTCGTTGCACCCTTTAAACAACTTTAAAATCATTTTTCTGGCCAGAAATGTCTTTTCTAGCTTTTAAAATTCGCCTTCCCATTGAAGTCTATGGGGTTCGCGACGTTCGCGAACCGTTCGCATTTTTGACGCAAGTTCGCGAATATGTTCGCGAACTTTTTTTCCGACGTTCGCTACATCCCTAATTATGTCCTGTCCTACAGTCTTCCTTCCCACGCTCCTTATTTTTCTACATTCTTCATAATGTGATTTTTACTGAGACTGTTTTGGTCAAACAAGCTGATTATTTTATCATCTTGGGCTTTCTGGACTCCTAACATACATTACTGTATTCTGCAATGTCCATCTTAACTCCAGCATCCAGTCCCTCAGGAGCTCAGCAAGCTCTGCTATCTGTCTTTTGGTTTGCCACCTTGATAGTCTGTGATTAGGGATGTAGCGAACTGTTTGCCGGCGAACTAGTTCGCGCGAACTTCGACCGTTCGCATCCGCCGAATGCTCGCGAACGTTTGGGAACGTTCGCATTTTGAGTTCGCGTTCGATTCGAATAAAAATCGTTCGACCATTCGACCATTCGAATTCCTTCGACCGCTAAAAATCGAACAATTTCCATTCGTTCGAACGATTGTAAGCATTCGATCGAATGATTTTCATTCAATCGAACGATTTTAAAACGTTCGATCGTTCGATTCGAATGAAAATCCTTCGATCGAACGATTAAAATCCTTTGATCGTTCGAATCGAACGATTTTAGCGAGGGTTCGAAGTTCGCGAACTGTCCGCGAACGTTCGCATTTTTTGCCGGTGTTCCCGAACGGCGTTCGCGAACACCAAATCGGCAGTTCGCTACATCCCTATCTGTGATCTTGTACATTGAGATTTATAGCAGGGGGTCAGAGTGGGGTACATTTCTCCATGCAAAGAACACTTGGCAGATGAAGAGGCTGGCTGCACTGATTAGTCTACAGCTACACATTCTCACATGCGCATCCATTGCATCTGCTGCACAGTGAAAGAGAGGCAACAGTAAACCCCACGTGTCCTTTACCCCTTGTATGTTAGGTGGGCTTTTTATAATAAAATCAAAAGATCGGGCCCTTTAAATGCAAAACCGAAAAGATAATTAAAGAAGGTTGCTTTCATTTAAAAGTGCTACAGCTAGAGAATGTAGTAGATATTATGTCATTGTATTTTAGCAATAGAGGTGGGAGCCATTCCCAAGAGCTGTGTGTGAGACACAGGGTGAAAGTCACAAGGTTTGTGATACATGCAGAGAGGGATCATTTCCACAGTATGTTACTGCCTGCGCTGGTGAGGAAGAGGTGAGGTACAATGGGTGCCAGTGAGGGGGCTGCAATGCAAATAGAATTCAGTGTGAAACAGAGAATGGAGGCTGGAGAGGAGCACTTATACTCAGAAACAATGTAAAGGGTCCCTCTTAAATCAGAGTAGACAAGGCACTTTCAGGAACCGTGCTTTCTCTGTGTTACTGTATATAACACCTGTTATTTAAAGTAGCATATTCATCCTCACACCAACATTCTCAGCACCTCCATAAAGGAACTGTGTCTATAAGCAGGGACAGATTTACATAGCGAGCGCCCCTAAGCCCACTGCCAGACGCTATTCCAAAGTTATCCATTGACACCATCCTGCCTTACTATACACAGTATGACACAGCCCCTTCATCTGACATCTCCATTCCCTTATCTCACACAATATCCTAACCTTATACCTTTTGCATTGACACTAGTATGTCTTCTTCTAATGTCAACTTGACTTACTCTACAAACTATCACAAAATTACAGCCCCTTCCCCTAAAATCATTAAATCCTTAAAACCTTAAAACACAATAATCCACAGTTAAAGCCCCTTCTCCTTACACAATTATGACTTAAAACTTACACTATCCCATAGATACAGCACTTTTCCTTAGCAACATATTGCCTTATAGTCCTCACTATCCCATAAGTAATGCCTACTACACTGACAGCATCTTGACACACTGTATACACATTCCCATGGGTTAAGACAATAGAAAAATCTGAAATCCTTTTATTATGCCGTAATAGCTTTGTGTCAGTTGACAGGTACTTCCTTACATTGTATGGAAAGAATACAATTTCTCAGTACATTTATTGGATTGCATTTGACAAAACATTCAGTTGCTTTCTCTTTGCACCCAGCTCATGTCAGACAATGAGAAAGACTAGACTGTGCGGTTGCTTCCAAGTCTGGGAATGTTTTTATAATTCAGAATATCTGCAGTTGCCATGGTGCATAAGACATATGGGTGGGGTCGGGCAGAGCTAGCAATAATTACTTGTAATTACCTATATCCTCCTCTGCTCCCAGCTCAGCAATGGCACATGCATTTTCAGAATACAGATGTGATATTATTTTTAATTCCATATATCAGATTTTTGTGTTCTCGTTTATTCTTCACAGGGCAACACGCCTGCTTTCCAATATACAAGGATAAAATAAATGCCCTCCTTGGTTTTTACTTCCATTTATTTCATATACTACAGGCAAGTAGTAACACTCGTGTACAGCCACCATCAAAGGGTACACAGTGTTACAGACAGGAAGGTGCACTATGCAGGGCAAGGTTTATGTGGGAGTGGTTGGTTTATTTCAAATATAATATATGGTACTGCACTCACTAATTCAATAATTCGACTTACTCAACCTTAAAAATTAAGGCGGTGCAGGAGATAGAAACTATGAGTACAACACTATATCAAATAAAGTATCTCCAAATTTGCACTCGGTATTTAGTCTATGATTATTTATTAATTAATTAATTTGTTCTCAAGGCTCCCGCTTCAAAATTTAAACTCAATACGGATTACAAATTCATGATCATTTATTAACACATACAAAAACACCTTTATATTTAAAAGTTGACCAAAAATAGGTTAACACTTAGAATTCATAAATAGTAAATCGGTGATATAAGCATGATATTGACTTGAACGGGATAATTAATGAATAACCCAAAATAGCAGAATAACAAAAAAAGAAAGAAAAAAATTTTTTTGAATGCTGCAAAAAAGTTCAGATATCCTGTTAAAAGAACTTTCAAGGAGAATGTAAAAACTTTTTTTATTATACAGTATCTTTGCTTTTCCAGTATGTGGCTACAAAGTATCAGATGCCTCCCCTGACTGCAAAAGATTTTTTGAAACCCAGTCCACTTGCAACAAAGTATCACGACTTGCAGCAGAATGTAACAGTAACTGCTGTTTGTTGAATTAGTGGCCGATATCGTTTCTTTAAAGTTCCCAATGGATCAAAAAAGGTGCAGTGCTTGTAACCCTTTCGGGTAACCAAACGCAAATGTTATTGCTGGTATACGTTACCGCATTATATTGTAATAAAGATCACTCGGTAACCGGCACCGCCAGCTGCACCCTTTAGATCTTACTGAAAGCCGCCTCCGGTCAGAGGCAACACGCGTCTCACTTCCAATCTGGACGACGACGAAGCCAGAGACGGTGAAACGCGTGTTGGCGTGTAGTGTTTCAAGGAGAAAGCTAATCCTCCCCCCTGCTAATGGTTCCCATAACCAGCGCCTTTGAAGTACTCACAGACGATTTCAATCGGCAATTGAGGAGAGACTGCTTGGAGCGACCACGAACCCTAGCGTTTGTAGCTTGGAGAAGCCCTGCCGGTAGGCATGTGGATGCTCTGTGGGACAGATTGGAAGTGAGACGCGTGTTGCCTCTGACCGGAGGCGGCTTTCAGTAAGATCTAAAGGGTGCAGCTGGCGGTGCCGGTTACCGAGTGATCTTTATTACAATATAATGCGGTAACGTATACCAGCAATAACATTTGCGTTTGGTTACCCGAAAGGGTTACAAGCACTGCACCTTTTTTGATCCATTGGGAACTTTAAAGAAACGATATCGGCCACTAATTCAACAAACAGCAGTTACTGTTACATTCTGCTGCAAGTCGTGATACTTTGTTGCAAGTGGACTGGGTTTCAAAAAATCTTTTGCAGTCAGGGGAGGCATCTGATACTTTGTAGCCACATACTGGAAAAGCAAAGATACTGTATAAAAAAAGTTTTTACATTCTCCTTGAAAGTTCTTTTAACAGGATATCTGAACTTTTTTGCAGCATTCAAAAAAATTTTTTTCTTTCTTTTTTTGTTATTCTGCTATTTTGGGTTATTCATTAATTATCCCGTTCAAGTCAATATCATGCTTATATCACCGATTTACTATTTATGAATTCTAAGTGTTAACCTATTTTTGGTCAACTTTTAAATATAAAGGTGTTTTTGTATGTGTTAATAAATGATCATGAATTTGTAATCCGTATTGAGTTTAAATTTTGAAGCGGGAGCCTTGAGAACAAATTAATTAATTAATAAATAATCATAGACTAAATACCGAGTGCAAATTTGGAGATACTTTATTTGATATTATGTGGGAGTGGGCAGGGTTTGTATATAATACGGCATGTGACCCAGACAGACAGCATGGGAAATATTTTTTTAGGGGCCACATTTTACTTGTTAGCAGGGTCTACTGCCCAGGGAGCCCAGGTGAATGGTGGGCTAATAATTGGTGATTCCTCAGGGGAGGGCCCTGTTAACTACCATGATTACCAATGATCAAGCTCTCAACCTCTCATGGCCAGAGAAACCTTTCTTTTCTGAACATTTCCATAAATATAGAGACCAGGGATGGTCTGAAATTGGTGTTTTTGCTGTTCATATTTTGAGAACTGCCTGGCTTTCCATGTTTGCAGTTTGTTACTTTTACAGGTTCTCACTCAGCATTTGCCCCTCTCTATATATTAGCAAGTGAATGTGGGTCATTAAGCCTTGCAGACCTTCAAGGAGTGAATAGAAAGTTGGCTTGTCCGTATAATGCAGTCAGCATCATTTTCATCTAACTGGTACCATTCCCATTCTTTTCTAAGTTAGTGGTTTGACTCTTAATTCCATTACAGGAATCTCATCTGCTTTCAATACAGAAAAAGGAATAATTTGTTTTTGTAAAGACCTGTTGATCTTGGATGTGAGGCTCATCTATAAGGCTCCGTTGACATAAACTTGGACAGACGTTGCATGCCTTGAAACAATTATTTAATTCTGCACTTAAGCTTTGAAACATATTTTTAATTCTTTTCTTACCGCTCTCATCTAGCAAGAAATCATCCTGGTAACGGAACTTTTCTGGTCCGCAAGCAATAAAAATGTCATCGTCTCCAAAGAAATCCTGGAGGCACAACACCTGCAAGAGAAGTTACATTTTATCATGGAATTGTGTTCTGTAATAACTCAAATCCATTACAAAAACCCATGGCCTGAATAAAATATCACACTTAATGAAATCAACAGGGGTTCCTCTACAGAGACCTTCATAGAGCCTTTAAGCCAAGCATCTGTTTAACATCAAAAAAAGTATTTCTTTGCGTGGAAGAAGGGGGCAACATGTAATAAATTAGTGCCTGTATGTGTCAGTCACAAAGATGTTTGCTAAGCCAGCAAGGTGAGTCTCAGTCTACTCTAGGCATGTTGAGTTAAATAAGGTCAAAATTGCAGAAATAATATTCTTCTAAACACATTCCATTAGTTCAACACATTCCATTAAGTTACACTTAACAAATCTGGGCTAAGGAGAGGGGCTATTGACCAGTGGAAAAAATAGGGGTTCAACTTGATAAATAAGTTAGATGAAGCAGGGCTACTCAACCAATGGCAGTCGTGAGTAGTAGTACTGTAATTCCAGACACCCAACACTCATTGATAGATGGTGGCCAGTGGTTGGACAACATTGATGTTGAGCCCTTGTTGCATAATAAAATCTTCTTTGCCCTTTCACCATTGAGGAGTATGGGTCAAATGCTCTTCTAGAACCAGCCCTAGACATGCAGCTTCAAAGAATTGATTTTATTATTGCTAAAGTAACAATAAGATGGTTCACATGCATCATAATATTTTCATCTAGTGATCTATGGTACCCCACTGTATGGTCCCTCTAGAAAGCCTCTTCTCTCTCCTTCATAAACTGCTCTTTCTGCACATGTAACATGATGTGATCTGGCCAGTAGAATATTCACCATGTACTTCATGGTCATTGCTCACTAAATGTGGAGTCAAAGCTAATGGGTACCCACATCCTTAAAGAAAAACAAGTGGGGCTGATGGAGATCTAACGTTACATACACACAGGAAAATGTTTGGCCTGATTTCAATACATGAGAAAAGCTTATTTCCTCATTCAATTCTAGATTTTCACACATCCAGATGCAATTCAATGATAAAACATGTCTTTTTTTACATGAAAACTCTATTGAAGTCCTTGGGGAAAAACTGGAACTGAATTAGGAGAAAGTTTTTTTCCTCCTGAAATTGAATCTTGCCAGTAAGTTTTCACATGATAAACCATAAAAATAATGTTTTCTCGTGGATCTGGCCCATAGTTGGAAGATATAAGCAATTTTCATTGAATTGCCTGATGCTGGCCATTGTCTGAGCGCCAAATGAGCTGCCACTGCTCTAGGAATTTGCTTGTAATTGAACAGACACGTTGGTAATGGCAATGGTCTTGTTTGTAGATATGCCACAATGGTTGAAATGTTCCACTCAGGGATCAAGTCATTGGTGTACCTGCTAAAATTCAGATTTATACCAATATTGATCTCTAAGTCTACAGTAGAGTCCTGGGCAGGTCCAGTTGGGCAGACCCATGCTCAAATCAGACCTCCTATTCGGACCCGCACCCGCCACCCACAATGTTGCCCAACCTAGACCTGGTTCCTGACCCAGCCTTCCAATAGCTCATTACCCCCTGACCCAGCACCTGTAAAACTGAAGTAGTGCCACTCTAGAGCCTATCCCTTTAGGTAGGGCAAGACATTTTACCACAGACTCAGGAGCGGGACCAGTCCTGCAAATTAGACGGGTACCCAGATGGGTTACCTGAAGACTACCTGCACAATCAGGCAATCAGAAATTTCTGCCCAAAACCCAACCACCTTGCAGGCATTCCGCAGGTACCTGACCCTATGCAGGACTCTAGTCTACAGTCAAATCCCTGCATATCTAGTTATCTGGGTTGACCATCCAGCATTATCCATGAGTGGCCAGACCAATAATCACCAGATCTCAGCAACAATAAGTAAAATCTCTTCCTGTGCAATCGACACCCAGTGAATTTGCAGATTCCAGCAATGATGGTTAAATACAAACAAAGCTGATGTTTTCACACTTCCAAGAGTGATTAATTTATGCCTGGAGCTCTGAAACATCACCTTGTTGTTGAGATACTTCCTGAATCATCAGAGGTGCAGAGGGTTCTATTTATAATGAACCCCAGTATTGCAAATTGCCCATTTTAAATACAGTCAGAAATTGACTAATGATGGTCGAATAAATTCGCCAGATGTGAATTCAGTGTCAAAAAATTTTGGACGCGCGTCGGAAAAGTCGATTGAGCCAAAACCGTCGCACGTCAACATTATTTGGACGCCGTTGACTTTAACGCCAGCGTAACAAAATTGACGCAGGCATCAAAATTCAAGTTTCGCAATTTTTTTGCCGTTTCGCTCATTTCGTGGGACAAATTCACCCATCACTAAAATTGACATACTGATTAACACATAATTAATTTCAAATAAATACAGTTCACAGTCTGGTCTTTTTTGTAAATCATAAAAAAGATCTCATTTGTCAACCTTTTCTGGTACTGTATGACAGTATCTGTTACCTACAGCCCAGAAAGGTCATTAGACAAAGAGATGAAATAGCACCTTCTTTCTGAGGGGAGGAGTGGGGAAAGTCAATGAAGAAGCTACTGGCAAAATAAATTGTAAAGTCAATGGAGATTTCAAACCCCCTTAAGCCCAGAGTCAGTATAAAGCAGTCATATCTAGAACCCCATTAACAAGAAAGCTTTAAAATACAGCATTGCCACATATGTGTACCACATCCATGTTAAATAGGTATCGGTTGGGATCAAGGTGTTGTTCACCTTTAAATACATTTTAGTATGATGTAGAGAGTGATATTCTGAGACAATTTGCAAGTGGCTTTCATTTTTTATTATTTGTGTGTTTTGAGTTATTCAGCTTTGTATTTAGCAGCTCTCCAATTAGCAATTTCAGCAATCTGGTTGTTAGAGTTCAAATTACCCTAGCAACCATACATTTATATGATATGAATACGAATAGAAGAGGACCTTAATAGAAAGAAAAGAGTAGAATAAAATATGAGAAAGAATAAAAAGTAGCAATAACAATAAATGTGTAACCTTAAGATGAACGCAAATAATTAAAAAAACTATAAAAAAAATAAATAATGAAAACCAGTTGAAAAGTTGATTAGAATTGGCCATTTTATAACATGCTAAAATTTAACTTAAAGGTGAACCACCTCTTTAAGATAAATCAGGTGTATAACAGGGGTGGGTGACAAATTTTAGAGCGTCCCCTAAGCTCAGCTAAGGAATTGCTGCAGTTTCTCTACAACTTGAATCTCTGCTGCTTTCCTATCCATGATTCAGAGCAGTGATGTTAAATTAATAAAAAAAATGTCTGCTAAACATTATGTTCTAGCACAATAATCCTTAACCTGTGATTCCCCAGCTATTTGTCCATCCAAGACTCCCAGCATCCAGTGGGAGCTAAAGACAATTTAATAGAAATCTCGATCCTGGCATTTACCAGTTTATATTTATACTGGAATGGTTTCTATGCACAAGTATTTCAGATTAAGGCTGAATTAGTGTGTGTTTTAGTAGAGCTCCCTGCTCTAGATATTCATGGTATATGCTTTGGCACTTTCAATTTAATGTGTGTAAATAACCTCACTTTATAGCTTTTTCTCTTCTCCTTGTTTACCTTGTCTCGTTAAATAATACAAATATTCTATTGCACATAAGAGCAGCATAGAGATATAATGGTTAGAGTTTTGAGATATGATTTCAGCAGGGGCACTACCTGCACAGAATGCTCTATATCTCATTCTATGGGGTTCCTTCCACACTCCAAAACACAGGTCAACTGGCTCCTAATAAAATTGATTCTACTGTATGTGAATGGGATAGGAACCTTAGACTGTGAGCTCCACTGGGGCAGGGACTAATGTGAATGATGTAAGTCATCTGTAAAGGTAAATATGTCTGCACTATATAAATAAAGGCAGGGCCGGGTCAAGCTGAATGGGCGCCCTAGGCAACCTAGTCGGTGTGGTTCCTTCCACACTCCAAAACACAGGTCAATTGGCTCCTAATAAAATTGATTCTACTGTATGTGAATGGGATAGGGACCTTAGACTGTGAGCTCCACTGGGGCAGGGACTGATGTGAATGACGTAAGTCATCTGTAAAGGTAAATATGTCTGCACTATATAAATAAAGGCAGGGCCGGGTCAAGCTGAATGGGCGCCCTAGGCAACCTAGTCGGTGTGGTTCCTTCCACACTCCAAAACACAGGTCAATTGGCTCCTAATAAAATTGATTCTACTGTATGTGAATGGGATAGGGACCTTAGACTGTGAGCTCCACTGGGGCAGGGACTGATGTGAATGACGTAAGTCATCTGTAAAGGTAAATATGTCTGCACTATATAAATAAAGGCAGGGCCGGGTCAAGCTGAATGGGCGCCCTAGGCAACCTAGTCGGCCACCTTTCCCCAGGGTGGGGAGAAAAGCAGAGGGGAGGACTGGGGTGGGGAGAGAGACACAGAAGAGGGCCAGGGTGGGAAGAGAGGCAGACGGGGAGGGCCGGGGTGAGGAGAGGGGCAGAGGGTAGGGCTGGGGTGGGGAGAGAGACAGAGGAGAGGGCCGGGTGGGGAGAGAGGCAAAGGGGAGGGCCGGTGCAGGCAGAGGGGCAGACAGAGAGGGCCAGGGTGGAGAGAGGGGCAGAGGGGAGGGCCGGGGTGGGGTCGAGCGGCAGAGTGGAGGGCCAGGGTGGGCAGACGGGCGAAGGCCGGGGTGGGCAGAGGGGCAGATGGGGAGGGCCAGGGTGGGGAAAGCGGCAGAGAAGAGGGCTGGGGTGGGGAGAGCGGCAGAGAGGGGAGGGGAAAGAAGAACTAGGGTTTGGCAGGAGACCCTTTAACAGGTACTTCCTCAATGCCCCTCTATCATTGCGCCCTAGGCATGTACTTTTTCTGCCTACTCCTAATTCTGGCCCTGAATGAAAGATTCTGATTAAAAAGATGTTAATTGAAATATCACCTTTTAGGTCAGAGGAACCCCGAAATGTTACATCCCCTATTGTTATAGCAGCTATACAGCATCACAGCATCAGCTTTGGTCCCAAATGATGGTTCTACAGCTCATTCATACTTATTTCTATCAAACCATAGCATATTCACATAATGCTCCAGTAAAAGCAATTTCAGGCCAGGAAACAGGCTGTTCAATAATAATGAGTAAATGGAATGCTCTGGCACAGCTTAGTCAATTCCAAATAAATACTTCCTGTCACTTCCGGCCGGTACCACAGCAGCATACAAAGCAACTCTTCACAATCCACACTCTAGTAGAAATCAAATTTCCATGGCAACCGTTACCTCATAGTGATGCTCAGCGTGTGTCAATTATATGTACAACATAATAATGATGTTTCCCTTAAACCAGCGACCTCAATAAATGGCATTAAAAGCTCAGTGGAAACAGGTAAACATCCTGCCGGAGCGAGACGACGGAACGAGACGACGGAACTGAGCCTCAGAGAGTCATAAAATAACAGACATCTTGGACCTGTCAGAAGTGATTTTTTTGTGTTGCTGCTGAAAACAATAAGAATCTTTTACTAGCCGGAGGGGGGTATTTTATCAGACATAAACGAGGGAATGTAATTACAGTCGCAATGAGAAAAACATTTTGCACTAATAAGAATAAAAATCCACATCTCGCAATGTCATATTGTTCCTTAAACTGTTATTGCATTGCGAATTTTAATTGCGCACTCTTAAGAAGTGCTTGAAGGTGTCGTAATCTTTTGGAGCAAACATAACGACTTCTTCAGTAAGAAGTTTTAATACATTTACTGCGCATTGGCGCAAACTATAAATTTCGCAAATGGTCTTCCACTGTTGGAAGTGGTTGATAAATAGTTTCAGGGTTTGCAAAAGCTTTATTAAATTTACGCAAAGCAATATTTGTTCGCGCAAAGGCACAACTTTTCACACTGCGAATAGTTTTTCCGTTACCGACTTTTATTACATTCCCCCGAAAGAGCCTTTGCCTCTGTGGAGAACTGATAAACTGACCAGTGTGGTGTTGGACAGAGGGAGAAAATGGGGCTCCCCAGAGGATCCCTAGAGCAGGGGGTCCCCAAACTTCTTTACCCGTGAGCAACATTCAAATGTAAAAAGAGTGGGGAGCAGCACAAGCATGAAAAAATGTTCCTGGAGGTGCCAATGATTTTGGTAGGTCCTTTATGGGCTGGCAGCCTACAGGAGGCTCTGTCTGGCAGCACATCTGGTCTTTATGCACCTTAATCTTTCTGGTTCCCATCCTTTTATCAATGTGTAAGAGATTACACATAAATGCAGGATCCCAACACAGTTACTGGAAATATGGTTTATTAGCAGCAAAATTGTACTCACGTGCAAGTTATCACTAGTGTTGCCACCTGTCCGGTTTCAAGGAGGGCTGTAACGGTGAAGACTGCCTGTCCAGATTTCCAAATTAGGAAATCTGAACAGGGCTTTAAAGGGGAAGTAAAGGCTAAAATAGAATAAGGCTAGAAATGCTGTGATTTGTATACTAAACATAAACATGAACTTACACAGGGGGTCACCATCTTGTAACTTTGTTAAACATCTTGCAAGACCAAGACTGTGCACATGCTCAGTGTGGTCTGGGCTGCTTAGGGATAACTTATCAAAACAGCAAAAGTCAAATAATAGCTGCCAGAAGACGATACAGAAAGACTGATAAATAATCAGAATAGGCAGACTGCACTGGGTCCTGTGTTGTCATGTAATCTAATGTGGATTTTATAGTTTTTGTATTGTTTAATATAAACTTTCTCCAACTCTGCAGAACCAGTGTCTGCAGCAAAATAATCCAAATAGAATCCCAGTGTAAATCTGGCTCCATGAGCTTTGTCCATGAAGTTGGAGTTGAAAACAGTAAAGGGGATGTAAAGGCAAAATAAAATCCAATACAAATCTCTACACAGTCGCCGACTGCTCTACAGGGAAACATGCAAAGCTGCTTGAGTTCTGCATGGCTGGGAAGTAAGGTGTGGGCTCTCCCTGCTGTTCATAAGTATGATCGTTTCCCTGCAAATCATTTAGGGGCCGTCCAACAAATCCACAGCAGTAAATGAAGGGACAATTTCACTGCATACAGTCAGGTTTCTTATAAAAATGGTACACATTTTTTAATTAAAGTATATTGAACATAGGTTTATTTTTCATTGAAGAAAGTAAAAAAAGGATTTTATTTTTTTGCCTTTACATGCCCTTTAAAGTGAATGGCGCATTGATCAGACAATCAACGATTGCCACGGCATCAGACCCACCCCTGATGTAATCAGACCTGCACCTGACGTCATTGGACCCCTCCTGACATCTTCGGACCTGCCCTTCAAACCAACCCCTGGCCTGCTCTGCCACTTAGCAAAAGTTGGTAAACATTTTAACACAAACACAATTTTAACACAGACTTACCGTTCAGGCAGATTCACTGACAGGCAGAACATTCCTCTAGTGCAGACACAACCCCAGTTGCCATGGATACACATTCCTTTCCAGGACCTTGCACCACCTTCTGGTCCTAGCAGTCCGGTGTATGCTCTATGCCCCTCTACTCTATTCCAGGTAGGAATTTATTTGTCCCTGCTTCAGGATGTACCCACTGGCCCTACAACAATCACTTTGTCTTTATCTCTGGCTTAGCCACAAACTCTAAGCCACTGCCTCCACATTGGGGTCTGGGCTACCCATACTAACTAACTTGTCTAACTGAAGTAACTACTACTTCTCACTAGGAGACCCCATACCTCCTAACATTTTGGAAATAAAAAGAGGGACAAAAAAGATGGCGGCAAAATTATTTTGACCACTCCCGTTTTTGTGGCCACACCCCCAAATTACCATGTTCATTTTACAAAATTTGCCAGGTTATGAAAGTTTGAACATATTTATGTGTTTTTTTCAGTTATTACAGTTTTGCTAATGAAGATGAATTGCCCTTTAAGCTGTGAGTCTAACTTCTCCCAGGGGACCTGTTATCTTATAGTGTTACAATTACTTATTTCCTTATCTTAGAATTGTTACAAAAGTATCTTATCTGCTTAAGTTAGAAACGTTGTTTCTTTTTCTGCCTGTTCAGTGCAGAGAAAAACAGGACTTTCAAGTACAAACGAGGGACTGCGGGTTGAGCTGTCAAAAGAGGGACTGTCCCTCTGAAAATGGGACAGTTGGGAGGTATGAGACCCTCTCTCTCTACCTGTACCTGTCCAGCTGATGTCAGGAAGAAGAAGAACCCCACCCTGGGTGTGTCCTTCCCTAAAATACCCTTTGCACTCTATCCCTCTCTAATGGCTGGGGTCTGAATTAAAGTTAAACTTACATTACCTTAAAACATAGTGGCCACTTTAACACTTTAAATATATTCCCATACTTTTAATTCACTCTGTTTTGAATTTTTTGGAGGAATCTCACTATATATTTATAAAAAAGTAGAAAAGTGAAGCAGCACACGACTCTTTGCAAAAAGTGTATATAACATATCAAAACATCAGTACAGCGACGTTTCGGGCAAGCTATATGCCTTTAACAAGGCATATGAAAAAAATCTGCGTTATACACTTCATAATTTGCATAATGATTGATCCACATCCATCATTACACTGGTTTAACCCTATATATGTATTCAATGGATTAGAGAAACAGAAATCTCTTTGTTGAGACCTGAAGGATATAATGATCCAAGTTGTTTAATCAACCACACCTCTCTCTGTTTTAATTTTAATTCCCTATCTCCCCCTCTTTTTAAGGGAGGTATCGTTTCTAACACCATAAATGTCATTTGGTCTGCAGTGTGTCCTTTTTCCAAGAAATGTTTGGATACAGGCAAAGTCATGTTACCTAGATTAATACTGGATCGGTGTTTGGGAAATACGTGATTTACCATCTGTGTGGTGTCACCTTTGTAGATGAGACCACACGGACATATCAACACAAATATCGCAAATTTGGATATGCATGTGAAATAACCCCGTAGTTGTACAGTATAGCCAGTGTAGGGATGTATGAACTCCTTACTTTTCAAAACAAAGGGACATTGTTTACATACATACTAGACATGAGAACATACACTTGGACCTACAACCCCAAAATGTGTTATCAATAGTTCTAGTTTTAGCTTTCATCTGGGTTGAGGTCACCTGTGCTCCTATGGTTCTTCCCTTCTGATATATATATATACTATATATGTATATATAGTTACATAGTTACATAGTTACATAGTTAAATTGGGTTGAAAAAAGACAAAGTCCATCAAGTTCAACCCCTCCAAATGAAAACCCAGCATCCATACATACACCCATCCCTACTTTTAATTAAATTCTATATACCCATACCTATACTAACTATAGAGCTTAGTATCACAATAGCCTTTGATATTATGTCTGTCCAATAAATCATCCAAGCCATTCTTAAAGGCATTAACTGAATCAGCATCACAACATCACCCGGCAGTGCATTCCACAACCTCACTGTCCTGACTGTGAAGAACCCCCTACGTTGCTTCAAATGAAAGTTCTTTTCTTCTAGTCTAAAGGGGTGGCCTCTGGTACGGTGATCCACTTTATGGGTAAAAAGGTCCCCTGCTATTTGTCTATAATGTCCTCTAATGTACTTGTAAAGTGTAATCATGTCCCCTCGCAAGCGCCTTTTTTCCAGAGAAAACAACCCCAACCTTGACAGTCTACCCTCATAATTTAAGTCTTCCGTCCCTCTAACCAATTTAGTTGCACTTAGTCTCTGCACTCTCTCCAGCTCATTTATATCCCTCTTAAGGACTGGAGTCCAAAACTGCACTGCATACTCCAGATGAGGCCTTACCAGGGACCTATAAAGAGGCATAATTATGTTTTCATCCCTTGAGTTAATGCCCTTTTTTATGCAAGACAGAACTTTATTTGCTTTAGTAGCCACAGAATGACACTGCCCAGAATTAGACAACGTGTTATCTACAAAGACCCTTAGATCCTTCTCATTTAAGGAAACTCCCAACACACTGCCATTTAGTGTATAACTTGCATGTATATTATTTTTGCCAAAGTGCATAACTTTGCATTTATCAACATTGAACCTCATTTTCCAGTTTGCTGCCCAGTTTTCCAGTTTAGACAAATCACTCTGCAAAGTGGCAGCATCCTGCATGGAACCTATAGTTCTGCACAATTTAGTATCATCTGCAAAAATAGAAACAGTACTTTCAATGCCCACCTCCAGGTCATTAATAAACAAGTTGAAAAGCAAGTGACCTAGTACAGAGCCCTGCGGTACTCCACTAACAACACTGGTCCAATTAGAAAATGTTCCATTTACCACCACTCTTTGTAGTCTATCTTTTAGCCAGTTCTGTATCCAGGTACAAATACTATATTCCAGGCCAACATTCCTTAATTTAACCAGTAACCTTTTGTGTGGCACTGTATCAAATGCTTTAGCAAAGTCTAAGTAAATCACATCCACTGCCATCCCAGAATCGAGGTCTCTACTTACATTCTCATAAAAAGAAATTAAGTTAGTCTGGCAAGATCTATTACGCATAAAACCATGCTGGCACAAACTCATAGTATTATGATTTGCTATGAAGTTCAGTATCTTATCCTTTATTAACCCTTCGAAAAGCTTTCCTACCACTGACGTCAGACTAACTGGCCTATAGTTTTGAGGCTGAGAACGGGATCCTTTTTGAATAGAGGCACCACATTAGCAATTCACCAGTTTCTCGGCACTATGCCAGATCTCAATGAATCCTGAAAAATTAAGTAAAGAGGTTTGGCAATCACAGAGCTAAGCTCACCAATTACCCTGGGATGAATACCATCTGGCCCTGGACCTTTGTTAACCTTAACATGTTCTAGTCACTTTTGAATTTCTTCATGTGTGAACCATGCATCATTAGTTGTATTACTAGAATTGGGACTATTAAGAAGGAAACCTTAACTTACTGGTTCCTCATTTGTGTAGACAGATGAAAAATATGAGTTCAGAATCTGCGCTTTTAATTTGTTTTCATCAACCAGCTGACCCCCCTCTGATAGTAAGGGTCCCACCCCTTCCTGCTTAATTTTTTTACTATTAACATATTTAAAAAATAATTTTGGATTTTTTTTACTGCTAGCTGCAATATCCTTTTCTATAGCAATTTTAGCTTGCCTTATTGTCAGACTTACCGAACCAGGCGGAACCACGGATGAGGAGAAGCTGGAGCTGGCGTGGTACGAAGGCAACCCTTACGGCTTCCCCACTAATACACCCTTGGCTGGGGACTAGGGAGACCAATGGGGGTGTAGTATGGGAGCCTGTGGCTGGTGAAGTGTGGAGTCTTGTGCCGGAATGTACCGTGAGCGAAGATACAGGATACAACAGTACGTTGAGAATGGCACAGCGGTTTGGGTGTAATGCCACAGGAGTTGGTATTTCCCAGTAGCGACGTGAAGACAGAAGTAGGTTGCCAGCAAGTAAACAGGTTCAATTCGGTCAATTAAACACGACTTAGTTATAAGCAGGCAGAGGTTCAAAAGCAACAGTCAATCAAGGGTTAACCACAGACCGTAATCAGAGGCAGGCAAGGGTTTGGCAACAGGAAATCAGTTCAGCGAGGCACCAGGGTTCAAGCAGAGGCGTGGTCAAATGAGAAGCAGAAGTCGGCAACAAGGAGTCAGAAGATCCAGCGAGGTACCAAGGGTTGTCACAGAAGAAGAGTCGAAAGCAGTAGCAAGGGTCAAAACCAGTATTTCAAGTTGAATAATTCAAAGGCTTCTTACAACAGCTTAGAGCGATGTCCGAGCACTGAGAGGAATTCGGAGCAGACAGAAATACCAGCGCCGGCGTCAGACGCTGCGCACGTTTGGCGCGCTTGCGTCGGCGTCATTACGTCGCGACGGACGCGCGCCCGCGTCGACGCGCGTCCTCCATGATGACGCTGGAACGCGCGCTGGAACGCACGGACGTGCGCAAACGGTAAGGGCCTGACATTGCCCCCCCCTTAGGAGCGGCCTCTGGACGTGAATTTGAGAGGGCTTGGCTGGAAATTTTCGATGGAAATCTTTTACAAGGTCAGCAGCATGAAGATGTGAAGCGGGTTCCCACGAATTTTCTTCTAGCCCATACCCTTTCCATTTAATTAGGTATTGAAGCTTCTTGCCTCTAACCCTGGAGTCCAGAATGGATTCAACTTCATATTCCTCGTGATCTGAAATGACAACAGGATCAGGAGCAAAAGATCTTCTCCCCACAAACTGGTTCGGAACCACAGGTTTTAGTAATGCTGTATGAAACACAGGATGAACCTTCAAGGTTTCTGGAAGAGCAAGTTTGAAAGCAACAGCATTAATTTTCTGAATGATCTTAAAAGGACCAATGAAACGTTGGGCCAGTTTTCTAGAAGGACAACTAATCTTGAGGTTATTAGTTGAAAGCCAAACCTTGTCCCCCACCTTAAATCCTGGATCCGGAGCTCTCTTCTTGTCAGCGAAGAATTTATAGTTTGACTGAGCTTTTTGCAGATTTTGGCGAATGGTCTCAATGTTAGATGATAAAAACTGAAGTCTCTCTTGAGCCGCCGGAACTGAAACCGTCTGACAAATCCCGGGAATCATCGTTGGGTGAAACCCAAAATTGGCAAAAAAAGGAGACTGTTTGGTGGAGGAGTGAATGGAATTGTTGTAGGCAAATTCTGCTAGAGGAAGGAGTGAGAACCAATCATCTTGAAGAAAAGACGAGAAACATCGCAGGTATTGTTCTAGCGTCTGATTCGTCCTCTCTGTCTGGCCATTTGTTTGTGGATGATAACCAGAAGAAAAGGATAGGTCAATGCGTAAACCTTCACATAGTGCTCGCCAAAATCTTGATGTAAACTGCACCCCTCTATCTGAGACGATGTTTTTCGGAATTCCATGCAAGCGAACGATCTCTTGAATAAACGTCTTGGCCAATGCAGAAGCTGAAGGAATGCTAGAGAGGGGAACAAAATGAGCCATCTTGGACAGTCTATCAACGACTACAAATATAACAGAACAACCTTCAGAATGTGGAAGATCTGTGATAAAATCCATTGAAATAGAGCTCCAGGGACGATCTGGCACAGGTAGAGGATGAAGGAGACCTAAAGGTTTGGAGGAGATTCCTTTGCATCTAGCACAGATCTCACAGGAGCGTACAAATTTTGCACAATCGCTTCCCAACGTGGGCCACCAGAAATGACGTCGTGCCAAATCAAGAGTTTTACGAAACCCAGAATGTCCTGCGAGTGGAAGATCATGAACCAAACTTAAAGCTTCTACCCTGAGAGTCGATGGCACAAAAAGTCTGTTCTTGAAATAAAACAACCCATCTTGGGCTATTAATATCGGGTTACTGGGAATGGAATTCGGAGTACAACATTCTCTCACTCTTTGAAGAAAAGAATTCTGCAGTAAAAGAAAAAATTTTGGCTGAAGAACCGGGTTGGCTTCAAAGGACTGGGAGGACTCTTGCGAAAACATCCGAGACAGTGCATCAGCTTTAATGTTCTTTGATCCCGGACGATAGGTTATGTGGAGCTGAAAACGTGAAAAGAAAAGTGCCCAACGAGCTTGTCTAGGTCTGAGTCTTTTGGCGGAGCGTAAGTACTCTAAATTCTTATGGTCGGTAAGAACCAAAACTGGATGCGCCGCACCTTCCAGAAAGTGCCTCCATTCTTCTAAGGCCCACTTGATAGATAATAATTCTCTGTCAGCCACATCATAGTTTTGTTCCGTTCCTGACAATTTCCTTGAAAAGAAGGCTACTGGATGTAACGACCCCTGTGGAATAGATCGTTGAGATAGGACAGCTCCCACTGCAACTTCTGATGCATCCACTTCTACAATGAAAGGAAGAGATGGTTCCGGATGAACGAGAATTGGAGCTGAGGTGAACGCTTCCTTCAGGCGATCAAAGGCTGATTGTGCCGCCACCGACCACTGAAACTTAATCTTTTGTTTGGTAAGGTCAGTAAGAGGTTTGATGATACCAGAAAAATTTCGTATAAACTTACGATAAAAGTTGGAAAACCCAATGAATCTCTGAACTGCTTTGCGATCCTTTGGAATTGGCCAATCCAGGATAGCTGAAACCTTCTTTGCATCCATGACCACACCACCAGTAGAGATGACAAAGCCCAGGAATTCAATTTGTTCTTTCTCAAACACACATTTTTCTGCTTTAACCACCAGAGAGTGTGCACGAAGACGAAGAAAAACCTCCCGCATATGTCTGCGGTGTTCTTCTAAAGAGGAAGAATAGATTAAAATGTCATCTAAATATGCCACAACATAAGAGTCCAAGATGTCCCGAAAAATGTCGTTAATGAAGTGTTGGAACGTTGCGGGCGCGTTACACAACCCAAACGGCATAACCAGATACTCGTAGTGTCCATATCGAGTTCGGAAAGCCGTCTTCCATTCATCCCCTTCTCTCACACGAATCAAGTTGTAGGCCCCTTTCAAATCTAGTTTCGAAAAAATAGTTGCAGAACGTAATCTCTGGAAAAGCTCATGAATAAGGGGAAGCGGGTACCTGTTCTTGATGGTGACCTTATTCAGTTCCCGATAATCAATGCAGGGGCGCAATGACTTGTCTTTCTTCTCCACGAAAAAAATTCCTGCCCCAGCTGGAGAAGTAGAGGGTCTGATAAACCCTTTTTCGAGATTTGCATCAATGTACTCTTGTAATACCTTAAGCTCAGGTTCAGAAAGGGGAAAAATGCGACCAAATGGAATGGGTGAACCAGGTAATAAGTCAATAGGGCAATCATAAGGCCGGTGAGGAGGAAGAATGTCAGCTTGTTCTTCATTAAAAACGTCTAAGAATTCATGATACGCAGCTGGAATCAAAGTTAATATGTCTCGATTATCTTTGGTCACACAAACTAAGGCTTGCTGAGAAGAGGATGGCTTCACTTGGACACAATTCTTAACACAAAAGGAAGAAGACAAAGATAACTTTCCAGAGCCCCAGTCAATAAATGGGTTATGAACCCTTAACCACGGTAGCCCAATAATAACTGGAAACAGAGGCGAAGGAACCACGTCAAAACTAAGGATTTCATGATGTGACCCGTTTATTGACACATTTAGAGGTTTAGTCTCTAGGGAAACAGGTCCAGAACTGAGGGGTGAGCCGTCCGCCATCCGAACCATCACTAATCTGGACTTAGGGCGCAAAGGAATGTCATGCTTGCGAGCAAAGGTAGAATCGATGAAGCAACCACTAGCCCCAGAATCAATGATAGCCGAGACTTGCACTCGTCTTCTTGTCCACTGCAGAGAGAGCAAAAGAGAAATGTGTGTGTCTTTAGACTGAACAGAAAATTTAGTACCACAGTCTGTAGAAAAAATGTTACCATCAGGACGAAGGGGACAAGTCCGCAGCAAATGTCCAGCAGCACCACAATAAAGACACAAATTCAGGCGTCTTCTCTTAAGCCTTTCCTCCGGAGTCAAGCTGGGACGAGTCAAACCAAGTTGCATTGGCTCGGCTGCTGAAACAGAGGGAGGAGCAACCGAGGTACCCAGAAGGGGTGCCCTTGGAACCATCCAGGATACAGGAGATACAGATGAAGGAGACTTCTCAGCACTTCTTTCTCTTAGGCGTCTGTCGAGTTGAATGGTGAGTAGAATTAATTCATCTAAAGCCACCGGAACACCTACTCGAGCCAGCTCATCCTTTAACTGAGTTGAGAGCCCCACTCGGTAATGGTGTCTGAGGGCAGACTCGTTCCAAGTCGTGTCGACCGCCCATCTTCGAAATTCAGCCGCATAGTCCTCCACTGGACGTTTCCCCTGTGTAAGGGCATGTAAGGCAGCTTCTGCGGTCTCTGGACGCTGCGGATCATCATATAAAGATGCCATAGTGGCAAAGAAAGTCTCTACATCTTTCAGGAGGGGACTATTCAATTCCAGCAGGCGATGAGCCCAAGTTTGGGGTTCGCCTTGCAGAAAAGAAATGACTGCTCCCACCTTGACTTTTTCATCGGGATAGGTTCTAGGCTTCATAGCAAACAACAATTTACAGCTATTTAGAAAGGACCGAAATTGCTTGCGATCCCCACCAAATCTCTCTGGTAGACAAATCTTCGGCTCCAGACGTCCGGGAGAGGATGCCCCAGCCTCATCAGCAGGAAGATCGGTTAAGCGGGCACGGAGGTCCTGGTAACCACCTTGCAAATCTTGTACAGCTCTGGTCAAAACCGACATTTGCTGGGACAAAGTCTCTAGAATGCCAGCTTCCTCCAGTGGTTCATGTTGATATGGCTCGGACATACTGTCAGACTTACCGAACCAGGCGGAACCACGGATGAGGAGAAGCTGGAGCTGGCGTGGTACGAAGGCAACCCTTACGGCTTCCCCACTAATACACCCTTGGCTGGGGACTAGGGAGACCAATGGGGGTGTAGTATGGGAGCCTGTGGCTGGTGAAGTGTGGAGTCTTGTGCCGGAATGTACCGTGAGCGAAGATACAGGATACAACAGTACGTTGAGAATGGCACAGCGGTTTGGGTGTAATGCCACAGGAGTTGGTATTTCCCAGTAGCGACGTGAAGACAGAAGTAGGTTGCCAGCAAGTAAACAGGTTCAATTCGGTCAATTAAACACGACTTAGTT
Source organism: Xenopus petersii (assembly GCA_038501925.1). NCBI lineage: Eukaryota > Metazoa > Chordata > Amphibia > Anura > Pipidae > Xenopus > Xenopus petersii. The sequence continues at coordinate 32,491,235 of CM076674.1, forward strand.
ATAAGCAGGCAGAGGTTCAAAAGCAACAGTCAATCAAGGGTTAACCACAGACCGTAATCAGAGGCAGGCAAGGGTTTGGCAACAGGAAATCAGTTCAGCGAGGCACCAGGGTTCAAGCAGAGGCGTGGTCAAACGAGAAGCAGAAGTCGGCAACAAGGAGTCAGAAGATCCAGCGAGGTACCAAGGGTTGTCACAGAAGAAGAGTCGAAAGCAGTAGCAAGGGTCAAAACCAGTATTTCAAGTTGAATAATTCAAAGGCTTCTTACAACAGCTTAGAGCGATGTCCGAGCACTGAGAGGAATTCGGAGCAGACAGAAATACCAGCGCCGGCGTCAGACGCTGCGCACGTTTGGCGCGCTTGCGTCGGCGTCATTACGTCGCGACGGACGCGCGCCCGCGTCGACGCGCGTCCTCCATGATGACGCTGGAACGCGCGCTGGAACGCACGGACGTGCGCAAACGGTAAGGGCCTGACACTTATAGCTTCCTTGCATGATTTATTGGCCTCCTTGTACCTTATAAATGTTTCGGCTGTACCAGCTAACTTGAAAGCCTTAAAAGCAACTCTTTTCTTACCCACCTCAACACCAACGCTTCTATTGAACCAAAAAGGTTTTGCTTTGCAACGACGTTCCTTGCTTACAAGTGGAATATACTGACAAGTATATTTATTAAGCAGCATTTTAAAGACTTCCCATTTTTGTTCTGTGTTTAACCCTGTGAAAAGCATTTCCCACTTAATATGTTGCAGAGATGCCCTTATACTGTCAAAGTTTGCACGTCTGAAATCTATTGGTTTAGTTACTCCCTTATAGAATTGCTTCTGCAACAGAATCTCAAAGGAGACCATGTTATGATCACTATTCCCTAAATGCTCACCCACACAAATGTTAGAGATGAGTTCAGTATTGTTACTTATTACAAGGTCCAAAAGAGAGTTATTCCTAGTAGGTTCTTGAACGAGCTGGAATAAAAAGTTGTCATTCAGCATATTTACAAACCTACTAGCTTTTTCTGTCTTAGCAACCCCATTACCCCAGTCAATGTCTGGATAATTGAAGTCACCCATAGCAACAACTTGGGCCAGCTGTGAAGCCGCTTGTATCTGCAAGAGTAGCTGGGCTTCATACTCGACACTTATACGAGGTGGTTTATAGCATACACCAATCATAATTCTTTTTGTTACCTTTTGCCCAGTCAAAATCTCTACCCAGAGTGATTCTACACCCTCACCAGTGCCAGCTATTGTTATTTCTTTAGCGCATGGATTTAATTCAGGCTTTACATACAAACACACTCCTCCACCCTTTTTAATCCCTCTGGCCCTCCTAAAAAGGGTGTAACCATTTAAATTCACAATCCAGTCACATGTTTCATCCCACCAGGTCTCAGTGATACCAATTATATCATATATTCTTATTTATCTGTTGTTCAGTGTGAACCCTTAGACTGGGGTGACAATGGGATTTCCTGCAACTGTACTTTATAATTGGACTTCTGAATGTATAATGTGTTATGTTTAAGATTTTCACCATGCCCCATGTCAGGAGCTGTTCCGGTATACATATATATATATATATATATATATATATATATATATATATAAAACAACAAAAATAGTCCGCACTCAGTAGGTCTTGCGAAGTGAAAAAATATTATTGAATCAACGTTTCGGCTCACGTACATAGCCGTATATATATATATATATATATATATATATATATATACACCAGTCTTTCCAATTAACTCTCAATTCCATATCTACATCCACAGTAAGTACAGGTATGGGAGCTGTTATCCAGAATACTCAGGGGTATAAGGGGTATTTCTGTAATTTCGATATCCATACCTCAAGTCTGCTAAAAAAAATTATGTAAACATTAAATAAACCCAATACGCTGGTTTTGCTTCGAATAAGGATTAATTATATCTTAGTTGGGATCAAGGACAAGCTACTGTTTTATTATTACAGAGAATACACACACAGGTATTTACAAGCTCACTATCAGCAAAGAACAATAGCAGCAGGTATAGAGGTTTCAGTAGCTTAATAGAGTTTGAGATCTTTATATTGCAGCATGAGGCCAATTTTGTGTTTAAGGTTCTTTTGTCTGTTATGGAAATGCACAGCAGCGTGATATTGAGCTAAACCGCTTTCGGTAAGAAGCCAATCTTACAAAAACCCTCAGCTAGTTGCAGGCTATGGCAGTTTTTACAATAATCTGTGAAAATCTTTAAAAAACTATTTGTTTTACTCTCTCTCTCGCCCACTCAGTAAGGAGAGGATGGGACAGCAGTGTGGAAGTATTTACTGTATAAATAAAACACTTGGTTATATTAATTTTCTAATGGAAACACATACAGGTAACTGTCTTGTTCAATATGGTACGACAGCACCACCTTCCGGCCAAGGCTTTGTACTGTTTGCTGAGCATTTATATGGCTGTAATACAAGAAAAGTATGAAAAATGCATATTAACGGTCATGTACCACACATGGGACAGGGTGCAGAGTGAAAAAAAGGCCCATGTTTTTTGCATTTTGCACCTTGCCCGCTGAACACCCAAAGGCACAGGACTTTCACTTCCCTGATAAATACAGTTCTGCCCCATGAACAGAACATTATTACAGAGGGGTAGTTGGGGGGTGTATGTACTGTAGGGATTCCCTATCCTGCCTCCCACCAAACTTATGGCAGGCCATTAATATAGAGCTGCCTCGTGATTTTGCACCCCTCCATGCTCTTGTACTTGTGTCTGGAGAGTTAATTAATGACCTGTACTGGATTAAAGGGGTTGTTTAAATTAGTAGGATGTATGATGTAGAGTAAAAAACAAGTGCTCTGTAAGGCTGCACATTTATTGTTATTGCTACTTTTTATTACTCATCTTTCTATTCATCTCTCTCCTATTCATATTCAAGTCTCTCGTGCGAACCAATGAAAGATTGTTATTGTAATTTGGACCTATACTATACTATAACCCCAATTCAACCCATAGCCTCAGCCTCTTGGCACTGGCACAGCTGCCCAAATAATAAAAACGCCATCTCTACCTGAAATCTTATCCCCGACAGAATAAGTTAACCACTCGCATGCTGCCCTTTCTTGCAGGTGCAAGTTGCACCCATTTAGCCTAATCAACTAATCCTGACACATTTTGACTGTATCTGGCAAAGACTCTGGGCCTAATTACAGTGTCACAGATACCTGGAATTCTAGGATGTGGCAATTTGGGCTTTTATTTTGCACTCCTTCAGTAAATGAGCCCTAATATGTCTAATATAGACATGAATAGATGTGGGACTTTTTGGTATAGGCAGATGGCGGGGTTCTGAATTTTAAAGAAAAGGGCCTATTTATTAAACTGTTTAAAAAATGGGACAGAGATACAACACCCATATCAACACCAGTCATTGCAACATGCAATCCCGCACATTTCTCAACCTGAACACTATCCCTTTATTTCAGGAGTGCAATACTATTTATACACATATGGTGGTGCTGTGACACCACATATCTTTAGTTACTATCCCTGTAATAATAATTTTTTAATGCTAGCTGTGGTTCAGGGCATTCCAGCTTATGTAATTCTGTATACAATCATATACAGCAGTGTAACACAGACAGACTGATTGGATTTAGGCATATAGAGAATTGTTTTATTTATTCTCTATGATAGGGGTAACCTTGCCATCTCTAATTGATCAGTGTTGTTACATTTCACATATAATGTCACAGATGCCCAATAGAACAGGGTTAGCTAAGCTGACACAATCCGATATTTGCTTTTGTTACATAGTTACATAATTAAATTGGGTTGAAAAAAGACAAAGTCCATCAAGTTCAAACCCTCCAAATGAAAACCCAGTATCCATACACACACCCCTCCCTACTCTCAGATAAATTCTATATACCCATATCTATACTAACTATAGAGCTTAGTATCACAATAGCCTTTGATATTATGTCTGTCCAATAAATCATCCAAGCCATTCTTAAAGGCATTAACTGAATCAGCATCACAACATCACCCGGCAGTGCATTCCACAACCTCACTGTCCTGACTGTGAAGAACCCCCTACGTTGCTTCAAATGAAAGTTCTTTTCTTCTAGTCTAAAGAGGTGGCCTCTGGTACAGTGATCCACTTTATGGGTAAAAAGGTCTCCTGCCATTTGTCTATAATGTCCTCTAATGTACTTGTAAAGTGTAATCATGTCCCCTCGCAAGCGCCTTTTTTCCAGAGAAAACAACCCCAACCTTGACAGTCTACCCTCATAATATAAGTCTTCCCTCCCTCTAACCAGTGTAGTTGCACTTAGTCTCTGCACTCTCTCCAGCTCATTTATATCCCTCTTAAGGACTGGAGTCCAAAACTGCACTGCATACTCCAGATGAGGCCTTTCCAGGGTCCTATAAAGAGGCATAATTATGTTTTCTTCCCTTGAGTTAATGCCCTTTTTTATGCAAGACAGAACTTTATTTGCTTTAGTAGCCACAGAATGATACTGCCCAGAATTAGACAACTTGTTATCTACAAAGACCCCTAGATCCTTCTCATTTAAGGAAACTCCCAACACACTGCCATTTAGTGTATAACTTGCTTTTATATTATTTTTGCCAAAGTGCATAACTTTGCATTTATCAACATTGAACCTCATTTTCCAGTTTGCTGCCCAGTTTTCCAGTCTAGACAAATCACTCTGCAAAGTGGCAGCATCCTGCATGGAACCTATAGTTCTGCACAATTTAGTATCATCTGCAAAAATAGAAACAGTACTTTCAATGCCCACCTCCAGGTCATTAATAAACAAGTTGAAGAGCAAGGGACCTAGTACAGAGCCCTGCGGTACTCCACTAACAACACTGGTCCAATTAGAAAATGTTCCATTTACTACCACTCTTTGTAGTCTATCTTTTAGCCAGTTCTCTATCCAGGTACAAATACTATGTTCCAGGCCAACATTCCTTAATTTAACCAGTAACCTTTTGTGTGGCACTGTATCAAATGCTTTAGCAAAGTCTAAGTAAATCACATCCACTGCCATCCCAGAATCGAGGTCTCTACTTACATTCTCATAAAAAGAAATTAAGTTAGTCTGGCAAGATCTATTACGCATAAAACCATGCTGGCACAAACTCATAGTATTATGATTTGCTATGAAGTCCAGTATCTTATCCTTTATTAACCCTTTGAAAAGCTTTCCTACCACTGACGTCAGACTAACTGGCCTATAGTTTTGAGGCTGAGAACGGGATCCTTTTTGAATAGCGGCACCACATTAGCAATTCGCCAGTCTCTCGGCACAATGCCAGATCTCAATGAATCCTGAAAAATTAAGTAAAGAGGTTTGGCAATCACAGAGCTAAGCTCGCTAATTACCCTGGGATGAATACCACCTGGCCCGGACCTTTGTTTATCTTAACATGTTCTAGTCTCTTTTGAATTTTCTCCTTTGTGAACCATGCATCATTAGTTGTATTACTAGAATTGGGACTATTAAGAAGGAAACCTTTATTAACTGGTTAACCTCATTTGTGTAGACAGACGAAAAAAAATGTGTTCAGAATCTGCGCTTTTTTTTGTTTTCATCAACCAGCTGACCCCCCTCTGATTTAAAAGTCCCACCCCTTCCTGCTTCATTTTTTTACTATTAGCATATTTAAAAAATAATTTTGGATTCTTTTTACTGCTTTACTGCTTGCTGCAATATCCTTTTCCACGTCAATTTTAGCTTCCCTTGTAGCTTTTTTGCATGATTTATTGGTCTCCTTGTACCATACAAATGATTCGGCTGCCCCAGCTAACTCGAAAGCCTTAAAAGCACATCTTCTCTTACCCATCTTGATATGTATTATGTTGTTTTATAATTTGTTTATGTGATTATTTACTTGGACACAGACACAGAGATCTTTAAAAAGTATTTATTGAATATTTATATTTTTATAACACATATCAAGATGTTGGTTACATCATTTGCACATAATCTTTTTAAAAAAATGTTTTTTACACTTGAAATGTCTAAGGATTTGGTATGGAACCAATTAACCAATTAAGAGTAGATTGAACACAAGGACAGGTTTGGTATGAAGCACATGGTTATTTAATGTTTGGTTTTATCACATTTTGTATCATCCCTGAAAAAGGTCCCAACAGGGACCGAAACGTTGGATAATGATGCAATAATAAAAGATTATTTGTTTTACATAAAAGGGAGTGCTTGTCTGGAAACTATTGGTGTATACAAGATTTACCGTGCACCCCTGTTTCTATTAAGATTGACCTTGGAGTGCGGATACTCGTCTGGAAGTTATATATATATATATATATATATATATATATAAATATATATATTGGGTTCATTATAATAATAACTGCACTAGACTGATTGGTTGCTATGGGCTGCCGCAGGGGGAAAGTTTGCAAAATAATGATAATGAAGTATGAGGAGCAGTTCCTCTGCCCTTAATTTGCATATGCAAATATTTTTTTGGTTCGTTATTTGGCCTAATCTTTCACAAAGGATTTGGGGATTCAGCCAAACCCCAAATTGTGGATTCAGTGCATCCCTAATCTGTATCTCTGCCCCCCACCAAATCCTGCTGCTTTCCTTCTTGTGTTTATGTCATTGTACAGTGTGTGTGTGTATATATATATATTGTTGTCTTTAACAAGCACACAGGCATTGCCTTTTGTTTGTCCGGGTGCACCGTGTCTAAGCTTACTATATATCTATCTATCTATCTATCTATCTATCTATATATATATATATATATATATATATAGTAAGCTTAGACAAGGTGCACCCGGACAAACAAAAGGCAATGCCTGTGTGCTTGTTAAAGACAACAATCGTAATAATCAAAAGGAAAACCGCACCAACAGGTCTTTGTATGAAATAAACAAAAAAGTTTTATTTGATCAACGTTTCGGCAGCTAGAGCCGTCTTCTTTTTAGTTCCTGAAGACGGCTCTAGCTGTTGAGCCGAAACGTTGATCAAATAAAACTTTTTTGTTTATTTCATACAAAGACCTGTTGGTGCGGTTTTCCTTTTGATTATTACGATTGTTACGATTATTATCTCTCTCTCTCTCTCTCTCTCTCTCCCTCTCTCTCTCTCTATATATATATATATTAGGGATGCACCGAATCCAGGATTCGGTTTGGGATTTGGCTAGGATTCGGCCTTTTACAGCAGGATTTTGATTCGGCTGAATCCTTCTGCCCGGCCGAACCAAATCCGAATACTAATTTGCATTATGCTTGCAGTGGCTTGGACAGACATAATATCAAAGGCTATTGTGATACTAAGCTCTACAGTTAGTATAGGTATGGTGTATATAGAATTTAATTAAATGTAGGGAGGGGTGTGTGTATGGATGCTGGGTTTTCATTTGGACGGGTTGAACTTGATGGTCTTTTTTCAACCCAATTTAACTATGTAACTATGTGCAAATTAGGGCAGGGAGGGAAATCGCGTGACTTTTTGTCACAAAACAAGGAGATAAAAAATGTTTTCCCCTTCCCACCCCTAATTTGCATATGCAAATTAGGATTTGGATTCGGTTCGGTATTTGGCAAAATCTTTTGCGAAGGATTCGGGGGTTCGGCCGAATCCAAAATAGTGGATTCGGTGCATCCCTATATATATATATCATCCAAAAACGAGCTGCAATCAAAGGACTTAAAATAATATAGAGTTAATAAAGAGTTATATTCTGCACAAGACCTATTCACTGAACTCTTGTTGGAAGAGAGGATATACTGCCCCTTTAATTGAACTGAAATGTACTTGGAATACAAAACATGAGTACTGTTACTTATAATCATCAGAAATAAAATAAGAACAGATGGATCAAGGTGCAGGGGATTGGAACGGCTAAGTGGATGCAATGTGCAGTGGGACTGACAGCCCATTGGAACCACCCACACACCACATGGAGAGATACATCATTAGAAAAAAAAGAACACTGGGAAAAAGCAGAATTTGTGTCTCGCATCAGTATATTTGGTTGGCTTCTTGGGAGCTCAACGATAGACCCCGCAGAGGAAAATTGCATGTAAACGGGAGAGCGTGAATAATTGTGTGGGACTGTGTTATACTATAAAGCAACGTGCACGTGAGCAGCTTCCCGGAGTGTTGACTTGGAGCTCTGACTCATTTGTTATTCATGATTTATTTTCCTATTTTTCTTTTGTTTAAAGGCATTTAACTAATCTGCATCCCAGTGTGCCCACGGCCGGAATATTTTAAGGCCTAATGCAAAGATACATTTTGCACAGACTCTATTGCTCTGAATCATATGCTCCCAAACGTGCCAAAATGATTCCTTCTTTATTTCTAAGGGGGCACATGATTGTACTGGCAGGAATAAAGCACTTTCAATGCGTTTCCAAACAAAGGAATCTTTCGGGCAGTTTGGTGCCTGCTGGAAAGGTGATTTTCTCATGGGTTACAAAAAATACAAGGGTCATTTACCAAGTGCAGAGTATGATGCAAAGTGCAAAAAACAGCTGCAGGTATGGATTTGGCATTGCTGTAGTATGTGGGGCAGGCAATGGAAGGAATGTAGTCTTCTCACCCTGTTCCAGGCCCTACCTGTCATTCAGACATGCACGTTTGGGAGTGCAATTGGGCGTAAACTGCAATGGAGCCCTGTCCTTACACAACCATAGTACATTATTTTTAAGCCTTAAAGGAGAATTAAACCCTAAAAATGAATGTGGCTAGCCCTATTATATATAATCAACTTACTGAACTAGCCTAAAGGTCGAGCATCTCTACAATAGTAATTCTCCATGGATTCAGAGTTGTCATAGGAGACTCCCATCTCGGATTTTGTTAGGAGAGTCAGTGACACTGCACATGCTCAGTGTGCTTTCAGCAGCTGAGAAGCTAAGCGTAGGGATCAGCGCAAATCATTATGAAGAATATTAAGTTTGCCTGTTATATAAGCTGATGCTATAAGGCTGATTGATTCTGATAGTTAGTTGCATTGGTTTCCGAGCTGCCGTGTCCTAATAATCTAAATTATTTAACAAAAAGCCTTATATTGTGACATTAATATTATAAATATTTGGTATATTGTGCATCAGCCCCTAAGCTCAGTAAGTGAATCAGCAGAAAAGAAGATGGGGAGCTACTGGGGCATCTTTACAGCTAAAGGGCTGTGGTTGCCGTGGGCTGGTACAGAAGCCCAAAACATAATGTACAACATTTCTAGCTACTTGTTTAGCTAAGCTCTAGTTCTCCTTTCAGCCCCCTCTGTCTGATTATACAATTAATGAGTAGAAGGTTATGAGAAGCAAGTTATCAGTTAGCACTGAAGGTGGTTTACTGTACTAATGCCCATGCTTGGGGATGGACAATTTTTAGAGGCCAATGGCCCTAATGTTTGTATCTGCAGGAGGTGAAGGGGGCAGGGCATAACATGAAGTCCCTAGGGCCCTCCTGCAGTAAATATTTGTAACCCACTTTAAACCTTTTCTTGCTTGATTCATATTACTATTTTTGTTTGGTCTGATTGAATTACCTGGCAGCATTCAACCACTGATATCCTTGACCTTGTCGATGGGGAAAAAATACACTGACAGACAATGCTAACGGGAACCTGTCAACTTGAATTCCCTTCTGGATCATGTCCCTGTCTCTTCAATGTATCATACAAGGATATTGTGCTGTAATACTGTATGAACGGCTGCTCTTTCTGTATGTCATTACTAAGCGTTTAGGGCTGTTTATCTAGAGAATAATAGGTTTATAGCTGAGTTTTTTGCCCTTTGCTGCCTGGCCACATTTTTAAAGGGACACGATTGTACTGGATATACAGTAGTCATTGGAAAGGACAGGGCTATATATCAAGCAGTACGGTGAAGGTTTCTCCTGACACTTTCATGCTCTTTCCCTAAAGACAACGTTCCTCAGCCATAAGGGAATATGACTTGTCTAGACAAACACACTGATACATCACTATCAGGAACATCTACTGTACCTTGAGGCTAAGACATGATAAAGAAATACAGTGTCTGTCGAGCTACAGTCAACTTGGTTTCAAGGTTCTCTACATATCCAATGCTTTCTATTTAATTTAGAAACCCGCTTAATCACTCTCAAGGTTTTCAGGGGGTTGTTCAGCTTTAAATTCACTTTTAGTATGATGTAGAGAGTGTAATTCGGAGGTGATTTGCAGCATAATTTATTATTTGTGGTTTTTGAGGTATTTAGCTTTTTATTCAGTAGCTCTTTAGTTTCAAACTCAGCAATCTGGTTGCTAGGCGCCAATTCCCCTAGCAACCACGCATCGATTTGAATAAGAGACTGGAATATGAATAGGAGAGGATCTGAATAGAAAGATGAGTCATAAAAAGTAGCAATAACTATACATTCGTAGCCTTGCAGAGCATTTGTTTTTTAAGATGGGGTCAGTGACCCTCATTTAAAAGCTTGAAAGAGTCAGAAAAAGAAGGCAAATAATTAAAAAAAAACTATAAAAAAAAGAAAAAATGAAGGTTAATTGACAAGTTGCTTACAATTAGGTATTCTATAACATACTAAGGGGCAGATTTATCAAGGGTCGATGTAAATAAATTCGAAATTCGAAGTAATTTTTTGGATACTTCGATCATCGAATAGGATACTACGACTTCGAATTTACTTCAAATTCGATAGTTTGAATATTCGACCATTCGATAATCGAAGTACTGTCTCTTTAAAAAAACCTTGACTTCAATACTTCGCCAAATTAAACCTGCCGAAGTGCTATGTTAGCCTATGGGGACCTTCTAGAGCAGTTCTCTAAGTTTTTCAAAGTCGAAGAAAAATCGTTCGCTGAAATCCTTCGAATCGTTCGATTCGAACGATTTTACTTCGACCGCAGAACGGTCAAATTCGGTAAAAAAAAACTTCGATATTCGAAGTTGAAGAATTCCAATTCGATGGTCGAATTTCAAAGTATTTTTACCTTCAAAAATCGACCGTTGATAAATCTGCCCCTAAAAGTTAATTTAAAGTTCTGTTATTGTTACTTTGATGAATCTTTCCTCTACCCCTTCCCCCCCCCACATTCTTTCATTTCCTTCCCTTTGTTCTCTTTCTTATTAGTTATACACCAAGGTGTATGATGTCATATATGATAAAAATCTCAGTTTAAAAAAAAAAAAAAAGTTAACTTAAAGTTGAACTACCTCTTTGATATATTTATAGAAACTGTAGAGAGGATTCCTAGAATGCAGAATAGTCGTACTGGGAGTCATTGTCTTTGCTTTGTAATTAAGTGAGGGACCCAGAAATAGGGAAAGCCAATTGGTCTTGTTTTGGTTTTACTAAATTCTAAATCACTTTATAATCACTAATTAATGTATATATACGTTGCTTAGAATGACATTTTCTCTCATTATTCAACAATATAAAAAAAACTGGGTGGACATCCCGTTGAAGCAGCTGTTATTCTGGCTCCGTATATGTAATTACTGCATCCAGATGAGGTGCCGCTGAGCAATGCAGCAGAGAGGAGACTGCAGTGAGTCTACGCCGCTAATAAATCCTGTTAATATCATGTACAGCTGTGAAACAGAAGGGAACAAAGATGACTGATGGGATGTACCTGACAATTATCTGATGGATGCAAGGATGCCAAGATGGTCATTAAAAGGCGACAAAATGAAATCCCTCAATATAATGAAGACGCCATTCCCTATTTAGCAGCTCAGCGTTCTCATTCTTTCCTCACTTGGCTACGGTGCACGATGCACTGCTCAAGCCCGACTGCTGCATTGCAGACTTTTTTTTTTTGTTTGAGGATTAAAGTCACACTGAGTGAATAAACAAAAGAGCGGCCATAATACTAAATAGGGATGCATCAAATACAGGATTCGGCCTTTTCCAGCAAGATTCTGCTGAATCCTTGTGCCTGGCCGAACCAAATCTAGAATTTGACTCAGTATTTGGCAAAGATTCAGCCTTTAAGAGCAGGATTCAGATTTGTCTGGCCTGGCCGAACAGAATCCTTTTTGACACGAGCGACAGTTTTAATACGTGCAAATTTTTTGACTCGCGTAAAGAAAATTGTCGCAAATGTGGAAATTCAGCACGAATCCACGCCTGGCGAATACATTCGCCCATCACTCGTCTCCAATGTGCCAGAGATCCCTGCACCTTACACCCTGCTCTTGCTATTTTTAAAGGGGTGGCTCAACTTTAGGGGGCCGATTCACGAAATTCGGGTGAAGGGTTCGAATAAAATAAAATTCGAATTTCGAAGTATTTTTTGGGTACTTCGACCATCGAATTGGTTAAATTCGATCGAATTCGATCGAATTCGAACGATTCGAAGTAAAAATCGTTCGACTATTCGACCATTCGATAGTCGAAGTACTGTCCCTTTAAGAAAAACTTCGACCCCCTACTTCGGCAGCTAAAAGCTACCGAAGTCAATGTTAGCCTATGGGGAAAGTCCCCATAGGCTTGCCTGTGATTTTTTGATCGAAGGATTTTCCATCGATCGTTGAATTAAAATCCTTCGAATCGTTCGATGCGAAGGATTTAATCGTTCGAAAAATCGAACTAAAAATCCTTCGATCGCAGGATTTGCACAAAATCGTCGACTTCGATATTCGAAGTCAAACGATTTTAGTTCCCAGTCGAATATCGAGGGTTAATTAACCCTCGATATTCGACCCTTCGTGAATCGGCCCCTAAGTTAACTTTTCATGTCATTTAATGGCTAATTCTAAGCACCCTTTCAATTGGTCTTCATTATTTAGTTTTGGGATTTTTTTTAACTATTTGCATTCTTCTCTTGACTCTTACTATATTTCAAATGGGAAATCTAAAAGCAAATGTTCTGTAAAGCTATAAATTAACTGATATTGCTACTTTGCCATTCTATTCAGGCCTCTCCTATTCATATTCCAGTCTCTTATTTAAATGAATGCATGGTTCCTAGGATAATTTGGACCCTAGCAACCAGATTGTTGAATTTGCAAACTGGACATCTGACTAAAACCTCACAAATAATTAAAAATGAAAACCAGTTGCAAAGTATCTCAAGATATCATCTCTCCATCATAATAAAAGTTCATTTAAACAAACCCTATTATCAAATAACAATTTTTTTTAAATAATTCCCTTTTTCTCTCTAATAATAAAACAGTAGTTTGTACTTCATTCCAACTAAGACATAATTAATCCTTATTGGAAGAAAAACAATCCAATTGGGTTTATTTATTATCTACATTATTTTTCAGTACACTTGGGGCAGATTTATCAAAAGTCGAAGTGAATTCGAGGGAATTTTCGAAGTAAAAAATTTTTTTTGGATACTTCGACCATAGAATAGGATACTATCACTTAGAATTTGATTTGAAGTAAAATCGTTTGAATATTCGACCATTTGATAATCGAAGTACTGTCTCTTTAAAAAAACTTTGACTTCAATATTTCGCCAAATTTAAACTGCTAAAGTGCTATGTTAGCCTATGGGGACCTTCTAGACCATTTTTCTAAGTCTTTACACATCGACGTAAAATTGTTCAGTCGTACGCTAAAATAGTTTGAATCGTTCGATTCGAACAATGTAATCGATCAAACGATTTTACTTTGATTGTTCGACGGCCAAATTCGGTGAAAAATACTTCAACTTCGATATTCGAGGTCGAAGTATTTTAATTCGTGGGTCGAATTTCGAAGTATTAATCACTTCGAAATTTGACCCTTGATAAATCTGCCACTTAAGGTATGAAGATCCAAATTACAGAAAGATCCTTTATCTGGAAAATCCCAAGTCCCGTACCTGTATTGTGTTTCAGAATCTCATAATAATCAATAATTCTAAAGAGTTAAAGGAAAATCCTTTATTTCTAAGTACACCTATTACAGGTATGGGGCCTGTTATCCATTATGCTTCGGACCTGGGGTTTTCCAAATAAGAGATCCTTCCATACTTTAATAAGTCCACAAAGAAATTGTTCAAACATTAAATAATGTCAATAAGATTGCTCTGCTTCCAATAAGGATTAATTTATCATAGTTGGGAGTACAAACTACTGTTTTATTATTACAGAGAAAAAGAAAATCAGTTTGAAATGATTTGATTAAAATGGAGTGTATGGGAGACGGCATTCCCGTAATTCAGAGCTTTCTGGTTGATGGGTTTCCAGATAATGGATGCCATATCTGTATTTGGAATGCTTGGTACCAATGATTTTGCAGATAACACTGGCAAATAAGATTTTCAACCGCGTCTGATCGATGAACCAACAAATATCCATTACAGAGAGATATCACTTGCTGGACAGCACTCACATACCGAAAACGTATTACCATATATACTCGAGTATAAGCCGAGTTTTTCTGCTGAAAAACTCTACCTCGGCTTATACTTGGGTCAATCGCAAAAACGGTCGCCGGCGCCTAAGAATATTCGCCGGCGCCTTAGAATAGTAGCCGGCGCCTCAGAATATTCGCCGGCGCCTAAGAATATTCGCCGGCGCCTTAGAATAGTAGCCGGCGCCTAAGAATATTCGCCAGTGCCTTTGAATAGTAGCAGGCGCCTAAGAATAGTCATCCAAAAACAAGATTGAAACTTACCAGAAGCTGCTGCATTTCTCACCCTCGGCTTATACTCAAGTCAATAAGCTTTCCCAGTTTTTGGAGGTAAAATTAGGTACCTCGGCTTATACTCGGGACGGCTTATACACGAGTATATACGGTAAGTACAATTTTATCCGTAGGCGCATGGGCAGTTTTATAGCCACAGGTTTTCATAGCTTTTTTATTCACACTGAACTGTAAATACACTTGCGCTCGTCTGATATGATCTTACATTTCTATAGTCGTACTGACCTAAGTTGTACAGGTATGGGACCTGATATCCAAAATGTTCAGGACCTTGGGTTTTTTCAGGATCAGTGATCTTTCCGTAATTTGGATAAATTTAACTTAAAATGATACTGACATTAAAAAATTTATTTTAAAAATATTAATCTACATTAAGGGGCAGATTTACATAGGGTCGAATATCGAGGGTTAATTAACCATCGATATTCGACTGCCGAATGTAAATCCTTCGACTTCGAATATCGAAGTCGAAGGATTTACCGCAAATAGTTCGATCGAACGATTAAATCCTTCGAAATTCATTAGATTCAAAGGATTTTAATCCATCGATCAAACAATTATTCTTCGACCAAAAAATTTACAGAAAGCCTATGGGGACCTTCCCCATAGGCTAACATGGCACCTCGGAAGGTTTTAGGTGGCGAAGTAGGGGGTCGAAGTTTTTTTTAAAGAGACAGTACTTCGACTATCGAATGGTTGAATAGTTGAACGATTTTTAGTTTAAAACTTTCGATTCTAAGTCGTAGTCGAAGGCCGAAGTAGCCAATTCGATGGTCGAAGTAGCCAAAAAAGTCATTCGAAATTCGAAGTTTTTTTTATTCTATTCCTTCACTTGAGCTAAGTAAATGGGCCCCTAAAAGACCCCTATAGATCATGTTGATTGTTTTTCACTGAGAGGTTTGCTTTTGTAATTAATTGTTACTTGAAGTTCCTAAACCTGACTGTTTTGCCAACCTGACTGTCCCTTCTCAACCTGTCTACCTCCCAACTGTCCTGTTTTTAGAGGGACAGTCCCTCTTTTGAAAGCTCAACCCGCAGTCCCTCATTTGTACTGGAAAGTCCAGTTTTTCTCTGCACTGAACAGTCAGAAAAAGAAACAAAGTTTCTTAATTGGCTTTAGGCAGAGAACCCAGAACAGCAACAGCTGTGGATAAGATACTTTTGTAACACGTTCGAGATAAGCAAATAAGTAATTGTAACAATATAAGATAACAGATCTCTTGGGAAAAGTTAGACTTACAGCTTAAAGGGCAATTCACATTCATCAGCAAAACTGTAATAACTGAAAGAAAACACAGAAATATGTTCAAACTTTCATAACCTGTCATTTTTTTTAAATGAACATGGTAATTAGGGGATGTGGCCACAAAAATGGGCATAGTCACAAAAATTTTCGCTGCACTATGTGGAACAACCTTTTCTCCCTCACTTCATCTCCAAAATGTTGGGAGGTATAAATTTAGAGAAACTAATGCTAAGCGACATAGTGCTGCACAAATATGGCAGCCCCCACATAGCGGAACATGGGGGTAAGAAAGGTAATCTAAAAGCATCAGGCAAATACTTATATGGCAAAATTCTAAACAGCATTCAAAGACAATGTTATGATAGATATGAAAAAAGGTTATTTTTTGGTGTCAGTATCTCTTTAAGTCTACTAAAAATCATTTTAATAATTAAACCCAACAGGATTGTTTTGCTTCCAATAAAGATTAATTATATCTTAATTGGGATCAATTACAAGCTACTGTTTTATTATTACAGAGAAAAAGGAAATCATTTTTAAAAATGTTGATCATTTGATTATAATGGAGTCTATGGGAGACAAGGGAGGAAGGGTTTCCGGAAAACTGATCCTATACTGTACTTCGTTCATTATGTTTCCGTCTCTTACCTTTATATGGCTTTGTTCCATATAAAGGACATTCCTCTGCTTTAATGGAGTTTTTTATTTCAATCGGCTAATTGACCTAAAGTGCTCTGAAGTCTACACGCCCATTCCAGTATATAAATACTGCTAGAATCTAGAAAAAAACAATAGGGCTACTGTATTTTTTTTAAAAGGAAGAATCCACATAAAATGCAGGAATGAGTTGCTTATGTAAGTGTAGAAGGTCAATATAAATCTTAGGGAATTGTGTAAGTCATTTTGTCCTTATTTTCTACAGTTTTCTGGTTTGATCTTGCATAATCTTGCAAATCTAGAAGCTTTGCCTGAAAAAGCACATTTTAGAAGTTCAACTATGCTTCTACCAAAAATAAAAACAGTTTTAACCAATAATAGCGATGGGCGAATTCGGGGCGTTTTGCCGGAAAATTAGCAAATTTCCTGTGAAATTCGCGAAACGTCGAAAAATTTGTGAAACGGACGCCAGCGAATTTTCATAGCGGGAATTAGCCGCAAATTCGCTCCTGCCAGTAATCAATAACAATATTACAGGTATGGGACCCGTTATCCAGAAACCCATTATTCAGAAAGTTCTGAACGGAAAGCCCGTCTCCCATAGACTCTATTTCAATCCAAATCTTTAAAAATGACTTTTCTCTGTAATAATAAAACAGTACCTTGTACTTGATCCCACCTAAGATATGATTAATCCAGGGGCGTAACTACAGAGGAAGCTGTAGGGGGGACCAGCAGGGATAGGGGGCCCCATGAGGTCCTAATTAATGAGCAATTTCAAAATTTATTGGTAAAACAGGACAAACTTTGGATACGATTGGGGTCCTAAAATGAATTTTCTGTGGGGCTCAATATCATCTAGTTACACCACTGATTGAATCCTTATTGGAAGCAAAACCAGCCTATTGAGGTGCAAATTACCCTAGCAACCATGCATTGAATGAGAGACTGGAATATGAAAGGAGAGGCCTCAATGAGTAATAAAAAGTAGCAATAACAATACATTTGAAGCCTTACAGAGCATATGTTTTTTAGATGGGGTCAGTGACCCCCAATTCAAGCTGGAAAGAGTTATAAGTAGATGACAAATAATGAAAAAACTATAAAAATAAATAAATAATGAAAACCAGTTGAAAAGCTGCTTAGAATTAACCATTCTAGAACATACTTAAAGCTAATTTAAATGGGAACCTCCCCTTTAAACTTCTATCCTCATGTCCATTTTGCAGTGACAGAACTAGGAGTTTAAAATATATTAGGGTGCCAACCCTATACCAAATTTATGTTGTACATATTTGTACAGGTATGGGATCCATTATCCAGAAAGCTCCAAATTACTGGAAGGCCATCTCCCATAGACTCCATTATAATCAAATAACTCAAACTTTTAAAAATTGCTTATTTTTTCTCTGCAATAATAAAACAGTAGCTTGTACTTGATTCCAGCTACGATATAATCAATCCTTATTGGAAGCAGAACCAGTATATTGGATTTATATGGGGGCACATTTACTATGGGTCGAATATCAAGGGTTAATTAACCTCGATATTCGACCATCAAAGTTAAATCCTTCAACTTCGAATATCGAAGTCGAAGGATTTACCGCAATTCATTTCGATGGAACGGTCGAAGAAAAAATCGTTCAATCGTACGATGAGAAGGATTTGAATCCATCGATCTAATGATTTTTCTTCAATCAGAAATTGCTTGGAAAGCCTATGGGGACCTTCCCCGTAGGCTAACATTGGTGCTCGGTAGGTTTTAGGTGGCAAAGTAGGTGGTCGAAGTATTTTTAAAGAGACAGTACTTAGACTATCGAATGGTCGAATAGTCAAACGATTTTTATTTTGAATCGTTCGATTTGAAGTCGTAGTCGAAGGTAAAAGTAGCCAATTCGATGGTCGAAGTAGCCAAAATAATACTTTGAAATTCGAAGTATTTTTCATTCTAATCCTTCACTCGAGTTAAGTAAATGTGCCCCTTAATGTTTACATGGTTTTCTAGTAGAAATTAGGTATGAAGATGCAAATTACAGAAAGATCCGTTATCCAGAGAACACCAGGTCCCGATCATTCTGGATAACAAGTCCCATTCCGAAGAGCCTAAATATAAGTTTAGTTCTTAGAAACATACAGACATAACCAAGAGTTGTCCAATAATGATATATCGGGCTAGGCAAGATAATTGTGCGGTAATGATCTAAATTTCATTCCAAAGTATAATTAGGAGAAGATGGTGCAATGGAGGATATTATTGTCTGCATCTAGTGATGAAATAACTCAGCTTTAATACAGGCCATCCATAAAGAACAAATACATCCCCCAGAATTGCTCATGTCGGATAGAATTTAGCAACAGTTGGTGGGGCACATAGTTAATGATGCCTTCCTAACCATAAAAAGGACATATTTCATATAATAAAGGGAAGGCTTGCATTACAATGTGATTGGGTTTCTGCCAGCAACATGAAGGGCAATCTCTTGGGAATCATTGAAATGATTTTGATCTGAATACATTTTGGGAGGCGAGGTTCTGGAAGGATGATAGTGTGATAAAATGGAATGATGTGTCCTGAGCAAAGAGCAGCCTGTGTTCTGTCAGACACATCTGATTGAGGAAAGAAACTACTGTACTGGAAGGCAGCCAAGATGTTGAGTGGGAGAGGGATAAATACACAAATATCAGGGTGCTGACATGTTGTAAGGGTACACTTCACAATCAGCACCATGCAGGCCCATGTTGGAAACACATCAGAAAGACTTCCCGTCCCCATGATTAGGATCCCGCTCCATGACTAGTGTCCACCTCCTGACACAGGACTAAGGGCAGGTCATTAAGCTTGTGATATGTTCCAGGAACACTGAACATTTTAAATAACATTATAAACTCCTTACAGACACTCTATTCCACATCATACACACACTGGCATTTTTGGTGTTACTATTTGTGTATTTTTAAGACGCACTAATCCACATGATAATTTCTTTGTAAGTCCCCGCACTTGCTTTGTGTTTGTTAAGATGGAGGATTTTAGTATAATCAGTGTCAGATCATTTTATGTTTCTCTATATTTGATGTGCTGGATAGATTAACAAAAAAAAAGTGTCACATTGATGTGTTATATTTTGCAATATTTTTCAAAATGTGACTAAACAGCCTTTAGCAGAAAAATACAAATCTTGTTGCCATCCATCTAATTTGTCTTTATTAAGATGGTTAGAGAGGGAGCTGACAGGGACATCAGCAACCAGGAAAAGAAAAGTACAGCTATAGGATCCGTTATCTGGAAATCCATTATTTCTTTTTTTCATTCATTTCATTATTATTTTCATTTTCTCTGTAATAATAAAACAGTAGTTTGTACTTGATCCCAACTAAGATATAATTAATCCTTATTGGAAACAAAACCAGCTTATTGGGTTTATTTAATGTTTACATGATTTTCTAACAGACTTAAGGTATAGAGATCCAAATTATGGAAAGGTCCTCGAGCAGGTCCCATACCTGTACTGCATTTGTTGGGATTCAAATCCCTCTTTGCTTATTCATCATTTTACCAGATCTTTTCCTGCCTCAACCCAGTTTCTCATTCCCATACTGTGTCCCCTGCATTTCCATCATCCCCATATGCTTTGATTACCATACGCAATCTCCATTTCTCCCTTACACATCTGTTATCCGGAAACCTGTTATCCAGAGTTCCAAATTAGATTGCATTTTAATCAAATAGTTAACATTTTTAAAAATGATTTCCCTTTTCTCTGTAATAATAGCATTTACTAAGATAAAGTATAATTAATCCTTACTGAAGGCAAAACACTCCTATTTGCTTAGGGTTTATTTCAGGGGTCCCCAACCTTTTTTTACCTGTGAGCCACATTCAAATGCAAAAAGAGTTGGGGAGCAACACAAGTATGAAATCCCTGTGAATGTCAAATAAAGGATATAATTGGTTATTTAGTAGCCCTATGTGGACTGGCAGCCTACATAAGACTCTGTTTGGCCATAAATCAGTTTTTTATACAACCAAACCTTGCCTTCAAGCCTGAAATTAAAAAATAAGTCCCTGCCTTGCAGGACCGGATTTACATAGTGGGCACCCCTAGGCCCCCTACCCTTCGTCGCTCCTGTCCCCTCCAGGGGGACAGGAGCAATGGGGATTGGCGCATGGGAAATTTAAAAAATGATTGTATCTCCAGCGCATCCCCAGTGTTTTTGAACCAATGTGGGTGTGGTTGGGCAGCATGCTGCCCCCCTAAAATCCTGCCACCCTAGGCCCAGGCCTAGGTGGCCTTTCCACAAATCCGGGCCTGCTGCCTTGAGACCACTGGGAGTAACATCCAAGGGGTTGGTTTGCAACATGTTGCTCAGAGGCCACTGGTTGGGGACCACTAGTTTATTTAATATATATTATAATTATTTAATTCATTTGAATTTCTTTTTAGTAGACAAAGTATGGAGATCCATACTTGGGAAAACCCAGGTCCCGAGCATTCTGGATAACAGCTTGTTTCTCATTTAAAAATGATTTCTGTTTTCTCTGTAATTATAAAACAGTAGCTTGTACTTGATCCCAATTAATATATAATTAATCCTTATTGGAAGCAAAACAATCCTATGAGGATTATTTAATGTTTAAATGATTTATTATCCAAGTTACAGAAAGATACTTTATCCGGAAAAACCTCAGGTCCCAAGCATTCTGGATAACAGGCCCCATACTTGTACTTAAAGGGCATGTAAAGTCTAAAATAGAATAAGGCTAGAAATGCTGTATTTTGTATACTAAATATAAACATGAACTTACTGCACCACAAGCCTAATCAAACAAATAATTTATGCTTTCAAAGTTGGCTACAGGGGGTCACCATCTTGTAACTTTAAACATCTTTGCACGACTAAGACTGTGCACATGCTCAACGTGGTCTGGGCTGCTTAGGGATCGTCATAAACAAAGCTGCTTGAGTTCTGCATGGCTGGGAAGTAAGGCGGGGGCTCCCCCTGCTGT
Organism: Xenopus petersii; assembly: GCA_038501925.1. NCBI lineage: Eukaryota > Metazoa > Chordata > Amphibia > Anura > Pipidae > Xenopus > Xenopus petersii. The sequence goes on from CM076674.1 coordinate 32,512,763, forward strand.
TCATAAGTATGATTGTTTCCCTGCTCAGCAGTTAGGGACCATCTGACAATTCCTATCCACAGCAATAAATGAAGGTAGAATTTCACTGCATAAGTCAGGTTTCTTATAAAAACGGTACACATTTTTTAATTAAAGTATATTGGAGATAGGTTTCTTTTTTTATTAAAGAAAGTAAAAATGGGATATTATTTTTTTGTCTTTACATGCCTTTTAAGAATGACAGTAAGATAGTAAATAAGTTTTCACCCATAATCTCACCCTGACCTTCAAGCTGAGGTTCTGGAATATCCCAAAGACCAAACAGACATTAGGGCCTCCCAGCTACTGCCCTATGTCCCACTTTAGGGGCCAGTTATAAAGATTGGGAATCAACAAATACAACTAGAGTACAGTCTGCTGTAGGCCGGACATCTCCCAAGCAACACTGCAATGTTTGATTGGAAAGAACACTGATGGTACAAACGAAGGAGCATTAAAACTGCACAGTAGGAATAATTACACATTGCAGAGCGTTTCACACCAGCCAAGGCAACATCTTGGCAAATGTTCACATCCGCACCAGAACAATTCATTCCCTCGACTAATTGCAAAATATGTCACAGCTGAAATCTCTGATAAAAGTAAGACTCAAACTTTTATTTCAGCATTTTCCCTTCACTGTATGTGCCCGTCAGTATCTGTAAGTTACATTTCTTTCTGGTTTTGACAGCAAACATATTTTCCCATGACAGTTCATTTAAGTTAACTTTTAGTATTTTATAGAATGACCAATTCTAAACAACTTTTCAACTGGTTTTATTATTTGTCACTGAACCATCTAAACAAATGCTCTGTAAGGCTACACATTTATTGTTATTGTTACTTTTTATTGCTCATCTTTCTATTCAGGCCTCTCCTATTCATATTCCAGTCATTTAATTTAAATCGCTGCATGGTTGCTAGGGTAATTTGTACCCCAGCAACCAGATTGGTGGACTGCAAACTGGAGAGCTGTTGGATCAAAAAAATTAAATAACCCAGAAAACAAAATTAATAAAAAATGAAAACCAATTGCAAATTGTCTCAGAGTATAACTCTCTACATCATAGTAAGTGGGTTATTTATCAAAGTCAGCACAAGTTTTTTGGGCTTATTTATTAATACGCTTTCCCGAAAATTTTGATTAGATTTTCACGATTTTTTCGGATTTTTCATCCAATATTCGTGATTTTTTTTTTTTGTATTTTTCACCCGAAAACTCCGAATTTTGCCCGAAAACTTTGCGGTATTGCCAAACACAAAAAAATAATTGTGACTTTTCCCATTGACTTATATGCAACCTCGACAGGTCTGAGATGTCGGATTTTTTGATTCAGACTTTTCCCATACTCGGGGTTTAATAAATTTCCGAAAAATGTGTGATTTTGTTAAAAGTCCGATTTTATAAAAAAAAAAAAAATCACGCATTTAGTAAATAACCCCCTAAAAGTTAATTTAAAGGTGAACAGCCCCTTTTAGAGTCTACATAATCCACAGAAAAAGTGCATAATCAATGTGAAATAAAGGGTTAAATGCAGGTCCGGACTGAGAATTAAAATAGGCCCTGGCATTTCAGTTACACAGAGGCCCAATCAGCCCACATAGAGGCCCAAACATCCCCCACCAGCCCACTAAATACTGACTTTCTATGGGACCTTATAGCAGCCCCTCTGGCATTTGCCAGAACCCACAGATTGCCAGTCCGGACCTGGTTAAATGTGAACCAAGAGTTTGTATCGGTGTATTAGGAATATTTTGAGTTATTGGCATAATATACTTTGGGGCACATTTACTTAGTTCGAGTGAAGGAATAGAATAAAAAAAACGTAGAATTTCGAATGTTTTTTTTGGCTACTTCGACCATCGAATTGGCTACTTCGACCTTCGACTACAACTTCGAATCGAGCGATTCAAACTAATTCAACTATTCGACCATTCGATAGTCGAAGTACTGTCTCTTTAAAAAAAAATTCGACCCCCTAGTTCGCCACCTAAAAGCTACCGAAGTCAATGTTAGCCTATGGGGAAGGTCCCCATAGGCTTTGCTATCTTTTTTTGGTCGAAGAAAAATCGTTCCATCGATGGATTAAAATACTTAGAATAAAACGATTCGAAGGATTTAATCGTTCAATCGAACGATTTTTCCTTCGATTGAACGAATTGCGGTAAATCCTTCGACTTCGATATTTGAAGTCGAAAGATTTCCATTCGGCAGTCGAATATCGAGGGTTAATTAACCCTCGATATTCGACCATAAGTAAATTTGCCCCTTTGTGTCGACTCACGTCCATCTCCTGCATCAATGTTATCCTAATGGTGTAATGTGAGATTTAATGGATAGTCTGATATGGAAGGAAAAGATGCTGACGGAACAGTTCTTCAAAATGAAATTTTTAAAAATGGCTTTTCTACCAAGGGCTGTTTGGAGTTTTCATACAAGAAGGCAACTGGAGATAAGCAATATAATTAGTAGGGAGCAGCTTTCATCTAATCATGGCTCAGCCACAAAGGCAGAAGTAAAACAAATTCCCTGTTTATTATTATATCACAGCTGTTTTTCTTAGCTTGCTGGTAAATATATGTACTGAAGCAAATATGCTAACATATCACTGGGCAATACACTCAGGCATCTGATGAATGAATATGACTTGCAGATCTTTATGGACAACATTTTCTATGACCCCTTAGCAGACTTTGGTGGAATAGAGATGCTGATTGTAGTGTTTCATACCTGCACGCCGATACCTGAGTCGGCCCCTAAGCTCAGGTATCTGACAGCAGCCCAGAGTACAGTATGGGGCAGAATTATCAATGGTCGAAGTGAAAATTCGATTTTTTTTTTAGTGTACTTTGGTGAGGGAATAGTCCAAATTCGATTAGAATTTGAAAAAAATGAGAAAATTCAAATTTTGAAATTTATCATATAGGGGCAGATTTATCAAAGGTCGAGGTGACAAAAAGAAATTCGAATTTCGAGCTGTTTTTTATGTACTTCGACTAGGGAATAGTCCAAATTCGATTCGTAATTTGAAAAAAATTAAAAAATTCTAAATGTATCATGTAATGTCTCTTTAATGTCTTTAAAGTTCGACTTCGACCATTCGCCATCAGAAACCTGCCAATTTGTTGTTTTAGCCTATGGGGGACCTCCTAGAATTTGGAGTCAAATTTGGAGTCAACTTTGAAAAATCTAAGTTTTTTTTGGAAAAACTGACCTATTCGACCAAAAAAAAAACTTCAACTTCATTTCGGTTGGTCTTTTTGAATTCGAATTCCAAAGTTTTTTCAATTCTAAATTTGACCCCTGATAAATATGCCCCATACTGTCTCTTTAAAAATTCGACTTTGACCATAGGCCATCTAAAACCTGCTTAATTGCTGTTTTAGCCTATGGGGGACCTCATAGAACCTATTTGGAGTCAGTTAGTGGACTTTGAAAAATCTAAGTGTTTTTTGGGAATTCGATCGAAAATGGACCTATTCGCCCAAAAAAAAACCTTAATTTCGGTTGGTCTTTTTGAATTAGACTTTTGAAGTTTTTCAAATTTAGAAATTCGACCCTTGATAAATCTGCCCCTATGTGTTATCACTCGACAGGGAAGACAATGGGGATCTACTGGGGGACAGAGACACTGCTAAAGAGATATGGTGGATTTGGACCAGTACAGAGCCTCAAGACAGAAAGGGTCACATTGAGAGCATCATTCATTGTTGAGCTTTAGTTCTCCTTTAAGACTGAAAATATTGTGAAAGTTTTTGAATAAATTCTACTTTCGACTCTTTCCAGCTTTCAAATGGTGGGCACTGATCCCTTTTAAAAAGCAAATGCTCTGTTAGGCTACAAGTTCATTGTTATTGATACTTTTTATTACTTATCTTTCTAGTCAGTCCCTCTCCTATTTCATATTCCATTTTCGTATTCAAATCAATACATGGTTGCTAGAGTAATTACGGCCCTAGCAACCAGATTGCTGAAACTGCAAAACTGGAGAGCTGCTGAATAAAAAGCTAAAAAATGCAAAAAATACAAATAATAAAAAATAAAAACCAATTGCAAATTGTTTCAGAATATCACTCATACTAATAGTTAATTCAAAGGTGAGCAGCTCCTTTAACAGTTACATTTTCATGTGGCAACTAAAAAGAAATAATCTAAGATCTCGGCCTTATATATGGTCATGGAACTCTTATACTATCCCTGTATTTTACAACAGGGATACAGAATTCCCAATATACTGTAATGCTGGAATTGCTGTATATTGGTATTTATGCAAAGTCAAGCGTTGACAATTAGTAATGGGCGAATAAATTCGATAGACACAAATTTGTGGTGAATTCGGTGCTAGCGAATTAATTCACGAAACTGCGGTGACAATTAGCCCGCGAAAAATCTGCTGCGTCCAAAAAATTGAAGTGCGTCAAAATTATTTAGACACCCATTGACTTCAATGAGTTTCGAGAATTTTTCACCGTTTCACGAATTTCGCCCATCGCTACTGACAATCTATGGGAAAAAGGAGTTCATAGCAAGTAATTAGGTGTAATGCTTTCAACAGAAATGCTAATGTCGTTTGAACTACATCCTGTTTTTTGCCTGGGGTGGAAACCACAAAAATGAAGGTATTTCTGTTGAGTTATGAGCGTTAAATGAATTTTAATGACTTTCTCAAATGTTAAAGTAATTAAGATATGGGATGATTTTGCTGTGTAAGCTGGTGCCTCTGCAGCCTAAAGATCCTCCTTTGACTTGATGTTCCCTTTTTCATCATTAAAGAGTCCCGTGTAAAGCTGTTCAGCATTTTTGTACTTCTTGTCGCCTTAGTATTACTGTATAAATTATAATAAAATAAGCTTTGATTAAACAGAATATACAGAGAATCTCTGCTGCTCTACAAGTGATAACGCTCAGATGAAAAGAGTAGAAGGACAGCGTGAGACCTGCCATTGGCTCTTCCCCAAAAGGACTTTGATACTCAGCAGCAAAACTTGGTCCCAATGCTAATTAAAATGGAAACGGTGGATGTTAACATAAAGTCTGCTGTTAGAGGGCTGCCTAGTTTTTTAACACTCCTCCTGCTTTTTTTGTTTTGTTTCCTTTGATTATTATCCCCCAGAAGAGTATTATTTGTACAGCAGAGGTGCACACATATTCAGCTGTTTCTATGTACCTGTACTTCTGATTTGGGATGGTCTTTAGTTTAGGAGATGTTAATGCAGACATTATCTGGCTACCGACGTGCAACAGGATTATAAATGTCCTCATGCTATGACCTGTTGTAATATACCAGTGTTACTATACAAGGCTGATGTCAGATTGATGACTTTTTCTGCAGTGATAACAAACTCACCAAAAATCCATCCAACTGGGACAATTGCCCCCTATGAGGCAACAAACATGGATATGTTGCATAAGAGACTGGATGAGTAAAGCAAACTTGGGCTGCCATAGTGATATCACTTGAAGATATATATATATATATATATTTTTGTATATTCTATAAAGGAAAGTGGCTTTCCCTTTAATGCTTGCTCTCCCAACCCCCGCCCCTCTAAACACAGTCCTACAGATTACTTAAAAGCCCATAATGCTGAATGTTTCTTTGGAAGAGGTCATGCCAAATAAAGAGAGAAGCAGGTATGGTCTTTCTCATCCCAAAGAAAATACCCTTTTTTCACTTAGGTAGGACTGATGCATGGACACTGCCTTGGTGGGGCGCATCAGCTTATGCATACTTTGTACAGACCATGTAACCAAAAGTGTCTCTTTTTGCCAAATTCAGATAAGTTCTCTTTAATCCAATTGTTCCTTAAAGTTGTATAATGATAGTGCTGGGTTAATTTTTTAGTTCAGTATATATATATATATATATATACACATACATATTGCCTTGTCTGGTGCACAACGAAAAACATCTTGGTAATGCCTGGGTACTGGTCATTGACATGTCATACTGCCTTCAAAGAATAGACCACACTCACAGGACTTATTAGATAAGAAACAGTGATTTATTCAACGTTTCAGCCCTAAACTTGGGTCGCACTTTCTTAGGACGGGCCGAGTTCAGGGCTGAAATGTTGAATAAATCACTGTTTCTTATTTAATAAGTCTGTTGAGTGTGGCCTATTCTTTGATATATATATATATATATAGACAAATACATTATCAATATATTTAAGACATTGAGACATTTTGTGCATACTGCTACTAAAAATGTCTTACCCTTTAAACAAAACAGGGATTGTTTGTCCATATATTGCAATATATTTAAGCTGGCCAACTACATCAAAGTCATCCCATATCTGGCCAGTCCTACTCTCAATTTTTATCTGATTCATTAAGAATTCTATTGCTTCATTATACATTTTACAACGGGACTAGGTTTTACCTGCAACTTACTAGCTGCTTTATATATATAGGATATATACAGGATCTGATCAGGATCTGTGTTTATTAACCACTCTGCCATTGACCAATCAAGAATAAATACTCTACTTTAATGATTGTCAGAAGTGCTCTTCCTAAAACAACTGAAGCAGGTACATTTCCCTGCAACAGCAACAGATGCGAAACCTGCAAATACAAAGATCAAGTTGCAATTCCGAACACACAAAAAGTCTACACCTTTCTTGACCACTATTCGTGTGCTTCATCCAATGTGGTATACATGATTACATGTACTAGGTGCTCTACAGGAGGCATATACATTGGTGACACAGGACAAAAATTGCGCACAAGGATGAACCATCACAGACATAAAATCAACACCAAATGATGTGATACACCAGTTAGGCAACACTTCTGCAGTCAAAATCACAGTCTTCAGGACATGAAGGTCTTAATTCTAAAAGGGAACTTTAAAACTGAACCGGAAAGGAAGATTTATGATTTCAAATGTATGGAGTTATCTAACAAATTAAGACAGGGCCTTAATTTAGGGTCAGGTTTCACTGTAGGGGCGCATTTACTTAGGGTCTAATATCGAGGGTTAATTAACACTCGATATACGACCGTCAAAGTAAAATCCTTCGACTTCGAATATCGAAGTGGAAGGATTTACTGCATTTCCTGCGATCGAACGAACGTTTCGAAGGATTTTAATCCATCAATCTAACGATTTTCCTTAGATCCCAAATTGGCTAGAAAGCCTATGGGGACCTTCTCCATAGGCTAACATTGATGCTCGGTAGGCTTTAGGTGGCGAAGTAGGTGGTCGAAGTTTTTTTTAAAGAGACAGTACTTCGACTATCAAATGGTCGAATAGTCGAACGATTTTTAGTTCGAATCATTCGATTCGAAGTCGAAGTAGCCAATTCGATGGTCGAAGTAGCCAAAAAAATACTTTGAAATTTTATAGTATTTTTTATTCTCATCCTTCACTCGAGCTAAGTAAATGTGCCCCTATGTGACCTGACTGAATCCAGACTCCTCGACTATTTACAACCCACCCTAATTCATTGAATTATCTCTACAATTGATCTCTATCTATCTGTAACTTCCTGATTTATTGGCCATGAATAGTGATGGGCGAATTTATTCGTCGGGCGCAAATTTGTGGTGAATTTCCACGTTTCGTCGCCGGCGAAGAAATTGCCGCAAAAAATTGCCGGCTAAAATTTGCCGGCATCCAAATATTTTTGCCACCAGCAACAATTCTAGGCTTCAAAATTGTCGCCGGTGTCAAAAATATTTGGAAGCCGGCGTCAAAATTTGCGTTTTGAAAATTTATGCGCGATTTCACAGGAAATTCGCCCATCACTACCCATGAATACCTTTCACTGATCTAACAGTATATTTGCTGTGCCTTTCTAGCTTTCATTTGTATTTTGCCTGACAAAGGGGCCTTGGTGCTCCAAAAGCTTGCAATCTATTTTTATGGTTCATATAGGTATCACTTCTACGATACTTTTTGTATTTGTTTGTTTTTTTATTTGTTACTTTAGAGTAAACAGATGTGCCAAACTATATTTAAAGTGATCTGGGGCACCTTTACTCTCTCACCCTTGAACCAATATTCTCCCTGCTCCACTAATTTTGGATGTCAGGTGACTTCAGGTGATGATTCTATGTATTTTATATTATTCAGGCTTTGGGGGAAATGATCTGACAACAGGTGATGGGTTTTTTTCACTTGGAGAGACCGGGGAAGAGGGGCTGAAATCTGGGAGAATCCTGGCAAATATGGGGGAGCTTATAGATCAAAATACCCAATTACCTAAAATACCTAAATGTTTAAATTCCTAGCTTTTTGTCTTGAAGTTGCTTTAAATTGCAGGGCTGGGCCAAGCCAGTTGGGTACCCTAGACTACCTGGCAGGCAATGTTGCTGCCCCTCCTCCATGTGCAGGTGCAGTTGAGTGTTGGAGAGGGAACTAAGTTAAACGAAGGAGATGTACGTGCCTATTACCTGCCCTAGTTCCAGCTCTGCTTAAAAGTATTTCCTATTTCCACCTACTATATTTGCAATGCTCCTTATTTTGCTTTTTTAGGCACAACAAGGAAGGAACCTGCAATGGAAGTCCAAGAAGTAATATCTCCTCAAGGCTGGTACTAATTCCAGGGCCTTGTGTAAATACTCTATGAACTTTGCACCGTATTCAGTAAAATTCAGCTGGCATTCCAAAGAAATAGAAAAGTCACTATTGTGGGGTTGGCCAAGGACATGCTGGTTGTCACTTGTGCCTCTGATATGAGCACTTACACAGTTCTAGGGAGTATGTGCCAGACCCTTACAAATAAGTTGATTTTATATCATGCCAAGAGAGGGTACAGGCTAAATTTCTGGAGTATGAGGTCTATAGTAATATGTACGTGTGGGACCACTTATTAATTCATTTGAAAGTACAGCAAACACTAGGGGAGTGTTGGAATAATGCAGATCTGGGGGCATACACTGATATAAACATCTTATTAATTAAGATCAAATCTTACAATAGTTTCTATTTGTGTCACTGAGGACAAGCGTTTCCAATGAAAGCTCTTAAGAACATTGTCTGGTACGTTGCAATTAAACAAGGGTGTATCCAGCCTTCACCAGCCTACGTGTGCCAAGAATTAAATCAGCTCTGTTCTTGTACTCCGTGGCTGTTCCTTGGCAACCAACAGACAATTGGGTTACCACGGAGATTTGATAGCGCTGACAGGCTCAAAAATGTAGGGAGCGGAGCCGGCAACAACCTCTCCAACAGAAAAAAAAACATGTAACGTTTTGCAGAGACGAGAAACTGGCTAAAAGGCAAAAGGAAATTGCAGAAGAAAATGAGTTTGATATGTAATTCTGATTTCCTTTGTTAGTTCAGCTAAATGTCATTTTTTAGTCAATTTTAATGAGTCTTGAGGGCTTATTTACTATCGGTACAAGCGCAAGTGAATGAAATAGCAACTCCTGGAGCCCATTCAATACAGACCCATGCACCCAAAGCCTTGCAACATATTGAAAATCCAATCTTATAGTTACAAGGGGCCCTGTATTTAATGGCTCTGCTGTGCAAGCAAGAAATAAAGGACAGCAGATCGCTGTGTGTACCCTGGCAGTGCATTGTAAAGATACATTGTAGGCAACAGCAGCATAACTACAGAGGAAGCAGACCCTGTGGCTGCAGGGGGGGGCTCAGGAGGTATAGGGCTATACAGGTATAGGACATGTTACCCAGAATGCTTGGGACCTGGGGTTTTCTGGATAAAGTATATTGCTATAATTTGGATCTTCATACCTTAAGTCTACTAGAAAATCATATAAACATTTAAAAAAAAAAAAAACAATACGCTGGTTTTGCTTCCAATAAGGATTAATTATATCTTAGTTGCGATTAAGTGCAAGCTACTGTTTTATTATTACTGTTTTATTATTACAGAGAAAAGAGAAATCATTTTTAAAAATTTGGATTATTTGGATAAAATGGAATCTATGGGAGACGACCTTCCCCTAATTTGGAGCTTTCTGGATAACTGGTTTCCAGATACCGGATCCCATGCCTGTATATAATTTCGTTAAATATTGGTAAAACAATATTGGGGGTGTGAAAAATAATGCTGTTGGGTCCAGTAATATCTAATTACGCAACTGGAGGGCAAAATACATGGTGCTTTGTGTGTGCTTTTTTTACCCTTTGTACATGACTTGTACATGAGCCCTCTTGAAAGAACACTGTCTTTTGAATATTAAAAATATACATGTGGGTGTGCATTTAAATGATTTGCCCCAGCAAAAGAAAACTCTCTGGGTGTGAATAGCTAAACAAATCGATTAAGAAGGATCACGTTTGTTAGGATTTCCATGTCTGCAAGTGAAAAGTAAGGAGAATTAATTAGAATAAATATATAGGCTCTTCTTTTAACATTGCCACTCTGTGAACAACTGCTAAATCAGCAGTGAAGAAAGTAATTGGGGTTTTTTTTTTTTTGATAGTGCGCCTTACAGTGTCTGCTATGGACCTGACAAGAGTACTAATCCAGATAATATATCACTGTGCCACTGCCCATTCTGGAGAACCAGCCTACATTCTTTTGCCGGAACAGAGGGAGGAAGGGTAAGAAAAGCCCATTTTTGGCAGTGAAAAAAAACTATCTCAAAGAGCTGATATTTGCCATCAAGAACGTCACCATTCAATGCTTATACAGGTATGGGATCCGTTATTCTGAAACCCAGTATGCAGAATGCTCCGAATTATGGAAAGGCCATCTATAGACTCCATTTCATCCAAATAATCCAAGTTTTTTAAAATGATTTCCTTTTTCTCTGTAATACTAAAACAGTACCTTGTACTTGATCCCAACTAAAACATAATTAATCCTTATTGGATAATAATAATAATAATTAACTCAGCAGTGTCTAATTAACCTGGGCACTGTCATTTGTGTTTACACTCTTAAATTAATTTTCAGCTTCCAAGGCCACAGAAACAGTAACATTTCTGACTTCCCATCTGGTGCCCCGAAATGTCACCGGGGAGTCGCTTTCTGCCGTGCCATTACAGAACATGAGCACAGAAGCAGAATTAGGGAAAGATTTAAGACCAGTGAAGTGAGACATGAAATACATTCCCAGTTTTCCTAATGTTTCCTTTGAATATTTAGTTTATAAACTACTTTGCCCTTTCATCCTGCTTTTATTTTACACTGTTTCCTTCCTTTATTTTACACGTTTGCCTTTCCACTAGTCACCTAACTGGGCCATTAACTCATTACTGTGTCTAGTTGGTTATTCTGGACTATGCTGGTGAAAAATTCCAATCCAGTCTCAATCTAGTTTCTTGCAGGGTTGCAGATTAAAGGGATCCTGTCATCGGAAAACATGTTTTTTTCAAAATGAATCAGTTAATAGTGCTACTCTAGCAGAATTCTGCACTGAAATCCATTTCTCAAAAGAGCAAACAGATTTTTTTATATTCAATTTTGAAATCTGACATGGGGCTAGACATATTGTCAATTTCCCAGCTGCCCCGGTCATGTGACTTGTGCCTGCACTTTAGGAGAGAAATGCTTTCTGGCAGGCTGCTGTTTTTCCTTCTCAATGTAACTGAATGTGTCTCAGTGGGACATGGGTTTTTACTATTGAGTGCTGTTCTTAGATCTACCAGGCAGCTGTTATCTTGTGTTAGGGAGCTGCTATCTGGTTACCTTCCCATTGTTCTTTTGTTTGGCTGCTGGGGGGTGGGTGATATCACTGCAACTTGCAGTAAAGCAGTAAAGAGTGATTGAAGTTTATCACAGCATGAGTCACATGACTTGGGGCAGCTGGGAAATTGACAATATGTCTAGCCCATGTCAGATTTCAAAACTGAATATAAAAAATTCTCTTTGCTCTTTTGAGAAATGGATTTCAGCGCAGATTTCTTTTGGAACAGCACTATTAATTGATTCATTTTGAAAAAAAAAATTTTCCCATGACAGTATCCCTTTAGGTTAAGGTTTTTAAAGGCAAAATAAAAGAGTAAATGTGACAGATGGAACTACTGCCTGTGCAGTTGCACTTGAGCCAAGAATGATTTATGCTGATATCTATTGATTAACAAAATGAAGCTTCATTCTGCTTTTCAGATGGCCTTTATGGAACACTAGGGTAGTCATCACCATGCTCAGGTACCAAGGTAAATAGGGGGTGATAGGGAAGTCTATGGGAGCCCCAGCTTCAAATGAAGAACTGACTAAGCAGCACAATGTATCTATAATTTCAGTCATTCTGAGCATGCTACAAATAATTGCAGTTCATAACTTAAAGACTCATCTCCCTTCTTTTGCCATCCGTACACCGCAGGCCATTATGCTCAGCCAAACGGAACAAGTGCTTGACATTTTTCACACATACACTGACCAGCCAGGCATGATAAAAAGGGGAAGACATAATACATATGGTGGGAACACCTGTCATATTACTAACATCCTACACAATATGATGGTTAGTTAAGAAAACTCTTTTATTAGTCTTTTTAAGCAAAATCCAAACCATCAATGTGCTTGTACAATGGAAAAACCTGTAGTGCAAAGAAGAGCTGTACCACAGAGTATGTCCATGGCACATTCAGCACCAACATTACCAAAACAAATTTGATCCTGAAAACAGATATTTAGTAAATACATCTATCGGCTGATATTTTCAAAAAGTTATCATCACTTTTATGGTAATGGTAAATTGGGGAATTTTATGCACTGTGCTTTTATGCAGCTTTCATGCTTTATGGCTGAGATTCTACCAATCCGATTTTTACTAGAGAAGAACACTGAGGAAACTAAAGAAGAACATTGAGGGAAATGTTTTGGACCTGGGGGGTTTCTGAATAAGGGATCTTTATATAATTTGGTTACCCATACCATACATCTATTAAAACTAATTTAAATCTTAAATACACCTAATAAGATTGTTCTGCCACTAATATGGATTCATGCAGCTTAGCTACCTTCATGTACAAGTAAATATTTTATTATTATAGAGAACAAGGGAATCGTTAAAAAAATGTAATTATTTGCTATGGTCTTTGCATAATTCAGAGATTTTTCAGATATGGGATCCCATACGTGCTATGTGTATGTCACAATAGTCATAATAAAAAATGGTAGGATGATAGTCAACCTTTGCACTTGCTCTGTGCGCAATTTGGTGCAGCGGGGTTGGCAAGTACCACATTTGGCTGTCAGTGAACGGCAAACAGAGGAATGATCACCAAAAGCCAGTTGGGTATTGGCTTCCAGTGTCCATGTTCCTGGTCGGCAATTACTCATAGGGAATCTAAGGGTCAGGGCACACAGGCAGATTCGGGGAGATTAGCAGCAACAAATCTCCTCATCGCCGGTTGGATGACACTTGGGGGCCGATTCACTATGGGTCGAATATCGAGGGTTAATTAACCCTCGATATTCGACTAGGAACTAAAATCGTTCAACTTCAAGGTCGAACGATTTAGCGCAAATCCTGTGATCGATCGATCGAAGGATTTTTCATTCGATCGTACGATTAAATCCTTCGAATCGAACGATTCGAAGGATTTTAATCCAACGATCAAAGGAATATCCTTCGATCAAAAAATCCCAGGCAAGCCTATGGGGACCTTCCCCATAGGCTAACATTGACTTCGGTAGCTTTTAGCTGCCGAAGTAGGGGGTCGAAGTTTTTCTTAAAGAGACAGTACTTCGACTATCGAATGGTCGAATAGTCGAACGATTTTTAGTTCGAATCGTTCGATATTTGTAGTCGAAGGTCGAAGTAGCCCATTCGATGGTCGAAGTAGCCCAAAAAAACTTCGAAATTCGACGTTTTTTTAATTCGAAACCTTCACTCGAGCTTCATGAATCGGCCCCTTGGAGTGATTCATTTTCCGAAGTCGTCCGACGAGGAAACTTTGGGCGACTTTGTAAAACAAATCACTCCGAGTGCCCATCCCATGGCGATTTACATTTTCACCGGTGGGAAGGCAGGGGACAAATTTCTCCGGGGCAACTAATCTCCTCGAATCTGCATGTGTGCCCTGACCCTAAAAGTGTATGTGACGTAGCCAAAGTTCCTGCCTTCCCAGGGGACTAGATGCAACAATAGTACTGGGGCTCATAGAGCTTTAATTACTTGACGATTTAAACAACCTTACACAAAGGGCCTCATATGTACTCGCAGCTGAACAGCAAATAAGATCAGAGAAAACAAATATATATTGAATGCATAGTGGATTATGCATCAGAGTCAAAATGGGAGGTAAAACTGATTGGAAACACATCTATAATGACACGTGTGCCTGTTATCTATGGGCATGTTACTGAATTAAGTAAGGGTGCAGAGTTGTTTACGCCACATTGATCCCTTTAATTATCCCTGTTAATCAACTAATCTCATTATAATGCAGAGCTAAACAAATCACTGCGGATGTCAAGGCTATGAATTAGCATTAAGCCTCGCGTTCACTTTTTCAAAGCTTTCCCTGTACATGTGCTCATCCGATTGTCATGTTTAGGGGGGATTTGCTCATCTGGTTGAAACCTATACAGCTTCAATTCAAACAAAAAAAAACAAATATACATTTACTTTCATTTTCTGTGTTTTCAGCAGCAGATTGTTATAGGGTTTTATTTTTGGGCAGCCAACCAGAGTGAATTGCTCAAGAAGGGCTTAAAGGAACAGTAACACCTACAAATGTGTTTTAAAAAAGTGTTTTAAAGGAATACAAATATCATGTAGTGTTGCCCTGCACTGGTAAAACTGGTGTGTTTGCTTCAGAAACACTACTATAGTTCATATAAACAAACTGCTGTGTAGCAATGGTGGAAATTGAAAAAAGTCTATATGACACAGGTTAAATAATGGATAACAGATAACACCATTATGTTCTACAGAGCTTATCTGCTGTGTAACCTGAGCCCTTTCCTTTGAATGGCTGCCCTCGTTGCCACACAGCAGCTTATTTACATAAACAGTAGTCGTGTTTCTGTAGCAAATACAGCAGTTTTACCAGTGCAGACAAAAGATACATTATATTTTTATTACTTTAAACAAGTTTTTTTTTATGTTACTATTCCATTAAATCTTACATCCTACAAGAAACTGCCAAAGGCCCATTGCCCATAGGCAGTGGGTATAAGCAAAGATGCCTAGTGCAGATCCTGGTGGATGTGTTTGTACATATTAAAATAGATTAAGCTACTCACCAGCTTGTGCCATCACAAATGATGTATAAATAAGGAGATATGTATGTGGGTGTCCATGGGTCACCCATATGCTACCTCTTATTTGTCATGTGCAGGGTTGCCATCAATAATGCAGGACCCTTCCCTTACAGAGGCCCTACTATTAGCCCACGGGTCTCCTGGGGTCCCTGGGTGGTGGCCTCTGCCAACAAGTAAAATAAAAATGCTTATTGCATGCACAATTAAACCCCTATTCAGTCCTGACTATGCCCCAATTATGCCAAAACCCCACCTTTCCCCTCAATCACACCCCTTTTGCAACCAGTAAATCATGCCTTTCTATGGGTCCTCATTTGCAACAGGGCCCCTGAATGCAGTAGCCGCTGTACCCTCCTGATGTTACCAGCTGTCTGTTAGGCACAAATATTTGCACTGCACACTGTAGGCTCTGTGGTCCAGAACATCTAATATGGAGTTTTACAGGTCCAATCTTCAACATAAAATTTAAAATGTTACTTAATTTTCTACCACCCCAAGAGATGGCAAAGCATGTCTCAATAGATGAGCTACATCATTTTCATTTTACAGGCATGCAAGCAGACAGAAAGAAATTACTTTATAAAAGCAAGGGAAAGGACTGCAACAGGAATAATATTGTGTCCCTTATTATTTTCATTAGATAAATGTAAAGACAATACAAAAAAAAGAATAGCTTGTCTTCAGTAAATTGTATGCGGGCATGTCTTGAATGTGGTTTGAATATTATCATCTGCAAATAAGGCAATACTACTTCTGATGACATGAAATATAGGTGCTATTCTATTGCAACGTGAAGAATGTTTTCAAGCAAACAGGTAAAGGAGCCGACCCACATGTGTAAATGCAAATAATAAAATAAGGAATGTTCTTTACAGCGAGGCCTCATCCATTCTCAACCCAAGTTATACTATAAAATTGGATATTTTAGTTTATTATCCTAATACCATAGGTTGGCAACCAATACAACAGCCCACATTCAGAAAAGCAATGAAGGACATTTCTCTTGATTTACCATTGTAGGCATACCTGTTTTCCGTCCAGTGTGTACAGTCTCTTCACAACTCCGGAATCCAGCTTTATGGCATCAGTGATATCGGTAAGGACCTGCTCAAAGGAATGAGCTGTCTTCTTGTTCAGTAGAATCCGAACAGCTTTTCGGGGTTTCACCCCGCTCCTGATGATGGTTAAAAGCTTTGGCCTAATGAAATCCTTGCTCTCTCTTGCCTCAGAGATGTTCGGTTTGGGAGCAGCGAGTGGTTGCCCAGAACGTGAGGCAGTGGTGGTCTTCACATTCACCGACCAGTTGGGGTTTACATTCTTTGTGTATTCAAGTTTTTTGAAAGGTTCAATAGAGCCACATACATAACTTTCCCCTGAAAAATAGGAGGGGCAGTTAATATGTTAATTAAAACAAGCCAATGAAATAAATTCATATTATAGTAATAACACTGGCATACAGACCATCGGTGCATCTAAATAGTATATTGTTACCAACATGAAGCACACTATATGAATAGTTTGGCATATGATAGACATGCAGTGTATGTCATTGGGGTCCTAACGGGGATTTTTTTCTGGCTGCCATCAACTTTTAAACATTTGTTACAATTTTTTCACTTCTGAATTTTGTTTTCGCTGTAGAGACATCACCCTTTAATTTATACACATTTTCTAATTACATTTGTCCTTACAGAAAGTAAAATACCATTATATTGAACTGTAGAGCTTTAGTTGACTCTTCAGTAGCTCAGTCTTGTTAACTGACCACTCAAGATGGCAGAACCATGGCTACATCCATCTCTTACTTAACATCTCTTACTCAGGGATAAACCCTTCACTTCCATGAGCTTCAGCTGACACAACCTGCAAAGGAAGCCCTGTACTTACTTCCTGGTCAAGTTGGGTGTTAGATATGGGATTCCATTGGGCTGAAATAGACTGCATCATGCACCTCATGAGCTAAAGTTGGCAGAACCAGCAAACTGGTACACAATGGCAGTATAGAAGAGCACAAGCAGGTGCAAGTGATTTGAACATTCACCCACCGGTGGGGTGAAATAGGGTTATTATTTTCCAAATGATCTTCCTATTTTATTGCCTAAGAATGTGGCAATGCTAACTTCAGCAAGAAATACGTTTATAATAAAATATGATCATCATATGATGCAGCCTACAGCTAATGTTCCAAACAATCTTCATAGGAAACTGGGCAAAACAGCAGATAAACCAGTGGCTCCTCATACAGTACACAATCTGGAAGGCTACCATCCTCTCCAGGAATAAATGCATCTCTAAAAAACCAAATTCAACACAAGATCAGAGACCTTTAAGATTATGGCCCCTGATATACATGTTCAGTAATTGAGCTTGTCTATGAACCCTTAGAAACCCTTAGAAAATTGATAAATCACCAGTAGTTGGAAACTAAAAGGCAGTGGCTCTGAATTGTAATATTGTGCATCTTTGGTCCAAGGCTCTTGTTTTTAGCTAAGATTCTTATCCAAGTTTTACATTAATTGAAAATTTATAGTATTGTATTGTAACTGGCAGAAGGTCTGTGGTGTGAATGGAGACGAGATTTTGTAGACTTAATTTTGCTTTTAAAACTGATTAGTTATGTTTTTATTAGGGATGCACCGAATCCAGGATTTGGTTCGGGATTCGGCCTTTTTCAACAGGATTCGGATTCGGCCGAATCCTTCTGCCTGGTCGAACCGAATCTGAATCTTAATATGCATATGCAAATTAGGGGCGGGGAAGGAAATCACATGACTTTTTGTCACAAAACAAGGAAGTAAAAAATGTTTTACCCTTCCCACCCCTAATTTGCATATGCAAATTAGGATTCGCATTCATTTCGGTATTCTGCAAGAATCTTATTTGTTGCAGCAAATTTTTCCTGCAGTTTCGTGAAACCATTCGCGGGCGGTGAAATGCGAAAATTCAATGTGAATCCATGCCTGGCGAATAAATTCGGCCATCACTATTTACCACCTTTACAATGGACTGGCAAGATGGGCAGGATACTAATACCATTCTTTTAACTGCTTAGAAACCTTGAACATTACCTGTGAGCACCAGTAACATATTTATACTACTTTCAGGTTCAGAGTACCACCCCCAGGCCAGAGGTATAAATAGAACTGTTTCTGGGTTGTCCATTGATTCACTATTGCTATGGGATCCATTCATTCCTGCTTTTAACAGTAGATACTGTTCTGGCTCTTTGAATAGGTCCATAGATAGAAACAGAACAGTTAGGATGAGAGAACCCTTGTTATTATTAACACACATGTATAAAGCCTAATGGTTTCATTCAATGTTTGCAGTTGAGTGATATAACCAACCCCTTTATTGGGAACGGCAATGAACCACAGGTTGCCCTTATTGCTCCTACATATGCCACTGTCTTTTGCCACAAATAAATAATTTCCTGCATAATACCTTTATAAGTTCTATATATACCTTTATAAGTTCTATATATACCTTCTATAAGTTCTATATAAGTTGTATTGACTACCATTGGTAGTCAGCATAAATACATGATCAGCTATAGATGATCTGCTTCAATAAAACTGATGAATGTGTGTAAGAGACAAGCTACAAGGAAGAACCTTGCTGCAAATAGCATTGGTCACACAACATGTTTATAGGCAGGAGGCTCTTTCTCAAATGAAAATATGAACAAAAACAACTTCTACACAACTGTAACACATCCCAGTCAACCTATAAAATTATATATGTTCGGGTTCCTTGCTTTCTAATGGATGCCTTTGAAGTTGGCACCCTGTGGGTCAAACTGTCCACTTCCATTAACCTAAAATGTACTGTATGGTGCAAGCTTTAATCTTCAGCT
The DNA here is from genome assembly GCA_038501925.1 of Xenopus petersii. Classification (NCBI taxonomy): domain Eukaryota; kingdom Metazoa; phylum Chordata; class Amphibia; order Anura; family Pipidae; genus Xenopus; species Xenopus petersii. Next base: position 32,531,781 of record CM076674.1, read on the forward strand.
CCCATTTTTATTCCACAGATTTTTTTCAAGTAATTTCTAATATGTAAATTCTTTTGGGTTATTTGCCCTATATATATAAATTATTACTGCTTAACCCACATCAGCAACAGTGCTTATTCTGGTGCTACAATATTCATATTCCCAATAAAACATCTTACTTATTGTTCAATATAGGATGATGTATCATTCCAATGACCACCTCCTCTCCAAATACATCCTAAACAATTGAAGTGGACTTTTCACTACAAACAATACTTTCTTACAGTATATTACAGCTCACCTACAAACACCTAGGCTGTGCCTCCTAGGCCCCACCAGAGCCTGTGATAGCTAGGGCCTGCAATATGCTCCACTAAATATTAAAAGTAATGAATAGTATCTGTATAACACAGTTCTCTGGTAGAAACGAATGAGTGGATGGAATGTGTCATACAATGGGCCCACATGCAGATTCACATTTCCCTATGTAGTTGCATATCTTCTACACCTTTTAAAACCTTCTAAACCTTTTTTACCCTTGAGCAAAATTCAGATTTTAAAAGAGTTTGGAGCAACTCAAGCATAAATAATATTCCTAGGTGGTTGCAAATAAGTGCTGTGATTGGCCATTTGGTAGCCTTTATGTGGCCTGGCGGCCTATAGGAGGCTCTGTTTGGCAGAACAACTGGTTTTATGCAACAAAACTTGCCTCCAAACCTGAATTAAAAAAACAAGAACCTGCTTTGAGGCTACTGGGACAACATCCAATGAGGAACATATTGCTCACAACCCACTGGTTGGGGATCACTGTTCTACACCCATCAGGTCATATATCTCAGACCCTTGCATGATTTATGGTCATTTATCTCTAACATCATGTCATTCATACCTTCAGAACTCGTTAGCACAACATCTATGGAGGCCCTATCAAGGTTTTTTTGATGTTAGTTGCTTAAAAGTAGGGATGCACTGAATCCAGGATTCGGTTCGGGATTCGGCCTTTTACAGCAGGATTCGGATTCAGCCGAATCCTTCTGCCCAGCCAAACCGAATCCGAATCTTAATTTGCATATACAAATTAGGGGCGGAAAGGGATATTGCGTGACTTTTAGTCACAAAACAAGTAAGTAAAACATGTTTTCCCCTTCCCACCCCTAATTTGCATATGCAAATTAGGATTCTGATTCAGTTCAGTATTCAGGGAATCTTTCGCAAAGGATTCAGGGGGGTCGGCCAAATCCAAAATAGTGGATTCGGTGCATCCCTACTTAAAAGCTACATTAGTTTAGTAGAAAAAATCTCCACTATGCACTCCAATGCACTTCGCCTGGTCTGAGCTGGCGAAAGCAAGTCTTGCGGAACAGGTAACGTTGAGTAAAATCTGCATCTTGGTGAATTTGCAGAGTTACGTCCATTCGCCAGAGCGAAAATTCGCCTGGAGTTAGAGTGAGAAGTAACACTAGCGTCTATCTCCTTCACTAGTGAAGTGACGCCTGTGCCCGTTAGTAAATCGGTGAAGTCCCTGTGCCCTTTAGTAAATCTGCCCCATGGTGTAAGGTACATATATTTGCCTATAACTGTATGTACTTTGCTAAATGTGTGTGTGCATGCCTGTAATATCTCTAGTCCATGTGCACCATGTGGTCTACAGTCCTGAAACCTTATTGGACGTTCATATCTACAACAATTGTGCCTGCTGCTTCGCACAAGGGTGTTCCAACTGTTGTGCTATTTTTGTGGCTATGACACCATCATTAGTAAGTTCCTATTTTATTTTTAGGCTTCTCTTAAGCTCAGCTCATTATACATGTAATTACAATGAAAGAACAGAATGAGGAACAATGACATTTTGTGTATAATTTACATGAAAATTTACCAATAGTCAAGCTTTCTGACAAGTAATGGAAAAGAAACTGCGCTCAGTATTTAAATTAACGGAATAGTCATGGAGGAAAGAGTGGTTTGATTTTCCAGTTGTTTAAACACAAAGTGCAGCTGCGAGTTAATTATTACTGGTCTAATTTAGCAAAAGAGCGTAAATGAACTGAGGATTCAGAGCTGATTCCATTTGAGAGGAAAACTAGAGGAGGCACTTTCACCAGTCAATTGATGTTCTTCATACAGCCCAAAATATGGGTGATACAGATAATGTAATTATTGTTTGTACTGCAAAGCTGTCCCCATATATAGACGCTAATATGGGTTGCTCAAGCGTTGTATGATGTTTGACATTGTATGATGTGCATTCAAAGCATTTTGTCATAAATGTTGGGATTCTCATAACAATTGAAAGGGCCTACATGGTGGAAGGCCAATAATGGAAGCCAGTGTTGACCACTCCCTGTTTTAAACCACACGCATCTTACCACAATCATTTTTAAGGCCATGTCTACATTAATGGTGGCAGTACACCAAAAAACCAGATGGTTGGTGCTCACTGCAGGGATTTCACCCATATGTGAAAATTGTAATTCATATTAAAACATACCCTTACATTTATATGCCTCCTCCTCCCCTGTATATAATACAGCACCCCCCAGCACATGATTTAATACCTTGGGGGGCGATTTCTAAAAAAAAACAGAACAAACCCTACCAGGCTCACATCTCACAGACAAGTATGACACACACAGGGAGCACAGGGAAGGCAGAGTATGGCTCACACAGGGAAATAATGCAATTTATAGAATTCATTTTTACATTGACTTGTTTTAGGACACACTCTGAGTGGTCAACCCACATAAATGCCCAATAACATACATCCATACATTAAGAAGTATATTCTGTACATAACTGTAAGCATTGGAGTAAGGGAACTGCTACTCAGTAAATCTCAGCCTACAGTACCCACACTGAACAGGGGGATGCAGCAAGGAGAAAAGTTGTAGATCATGAATACATGGTGGGAAAAGGCTTTATATTGTGTCACTTAGTCACACAATTCCTTACAGTAGAGTGCAGTCGCTTTTAAGTTCAACTATTAGGTATTTTAAATCATGTACTAAGGTGATTATTTTAAACAAGAAGATAATTATGATAACTTAAATCTAAAATAAATGTTTGATTATGTAAGTCATCTAATGTCTGAATGTCTGACAGTCCACCATTTATCCCCAAGAAAAAAAGACTTTTTAGAAGGATAAAGTAATAACATCAAGTCAGCAAAATGAATAATTGTAATAATTATGAAAGCAAGCACACTGACCTTCCACCAGCTGATCCAAAGAAGCTATCTTCCTACATCCATCCACGGTGTAGATAGTTCTCACCCCTTGGGGTAGGTTAACATTATCAGACAAAGTCCTGGTCAGATCAGCCAGAAGAGCTTCAAAGGATCTAAATCGGTCGGAGGAAATTGCATATGCGATGCCTTTGAAATATCGATCCCCATTACGATAGAATCGGACTTTCTTGGCTTTCTTCTCATTACTCAGGGCCTGAAGAGTGCGAGTTCTGTAGAAACTGCAGTGGGCACTATGGGTAGGACTTGGCAAGCCATTAGCCCGGGATCCTTTGCTGTACCTTTGAGCTTTATCACGCTCATCAAAATGCTCAAGTTCCATATCTCTCCCCAAGGACATTTTAAGGATTCTTAAGAAAGAAAATGGAAAAAGATAGCAATTATTATTCAATGGCAAGAGGTTACTTTAGACATACAATATAGTAGCTGTCATATAACTAGTTTAAACGCTTCTTGTGAATTGTAATGAAAAGCTGCTTTCTTCTAAATGTTGCTATTTAAGACCCACTGTGTGACTAACACACCTTTCGGTGCTGATGTGTCATCCCATATGGAATAACTTTCTCATTAAAATCAAATGAATCGTGAGCTCCTCCGCACATTTCTAGTTTCCTGGAATGCTTTGTAGCTTGGAGTGAGCTTTTAGGGCAAAGATGTCAAGTTCAGCCTTTGTGAACTAAAACTACCAGCAGCCTGAAGTTTGTATTTTATTAGATCTATAGGGCAAGGTTATGATATCCCTAGTGGCATTCAGTGGTTTATTCAATAGTTACTGGTAGGGATGTAGCGAACTGCCGTTTATGTGTTCGCGAACGCCGTTCACGAACACCGGCAAAAATGCGAACAGTTCGCGAACAGTTCGCGAACTTCGAACATCCGCAAAATCGTTCGATTCGAACGATCGAAGGATTTTAATCGTTCGATCGAAGGATTTTCGTTCGAATCGAACGATCGAAGCCATTCGATCGAATGATTTCATTCGATCGAATGGCTTCGATCGTTCGATTCGAACGAAAATCCTTCGATTTTAGCGGTCGAAGGAATCGAATGGTCGAATGGTCAAACGCTTTTTGTTCGAATCGAACGCGAACTCGTATTGGCGAACGTCGCGCGACGTTCGCGAACATTCGGCGGACGCGAACAGTCGAAGTTCGCGCGAACTAGTTCGCCGGCAAACAGTTCGCTACATCCCTAGTTACTGGGTCCAAGAACTTGCCCATCATTCAGAACTCCACTGGGTCATCTATAAATCTGCCCTGCCACGACATCCATTGGCTCTTATATTTGCTGTCTCGGCATTGCCCATATTCATCAGACTGTTGGACAGTCAATTGAAAGACTGCCCATGTGATGGAAGTGGTATTTTAGAAACAATGATTAAATGGGTTGTTCACCTTTAAATGAACTGTTAGTATGACCGAGAGAGTGATATTCTGGGACAATTTGCAATTGGGTTTCATTCAATTTTTTATTACTTGTGGTTTTTGAGCTATTTAGCTTTTTATTCAGCGGCTCTCCACTTTGCATCTTCCGCAATCCGGTTGCTAGGGTTCAAATTACCCTAGAAACCGTGTATTGATATGAATAAGACTGCACAATAGTGGAGTGCTCTACCTGGTTGATGATCACTTGTTGAAAGTGCTTGGTGTTTTACCGGAAGACCCTTCCCTTGAACGGGTCATGGATACATGTAATGAAAAATCCAGAAGCACACCAATAAATTGCTTAGTGAAATCGGTGTTTTATTAAGCCCATATGTATCCGCAAAAAGGCCCTTTTTGCAGATACACATGGTCTTACTAAAACCCTGATTTTACTAAGCAATTGATATGAATAAGAGACTATGAATAGAGAATATGAATAGGAGAGGCCTGAATAGAAAGATGAGCAATAAAAAGTAGCTAGAACAATACTGACCCCATCATTTGTTTTTTAGATGGGGTCAGTGACCCCCACTTTAAAACCGTAAAGAGACAGCAGAAAAAGGCAAATATTTAAAAAAAACTTTAAAAAAATAATGAAGACCAACAGAAAATTTGCTCAGAATTAACCAGTAGTAGTATCTTACAACATACTAAAAGTTAACTTGAAGGTGTTTGAAGTCAACATTGTACGTAGACAGACAGGGAAGGAAACACAGGGCATTTAACCAATAGGATTGTTTGGCACCAATAAGGATTAATTATATCTCAGATGGGATCAAGTACAAGGTCCTGTTTTATTATAAAAGAGAAAAGGAAATCATTTTTAAAAATTTGGATTATTTGGATAAAGTGGGAAATGGCCTTCCTGTAATTTGGCGCTTTCTGGAAAATGGGTTTCCAGATGATGGATCCTATACCTGTACTCTATTTATAAATACCAAAACACAAAAGGCGATGAGCCATAATCGAAGTATTTTCCCATATTTCCTAGAACTGAAAATGCTTTTAGCTTCTGGACTGATGGCAAATAAGAATATCACTTTGGTGCCACACTATTTACATTTAATTTAGGTGTCAGCATAAAAAGCCATGGGAAGTGCAACCTAATGTGTTATACGTGTTCATTAAATAGTATCTCAAAGGGGTGGTTCACCTTTAAGTTAACGTTTAGACTGTTTAGAATGGCCAATTGTAACTTCTCAATTGGTTGTCGTTTATGTCGTTTATTTTTTTTTATAGTTTTTAAATGATTTGCCTTCTCCTTCTGACTCTTTCCAGCTTTGCAATGGGGGTCACTGACCCCATTTAAAAACAAATGCTCTGTATGACTACACATTTATTGTTATGGCTACTTTTTATTACTCATCTTTCTATTCAGACCTCTCCTATTCATATTCCAGTCTTTTATTCATATCAATGCATGGTTGCTAGGGTGAATTGGACCCTAGTAACCAGACTGCTGAAATTACAAACTGGAGAGCTGCTGAATAAAAAGCTAAATAACTAAAACCCCACAAATAATAAACAATTAAAACCAATGGCAAATTGTCTCAGAATATCACTCTCTTCATCATACTAAAAGTCATCTCAAAGGTAAACAACACCTTTAAAAAGATCAATATCAGGCACAAAGGTTTAAGTTATTTTTTACTGAATATCTCCAATATATTAGTTTGCACTTCCCACACCTTTTAAAAGTTGCACCAAAGCATGCTTTGCCTTACCCCTAATGCAACAAGGGTGGAACAAGCAGAATATCTGCATGCTCAGCTAGTATGGGTAAGTACAAGTAGGCTAAAGCTGGCCGTAGACGCAAAAATCCGATCGTACGAATAATCGTACGATCGGACTTTCCCATCTTCCGTTCTGCCACTAACCTTTCCGATCAAATAAAGTAGAAAAGAACAGATCAGCTGATGTTCTGCCCCTGACAGCAATCGTATGAAAGTGATGTCCGACCAAAGCTAGTGACAGTCTCCCACTGAAAATCGTACGATCAGCAATACACGCAGAGAAATTATCAGCAGCCGACAGAAATCTTTTAACCTGTCCGATCGACCAAACGACCGATCTCCAACGGATGAAAAATGTTGGGACTCTCCACACATGCTCCGAAAATCAGACGAATTCTTGATTCGTACAATCAGATCTTTGCGTCTATGGCCAGCTTAAAGCATGTTGTGTGTACCATATTTAATGCAACTTTGTGATCCTTTTTCCACCTAGTTATGTATTTAGTAATAATCATCAATGAACCCCCTAATCTCATACAAAGTGCCATGTTGCTTCTGATCAATATACTGTATATCAGATTTTGGGTGTAGATAAGTGGATTGCAGCTTGGATCCAGCAACACATTTGTTAATGTTGAACTAAGGATGAGTTCGCAGCATTCCTATACATAAGTAAAAGGCAATTATGTGAATCACTAGATTGCAGAAAATTAAGCTAAATGAAGTTAAGACATTAAAGCAAGTGAACTGTGCAGCTTCTCCGGTTCCCTGTGATTTTATGTTCCAGGAGAGCAAATCCATGCTTCATGCAAATCCTTTCCAATTATAGCAATTTACATTATTCAGGCAAAATCGAATTTCCAGTTTACATATATCTAGGAAATTCTATATTTGAGGCCAAATTATTTTACTTCTCTGGTTCTTTGATCCTCTGCTCTCTGTCTATAATGTCCTCTAAAGTACCCAGCAGAGGTATGATATACAAAAAGAAAACAAAAAGTCTCATCAAGCTTAAATGTACTTGTGTCCTAGCACACTCCTTGCACTTTGTTGCATCCATTCTTCCTTTCTGCTGAATCAAGAATGCCTATTGACTCTGTAGAACAATCACACTACCACCTCCCTGAACACAGAACAAATCCCAGTGGGTTGCATCAAAAGGTGCAGCAGAGTTGTGCCAAAAGAATCACATGTAAATCTCTTTTTGACATACGACAATATGTCTGAACTTGCATCTGATTCCCACCTGCATGCATGCTTTGATGCATTGTGTACAATGGTGGCAGATGCAACTTTCCATGCAGTGCACTGCAAGTATGGGAGAATGCTGCATTATGGGTAAATAAACAGTGATTTGCATTCAAACTTGCACTTTCATGCTGCACTTACAGCCATGAATGGACCTTACAATTTTCTACCTCTTAAAGGAGAAATAATCCTCCGCAGTGATGTCCTGGACTTGATTATAAAGCAGGAGATTATGAAGGTGGGTCTCTTGCAAGGGGATTATGAATTGAATGGGGAGTCTCTAGCAAACATTGTATTTTCAGAAGCAAAAGAAAGGGATGGACAGTATATAGTAGGTAGTTCATAGATACTTTATAAAATAAAATCAACTCTATGATGCGTATGTATGATGCTTGACTTGTTCTTAACCCTGAATAGTCTTTAAAAGGGTTGTTCACCTTCCATACACTTTTTTTTCCAGTTCTGTTGCTTTCAGATTGTTCACCAGAAATATAGCCTTTTTCAGTTGCTTACCATGTTTTATTTGTGACCATTTTCCCAAATTGAAGTTTAAAGGATAAATAAATCCTTAAAATAAGTGAATGTAAAAATGATGAGGGCGTTATTCTAAGAACTCTTGCCATTTGCATTCATTATTTATTTTTTTTTGCAATTCCAAGATATTAAGGAATACATGTACTGTTAACACGAATGTGCTACATTAGTTGATACATTTCTCAGCAGCATCTATGGAATATTAGAAACTATTGTATCAATTCTAACAGCTGCCTGTAATGAAACTCAGGGATTCTGCGCAAATGTATCAACTAAATGTATCAATTGTATATATTATATTCCCAATGTAATGGTGAATTTCAATTGCAGAATCGCAAAATCGCAACAATTTGAGTTCATTTGGTGCTTTCTTTCTTGCTTCAGAATTGTGTTTTCTTTATTTGTAATTTGAACAGAGCGTGAAATAATGGCTAAACCCGACTCCTAGAATGAGAACATGGATAAGAGCACCTGAACACATTAAAATGCTAATGGGTGTTTAGCAGGGCATTGATTGGGTGACACGACATGGCGCCTGTGTAAATGATAAAGGGATAAAAACAATAAAACAGGGGACAACAACCTCCCCCCAAAACACACACACATACAAAGAATATATTTTTATATAGTGTGACCCCTGTGACATCTGCTCAGCACACAATGCCTCATTCCTCTTGACTGGCCCTTGCAGAATGGATGTTGTCTTTATTAGAGGCTCACATCTGTGCAACTGCCATATGTTCTATTCAGCCATTATATGAGCCTGCAGCCCTCTACGCTACCTGCCCTCACATCAATCCCCGATTAGGCTTTCAACAAGCGCAAAGGCTACTGCAAGATTTATTATCCACCAAATCCCTACACCAATCACACACGCCCCTCTCAAAGCAATTTGTTTCCTATTTACATACATTCTTTTTTACTTTTACATTTGTATTTTGTGCTTTAGTCTTATTTCACCTATTCGCGTGGCTCAGTCTATTTTTAAAGCTTTTCAAATATTATAAGATATTTTCACCTAAACAGCTAGACTGTCATCATTTTCTGAATTTCGTGTGAAAATGCTGAAAATTATAGATTTTAATATATACACAAAAGCCATGAATATCCTGTCAAAGTGTAACTTATACCAATCCTATGGTTTTTGTTTTTTTTTGCAAAAATATGCAATGTATGTGTATAACATAAGGATAAGTTTATTTTTGCCTCTTATTTAATAATGACATTTCATGGTCTTGGATTGTAACTACGGATGCACTGAATTTAAGATTCGGTTCTGGATTGGGCCAGGATTTTCAGCAGGATTCGGTAGAATCCTAATTTGGGCAGGGGGGAAAGACTTTTTGTCAACCCTAATTTACATATACATATTAGGATTTGGATTCGGTTCGTTATTCGGTCGAATGTTCCGCGAAGGATTCGGCCGAATCCAAAATAGTGAATTCGGTGCATCCCTAACATTTTAGTGACTGTTACAATGTACTACCGGTATAGGACTTGTTATCAAAAATGTTCGGGACCTGGGGTTTTCCGGATAAGGGGTCTTTCCGTAATTTCATTCTATAAGTCTACTTCAAAACCAGTTAAAGATTAAATAAACCCAATCGGCTGGTTTTGCTACCACTAAGGATTGGACGGATAAATAATAGGATAATTAAGTAATTTATTAAAAGTCCAAAAGTCTGCACCACATTTAGAAACCTATACTAACCAATCAAATGTTTATTTTCAACAGGGGACCAGGAAATGTTGCTTGCTGCTTGGTTGATATGGGTTAATAAACCTGCTGCAAACTTTGTGACCTATTTTACATTATCCATAAGAGTTTGTAAAACGTGTAGTCTTCCCTAAAATTAGGGTGATTCAAATGACAGAAAGTTCCTTAATCCAGAAACCCCCAGGTCCCAAGCATTTTGGTTAATAGATTCTATACCTGTAGTAATGTATAAGAATAGAGATGAGGAAAATAGTCGATGTGGAGGGCAGAGCCACAGTAACAGGGCCGGAACTAGGGGTAGGCAGAGAAGGCACGTGCCTAGGGTGCAAAGCTGGAGGGGCGCCAGGCACGCACCTTCTGTGCCTCTCCTACCCCCTAGTCCAGTCCCCGTTCTGGCCGGCGAGTGTAATACTTGTTTTGCGCATTTCACGCATGCGCGATGGTGGCTTTTCGCGTACACGCAATGGCGGCTTTTCGCGTATTGAGCGCTTTGCCCGGCCAGGCTGCCTAGGGCGCCTGGCCAGGTTGGCCTGGCACTGCACAGTAAGGTAGGCAAAAATATGAATAAATGAATGACACCTTGTGGTGCCCATCAGCAGGAGGAAATAATATATAGGTAAGGGACCTGCTATCCAGAATGCTTGGGACCTGGAGTTTTCTGGATGATGGATCTTTCTGTGATTCGGATCTTCATACCTTAAGTCTAATAGAAAATCATGTAAACATTAAATAAACCCAACAGGCTGGTTTTGCTTCCAATAAAGATTAATTATATCTTAGTTGGATCAAGGACAAGATACTGTTTTATTATTACAGAGAAAAAGGAAATCATTTTTAAAAATTTTGATTCATTAGATAAAATGGAGTCTATGGGAGACGGGCTTTCTGTAATTTGGAGCTTTCTGGATAATGAGTTTCCGGATAATGGATCCCATTCCCCATAATATATTTTATATATATATATATATATATATATATATATATATAATATACAGTATATAATTTTATGGAAGACAACAAGATTTACAAACTCATGGATAATGTAAAAGATTATATACAGTATATAGATTATAACAAACAAGGGAAAGCAGTATATAGATTATATATATATAGAATAATTGTTAGATGGGAAGGGCCATAGATTGGACCTCCGTGATTTTTTCTCCAATGCTGGGGCCCCAGGTTTGTGCACTATGAGGGCCCCCTACAACTATACCTGATCCCCGTGTGAGAGGTGAAGCACTGTTAAGTGCATGAGCATAATACAAGTGAGGCATATTTTTAGATGAGCAGTGAATTTCATTGTTCATTATCATGACTTCAGGCTGTGGAGTGGATGGATTTTCCTAATAAGCTGGGACACTGTGTAGCAATGATAAAGGCAACAATTGCACAGCAAATCCATTTAGATAAGACAAAACTGCTATCTGCATTATATGCCCATAATGGATTTTCTATGCTGAATTAAAAACGTGGGAGGAAGATCTCAGGGGCACGTCCTTTCAACCAAGGTGGTACAAATCATGTATAAACTATATTACTATGTTACTGGCCCTCAGCAGAAGATTTCTAGGGCCAAGATTAGTTTGGCACCAAGGCAAATACCTGCACTGTCTCTTCTCTCTCCACCTGCCGAGTGAACTAAATGTTAAACCCCTTTGTTTGGCTCCCCCCAGTGAGGCAAAACTATTAACTGTCTTGCCATTGCCAGTGCGCCTTTTCCATAGAAACTGAACCAGACTTGTGCACTTTCTTGTACAGTACTGCCCCACCATGTTCTTTTCCCCAGTATCTCCTACAGTACCCTTGGCAAATGCAGTTTAGTACTTTTGGTGATTTAATCGCAGGGCAAACATGGGAAGAGGATCAAACATGACAGCACCCTAAAAATATGATTTTTCTTAGTCATTTTGCAAAGCAATAACCTGGAGAATATCAAAATCAGAATTAGTTAATTAGGTTGTGTCTCTATGTAAACCAGGCAAGGCATTTGGCTTAGTTAGAATGTTTGTGATATACCAAGGGGCGATCCTGCCCAATTTGCCGCCTTTGTTTTTGCCGCCCCCGCCTCCCCCATGGCACTCACCTTCAGCGCCGGACGGGGGTCGGGGGGGTCCACGTCGCTAGTGCAGAGAGCGCAATTCACTAGAAGAGTCGAATTTCCGGTTGAAAACTGGAAATTCGTCTCTTAGTTACCAGGAGCAGCATTTTTGCTGCCCCTGCGACCAGGGGGGCGCCACCACCTGAGGCGAGTGCCTCAACTCGCCTTATATACAACCTCAGCAAGCCTGGATATACCAATACTCAGGGGGTTATTTATGAAAGTGTGAATGCTAAAAACTCCAAAAAAAGTTTTTTTACTGTAAAATCAGAATTTGTAGTGGGAAAAAAACTTGAATTTTTCGAGATTTATTCTACCCCGATGCTGCAAAAAGTCTGAATCCGAAAATCCATCCCAGACTTGCTGAGGTTGTATATAAGTCAATGGAAGAGGTCCCTAGCCTATTTGGAAGTGTCTGTGGTCTGAAAATCTGACTATTTCAGGCTTTTCAGGAAAAAAGCCCAAAAAAATTTGGGCTGTTCAGGAAAAAGCCTGAAAAAATCGAGTGCTTCTAGAAACCGTTCAGGTTTTCCCTCGATTTTATCGCGTTTTCCACCGATCCGATTAAATCATGATTTTTTAAATAATAATAAGGTCATTGTTGATTCTAGTTTGGTTGGACTATTTGAAGAAATCAGAAAAATTCAGATTTTGATAAATAACGCCCTTAATCATGTTCATATTTCTAGTTATTTTAAAAAAGCCCCATGGTTATATTTAGTACAACGTGGTCAAATAATGGGGGGAGCTCATCACGAAAGTCTGCTGGAACCCACCACCAATCCCAGAAAGATACTGGGACAACACTGCAGTTTCTTATATTTGTCCCAGTTATTGTTCCTTGTAATGTCCCATGCGACTAACTGCATACATGTAAATGGGCCTATGATTATATATTTTTAGGAGTTGCTCGCGCCTAATAGCAAATTTTATTATAGTTTTATAGTTTTTTGCTTTTTTCTTCTGACTCATGGCAAGTTTCAAATGGGCGTCGCTGACCCCTTCTAAAAAACAAATGCTCTGTAAGGCTACAAATGTATTGTTATTACTACTTTTTATTACTCGTCTTTCTATTCAGCCCCTCTCCTATTAATATTTCAGTCTTTTATTCAAATCAATGCATGGTTGCTAGGGTAATTTAGACCTTACAAACCAATTGCTATAATTGCAAACGGTAGAGCTGCTGAATATAAAGCTATGTAACTAAAAAAAACACAAATAATATAAAATGAAATTACAAGTTGTCTCAATATCCCTCTCTACATCGAACTAAATGTTATCTGAAAGGCAAACAACCCATTTAAATTGTACAGTAAAGAGCCTATTCCATATATAAAATGTCACTGCTGTGTTGGCGCCGGCCCTGCCTGGCTGATTTACAACAGTGCGGGTTTATGAGGATCAGATTGCCGTCCCTTGATGCATAACAAGTATGCACTCACCCGCTGCCTCATTGTTTATTCACAAGTTATAATTCTTTTATGAATGAGTTGTAACTGAAGGCTTTTAAACTCTATTAGACTCTATTAGAAGGCCCTGCAAATGCTCAGTTTATTTATGTACCTTCAGTTCTCAGCTTTTGTCTTATAACTTGAAGGTGGACTTTTGTTTGTTTAATGGGGGTGACGGTTAGGGATTTCCTCTTCCATTTTTAGTGTGGCACCGCCATGTTTAACCTAATTCCACAGAGTAAACTGGAAAATAAAAATAAAGAAAGTGATAGTTTCCCTTCCACACATGGGACTGGGGGATTATATTGGACCCTAAGCCCTTGGCATCATAGCAAGTAGGTCTAAAAAGGAAAGGCCCCTAGTTACCCCAAAGGGCATAAAGGCTGTATATACATAATATAGCATTTGCCCTTTTAGAAATGTTTTAATCTTCTTTCCCTATAACAACCAAAGCTCTTCCAGGATATTATAGCGTTAACAATAATGTATATTTATAGAATATTGCGAGCGAGAGCAGAGAGCTAAGGAACACTGTAAACTAGTAAAGTGAAGATGGGGAAAGTTATTTATAACTGACATTTATTATGTGCAACTGTCATTTTCCTCTTTCACACTACAATCTGTACTGCTGCCTACACAACGTTCTATCTGTTGATTTCAAGCAACAACAACCACTGGATTGTTATCATATTGCCACCCTATCTATCCTGATGAGTGTGTACTTCCCTGCACACCCATCAGGTTAGACACACTATGTATAAAGAAGGGGGATTCTGATCTGTTTAATTTCCCTTTCCTCCAACACCAACTTTGTAGAGTCCAGTGTTAAAGGGGTGGTTCATCTTTAAGTTCTAAGCAACTTTTCAATTGGTCTTCATTATTTATTTATCGTTTTTAGAAGTTTTGCCTTTTTCTTCTTACTCTTTCCAACTTGTTCCAACTCAAACAGGGGGTCACTGACCCCATCTAAAAATAAAATGCTCTGCAAGGCTACACATTGTTATTGCTACGTTTTATTACTGATCTTTCTATTCAGGCCTCTTCTATTCATATCCCAGTCTCTCATTCAATTCAATTCATGGTTGCTAGGGTAATTTGGACCCTGGCAACCAGATTATTGAAATTGCAAACTGGAGAGATGCTGAATAAAAAACTCAAAAACCCCAAATAATAAAAAAACAAAACCAATTGCAAATCGTCTCAGAATATCACTCTCTACGTCATACTACAATATGAACAACCCTTTTAATTTAAAACAGACTAGAGCTCATTTATAAACACTTTGGCAAATTTGCACCTGGGCAGTAACCCATAGCAACCAATCAGGGATTAGCTTTTTTAAGCAGGCTGCAGGTTTAACAATGAAAGCAAGCATTTGACTAGTTGCTATGGGAGTGTTTATAAATAAACCCAGTTCTTCAGTATATGTTACATTGAAAAAATACTCATTAACTTTGAGCTTTTGAAGAATAATGGCATTTATGCCCCACAAATACTTCTCTGTTGATCTAACTGGAGCTATCACATGACCCTGCAAAGTAAAGTTGGCCATGCATCTGGCCTAACAGTCATGGGCTCATTAGAAAAAGACAAAACTGATCAGTCAACTAATTATGTAATCAGCCAATTGAATGGAGAGTTTTGCATTGCTGCTCTATAGATTCATTTTATAAATACCTTTCAGTAGTTTGGGTAGTAGTAACTAGTATCTAGTAACTAGGGGCGTCACAGTGCAGCTGGAATGGTAACACATAGGTGTCCTTTACATACACAAAATCCACTGGGTCTCTTCAGGGACAGAAATAATATAGAATGAAGATATATGATGCCTGTGGGAGTCTAAACATGAACAGATTATATGTGCAGATTGATGTATCAATGGGGAAAAGCTGCACATGTATTAATGTTGTCTATTCAAGACCATTCCTCCAGCCAGCTGTATCTGACATCTCCTCCAGTGTGGCCAGTCCCATTTGGATCAGTTATTCAGTCCAAGGTGTTATACATTTAAATGTCTGTGAATATGGTCTATGTAACAATAGGTTATACAATGAATGAAATTAATATATCTGTGGATATCACAGGTTTATCTGTTTTCTGCAACTGTGGCATGATAGGTGTAGTAAGGCAATATGATGTCAAATGTAGGCTGGGAGAGCTTCACAATAAATCAAAAACAAGTGGGGCACAAAGGTTATTTTGCTTGAGACCCAGTTCCTAACCTTTACATAATCTTGATACATAGCGTGCTATGTGAATAATGTGCAATGCACGAGCAGCAGGAATAGCAGAGAGAGAGAGAGAAAGGAATGTAAAATATGACAGACATAAATAAAGGAGCTGAGGGAGGTTTAGAGCTGAAAGTGCAGCCAGAATAGGAGAGCGTAAGGGGATCCACATTGGGGGAAAGCTGTACAAAGGGTTAATGAATCCTATTAATGTGGTCAGAAATTAAATTATGAAAAAATTCTAACCAGGGAAGAACACGCCCACCCCTCATTTGAAACAGGAACCAGTGAACATCTATAGGGAGCTCTAATAAAGGGGCTATTTTTTTAAGATAATATTCATTTTTAGCACCCTGTAAAAGCAACACCATATATTACTCATAATTGTCTACAAAATTTGGGTTTTTTCATTTATTCTATATGTCTCCTTTAACACTTAGTTGCTTGCCTGCAGAATATACAGAGCTCTGGAATGCACTGTGCCATTTGCGCATCTGCATCTTTGAAACACAAAAGTGCTCACGGGAGCACTCAGAGCAAATACATTGGGAGAGATTAGAATTCCTCTTCAGATCATCTCTGGGCACCATGAGGACACCTGGCGCAATAGGAGAATATAACCAGATGCTTTCATGATGCCATATGGGATGGAAAGGAAAACCGAGGTAAGGATGGAAACAAAGAAAATAAAGATAAGTGCACAGATTTATAATAGCCCTGCAGCCAAAACTTCTGTTCCCACAGTAGAGATGGCGCGAACTGTTCGCCGGCGAACTTGTTCGCGCGAACATCGGGTGTTCGCGCTCGCCGGAAGTTCGCGAACGTCGCGCGACGTTCGCCATTTTGGGTTCGCCATTGTTGGTGCTTTTTTTTGCCCTCTCACCCCAGACCAGCAGGTACATGGCAGCCAATCAGGAAGCTCTCCCCTGGACCACTCCCCTTCCCTATAAAAACCGAAGCCCTGCAGCGTTTTTTCACTCTGCCTGTGTGTGCTGAAGAGATAGTGTAGGGAGAGAGCTGCTGCCTGTTAGTGATTTCAGGGACAGTTGAAAGTTTGCTGGCTAGTAATCGTGTTGATACTGCTCTGTTATTGGAGGGACAGAAGTCTGCAGGGGTTTGAGGGACATTTAAGCTTAGGTAGCTTTGCTGGCTAGTAATCTACCTTCTACTGCAGTGCTCTGTATGTAGCTGCAGTGGGCAGCTGTCCTGCTTCTGATCTCATCTGCTGACTGCTGCAATAACAGTAGTCCTTGTAAGGACTGCTTTTATTTATTTTTTTGTTCCAATACAGAGCAGTATCAAGCAGATTACTAGCCAGCAAACTTACTATCATCTGTCCCTGAAATCACTAACAGCTCTCCCCCTACACTATCTCTTCCAAGCACACACAGGCAGATTTTTCAGATACATTTTTGCCCTTGATCCCCCTCTGGCATGCCACTGTCCAGGTCGTTGCACCCTTTAAACAACTTTAAAATCATTTTTCTGGCCAGAAATGTCTTTTTTAGATGTTAAAGTTCGCCTTCCCATTGAAGTCTATGGGGTTCGCGAACCGTTCGCGAACCGCTCGCATTTTTGCGCAAGTTCGCGAATATGTTCGCGAACTTTTTTTCCGACGTTCGCTACATCCCTATCCCACAGTGCCTTGCATGTTCTGTGATAAATGGACCTGTAAAGAAGGATCATCAGAGAAGCAAGGCACTGTGGGACCTAGAATCTTGGCTGGAAAGGGGTTGCCTGCTGCTACTATGTTCCAGTGGGAAACGTAATCAGAACCAGCAATGCAGGGAACAACAAATAGACAGACAGGTATTGCTTTTAAAAGCAAGTACTTTATAAGCATTACATTTGTCTTATTTGTGCTATCTATCTATCTATCTATCTATCTATCTATCTATCTATCTATCTATCTATCTATCTATCGCTCTATCTATCTATCTATCATATATCTATTTATTTATAATCTATTTATTTATCTATCATCTATTGATTTATCTATCATCTATTGATTTATCTATCTATTATCTATTTATTTATCATCTATCTATCTATCTATTTATCATCTATCAATCTATTCATCTATCTATTTATTTATTTATCTATTTATTTATCTATCATCTATGGTCTATTGATCTATCTATCTGTATATTAAAACAAACATTAAAATGAATGTGTGTGTCTGTATGTGCATGAAGGGTTTGTCCTGTCGTCTGAAAATATTTGAAATGACAATACAGCCTTTACACCTCTGTTGTATTGTGTGTGTGTGTGTGTGTGTGTGTGTGTGTATATATATATTTGGCCAATGGGCCGTCACAGAAACCATAAAGATGCATCTGTAAGCAAACCAGTATTCAAAGTTATACAAAATACAAAAGTAAATGCAGAAGATGTGAAATGCAATTCCAAATAGAGTTTTATGTAGTTCTTCTTGGATTGTGACTGTAATACTAATATAGCAATATGTACCATGGACTCACACAGCACTCTATTCCCCCAGATCAGGATAAAGAAAATATATAGATAAAGAATTGTATATATTTTATTAATACCTATACTGACCAAGCTTTGCTGTACATGTATGTTGAGTGTAGTGTTTGTTTCTCTGGGGCTATAAATCCATCAGTTCCATCTTATCTATTGTGCTCTCCATTTCTCACCTTTGTTCTCATACGGAACTGGGGAATGGCCACAGTATAGGCAAATAAGGCCAAATGGTTGGGTGAGAAGTAGGACCCACTGAGACCTGGGCCGACCAGGAGTGTTGCTTGGGGGGCCTGTCCAACAGTGACTCCATGTATTGCAAAAGTACAATTCCCAGTATCATTTTAGAGCTGCTATTCACACAGAACAGCTGGCATGCTAAAGGCTGCTATCTCTCCAGTACCAATTCCCTAAATTTCAAGGTCAATTGATCCGTAAAGGAAGCAAGTGTTGAAGTGTCGTATGCCTCATTGAAGACCAACTAAAGGAGCTTTATTGTCAGTGAACTGACAGACTTGATTGACATGTCTTTTATTTTCAGCCTATTGACCAGTAACTACTTAACAAAAGAAGGATGCATTTTGAGGGATCTATTTGCTAAATAAAGGTATTAAAATGATCTTTAGATGGTGGCCCATAAATGTTATGAATTACTAACACCAATTGCACATTTAAGCTAAAGTGTTTCATGTGTATTGCAATAACTGGAGTTATTCACACAAATGTTGAAAAGTCACATGGATTTTGGCAAGTCGTTGATTTTTTTATGGGAAATAATTAAAGGCCAATTTTTTTTGCTGTCAATAACATGAAAAAAAGGGATTAGCAAATTAGAGCAACCACAGCATCAGGTATGTAGGCCCATAATAAAATATAAATATGAACAGAAAAAAAATGCTAGTGGCAGCCATAGACAAGCTTGAACATTTAATCACAGCAAGCAATTATTTATTATTTATGTTCAGTTAATATATGGTTCTTCCTCCATCAGACCAACCAATCGACACGTGCCAGTTTAATACTGACATCACATCCTGCCCATTAGTGGCATTTAACATTGATGGCACTCTATTTTTGGTGAGGAAACATAGATTCCACGTAGGCTTTACTTGGTGCTAACTAATAGGGTATAGATTTCTACTAATCATCTTTTTTGACGGGGCGAATATATTAGCCAGGCGAATTTCCGTGTTTCTGAAAAATTTGGATGCACGTCGGAATAGTCACTTGCATCAAAACCGCAGCGCATCACATTTTTCGGACGCACTTTGACTTTAAAGCCGGCGTCAAAATTTACACAAATTGATCACTGATCATCTTATCATAAGGGTTATAATGATACACCCTGGCCATATGTGATACATTCTTTCATGTTACTATTACAGTGATGAGGACTTAGGTTTATAAAAATCAAAAGGCTACACCATTATATCCATAATGTAACGGTTCCCTATACTGTGGTTTTGTGCCCCCTAAGGGAGCCGGAAGCAGTAGCCTGGGGGACTCAAACTAAAGCCCAGTTAAATTGAAATATAGGTAGAATGACTATTTGACATGCTAGATTGACTGGAAAGTCCAGCTTGAAGATCAGTTAGAGTACGATTTTGGGTTATATTCTTGGGAATATAGCTAAACACTGATATACATGCCTTTATAGTAGGGATGCACCGAATCCAGGATTGGGCCTTTTTCAGCAGGATTCGGCCTAATCCAAGTGCCTGGCTCAACTGAATCCAAATCCTTAAAGTCAAGTGACTTTTCATCACAAAAAAAAAAAATTTAACCAGGCACTCTGCACTCTTTTGTGCTTCCTAACCCTATGTAAATTAGGGTTTTGGGATTTGGTTCAATATTTGGCCAAATCCCAAAATAGCATCCCTGCTATATACAATATATACATATCTGTAAACTTAATATAAGCTATATGCATGTGCTATTCTATTGTACCTTTTACTGTATCTTCAGTCCCTTCTTGTACGAGTATGGGATCCGTTACCCTTAAACCTGTTATCCAGAAAGCGCTGAATTACAGAAAGGCCATCTCCCATAGACTCCATTATAATCAAATAATTCAAATTTTTTAAAATGATTTCCTATTTGTCATGGTTTAATGAAGCAGTACCTTGTACCTGATTCCAATTAATACATTATGAATCCTAACTGGATGCAAAACCAACCTATTGGATTTAATCAATATTTAAATTATTGTTTAGTAGACTTTAGGTATGGAGATCCAAATTACAGAAAGATCTCTTACCTGGAAATCTCCAGGTCCCGAGCATTCTAGATAACAGGTCCCATCCCATAGCTGTACTTTGCTTAATAGATTTCATGCAGCATCTATCCATAATTCCCTTTGCAGTATTGCATGAAAAGCAGTTAAATGTCTGGCTGTAAGTTTTAAAGTGCAGATTCCTGTATGATAATTGCAGCAAGTAAAAGGGTACTATGCTCTTATTTGTCTAAAACGTATCTGCAGCACAAATCTGGTGTCTAGAGTCTTTTTGTTGCAGTCCTACGAAAATAACTGGTAGCAGAAGTGGTGAAAAGAAGTAAAGGTATGGGATCCGTTATCCAGAAAGCTCTGAATTACAGGTAGGCCATTGCCCATAGACTCCACTTTAATAAAATAATGCAAATTTTTTAAAACCATTTTTCTCTGTAGTAGTGATGGGCGAATTTGTCCTTTTTCACTTTGCTGAAAAATATGAATTTTCAGTGAAATTTGCGAAAATGCTATAAAATCACTAAACACATTGAAGTTAATGGGCGTCAAAATTATATTGATGCGCAACAATGTTTATGCGCGTGACTATTCTTACGTGCGCCCAAATGTTTTTGCCGAATTTTCGCAGGTGAATTTCCTCTGCAATTTCGTGATTTTATTTGCCGAAACTCGGAAATTCGTTGCAAATTCGCGCCTGCCGAATTGAATCGCCCATCGCTACTCTGTAGTAATACAACAGTATTTGATCCACACTAAGATGTAATTCATCCTTATTGAAATCAAAGCCATTCTGTTATCTAATGTTTAAATATTTTTTAGCAGATTTAAGGTTTGGTGATCCAAATTATGGAAAGATCATTCATCCAGAAAACCCCAGGTCCTGAGTATTCTGGATATCAGGTCCCATACTTGCACTACAACTAATAATCTACAGACCTACATTTTTTAAAAATGTGCGCTACATTTACAGGTGTCCTTTTAACCAGCCAACCGAGATTTATGACCTATAAAGTGGAAAAAATATTGATTTTTAAATAAGAGACAAAGATATACAATGTGACATACTAGTCACAAGAATTGAATGATATATAAAGATATTGACATTTTTGAACTCCGAATGCCCAGATCAGGAATACAAGCATAATGTAGAACGGCTGTTAGCACAATTGACTATGAACTACTACTCTTAATTGCTACCTGGAGAAATGAAGGTGCAGATGAGGAACAGGCAAGGTGCCATGCCATCTGTTTCAGAAATACAATCTACATCATCCTGTCAAGTATATGAGCAAAGAGGGGCTGGTAATGGCACATCTGCAATGAACTAAAGGTGCCAAGAGATGTTAAGATTTTTAAAAGATCTTTTATGTCCATCAACAAAAACCACCAATTCAAGTAAGCAAGTTGAAGCTAGGAAACTATGGGTGGCTGCCTGATTGTCCCTGCAAACAATTGGACAATGGATACATTTCACTGTGACCAGCCAATCGGTTTCCTGACTGATGTCGGATGAAAATCGTTAGATGCAGGATCGTTCGGTGCCCCACTAACCTTATGATAATTTGACAGATTTGTGAGATTCTTTTGGTCCAAGAATCTTAATGTCTATGGCCACCTTAAGTGTTCTGAATAAGCATGATCAACATCTGGGTTGTCCACCAGGAGGCTCATGGGTCAGATATGACAGTCCAATGTATTTTATAGTCCTCAGTCTCCCCATAAACTACACTGGATTATTTGAAAGATTTTATATGAACCAGCCTATGGACAGCGTATCAGAATATTGGGATGGCACACTTTAAAGGGGTTGTTTACCTTTGGATTAATGTTTAATATGACGTAGAGACAATTTGCTATTGGTTTCCATTTTTTATCATTTGCGGTTTTTGGGTTATTTAGCTTTTTATTCAGCGGCTCTCCGGTTTGCAGTTGCAGCAATCTGGTTGCTAGGGTCCATATTACCCTAGCAACCAGGCATTGGTCTGAATAAGAGACTGGAATATGAATAGAGGCCTGATATAGATATAAGTAACACAAAGTACCAATAAAAATACATTGGTAGCCTTACAGAGCATTTGTTTGTAGTTGGGGTCAGTGACCCGAATTTGAAAGCTGGAAAGAGTCAGAAGAAGAAAGCAAATAATCCGAAAACTATATATAAGAAAAAATGAAGACCAATTGAAAAGTTGCTTAGAATTAGCCATTCTAAAACATACTAAAGGTTAATTTAAAGGTGAACCAGCCCTTTAATATACTATAAAAGAATGAGATTAGACCCCCCTTCCCATGTCCTGCTGTTGTCTTTAAAACTATTTTGCTAACAGAATACTTATTCATACGTAGACTATCCATTTCCACTGGAGGGGTATATCTGGTCCAAGGATTTGGGGGTTACATTTTTGGGAATATAGCTAAATAGATGATGCAGCAGATGTAAATACCTATATACTAGGGATGCAGTGAATCCAGGATTCGGCCAGGATTAGACTTTTTTCAGCAGGATTTGGATTTGGCCAAATTCAAGTGCCTAAAGCTAAACTCTAAGCAACATGAAATGATGGCAGAACACACCAGAGGTGAACCTATTGCCCTCCAGCTGCAGATCCCAAAGGTCTTGCCCCAACCAACAGTTGCCAAGATGATACTGGAAGTTATAGTTGAACTATACATGCCCATGCCTACATAATTAGGAGAATTGTGGGCACAGATCCTAGAGCCAATCACTGCAGAAAATGAGTCCTTATAATAAACACTCGTTTATTCCACCAGACAAGTTTCCTCTACAAATCCTATTGTCTGTGACAGAACAACTTAGAGGCCTCACGTCTAACCCAAGGACAGAATAATGGACATGCAGCCCGGCACTGCAATTGATTTCCAATGGACAGTACGCATTAATTGTCAGTTTCACAGCCTTTATTACAATTAACCTAGACCATGGATCCACAATCTTTGACACTCTGGTTGTTAAAGAACTACAAACTGCATAATTCCCTTGTCAGGTCCGGAGAGGCTTCTGGGAGTTGTAGTTCCTATTATAAATAGATAATTTAGCAACATAGATTGCTAAATCTAGGCAAAGCAGCTGGTGTTATGCAATCTTATATGTATATAGAATGTAAATCCTAGATATTTTACATGAATACTGCCTAATTCCACCCATACATATCCAAGGTTAACAGCCTCAAGAATAATAAGCAGGAAACATGACACAGAGGGGAATAAAACAGAGCAAATGAAGTGTGTTGAATTCATTATAAAGGCGGCAGCACCTGCTCTACACAGATTCATTTTCAATGGAATATGCTGAGCCTGCAGCAGCAAATATGTCAGAATGGAAATTCTGCAAAAAACTTAAGCAGGATGAATAGGGCTCCCTTGTTATAAGGGAATCAGTACAGAGCCAGTCTACAGTACATGGTACGGGTGCAGAGAATATAGACCGGCTTAACAGGACAACTCCCTTTTTTCCTTGCTCACTTGCCATCCCCAGGTAGATTCCAGACCCAACAACAGCTAAAAGCTCAGTCCATCAAACCGCAGATATTCTCGGTGCTCCTATATACCATCATGATCTACATTTAGAAAGTGTGTGAAAATATGGAATATTGTAACAGCAGTGATCTCATTCTCCCACTCCTCGAGGTAACAGGACCTGTTATGAAGTCACTTGAAGCATATTTGACCCAGGAAGGACTGTAACTGTTCTCCTTTTGTCTCAATAGCCCCCTAGGCGGCACATTGCTCTAAATAAAGCCCCGTTAGGGAGAAATAAGGTGTCAGCATTTTGCACCCATCAGGTTTATTTGCCACCATGTAGGCTCACCCTGGCGTGCAAGGGTTAAAGTCTGCAGGAGCTACAGAGACACCGGATGCACCTAATATTTAGCACAGACCACTACAGTAATTTTTTTTTACCATAGTTGTGCATTAGGGTGACTATGAATTCAATGTCATTTAACTACTTTTTACCATTATCTATCTGGTCAATCGCTAACCCATCAGGACCAATTACTCCCCAGAGATTCACAGGGATGGGGATGGGGGGCTGGATAGAATAAGCCCACAGCCTGGATATATTCACTGTGATGGGAGATGCACTAAAGATATATGGCCACCACAAATGGAACCTCCATATGGCTGTGCTATAATAAAGCACTCGTGCCTATGGAATGAGCAGACACATGCAGTGCAATGCAAGATCCCTCTGCCATAACAGACACGACTCACTGTATTGCTGTAAATCAGGGAGACATGCTGGCGGAATGAATGAACGGATGAAATCGGGGAGGAGAGCAGCCCATTAGATGGTGAGCTCCTGGCTGCTTTGGTGCAATCGCCAATGTGTAGAATGAGACAAGGAGGAAAGTATCCAGCCCCATTCATTTTATACATTGTCTGTACCAATTAGGGCAATCCCAATAGAGTGCATGTTATATGGTCTGCTTATATATATATATATAGAGAGAGAGAGAGAGAGAGAGAGAGAGAGAGAGAGAAATAGCTGGTAACACTCCCATCCCCAACTGGTTAATAGAAAAAAGACTTACCAATTTGCTTTGCTAGGGATCCCTCAGTGAGCGTGTTCTTGATTGGATTTCTGAGTATATTAAAGGCTCAGGCAGTAAATGTCTCCTGTGTGATTGTGGTTAATGGTATTGTGCTGGCAGACAGGCTGGAGGGTCTTTGTTGTGTATCTCCCGGCCCCCTGACTGGATGAGCTGCCGCTGATCTTGCTGAGTGGAGGCTGCAGCTGCTTTCCTTCTGCTGCTATTGCAGTGATTTGCATTAGCCCGGCCCTCATTGAAATGCTGCTGCTCTCCTCCTCACACCAGCACCATCCACCATGTCCTCTGTGAGCCACCCATCCCACCCCCTTACTATCTCCTGCATCACATATGTGCTCTGCCTTCAGCCTATGGGGAATTGGCTGGAGCCTTTGCAGATCTGAACAGCACTCAGCTTTGTCCCAAACACTCATCCAAACAGCAATTACTATTTTACATTTATAAATTGCCAACATATTCCATAGCCCTGCACATTCATGGTACATAATTAACATACGGACAAACCCATACAATACTGATTCCGACATAGTACCCATGTATTTACTTTTTCCCTTAAATGGAAAGACAGGCTGTAAAAATGGGGATCTGCATGTTTTATGTGGTCCCCAAATATGCATGAAGAGGGAGAGTAAATAAATTCAGGCTGGGAATGAGCTGTTATATATATATATATATATATAGTATCCGGCAGTGCCCGCACTCAATCCACGACGAAGCCAGAGGTGCACAATCAAATATGTAGTAGTATATGAATAGAAGATCAGCACTCTCTGTATGGTTTGGTGAAAAAACATGTCAATTTATTCACACACATCAGGGGGACGGAAACGTCGGATAAAATGTAAAAGTGTGTGAATAAATTGACACGTTTTTTCACCAAACCATACAGAGAGTGCTGATCTTATATATATGTGTGTTTGTTTGTTTTTGCTCCTGACGAAGATACCTGTGGGGAATTGAAACGTTGAGGCTTAATAATAAAACATTTTTTGTTTTTTCACTAAAACCCTGTGAGTGCCGCAATCCTTTTTCACTGCTTATTTCCCATGCTGGCACCCAGGTATTAATTTTGTCTACGGAGTGCACCATTCCTTTGGTTATATATATATATATATATATATATATATATATATATATATATATACTGTATAAGATAATCTGGAAGCCGGCACAACTCGTCAAGAAGTCATCGCTGCCTGGGTGCAAAACGCTCAAAAATTAAATAGCAGTGTAGAGAAGCTCGCACTCACAGGTCTTATCAAAAACAAAAAATGGTGTTTATTCAATGAAAAGCAACTAAGTTGCTAAGACCTGTGAGTGCGAGCTTCTCTACTCTGCTATATATACTGTATATATATATATATATATATATATATATATATATATATATATATATATATATATATATATAATGATTTTATAACCTGCTGTTACCAGTGTTTTATTAAACTACAACACCCAGAATCCTCTAAAAGAACTGCAGGTTAGATTATAAGTAACTGGGACCCATGTGGTGTATTTTGCCCCAAGCCACAACACACAAGCAGGACAGGTGCACTTAAAGGGGTTTGATATAATAATCATATAATACACAAAAGCCATGCATATCTTGTAAATTATATTCTTATAAACAGTAACTAGTGATGTCATCAATTATAAACGGTGAGTAGTGATGTCATTTTTGTCACATGACTCACTAAAACATGTGTATCATAAAGTACCCCTTGTTGGAAAATATGAACATATTCGGCCTTGTGCTTTTATATGGTCATGGAACTCCTTGGTGACTTATAATATCCTTATATTTTACAATAGGGGGTACTTTAGTCACTATGGGACATGTTTACTAACATTGGAGATAAATACCTGGAGAGATTTCTGGAGATGTTGCCCATGGCAACCAATCAGCAATTAGATTTAAACAGCCACAGCCAAGTTAGAAAACAAAAGCAAAGATCTGATTGGTTGCTATGGGCAACATCTCCAGAAATCTCTCCAGATATTTATCTCCAATGTTAGTAAACATGCCCCTATATAATTTGATTTGGGACTTGGCTACATTGCAGGGTTAAAGGAAGTACAATTATATAATCCCAGCTCTGCTTATATTATGTAAATTCCACCAGATGAAACACAAAAGTAACGCAGACAGAGAAAATCCCAGATCACATGTTTGGCCTGCCAGACAGCCTGTAGCTCAGAGAGAGAGAGACTGATTTGGGGTTAATAAGCACCGTGGGGCCATATTCTTTATGATCCAATCTTCTGGCCTTTATTTGCCCCAGCATCGTCCAAAAGGCAGCTATTGGTGGATGCAGGTTCAGAGTTTCAGTCCTTGTTTGTTTGTCTGAAAACAACTGGGTACGGAGCAAGTCTGGCACTTAACAGAGCTACACCTGACTGCCATCATTTAACTGGACTCCATAGTGACGCAAAACCCCTAAAACTGCTGGACACAGATTGTACACAATAGTGTCCATTTGGCACAACAGACACAATTAGTGCCCTGCAGTTATGTTGGAATTGTGGGTAAAACACTGCATTATGGGTAAAACATGGCAATTTGCATCCAAAACTGTACTTTGCACTTGTGTTTGTAAATGACCCCCTAGTGTCCATTTTCTTTAAGGGCATTGTTGTGCCAGCAGGAAATCTCTCCATGCCATTGCTGATGCCTGTGTGCATTTTTGTGCTGAAATCAGCCCCCCTTTGCTCAGCGGCAGGCAGTCAATTGGTACCTTCACCAGTAGGAAAATGCCGCTGCATTCCAAATGACTTTTAAAAAAGGCAACTGCCTGTCACTTGGGTGTTGTCAGACCAAAAATGCTACAATGTGTTCCTGTAATATTATAGTGTCAACGTCATTGCTGCTAACAATCTGAATAAATCCTGGGTCAAGGCTGCTGTAATACTAAAACATATGTGCAGAGATCTGGTACCATGATATATTTAAAAGAAAGCCATTCCATGTATTTCTATGGATAATTTCTTATGCAGAGCATATGGTGCCACACTATCACATATAATAAGACCCGTTGTTATGCCTGGCTTCATTACAACTCAGAAACAGAATCCCTGAAACAAATATCTGCCAATGGGTCAACATCAGATTTATGCTGGGCTAGTGCTGTCCAACTGGCGGCCGCAAATCACCCTTTGTGTGGCCCCCACATGAAGTACCATGTATAAAGCCGCAATGCACTCTTTATCTCCCAGAATTCCAGCATCTATTGCACCACCCACTATATTCAAGCTTTACATCCATGCTTCAGGAAAATATGCACCATGCTGGAAAATTGTACAATGTGGGGGTTCTCTGACACACCTTACATGTGCACCCTATTTAGTCAATTTGTGTGTTGAGGGGGGCAGAGAACCCCTGAACTTACTGGGTACTCAAAGGCAGGTGTTAAAGCAGAAGGAAAGTAAAGAATCAATGGGGGGGGGGTGACAAACGTTAGGCATCCCCCAGTGATTGTATTTACTTACCTTGACTGGTGCTCTTGTTAGCAGAAAATTGCCCCATCTCGGGGTTCTTCCAGTGAGCACCATGGAGCGATCCTCGTTCATCAAACTGCTTCTTTCTTCAATATTTAACAAAATAGCCAGCTTTTTCACTGTACTGCACATTCATCGGTCCAAGCTGGCATAGTAGAAGCAGAAGGCGAGGATGGCTGGCTCCATGGAGCTTTCTGAGAAGAGCTTTGGGCTGGGGCAGTTTTTTGCTAACTGTAGCACAGGCCCAATATCAGGTGATTATAATCACTGGGGGTGCCTAACTTTTGGCATCCCCAAGTGATTATGACTTTACTTCTTCTTTAAAGGGCACCTATCAGAATACCCTAATGGAGCCCACACTCTGGTTGTGGGAAACAATTTTACTTGGGAGCATGTGAAAAATAAGGTTGCTCATTATGCAAATACATGTGACTTGGAATTGAAAGTGGCTCACTGAATATGAGCATGTATCTAAACATGGGATGCACTGGGAACTACCTCCAGTGTGGCATGCCCGCTAGGAGCCAAGATAGCATTGTTTTTAGAGTGTAAGCTCATTTGGCCAGGAATGTGTTTACTTCTTGTTTTGGTTATTGGTTGTTTTGGCATGTGGTCTGTATGTTCAATGTATACACCCATTTAGTGTACAGGTCTACAGAATATGTTGGCACCTGTTAATAATAATAGATTCCTCCCAACCAGAGTGCGAGCTCTATTAACCCACAGCTCCAGTGGGGGAAACTATTTTACAAAGATATGTGCCTTTTAAATATAGGGCTCACTTGTGTCTGTAGCATTGTACATGCATCAAATTAATGCATAAAACAGATGCACTTGAATGCTAAATTAAACATTTTTTATTAAAATCAATATACATAAAAATGAGCCCAATATATCCTCTTTAAACATATAGTAAAGTGGGACTGAGCATATCATTAATTGTAACACCTATTTGCTTTTGGGTTGCCTTAGGGGCTCATTTAATCAGCAATTTTGCAACCAATTTGTTTTCATAATTTGGCCTGATCAAAACTAATCGCTGATTGGATGCTATGAGTTTAAACATATTTCATTCTGGAGATTGTCCTGTTGTTTATGGTGCCCCTAGATGGTTGTCCTGACTGCAGGTTTATTTTGTGTGATATTGCAAATTTATGATTTAATTGAGGTCTGGAGTTTCCAAATGGAGATTAAACTCACCTGCTCTCATAAGAAAGTGTATCATTAAATGTGCATTCAACATGCCGAATAACATTTGTCGATATGTAGTCAACATCCTAAGGGCTCTTACACATGGCTGTTTTCGCCTGCGTTCCCCTGCGTTGCGTTTTTTTCTGTTCAGCTGCAGGGGAGCGCAGGAGTAGACGCAGTCAATTATTTTGAAGGGGGCTGTACTCACACAGTCGCCTGTATACACCGAACACAAGTGAAATGCAACATGCTGCATCTCAACCTACATTTGTCGCTTACATGCGTCTGCATGAGAGCAGCCCTCTGCCAAATAATTTACTGCGTCTACTCCTGCGCTCCCGTGCGGCTAAATGGAAGAAAGCAAAATGCAGGGAGCACAGGCAAAAACGGCCGTGTGTAAGAGCCCTAAGAGACGCTGGGTGTAGGCCAGCTTGTACTGTAGATATATTAATGTGGTGATTTTGTCTGTGCACCAGGTGGATGAATATCTATTATATCTCATCCCCATTATATGAACCAAGGTGGTTTGGCCTCAAGCTGTAGATATAATAAAAAGCTGCTCTTCACATTTTCAAATGCCACTTCATCTGCAGAGGAATCAATAGTAATAATTCAAATTACACTGTAATGCAAAAATGTATCAAACAAGTTCCTAAGCTCATGGCAATAGTATCTAGTCCCAGTAAGAAATTCAGTACTTAGAACGGCTAACTGCTGCGTATATAAGGCCAGTCCTAAGGGCCAAAGTTTTTTGGAATACAGCCCCCAGTCCAAAAGGGCCCAAATGTCAGTTACAAAAATTAAACTCCAAAAATGTTTAGTTTAGTATTAAAAATCAATATTTATTCTATAAAAAATTTAAAAAAGTAGGCATACTGACCCATTGTCCGTGGGTATGAAACGCGTAAGGCGGAGCATCAATGGGTCAGTATGCCTACTTTTTTAAATTTTGTATTGAATAAATATTGATTTTTAATACTGAACAAAACATTTTTGGAGTATAATTTTTGTAACTAGTCCCAGTAAGACCCATATTGAACGTTATTTGCGTTGGTATCCCACAGCTTGTTTAGGCTTCTAGCCAATTTAGTTCACAGAGAACAGCAAAATGAGATTACTTCAGGCACAACTGGCCAGATTGGATTTAGATCTGGCTGAAAATTCATGGATGATAATGTGCTTGCTTGTACTGTATGGCTGTTAATTACTTCCACCCAGATGGCTTATTATATAAGAGCTAATTACCCTTTCCCTTGAAGTTCATCACAATGATACAAGAATGCAGGAAACTATTGTGCGGTATACAATATTTGCAACTACAAGCTGTCTCCCATAGACTCCATTTTATCCAAATAATCCAAATATTTCCTTTTTTCTCTGTAATGATAAAACAGTAGCTTGTAATTGATCCAAACTAAGATATAATTAATCCTTATTGGAAGCAAAACCAAAGTATTGGGTTTAGTTAAAGTTTAAATGATTTTCTAGTAGACTTAAGGTATGAAGCTCCAAATTGCAGAAAGATCGGTTATCCAGAAAACCCCTGGTCTCAAGCGTTCTGGAACAGATCCCGTACCTGTATCTGAATTCAGTTCTCTTTAAATATCTTGATGGATTCAAGGACATCATGGCTGTGGAATGTATTGTGAAGGTGTGCTGTTGGGAACTAGGGATACAACACTGTGGGGCTCATTTATAAACATTGGGTAAATTTGCACTTGCAAGGAAAAATACTGACCAACTGCTGCAGTCTGTAAGGCCTGTCAAAAAGGGCCATCGCGCTGGAATATAGCCCCCAGCTCAAAGGGCACATGTATCAAATTCAAAAAAATATATTCCAAGGCATTCTATAAAAGTTAAAAAATTAGTTTTTATTTCACATCAAGTATTAAAAAGTAGGCATACAGACCAAACGCCTTACGCGTTTCCTACCCAACCGGTGCTTATTCATAGGCATTACTGTTGTTCCATTTGGTCACAGAATTTAAACCCCAGGAAGTCCCTCCCATAAATTTTTAAAACCAATAACGTGTCGCCATCTCACGTCTATTCTTAAAGCGACATTACACATTTACTCAATTGGATCATGTTAACGTTATTCTTTATGCCTATACTCTCTACATTTCCACAACAAAGTATATCACAATCTTTTCTTTTAAAATATATATACGGATATCTGACTAAACCTATTTTATGTATCGGTCAGTGCCAAACAGAGAATATAAGCCAGGTTTTTTTATCCATCATCATTGTAGATATATATATATAACATTACATTTGTTACCCTATATCGCCCCATATATTAACCCCTAATGGGTCAGACATCTCATATTGTACATCATGTAAAACAAGTTACGTCAAATAATTTTAAGCCAAGTGGCAGACGAGTATGTAAATAGAATATCCAAAATAGTTCTCTCTTTGCTAAAAGCCCTGCCAAATCTTCCCCTCTACTACCCAGCCTCACTTTCTCAATCCCTTGTACAGAAAAGCATGATGGATCACTTTCATTGCACTGTGCAAAATGTCTCGTTATATTACTTTTTTCAACCCCTTTTGAATTTTTTATTTGACTCAAATGCTCCCGTATCCGTTCTTCTAATGTTCTATTTGTGCAACCTACATATTCTTTTTGGCACTTAAGGCATGTAATCAGATAAATCACTGTAGATGTATTACAATTTATATAGTCCCTTATTTTAAAACTGGTATTCGTCACAGTGGATTTAAATTCCTTAGATATTTTAACGTGTTGGCAAGTGACACATCTACGGCTACCGAATCTGTAGCTACCCTCTATCCTCAGAAGGCCCATGTTGCCTATTTTAACCCCCTTAGTTGTTTCACTATACATGCTTTGCGATAAAAGGTCCCTCAATGCATGGGATCGCCTTGTTATACTATTTACCGGTAATCCTGATTTCAATATTTTGTGAAAGTCATCATCTGCATGCAGGATAGGTATGTATCTTTTAACTACTGTATATCCAATATTGTATAAAACTGCCTACTATACCTGGTTACAAACGGAACCTTTTCTGATGTCATTCCCTGTTTTTTCCTCTAACTTTCCACTAGATTCACATCTAACAGGCGCCTCCTGTCTGTTTCCTTGGCCCTCTGATAGGCCCTATTTATAATTTTACGTCCATAACCTCGGTCCAGAAATCTTCCCTTCATATCTTCTGCTTGCTCTTGAAATGCTATATCTTTGGAGCAGTTCCACTGCAGCCTCAGGAACTGCCCCACAGGTATCCCGCCCAACAGATTTTTAGGGTGGCATGATGTGGCATGCGGTAGGGTATTCCCACTACAGGGCTTCCTATAAATTGTTGTCTGTATTTCTTTTCCCACTGCCATCAGTTATACATCCAAAAATTCAATTACTTTCAGCTTGTATTCACTCGTAAATCTTAAATTCCCTTTATTCTGATTTAGCTCCTGCACTTGGGCAGTAACCTATGGCAACCAACCAGATGATTGCATTCACTGGTTAACCTGCAGCTGGCTAAAAAAAACCTAATTGCTGATTGGAGACTATGGATTACTGCCCTGGTGCAAATATGGCCAGTGTTTATAAATGATCTCCTGTGTGTTTATGTGTTGTACTGATCCAGGTCTCTCTATAAAATTACAGGGCTCAATGACTTCTAGATGCATACATAGACACAGTTTTGGACAGTAGACTTTTCCTTAAGATTGCATTTTTGAATTTTTTTAAGTTTAAGTTTAAGCTTTTCTCACCCACATTTAATCATAATGAGATCACAGGAACAAAAATTATGTTACAGCTTATAATTGTGTATTGTTCTTGCATGTGCTCCACCTAAAGGACACTCTTCATTTCAAAGTTTTGGTTCCTGAATCAAATTCCAAAATGGATGCATTGACATAGTATAACAATGACATATATTTATATTTTATTATATATGACACCAGGAAATGTTACCACTGCCGTATTCTCAGGTGGAGCCGCACTGGTCAGGACACCGTCTCCTGTCAGTTACTGCTTCTTATTCAAAAGAGCAGGAAATGTTCTGTGTATGGCAGACGCTGGGCTTGAGAGGGAAATTAGGAACACCCCTGCGTGTCGCCCTCAGTCATGGTCGGACTGGGCCAGCGGGACACTGGGAGAAAACCTGGTGGGCCCCAGCTCTTTTGGGCCATGCCAGCCCAGACCCTAACTCTCCTAGCCCAAATGGCAGCGATTGCACGCAGTAAGTTACATGTGCACACGTGCGACAGGGGGGCCAGGGTTGCCACCCGGCCGGTATTTTACCGGCCTAGCCGGTAAAATACCTGCCAAGGCCGGGGCCGGTATTACAAATTTATCGGCAATGTAGCTGCTGGTAAATTTGTAATACGATCAAAAGGAGCACTCGGCCTGCCCCCAATCCCCTGCAACTTACCTTTTCTTTTGACTCTTCTAGCGTCCACGGGTCTCCGTTGTGTGGCCCCGCCCCTATTGATCTCACACCCCACCCCTTTTGACATCACGCCCCGCCCATTTGAGGCCCTGCCCCCCAGCAGCCGGTAAAATTTTTTATAAAAGATGGCAACCCTAAGGGGGGCTCACGGCAAAAACACATTACGTGATCATGCGTATGCACACACGCCAATGGGCCCCAGGCCCCCAGTCCCTCAGTATCTGCCATGGGCACTCTTGTCGTCTGCGGTAGCGCAGATTTAAATGCAGGGGAATACAGGGTTATGGAAGATAGCTCCTAGTACAAGTTGATCCAGGGACAAGTCCGATTGCCATCTTGGAGTCAGAAAGGGATTTGTCCCCAAATTGGAGAGGCTTCAGATTGTTTGCTTTACTCTGGATCAACTGGCAGTTAGGCAGATTAAAAAAGAGTTGAAATGTTTAACTTGATGGATGTGTGTCTTTTTTCAACCTAACTTACCATGTTTCTATGAATCTCCTCATGTACCAGTACCCTAAGAGGAAGAGTTTAGAGTTTAATAAACAAAAACTCACCCATGTTCTATTCATTCCTATGGGATTTTTAGAAGTGTATTTCTCATTGGGTGAAAGTTAGAACATACAGTTCTAAAAATCCCATAGGAATTAATAGAATGTGGATGAGTTTTTATTTAATAATCTCTAAACTCACATTTTGCTAAATCTGATCCTATAGGTAATTTAAATCCCGGGAGAGAATCAGAACCCATATGTATAAAAACATAGACTTTATTGCATTATTACGTCCATCAAGGTCACATCTTCAGATCTTCTAATTACAGAGCCAGGGACACATCAACTGAATTGTGCACCAGGAGAAAATGGCCATATATTATTATTGCTTCTCGAAGGCAGCACCCTGGATCGACAGAGGAAGTAGGAGTTTTTTTATAGTGTCATCACCAACAAAACATTTCAGCTGGCACAGAGTTTGCTTTATTCTTTTTTTAGCTGATTTGGCAGGAGGTAGAGATGGTGGCCAGTCACTCATACAGTATATCTTTTCCCAGTAACCTTTATTCTCTCCTCCTTTCCACCCACTCTAATTCATCCTAAGAAGCTGAAGACTTTTTCATTAGTGTTTTCCTTTTATTGCATTCAGCCTTTTGAATCTTCAAGCTTCTGCCAGATGGCACCTACTTTATTGAAATCAGTTGCGACTGAGTAATTGTATTGAAAAGGCAATATGTATTTTTATCCTGTGTATGACAGAAATACACGGAGTCATTTATACTGTATATTTCTCTACAGTAATAATAAATGTACATGAACAGGAGAAACTGCGAAGTATTGCATAAGGGCGCCCATCAAACTGCCATCTGCTGGAGGGTGATTTTTTGTTTGGGGAGGTTAAAGTTGGTACATGTGGTATTACCAACTGACGAAGGTTGAATGCTTAAAAGTGGATTTTTTTAGTACAATATATTGTTTTCCAAAGAAAAAAAGGACTTTTCCCAATTTTTGCTAGCCACAAACACCAGCCGATGTATGTGTTTACATTTTTGCCCTATTAAGAACAGGCCTGGATTTGATCATTTTTTAAATTTCCCGTCTGCCAATCCTCAGTGCTCTGCATCCAACAAAGGGAGTTTGCGCATGCACATGAGTGAAGGGGGCAACAAGTGGGGGAGGGCCATGGGGCACCCGCTATGTAAATTCAGCCCTGAAAACAAGCAGCATTTTTGTACATTATTCGTAAATTTTCTGTAATTTGTAACATATAATTCCATGACACTGGCAGTGCCACCTTTTCTGCACCCAAACCATCCAGCTGGGGGTATGCATTTGTACCAAGTGTTGTATATATTTTTTGCATGCATGTAATTTAGATACAGTTGCTTTAATAAGAGGAAAGTGTGCATATTGCCTATATTATTCTGTATGTGGGGAAACTGTGGCCGTGGCACATTACTCCCAAAAATATGATGTTATGGGGTTCATCTCTTGGCTCTCCATGTCCTACTTGAAAGGCTGCCCATCCAGTGCTGCACAAGAACAATGATTGTCTCTGCCATCCACTCAGCATTTGTCAGAAGAAATATCTTCCATGTTTGTTATGTGGCATCTTCCATCATGTACAGAACTGTTGGCTCTGGCCTGTACAGTTACCCTGGCATCTGCATCTCTCTGTACAGTCAGCAAGATCTAATGAGCAAGCTGCTTATCTCTTACACGCGTCTGCCATACAGTAGGTACAGCCAACAGGTTAGAGAATGTATTTTTTCCCTTTTCCCCCAATTTTTTAAATGATTGTCAGCTTTGGCGAGGCTTATCATCCCTATATGTGCTCCTCTATACTTGAGCCTCATGGAGATTTGTTGGGTGCATCTGCTTTGATGGATAAGGAGCAGCATGAAGCTGTAGACCAAAATACAACCTCAAACTGTGATGCTTCAGCAGAGGGAATCCACCACATTTAGTAATGTACTAGTTCAAGATGGCACTTACAACATATGGAGAACATGCACAAATCTACAACCATGTTGATTTATCTGATGTTTCTACATTTCAGCAGGTCAGGAACTAATATTGGTTCCATATTGTGCAACAGGGGCGTGTAACCCTTCTATCAAAGAATCATACAAAATTCAAAGGCAGCCATTCCCTCCTTTCCCTTCCTACTAACCAGAAAGCCACCAATGTTCAGAAATGTCTTTAGCCTCTGGGGGTTAGGAAAAAATATCTTGGAGGATCATATGCAGCCAGTTGGACGGCATTGATATAGTTACCTGAAGACAAAATAAATTAAATGCTCGTTTTACACACACGGGAGGTTTTGCCTTGCATTCAAAATCTAGCATTCAGTATACATCCAATATACCATGGACTATATTAGCCAATCAAAACCACCCATGTTCATGTGATTTACAGATAGGAGTCATAAACCCATTTTGTATATGCACATTGGCCTATTAGAATCAAATTCTACTGTATTGTAATGGAAAATAATTGTATGCTAACCATGGTCACTTCTCCTTGGTTTTGGGCAATGTTTCCTAAGTGAAAATAATAATAATTGCAGTGGGGGACAGAAGTAGCTGACTGTATAAATAGGATCCCACAATAAACTTCTAATCTAACATGCACACACATTGTAGTGATAATAGTTATTTAAGAACACATCAAAACCAAGATATAAATGTGAGCACAATACAAAACTAAAGTCAATCTGGGATTGCAAATTACAGAGAGCAGTGCCTCAGCATGCAGAAAATGTCAATCAAGGACACGTTAAATCTGAATAAGTAAATGAGCTGTGGACAATTTCAGACAGAAAAAAACAGTTCATTGCACAGATTATGCTGAGCTTGAAATAATGTCAGCTAGTACTAATCTGCGATTTTGAATTTAGCTCCATGGGAAGGGGACAGAACACACAAAATCACTTTCCAAAAGGACATGCCTGCAAGAGCCAACTGATTATCACTTAAAATGTCCTCTGATGTTCTTCTGGTTAGGAA
Source organism: Xenopus petersii (assembly GCA_038501925.1). Classification (NCBI taxonomy): domain Eukaryota; kingdom Metazoa; phylum Chordata; class Amphibia; order Anura; family Pipidae; genus Xenopus; species Xenopus petersii. The sequence goes on from CM076674.1 coordinate 32,569,331, forward strand.
AGATGTGACAAAGGTTTCTAGTTTTTTTTCCTAACCAGAAGAACATCAGAGCAGCCTCTTTCTTTCTCCTAACAACTCCCTTGACTACTTGATTGTCAGAATGGTTGGAAATTGACAAGCAGCTGTTGGTGTTGTAACAAATTCATTGATATGAGCAGTACATGTATCCCTTAATATCTTGGAATAAAAAAAAATGAATGTACATTGCAAAAGTTCTTAGAATAGCACAATCAACAATTTTATATTCACTTGTTTTAAAGTTTTACTTAGCCTTAAATCCGGGTTTAACCTGTCCATAAAATTTCTTCCATAGGAATACATTTCATATTTATCTCCTCAGTCACTTTAAGGGAAGTGGCAGACGGGGAAATTATTTATGAGGAATCTTAGGGCAACTTCAGAAAACCATATAGATTTGAATGCAATCCCACCAGCGATTTGTATTCTTGCCGGCAGGAAGGCAATTGGGGAGATAAGTCTCCCGAAGCGACTAATCTCCCCGTCTGCCACTACCCTAAAGGGGCTACCTCCTGATCTTTGGGGTCTCTTCCTAGCTTGGCCCCCCTTTATGCACCCTTTCCCTCCTCCATAATTAATATGGGTTTTTCTATTATAATCTGGCGTATTCTGTTTAGCAACAAGAATCAAATGTCTGCACCCACTGGAAGTCCCATGCAAGTTACATACTGAGACTGGCAAGATATGTTTAGGGTAAGTACAGGTGGCTCCCAGCAGCTCTTTGCAGTGGTTTGCCAACGTAATGTCACACAGGGCAGATTCTCCAATAGTGTTTTTCAACCTGTGACTATTTTCAGACAGAAAATGACTCCTTTACATTTTCTTACAGGCAGCCATGGGAAGGAGTCAAAGCCTCATCTGCCTCAATTATCTCTGAAAACTAAAATGTGTATCAGTGTTTTGTGTCAGCCAAATTTCTTTTGGGGTCTAATGCTATCTCCCAAACTTTCTCTTGCCCTTTCTAGTCCCTCTTCCCCATCTAATTATTACCTTTTCTCTCTTCTTCCCAACCACCTTCTTCATCATCTTCTCCCCTACCTGTTCTCCTCCATTATCTAAATCCTTCAGAATTTTTTCTGGCTGTATTTGTGGCTTTTCTTAAAACCGTGTGTGATGAGCAATATGATGTTTCTGCTATTGCTATTATTCACATGCCAGACCACTCAATGCTAAGAGTTATACCCTGCCCACAGAGATAAGATACTTTGTAAAATTGGAGGTGTAAATCATTGTGTCAAATACAACAAAGTACAGGTATGACAGACTGCAGAGATTAGTCTTAAGACCAAAACCTTATGGGTAAGATTTACACAAAATGTGTTCTGTGCATGTATCACAGCCGGCGGTTAAATCATTCACCCAGGGTAAAGCAATTATTTTCCTCTCTATAGTACTTTTGATATTGTTGATAGAGAATGCAGTCATGTAGATGAATCACTTATTTTAGTTGCCCTCTTGTTTTCTCGAAATCATCCACGGCTGTCACTATACGGGTATGGGAAAGATCAGCAAACAGATGATTGTGTAATGGGGATCTAACTAAGTGTCACTGTAGTGTGCACAGTTGTCACATTCTGTTATTGCTGATGTTCCACTCTGTTCATAGAATATAAACAATTTGAACTTAGTTAATGAGAAATGACCTCTTGCTTAAAGTTTTTGGAATAAGAGTTTTCCAAAATAAAGGGTACTAGATACGGAGCTAGTTTAATCTAGGTAGGAAGATTACATTCAGTTATTTTATCTGAGGAGGGAAAATGTAATCACTGGAGTGTAATTCTCAGAGCAATCCTCTTGTTGACAAACAGTTCTCATGTTTACATCAAACTCTCTTGAGTGCAGAAGTTGGCCTTAGAGAGTTGAGCAATAACCAAGCAGATCTCTGCCCCATAAGGACAGTTTCCACCCATATATTGAGTAAACTGACCATCAGCAGGTCCATATTCAAATTCCAGTAAGCTGCTTACTTGGTGTGGATGAGGGAAGTCAGAATAGAGTTCTGCACTGGGTTGGTTGGGCAGACTGGCAACCTGTCCCAATCCTGTAGACCTGCTATGTGCCTACCCTGTCCCCGCTACCCGACCTTACCTCCACCTTTAACCTGAACCAGAGATCTGTGAAAGCAAAAGTGACATCACTCTGGAGGTTGCTCAACCAGGTCAGGGGGAATAATACTTTTTTTACTCCTAGAGGTGGGAGATTGCGAGCTTGCAATCAACTTGGGAACCCAGGCAGGCCTGATAGGGAAATGGGTAGAAATTAGAAAAGATGGTGCATACCCTTAAAAATATATAGTGCGAGGTGCTAATCCATAGGGAGACTCCCCATGTGGGTCTCCAAATCTCACATGCAACCAATCAGGAAAGGATTGCACACTAAATTTACAAAAATTAAATAATATATTTATTACATAAGGAAATATATACAAAAATTACGGAAATAAAAAGTAAGCCCGACGCGTTTCAACCACATTGGTCTTCCTCAGGGGCACAAATAACAAAAAACAAACAAACAGAAAGAAAAAGGCCTTTTTCTTTTTTTGTTATTTGTGCCCCTGAGGAAGACCAATATGTTCAAAACGCATTAGGCTTACTTTTTATTTCTGTAATTTTTGTATATTTTTCTTTTTTCCTTATGTAATAAATATATTATTTATTTTTTGTACATTGAGTGTGCAATCCTTTCCTGATTAGTTATTGAAATGGGGACTTTCTGCCCATCAACCTTATTGCATTTCAGGTACCCAACCCGGAGCAAAACTCACTTTACTCCCACTGTCACTTAAGGCAGTATTAGAGATTATGTCTATCTGAAGATGTCCCTGAACCACAGCAAATGTATGAAAGGTCATACAGTTCAAACAGTGTAGTAGCTTGGCCAACTCTACTTCAATTTTTTGCACCAGAGGAAGGGCCTATGTGGTCTGAAACATGTAGTGCTAAGCATCTCAAATAAAACTAAAACTATTCTTAAAGGGGGCCCATCACCCAAACAATGATTCAAACTCCTATTTTATCACATTTGTCAAGCAAAATGAACTTTAATTACACTGTTTAAATTATTTGAATCTTGTTTCCTTCAGTCTGGGAATTCATAATTATAGCAAGCAGGCAGGAGCAATTTTGTGGACACTGTTATTAAGACAAGCCTTGCATCATCTCAGAATCTTGTTTGTGCACCAGAATGGGGGACCTGATGTCCATCCCCATGCCCTGGCTATACCATTAAACGGTGAAGAGAGAAGGAGAATGTGGGGAGAGCAGTGACATCTAGTAAGTGCTGAATGGAAGGTGAAAGTAATTGTCTGGTTCACCTTTATGCCTAAGTCCGGAAATTCATAATTATAACAAGCAGGCAGGAGCCATTTTGTGGACACTTATTAAGACAAGACTTGCATCATCTCAGAATCTTGTTTGTGCACCAGAATGGGGTACCTGATGTCCATCCCCATGCACTGGCTACACAATTAAATGGTTAAGAGAACTGGGGAATGTGGGGAGAGCAGTGAAATCTAGGAAGTGCTTAATGGAAAGTGAAAGTAATTGTCTGCCCTGCCTCTATGCATAAGGCATAGAGGAGGGGCAGACAATATTTGATTGACAGCTGAGATTTTTAAATGAGCTTACAACAGTTATGAATGCTTTAATAAAAAATAGAAATTGAATTTCATGTTTAATTTGAAAAGGACTTTTATTATACAGATTTGTGTGTCTGGGTGACAGGTTCACTTTAACTAATTTGCTCTCCAGTGGACAGTTTATGTATTAGAGATGAGTTAAATTACGCAGGATCTTTTCAAAGCTTTTTGTAAGTTGTAACCCAAAATAACATCTGCCATTTGGCTCTCTCGATGTTGTGTTCTTCTAAGCACTAGGACCACAATTTCTAAAAAATCTGAGTCTCATTTCATTTAAGGATGATATTTAAGGCATCTACTTTACTGGCCAACTAAACAACCATGTCAAAAGAAATTGTTGCGCAATGCCTTTAATTATACCATTATTAATCAGAAGAAAAGTATCAAAAAAAAAAATGAGGAGAGAAAAATACTCACGGTTCACCTCAGTCCACGGGTGCAAAAATCCAAAACAGCTAGAAATTGTGAGTTTTCTCCAAAAGTAAAGACCAAAGTTAAGATAAAAAATTCAAATCATTTATTGGGACATACAGATGACCACCTAACGCATTTCGTGCCTACTGGGGCACTTACTCACAGCCTATGAGTTAAGTTTTCTCCAAAAGTAAAGACCAAAGTTAAGATAAAAAATTAAAATCATTAATTGGGACATACAGATGACCGCCTAACGCGTTTCGTGCCTACTGGGGCACTTACTCACAGCCTATGCTGTTAAAGGAAAACTATACCCCCCAAACAATGTAGGTCTCTATAAAAAGATATTGCATAAAACAGCTCATATGTAAAATCCTGCTTCATGTAAATGAACCATTTTCATAATAATATACTTTTCTAGTAGTATGTGCCATTGGGTAATCATAAATAGAAAATAGCCATTTTAAAAAATAAGGGCCGCCCCCTGGGATCGTAGGATTCACTGTACTCACAAACATACCAACAAACCATACATGTTAGGTCACATGAGCCAATTAACAGACAGAGTTGTGTCTTTTGCTTCCACACTTCTTCCTGTTACAGTTAGAGTTGAAGTATTTCTGGTCAGGTGATCTCTGAGGCAGCACACAGACCATCACGAAATGGTGGCTCAAGGCAAGAGATGTAAAAGGGCAAGATTTACTTAAATATATATTCCAGTTTGGTAAGATTCTTTAATATGCCACTTAATATGATATGAACCATCTGTTGCTTAAGTGTTCATTTTGGGGGTATAGTTTTCCTTTAAGCAAACAACCATACCAGACACACATTTTCTTGTACTTCTTTCTTCAAAAAATAGATGTGGGCCCCGGCTCACATCACATTCTGACACTCAACATACAGGTATTTACATCTTGGGCAGTTGAGTCAAGCAGCCAAACGCTATTCTGTTCTATGGGGTTAGAGCTCGTTAATAACAGATGGAAAATAATTTTGTGATTATTGATTCAGATACCCTTGTATGACCTTTGATTTGTTCCATATGGAAAAGAGATAGCTACATTTAAAGCAATCTGTTTTATGTCATTTAAAATAACCAAATTTTAGAGTTCGATCTTTTCAGGTTCCACTTGCCATGCCCCAGTCCACATTTTATCTTTCTGTTGTTTGCACCTTTAACTTTTTTATAAAAATGAGTAGCTGGAAGCTGGTAATGAAAAAAGTTAAAATTTCCCCAAATGGCTTCGCTAATGGAATCCAACTCATAAACTGCGAATGCTGGCTTCCAGCAAAGTCATAAATAATACACAAAGCCAGAGAACCTTCACCAGGAAAGTCAGGATCACCGAGAAAGACAATCTAAAATAAACACTAGCAAATATAATCATTTGACAGTATATGTAGGCAGCAGGCGGTAATAGCTAATAATGGGAAAAATTAAAATTAAAAAAAAAAATGCTGGTTGAATGCTAAGAATTCATCAGAATGATTTAAATATCTTCATCAGCAAATGCCGGTCACATTTTGGCTGCAATCTGCATTTTAACAGTCACTGCTCACTGTTTTTAAGTTAATATATACCTGATGAGATCATAAGAAAAACAGCTTAGCAACAGGGCCAGTGATTTCGAGAAGAAGATGGTCCCCAGGCAATGCAGGAACACTAGTTTTTCGGTTACATGATACATTTTTTTTAGTTTATCCATCAGATATATTTTACAACTGTATCATAAAATATGTCCTTTGTACCTTTGTCAGATACACTTCCAGAATGGCGCGCATTCCAAGGACAATCAGGCAGCGGTGAATTTAAAAGCAGCTTTATTTTCCAAATATCTTTCCTAACGTGTTTCGTGTGATCCCATAGGCACCTGAACCAACCCAGTGATTGGGTGAGTGTTGTAGGGAATTGAGCTTGTATTACGCATATATAAAATTGTGACTGTGCTTATGATGGTAGTTGGGTTTGAGCATATCCGATTTAGTTTGTCTTGTTAATTAACTTTGTACTTTTGTGTCTGTTACGCTTATGATGGTAGTTGGGTTTGAGCATATCCGATTTAGTTTGTCTTGTTAATTAACTTTGTACTTTTGTGTCTGTTACGCTCCTCCTAATGCTAAAGCCAATGACAAATACATCAACTGCAGAGCTGGACCAGAAGCTTTGAAATCCAAGGCAATGATGGTTATCTGCTCCCTCTCAGGGCAGGTGCGTGTGAAACCACTGGGTGGAACATTTTTGTTTTGTTAAATTAGACATTTTATAAAGGTTATTGTTGGACTTGGACAACACAAACATTTCTGGAACTGCACCACCCAAGATGGTTCCACCCTAGGCATGTGCCACTGCTGCCTTCCCCTGTCTGTCAGCCTCATCCTATCAGCCAACACTGAGCAGATTATGCAGGAGGAGGCCTTCTGAGATATCAACACTACAGCAAGGGAAATAGTTTTTACAGCCTCTTTTTCTGAAAAAGTATCAAGGTAAATTTCAAAACTGTTGCTTTCGACGTGTGCTGTGAAAATGTAAAATTGCAGATTCCCTAAAGATCAAAATATAGTGCACCCTAGCACATATCAGCCAGCGTTCAACTGTCTACACTGTCTGTTCCTAACATGAAATCACCAGCTCCTGTCACTCTTCCCTCAAATGGAGGCATTAATTGCTTGTCTTTTTGAGCTATATTACTGATCGGTGTGGTTGTTCCATTTAGAGTCCTGCACGGAACCAAATTGTTAAACCCGACCCGCGACCCACACCCGGACCCGCAACCCGCATACTTACCTGCTTGGACCCACTACCCGACTTGCAAGTACCTTATCCGTAACCCGATCCGCGACCAGCTGAGTATTAAGAAACAGGAAGTGCTGTTATTTTAAAAACGGAAGTGACATCATTGGAAGTAGGCGTGATCAGAAAAAAAGGAGTAAAACAGGAAGTGCTCAGAAAAAAAGCAGTAAAACTCGCTATTGAGCAGACCCGCGACCCGAGCAGCGACCCGCAAACCCTGAGAACCGCCAACCCGTGTCTATACCCGCAACCCGCGTCTCAACCCGCAGGGTACCATAGGATTGTGCGGGTAACCTGCAGGTAGCCGCGGGTACCCGACTCGCTGCAGGACTCTAGTTCCACTGCCATCAAATATTTTACGCATTCATTTACCTATTAAAATGAGAAGGGATACATTTCAGTACAGTAGGTGTCCTCTCTTCTTGTAGAAAAGTCACTGTGTTTCAGAAATCAGTTATTTCTCTGGCAGCACAAACTACAGCTGGTCATGCCTTTCAATTGCAAAATATGGCAAAATGATTGTCTATTTTCATTTGAGAAAAAAAATTTATATTTCAAGGATGACTTTATTGATAAAAAAGGAACCCATTAGCAACGAGCTGGAAAATCCATGTGGTTTAGATTTCTTACCTTATAGGAATCTGACAATTCCTTCATTCCTTCATTTGTTTCATGGTAAACAGTTATGGAAATCTGAAATTTAACCAATTATGTCATTTTTAATATTCACAGAAAAGTCACAGAAAATAAATACATTCTGGGAAATATTTACAATTGAGAGCTTTTTTCTTCATATTTGAGGGGTGGTTTCCTTTAGTCATCCCCCCCCCCCTTCTTTTAGTCATTGTCCTCCGTTTAGTCAGGACCATTATATATTGCTCTGCAAATAAACAGAAAAAACTGCTTCTGTTGAAAATATATATAAACATTTTAGCTAAATTCAAAATATTCTGCCATTTCTCCTAGCTAGAATTCTGTGTAGATGATAGAAATGGAAAGGAAGACTAATACATTGCAATATAAGCTTATTTAGATTGTTATTAGAGAAATGCAGGCAAAGCTATATGTTGAGGTTACTGGATTAGTCAGCAGTGGATTTTTGCCTGATTTTTCCATACAACTGGTGAGTCTAAAAGGGCTTATATGAATGTTTGGGTTTGGCTGGATTTCCAGAAGGATCCATACAGGATGACAGGCCGGGCCAGCTTGCTTGTAGGCAAACAATATTAGGTGATTTGGAAAAGTCAAGTTAACAGAGATAGACTAAAGGTGGCAGCACTTTGTAAGTCATCCTGTTGTAAGGAATGCTCCTTCATTTGACCCTTATACAAGAAAAGTGGTTGTGCCACTCTTTGGTATAACTGGACACTCACAAGGTTCTAATAAGAAATACAAACCTTTAAAAACAGAATGCAGTATTTCTATAATTTACAAGGGATCCTGTCATCGGAAAACATGTTTTTTTCAAAACGCATCAGTTAATAGTGCTACTCCAGCAGAATTCTGCACTGAAATCCATTTCTCAAAAGAGCAAACAGATTTTTTTTATATTCAATTTTGAAATCTGACATGGGGCTAGACATTTTGTCAATTTCCCAGCTGCCCCTGGTCATGTGACTTGTGCCTGCACTTTAGGAGAGAAATGCTTTCTGGCAGGCTGCTGTTTTTCCTTCTCAATGTAACTGATTGTGTCTCAGTGGGACCTGGATTACTATTGAGTGTTGTTCTTAGATCTACCAGCCAGCTGTTATCTTGCTGGGGGGAAAAAGGGAGGGGGTGATATCACTCCAACAGCTGGGAAATTGACAAAATGTCTAGCCCCATGTCAGATTTCAAAATTGAATATAAAAAAATCTGTTGAGAAATTTCAGTGCAGAATTCTGCTGGAGCAGCACTATTAACTGATTCATTTATAAAAAAAAAAAGTATCCGTTTAACTAAGGAAATACTGTACAGGGAGAGATATGAATTGTACAGCTTATTCTTGCCTCTTTCATTAGTGTTCCAAGATGGCTGGAGAGATCAATGATATGAAACCACTGGAATCTTTCAATCTTGTTGCTGTTTGCCAATCCACCTGTTCAACCATCTCTGGTGAAATTCACATAATGGTGTGGAAGTGCAAAGTACAGGTCACACATAAGCACATAATGCCCAATAAGTAACACCAGCAACTGACTTGCATGTGATGTGAGCTCTTCTTAAAGTTGTGCAGGGGATGTGATGCCATATGCTCACAAATTCAGTCAGAATTACTTGAGCTTGATTTACCAAAGCAGATGCTAATTTGTGTCCACTGGTAAATCACTGACAAGCTGTGGGATACACTATTTAATAGGTGCCCAGTGATGCTGAAATTCTTGTAAAAAACACTTGGGATGCACTGAATATGATTTGGCCAAGATTCAGCTTTTTTTTAGCAGGATTTGGACGAATCCAAGAGCCAAATCCTTAAAGGAATAGTTCAGTGTGAAAATAAAAACTGGGTAAATAGATAGGCTGTGCAAAATAAAAAATGTTTCTAATATAGTTAGTTAGCCAAATATGTAATGTATAAAGGCTGGAGTGAACAGATGTCTAATAAAACAGCCAGAATCCAACTTCCTGCTTTTCAGCTCTATAACTCTGAGTTAGTCAGCGACTTGAAGGGGGGCCACATGGTACATTTCTGTTCAGTGGGTTTGTAATTGATTCTCAGCATTCAGCTCAGATTCAAAAGCAACAGAAATGACCCATGTGGCCCCCCCTCAAGTCTCTGATTGGTTACTGTCTGGTAACCAGGGTAACCAGTCTGTGTAAACCAAGAGAGCTGAAAAGCAGGAAGTAGTGCTCTGACTGACTTTTTATACATAAAATCACGCCAGCCTTTATACATTACATTTTTGGCTAACTAACTATATTAGAAACATTTTTTATTTTGCACAGCCTATCTATTTACCCAGTTTTTATTTTCACACTGAACAATTCCTTTAAAATCACGTAACTCCGGAACTACGAGATTGCAATTGCAACACTAGGGAGCAGATTTACATAGGGTCGAATATCGAGGGTTAATTAACCCTCGATATTCGACTGCCGAATGTAAATCCTTCAACTTCGAATATCAAAGTCGAAGGATTTACCGCAAATAGTTAGATCGAATCGATCAAACGATTTTTCTTCAACCTAAAAAACATTAGAAAGCCTATGGGGACTTTCCCCATAGGCTAACATTGCACTTCGGTAGGTTTTAGGTGGCGAAGTAGGGGGTCGAAGTTTTTTTTAAAGAGACAGTACTTCGACTAAAGAATGGTCGAATAGTCGAACGAATTTTAGTTTGAATCATTCGATTCGAAATCGTAGTCGAAGTTCGAAGTAGCCAATTCGATGGTCGAAGTAGCCAAAAAATACTTCGAAATTCGAAGTTTTTTCTATTCTATTCCTTCACTCGAGCTAAGTAAATGGGCCCCTAATGGTCGAGTTGTATTTTACCTGAAAAATTTGAGTTTTACAGGGTATTTTTCAGTCAAAACTTGAATGTTCGGGTTTTTTAGATTTATTATACCCCAAAGCTGGAAATAGCTTGAATCCTAAAATAGTGGATTCGGTGCATCCCTAGAAAACACCGAGTAACATTATTGGTAAGACACGTTCATAATTTTTTTTTTGCACTTGTGTTCCTGAATGTGCTTTAAATGGGTTCTTCACCTTAATGCACTTTTGATATAGCATAGAAAGTGATATTCTGAGACAATTTAAATTTTGTCTTCACTTTTGATTATTCGTGGTCTTTTAATTATTTAGCCTTTTGTTCTCCAGCTTGGAATTTCAGCAAGTATCTGATTGCTATGGTCCATAATAACCTAGGAACTAGGCAATGGTTTGAATGAGAGACTGGAATATGAATAAGAGAGGGCTGAATAGAAAGAAAAGTAATAAAATTAACAATAACATTTTAAGCCAGTATTCTTCCTTCTGTATTTAATACAAATTAAAATTACAGCCAGCATTGCAAACAAGTATGTAAAAAAAATTCATGGCTAAAACATTACTATCCCTTTCCCTCAACGCTAACACAATGCTTGATTAAACGTCTTTCACTCATGCCCCTCATTAATGATGCCAAAAAATAAAGTTGCAAATTATTTCAAATCTTTAAGGGCTGAGCAAAGTGTTAAGGAAAAATCAGAATTAAAAAAACGCTTACTTAAATGCTGGCTTTTCCCGAGTGGCGTGTGCTGGATTGGGCAGCTGATTCTTGTGTTACGGAGGTCTGCAATTAAAACTGAAGAGACAAGATTACTGTAAGCTCCACAGAGGCTCAGCACGCACAGTCGACGCCAAATGTTCCTCAAAGTATTTAAGGGAAACATTATCGTCCGCCAAACACAAATGCTGTATAAAATAATAATACAATGGCTTCATTTGAATATTTTGCTAATTTTCCTTAATTAGCAAGTTTCTCTGCAGACTTCAAAGGCTTTGGGGCAGATTTACTAAGCTCAAGTGAATTTTCGAAGTTAAAAACTTTATTTTTTGGGTACTTCGACCATCGAATAGGATACTACGACTTAAAATTTACTTTGACTTCGATTCATAGTAAAAATCTTTGAATATTCGACCATTCGATAGTCGAAGTACTGTCTCTTTAAAAAAAAAAACTTCGACTTCAATAATTCTCCAACTTAAACCTGCCAAAGTGCTATGTTAGCCTATGGGGACCTGCCAGAGCAAGTTTTTGGGTATCGAAGGAAAATCGTACGATGTATAAAATCCATAAATGATGTATAAAATCATCCGTCTTCAAATTCGAATGTCGGAGGATTCTATTCGATGGTCAAATTTAGTATTTAGTATTTAGTATTTTCCACTTCAAAATTCGACCCTTGATAAATCTGCCCCTTTGTGTTTGTTAAGAATTTGGTCAAACAGATACTGTAAATATTGTAAATAGGCTGGAACAAAAAAACACAGAAATGATTTATGACGTTGTAAATAAAATATGACTTTTAAAAATAGGCCGTAAACTCGACAATGTCAAAAACAGTAATAATACCTAATCTTGTTCTATTACTGTGTTCCCTTTAGGGGTGCACCAAATCCAGGATTGTTTTGGGATTCGGCCAGGATTTGGACTTTTTCAGCAGGATTTGGATTAAGATGAATCCTTCTGCCCGGCCGAACCGAATCCAAATCCTAATTTGCATATGCAAATTAGGGATGAGGAGGGTAATTGCCAGACTTTTTGTCACAAAACAAGTAAGTAAAAAAAGTTTTCCCCTTCCAACCCCTAATTTGCATATGCAAATTAGAACTCGGATTCGGTTCGGTATCCTTTTGCGAAGGATTTTGGGGTTTGGCTGAATCCAAAATAGTGGACTCGCTGCATCCCTAGTTCTATCTGAAGAGTTATTTCCTTGCCATTGGCAATTGTCTCATGCTGCAAGACTGGGTATTTCAATAAACCTTATTTAAAGTAATTTTACTCCGGTGTAAGCAATTAAGTCATAAAGCAGCTTAGGCTCAGCCTCAGTTTAAAACTGGACATACACAGCAAGTGTGCTGATTTGATGGTGAGATTTTGGCAACTAATGCACTGGGCTAAACCAAATGCACTGGGCTAAACCAAATACACTGGGCTAAACTAAATGCACTGGGCTAAACCAAATGCACTGGGCTAAACCAAGAAGATACAACTGTTTAGCCCTTGGACAATTATTGGATTATACTCTGGGCCATGCAGACCCCTTGGGAGAAAACCCAATCAGTACACCAATGCAATGCTTGCCCAACAGGATTTTCAAACCCAGGCCAATATGCTGGTAACTTGGTATGGAGAAATTAGGTCTGAAGCTTTTGTCATTCAGTGTATGGCTACCTTTAATAAACTTCATCTTCATTTGGGAGAAAATTAATTGAAACTTATCACCTTCCTTAACTGACAAAGAAAGCCCAATTCAATTGGGGTGACAAGTTGTTTCCTCTGAGCATTGTATTGCATGGATAATGGACAGATGACATGTTTATGAAGGAAGAATATTTATTATTGAATGCAGATAAAAATATAGCAGGTTTAATGCAAGGCTGAAGATATACAAAAGTCCTTTTACCAGGCCAGTGGTCAGAGGCAGGCAGCTATTAAGGAGAGTCAAATAACAGGCATGAGACTTTATAGGTCTGGGCAGGCAGCTGGCAAGGAAAGTCCAATAGGCAGGACAACGTCAGGGGCAGGTTGAAGACAGAGGGTAGTCCAAAAAACAGGCCAAGGTCAGTACCAGGAAGTCAGTCATAAACAGGCAAGGATCAGGAATCAGGGCACAGAAACAAGGCAAGGACTCAGAGCTTAGGAACAGGGATCAAGGCAGGAATGAAACAGGAACCAGACGGGGGACAAGCAGGAACAACAAAGTAATGGGCTTGAGGGATTCAAGGATTGAGTAACTAGAAGTTGCAGGGAGCAGGCTTATAAAGGGCCATGATGCTTGATCAGTGATGAATGTTGTCAATGAGTCTGAGGAGGGCACTGTGTGTAAGGGAACATTATAAGCCAGTTATTAAAATTAGCCAGCATAAGTGTTAAAAGTCTCCAGTGGCTAACTGAGGTAATGCAGGAGCAGACAATCAGAGGGACCAGAGTTCTATTACTTGCAGATCCTGACAACTGCTGAGCTTCCTGTTCAAAACCTTGGGTAAGTCTCCAGCCAGTGTGAGCTGCTTGTGGGTTTCAAAGTCATCTGTCCTGCTTGGTCTTAACAGTGTGTGAGTCTAAACGGATCATTTACTAGCCACAAATGCAGTGTGTAAAGTGCCATAGATCTGTTAATGGCAAATATAGTACAGGCCGTAAAATGTAAACACAGAAGGCAGTGAAGAGTAGATGTACAAGACAACATAGTCCTGCGAGTCTAACAATAATAAGGTAACTCTAGGGGAAAGACTTCTGAAATCTTTAATTAACTTGAAAATATTTAAATATTTTACTGCTGATTTGCTCCGCAAAAGATTCAACGAGGATGTCAATATTTTTACTTCCAGTTGGGGATCATTTTTGACTTGTTACCAGGACGGTTTTGTGGTGCTATATTTGTGCAACTGGAAGAAGTCTCTCGTTATTCTTCATCCCTGTTTAAAGTTAGTAGAATGAAACTAACCCTCACCAAAAATAAATAAGATTGCATCCTACAAAATCAAATTCCCCCCTAATACAAAAGACAGATAAATATGCCCATTTTATCAAGTCCCAAATAAATGTGTTGCAGAGTGAAGTATCAGGGGCAGATTTATCAAGGGTCGAAGTGAATTCAAGGGAATTTTCGAAGTTAAAAAAATCGGAATTCTAAGTAATTTTCTGGATACTTTGACCATCAAATAGGATACTACGACTTCAAATTTACTTTGAATTTGATTCGAAGTAAAAATCGTTCGACTATTCGACCATTCAATAATCAAGGTACTGTCTCTTTAAAAAAAACTTCGACTTCAATACTTCGCCAAATTAAACCTGCCGAAATGCTATGTTAGCCTAAGGGGACCTTCTACAACCATTTTCTAAGTCTTTACACATCGAAGTAAAATTGTTCGATCGTATGATTTTACTTCAATCGTACTATGCACAAATTCGGTGAAAAATACTTCAATTCGATGGTCGAATTTCGAACTATTTTACACTTCGAAATTCGACCCTTGATAAATCTGCCCTTCAGTGTTGGGATACATGGGAAAGATGAAGCTTCTCTCTGCTCAGGGCACAGCAAAGGAAACAAATGAGTAGTTACCAAACCAATTGGTCTCCTAAATAGCAAAAGGCAATTAGTATCAGCAGGGAGCCTGTTATTCTGAGAGCTTGCGGCATCTCTTGCCTTCTCTTAATAAGTCAAACATTTAATAACTAATCTTTACCACTGAAAAACATGAATTCTTTTTTTTGCGGCCCATTTTTAAAGGTAGTAGGAAAAAAAACGTTTGCAGCAAAAAACATCTATTGCAACAATGGTAAACAGATATTCCATTTTAAGCCCACTAAAGCAAGTATGCGGCTTACTCTGTGATCAGCAAAATAAGCAGAGGATTATACAAGAACTGGACATGTGGAAAGTAGGGCATTGCTTTTTCATCTCTATTGGTATCATAACTTCAGTTTATATATAAACACAATTCTTTATTCTGTGCTACTTGCAGTCCCATTTCAGATATGGATTTCATGCTCTCATTACAACTGCAACAATCAGCCCTTTATCCCTCTGTTCCCTTTTTTCAATAAATGTAACAGATGTAATTGAGTCAATGTTTGTGCACAATTTAGAAATTAGCCGTCTGGTTGCTTGGGTCCTATTTATCCTATCAACCAGGCAGCGCTTCAAATTAGAGCCTGGAGGATTAAAGGAGAACTAAAGCTTAACCAAAGAAATATGCTAGAAATGTTGTGCATTATTTTTTGGGTTTCAGTACCAGCCCAAGGCAACCACAGCCAGTAAAGATCTGTGTCTCAAAAGATGCCCCAGTAGCTCCCCATCTTCTTTTCTGCTGATTCACTGCACATGCTCTGTGCTGCTGTCACTTACTGAGCTCAGAGACCCACTCACAATATACAGTACACATAGAATAGAAATGTCACAATATAAGACTGATTAGTAATTAATACAGATAATTACAACATGGCAGCACAGAAACCAGTGCAATTAGCATCAGAATTTAAAATTCAAATCAGTGCATGGCGGCTAGCGTAACCTGGACCCTAGTAACCAGATTACTGAAATTGCAAACTGGAGAGCTGTTAAACAAAAATCTAAATAACTAAGAAAAAAAAACCTTAAAACTCCAAAAAAACAAATAATAAAAAAGGAAAACCAATTGCAAATTGTCTCAGAATATCACCCTCTACATCATACTAAATTTTAACTGAAATGTGAACAACCCTTTTAATAAGGGTGGTGGCAGGCAGGGAGCTCAGCGACAAATCTTCTCCACTTCGGCTGAATAATCTCCCCAAAATGCTTTCCCGCTGGCAAGATTACAAATCGCAGACGGGATGGCATATGAATCACTTCGGATTCCCGAAGTTGCCCAAGTTGCCTCACGAGAAAAACTTTGGGTTACTTCAGAAATCCAAAGCGATTTGTATGCCATCCTACTGGCGATTCGTATTCTTGCCGACGGGAATGCTTTTGGGGAGATTAGTCACCCTAAGTAGAGAAGATATGTAGCTGGTTGACTAATATCCCCATCTGCCACCACCCTTAAAGGAAAACTATACCCCCAAAATTAATACTTAAGCAACAGATAGTTTATATCAAATCAAGTGGCATGTTAAAATCTCACCAAACTGGAATATATATTTAAGTAAATATTGCCCTTTTACATCTCTTACCTTGAACCATCATTGTGTGATGATCTATGTGCTGCCTCAGAGATCACCTGATCACTTGCAGCTCTAACTGTAACTCTAACAGGAAGAGGTTTGGAAGCAAAAGAGAGAACTCTGTCTGTTAATTGGCTCATGTGACCTATCAAGTATGGTTTGTTGGCATGTTTGTGTGCATAGTGAATCCTACAATCCCAGGGGGAGGCCCTTATTTTTTAAAATGGTTTTCTATTTATGATTACCCAATGGCACATACTACTAAAAAAGTGTATTATTATGAAAATTGTTTATTAACACGGAGCAGGGTTTTACATATAAGCTGTTTTAATGAGGGAAAGATGTGCTGGCTCTAGTCCCAATCACTAATTACATAAGAATACTATTTAAAGCACAAAACTCCTATATATGTAAAACTGTAGCTCACCCTTAGGGCAAAATGACCTGGGTGTAAAACCCCCAGGCCCAACACTTCAAGGTTCAATCACAGTTAATGTGCTTGCAAAGTCAGCAAATAGGCAAACTCACCAAATCCATCTGCTGGCCCGGGTGCTGCACCCCAAAATCGTAGCTTGAGGTATAAATCACATCAGAAGAAAAAGCACACACTCCTGCAGCCAGCCGGTAAGGTAAAAGAATAAGTTTATTTCATTAAAAGTCAATAGTCCTAGTTGTTGAACTACAACCATAATTAGGCGCCAGTGGTTCTTATAACTTAACCAAAGAATTTATTTATTAAATAACACAATCCGCATAGGAGTTTATCAATAAAAATCAGTACCAAGGAACATTGGTGGATAGGCATATACTCACAGCACCAATGATGAATATACATATCCACAAAGTAAGAAAATATACAGCAAAGGCTGAGGCACTCTCAGCTTTTACCTGGGTGTATCCCTAAACATTAGCTCTGACACTTAGTCCCTACTTATGGGCAATTAGTACCAGGGATCATAGTCCCACTGAACACTACTCAGTATATCCTGTGCTGCTCAGCTAAATAGCCCTGATTATCTATAACTCCTAGAGTTACCTATTAAAGTAAATAGTCTAGCCTTCCTATACCTGACCTGTCTAGGTTCCACTGCAAATCCTTTCTGCCTGCTCAGGTAAGGGAACTGGTAAAATGGACCCTAAGAACACGCGTGCTCGGTTTATATATTGTAACACACAGCCACCTTGTGGCTAAACTATGGAAAGCTCAGGGTCATGCTTTGGCCCAGAAAGAGGATCATAGCTCCTGTATATACTAAGGGGTCCTATTGTGGCCAAACTTTTTGGAGAAACTATTTATCAGTCCCCTACACATGAAAGTGCAAGAAGTGTGAATGAGTGGCACTGTCCACTTTTCCATGACTGAACTTGCAATGATGTCATAAATGAGCCTTTATTTCTCTTTTAATATGTTCCAGGCCCTAGATAGGGCAGTGACAATTGTAACAAATGAATATTGCAAATACAGAACAGAAACATGGATGGCACACTAGCCTTTGCTACAACTTATAATGCAGAGCAGATGATAGTCAGGTAGATTCAACAAAATAAAAGACAGTGGCATATGTAAAGATAAAGATACCTGACCACAGAGATCATCTCCAGCCCCAAGTGATGTCTTCCACAGAGATATGGTCAAAGGAAGACACCCTGATGGTACAAGTGGGCCTCAATAGAGGAAACTGCACCACATTCCCAATTTCCTCAGTTAGCGAGACAGGAAATTGTAATTTGCTCACCATTTGTCAAAGCTTTTATGTGGTTTACTTTATTACAGGTCCCTGCCAGCTGCATCACAGTGTGTTGTTAGCACTAAACAGATGTGGATTATTACAATTGATGAACATCTAAACAAATAAGAATATTTTCCCAGAAGACACTGCTGTTGAATCTGTTAATACCAGTAATTTCGGATTTATGAAAGACATAAATATAAACTTGGATTAAATACTTTAAAGTAAAAATAAAAACTAGGTAAATAGTGCAAAATAAAACATGCTTTCAATATTTTTAGCCAAAATGTAATCTATAAAGGCTGGAGTGACCGGATATCTAACGGAATAGTAGGGTTGCCACCTTTCCCCGCTGGGAACGCCGGGTGAGCCAATGACACCATGTGGGGCGGTGGCATTGTGGGCAGGGTGGGGACGTTGTGTGGGTGGGTCAGTGGGTGAAGCTATGACGCGGCGATTGGAAATCCTGCCCAGTTTCCAAATTAGGAAAACCAGGCAGGTAGTTTTGACCCCGACAGCACTCCCGAAAACCAGGCTGTCATAGGTCAAAATCGGACAGGTGGCAACCCTAAGTAATAGTCAGAACCCAACTGAATAAAAATAATATTAAAAATAATAATAATTTTTTCCTAAATGTTCCTAGATTTTTCCTAACCAGAAGAACATCAGAGCAGCCTCTTTCTTTCTCCTTCCAACTTCCTTGACTGCTTGGTGTGCAGAATGGTCAGAAAATTACCCACAGGTGGTGTTGCTGTAACAAAATTCAGTCATATTAACAGTACACGTATCCCCTAATATCTTTGAATTAAAAAAAACAATTAATGTACATTGCAAAAGTTCTAGCACCCTCATCAATTTTACTTTCACTTATTTTAAAGGTTTACTTATCCTTTAATGTACTTATATTTTCTAAATGTCATTTAGTGTTTGCTATCATAATCAATATACCTAACGTAAAACATCAGCCTTCCCCAATTAATCAGGTCACACACCCCAAAATGAGGAATACCTCACAATTAATACTTGTTTTGTGTTTACATTAGTAACTTTTTTGAATTATCATTTACATGGTTTTAGTATATCAGTTAGGCACTATCTCAGACTCTGTGCTTGATGAAACAGCCAAAAGGCAACTGAATAACACTCAGACAAAGGGAGAGAGAAATCCTGTTGGAAGGCCAAGATATTGTAGTCACAGGGAATTCGGCACAAAAATCAAGATTAATGAAAAACATACTTGTTATGTTTTGGTAGCCGAGGATGAGTAGAGTATAACAGTGCTTTATTAGCAGAGTCATGCAGCCATTACACAACAGTAAGCAACTCTAACACCACAAGCTGTATAGAAAGTATGCACAGTATAAGTCTTGAGCACAGTGACATCTACAGGCCATTTGTATAAACACCACAATACTTAAACATATACATCGATATAATATCAACAACCCTTTGGAGGTATCTGTATTTGTAACATACCTGAGAAATTTCAGAGACATATATTCTCCTTTCCTTGTTAACTTTATAGTATGCCTGAAATGCAGAAGGAAGATACAGTACAAAATGCCAAAAGAAGGTTATAATTCAACACATACAAAGGATAATGTGTACATTTAATAACAGATCTATTTGTCTAAATATACATTTTTAATATGTGTTATTAATCATAATACAGATATGGGATCTGTTATTCGGAAACCGTTATCCAGAAGGCCATCTCTCATAGATGCTATTATAATGAATAATTCAGATTTTTTAAAAATGATTTCCCTTTTCTCTGCAAATAATAAAACAGTAGCTTGTACTTGAGCCTAAGTAAGATAGAATTGATCCTTATTGGAGGCAAAACAATCCTACTGGGTTTATTTAATGTTTACATGATTTTTAAGCAGACTCAAAGTAAGGAGATCAAAATTATGGAAAGACCCCATATCCAGAAAACCCCAGGTCCTTAACATTCTGGGTAACAGGTCCCATACTTGAAATACTATTTTTTTTTCTATAGCACTTTGTCCATGTGGGGGGCTACTAGCTTGAAATGTTTGTGGGATTAATACAACTGAACCAACAATAAAAGTTTATGGAACTCTGATGCTCTTATACAGGTTGGTAGAGCAATGCCCTAAACAAGGGCAGTGGGTTCTATAAAACTGAATATGTCCCACAGAGCTGTAGGGTAAATATCCTCCAGTTGGACAGCCCTTCCTTAGAAAGTAGTGATGAGCGAATTTGTCCGTTTCGCTTTACCAACAAATTTTATGCGTGCGACAGTTTTTCTTGCTCCAAATGCATTAAAGTCAAGGGGTGTTTTTTCTTATGGAGACTTTTTTTGTCCTAATGCATTAAAGTCAATGGACGTTTTTTATTATGGCAATTTTTTTTGTCATAATGCATTACAGTCAATGTGCGTTTTTTCTTATAGCGCATTTTTTTTTCAGATGCATTAAAGTCAATGGGCATTTTTTCTTATGGCGACTTTTTCTTCCAAATGCAGGGCACACAGGCAGATTCGGGGAGATTAGTCGCACAGCGAGAAATCTCCTCTTCTTTGGGGGCGACTAATCTCCCAGAACTGCCTTCCCGCCGGCTAAAATATAAATCGCCGGCAGGATGGCACTCAGAGCAATTCGTTTTCCAAAGTTTCCCCGGTGAAGCAACTTTGGGGACTTGGGAAAACAATTCGCTCAGAGTGCCATCCTGCCGGCAATTTACATTTTAGCCAGCTGGAAGGCAGGGGAGGCAGTCTGGGCAACTCATTTTCGCAGATCTGCTGGTGTGCCATGACCCTCAAAGCCAATGGACGTTTTTTTCTTATGGTGACTTTTTTTCCAAAATGCATTAAAGTCAATGGGCGACTTCGGAAAACAAATCGCTCCGAATGCCATCCCGCCGGCCATTTACAGGCAGAGGAGGCAGTTTGGGAATCTGCCTGTGTGCCCTGACCATTAAAGTAAATGAGCGTCTTTTCTTATAGTGACTATTCTTGTCCAAATGCATTAAAGTCAATGGGTAGTTTCGTTATGGGCATTTTCCGCACAAAAATTTGGGCATGGAGAAATTTGGAATTTCGCCGCAAATCCATGGTTGCTGAATAAATTCACTCATCGCTATTAGAAAGCTGTATATGGCCTTTTAGACAATCCTTTTTAAAAAGGCTAGACAGAAATATAAACCCCCACTATGCCTCATCTGGTTAGACATTGCTACAGAATATCCTGTAATGGTGGTTTTTATAAAAACAAACCAGTAATAGCAAAACCTAGAGACACACTGTAGCTTTGATTACAAAAAATAATCTGGGCCTCATTTACAGACATGGCTCTTCTACCCAAAACTGTTTTGCACAGTGAAAGAAAATGTGATCCTCAGCAACTTTCCAATACAGTTAATTAAACATTTCAGTCGGTGTAAAGTTATTTCCAATGTATTTGCTATTAAAGGTATGGGATCCATTATCCGGAAACCCGTTATCCAGATAGCTCCAAATTACGGTAATAGTACCTGATCCAAACTAAGATAGTTAATCCTTATTGGAATCAAACTCAGCCTATTGGGTTTATTTAATGTTTACATGATTTTCTAGTAGACTAAAGTTATGAAGGTATGATCCATTATCCAGAAAGCCCCAGGTCCCGAGAATTCTGTATAACAGCTCCCATACCTGTACTAAATAGAATGAAGAACACAAGAGTTGAATCTTGCTACTCTGGGTATAAGTGTAAATGGGATTAAATGAACAAATTATCATACTGTTGCTGGTGGGAGAGCTGTTAGGAAGTATAGAAGAGAGAATGTTAATATGGTAAAAGCCTTCTGTAAGAAGATGAAAAGCTTTAGAAGGGCTAATTGGTGCAATAAAAAGACAAATGAACATAGCTGTATAGGTTTGTATCTGAGAATGTAGGAAATGTATGGTGGGCTGACAGAAGTGAAATGTTCTTATCCCAGGGATGGCTAATGTATTTGTGTTCTGTGTGAGCCTTTTAAACTGTTCTGAAGCTCATTCAGCAAAACTATTATTATGAGTTATACAACCCCTAAATGCTGGCACACCATCGTCTGTTAGTTTGCTATATATCCAATGATAAAGTGTGCCATGAGGAATGACAGAGTGCTGCTAGATGAGGGCATGAGAGCAGTGAAACAGACACCCTACCTAGATTTCATCACCGGGGACTTTGGGAATTAACAGACTGAGACCGATGATTCAGCTGAAGTGATTAGCCAGCATATTACAGGCAAGCAGAAAACAGGAGCTAAATGCCCGCACTGCAGGAAAAGCCATAAACAGATAGAGAGAAATGAGAATTATAAAGTTGTTTTGGTAACAAGCCAGTCGTTTCAATAACAAAACCAGGATGTTTTGTCTCTGCAGCGCTGTGATGAACGTGTAGCTGTCTAATCATGTATGTTATTTGTATCAGATTCCAATATCTAATAATAACAAAGAGAAAGGGCACTCAATACAGAATAAACTTCTTATGACCAATAGAAGCCCTACAAATTGGACCTTGAAAACTTCCTTTGGTCTCTATTTACCAACAGCCTTTGTAGCTCCTTCCTCGCTTACTGCTAGTTAAATTAGTCACAAAAAAATGATGTTACATGTTATTAGGTGTAATACTAATAAGGCTTATAATGACTATATACTGCATAGCGTTGTATAGATGCAAAACTGTGGTACATCGACGCCAATGTCCCTGCCAACCTGCTGTGATGAATTATGTGCAAGCAAACTCAAAGGGAACACTCAAATTAGCCTGGTCCTGGCAGTAATTCTAGGGTTCCCTATGCAAGTTGAAACAATTTGTGTTGCACACCATTTCCATAGCATTTGTGTTGGATTGGCGTCACTTGGACACTTAGGGGTAGATTTAATAAAGGGTGAAGTGACTAATGCTGGTGACGATTCGCAATCATTACTGCTTTCAGGCACTTTGCCAATTTACTAATGGGTGTATGCGTAACTTCACTAGCGAAAGAGACAGACAATAGTGCCATTCGCACTCTATCTTCAGGCTAATATCCGCTCTGGTGAATGGACGTTACTCCGCAAATTCACAAAGATGCGGATTTTACTGAATGTTACCTCTTTCGCCAGACTTACTTTCACCAGCTCAGACCAGGCGAAGTGCATTGGAGTGCATAGATCTTCCTCAATCTTCTGTTACTTACATCATATTTTTAGTGGAAAAAGTTTCTAAGTCCCAAAAAATGCTGGCGCTAGGCGTAATTGAACGCTAGCGCATCTTTGCTTTGATTGACGAAGAAACGCTAGCGAAAACTCACCAGCGTTTGGCGCCCTGGACACAATTTTGCATTTTAGTAAATTAGCGTTGTCTGAGCGAGTTTTCGCCTGGCGAAATGTATCGATGGGTGCGAAGCCGTCACTGGCGATTTTTCATTGCTTATTAAATTTACCCGTTAGGGGGGTACTAAATAAAGGTTGACTTGTTGAAGGTAGTTAAAGGGTTAAGAAAAACTAAAAATTTTCGGGTTTTTAAAAAACACATTCTTAAAAAAATTTCTTAGATTTATTATACCCCGAAGCTGGAAATAGCTTAAATCCAAAAATACTCCAGCTAAAACCTGTCAAGCTCATATAGAAGTCAATGGCAGAAGAACCACATGAAGATGTTTTTCAAAGCTGCTAAAAATCTGAATCTGAAAATACTCCATCTCAAATCTGTCGAGATCATGTAGAAGTCATTGGCTGATGTCCCTGATGTTGTTTCTTGACATTGTAATCTGCGCTGGATAATCCAAGAAATTTTTTGCAGCGAAAATTCAATAAAATTGAGTTTTCGAAACGTCAGTCGTATGATACGTATTGATGCACAATTTTGTAGAGACTGATGGTATTTTTAGTAGTACCATTTTGACCTCGTGTAAGACAAAACTCAGTAAAGGAAAACCTTTAGTAATAGTCAGGCAATTTATTCATACATAATACAACATAACAGTTTTGTCTGGGTAAGCTGTTGGAGTAACACACAGAATGTCAGCCAAGGACTTACCAAAGACCCACCTCTTGGTCCAGGCATTATATAGCTTTCAGAGGGCTTTTACAGTAATTGTGACAAGGGTTTCACGGAAATACCATACATAGTCTGACTCCTCCTTGTACAATTAATGTCTAAATGATTTACTTAGTCTTACATGTTATCAAAGGAATGTTGTAACATACTGTGCCTAACTCCAACGGTCCACAGCCTCGCAATCAGCTATCGGCTAACCAAGGCCATTGTGGTATTTCCAGTAATTTGAGCAACACTTCTGCAAAAAGGGGCCCCACCAGACAGGCTGGCGTTATGCTGACACTCTGGTGATGCTAACAGAGTGATGATCTTTTGTTTGTATGGCCTAATATAAGCTATATGAGTGACCATTGTCTACAGTAGACCATTAGCCCTTATAGTCCATCCTGCCTTGGGCCCTATAGCGTTATGGCGTCATAGAGGGCGGGGGTGACAAATATCAACCCTCTGACACTAGCCATACGTCCGTCTTAGGAATTAGACCGCTCCAGATATATTTTTTAATTACAAGACGTTTTGCCGCCTTGATTTTTTTGAGAAAAATTATTGATAATTGTGTTCAATTCATGGATGGGAGTGAGGTCAACTTTGTTATAAAAAAAATAAATAGATAAATTCATGTTTTACTAAATAGACCCCATAGTGTTAACAGCTCTAGCATTCGATTCTCTGGCCAACGAATTTGTGGCACGTGAATCAGATGCCAGTGCTACTATTAACACCGTATGTCAATGAGAAGCCTTTCCAACACAAATGCTATGGAAATAGTGTGTTTAATGGGATTTACCAAAAACAGATCCACACAGTTTGTGGACAAGGTATTATGTTGAGGTGCATTAAATACATGCTCACCTTTTCATTACAAGTGGTACCATGTGGTTTTTTGTTTACAGTGTGTCAAAATGTCATATTCTAGTAAAGGATACAGTAATTAGGGCTCATTTACAAAAAGGGAGCAAAGTGCAAAAAAAAAAGCGCAAAGCCTCAACTTGGTCTTTTTTTTTTGCTCTCGTAAGAAGCAAATCTTTGATTTCTGGGCATGTGGCACAAACAGTGTCGGACTGGCCCATCGGGATACCAGGAATAGTCCCGGTGGGCCCAGGTGTCAGTGGGCCTCTTGCTTCTAAACATTTGCCCTATTTCATGGTAACAAAGAGGCTTAATAATGGAAGAATAGAGTATAGTATGTAGAGAAAAGAGAGAATAAAGAGGTTGAGTGAAGAGAGGAGGTATAATAGTTTGGAAAGTGGGCCCTCAGCCTAAGGCTTTCTGGTGGGCCCCTGGCATCCCAGTCAAAGATTAGTACCTGGCATAGAATGGTGCTCTGGCATGTGCCCACATGTAAGGGCAACACATGGGGTGGCCAATGGGCCTGTACACTCCTTACAAACACAGTAAGAAGTACCCATGGATGCAACGTAGTGTCTTCTCCAACAGACAATATCTGAGTTGCACTTTATGACTTGCACATGGAACAACCAGCAAAAGGATCAGAATGCACTTTCCACTGTGGACAGACACAAATTCTCTGATTTTGGGCTGCTTAACAAAGCTACCACTTGCCCCTATATCATATTAAATCAACTGCTGCTACAAATAAGCTGTACATTGTCCAACAAGCTATATTTCACAAGGCACAGCTCCCACATTCAGATATTTACCTCCTTGAATTGATTCCAGAGGTCCATTTTCTACATTTCATTCAGCGGAGGAGAAATATTTCATGGTATATATGAATGGCTTGCATTAGGGATTACAAATGAAATTGTGGAAGTCAGAGGCTTGCTGTGCTTAAGTGCTGTGAAGTCACCTGCTGGAACAACATATACATTAGAATCAAGTCAGAAAGTGCAGCATACAATACTGTATATAGGCAAGTTTACTGTACATTTACAATGACCCCTATGTCTTTTAGCTGGAGTAATGGATTCACTAATCATACGTTACACATAGCGCTTCAGGAGCCCTCCCTTCTCTAACCACTAAGCAAGTGTGCTGCCATCTCATTTGAAATCAATATGAATAACACGGAAAAGCCCTTGAGGAAGTCAGCTAAAGCCCTTGAGGAAGTCAGCAGACGAAACGCGTCGGGCAGTGACGTCATCCACGAGCGCACTGGGAGACACGAGGCGGCCGAGACGCCGGCTAAACCATCTACATTGGCTGCCAGGTGACTCCAACAGACGGCGAAGTGGTGACTTTGTTTTATGCGAATATTTTAACATTAACATTGTGAGTGTGTTTTTAATGTTATTTTGGAATTAAAATATTGACGGTTTTACACTATGTCAGCGCATTGTTTTAAAGCTACAGAATCTGGAGAGAAGTGAGAGGATGACTGTTATACTATCTTTCTAAACGCCAAAATCTCGTTTAAACGTTCGTGAGTACCCTCACATAAGACTCACTTCACTGTGTGAATTTTAATAAGTGGCACGGCAATTAGTATAATTTATAAAGGGCACCTTTTTAGTATTCTATTTCCACAAAGTGGTGTATTACATCTATGCGAAATTACTACACTATATGAGAATTATTCTCTTGTTGTCTACACCTCGTGCTGGATTAGCGCTGGTTCCCTTTCGCAACTCTGAATTGGATTCTATTCTAAACACTTGCCTTGGGTCGGAGTTAATTACGGAGATCTCACTGCACTTTGCACCTATAACTCAATAGAAGGTGGACAGCATCAGGACCATATAGTCACTAGAGCTAGGTTGTGGAGGAAACTGATGCTATGAATTGCACACATAGTCAAATATCAAGGTACCAGGTAAAAACATAATGGAAACTTATGCAAGAAGTCAGGGCAAGCTGCAAAGAAGTCAATCAGAAACAGGCCAAGAGTCAAACATAGAATATGTGTATCCAGTCACTCATTATAAATTGTACGATTGGCCAAGGTGATATATTCAGCCCCTTCAGATTTATATTTTTCAGGGGAAGTTACAGGTATAGGACCTGTTATACAGAAAGCTCAAAACCTGTGATTTTCCAGATAAGGGATGTTTCCATAATACTTTACCTCTACTAACAAAATCATTTAAACAGTAAATAAACAAAGGGCTCTTTTGTCAAAAATATGGATTCACAATATTGTAGTTGGCATCAAGTACAAGGTACTGTTTATTATTACAGAGAAATAGAAAGCTTTAAAAACTTTACTTGCTTAAAATGGATTCTAAGTTAGACTGCCTTCCTGTAAACTTTCTAGATATATGGTTATGGAAAAGAAATCCCATACCTCATATGGGGTTATGTAATAAAAGGCACTAAGTTTGCCCAGGAGTAGTAACCCATAGCGACCTATCATCATATACTGGTCATCTGTTTTTAATGCAAATGGCTTTTAGACAAATAAAATTCCTTTTAATACATATGGGGTATATTTTTGCAAAGCAAAAAAACATCTGTTATCATGATATACATTAGACAATGCATATTTCATTCTATATAAATATATGTCTAATCCATTAAACAAGTGTATGTACAAACCCTGTAATACAGGTACGGGACCTGTTATCCAGAATGCTTGGGACCTGGTATATTCCAGATAAGTAATTTGGATCTCCATACCTTAAGTCTATTTAGATATAAAACCCAATTGGATTGTTTTGCTTCCAATAAGGATTAATTATAGCTTATTACTGTTTTATTATTACAGACAAAAAGGAAATCATTTTTTAAAAAATGATTGTTTGATTATAATGGAGTCTTTGGGAGATGGCCTTCCAGTAAGTCAGAGCTTTCTTGATAACAGGTTACTGGATAACGGATCCTATACCTGTAATACTATCTTTTTATTTTGCAGTTATCCATTATCTAGGCATCTGCTGTACAATACATTTTGGCATACAGAGCTTGCATACGCCACCTGGTGACCAATCGCCTAAATGAAATCTAACATTATAGCCTGGGGTTACCCAAACCTAAATAAATTATGGGGAATTATTTAATAATTGTCTAAAGGGCATCTTGTTAAGAGAGCAAATGTGACTAGGGCACAGAAATAAGGACACACACACATATTCGTTCTCCTGTCAGTGACCTTGCTGCTGCACAAGGACTACTGCTCCTGTAATTGTTTGTATGAGCTGTGAGTGTTATTATAGTGCAGGCTATTATCCTCCTTGTGCAAGTCAGTCTTTTTCCCATTATCATGACATCATACCTTATCACTGCAGCGAGACAGGAATCCATTTGCCTGTACAGAGGAAGCTAATCAGGAGCTGAAGCTTAGCCTATTAAATGTGCTACAGTTAAACATCAGAATGGGTACTTATTTCATGATTTGTCTGTTTCTGCCATGTACTGTACTTGTATTTTCCCCCGGCTCAGTTTTTATGAAAAAGAATATGATGTCGGATTAACTCAGTGGAATATTTTATTCGGCTGTTTGCCACAAATGTAAATAGTCAATAACCTTAAAGGGGTTGTTCACCTTTAAATTAACTTTTCGTATGATGTAGAGAGTGATATTCTGAGACCATCTGCAATTGGTTTTCATTTTTTATTACTTGCATTTTTTTCTAAATGTATAGAAAATACAACATTTCTATACATTTTCATTTCAAATGCAGGTTAAAGGGATCCTGTCATTTTCAAATCGCATCAGTCAATAGTGCTACTCCAGCAGAATTCTGCACTGAAATCCATTTCTCAAAAGAGCAAACAGATTTTTTTATATTCAATTTTGGAATCTGACATGGGGCTAGACATTTTGTCAATTTCCCAGCTGCCCCTGGTCATGTGACTTGTGCCTGCACTTTAGGAGAGAAATGCTTTCTGGCAGGCTGGTGTTTTTCCTTCTCAATGTAACTGAATGTGTCTCAGTGGGACCTGGGTTTTTACTATTGAGTGTTGTTCTTAGATCTACCAGGCAGCTGTTATCTTGTGTTAGGGAGCTGTTATCTGGTTACCTTCCCATTGTTCTTTTGTTTGGCTGCTGGGCGGAATAGGGAGGGGGTGATATCACTCCAACTTGCAGTACAGCAGTAAAGAGTGATTGAAGTTTATCAGAGCACAAGTCACATGACTTGGGGCAGCTGGGAAATTGACAATATGTCTAGCCCCATGTCAAATTTCAAAATTGAATATAAAAAAATCTGTTTGCTCTTTTGAGAAATGGATTTCAGTGCAGAATTCTGCTGGAGCAGCACTATTAACTGATTCATTTTGAATTTTTTTTTTTCCCCGTGACAGTATCCATTTAACTTGCTTTCTGGGTTCAGATCCCAAGCCCCGTGGCTGAAGCAGCTTTGCAATATACTATCCTAGGATGCAGGCTTCTGATGAACATCTAGGAATGGACAATGTTCTGGTATTGGTAGTGTTCTTGTAGGTAGAAAAACTTTGCCTGCACAGCTTTCCTGTACCTAGCAAATGAAGGGCTCCCCATGTTGCCCCAGAATCTCTATATCCTGCATTGGCCTACAACCTTTATTTTAGAACTCAATTGTATTTAGCAAACATTGAGTTGTTTTTTTCCTGAAACAATTGAATTTTGGGGGTAAAAAAGAAAAAAAAACAAAGTTTTCGAGATGTATTATTCCCCAAAGCTGGAAATAGCTGTCAAGGTTATGTAGAAGTCAATGCCAGATGTCCCTTAAACTATTTGAAGATGTTTGTAGCCTTCATGATTTTCGGGGAAGGAAGTAGAAATAAAAACCTGTTTATTATATTTACACTTATATATTGCACTTCTGATTGTGAAGTAGAGCCAGTAACAATGGAATAACCACAAGAAGCTCAATAATCACCTTACTGGAGGCAGGAGAATAATTCTTTACAAATTATATAAGCATTCAACGACTTAAACATTTTAACATTCCGTGGCTAAACATTTTAAAACAAGCAGGGTTTCCAGCTTTCGACCTAAATATACCAGTGAAGGTGAAAGCAAGAATTTAAAGGAGAACTAAAGTTTAACTAAAGAAGTAGCTAGAAATATTGCACATTATGTTTTGGGCTTCTGTACCAGCCCAAGGCAACCACAGCCCTTTAGCAGTAAAGATCTGTGTCTCCAAAGATGCCCCAGTAGCTCCACATCTTCTTTTCTGCCGATTCATTGAACATGCTCTGTGCTGCTGTCACTTACTGAGCTTAGGGAGTGATTAGTAAATAATGCAGATTAATGGCAAACTCGATTCTGCCACCAATATGGATCCATGCAGTTTAGAAAGGATCAAGTACAAGCTACTGTTTTACTATTACAGTGAAAAGGGAAATCATTTTTTTTAAAATTAGAATAATTTGCTTAAAATGGACTCTATGGAAAATGACCCTCCTGTAATTATAAGCTTTCTGAATAACAGGTTTCGGGAAGGTCCGGACATTAAAAGCCGGCTCTGGATGCTGCTGCTGCCCTTCGCCTCTTGAGCCGGTTGATCTCTTTCTGCTGTCCCTGCGCACCGGCACCGTATCTTCCAGGCCCAGTCTCCCCTCTTGCTGGCTGCCCGGGAACAACTGCCGGCGAATTGCTTTGTTTAAATTCCATTTCCGACGCATTCCATTTCCCTGCGCACCGGAACACGCATTGAGTTGTGCACATATATTATACACATGGTGGAAGACATGGTGCGCAGGGAAATGGAATGCGTCGGAAATGGAATTCAAACAAAGCAATTCGCCGGCAGTTGTTCCCGGGCAGCCAGCAAGAGGGGAGACTGGGCCTGGAAGATACGGTGCCGGTGCGCAGGGGCAGCAGAAAGAGATCAACCGGCTCAAGAGGCGAAGGGCAGCAGCAGCATCCAGAGCCGGCTTTTAATGTCTGGACCTTCCCATCCTGTACCCATAGATCTGGGATAATTAGCAAATGCAGAAGGCGCCTTGGGATGCTGGTAATTGCACCGAGGCTGGAACCGATGAGCAAGGCACCGCAGATCTGCAGAAAGTTCATGCTGGAAGCAATGCTGTACTACAGAAAACACAGAATGTGGCAGCTAAAAGATCCAGCAGCAGAGAGCCAGGGAGGAGAAATCAAGTGCAGCTCAATGGATGGTCACCCTTTCGCCGTTTCTGTACAAGACAGGAAGCAGAGTTTCTGTAAGTTATTTCTTAATAAAGACTTTGCTTTTTTAAAGTATAATTTGTGTTGGTGTTTTTTTTCATTGTGTACTAACGAATTTTTTAAAAAATTTTTTTGATGTTACTGGTCCTTTAAGTAGTTTGAGATATTTACTGTTTTAGACAAGTTTTTCATCAAAATGCCCTGCATTAGTAGACAGGGCATTTTGCTGAAAAGCTGTCTCTGAAAGTCACAGTCTTAAAACGGATTAGCAGGCAGCACACGGTCATTAAGGTTGCTGACTTTGAAAGATCGCTGTTTTTCAGAAAGCCTGGTATTGCAAGTATGTCACAACTGCAGAAAATGGAAAATACATTTAAAGTGGACCTGTCACCCAGACATAAAAAGCTGTATAATAAATGTCCTCTTCAAATTAAATATGAAACCCAAATTATTTTTTTAATGTAACCATTCATAGTTGTTTTAAACTCATTTAAAAATCTCAGCTGTCAATCAAATATTGCCTTAAAAGATAGATACATACTGACCCCACATGGTCCACCTTACGCGTTTCATAAGCACTTAGTCATAGGTGCCTCTAATATGCGAACATTAATAAACAATTTGTTTTTACTAGATTTAAGCCTTGGGACATATATCTTTTGATATAAATATTTTGTGTCGACTGCATTCTGAATCGGGCATGTCCCTTTGGCTGTGGTAGAAGATACATGGCAAGCAGCTGTATGGACTCCCAATCACATAATGACCCCCATCCTGGTGCACAAACAAGATTTTGAGATGAATCAAGGCTTGTCTTAATAACAGTGTCCACAAAATGGCTCCTACCTGCTTGTTATAATTATGAGTTCCCAGACTGAAGGAAACAAGATTCATATAATTTATATAGTGTAATTAAAGTTCATTTTGCTTGACTAACATGATAAAATAGGATTTGGAATTATTTTTTTGAGTGATGGGTCCCATTTAAACTGCAAGTGTTCAGCGGGTAAGTTTACATCAACTAATTATTTTGGGTTTATATCCAAATTAATGATTCCCACGGCTAGTTGTAAAGCATTCTTAGGGCAACAATGGCATCTGTAGCTTCCAAGCATTGTCAACGGGCATGGTGAAATAGAAAGAACTTACATTGTAAGTTAACGGTATTTTTTTCTTGTCTAATGGGAAAATATCTGAATATATAAAATATTTTTATATAGGGATTAATGCAACCCTTAAAATATAAGTGTCACCAAAGCTTTCTGTAGTTGTATAATGGCACTTGTAGAAAGTAATCACGTAAACACAGAAGGGGCTTGTCCCGTTTGAATCGCTCTGTGTGCCGGTCCTAATTCCTTTTTGTCGTATAATGTCATACAGTTGCATGTTTTTTATACAGATCATGGAACTTGAGTGATTACTTCTAAGATCTATTTATATAGTGAATAAAGTACTCCCTCTTGTAAAATGTTAGAATATAATAGGTTACCAAGGAGTTCCATGACCATATAAAAGCACAAGGCCGAAGGCTACCAGGTGACTTCTAATATCCTGATATTTTGCAACAGGGGGTACTTTATTTATTATAATACACAGGTTACAGTAAGTCATGTGACAGAAATGACATCACTAAGTACCATTTATAAGGATATAATTTACAGGATATTTATGGCTCTTGTATATTTTATAGGGATTAACACCTGCTGTAAAATGTATGACTGTATGAGTTCCATTTCCATATAAAGGTGGCACAGTACTCTTCCACAGGGCATAGACCTTTAAGATTATTCCTTATATTCACAAATTTTACAAGAATGGGAAATCTACAAAGTTTTAGATTCGTGTGACAAGTAACATCACTAAGCAGCTATTCTAACGGACACCAATTATATAGTGAATAAAGTACCCCCTCTTGTAAACAATAAGGATATTATAAGTTACAGATGAGTTTTATGACCATATACATTATACAAACATGAGGCCTAAGGCCGAGTGTTTTTATACAGGTCATGGAACTCCTTGGGAACTTATAATATCCTCATATTTTGCAACTGTGGGTACTGTATTTGTTATAACACACACGTTTCAGTGAGTCATGTGACAAATGACATCAGAACTCACCGCTTATAACTGATGACATCAGAACTCACCGTTTATAAGGATATAATTTACAAGATACTCATGGCTTTTGTGTATTATAAGGATATATTTTACAGGATATTCCTAGTGTACTACAGATTTATTCATGGCTATCGTGTATTATTTTTATTAGTTTTTCCTGTCTTGCATTGCAGTTTCAGTGACCACTGTTGATTCCATTAGTGCTTCCAACTTAACACTTACAATATATGATGCCGTTTGTTAAACAAATAGGTTCTTTATTAACAGCAATGGAAAACATCAACTGCCAACGCTTTTCAGAATATTGCATTAAATAAAGCTCTTTTTATATTTGATAAAGTGCGGAAGTCATGTGAAAGATCACATAAAGTCATTCAAAGGGTTAAACAGTTAAATTAAGTACGGACAACTGGCAGGCCTCCGAAATGTCAACTACAAATTCAGGACACCCCTACCGCTATTGGAATTAACAACTGCAGGGCCTTTAGTTGTTCATGCCCGAGCTAAATGCTTTTAGATGTATGGAATTACATACCTATGCCTGTATGGGCTTATATTAGTAATTGTGTCTGTATAACCTACAGCAACTAGTAAATTGTCAGGTATTGCTTATACATGTCCTTAAATCTAAAAGTGATGGGAACATATTTTCCAGTACTAGATATGGCCTGTGATTCAGGCAGCACTAAAAGGAAGTGCAGTGAATACGCCTGCTTTGCATGTGGGGTACACAATATCAGAGAAAATTTAAAGGTAGACATTAAAAACTTATGGTAAACATTCAGTGATGTGACTTTTAGTACCGGAACACTTGGACATATGGAGGCCAGGACAGCTGCACAATCCTATGACACACACACACACAACTAAGTCAAAGAATAAAACTGTCCTTGATTATAATGCTGACACATGTATAAAAGGATATTGCAGTGACTAAATACAACCTAAATATACTCCTATGCTTTAGAAAAAAATTCAAGAGTAAGTGTAATTGATGAATATGAGTAAGCATAATACTGTCCTTCAAATAATTCCATGTACAGGCAGAAGTCTAGTTGCCTTTTAACAGTTATCAGATTTATGTGTTCAAATTTATGCAGAAAACACATAAAAACTGAATATTTTCATTATTCTCTCTCAAAAAAAAAAAAAAAAAGTTCTTGGGATGTACTAGGGGTATGGGATCTTTTATCCGGAAACCCATTATCAAGAAAGCTCTGACTTACGTAAAAGCTGCCTCCGATAGACTCAATTTTAACAAAATAATCCACATTTTTTCTGTGTAATAACAAAACAGTACCTTGTACTTGATCCCAACTAATATATAATTAATCCTTTTTGGAAGCAAAACCAGCCCATTGGGTTTATTTAATGTTTATATGATTTTCTAGTAGCCTTAAGGTATGAAGATCCAACTTTTTGCAGAAAACCACAGGTCTCGAGCATTCTGGATAACAGGTCTCATACCTGTATTACATGTATATATACACACATGTACACGTATAGTGAATACAGCACCCCCTCTTGTAAAATATAAGGATATTATAGGTTACTGAGGAGTTCCATGACCATATAAAAGCACAAGGCCGAAGGCTGGTACAGGTCATGGAATTTCGAGGTGTCTTCTAATATCCTATTATTTTGCAACAGGGGGTACTTTATTTATTGCAATACACAAGTGTCAGTGAGTCATGTCACAGAAATGACATCACTAAGCTCTGATTATAACTGATGACATCACTAAGCACCGTTTATAAGGATATAAGTTACAGGATATTCATGGCACTTGTGTATTAAATAGCAGATACTGAATCTAACATTTCCTGTATCATATGTAAGGAAAATTGGAATTTGGCTAAGATGTTTGCATATACATTCCAATATAGTCTTGCTGGGCAACAAGCTAGAAATAACTAGGTGATACGCCTGACTGCTTCTAGTATATCTAGCATCGGCATAGGTTTGAGACCCAATGTTCTGTGATTTTGGACTCTGCAACACTCTAAAAGAGGCAGATTGGTGTAGTACAAGGACAAATTACTTTGTCCTTATTCCACGAATCTAATTTCCCAGCATTTAAACAGCTCCCATTTCTACACTCTGGTCTACCTTTTTACTCTTAGCTTTTACTTGTTCAACTTTTCATCTCCTCATTCTTCTCATTTCTTTTGTACCACTGTGATATGCTTGGTGACAATGCTACTTACAGCTTACATTATTCTATGCTAAAAAGGTCACTAAATTACTTGCTGATGCACTATTAGTTGATGCTATAAATGGTCTCCCCCTGCAGATGCTTGTATAGTATACTTGGGCCTTTCCCAAAGCTTTGACTGGTGCTGGCTGGCATTTTTCCTAATTGGTTTTAAATTAATATAAACAATGTTACCCCCCTCCAATCATCTGCTTTGTTTGTGGCTATGATTCACACCCAAGAATCTTGCTAGTATTGGCTCTGAATTCTTTATCAATACTTCTCTACTGTTTAGTACTTGTATAGTCTTTCTGTTCAAAAAGAAAAACACACACAAAAAACCCCATATTGATAAATGCATGTTCAATGGCTCAATGTGGTTTGTAGCTTGGGATGCAGCAAATCCAGGATTCTGGCAGGATTTCTCAATTTTCAGCAGGCTTCAGATTCGGCCTAATCCAAAAATTTGCATGACTTTTCGTCACACAAACTAGGAAGCCTACTGCTTGAGCAGGCCACTGTTCTCTTTCTCCCTCACTTTCCTAATCTACATATGTAAATTAGGATTCAGTTTGGTATTATACAGATTCTTTCACAAAGGATTCGGCCAAAATCCTAAAATAGTGGTTTCGGTACATCCCTAGTTGTACCACACCCACATTTGTCCCTCTAATGATGGTCTGATGGCTTTAAAATAAGTTGTTGGTTTGGGAATTTTCTCACTTGCTACAGCAGGGAGGTTCAGCCTGTGAGTCAAATACTTTGGATGGAAATGCCCCTAACTTTTTACTTACCCCTCGGTGCAGATTCAGGGATCACAGTTCACGACAGCCATCTTCCGGGTCTTCGTTAATCTGAGACTGCATGCACAGTTGGAGCAATTTTCATGGTCGCGACAACTACGCATGCGCCTAAATAGATGGGAATTGCTGGAAAAAGACATGAAGACTCGGAAGATGGCTGCAATACTGCGATCCCTGAATCTGCACAGAGGGGTAAGTAAAAAGTTAGGGGCATTTTCCTGGGTTAGCAGCTAGGCTGGGGGGGAGAGGAGAGTCTACGTAGGGTAGGGTTTTTTTTTAGTGAAGGGTTTAATTCTCCTTTAAAGTTGATGACTAACTCAGAGTTAGAGAGCTGAAAAGCAGAAAGTTGGGTTCTGTTCTGTTAGACATCCAGTCACTCCAGCCTTTATACATTACATTTTTGACTAACTATATTAAAAACATTTTTTATTTTGCACAGCCTATTTACCCAGTTTTTATTTTTACACAGAACTGTTAATGTAAAAGCTATTCTTATGTTCATCTTCACTTACTCCTTTTGTATATAAGACCTGCTCAGAAAGTAAGAGTTCAACAATCAGGTGAGAGACCTGAAATGAATTGACAGTAAAAACAAGGCATTAAACTAAACATATTTGGTGATGTTGTTTCTTTAAAATGTACTATTAAGCACATGTTCCTAAGCACACACATTAAGGACAGCTCTCTTATAAAGAATTTCAGTATTGATGGCAGTTTCTTCTTTGCTATACAGAGACATACATTTGGAGATGCCTTATCATTGCAGCAGAGCTCATGTTTGGTTATTATTGCGGTGTTGGATCCCAGCATGTTGATGACCGAGCTGCTTAAGGGCACCCGTGTGGTGTTTTTTTTTTCCTTCTACAGTGAGAAAGTTAAGATTCACATGTTAAGGCAATTTACGCATGTTAGCGTTGCTTTTATTTTAGTGTTTTTCCCCTTTCTCCTCTTGCTTGTTAGTGATCTTGTATTCATCGAGAATCGCATGGCTAGTCTCTTTAGCAGTTTTCTTCACCAGTGCTTTGATACCTACGTTATCAATGTTAAATGCTGTGGCGCCCATGTTCATTGCAGAATTGACAGCGTTGTCAGTTGCGTGGCCAGCGTCTTTCCCGTACCTGCAGAACAGACATTGAATAGTACATGCTTACATCTTCCATGTCATAAAATACCATATGCAGTTGTGTGAAAATGTTCGGATCATCAATTCCATGATAATTACACTGTAACAATTAGCTGAATTATAAGGAGAAGCAGCAGCATTACTTGGTTCTTTTTCACTAACAAAATTATTTTCAAGGAAAATACAAAAAAGGCATAGAATATTTTATAAAAGAGAGAGGTGCTATATTGTACATTTCTTGTTGTACAGGAATATAAACAGAAATATCTGCTCTATACTGTAAAGCTTCTTCAGCCAAAGGTGATTTGTGTTTGATTTGTTCATTCCATTACAAATGAAGAATTTGTGCAATGTAAACTGATACAATAATACTTCATTTGCATGCTTTATACCATTATATGACTTTTTAACTAAATTCTTAAAAGAAGTTTACCAAAACATTGTTTCTAAGCATGTTGAAGACCGTGCTGCTTTAAAAAGCAATATGGGCATGGTCTGATGTTATTTCCTTAAATGTAAAGTCAAATGGGAGACAAATCACTGAAAAATACCTTTACATTTACAAGTTTGGGGATCGCTGCAGGAAAATTCTGAATAAGGCTGCCATCTAGTTGCTAGAGACTAGATCACGGGTTCCCAACCTTTTTTTTACCCGTGAGCCACTTTCAAATGTAAAAAGAGTTGGGGAGCAACACAAGCATGAAAAAAAGTTCCAGGGAGTGCCAAATGAGGGCTGTGATTGGCTATCTGGTAGCCCCTGTGTTGACTGGCAGACTACAGGAGACTCTGTTTGGCAGTACAACTGTTTTTGTGCACTTAAACTTGCCTCCAGCCAGGAATTCAAAAATAAGCACCTGCTTTGAGGCCACAGAGAGAAACAGCCAAGGGGTTGGTGAGCAACATGTGGTTTGCGAGCTACTGGTTGGGGATCACTGAACTAGATACTGTTTTGAATTACAGGCTGCAATGAAAGTGCGTGTGATGATAAAAGCATGTAAGGGTTAACTGGCACAGCTCAAGGCATTCAAATGCATCTTTTTGGTAAAAAGAAGACAGGAAATCTCTCTCTCTCTCTCTCTCTCTATATATATATATATATCCGAGATATCTCAAATAGAAATATCTAGAACTGACCAGTCAGTATGTTAACACACAAAGGTGTCATATTCTTTGGTCTAGTCCTTACAGACTTACCTTAAATCATAACCTACTAGATGAAAAATGTACTATTTTTAGGTAAACTTCCCACTGATACAGCATGAAATTATATTGTGACCAAGAATTATTACATGCAGCAGAAATAGATTAAATCACTATTAATACTCATTTTCCTTTATCCAGATTCAATTAAAGGGAAAATGGTTTCATTCACTGCACCCTGGTGCTTTAATAGCCAGGCTTTTTCTATAGGCTTTCTATTTTACAAGTGTGTTAGCCAATTGATGGGTTTCCTTGACATGCCAAAATATTGTATTGATTCATTTGGGGTGAAGTGAATGATCCCAGAAGCAATTTGCTGTATAAAACTGACAAACGGTATTCACTTAAACGTGCTTAAGAGGTGGCTCATCCATATGGAATCTCCTGTATCTGAAATGATCAAACAAAAAGTATGGGTGAAGACAAATACGGTTAGTAAATTGTTTCGAGTGCACAACAATTTTTCCTATTTCAAAGTATCTCTTCAACATTTGACTACTTTACCTGAAACATTAGTGTTATATACCAAGTGTTTTATCAATTATATTTTGCTATACAAAATATATCATTGATTAAGGGAAAATATACCAGCATTGTAAGAATGGATTATCTTCCTTTTTATTTTCTCAAAAAGAGATTTATGAAGCTTTTTTTTTTTTTTTACAGAGCATCTGACCTCTAGTCTGATATAATCTAGTTGGACTTGTCATGTTTGCAATGGAATATGAAGTCCCTTAACAGGACATCAAACCCTGCTGCACAACTACACTTTACTCAGTTGTTGCTGGATTACAGATCCCAGCATACTTTAACATATTATAAAGGTTAAGGCATGCTGGGAGCTGTAGTCCAGGGACATCAGGGTTGCTTCCTTAACCTGCGGTAGCATTACATTTTAAATTATCCTCCAATTTGAATCCCAGCAGACCTGTGTAAATATTGCTCCTTGTTCTTAGTTCCTGCATTTGGAGTAGAAAGCATTAAGCACAGTTTCCCATCACTGTACATGTCTGTCCTTTATGCCCATGTTTGATTCTTGTGTAATATAATAAAAAAATGACACTATATCTCTGTGGGTAAGATAAGAGCAAGATGGATGACATAGTGCTGGGAATCAGCATTCTCACTGGTCGATTCTCTTGCACCTGTAATTAAGCTTTTGATCAGTTAAATTCTCATACGTGAATTGGTTTCCATTAGTAATTACGTTTATTCTCAACTACTATATATAACTAGGGGGCGCAGTGGAAGTAAAAGGGTTTAACAGTAAAATGATTTGTATTATGTGGAAAACATAAGTTTGTCCTCAGTCTACGGGAAATTTCTCTTAAAGCTTGTGACCTTTAAAAAAAAGTAATTAATATTAAACTTATATTAAAGATGAATGCATTATTAACATGGCCGTGAATGTATCAATTAGGATGAAATACATACTGCATATATTTTAGAGTGCCATCTTCTCTTTTAGATCAGTGCAGTCTGGCCACATGACACAATTTCTGACTGTTGTATGATTTTATTGCTATTATTTTGTTAATTCTTTCACCCACAGACTGTGGTAAAAAGGTGGTTTAGAATAAAGGTTTAAAGGACAAAAAAGGCGGCACTCCGGTTAAAAAAGGTGGTTTAATCCAACAGGTCACAGACCAAAAACACCTGACGCGTTTCAGGAGTAGCTCCCTTAATCATAGGCTAGGCATAGGTTAGAATAGACGCATAGGTTAGAATAGAGGGGATGAAAGAAGAAACTGTTAAAGTGTAAATGGCCTTGGGCTATATCATGGCCCAGTTTGTATTAGTACCCCATGTCACCTCCCCCGGGTATGTGAATACTTGGTATGCAAATCCAAAGCTGCCTCCAGAACTTACCCAGGCATAGAGTTTTTATACATGGAGTCAACTAAACAAGCTGGGGAAAGTTTCCCCACTTCATTGATCTCCACGGGCCTGCAAAACCACATTTTAGAGTGGTCAAAGCTCCTTGAACCCTTAAGGTGGCCATACACTGGCCGATAAAAGCCGCCCACAGACCGAGTCGGCAGCTTATTGGCCCGTGTATGGGGGCCCCCGACGGGCTTCCCCGATAGAGATCTGGCCGAAAGTTGGCCATATCTCGATCGGATGGGACTAAAAATCCCGTCGGATCGCAGCCGCATCTGTTCATTGATGCGGTCCCGTGATCCAACCGCCTGTTCGCTAGGATCCCATCGTTGGGCCCTAGGGCCCACGATCGGATCAGCCCGATATTGCCCACCTCAAGGTGGCATTACCAAACGAGCGGATCTCTCCATGTATGGCCACCTTTACACAAAGGAAGATGGTAGCAACCTTGCACCTGGGTGATTTTACTGCACATGAACTTCCCACTGGAAAATGCAGTTTGAAAGTTATGCCCAAGGCTTCAACCAAACAGCCACTGGTGTAGCTACAAAGGGTTTCTAAGGTATAACAACATAAATACGCACTTGTGCTTGATGGTGTGCACAGTCTCTGATGCTACACTTTTAGCAACGTTCTTCCCGGCAAATTCCAGACCTTGCCAAACTGTTGCAAATCCTGGAAAATAAGCATATACAATTTGTCATTACAAGCACCAAAATGTATTAAAAATAAACAAAAAAGATGATCATTTTGTGCCGATTACCCTGTACACCACTTGCTGCTACCGCCATGGCTCCATCCAGCGGGGATTTACCATCTTTGTCTTTCTTCAGAGATTCTGGCAGAAGCTTGCTGCCATGTTTCTTCACATGCGGTGCTAGCTCTCTCCCAACACAACTGGCAATGGAACAAACACCATCCACTACATCCCAGTAAAGAGAAAGAGCATTGTCGTTACACAAAATTGTGTTGGGCTTTAAAGAACAGGCCCAGTAAAATTTCAATTTATTTTAATATTTACATTTATTAGGCATTGCTCATACTGGTGACTTTCACCTGATTTGGTCAGATTTAATTTGGCAAGGTCTCCTCGTTTCTAGATCTATCAAGTTAACAGTATTTTCAATCTTGGAAAAAAAAAAAACATACCTTACGTTGCTTGAACACCCCCATTTCTAAGTAATAAGACAGATGAGTCTTTACTCATTTTGCCACCGTAGGATGAACAGGGCTAAAATTACATTCTACCCTCTGTTGTTGTGTTCCATTGTATTTTCTCAAAAATGGGGGTGTTCAAGCAATTTAAGGTGTTTTTTTTTTTTTTTTTGCAAGACAAAGTATTACAATTATCTTGTTAGATATATGAAACTACACCCTCACTATGTATGCATTTGCACAAAGTAGAGGGGTAGACAGGTCATTCCAGCGTGCAGGTACTAGCGCTTGGGGTAGCTGGGGCAAAGTTTCCCCCAACTAGAGTGTGGGTTCTATTAGCCTTCACCTCTGATGGGGGAAACAATTTTTCTGGAACAGGTGCTCTTTAAGCAGTATGCTCAGGGCTGCTGCACCTAAGACAGGCTACAGGACAGGTGGGCTACTAATTGTTGGTATACTGGATATATACTAGTGAAGCAGGTGGCTCAGGTCAGGTAATGAACTGGATGAGTCCTGATAAATGGCAGTGGTAATGGTGATTATGATCTCAAATTAAATACATAATTTTTACTCATGCTGGATAAATGCCTCAAGTGTGAATGAGGCTTATAGTATGGGTACCAGATCACTTAAATACTTATGGATAATTTGCTGTAATTAAATTCAATCTGTGTAGCCCTTCTAGCTACATTCGTTTTGCTAAAACTGTCCCTGATTTTTTAACATGCTCTGGTTACATGCCTGAGCATAGGGTTGAACCAAGCTTTAGACACATAGGCACAATACAGCATCAGGAGACAAAGTTTGCTCTAGATGTATTACCCCTTAGCAACAAGTACCAGCTATCTGTAGCCAAGCTGCTATGGGTTACAACATCTGAAGCAAACTTTCAGCCTGTAATCAAAATGTAAAACATTCAAATATAGCTGAAATGTTGCTATTTTAACAAGATTAAAAGGAAATGTCCTTTCTTTTGTCATTCAGCAGTTATCAGCTGCAAAATATATATACCGTACACTACATTTTACAGTGTGGTGCCAAGCTGGAAATAACACATAATAGAACATATTAATCACATTAATCAAATACACAAAAAAATAATTAGCTTATATCATAACTTATGTCTGACCTATGCTTATTTAATTATAACTCCCAGCAGTTTCCAAGACCTGGAGGCTGTTGCAGTATGCTGGGAGTTGTACTCCAAGAGAAACCACAGTTTGAGATGAAATGTTTTCTGTACAGACAGTCAGTGTAGGGTTCGCTTACCTAGAAACTGGCTGACTTTAACTGCCCCACCAGTGGCTTGCTTTGCTACATGAAGCCCTTTGGCCACAGTGGGGCTGACCTCAAGGGGTTTGTCTTCTGGCTGAATGTGCTCTCGTAATTTAGAAGCGCCTTTGTGGATGGCCTTTTCGGTTAGCTCTGCTCCTTTTGCCAAACCCCAGCTAATCCAAGAGGCACCTGGAATGGTCAAACATAAACTTTACATGGTCGATAGAAGCAGCCACATAGACTCTTTAGAACTAATGCAAAGCCTGTTACTCTGCTGATTTAAAACTGTTACACACTGTTATATCAGTGATCACTTTATCAGTCTACTTATTGGTCACTCTGCTGCCCGTTTCCCATTCATCTACAACCTGCAATTCATGCTGCTGTTAGGATAATCCACATCCTTCTGCAGTGACATTCGGTTATACCCTGACTCCACACTAGACAATCAGCAGCCAAAATATCCCTTTTACACACAAAGCTCTCCATTCTTCTGGA
The DNA here is from genome assembly GCA_038501925.1 of Xenopus petersii. Lineage (NCBI taxonomy): Eukaryota > Metazoa > Chordata > Amphibia > Anura > Pipidae > Xenopus > Xenopus petersii. The sequence goes on from CM076674.1 coordinate 32,612,555, forward strand.
CATCTCACATGTCCTTACCCATGATCAGGCTTTATGTGCCAGCCAGTTCTCTTCACAATAAACACCCACGCCTCCTATCTACTGCTTTTCTTTGCTTAAAAAGTCAGTATTCCAAAAAACATTTTTTGCATACTAAAAGATAATGTAATTCTAAGCAATTTCACAGTATACATTAATTAATGGTTTTAGAGCTTTTTGTAAATGCAACTGCAATTAAAAACAGTTTTTGTTTAAATTCTCTGCCACTGCAGGTTCTTACTCCTGAAACAATGTTGCCAGTTAACTAAAATCTGGAGGTCTGGAAGTCAAATATCTGAAGATCTGACTCCTGTTAAAGCTCCCCACAGACGCGACGATTCTTCTTGCCGAATGACCGATTTTAGGGAAGTCCGACGTTCGAAATTATCGTGCGGTTAGTGGGATTCGAATGATCGTGCATCTTACGATTTTTCGGCCGACATCTCTCAGGAAATTGATCGGCCAGGTTAAAAAATCTAGTGCAATCTATCTATGTTTGCAGGGCCAAGCAGGCAGCTCCCCTTTGTTTTTCTGGCAAATTGGTCTTTTTAGTTGATGGTAAATTCGTACGATCGTTCGTGGTCTCACGATCAGGATCTGATCTTTTAAAAATCTCAACATCTATGGCCAGCTTTACACTGTTTCAAAAGTCAGACTCAGAACAAAAAATGGTTAAACAAACACTGCTTTCAGCTGCAATTACATTTCCACATAACTTTCAAACCAAGTGAAAATATTTAACCCATGTAAATTTGCTTAGAATTACATTTAAAAAAAGTAAAAGATTTTGGATGGGGATCCGCTTCAAACCTTTTCCTACGGCAGGCATATGAACTACCTTGTTGTCAAGCAAAGTGACAGTCTGCTGATGATGTAGCACATATGCATCTGTTTTTAAGACTATACTATGGATAAAACACATGGCCTACCAACGTGCTTTTTATGAAGTGCCCTTAACTCATGAAATCACTGGCAGGGAAAGTGTTAACACTATTCAATGGCTATATTAGAAAAAAATAGATGCTATAATAGGTATCTGCTTCAGTTTGTATGTTTGATATGTTATGCCATGTGTCTATATAAATAGTAATAATACCTGAGAGAATCCCCTGAGCAACTTTCTCACTCCATTCTGGTAATTCCTTTTGCTCCTCTTGCCCATCTTCAGGAATAGTGATAATATGTACTGTCCGACTCACATCGATAACTTCACTAGCCGCTTCCGAGGGCTTTTACAGGGAAAATAAGAATACAGATATGTAGGAAAACAAGGAAACCACCATCTATGATTATGCAGCCATAAAAGGTTAGGTGTTTTTATTAATTTCTGGTAAAAAAAAACACCACATTTTCTACAAAAGAAATGTACAAAACATGTTAGAGTATGCTTCAGATAAAGAAGCATTCATTATCACATGTCCCTGCATGTTCCATGCAGGTTCCACAACTAACAGATAACTCCAGCATAAAATCAAATACAGTGAAACCTCCATTTTAAAGGGGACCTGTCACCCTAAGAAATAACTTCAAATTAGTTCCTATCATGTTAGTTGAGCAAAATAAACTTTACTTACACTGTATTTATTATTTAAATTTTGTTTCCTTCTGTCTTGGAATTATACAATCACAACAAGCAGGCAGCTGCCATTTTGTGGACACGGTTATTAAGGGAAATTGTGTATCACCCAAAAATCTTGTGTATGCACCAGAATGGGGGACCTAATGTCCATGTGCAGTGCCCTACACAATTATAGAGCCTGAGGAGGGAAGGGGGAATGTGAGGAGAGCAGTGACATCTAGGAAGTGATGAATGGAAAGCGAAAGTAATTGACTGCCCCTCCTCTATGCCACGGGCATAGAGGCGGGGCAGGTAATATTTGATTGACAGTTTAGATATTTAAATACCTTTATAACAAGTATGGATGTTTTAATGAAAAATTTTTGGGGTTCCATATTTAATTTGCAAAGGACTTTCATTATGCAGCTTTTTATGTGTAGGTGACAGGTCCACTTTAAGTACCCTGCATTTTACATTTTTTACCCCGCATTTTACTAGTTTTCCCGCATTTTACATTTTTTATTTGTATTTTACAATTTATAATGCATTTCAATGGGTGCGTTTCCCTGATTTTAAGTAATTTTTTCCCGGATTTTACATTAAAATTTTGTCCTGATGTTCCCAAAAACTCTTTTTCCTTTATGAATGTTATTATTTGTGAAATAGAGAGGTTTAAAATACTAACCACATGTATATTTTGCCATGGTTCTGCCTGTAAATGGTCAGTTCCAATGAGTCTGTCCCTTATACAGTCCTGCACCAATGACTAATTGCTTTAGGTTGTGTGTGACTGACAGCGTCTTGCACATGACCCCCCATAGTGTAACATTAACACTGCAATATTTAACCCTTGTTATTAACACAGTAAATATTGTATCTCAAAGTAAAACGGACTCCTGTGCTTATATCCTTTCAGTACTTGAACAAAACGTTACTTTAACATATTTCTCTGATTTTACATATTTTTTTCCTGGTCCCCTGAAAATAGTAAAATGGGGGTTCCACTATAGTATAGATGTTTTCAATCCAATGAAATACATCTTGAAAAAAAATTGTCCTTTGTTGGATTAGGCCCATGTAACACTGGTAGGGAAACATTTAGAGCTCTATGATGCCTGTCATTTAGATGAAGGTTGCAGAAACGGTAGGTACTGCTCTATGATGACTGTTATTCACATAAATCAAAAACCTTCAGTGGTGAAGAGTAGTGTTTTGCTTGAATACAAGCAAATATGCATTTTCAGGTCAAAAAATGGTTATTGCCCTGACGGTGTCATAAAGCGGTTTTACATGTAGCATGTGCTATTGGTCTTGCGAATAGGAAACTGTTGTGAGAATGAAAACTTATTATATATGGACAGATGGACAGTCAGATGAAAAGTGTGGACACAGCTTCATCCACACAAGACAAAGCTCATGACGCTGTGTATTTTCATATGAACAAGGTCATATACCCACAAGCAGGGGGGCACAGGGGGTACAAGTGTACTGGGCCCGGGCCTGAAGGGGGCCCCGGCAGTGCTGAACTTTTGAAAAAGCCAGGCCCCCCTTGAGAGCGCCAAAGCCGTGCCGCCTCCTTCCGAAGTTCCAAACAGCCGAAATGCGGAAGTGCCGAAAGTTCTGAAGTCCCGAAGCAGCAAAAAGACCCGAAATCACAAAAATAGCCGAAGTGTTTATATTTTTTATACCTGGAACGGCCTATTTCCTATGACGGACGAATGGCTAGTGTCAGAGGGTTGATATCTATTACCCCCGCCCGCTATGACGCCATAACGCTATAGGGCCCAAGGCAGGATTGACTATAAGGGCTAACGGTCAACTGTGGACAATGGTCATTCATATAACTTATACTAGGCCATACAAATAAATGATCTCCACTCTGTTACTTAGATTCCAGAGTGTTAGCATAGTGTCAGCATGTCTCGTGGGGCCCCTTTTGCAGAAGTGTTGCTCAATTACTGGAAATACCACAATGGGTATGTTTAGCTAACAGATGTTTACGAGGCTATGGACCATTGGAACCAGGAATAATGTGTTGCAATATATTCTGAAAAACATGTAAGGCTAAGCAAATCATGTAGACATTTAGCATACAAGGAGGAGTCAGACTATGTATGGTATCTGTATAACCCCATTTTTATCACCCCATCTATGACATCAAAATGGGTATATAAACTTATGTTATGTGGGAGTATCTTTGGCAAGCATTTGTGTTCCACCTAGGTGACACACTGACTGTTTTCCCAGGCAAAACCTATTGTCTTGTATTGGACTCAATAAACGACCTCGTTGTATTTGTACTTGCCTTATCTCTTGGTTTTGCTTTACATACGAGGTCATAGAGGTAAATATATAACAACAGAAGTTGAAGTCCGGAAGCGGCGAAAAGACCCAAAGTCACGAAAGGAGGCGAAGCTGAAGTCCTGAAGTCACGAGTTCAATTCCTCTGAACACCAATGTGTGTGTGGTTTTTTTTTTAAATCCCCTGGCCACCAATGTATTATTTTAATACTCTACAGGCCACTGCCACCAATTTTTTTTTTACATGTAAGGGGAGCTCTGACACGAAAACTTTTATGTGGGGGCCCTGGTGCCAATGTTGTTTTTTTTTTAACTTATAGGGGGTCCCTGGTCCCCAATAGCTTTTTATAATTTGTGGGTGACGTTTTTTTAACGCTGATGTCGGTGTGGTCTTTTAACTGTGATGTGGAGTGGGCGGGATCTGGAGTGGGGCCCGGATGGGCGGGGCCCAGAAAATTTTGTTGTATGTAGCCCTGTGATTTCTAATGGCGGCCCTGCCCACAAGCATTTGAATGAATGAAAGGGCTAGGCTGCATTTGGCAGTACAATGTATTTCATGTACCTCGATTCTCAGATCCGACATTTGTCTCAGCAGGTCTTCAAACAGTTCTTGGTCAGCAACTGGCAGCTCAGAAGAGAGAACCACTCCCACATAGGATCCAGGTACCTGGGACATCATGTCCGGGAACATGTAGACTCCAGTGTTAGTGCGTAAAACTGGCGACTGAGTACACATGAGGGGATACAACCAATCACAGACCTGAAAGAAGCCCAGAGGACATTTTAGAACTTTAGAGTGCATTTAACTCAACAGAAAAACTATGATAATCAAATAGTAGCCACACTTTACACTGTCAGCCTAAATCAGAGACAGGCAACGTCTGGCAGTGTAAATCAGAAAAGTTTAGCTAGTCCCTGGAAGCTGATTGCTACTGGTTTTCTAGTATTTGACACCTCCATATACCATGACACTGGGAGTCAAGGGTCGAATTTCGAATTTTAAACTCCTATAAATTCAAAATTTGACCAATGTAAATTTATTAATAAAATCAAATTTTTTCAACCATAAAACTCGAATCAAATTCGATTTGAATTAGAAAAACTCGATTTGAATTTAAAAAACTCAATTTGAATTTAAAAAACTCAATTTGAATTTAAAAAACTCAATTTGAATTTAAAAAACTCAATTTGAATTTAAAAAACTCAATTTGAATTTAAAAAACTCAATTTGAATTTAAAAAACTCAATTTGAATTTAAAAAACTCAATTTGAATTTAAAAAACTCAATTTGAATTTAAAAAACTCAATTTGAATTTAAAAAACTCAATTTGAATTTAAAAAACTCAATTTGAATTTAAAAAACTCGAATGTCAGGAAGGCTGCAAACATCACCCAATTCATCCCTTTCCCATTGACTAATACAGTAATCTGGCAGGTTTTAGGTGGCAAATAGTTGAATTTGAGTTCTTAAAGGACCAGAGTATGATACATCTCAAAATGCAAATTCGAATTAAAGCTTGAATCGAGTTTGGACAATTCACAATTCGGAATTTGACAGTTTTGACCAAAATTTTTTTTTCAAAAATTTGAATTTTCACTTTGACCCTTAATAAATCTGCCCCTTGGTGTAATTCAGGCAATATACGTTTAATTTGTTATTATTATAACTCCCTTCTCAACTATCAGCACGCATGGTTGTCATGGAAAGGACGGTAAGGCCTGTTACAGGATTTTTTTCAGAAGTTATTTGGCACTTGAACCACTTGTTACAATTCCTTTAAAGTTGCTCCAGTAATGCCTTGTCTAACTGCTCATATTGTTCTTTTTCTCGCTCTGTCGCCTTTTACAGCAAATCCTGATGTCTGCTGTAAATCACTGCTGGGAAACCCAGTCTAAATCCTAATACCTTGTCAGTAAATGCTGATGATCTAATAACCAAGAGAGAATCTATTTAGAGATTAGTGTTATGTAACAACCTAGTCACCTATATAAACAAGTCACGTCTTACATTAGCTGATCACTGAAAGACATACAGAGGGGCATTTTTTAAACTGCAGACCGAGCAAGAATAAAAAAAGTCACTAAAGGCAAGAGTGTCTGCTGAATCATTCGCTCAGGAGACAAAATATCAGCGTATTTATTTGTTCCTTAAAACATTCCAACTGGATCATAGGGGATGAGATTATAAGACCCAAGAGGGGTGTGGTTGGCATTTCAATACAAATAACTATGGGAGGGAAACTAGAAGACATGGGAGTAGTATAAAATACAAGTACAAATTTATGTTAAGTCACTTTCAAGTTTTTCCCCACGTATCTGTTAACAGGTGCTAGTTTGTGTATATTGTGCTGCCATGCTATAAAATGCTGAAACATTTTTACTTGGGCAAGGAAGAAAAAGCTTAATAACCCAAAAACAAGTGTATTCGAATACAATAGAATGTTTTATTACCCTTTATTCATAAAATAATCATCAACTTTCTCCCACTTCTCCACTTTGCTTTTGCCCTACAAACCTTTCTGTGCCAAGTTAAAGCCACAGACTATAATCATCTCCTCTCTCTAATAACTCATCACTAACATACCTATGCCATGTCAATGCTTCCCTCTGTAGCCCATCACAATTTCATCCCTGCCTCCAATAAAGAAGGAAATAACCAATGACTGAAGCTTATTTATCAAGCCTGAACCCATCATAAAGGAGTGGTTCACCTTCAAACAACTAGTTGTTTTCAGATAGATCACCAGAAATAATAACTTTTTCCATGTGTGACTGTTTTTCTAATATTGAAGTGTAAAGTGTTTTCAACTTCTAAAGCAGCTCTGGGGGGGGGGTCGCTGACCCTCTAAAGTACTGTACTAAATTGATATATTTAGTTGATACACGTCTTATCTTTGTCCCTGTGAGCAGAATCTCTGGGTTTCATTACAGGCAGCTGTCGATACAACTAAATGCTGTGTGAAATATGCTGGTGCTATATAAATAAATGTTAATAATAATACTCCAGAGATGCTGCTGAGAAATGTATCAACTAAGGGGCAGATTTATCAATTAAAAAAATTTAAATTTCAAGCTATTTTTTGTGAACTAGGGAATAGTCCAAATTCGATTTGAAAAAAATTCCAAAATTCGAATATCTAAATTTATCATGTACTGTCTCTTTAAAAATTCGACTTAGACCAGTCACCATCTAAAACCTGCCGAATTGCTGTTTTAGCCTATCCGGACCTCCTATAACCTATTTGGAGTCAATTGGTGGACTTTGAAAAATCTTCTGGGGAAAAACGTTGAATTGAATTTGATCGAATGCGCTATTCCTTCCATTTGAATTCGCCCAAATACGGTCCTATTCAACCAAAAAATAACTCTGACTTAATTTCGGTTGGTCTTTTTGAATTCGAATTTTGAAAGTTTTTTCAATTCGAAATTCGACCCTTGATAAATATGCCCCTAAATGTTGCAACATTATAACAGTTTAGAGTCTGCACCTGAATTACTGAGCTGCCACAATGAAACGCCAGAGACAGAAAAAACTGAAAAATAAATAATGAAAAGTAATTGAAAAAAGTCTTAATTTCTGGGGAACAATCTGAAAACAACTGAACTGAAAAGTGTTTGGGAGGTGAACAACCCCTTGTTGTGTTATTTTGATAGAATTGATCTATGCAACAATTAACAAAATATTCAACATAAATTTGGGATTATAATGGCCTTGTGGTACACAGACTATTTCTTGGACACTGCATCACAGCTCATAATCATTAGTTTGCATAAAGATTTATTGATAATGTCTAACTGTATGTTGCAGTTGTGAGATGCACTAGAACAGGGGTAGGCAACCCGCGGCTCTGGAGTCTCATGCGGCTCTTTATCTATAAACAGAAGTCACATTAAACAGATGAGAACACTAGCATTTAATAGGGCTATTCAGTGTTTCATTTATTTCAAAGTAGGACCTATACATACACACTGCACTTCTGTTTGTTGTATTCTGTTGTTGTAACAGTTACAATTAAAAAACTTTTAAAAGTTTACAAGCTGTGTTATGTTTTGCGGCTCCAGACTATTTTTCTTTAGTGGAAGAGGGGGCAAAATGTCTTTTGATAGTAAAGGTTGCTGACCCCTGCACTAGAACATGCCCACTAACCATTATTCTTTTTATTATAATAAAGTGTAAAACATAACCAATTAATTATCATTATACTCACATTCAGTGGCAAAAAACTTGTTTTCTGGGCACACTTTCTCTTTGCAAAGTTTGGTAGGAAAATTGCCATAGTTTTGCCACTTTTTAACCGCTGGGTCTGCCTATGAGGGATATCCTACCTTTTAGCCTTCAACTCACGCTTAAAGGAGAAGGAAACCTTGTAGAAAAAAAATCTGTACCCCCCTCCCTCCAGGCTAACTGCCCTCCTGGGGAAATGCCCCATACTTACCCCTTGTCGCAGATTCTGGCAGCGGACTTCACGGCATCCATCTTCCAGGTCCTTGGTAAGCTGACTGGGAGATCGGTATGTCAGAGCATGAGCAGTTGGAGCAATATGCCGGTTTTCGACAACTGTGCATGTGCCAAAATTGACAGAGATTGCCGATCTCCCAGTCATCTTACCGAGGACCCGGAAGATGGATGCCGTGAAGTTCGCTGCCATGAATCTGCGACAAGGGGTAAGTATAAAGTATAGGGCACTACACTACGTGTGTTTGTGTGTGGGGTACGGGTTTTTTTCCTTCTCCTCTCAGTCTACTACTGTCTACTAGTGATGTTAGGAGCTGTTGAACAACAACTGTTCAAGAGCTACAGGTTGGATGTTCATATCATTCTCAACTAGTGTAATATATACAGGTATCAGATCTGTTATCCGGAAACCTGTTATCCAGAAAGCTCAGAATTACAGATAGCCTGTCTCCCATAGACTCTATTTTATCCAAATGATTAAATTTTTTAAAGATGATTCCCTTTTTCTCCTGAAATAATAAAGCAGTACATTGTACTTGATCCAAACCAAGATATAATTAATCCTTATTGGAAGCAAAACCAGCCTATTTGGGTTTATTTAATATTTACATGATTTTCTAGTAGACTTAAGCTATGAAGATCCAAATTATGGAAAGATCCGTTATCCGGAAAACCCCAGGTCCCGAGCATTCTGGATAACAGGTCCCATACCTGTACTCATAAGGCATTTAGGAGTTGGCTTGTGAAAACTTTTGGAACTAGAAGCAGAATGAAATGAAGGACTACAGTAACTACTATCTTACCTGAAGAAAGGCAGGTGGGCGATTCTGAGCCATCTCACTAGTGGTGTCCATAAACTTTATAATGCGAAGGTACCCTGGATATGAGGGTGCACTGACAAGGCCATCTCCTGTCACAAAAAAAATCTGCACTCCTTGTGGAATAAGGATTAATTCTTCTGCATCCACCCCAAGACTCTGCACGGGTGGTGGTTGTGCCGGCATGGAGTAGAAATCAACTCCTACAGTGGAAAGCTCCCCTGATTCTGTCCCATATGAAACTGTATAATGACCTTCTGTTGCCTGGGGAGTGTATGCTGGGGGCGCAGCTGTTCCCATGATGGGATCTATCGGTTGAACAGTTTCGCTGCTGGGTACAGAGGAAAATCCATTTACTGGACCTGGTACTGGGGGGCAAACAAGAGATATGGGAGGTGGTGGCCTCTCTGGCTTCTCTTTCTGCTTAGGCGGTAAGGCTGGGTATAAAACGGGCATCTGGGCCGATGCATTTTCTACAGCAGAATTAGAAGGAAGTGAAGTCAAACCCTGCTGTAGGATATTCAACCGTGTGTTTACATTCTGCAGGGTCTCCTTCATCTTAGCCTGCATTTGTCTGGCATTATCCCAAGCTGGGCCAGTGAACTCTGGCCTCTGTAAGGATATATTTAATCCTCTTATCAGGTGCTCCTGTCCTTGCTTGTAATAGTTGCGAGCCTCTTCCTTATATCCTGTCTCATCGGTACTCAAACCTTTATTTATGTATTTAAATGCTTTCCTGTATTCATCTTCAATGCTGCGAAGCAAGGTGTTTTCTAGATTTTCAGGGGGTGCATTCGTCTCCATTGCTGAAAGAGAAAAACAAGAATGTTATAGCTGCATAAATTATTGCTTCCAGTACATTTTTAAGTGATCTAGATGAGTAGTGAAACGTCTTCAATGATTAGTCAGCAAGTCCAGTTGTTTTAACATTTACCTAAACTAGATATACCTTGACCTGGATGAATGAAAATCTTCATAGTCACATTTTTAAATTATTAGTCAGAGAAGGCTGAGGCCAAGGCATTCGGCGAGTTATGCGTTTTCCCATTGGCTCCACAAGTCATGCATATTCATTTGGTAATATTGGAACATGGTGGGATAAAGCAATCAGCATGCAATGTGTAATTAGCACAGCATAAAATACGTTTAGAGCTATATGACTTGGGATCAGCCCTGTAGATGTTTTATAATTGTGCATAATATGGAACCCAACCTCCATCTAAATAGGTCATCTGCAGCTCTGCATCTCCTTTACTTACTGAAATGTAATTCCTAAACCCAGACACTGGCTCCTGTGCACTGCCAGTACAAATGAGGACATATACTGCATAGGTGTTTGATAAAATGTTTGGTAAAGGAATTGATAAGGTTTACCTGTTTCTTTGCAGTTATCAAATGGCTTTTAGGGTTAACCACATGCACAGTCTCTTTAACTGCACCAGTTAATAGTTGTTCCCAAGCAAACCCATGTGCTAGAATTAGGGATGCACCGAATCCAGGATTCGGTTCAGGATTCGGCCAGGATTCGGCCTTTTTCAGCAGGATTCGGATTCGGCCGAATCCTTCTGCCAGGCCGAACCGAATCCGAATCCTAATTTGCATATGCAAATTAGGGGCAGGGAGGGAAAGTGCGTGACTTTTTGTCAGAAAACAAGGAAGTAAAAAATGTTTTCCCCTTCCCACCCCTAATTTGCATATGCAAATTAGGGTTCGGATTCAGTTCGGTATTCGGCCGAATCCTTCGTGAAGGATTCGGGGGTTCGGCCGAATCCAAAAAAGTGGATTCGGTGCATCCCTAGCTAGAATCCATTTTCCAGAAGAGTAAGGGGCCCATTCATTAAGTTCGAGTGAAGGAATAGAAGAAAAAAAACTTTGAATTTTGAAGTGTTTTTTTGGCTACTTCGACCTTCGAATACGAATCGAATGATAGTCGAAGTACTGTCTCTTTAAGAAAAAACTTCGACCCCCTAGTTCGCCACCTAAAAGCTACCGAAGTCCATGTTAGCTTATGGGGAAGGTCCCCATACAGTAGGCTTTCCAAGTTTTTTCTGATTGAAGGATAATCCTTCGATCGATGGATTAAAATCCTTCGAATCGTTCGATTCGAGGGATTTAATTGTTCGATCGAACGATTATTCCTTCGATCGTTCGAACGAATTGCACAAAATCCTTCGTCTTCAATATTCGAAGAATTTTAATTCGCCAGTCGAATATCGAGGGTTAATTAACCCTCGATATTCGACCCTTAATACAGCTGCCCCTAAATATTTTCTTTTTTTAATATTACATTTTTAAAAGTAAATCATCAAGCAATCCATTGTTTTGTCTTTCTGTGTTTCCTGTAGCTTTTTGAGCTCTGCTTTGATATACCGCTTACCACTCATCGCATAATGACCCCAATCTGTCACTTTTATTATAGAAACGTTGTTGAATTTGTTCTGTCACATTAGAGGTCCATATTAAAACTTTTTTCTTATGTACTTGAAAAGTTGAATGGATTGGTTTGCTCTGCCACACGTTTTCTCTTCCATGTTCATACCCAAGTACCCTTATCTTAGACATATAACTAGCAGAACTGCTGAAAATAGGAAAACGAAAAAAGTGTATGATATGTATGGCAAGGGCATAATAATGAATTCAAAATATTAAAAGCAAGATATTTTTGAAAAACATTCACAGTTATAAATGGAGGCCTTAGCGTTTTTGGTTCAGGGATGTCCGACCTGTAGAGCTCCATTTCAGCATGACATAAACAGATACTGGCAGCATATGGGGTCAAAATGATGGCCTTCCCAGTGGACATATGATTAGGGACCATTTAGATATTGCTTGGCAAACTAGGGGATAGCCGATATAGTCTAATCCCCCACCAGACCAAAAAATAAAATCATCCCAATATGGCCGACCATTTGGGTGCCAATTAGGCAAATATCTGTTTGACAACCGATTAATAAATAAAATAACTTTCAGTGCTCCTGACAGATCATCGCCCATTTCTAAGGATTTAGTTATACGGAACCCATATTTTACATTTTTCAGGAGACCAGAAAAAAATGGTGTAAAATCCAGGAGAATTTAAAATCAGCGAAATGTATTATGCATAATATATAGGTGGGACCACAAAACAACAATGTAAAATGAGGGAAAACTTAAATCAGGGGATGTAAAATTAAGGTTCTAATGCACTTGAATTGGGAACAAAGCATCACATGAAAGGGGCTGATACTAAATCTAATTTGGATACAAATCCTCTTCTTAATCAGATTATATCTGTCCTTCCTGTAACATGCAATCAACCAATCCAACTCAATGTAAAGGGGCTCTGTTCAATCAAATGGGAATTGAGAAGGGGTTACTAGTGATATACTCTGCACTAAGGGCTCATAGTCCGACTATCATCTCAATTGGCCGCTTTCCATTTCAAACATGTGACATCTGAAAAGCTGACAAAAGTCCACAACTGTTATCTCTGATCATGTGCAATTACAGAGCAGCCTTGCTCTAATGAATAGTTTATGTGCACTGTGCAAATCCAACTATTTACTGGAGAAAACACTGATTTCTTTAGGATCGTCAATAAATTTCCTGTAGTGGCCTATTAACTAGAACAAGCACCGGAATATTATCAAGCACGGATTCCCTCAATGAGCAGTATCCGGACCGAGCACTCAAAAACTTTAATACCCCTGAAATAGCAAATTAACCTTTTAGTGTGCCTCTATTTAATATGGTTGCTGGGGTCATTGACCCCTCATTAGGGATTAACTGCCAAGCTCAGAATTTTCTGCACAGTTCAGCTTTGGTAGAATATTAAAGGGCACCTATATAAAAAAAAAAAAAAAAGTTTTCCCCACCAGAGGTGTGGGCTTTTATGTGCTCTGGAAGGGAGGAACTATTATCTTTTTTGCAGAAAACCTCCCTAGCCTGCGCTAGACCCACTAAACCAGAAGTGAACTTGGGGAGGCCCATTTATCAAAGGTTGAATTTCGAATTCATGCAAATTTTTTTTACTCTAATAAATTCGAATATACTCACAATTCGACTGGGAGGTTATTTAAAAAAAATCTAAAACAAAACTCGAATCGAGAAAAAAAAAACTTGAATATCAGGAAGGCTATTAACATTTTCAAATTGGTCCCTGGACCTCTGCCATTGACTTCTACATTAACTCGGCAGGTTTTAGGTGGCGAATTGTCCAATTGTTCCCAGGGTCCATGTATGATAAATCTCAAATTCAAATTTAAATTCGGATTATTCCCAATTTGAATTTATGAGTTTTGACCAATAAGCCAACTCGAAAATTTGAATTTCCAATTCAAACCTTAATGCAGCTGCCCCCTAGTGTGGGTGGCCACATTGGGGCCCACCCATGTGTATAATGAGACAGTAATTTATCAACACTGGGCAAATTTGCCCATGGGCAGTAACCCATGACAACCAATCAGATTGCTGCATTCATTGTTCTACTTGCAGCTGGCTTTAAAAAGCAAATCACCGATTGGTTGCTATAGGTAACTGCCCATGGGCAAATTTGCCCAGTGTTGATAAATGAGCCCAAGTGTCACAACTTTTCCATTAAGCCCATGGTGTGATATAAGACAAGGGGAGACGTCAACTGATCCTAAGTCGCAGGAATGTGCATAAGAGAGCTGGGGTACTTTCCCCCGCTGTGGCTTTTTGTGCATTTCACTGTATGGGAGTGCAGGAGTTAACTGATGAGACTTTTCTCTATGGGGACTTTACCAATGGGAGCTTGTCTACATGACAAATGTAGATAAAATTATGTATTTTATAAAATTGCTTATGTCTGGCGATGCACTCCCATCAGTAAATAGAAGACTGGGTCGGTTATCTCTATAGGGTTGCCACCTGGCCAGTATTTTACCGGCCTAGCTGGTAAAAATGATGAAAAAAGCTAAATATATAGGAAGGCCTGTATTTTTTTACAGAAAAGGTGGCAACCCTAGTTATCTCCTGTTTTCATTGTGGTGGAATGGCACTTACAAACACACGCAAGTCCTTACGTTGACGGCAATCAAATCTCCTGCCATAGCCGAAACAAAGTTAAACCAATAGACCCTTTTTCATTGATTGAGTACACCTTTATTCATACTAGAGACCACATTCCTTTGCAGACACACCTTAACCCGTAGCAAAAAATACAAAAGCACATTGTTTCCCATTGATATGGAACTTAGCATTAGTACCTGCATGCTCATATATATATATATATATATAACCTCTATCATTCTGGAACTCCATTTCCTGGTCTACACTCACTGGGACCCCATACATTTAGATGAATTAAAACAAAGTTATCTTTATTATCAATCTAAAATGTCTACAAAAAAGACTTTAGCGGCTTTGGGAAGCACACTATAAGCTCACCGGGGTGTGCGGCTGATGTCAAACAGGTCTGTCTGGCGGCTAATAAAGGGCAGAAAGTGGGTATTTACAGAATGTGTAACCGAAACCCCAGGCGGGGAGAATCACGTGCTGTCTCATTCAACAGAAGTAACAGAAACAAAGGTAACGTGACACACACACACTCACACATTGCCCATCCCAGGTGTACCCACCCACATATACAGTTCTTGAACTAGCTAGTCTCTGTATGAACTGTCTGTATTTTCCTTTACTAATGCTGTATAAGCACAGCATGCCTGGGTTCTGGCCCATAGCTGTTACTGCATTGCCATTTTGGCACACTGAGATGCTGAAATGTGTGGTTTAAAGGGGTGGTTCACCTTTAAGTTAACTTTTAGTATGTTATAGAATGGCTAATTCTAAGCAACTTTTTATAGTTTTTGAATAATGTGCCTACTTCTTTCCAGTATTCAGATGGGGGGGGGGGTCACTGACCCCATCTAAAAACAAATGCTCTACAAGGCTACACATTTATTGTTATTGCTACTTTTTATTACTCATCTTTCTATTCAGGCCTCCCCTATTCATATTCCAGTCTCTTATTCAAATCACTGCATGGTTGCTAGGGTAATTTGGACCTTAGCAACCGGATTGCTGAAGTTGCAAACTGGGGCACTGCTGAGTAAAAAGAAAAATAACTCAAAATCCACAAATAATAAAAAATGAAAACCAATGGCAAATTGTATCAGACTATCGCTCTAGACGTCATTCTAAAAGTTAATTTAAAGGGGAACAACCCATTTAAAACAGCATACAATATGTCAAGTAAAACAATATTGAACTGTATGCACGTGTGACACATATGTACTATCACAATAATCTCAATAAGTGTCTCCCAGCAGTTATTATTGCACGTTATCAGTGTTGGACTGTGTTGCTGTAGGGTTGCTTGATACATTGGCAACCTTTGGCCCACAACTGTTGATGACACAGGGCACCCAGCATGGACTTCCCCTGGCACCAATTGAGGTCAGGCACATAAGACACAAGAGACGCTCACATTTAATAAACTTTAGTTTGCTCTATGTCTATGTTCTTTGGAATTAGTAAACTACTTTCCATAGTTACCAATAAAGTTCATAACTAATACATGGCTCTACAACTCCCAGCATCCTCCATTAACTCTAATATGAGCCACTCACTGCTATTCCCTCACCCAAGCACCTTGGAAGTAGGTGTCACAGGGTGTTTCTTATTTTCTGGTTTTGTTTCACCTTTAAAGGAAACTGTAATAATCATATGCATTGGAATGGGCGTCTTTAAATACCAATGCCATTAAATGGGTTGTTCACCTTTGAGTTAACTTTTAGTATGATGTAGAGACTGATATTCTGAGCCAATTTGCAATTGGTTTTCATTTTTTATCATTTGTGGTTTTTGAATTATTTGGCTTTTTATTCGGCCGCTCTCCTGTTTGAAGTTTCAGCGATCTGGTTGGTAGGGTCCATATTACCCTAGCAACCATGCATTGATTTTTAAAAAAAGAGACTGGAATATGAACAGGAGAGGGACTGAATAGAAAGATGAGTATTAAAAAGTAGCAAAACATTGGCAGCCTTACACGGCCTTTGGTTTTTAGATGGGGTCAGTGACCCACTTTTCGACAGCTGAAAAAAGTCAGCGAATAATTCAAAACCGATACAAAAGAAAAAAAATGATGCCCAATTGAAAAGTTGCTTAGAATTAGCCATTCTAATATACTAACAAGAACTAATGATGAAGTCTAAGAGCCCAGGCAACACGTTGCTTTGTGCAGAAGTGTAATAATGAGCAAGACTCTTGCACAACTACATTTCCCTCCCAAACATAAATCACATTAGTACAAGTGAATGTTAGGCAGCAAATAAAGTGTTGTATAATGTGCCTGCTCCTAATAACCGGGCCTCGCACCCGACGCACCGACAGTAGCTGACAGACAACTCCATTATTCATACAGTGTGTTCTAATCCCACCAGTTCACTACCTCGTCTGATCTCCCTCTACTCAACAGTCCCCCTTTCCCTTATTAGTCAGAAACACCCCCTGCAATAGGGGATTTGGTATCGCCGCGCTGGGGGGTACTCACCGGCTCAGGTGGATGGGCAGGGAAATTAGATCCTGCCGTGGGGAGAAGAGCTTGGTGCTGTACGCACTTACTCAGCTGACTCCTGAATTTCTCTCCCAGCATGCAGTGGGCGGAGGGATCTGTCACAGAAGGCGGCTGTTGTCCAGTCACGCAGCTAAAGCATATGCGTATGCGCTCCACCTGCTGGTGATGTGTAGGCGCCATACAGGATCTGACAGGGGCATTTTAGGTCATTGGTGGGCCCCTATTAAGTCCCTAAAAAACACCTACGCAATAAATATGTAGTTCCACTTTATCCACGCACCCTTGTTATGTTAAGTGGTGCGACCGTCAATAAAAGCGCTATTACTAAAATGAAATAATAGTTTTTTATCAATAAAGAGCAGAAGTGTTTTACGTTCTCGTTAGGCCAGTGTTTCGCCAACTTCTATGATGGGCCCAATATACTGTACAGTGCAGTCAGGTGACACAGTCCTGTCACGTGACACTTCTAGATGTTCCCTTGTTTCTTCCTCAGGCTGAATGGGCAGAAAATCTGGTCGTTTCCAGGTCCCTATGTGACAAAAGCAAAAGTACTGCAGCATTTATTTGGAAACTGCAAAATTCAATGTAACTCAGTCTTTTTAGTCCCCACCAGAGAACCCTGCTAAGCAACATAACAACTAGTATAATTGGTGTGCTGGGGTGCAAGGCGGGAAAAGTCAGTGGACTGGAATGTGACATTGTATCATACATATTATACATATCATCAGACTTTTAAATCCCAGGCCCAGGACTCTGCGAAGCAGCATAAAGACTATTTTTTTTAATGTCCTGAGGTGAAAGGTGAGAAAAGTCAGGGACAATGGAATGTGGCTGAAATTTTAACATAATTTACATACATATTTTAAGGATAATCGTATTGTGCATTTTGTTGTGGCTATGCACAATGTAAGCTCCATTATTTGTTCAGCCTCTCCCCTTCTTACCTCATACATAAAAAGATTAATTTACCAGTCAACCTGTTATGGTTCCAAGCATTTAAAATAGGCCCTGGCATTGTAAGTACACAGAGGCCTCTACCAGCCCAATAGAAATAGTGACTGCCTATGACATGTTACAGCACCCCTTCTGGCATTTGCCAGAATTCACAGAATGGGACTGATTCTGAGAATATTAAGGACAGAAGTTCAGGGGGCAATTTATCAATGCTCAAATCAAGTAGAACACATTCTACCAAATGTAATCATTATTCAAAGTGTGAAGAAATGAGGAAAATATCTAACTGCTGGGAGTGTTGTTAAAAGAAAAGGTGATGCAACACAGTGGGAAACATTCCCCTTGCCCAACTTTTTTGAATATGTTTGATATGTTGTCTTTGAAATATTTTCAATTAAAAATAGGGTTAACATTATTTGTATTTATATTTTACACAGTGTCCTAACTTTTTTGGCAACAGGGTTGTAGCATAGTCTTAAATTTGAGCAGGTCGACCCATCCCCAGATAGATTAACGCAAAATTTTCCAAA
Organism: Xenopus petersii; assembly: GCA_038501925.1. Taxonomy (NCBI): domain Eukaryota; kingdom Metazoa; phylum Chordata; class Amphibia; order Anura; family Pipidae; genus Xenopus; species Xenopus petersii. Next base: position 32,630,706 of record CM076674.1, read on the forward strand.
ATGTTCTTATCTATCAGAGGAAAACAAAAATCAATAATGGGGTAGCCGCTGTCTATACGGCGAGTACTGTGCACAGGTCCAATTAAACCAAGGTAAATATCAAAGACATGCACAGTTTCTCGCTTAAAAACATTTATTGGTGCATATAAACCACAAAGAATAACATATCAATATTCAATTCAAACACACCACAAAGCAGTGTCTCCCCCCCAGTCTGCCTACCTGTTGTTAGCCACACCCTCCTGACGCGTTTCGCGCTATTGGGCGCTTCATCAGAGGAGCGCCCAATAGCGCGAAACGCGTCAGGAGGGTGTGGCTAACAACAGGTAGGCAGACTGGGGGGGGAGACACTGCTTTGTGGTGTGTTTGAATTGAATATTGATATGTTATTCTTTGTGGTTTATATGCACCAATAAATGTTTTTAAGCGAGAAACTGTGCATGTCTTTGATATTTATCTATCAGAGGGACTGAATTCTTGATAATATACCAATACAGTTTGCTGTCAGGTTTGCCTTAATGTACTATTACAACTTCTACCTGACCATACCTCGGAACCAAAAGAACAAAGAACAACTCAACATGAAACAGACAGCATATGAACCAATCATCCAAGTGGACTGGGTGCAGATGGCAGTTGTTCACCTATTATTCCCTGTAAATAATAATCAACAACAAATTTTCAATTTAACACCTTGATAGCATACTCTTGACAGAGCTCTCATTGCAACTAATCTGTAGCCCCCCGAAAGGTTGATGCCCAGGTGGTCACAATAAAAGGGGAAGTTCCCCACCTTTAATATATTTGGTGTCTGTGTGACTCTCTTTAAGAATATATCTGCATTTTGGAGTCCAGGTAAAGGAGAACTAAAGCCTAACAAAGAAGTACATTTTTTCAGCAGTGAAGATCACAGTGCAAGGCTAAATAGTAATTAAATCAGGATTACATTACATGACAGCACAAAAACTAGTTTGATTTGTAACAGAATCGTTATTGTCAGCCCTGTAGCATCAGCCTTTATAACTGACAAACCGTATTTTCTTCTTGATGATTTGAGATGATCCCTAAGCCTAGCTTTTTAACAGCTGCCCAGAGGACACTGAGCATGTATATGTAAAACATAGCAATTCTAGCCATATTAGTTTCAGGATTTAGTTCTCCTTTAAAGAGCCCAGTGGGAAGAGGCAGGGGCAATTTAAGGGCTTCATATTCACTTTTTTTCCTGAGGTTTATTTTTCTGTTCAACAGATAATTGCCAATACATTGTATATCCAGTAGATGTCAGTGTCCCTTCTTCTTTAATAAGTGAATCTTATCTCAACAGAGAGACAGCAATGATTAAATGCTTCTTACTCTTATGCCTTGCACTGTAATTTGCAGTGAAGCTGTTGGAACAGAGATTAAACAAAGGCCCCGTCAGATTTTAGGGGTCATTTATGAACACAAGTGCAGTCAGCTGTGTGTAAAACCCCATTATTAAAGGTACTTGTGTCAAAATGCACTCTTTGCACTTTCGTATAGTCAGTCCTTCCTGCCTCCAAGCACAGTTGCACCTATTGACGCAGAGGCTACCCCTTTCCCAGGGTTCCCCAGCACCCTGCATCAGTAGGTGCACTTGCATCTAAAGACACACACACGTGCCTCTTGCTGCGAATGCCAGAAATTATGGATTTGTAAAACTTTCAGTGCAATTGCATCTGGTTTACAACGAAGAGCACAATGGCTTTCATTTTGTTGCATTGGCTGCAATTGCATCAGGTGCACGCTTCTTGCAACCAAAATGATGCTATAATTCTGGGAAAAAACACTGCATTATGAGAAAAACTTTCTGATTGTGCTAGAAATTGCACTTTATTGTGCTAGAAATTGCACTTTGCTCACTGCTCTTGCGATCGTAGAACAAGCCTTTTATCTTGACGGATGTAAATGCACCATTCTCTTCCTACAAGCGTTTTGTGCCCATTTGTACACATCAGATTTTTTTACCAGTCCCATTGTATATTGAAAATACAAAAAGAAAAGACCCATCTAACTGCACCTTCCCATCTGTTGAATCCACAATCTCATATGTACACATAAAACATTACTTTTAATAAATACTAAATTAAAATATGTGTCCAGTGAAAATTTCATTTAAAACTGAGGATAGGAGCAGGGAGCCGAAACACCAGGAGGCAAGAGGTTTGGGGGTAAATTTATCAAAGAGTGAAGTTCCGCCACTAGAGTGAAATTCCGCTGCTCTCAATTCATTTCTATGGGATTTTGAAAGGCGTATTTATCAATCGGTGAAAGTGAAAGTTCACCCTTTGATAAATACGCCTATAAAAATCCCATAGAAATGAATGGAGAGTGGCGGAATTTCACTATTAACCCTTTGCCTGCCAAGCACGTACGGCGTACGTGCTGGCAGGCCAATGCTCAGGCTGCCAAGAACGTACATTGTACGTTCTTTGGCAGCTGAGCTCTCTCTCTGCTTCGGCGGCTTTTGCCGCCTCCGCAGAGAGTGGGGACAGAAGACAGCCCCCTAGGCAACGTGGCTGGGGGGCTGTCAAGTCGGATCTGCGACTCGATTGTCGCAGATCCGACTTCAAAGTAGCAGACGCATCGCATGGAGCGTCTGCTACTACACTCACCCTTCTTCCTGCCTGCAGAGCCGCCCACGCACTTCCTGCTGCGCAGCAACTCTGCAGACACGCTGCCAGGACTCCTCCAAAGAAGACAGCGATTCTCCTGCTCCAAAAACGGTAAGTGCACGTTTTTTTTACACACTTACCTGCACCTACACATACTTACAGTACATTTATGCATTTTAGTAAAGATTGGAATTTTTTAAAAATTTTTTTTTTTAATTTTAGCACACTTGGTCCCTTTTGTACAGTTATTTACACTTATTTACACTTATTTACATGTATTTGCACACTCAGATAACTTTTATTAGTGCACAAATATGTATACAAAAACAGGTGTTTTTTTTTTTTTTACGAATTCATTATACTGTTATCTTTTGGTTTTTTTGCCTAAAAACGTGTTATTTTGGCAGCGTGACTATTGGATAATCGATTTCGGCCACTAATTACGCTGTCAGAACAATTATTTTGTTATTTCATTGATTTACGCTATTTTTGTGGTTTTATTGCAATTTTATCCCTGCATTATTGTTCCTTATGTATCTTTAGTATCGTTTTGCTGTTTGGTGCTTTGGTATAGAAAGATAGATTTTACTTAGTTTGATCCGCCAAAATATGTGCTTTCCAAAAATATATGGGTTTCTGGGGGTATTTTTACAGTTTGGGGGTCTTACGGCACATAACGTACAGTTAGGGTTCTCTTTTCTGCAGCTTAGTTGGCTAGCGTGAAAATTCATAGGCACGTTTTTCATTTGGGGTCCATACACAACACATACTTTGGTAAATCTATACATATTGGGCATCAAACTATTTATTAGACCTCTGACGTCCATATTTAGAGAGATTTTTCTTTGTACGTAAAACATTGTGTGTGATAAATGCGGCAAACTGCAACATTTTTAGGCGATTTTCAGAAATGTTGTAAAAACCTATATGTTTAGAAAAGCTTTGCAGTTTGGTAGTTTCGTGTAGAAAGACGTCGTTATCTTTGTTGGAATCGGCAGAATGTGTACTTTCCAAAAATGTATGGTTTTGGGGGGTCATTGCTGTTAGGAGGGTCTTGATGCAAATAATATGAAGTCAAGGGTCTATGTTCACAGAAGGCGAATCGGCAGCGGAGAAAACTCATATTCACTATTTTTATTTGGGGTCCGCACATGCCAGCTGCCTTGGTATATCTATGCATATTGGGCATCAAACTGTTCAGTAGACCCTTGGCATCAATATTTATGGTGTTTTACAATTGTATGTAAGAAATTGGGTGAGATAAATGCGGCCAATTGCAATATTTTTAGGCGATTTTCAGAAATGTAAAAACAGTTGCTTTTATCGCCAAATTTAGGAAAGGCTTGCGACTTGGTACTTTGGAGTACAAAGACATGCATACCCAATTTGGATTCGCAGGAATGTGTACTTTCCAAAAATATATGGTTTTATGGGGTGAACGCACTTTTTTCTACCTTTGCCCCCCCCCCAAAACAATGTAAATGTGTTGATTTTGCAGTACCTGAAATGACAGACCATTTGAGGGTCTTTGTTTTGGGGCCCTATATGCCACGTGCTTGGGTACACCTATACATATTGGGCATCAAACTGTTCAGAGGACCCCAGGCTTTCATATTTGGGGTGATTTCTCTTGATACCTAAAAGTATGTGGGAACTACGATGCTAGAGGGTGAAAATTTTGAGGTGATTTTTGGAAATGTCCCCAAAATCACCAAATTTAGAAATGGTTTGCGGCTTGGTACTTTGGAGTACAAAGACATCCATACCCGATTTGGATTCGCAGGAATGTGTACTTTCCGAAAATATATGGTTTTATGGGGTGAACTTACTTTTTTCTACCTTTGCCCCCCCCCAAAAACAATGTAAATGTGTTGATTTTGCAGTACCTGAAATGACAGACCATATGGAGGTCTTTCTTTTGGGGCCCCTGTATGCCACGTGCTTGGGTACACCTGTACATATTGGGCATCAAACTGTTCAGGGGACCCTAGGCTTTCATATTTGGGGTGATTTCTCTTGATACCTAAAAGTATGTGGGTAATACGATGCTGCAGGGTAGATATTTTGAAGTCATTTTTGGAAATGTCCCCAAAATCCCCAAATTTAGGAATGGTTTGCGGCTTGGTTCTTTGGAGTACAAAGACATGCATACCCAATTTAGATCCGTGGGAATGTGTACTTTCCGAAAATATATGGTTTTCTGGGGTGAACTTACTTTTTTCTACATTTGCCCCCCTCAAAACAATGTAAATGTGTTGATTTTGCAGTACCTGAAATGACAGACCATATGGGGGTCTTCGTTTTGGGTCCCCTATACGCCACGTGCTTGGGTACACCTATACATATTGGGCATCAAACTGTTCAGAGGACCCCAGGCTTTCATATTTGGGGTGATTTGTCTTGATACCTAAAAGTATGTGTGTAATACGATGCTGCAGGGTAGATATTTTGAGGTGATTTTTGGAAATATCACCTAAAGCACCAAATTTAGGAATGATTTGCGGCTTGGTACTTTGGCGTAGAAAGACATGCATACCCAATTTGGATTCGTTGGAATGTGTACTTTCCGAAAATATATGGTTTTCTGGGGTGAACTTACTGTTTTCTACTTTTGCCCCCCCAAAACAATGTAAATGTGTTGATTTTGCAGTACCTGAAATGACAGACCATATGGGGGTCTTTCTTTTGGGGCCCCTGTATGCCACGTGCTTGGGTACACCTATACATATTGGGCATCAAACTGTTCAGGGGACCCTAGGCTTTCATATTTGGGGTGATTTCTCTTGATACCTAAAAGTATGTGGGTAATACGATGCTGCAGGGTAGATATTTTGAAGTCATTTTTGGAAATGTCCCCAAAATCCCCAAATTTAGGAATGGTTTGCGGCTTGGTTCTTTGGAGTACAAAGACATGCATACCCAATTTAGATCCGTGGGAATGTGTACTTTCCGAAAATATATGGTTTTCTGGGGTGAACTTACTTTTTTCTACATTTGCCCCCCTCAAAACAATGTAAATGTGTTGATTTTGCAGTACCTGAAATGACAGACCATATGGGGGTCTTCGTTTTGGGGCCCCTATACGCCACGTGCTTGGGTACACCTATACATATTGGGCATCAAACTGTTCAGAGGACCCCAGGCTTTCATATTTGGGGTGATTTGTCTTGATACCTAAAAGTATGTGTGTAATACGATGCTGCAGGGTAGATATTTTGAGGTGATTTTTGGAAATATCACCTAAAGCACCAAATTTAGGAATGATTTGCGGCTTGGTACTTTGGCGTAGAAAGACATGCATACCCAATTTGGATTCGTTGGAATGTGTACTTTCCGAAAATATATGGTTTTCTGGGGTGAACTTACTTTTTTCTACATTTGCCCCCCTCAAAACAATGTAAATGTGTTGATTTTGCAGTACCTGAAATGACAGACCATATGGGGGTCTTCGTTTTGGGGCCCCTATACGCCACGTGCTTGGGTACACCTATACATATTGGGCATCAAACTGTTCAGAGGACCCCAGGCTTTCATATTTGGGGTGATTTGTCTTGATACCTAAAAGTATGTGTGTAATACGATGCTGCAGGGTAGATATTTTGAGGTGATTTTTGGAAATATCACCTAAAGCACCAAATTTAGGAATGATTTGCGGCTTGGTACTTTGGCGTAGAAAGACATACATACCCAATTTGGATTTGTTGGAATGTGTACTTTCCGAAAATATATGGTTTTCTGGGGTGAACTTACTGTTTTCTACTTTTGCCCCCCCAAAACAATGTAAATGTGTTGATTTTGCAGTACCTGAAATGACAGACCATATGGGGGTCTTCGTTTTGGGGCCCCTATACGCCACGTGCTTGGGTACACCTATACATATTGGGCATCAAACTGTTCAGAGGACCCCAGGCTTTCATATTTGGGGTGATTTGTCTTGATACCTAAAAGTATGTGGGTAATACGATGCTGCAGGGTCGAAATTTTGAAGTCATTTTTGGAAATGTCCACAAAATCACCAAATTTAGGAATGGTTTGCGGCTTGGTACTTTGGCGTAGAAAGACATGCATACCCAATTTAGATCCATGGGAATGTGTAGTTTCCGAAAATATATGGTTTTCTGTGGTGAACTTACTTTTTTCTACATTTGCCCCCCTCAAAACAATGTAAATGTGTTGATTTTGCAGTACCTGAAATGACAGACCATATGGGGGTCTTCGTTTTGGGGCCCCTATACGCCACGTGCTTGGGTACACCTATACATATTGGGCATCAAACTGTTCAGAGGACCCCAGGCTTTCATATTTGGGGTGATTTGTCTTGATACCTAAAAGTATGTGGGTAATACGATGCTGCAGGGTCGAAATTTTGAAGTCATTTTTGGAAATGTCCCCAAAATCACCAAATTTAGGAATGGTTTGCGGCTTGGTACTTTGGAGTACAAAGACATGCATACCCAATTTAGATTCGTGGGAATGTGTACTTTCCGAAAATATATGGGTTTCTGGGGTGAACTTACTTTTTTCTACCTTTGCCCCCCCCAAAACGATGTAAATGTGTTGATTTTGCAGTACCTGAAATGACAGAACATACAAGGGGGGGTCTTCATTTTAGGGCCCCTATATGCCACATGCTTGGGTACACCTATACATATTGGGCATCAAACTGTTCAGAGGACCCTAGGCTTTCATATTTGGGGTGATTTGTCTTGATACCTAAAAGTATGTGTGTAATACGATGCTGCAGGGTAGATATTTTGAGGTGATTTTTGGAAATATCACCTAAAGCACCAAATTTAGGAATGATTTGCGGCTTGGTACTTTGGCGTAGAAAGACATGCATACCCAATTTGGATTCGTTGGAATGTGTACTTTCCGAAAATATATGGTTTTCTGGGGTGAACTTACTGTTTTCTACTTTTGCCCCCCCAAAACAATGTAAATGTGTTGATTTTGCAGTACCTGAAATGTCAGACTATATGGGGGTCTTCCTTTTAGGGCCTCTATATGCCACATGCTTGGGTACACCTATACATATTGGGCATCAAACTGTTCAGAGGACCCTAGGCTTTCATATTTGGGGTGATTTGTCTTGATACCTAAAAGTATGTGTGTAATACGATGCTGCAGGGTAGATATTTTGAGGTGATTTTTGGAAATATCACCTAAAGCACCAAATTTAGGAATGATTTGCGGCTTGGTACTTTGGCGTAGAAAGACATGCATACCCAATTTGGATTCGTTGGAATGTGTACTTTCCGAAAATATATGGTTTTCTGGGGTGAACTTACTGTTTTCTACTTTTGCCCCCCCAAAACAATGTAAATGTGTTGATTTTGCAGTACCTGAAATGTCAGACTATATGGGGGTCTTCCTTTTAGGGCCTCTATATGCCACATGCTTGGGTACACCTATACATATTGGGCATCAAACTGTTCAGAGGACCCTAGGCTTTCATATTTGGGGTGATTTGTCTTGATACCTAAAAGTATGTGTGTAATACGATGCTGCAGGGTAGATATTTTGAGGTGATTTTTGGAAATATCACCTAAAGCACCAAATTTAGGAATGATTTGCGGCTTGGTACTTTGGCGTAGAAAGACATGCATACCCAATTTGGATTCGTTGGAATGTGTACTTTCCGAAAATATATGGTTTTCTGGGGTGAACTTACTGTTTTCTACTTTTGCCCCCCCAAAACAATGTAAATGTGTTGATTTTGCAGTACCTGAAATGTCAGACTATATGGGGGTCTTCCTTTTAGGGCCTCTATATGCCACATGCTTGGGTACACCTATACATATTGGGCATCAAACTGTTCAGAGGACCCTAGGCTTTCATATTTGGGGTGATTTGTCTTGATACCTAAAAGTATGTGTGTAATACGATGCTGCAGGGTAGATATTTTGAGGTGATTTTTGGAAATATCACCTAAAGCACCAAATTTAGGAATGATTTGCGGCTTGGTACTTTGGCGTAGAAAGACATGCATACCCAATTTGGATTCGTTGGAATGTGTACTTTCCGAAAATATATGGTTTTCTGGGGTGAACTTACTGTTTTCCACTTTTGCCCCCCCCAAAACAATGTAAATGTGTTGATTTTGTAGTACCTGAAATGTCAGACTATATGGGGGTCTTCCTTTTAGGGCCTCTATATGCCACATGCTTGGGTACACCTATACATATTGGGCATCAAACTGTTCAGAGGACCCTAGGCTTTCATATTTGGGGTGATTTGTCTTGATACCTAAAAGTATGTGTGTAATACGATGCTGCAGGGTAGATATTTTGAGGTGATTTTTGGAAATATCACCTAAAGCACCAAATTTAGGAATGATTTGCGGCTTGGTACTTTGGCGTAGAAAGACATGCATACCCAATTTGGATTCGTTGGAATGTGTACTTTCCGAAAATATATGGTTTTCTGGGGTGAACTTACTGTTTTCTACTTTTGCCCCCCCAAAACAATGTAAATGTGTTGATTTTGCAGTACCTGAAATGTCAGACTATATGGGGGTCTTCCTTTTAGGGCCTCTATATGCCACATGCTTGGGTACACCTATACATATTGGGCATCAAACTGTTCAGAGGACCCTAGGCTTTCATATTTGGTGTGATTTGTCTTGATACCTAAAAGTATGTGTGTAATACGATGCTGCAGGGTAGATATTTTGAGGTGATTTTTGGAAATATCACCTAAAGCACCAAATTTAGGAATGATTTGCGGCTTGGTACTTTGGCGTAGAAAGACATGCATACCCAATTTGGATTCGTTGGAATGTGTACTTTCCGAAAATATATGGTTTTCTGGGGTGAACTTACTGTTTTCTACTTTTGCCCCCCCAAAACAATGTAAATGTGTTGATTTTGCAGTACCTGAAATGTCAGACTATATGGGGGTCTTCCTTTTAGGGCCTCTATATGCCACATGCTTGGGTACACCTATACATATTGGGCATCAAACTGTTCAGAGGACCCTAGGCTTTCATATTTGGGGTGATTTGTCTTGATACCTAAAAGTATGTGTGTAATACGATGCTGCAGGGTAGATATTTTGAGGTGATTTTTGGAAATATCACCTAAAGCACCAAATTTAGGAATGATTTGCGGCTTGGTACTTTGGCGTAGAAAGACATGCATACCCAATTTGGATTCGTTGGAATGTGTACTTTCCGAAAATATATGGTTTTCTGGGGTGAACTTACTGTTTTCTACTTTTGCCCCCCCAAAACAATGTAAATGTGTTGATTTTGCAGTACCTGAAATGTCAGACTATATGGGGGTCTTCCTTTTAGGGCCTCTATATGCCACATGCTTGGGTACACCTATACATATTGGGCATCAAACTGTTCAGAGGACCCTAGGCTTTCATATTTGGGGTGATTTGTCTTGATACCTAAAAGTATGTGTGTAATACGATGCTGCAGGGTAGATATTTTGAGGTGATTTTTGGAAATATCACCTAAAGCACCAAATTTAGGAATGATTTGCGGCTTGGTACTTTGGCGTAGAAAGACATGCATACCCAATTTGGATTCGTTGGAATGTGTACTTTCCGAAAATATATGGTTTTCTGGGGTGAACTTACTGTTTTCTACTTTTGCCCCCCCAAAACAATGTAAATGTGTTGATTTTGCAGTACCTGAAATGTCAGACTATATGGGGGTCTTCCTTTTAGGGCCTCTATATGCCACATGCTTGGGTACACCTATACATATTGGGCATCAAACTGTTCAGAGGACCCTAGGCTTTCATATTTGGGGTGATTTGTCTTGATACCTAAAAGTATGTGTGTAATACGATGCTGCAGGGTAGATATTTTGAGGTGATTTTTGGAAATATCACCTAAAGCACCAAATTTAGGAATGATTTGCGGCTTGGTACTTTGGCGTAGAAAGACATGCATACCCAATTTGGATTCGTTGGAATGTGTACTTTCCGAAAATATATGGTTTTCTGGGGTGAACTTACTGTTTTCTACTTTTGCCCCCCCAAAACAATGTAAATGTGTTGATTTTGCAGTACCTGAAATGTCAGACTATATGGGGGTCTTCCTTTTAGGGCCTCTATATGCCACATGCTTGGGTACACCTATACATATTGGGCATCAAACTGTTCAGAGGACCCTAGGCTTTCATATTTGGGGTGATTTGTCTTGATACCTAAAAGTATGTGGGTAATACGATGCTGCAGAGTAGATATTTTGAGGTGATTTTTGGAAATGTCACCTAAATCACCAAATTTAGGAATGATTTGCGGCTTGGTACTTTGGCGTAGAAAGACATGCATACCCAATTTGGATTCGTTGGAATGTGTACTTTCCGAAAATATATGGTTTCCTGGGGTGAACTTACTGTTTTCTACTTTTGCCCCCCCCAAAACGATGTAAATGTGTTGATTTTGCAGTACCTGAAATGACAGACTATATGGGGGTCTTCCTTTTGGGGCCCCTGTATGCCACGTGCTTGGGTACACCTATACATATTGGGCATCAAACTGTTCAGAGGACCCTAGGCTTTCATATTTGGGGTGATTTCTCTTGATACCTAAAAGTATGTGGGTAAATGATGCTGCAGGGTAGATATTTTGAGGTGATTTTTGGAAAATTCACCTAAATCACCAAATTTAGGAATGATTTGCGGCTTGGTACTTTGGCGTAGAAAGACATGCATACCCAATTTGAATTCGTGGGAATGTGTACTTTCCGAAAATATATGGTTTTCTGGGGTGAACTTACTGTTTTCTACTTTTGCCCCCCCAAAACAATGTAAATGTGTTGATTTTGCAGTACCTGAAATGTCAGACTATATGGGGGTCTTCCTTTTAGGGCCTCTATATGCCACATGCTTGGGTACACCTATACATATTGGGCATCAAACTGTTCAGAGGACCCTAGGCTTTCATATTTGGGGTGATTTGTCTTGATACCTAAAAGTATGTGGGTAATACGATGCTGCAGAGTAGATATTTTGAGGTGATTTTTGGAAATGTCACCTAAATCACCAAATTTAGGAATGATTTGCGGCTTGGTACTTTGGCGTAGAAAGACATGCATACCCAATTTGGATTCGTTGGAATGTGTACTTTCCGAAAATATATGGTTTTCTGGGGTGAACTTACTGTTTTCTACTTTTGCCCCCCCCCCCAAAACAATGTAAATGTGTTGATTTTGCAGTACCTGAAATGACAGACTATATGGGGGTCTTCCTTTTGGGGCCCCTGTATGCCACGTGCTTGGGTACACCTATACATATCGGGCATCAAACTGTTCAGAGGACCCTAGGCTTTCATATTTGGGGTGATTTCTCTTGATACCTAAAAGTATGTGGGTAATACGATGCTGCAGGGTAGATATTTTGAGGTGATTTTTGGAAATGTCACCAAAATCACCAAATTTAGGAATGATTTGCGGCTTGGTACTTTGGTGTAGAAAGACATGCATACCCAAATTGGATTCAGGGGAATGTGTACTTTCCGAAAATATATGGTTTTCTGGGGTGAACGTACTTTTTTCTACCTTTGCCGCCCCCCAAAACGATGTAAATGTGTTGATTTTGCAGTATCTGAAATGACAGAACAAACGGGGGGTCTTCCTTTTGGGGCCTCATATGCCACGTGCTTGGGTACATCTATTCATATTGGGCATCAAACTGTTCATTTGACCCAGGATTTTATATTGGGGGTGTTTTACATTGATACCTAATGATGTGTGGGAGATATGTTGCTGTAGAGTGGAAGCTTTGAGGTCATTTTTCAAAAAATTCACCAATTTCTATAAAACATTATAACTTTAGGAAACAATTGCAACTTAGTGGTTTGGAGTACAAAGATATTTCTACCCATTTTTGATTCACCAGAATCTGTTCTTTCTAGTAATGGGTAGTTTTCTAGGGTAAACCTACTGTTAGCGGAATGTTTGGCCTTGAAATCAAAAGTATGCCGTTTGGGGAGTGTTGCTTTGGAAATTTGGTTGTGTACTGCTTGTAGATTTTGAGCTATACAAGTGAGAAATCTCCATAAAACGATATATATTTGGTATTGTCGCGTTCAGGAGACATAGACCTTTCTAAATCGGCTGTGTTCTCGTACATAAAATGAATGATGTTTCTGATATATGTGATTGTTCTTCGTGCAACATGATTTTTTTCATTTTATTTGACACTTAGAATCCAATATTTTTTTAGAGAAGTAGAATTACACCAAAATTCTTGCATATTGTGAATGTTCAGGTTGTCCTGAAAAAAACAATATATTGTTTTCCTGGGTTAACTAAAAGACCACCCCAGGAAAGGCCCTTAAAGTGAAAGAGTGCAAAATATCTAAAAACTGCTTGGCAGTAGATGTTCGCATCTAGGACAAAACGGCTGGCAGGGAAAGGGTTAACTTCACTCTTTGATAAATATACCCCATAGTGTCATAACAAATAGAACAAACAGTCTAGTCAGTATCAAACATGTGTGTGCTGCAGCCTAATACATGCTCTGATTGTTATTTATGGATCCAAGCAGGTTTAACCCGTTCATCCACCTAGAATACCAACCCCTTCACCCACATAGAGTCTCCTCCCAGGTCGTGGATAGTTTGAGGTAACCAATTCTAGTTATAATACAGAGTACTACAGATCTCTGTTAAAAGGCAATTAAAGTGTAAAATAGAATAATGTTAGAAATGCTGTATTTTGTATACTAAATATAAACATGAACTTACTGCACCAGAAGCCTAATTAAACAAATGATTTATGCTTTTAAAGTTGGCGCAGGGGACTGTCATCTTGTAACTTTGTTAAACATCTCGTCAAGACCAAGACTATGTGCTTGCTCAGTGTGGTCTGGGCTTCAGTTGGGAGGTTAAGCTTAGGGATCGTCATAAATTATCAAAACAGCACAAGTCAAATAATATCTGCCATAGAAGCTGATACAGCAAGACTTATTAATAATCAGAATATACAGATTGCACTGGGTCTGTGGATACAAATCTACACAGTTGTTACAGGGTAACAAACAAACCTGCTCAAATTCTGGGAAGTAAGGTGTGGGGGGGGTACCCCCCTGTCGTTTGAAAGTATTATCGTTTCCCTGCAGAGCAGTTAGGGACCGTCTGAAGTTTCCTAACTGCAGCTGTCAGAGCAAGTAAAACGAAGGGTGAATTTCACTTATAAAAACGGTAGACATATTTTAATTAAAGTATATTGGAGATAGGTTTCTTTTTCATGAAAGTAAAAATGGGATTTTATTTTTTTGCCTTTATATACCCTTTAATCCTGCCCGATATGAGGTATTCCACATCAGATGTAGTTATGTAGTTAATTCCGCTTAGATTTGTTAACTATATCAGACCATTCCACTCCGTTCCAAACACCAACCCCTTCACCCACACGGAGTTCCCTCCCAATTAGTGGAAAAGCCGATGCCCCTTATTAAAGTTTCAGTTTGAACGCCCTGCCTAACTAGAATTAAAAATGTGCCTGATGCTTGTTTCACCCATTACTGTTGGGAAAAGCCTAGTTCCAGTTAGGCAGGACTTTCAAACTGAAACCTTTATGTGATACTGACACTAACTCATTTTTAAAATATGAATGTACATTAAAAGTTACCTATAGGTCATGCTGATTGTTTTTTGCCCTTAGAGCAATGGAGCAGTGATCCCCAACAGTGGCTCAAGAGCAACATTTTGGTCACCAGCCCCATGGATTCCTGTCTTGGAGACAAGTTTGGTTGCATAAAAACCAGGTGTACTGCCAAAAAGAGTTTCCTGTAGGCTGCAAATCCACATAGAGGCTACCAAAAGAACAGTAACGGTCCTAATTTGGCATCCCCCCATATTTTTCCCATGCTGTTGTTCAGTGTTGGATTGGGATGCTTGGGGCCCACCAGAAAACCTTAGACTGAGGGCCCACTTTCCAACTATTATTTCTTACCACTCAACCTCTTTATTCTCCTAGTCTTTTATCTCTACATACTATACTCTATTTTTTGCCTTAGATGTTATTCTAGCCTAATGAGTTATAGTTATTGTGTATATGCAACTTTGTTACGAGCTAAGAGCTTCCACAGGGCCGGATTTACATTGTGGACGCCCCTAGGCCCACTGCCGTTCGTCGCCCCTGTCCCCTCTCCATTATTTGTGCAAATTTTCATCATCTTGACTGGAGCAATGGGGACTGGCACACAAGTCATTAAAAAATTATTATATCTCCAGCGCATCCCCAGTGTTTTTGAAGCAATGTGGGTGTGGTTGGACAGCATGCCGCCCCCCTAAAATCCTGCCGCCCTAGGCCCGGGTGGTCTTTCCACAAATCCGGGCCTGAGCTTCCAGACGAAATGTTGGATTAAAACAGACTGAAAGCCTCTAGGGCAAATTTACTAAGGGGAGAAGTGGCCTTCGCTAGCGAAAATTCGCCAGAAATACCATCTGCAGGGACATCACTAATTCACTAACAGGCGTCTAGGACAATTCACTAGAGAAAGTTCATCGCTAACAAAGTTTCACATCCTTTCGCCAGGTAAATCTTTGCATAGGTGAATGATCATTACTCCACAAATTCACTAACGTGTGAATTTTCCATTATGTTACCCCTTTGGCCAGAGTTTCCTTTTGCAGGTTATACCTGGCGAACTGATAAGATGAAGCTATATCCTCCTCAATCTTATGTCATTGCATGTGACATCATATCCTGTATGCCGCAAAGTTATAAAAATTAAAAAAGCTGACGTTTTTTCATATTTTAAAGTGGGATTGTGTTTTAAAGTTGTAACTGTTAAATATTTTTGTTTTTTTAACCATTTGAGGGGCATGCCACATTTGTTTTAGGGAGGGCTCATGTCTAGGGCATTATAGGATCTCTTCTGTCTTTATTTTGCTTTCTTGGACATTTGTAATAATAAGTGGCCACTTCAAGCATTTGCACCAACATCTCTAATAAAGACATATATATGACCTATATGTACCTGCCCTATTCAAATTGTGTAAGTGTACTAATGAAGTTTCGCTAGGCAAAAATGAACATTAGCCAAAGTTCGCTATGAAATGTTCTCACTGAAGAATTACGCTAGCAAAACTTCTCCAGCGTTCGGCTGCCGAGACGCAACTTCGCATTTTGATGAATTAGCATATGTGCTGCAAATTAACGTCTGAAGAAGTGGCACTAAGTGTGGAGAAGCTTTCCGGGGCAAAAATTTGCCCCCTCTGAGTTACAGCATTTTTATACGATGTTTAACTCAAAATAGTCAATAGGTGGCAGTAGCAATTCACATTCAAAAACAGAGTAATTGCAGGCTCTACATCTCAAAGGAATAATAAACAATGCGCCAAAGAGGGAGAAAAATTTTGGAAAATGAGATAGCATGCCTACGATTTTAAACAGAATAATGAAATGGTATGTTATAGAATAATGTTTGTTTTGTAAAAAAAAACAATAATCAAAAACAAAGCAGCAGAAACAAATTAGTTGAAATGGATTCTTCTCCCATGTCATTCTTCTGTATTTGTGAGCGCTAGTGTAAGGTCTGATCCAAAAGACAAGAGTATATCAAGCTATTATACCACGGTTGTCTCTTTTGACTCTGCTTATTCAGAAATTGACCACCCCAACCCAGTCTGTTCATGAATACAAGGCAGTTACAGATAAATAAAGAAGCACATTCACATCCTCCAACCAGCTAGCAATGTGCCCAGGGCTTCAGCTACATCCTATGTTCTAGAACCAAACATGTCCCTTCGATAGGAATTTCAGGGAGGCCAATGGATTCCTGCATATTTATAAACTGACCCTAACAGGTCACCAAATGAGTGTATTGTTGCTGATTTGGCCACCCATATGCAGTGTCAAATGGGACTGATGTGATATTTTGGCCCCCAAGCAAAACATTGAATCCAATGCAGATTTGTCAGGAGAGAGCCACATCAATAAACCAATGAGTTCTCTACTCAGAGGGATTTTCAGAACTTCCAGATATATAGACCATTAATATGTTGACTTGGTCTGGAGTGCAGGTTTTCTCATCCTGTGTATGGATAACTTTAGTTTAATTAGTTCTGTATAAATAACTGCCTTCTGTCACCCCTTTGTTGTGTCTCTTTTGTACAAGTGTTATTTGTTAAACGATGGGGTATACTGCCCCTTTCCTTCAGCTAGAACATCAGCCAGTAAAGCAGTAATCCTTGGAAACCTATATACCCAAATATGTTACACTCATGGTCCAGCAGCTGGGAATAGTTTCATCCTTTAATTCTTTGGGAATTTTTCATATGTAGTCTATTTTAAACTATTCCTATGTAGGTGGGACAGTACTAAATCATGCATCATGAGTGATGGGCTTTACTTGGAAAAGGCTGGCAGCTAAAGTAGATTGGCAACATGGCATAAAACATCTCAATATCCAAGGTATGTTGGGAAGTGGGCAAGATTCAAGTTATAGTTTACACAACTTGTAAACATCCCTGATGACTGTTCTGTATCCATACTGTAATCTTATGGTTTACCATGGTACATGGCAAAACTTGCAGTATAAGTAACTTTTCCTTTTCTCCTCCAGCTTAATTTACTAATAAAATTATATTGTACTTTTACTTTTTTTACTCCCAATTTCTTTTTGTAGGATATGTGGGTTAGTGTAATAGTTTTCTGTAGCCATGATGAATAGACAAGAAAATAAAAATGTTAAGTATATATATATATATATATATATATATATATATTTGCAGAAAGAAGCGACACTCACAGGTTGTTTTTCAGTGCAGATAAGTTGTGCTTTATTCCACTCAGTGGAGAGTGGAATAAAGCACAACTTATCTGCACT
Source organism: Xenopus petersii (assembly GCA_038501925.1). Classification (NCBI taxonomy): domain Eukaryota; kingdom Metazoa; phylum Chordata; class Amphibia; order Anura; family Pipidae; genus Xenopus; species Xenopus petersii. Next base: position 32,648,136 of record CM076674.1, read on the forward strand.
GAAAAACAACCTGTGAGTGTCGCTTCTTTCTGCAAATACTTACCTACTTTGGCTGGCACCCAGGAATCGACTGAGTTAACGGAGTGCACCTTTGGATCTCGTATATATATATATATATATATATATCCTCTCATACTCTATATATAACCAATATGGATAAAAGCAGTCTAATAAAATGGTAAGTATAATAAAACATTGGAATAAGTGCAAATACCAAATCATACAGAGAAAATTATGGGAAGCTCTGCGGGATAAATTGAAGTTGTAAGTGACTCACAGTCACTCCTGCTGATATGCTATAAATACCCAGAACATGATAGGTAACTGGCTATGCACATTTATGGCTAATCGTTTGCTTAGCAGGTAGCACTTTATGACTACAAACTTTCGCAGTAGGAACATATCCCGCTAGAGAGTGCCAAGGAAAAATAGAGAGATAGGTAAATTAGAGATGGTATGGGAACTATTATGCAGAAACCCATTATCCCTTTGCAGGCAGTGCAAAAAAATGCATTAAGAGCTGTACCCTTCTAATGAGCACCTTCCATAAGTTAGGCAGGGAGGGATTTACATAGTGGGCACCCCTAGGCCCACTGCCGTTCGTCGCCCCTGTACCCTCCCCTTTTTCGTGCAAATTTTCATCATCTGGACTGGAGCTGAGCGGGGATTGTCGCACGGGAAATTTAAAAAATGATTGTATCTCCAGTGCATCCCCAGTGTTTTTGAACCAATATGGGTGTGGTTGGGCAGCATGCCGCCCCTCTAAAATCCTGCCGCCCTAGGCCCGGGCCTAGGTGGCCTTTCCACAAATCTGGGCCTGAGTCTAGGGAGGTGTCTAACATTTAAAAGCTAATGAAGTGGTAAGTAAAGTTGTATTTTCTCTGCTCCAACAATGCTAATTAAAGTAAAAGTTGGATTGAAAGGTAGCTCTCAAACACTACGCCCTTTCTAATACCAGTTTTATCTCGTGTTTTCGGAAGGAGGTATACAGTAGAACCCCCATTTTTACGTTTTTTTTTCAATGCAATTTATTCTTCTACTACTCAAAGGATATAAGCACAGGAGCCAGTTTTACTTTGAAATGCAATATTTACTGTGGTAATGACAAGGGTTAAAGGAGAGCTAAAGCTTAACTAAAGAAGTAGGCTAGAAATGGTATACATTGTGTTTTGGGCTTCTGCATCAGCCCAAGGCAACAAAAGCCTTTTAACAGGGAAGATCTGTGTCTCCAAAGATGCCCCAGTAGCTCCCCATCTTCTTTTCTGCTGATTCAGTGCAAGGCCTCTCTGCCAGTCATATGCACAACCTAAGTCAATAAGTGATTGGTGCATGATTGCATGTGGTGCAGATTCATTGGACCTGATTATTTAAAGACAGAACCATGGCAAATATACATCTGTTATTATTTTAAACAATTAATTTTACTAATGATAACATTCACAGAAGACCAAAAGCAATTTTTGGGAACTTCAGGACAAAATTTGGTGTAAAATCTGAGAAAATATAATGTAACATCCAGTCTTCATCAAAATCACTGTATGGTTGCTAGGGGAATTTGGAACTGCAAACTGGAGAGCTGCTGAATAAAAAGCTATATAACTACAAAAACACAAATAAAATATGAAACAAATAATTTTATGGTGAACAACCCCTTTAGCCTTTAAAGAAGAGCCTGCTCATGCTACACCTGGGCAGTGCTAACAACAGGTATATTCTTAATTAATTTCACTCAAAATAGAGACTTATTTTTTGTCTCTTTAAATCAAATAAACATACATGGTAGGACCATTTATTTCAACTGCAAGAAGGAAAACTGCAGCCCAAAGCCATTGCAAGTAATCTGCCATATCTAAATAACGTGAATCAGTGATACCTGTACATTGGATCAAACAGTTTGAGACAGAAGAGAATAGCATGCCAGAATTATGTATTCTAGGAACTGAGCTGCTCTGATAATTATACAGTCATTGTGATGTGTCATACCAGGGCTTAACAGAATTGAAAATTGCAATATGATAATTAGAAAAAGTTTCAATAATGTGGGCCATAAAATTAGGTCTGTTCATAAAGCAATTCATCAGACCTAGTGCAAATTGTCTGTGTGCCGTGTGCCCTTTCAAAAGCTATCTACAATAAATAAGAGCTGTGTTTAACATGGAATTAGCATGAAACATGATATCTAGGGAGCAGTCTTTATGTCAGCTATTTACACAGATCATAGCTTATTCTAATATGTATTTTATTTTCGTAAACATGCCCGGCTTGGTACAGAAAATGATTTGTGTGCTCAATTAAAAATGATTGATAACTTCATGAATGTATAGTCCTTATACATGAGAAAACATGCACAGAATGCTTCAATCAGGGCAGGAACTAGGGGTAGGCAGAAGAGGCATGTGTCTAGGGCACACTGCTGGGGGACGGGCCCTATGCATACACCTGTTATTCCAGCTAGCTCTGGTCTGGACCCTTGTTTCCCCCACCACTGCATGCTCACCTAGGGCACCTGGCAGCGCAATTGCGCCAAGAGCATCATACCATTGCAGCTGCAACAACGCCTGAATTCTGGGATGAAATGCCGCATTTTGGGGATAAAACATGGCGATTACGCTCAAAATTGCACTTTGATTATTGCACTTGCATATATACATATGCCCTACGGTCGGCTGGGCCAGTGGGATGCCGGGAAAAACCTGGAGGGCCCTGCAAATTCAAGGCCTGCTCTCATGGCACTGCAGATGCTCCCCCTGCCGCTCCCTCTTGCCCAATCCAAGCCCAAGTTAGTTGGGGATTGTGGTTACATGAAGGCAAGATTGCCAGGTTGGCGGTTTTCCATCCAAATTGGGCTACTAAGGTGGGTTTTGAATGTACAAACTAGCCAAGGTATGGATTTGGGCTACTTTTTTGGCCCTTTGGCTGGTTTGTACATTAATGTGCCAAGCCTGTGTCTCCCAATGCATGTTGGGTAATTTTGTTTAACAACTTGCCAAGTTTAATGTAAGACTACAATACCCAGCATGCAATAGGACTGACTTGTGTAGATGTTGGGAGTTAACAGATTTTAGGCTCTGTACCCCAGTCTCCCGTCACTCTGCATTCTCGCATTTTCCAGTGACTTTGTTGAGTTTCAGAAAATTTTGGCCAAAAATCTGCTGGCTAACAAAATGTCTAGAGGTTAACCTACTGTATATTACCAACATTTATTAAAATTGTGTAGGGAATTAATGCAAACCCCTTGCTCTTATCCCTGAAAGGGCAGAAGAACAGAGCCTGTGTCTGTGTGCTGTAAGCTGTTACCTAGCAACCAACTGTTCAGTGCAGTAGGAAGTGAGACAGCAGTTAGTGACTGGCTGGCAGGAAAAGGAAGTCACAGAGACTGGCAAAAGAAGAGAGCCTGGCAGAGAGAACCACATGGTGGACAGAGAAAGAGGCCAGAGAGCTGCTGGTGGGACCAGAGAGCTGAGAGGCTGCACCACAAGCATTCATTTGGATCAGGCTGGCACTAGGAAGCCACTTACTGTGCCTGGAAAGACAGAGAGTGTGAAAGGAATACAGACTGGAGGAACAACCAGCAGGAGATTCCTATCTGAGCATCCAAAGGGGCTGGTAATCGCACTGTATGTCTGAATGTGCTGGATTCGCCCGGAGGGAGCTCTAAAGTATTCCAAAGAGGATTTGTGAGTATCCTGTTTAAAGGGACAGTACCCTAAAGTAGCGCTTGGCGATAAAGAGAATGTTATTGAAATGATTAAATGACTTTGTTTCTTTTAGTTAGCTGGACAAATTGTGCTAGCAAGTTAGTGAGGCCTTATAGCCACCGGTTAGGAGTGCTGCCTGTATTAGATGCCCATTTATTTTAGATAAACAGTTATTCAGTTTAACCAATAAGATGTGTGTGTGTTATTACTGTATTCCTAGTGGGGCCATTCCCGGATCCCACTAGGTGGAGGCACTGGTACCAGGTACCCAGTCTCTCCCAATAACACTGCGGAGTTGCTCAGGTTTGTCTCATGTCATCATTTTGCATCATGGAAAAATTTGAAAAAGGCTTATTTTCAGATATATTAATTTTTTTAGATTTTTTTCACTGCACATGTGCTATTTTTGGGCTACTTTTGAAGTGCCTCTTGCCTAGTTTTTGGCTGTTTTTTTAGCCTACTTTGGCTGGTTTTGAAAATTAGACCTGACAACCCTGCTTAAAGGTCTTATGCAATGCGATGGCAGTTGTGGAAGGTTTACAGCACCAGTGGACCCTGGACAGCCCAGTCTGAAGCTGATGTTTCCTATGGTCTTTATACTTATTATTATATATTAGACATGATATGAGGGAAGGACAAACTGGGAAAATCTGAAGCTGTCCAACTGACCCTCAACTCCTAGCATCCCACTGACCATTGGGTATAGCATCAATTCTATGGGGCCGATTCACTATTCACAATTCGGGTGAAGGGTTAGAATAAAAAAAACTTCGAATTTCGAAGTTTTTTTGGGCTACTTCGACCATCGAATGGGCTACTTCGACCTTCGACTACGACCTTCGACTTCGAATCGAACGATTCGAACTAAAAATCGTTCGACTATTCGACCATTCGATAGTCGAAGTACTGTCCCTTTAAAAAAACTTCGACCCCCTACTTCGGCAGCTAAAAGCTACCGAAGTCAATGTTAGCCTATGGGGAAGGTCCCCATAGGCTTGCCTGTGATTTTTTGATCGAAGGATTTTCCTTCGATCGTTGGATTAAAATCCTTCGAATCGTTCGATTCGAAGGATTTAATCGTTCGATCGAACGAAAAATCCTTCGATCGATCGATCGCAGGATTTGCTCAAAATCGTTCGACTTCGATATTCGAAGTCGTACGATTTTAGTTCACAGTCGAATATCGAGGGTTAATTAACCCTCGATATTCGACCCATAGTGAATCGGCCTCTATGTGTTTGTTTACCCTTTTAATTCCAAAAAGATGCCTAGGCATACAACTGGCATACATTAGATTGTAAGCTCCACTGATGCAGGGAATAATATGAGTGATGAATACTCTCTGCAAAGGCTAGTGTTAATGCTTTGGCACTACATATAATAATAATAATTGTCATGTAGGTGGCAGCTGCAAAGGGAGACTTTGTATCTTTTTCTGGCCGTTCAGTTCAGAGAAAATAGGAACTTTCCAATACAAATGAGGGACTGCAGGTTGAGCTGTCAAAGGAGGGACTGTCCCTCCGAAAAAGGGACAGTTGGGAGGTATGTGTATGAAGGATCAGAGAATTGAAACTTAACCCTAAATTAGTTTCTGGCACACTTTTATGGTCATAAAGTTATGCTTATGAGTCTTATGAAAGAACATTTAAGACTGAAGTTAAATGTTTTACCCTGATGGACTGTACCTATTAACTTATACAATAAGCTCCTTATACAAGATTCTTACTTTCATGTGAAGGTGGAGGCTGATCTGTGATTTTCAAACTTATTTTTTATCAGCTCGGAAGTAGCAGAGTTTTCATAGGAGAAGTGTTATTAAACTGTGAATAGCTGCTTTGGAGTTCAGCACATTGATTAAGTGCTATTCTCATACCTGTTTTGACCAGATCTTGGTGCTTAATAGCATGACTCCTCTTAGAAGTGTGAGCAGCCCACTAAATTTCTATATTTAACATGTATGGGCTAATTTAGAATTAATGTGAAAGTGGAAAGAAATATGAATCTGCTGGGTTGCTGCACAGAGCATTTTTTAGATTGTAATGTTCACGGCCCCAGAGCACCATAGTGCTAAAACGGCACTTACAGGAGATTGAATAGGATAGACTGTACAGAGATGGTTTTAGAGCAGAACTGACTGGGCCCTAGGTTCAGATGGGGCCACATGAACAGAAAATGTCCTTGGTATATATCGAAATTACATTGTATTATAACACATACTGTACATCAGGGGTGGGGTTCATTTCTGCCATTGCAGAGGAGCCCAGTAAGGGATTTAAGGTTCCTCTGCAATTGTTCCAGATGCATTAAAACATTTAATTAACACAATTGCGTGCAGGGTCGGATTGGGCCGGTGAGAAACCGGGAAAAAACCTGTGGGCCCCCAGCTCTAGTGGGCCCTGCCGGGCCAGATCCGTACCCTGCTTTTCATCCTGCCATAACCGGCCAATCACGGCAAATACACCGGAGGCGGGCCCTCAGGCCGCAGCCCGGGAGGGCCCTGAGGCAGTAGCCCTGGTGGGCCCCGGACCCCCAGTCCGACCCTGATTGCTTGAGTGATTTTTGTGTATGGAGTTGTCGATAAGATGTTCAGAGTTGGGATTGAGACACTTAAGACAGCATTAGCTGTCCCCTCCTCCCTTAGTTATGTACTTCACGTACATTAATGATGATACTTGCTTTGTGTTTTCAAAGTGTGTGATTCTGTTGGTGCAAGTCTGTTGCGCCTTTTGATGCAACCTGCTGTGGGAAATTTGGAATTATTGGCTCATTCAGGGCAGTGCAGGGCCTAGCTGGTCGCCTCTCTTTCGGGAATAAGTGTATGGATGAGCGCATGCACTGTGCAGGCAAAATATGAGATACATACCAGGTCCCCCCCCCCCTCTGTTTTTCTGCCTAGGCACATGCCTCTTCTGGCTACCCCTATTTACGGCCCTGATTTAGGGTGACGGTATTACTAGCAGTGGCAGATTAATGAGATTTGGGGTCCCTAGTTTACATTCACAGCCCCCCCATCTAGGCTACTGCTGGGTCCAGATGCATGCAGATCCAGGGACGTGTGCACCTGAGCTCCGTACACAGGGGCGGATCAGGGTTGCCACCTGGCCGGTATTTTACCAGAGATCCCCCTGTATCAGTAGGCACATTGCACATCATTTATCAGAGCTAACTGGATTGACATAGTGGCACTTACTACAGCTATACAAAAGCATGTTTGTGCCTTTAATGATTAGCGTCATTGCAAGCAACATTGGCATCCATTTTAGTGCGACCACACTGGAAGTTTGCTCAGTTTTTTTGGTTACAGAAAATAGTACACCTTTAGAAATTTGAGTTAGGAAAATCAACAAGAGAATTAATAAACAAATATATATATATATATATCTTATATGCCATATTTAGACATTTGCATGCAATTTACTAACCATGCAAATTTACTAACCATGCAAAATTTTCAGTTTGTGGTGGTTGGCACAATAAAACAAGTATCCTGGTTTGAATTTTTCCATTGCTGGCGTTTAATTAATCCTGTAATGTTTCTAACACCAGCCCAGAGGCATATTTATCAAAAACTGAATCTTGAAATAGCAAATTTTTATATTTCATCAAAAAAACTCAAAAACACATCACATTGGAATATGCGCTTATTTATTAAAAAACATGAATCTGGAAAATTCAAATGCAATGTGAATATAAACGCCAATGCAGCATAATAGCATTCTACTAATCTTCAATGACTCTTCCAACTCGAAAAACTTGAATTGAAAAAAATCGTTTGAATTTTACTAGAACAAGTCCCATTGACTTTACTTCTACATTAACTTGCCATCTTTCAGATTTCTACATTCAAGTGTTTTTGCAATTGATAAATCTTGACCATTTGGATGCAAGTGCAAAAATGCTAAAGGTCACAAAATCACACCTTAGTGCTCATTCTTTGGCACTTGCATGCATGACATGCTCCTGTAGACTCCATTTTAATCAAATAATTAAAAAATGTTAAAATTTGTTTCCTTTTTCTCTGTAAAAATAAAATACTTACTCCTTTCTAAGAAATAATTAGTCCTAAAACAATCAATTGGGTTTAAATGAATTTCAATTATCCAGTAAACCTCAGGTCCCGAGCATTCTGGATATATCCCATACCTGTGCAGGAATAGAAGCCATTGTTCCAAAACCCATTATACCGAAAGCTCCAAATTACGGGAATGCCATCTCCCATAGACTCCATTTTAATAAAATAATTCACATTTTTAAAAATATCCCTTTTCTCTGTAATAATAAAACAGTAGCTTGTATTTGATCCAAACTAAGATATAGGGGCAGATGTATCAAGGGTCGAATATCGAGGGTTAATTAACCCTCGATATTCGACTAGGAGTTGAAATCCTTCGACTTCGAATATCGAAGTCGAAGGATTTAGCGCAAATGCTACGATCGTACGATCGAAGGATTATTCCTTCGAACGAACGATTAAATCCTTCGAATCGAACAATTCGAAGGATTTAAATCCAACGATCGAAGGAATATCCTTCGATCAAAAAAAGTTAGGCAAGCCTATGGGGACCTTCCCCATAGCTGCCGAAGTAGGGGGTCGAAGTTTTTTTTAAAGAGACAGTACTTCGACTATCGAATGGACGAATAGTCGAACGATTTTTCGTTCGAATCCTTCGATTCGTAGTCGAAGGTCGAAGTAGCCCATTCGATGGTCGAAGTAGCCCAAAAAATACTTTGAAATTCAAAGTTTTTTTACTTCGAATCCTTCACTCGAATTTAGTGAATCAGCCCCATAATTAATCCTTATTGAAAACAAAACAATCCTGTTGGGTTTATTTACTGTCTAAATGATTTTTAGTAGACTAAGGGGCTGATTTATTAAGCAAAAAGTCGAAGGAAAAAAAAAGTGTGATTTTTTTTCCAGATTTATTATGTGACAAAACTGCAACAATTCCAAACATGAAAATACTCCGGTTAAAACCTGTTGGAAACATGTAGAGGTCAATGGCAGATGTCCCTTTTAAAACTGGAAGATCTTTCTTTGATTCGCAGTTTTAGAGGTTTTCGCCAGTTTTTTTTTACACTGACGTTTGTTCGACCATACGAAAAAGTCATAGTTATTCTTGAAAAAGTTGCAGTTTTCACAACTTTTCTGCAACTTTTCCCATTCATACATTTTTAATTTGGATTTTTTATAACATATTTCATGACAATTGTGGTTTTAGAAAAAGTGAGTTTAGTGTTGGTTTCAAAAACCTCTAAAACCAAGAAAATGAGACTAAAGAGGCTTCTATATGTATGGAGATCCAAATAATGAGAAGACTCGTAATTTGGAATACCCCAGATCCTGAGCATTCTGATAGATCCCATACCTGCATATAATTTTCTTTTAAACCAGTTGTGAATTTCGGAATTCATAAACAGAATTGATGCAGGTTTTCAAAAGCTTGCCAATAAGTTTGCGCAGGACATTCATGAATTCAGTGCAGGCTCTGGAACCAGGACAGATCTGCCAACCAGCACATTTCTATAACGGCATATTAACTATGCTTGTAACTTAGTTATCTGCAGATTAATCTTCATTGTTTCTCATGTCATAACACGTTATGGCGTCAAATCTCTTAGGTGTTGTTTAATAATATTTGTATGCAAGCTCATTTACTTTCCCGTAATAACAGATGCTTCTTATATCTGGAGTTATTCTAGTGGTATGGAGATAAGCAACGACAAACTAGAATTCATGCCATGTCATGTTGCCGGGTGTACATTAGCTATTCAGCTTTTGACGGCAACTTATGGATTAAGTTAGTTTGCATTAATTTTGCTTCAGTAAATCCTTTCTGAATTTAAATTACATTTTACCCCTACATGTTTCTATTCTACAACAATTAAATTGCTCTGTGTTGGGTAGAAATATTCCTCGTATAGATAATTCGATTGTAAGCTCCACTGGGGCAGTGAGTGATGTCAATGAAGTAAAGCCTCTGTAAACCACTGTGCAAATATGTAGGCTCTATATAATGGATGATAATGTCATGAAATCTACATTCCCCTCATTAAAGGCAAAAAGCTTCTATACTAACACTGCAAAAACATTTAGGTTAATTTTATAGCAACAAATTAGCCTTCCTTAAGGGTGGTAAAAATAACAAATACAAAAAGTATTGTAGAAGTGATACCTATATTGGCTAACAAAAATACATTGCAAGCTTTCGGAGCACCAAGGTCCCTTCGTCAGGCAAAATACAAAATGACGAAGGGGCCTTGGTGCTCCGAAAGCTTGCAATGTATATTTTTTTATAGTTATCACTTCTACAATACTTTTTATGTTGGCTTCTTATTATTATTATTAGCGCCCCCCCATTTTCTAAACACTACTCCTCCTACAGTTTTAGGGGTACAAGCGCCAAACTTTCCACACCTATTCGCCTTATAGCAAAGTACGTTGCTTGTGCTTTAGTAAGCGATCCCACCCACTGCGCCCGTGCGGCGGACCACTGAAGATGCCTTTTTTCGTAATGACTGTAATAAAGTCTTACCCTGGTGGGTACTTCTGTATTTAAAGGCGCATGCGCGCTGGCATAATGACGTCAGCGCGCAATGGCGCCAAATTCAAAAGTATTAAAGGGGCATTCCCACTGTTTGTCATTGCCCGTGATAGGATTTGTTCCTGGTGCTATTAGCTGTTGCTATTCTGTTTGAATCTGATCCTGATGATCTGTTTTGACCCTTGCCTGCCTGTTTGACTGTTCTGATCTCTGGAACCTGACCCTTGCCTGAAACCGACCTTGACCCTGCTTAACCCTCCTGCTTGACGTTCTGGTTTGACCTCTGCCTGTTATTTGACTCCGATTCTGCCTCAGCCCATCTGATTGATTACCCGGTTTGACCCTTGCCTGCCTGACGACTCTAGCTATCTGCCTGCCTCGATCCAGCCTGTCTGACCACGAATCTGTCTTACGTTATTTTAACACGACCTTCGGCCTAACTGACTTTAACAACAGTCGTGCCCCTTTGCTTGCCAGAACTCCTCGCCTTGCTCCTCTCGAAAAGTCCAGGTGGCATCTGAGTACGCTGAGGGCTCCTCCCGAAGCCAAAGGCAGTCACACTATTGGTGAAGCCGAGCCGAGACCAGGGAGCTTAGCATTAGTTCTGGTTTAGGGTGCCGACCGTGACATTGACTTTGACAGGGAAAATTTTCAAATCGCTGCCGCTCGTACAGTTTTGAAGCTACACTCCCCAAACTCGAACCGCATATTGTTGGTGCCACCCCGAATAAAAATATGTATTTTGGGGGGCACCCCAAAGTGGGCGGAGCTACCAACAGCCAATTAAATTTTAGCAATTTTCTAAACGCTACTCCTCCCAGAGTTTTAGGAGTACAATTATGAAACTTTGCACACTTGTTCAGCTCATACCCGAATAGGTTGCTTGTGCTCTGTTAAGCAATCCCACCCTCCGTGGCCCTGTGGCGGCCCCCCAAAGACCCCATTTTTTCCCATAGACTTTCATTTGAAAATTTGAAACTTTTGCCACTCGTACAGCATTAAAGTTACACTCACCAAACTTGGGTCACTTAGTCATGGGGTGAACCTGAAAAGTTATGTCACATTTTGGGGACTCCAAAAAGTGGGCGGAGCAACAAACAGCCAATCAGATTTTCCCTATTGACTTCAACGAGAAAATGTCAAACACTCCCACAGTGTTAAAGCCAGAGACCCAAAACTTGGCACCATTTTTACATAGTTACATAGTTAAATTGGGATGAAAAAAGACAAAGTCCATCAAGTTCAACCCCTCCAAATGAAAACCCAGCATCCATACATACACCCCTCTACTTTTAATTAAATTCTATATACCCATACTAACTATAGAGCTTAGTATCACAATAGCCTTTGATATTATGTCTGTCCAAAAAATCATCCAAGCCATTCTTAAAGGCATTAACTGAATCAGCCATCACAACATCACCCGGCAGTGCATTCCACAACCTCACTGTCCTGACTGTGAAGAACCCCCTACGTTGCTTCAAATGGGTCACTGGGGTTAAAATTTTGAAAAGTGGACAGAGTCTACCACAGCCAATCAAATATTAGCCATTTGTTTAAATGGGAAAAGTTAAAACTGTTGCCGCTCTTAGATTGTTAATGGGAGGGTCCTCAAACTTGGTCACTGGAGGACCGGGATCAAAATCTGGAAAAGTGGGTGGAGCCAAAAACAACCAATCAGATTTCTTTGATGATTTAAATGGGAAAAATTAAAATTGCTGCCATTTGCACGTTATTGATGTCATGGACCTCGAATATCACAAATGTGGTCACTGGGTGTTTGCACTTCAAAGTTAGGAAAAGTGGGTGGAGCCACCAACAACCAATCAAATGTCATTCATTGATTTTCAATAGAAAAACATAAAATTGCTGCCATTTTTACATGTTAAATGTCATGATTCCGAAACCTTAAAGTGTAAGTTACTTGGTGACTCTGGTTCAGAATTAGGAAAAAAAGTGACTCTGGTTCAGAATTAGGAAAAAAAGGGGGCGGGGCAACAACAGCCAATCGGATTTCAGCCATTGACCTTAATGAAAAACGCCAAATTGCTGCTATTATTACGGTGTCAATGCCAAGTGTTCCAAACTCAGCACAATTACTCACTGGGTGACTGTGGTCAAAATTTAGGAAAAGTGGGTGGAGCCAATAACAGCCAATCAGATTTTACCTATTGACTTCTATGTAAAAGTTTCAAATTCTGCCATTCTCACAGTTTTAAAGCCGGAGGCCCCAAACTTGGTACAGACCATGACTGGGTGACTGGGGTTAAAATTCAGAAAACTGGGTGGAGCTTAAAACAGCCAATCAAATGTTACCTATTGCTAATCTATGTCAATATATAAGTTGCTGCCATTCTTTTACAGTTAATGGCAGGGACATCAAACTTGGCACAGTCGGTCACAGGGGGACTGGGATTCAAATTTTAAAAGTGGGTGGAGCCAAAAACAGCCAATCAGGTTTTTTGATTGATTTTAATGGTACAATTTGATCTGCTTCAATTTTCACAGTTTTAAACCAGATTCTACCAACTTTGTGTACTCTCTATGCACCAGGGGCGACTGGCCCCAACATCTCTTGTGTTTCAAAGCCAACATCTTGTGGTTTCTTCAGAAACGACACCATCTAGTTGCATTTGTTATTTTTGCTACTGGCTAACACGGTACCACAGTTTTTGTTTTGTGCTTAAGGGTGGTAGACACTACTTCTGGTGACTTATCTCCCCAAAGTGCCTTCCTGCGACAATAATAGTTGCCTCAGAACGAAACTTCAGGCAAATCGATTTGTATGCCATCCCACCAGTGATTCGTATTCTTGCGGGTGGGAAGGCATTTTGGGGAGATTAGTCACCCAAAGTAGTTTAGATTTATCACTGGGTGACTAATCTCCCCATCTGCCACCACCCTAAGTACAACTTGTTTATGAAAAGGTGAAAAAGGCTAGTTTGTGCTAAAAGGATACCACAAGTATATAATACAAGTATGGGATCTATTATCTAGAAAGTTTACAGAAAGCCAATATCCCATAAACTAAGTTTTAATCAAACAATCCAAAATTTCCAAAAATTATTTTCCTTTTTTTCAGGATTTGGAATAATCAAAGAATCCTAGGGCATCCAAACACAACCCTCATGCCAAGTGGAAAATGCCGGTGACTGGGCAGTTATAAGCGATTCCTTGCTGGTCGATTTTTTTCCATTATATAGGGTTTGGATTCAGCCAGGCACTTGGCTCTGAATCCTGCAGAAAAGATCTTGAATTTGGCCGAATCCCAAACAAAATCTTTGATTCAGTGCATCCCTAATAATTTATTCTTATTGAAGGCAAACAAATACTATTGGTTTCAATGAATGTTTACTATATATTTTTGTAAGGTTATTTATTAAACCTCAAGTTTTTCTGGTCGGTGAAAAAAAAAACTCTGCCATCTCAGACCTGTTGAGGTCCTGTATAAGTCAATTGGAGAGGCACCTATCCCAAATTGAGCGATTCTGGAAAAAAGCCTGAAAAATGTGTACAATTTGGAGTTTCACTTGATTTTATCAAGTTTTTTCATCATCTGATCAAATCAAATTTTTTTTTACTAGTGAATAAGCTAAAATCGGGCATAGAAATTTGGTCAAGCTTTTTTATTACTATTATGAGATAAAATCGCATTTTAGTAAATAACGTCCTTAATGTATGGAGATCCAAATTATGGTCCCAAGCATTCTGGATGACAGGTCCCATACCTGTAAAACTGCTCTAGAATATCTTGATTCTTGATTATTACCCAAAAATAACGCAAACTCTTGGGTGCTGAAGTGGTGTCACTGGACTGTAGCTAACAGCTTTTTGTTATGCAGCATAGTAACCAGTGCCCTCTGCATCTCCATTAATTAGAAATCATCCTAGCAGCATCTGCTACTGTCAGGGCCCCTCCAACCCAGGACTGCTCCACTGCCCAGGCATCCTCTCTCCCTTGATCACAGCAGCAAAGTTAAGGAGGAAGTGAAAGGTACATGGTAAGTGGTGTGCACTAGGGTGGGGAAGTCAGTCGTTTGGCCCTTGACGTCACAGACTTGGTGGACTGCAGATGCCCCAGTCCAACCCTTTACTACTATCACAGTTATAACCTCAATTTCTGCTAATAATTTAATAGTTTTGATGAACCCTTAGCTTAGCTTCTTAGCAGCTGCTCAGAGCAAACTGAGCAGCATGTGCAGTGTCACTGATACCCAAAATACGCCTATCAAAATCCAGGATAGGAAACTCCTGTGGACAGCCATTATTGTTATAGAGCCGCCGAACTTCTCTGCTGGTACAGTAAATTCACTACATAAGTACAAATATTTACAGCCACTTCAATTTTAAGGTCTACTTTTTAACTACTTTTTACAAAGTTGAGAACACTGAAATAAGACAATTCTCTTTGAAAGCCAGGCCCGGATTTGTGGCAAGGTCACAAAGGCTGGGCCTAGGGCAGCAAAATTTTAGGGGCGACATGCCGCCCAGCAGCATTAGGAATGCAGCGTTTCCCAGTACCATGATGCAGGCGCACCCACAAAGCCTTGGGGCGCCACGAAGACAAATCCGGCACTGTTGAAAGCAGTGTTAGAACTACAACTTGCAATGCCCTACATTACTTGAGCTCTTAAAAGAGTATTAAAAGTTGTGTCTAATAGGAAGAAAGATGTAGGTAAACAAGAAAATATGCAATAATAAAGCAACAATCTCAAAATATTTTTATAAAAATAAATAACATTTTTATAAAATCAGACTTTTAAAAAATCACAAATTTTTTCGGAATTTATTAAACCCTGAGGATGGAAAAGTCTGAATCAGAAAATCCGATCAGACCTGTTGAGGTTGCATATAAGTCAATGGGAGATTTCCCAATGATTTTTTGATGTGCGCTGGGTTTCGTGCAACACCCTGAAGTTTACAATGTTTTTGGATGAAAATTCCAAAAAAATCCGTGAAATTAGTGAAAATTGGATGAAAAAATCCTGAAGATCTGATTTTTTTCCTGCAAAGCAAATTTTTGGGAAAATGTAATAATAAATAAGTGTAAAAAAAACCCAAGCGGATTTTGATTGTAGCAGAAAATGTTGAAATAAATTCTAATAAATAATCCCCTTAGTGTTTTGCCTTCCCTTTGTTGTACCTGGTATCTGAGCATGAATCAGAAAATGGATATTTTAACAGCACTTATTTTACATTGCTGCAGATGTAATAATTATTAATATTAATAAAATATTAATTCACATTGCTACTACAAACACAGTCAAATCTTTAATTCTTTAAAGCTTTATTTAGGATTTTACATATACATTATATAACAACAACATAAAGATGAACAATGTGTCCAATGCTTTTTTCTTCGATAAAATCTCCTCGGTCCTGTAATTCAGTCTGTAGGACTTTCAATTTCTACTTTAATAGGATTTTGTTTTAACTGTTAAGATGGTACCAACTCCTGTACTTTTGTATTCTGTTATTTATCTGTCTCTTCCCTCACTGTGCAGGGACCATGGGGATGGTAGCTCTGCCTATATGGGATGGATGTTCTGATCTGGAGAGGCTGTTAATTCTGTCTTTGCTCTCTCCATGATCCACTAAAGACCTCACTCTTAGGCTCAAATGTCTCTACAGACAAAACCCTTTAATTTTCCATTTTTAGAAACGAAAAGACCTTTTAAAAAGGTACCAACTCCTGTACTTTTGTATTCTGTTATTTATCTATCTCTTCCCTCACTGTGCAGGGACCATGGGGATGGTAGCTCTGCCTATATGGGATGCATGTTCTGATCTGGAGAGGCTGTTAATTCTGTCTTTGCTCTCTCCATGATCCACTAAAGACCTCACTCTTAGGCTCACATGTCTCTCCAGACAAAACCCTTTAATTTTCCATTTTTACAACCGAAAAGACCTTTTAAAAAGAGTAACATTGAGTGAGGAGAAAATGTTCACAAGTTTCTGCCATACAGATTCCTCATTTCCCTTGCGAATCGCAAGTTGAGCTCTGATCTCATCCAGTTCTTTTCTTAAATGGGCCATATTCTCATTTATATTCCGTATAGCAACCATGGTGTCTTGATGTTCCATCTGAAGTCCAGACATTTTATCCTTCAGCTTCAATGCTACTGCCCTCGATAGCTCCAGTATCTGCTCAGTATCTGAGGCAGTGCGGCTTGTTGGACTCTCAATAAATCCATTAATAAAGCCTAGTCGCCACATTGCCAGGCAGAGTAAAACAACTGATATGACCACACTCACAATGATCTTGCATGATGTGCTTCTGCAGAAAGTCATAATGATGCTTCTTGTAGACTCTCTCTGCCGTGGCTTGTACTGCTGAAGGTTGTGGGGGAGATGTATTATCTTATAATCAGATGAAGATTTAGGAGCAATATTACTTGTTTGTCCTTTGATATCTCGGATACGTGCGCTTCGACGAGGTTTCTTTAAAAGTTCTTGATCCATATTCGTTAAACTCTGTTTATTTCTTTCAAAGTGATTGAGAGAAAATGGTTGTGATGTTTTCTCTGCTGAGAAGACTCAAGAAATGAAGGTTCTTGCAGCAAAACAACAGATGTCACAAGTTAACTTTGATGATGTCATTTATGATGTCATCAGTTTAGCTTACATCTTCAGCATTTCAACTGATAATCAGAGCAAGAGGTCAATGACCCACAGTTGGCAATGTGCCAATATGACATCATAATCAATAGATTTTACTGTTTGGTTCTAGAGGTCAATGACCTACAGTTGGCAATGTGCCAGTATGACATCATCAACAATTCAAGTAGCAAATAGCTTCGGAGTAATGAACAATCTGGGTTCTAGTTAATCAGTAAATAAAATCATGGTAAATGATGGACAAACAGTCAAATCTTTTGTTTTTTTTAAAGCTTTATTTAGAATTTTATATATGCGTTATATATTAACAAGACAAAGATGAACAATGTGTCCACAAAGAAAATGTTTTTTCTTCTTGAATAAAATCTCCTCGGTCCTGTAATTCAGTCTGTAGAACTTTCAATGTCTACTTTAATAGGATTTTGTTTTAACTGTTAAGATGGTACCCACTCCTGTACTTTTGTATTCTGTTATTTATCTGTCTCTTCCCTCACTGTGCAGGGACCATGGGGATGGTAGCTCTGCCTATATGGGATGGATGTTCTTATATGGAGAGTCTGTCAATTCTGTCTTTGCTCTTTTCATGATCCACTAAAGACCTCTCACTCTTAGGCCGACTTGTCACTCCAGACAAAACCCTTTAATTTTCCATTTTTAGAAACGAAAAGACCTTTTAAAAAGGTACCAACTCCTGTACTTTTGTATTCTGTTATTTATCTGTCTCTTCCCTCACTGTGCAGGGATCATGGGGATGGTAGCTCTGCCTATATGGGATGCATGTTCTGATCTGGAGAGGCTGTTAATTCTGTCTTTGCTCTCTCCATGATCCACTAAAGACCTCACTCTTAGGCTCACATGTCTCTCCAGACAAAACCCTTTAATTTTCAATTTTTACATCCGAAAAGACCTTTTAAAAAGAGTAACATTGAGTGAGGAGAAAATGTTCACAAGTTTCTGCCATACAGATTCCTCATTTCCCTTGCGAATCGCAAGTTGAGCTCTGATCTCATCCAGTTCTTTTCTTAAATGGGCCATATTCTCATTTATATTCCGTATAGCAACCATGGTGTCTTGATGTTCCATCTGAAGTCCAGACATTTTATCCTTCAGCTTCAATGCTACTGCCCTCGATAGCTCCAGTATCTGCTCAGTATCTGAGGCAGTGCGGCTTGTTGGACTCTCAATAAATCCATTAATAAAGCCTAGTCGCCACATTGCCAGGCAGAGTAAAACAACTGATATGACCACACTCACAATGATCTTGCATGATGTGCTTCTGCAGAAAGTCATAATGATGTTTCTTGTAGACGCTCTCTGCCGTGGCTTGTACTGCTGAAGGTTGTGGGGGAGATGTATTATCTTATAATCAGATGAAGATTTAGGAGCAGTATTACTTGTTTGTCCTTTGATATCTCGGATACGTGCGCTTCGACGAGGTTTCTTTAAAAGTTCTTGATCCATATTCGTTAAACTCTGTTTATTTCTTTCAAAGTGATTGAGAGAAAATGGTTGTGATGTTTTCTCTGCTGAGAAGACTCAAGAAATGAAGGTTCTTGCAGCAAAACAACAGATGTCACAAGTTAACTTTGATGATGTCATTTATGATGTCATCAGTTTAGCTTACATCTTCAGCATTTCAACTGATAATCAGAGCAAGAGGTCAATGACCCACAGTTGGCAATGTGCCAATATGACATCATAATCAATAGATTTTACTGTTTGGTTCTAGAGGTCAATGACCCACAGTTGGCAATGTGTCAATATGACATCATAATCAATAGATTTTACTGTTTGTTTCTAGAGGTCAATGACCCACAGTTGGCAATGTGCCAGTATGACATCATCAACAATTCAAGTAGCAAATAGCTTCGGAGTAATGAACAATCTGGGTTCTAGTTAATCAGTAAATAAAATCATGGTAAATGATGGACAAACAGTCAAATCTTTAGTTTTTTTTAAAGCTTTATTTAGAATTTTATATATGCGTTATATATTAACAAGACAAAGATGAACAATGTGTCCACAAAGAAAATGTTTTTTCTTCTTGAATAAAATCTCCTCGGTCCTGTAATTCAGTCTGTAGAACTTTCAATGTCTACTTTAATAGGATTTTGTTTTAACTGTTAAGATGGTACCCACTCCTGTACTTTTGTATTCTGTTATTTATCTGTCTCTTCCCTCACTGTGCAGGGACCATGGGGATGGTAGCTCTGCCTATATGGGATGGATGTTCTTATATGGAGATTCTGTCAATTCTGTCTTTGCTCTTTTCATGATCCACTAAAGACCTCTCACTCTTAGGCCCACTTGTCACTCCAGACAAAACCCTTTAATTTTCCATTTTTAGAAACGAAAAGACCTTTTAAAAAGGTACCAACTCCTGTACTTTTGTATTCTGTTATTTATCTGTCTCTTCCCTCACTGTGCAGGGATCATGGGGATGGTAGCTCTGCCTATATGGGATGCATGTTCTGATCTGGAGAGGCTATTAATTCTGTCTTTGCTCTCTCCATGATCCACTAAAGACCTCACTCTTAGGCTCACATGTCTCTCCAGACAAAACCCTTTAATTTTCAATGTTTACATCCGAAAAGACCTTTTAAAAAGAGTAACATTGAGTGAGGAGAAAATGTTCACAAGTTTCTGCCATACAGATTCCTCATTTCCCTTGCGAATCGCAAGTTGAGCTCTGATCTCATCCAGTTCTTTTCTTAAATGGGCCATATTCTCATTTATATTCCGTATAGCAACCATGGTGTCTTGATGTTCCATCTGAAGTCCAGACATTTTATCCTTCAGCTTCAATGCTACTGCCCTCGATAGCTCCAGTATCTGCTCAGTATCTGAGGCAGTGCGGCTTGTTGGACTCTCAATAAATCCATTAATAAAGCCTAGTCGCCACATTGCCAGGCAGAGTAAAACAACTGATATGACCACACTCACAATGATCTTGCATGATGTGCTTCTGCAGAAAGTCATAATGATGTTTCTTGTAGACTCTCTCTGCCGTGGCTTGTACTGCTGAAGGTTGTGGGGGAGATGTATTATCTTATAATCAGATGAAGATTTAGGAGCAGTATTATTTGTTTGTCCTTTGATATCTCGGATACGTGCGCTTCGACGAGGTTTCTTTAAAAGTTCTTGATCCATATTCGTTAAACTCTGTTTATTTCTTTCAAAGTGATTGAGAGAAAATGGTTGTGATGTTTTCTCTGCTGAGAAGACTCAAGAAATGAAGGTTCTTGCAGCAAAACAACAGATGTCACAAGTTAACTTTGATGATGTCATTTATGATGTCATCAGTTTAGCTTACATCTTCAGCATTTCAACTGATAATCAGAGCAAGAGGTCAATGACCCACAGTTGGCAATGTGCCAATATGACATCATAATCAATAGATTTTACTGTTTGGTTCTAGAGGTCAATGACCCACAGTTGGCAATGTGTCAATATGACATCATAATCAATAGATTTTACTGTTTGTTTCTAGAGGTCAATGACCCACAGTTGGCAATGTGCCAGTATGACATCATCAACAATTCAAGTAGCAAATAGCTTCGGAGTAATGAACAATCTTGGTTCTAGTTAATCAGTAAATAAAATCATGGTAAATGATGGACAAACAGTCAAATCTTTTGTTTTTTTTAAAGCTTTATTTAGAATTTTATATATGCGTTATATATTAACAAGACAAAGATGAACAATGTGTCCACAAAGAAAATGTTTTTTCTTCTTGAATAAAATCTCCTGGGTCCTGTAATTCAGTCTGTAGAACTTTCAATGTCTACTTTAAGAGGATTTTGTTTTAACTGTTAAGATGGTACCCACTCCTGTACTTTTGTATTCTGTTATTTATCTGTCTCTTCCCTCACTGTGCAGGGACCATGGGGATGGTAGCTCTGCCTATATGGGATGGATGTTCTTATATGGAGAGTCTGTCAATTCTGTCTTTGCTCTTTTCATGATCCACTAAAGACCTCTCACTCTTAGGCCCACTTGTTACTCCAGACAAAACCCTTTAATTTTCCATTTTTAGAAACGAAAAGACCTTTTAAAAAGGTACCAACTCCTGTACTTTTGTATTCTGTTATTTATCTGTCTCTTCCCTCACTGTGCAGGGATCATGGGGATGGTAGCTCTGCCTATATGGGATGCATGTTCTGATCTGGAGAGGCTGTTAATTCTGTCTTTGCTCTCTCCATGATCCACTAAAGACCTCACTCTTAGGCTCACATGTCTCTCCAGACAAAACCCTTTAATTTTAAATGTTTACATCCGAAAAGACCTTTTAAAAAGAGTAACATTGAGTGAGGAGAAAATGTTCACAAGTTTCTGCCATACAGATTCCTCATTTCCCTTGCGAATCGCAAGTTGAGCTCTGATCTCATCCAGTTCTTTTCTTAAATGGGCCATATTCTCATTTATATTCCGTATAGCAACCATGGTGTCTTGATGTTCCATCTGAAGTCCAGACATTTTATCCTTCAGCTTCAATGCTACTGCCCTCGATAGCTCCAGTATCTGCTCAGTATCTGAGGCAGTGCGGCTTGTTGGACTCTCAATAAATCCATTAATAAAGCCTAGTCGCCACATTGCCAGGCAGAGTAAAACAACTGATATGACCACACTCACAATGATCTTGCATGATGTGCTTCTGCAGAAAGTCATAATGATGTTTCTTGTAGACTCTCTCTGCCGTGGCTTGTACTGCTGAAGGTTGTGGGGGAGATGTATTATCTTATAATCAGATGAAGATTTAGGAGCAGTATTATTTGTTTGTCCTTTGATATCTCGGATACGTGCGCTTCGACGAGGTTTCTTTAAAAGTTCTTGATCCATATTCGTTAAACTCTGTTTATTTCTTTCAAAGTGATTGAAAGAAAATGGTTGTGATGTTTTCTCTGCTGAGAAGACTCAAGAAATGAAGGTTCTTGCAGCAAAACAACAGATGTCACAAGTTAACTTTGATGATGTCATTTATGATGTCATCAGTTTAGCTTACATCTTCAGCATTTCAACTGATAATCAGAGCAAGAGGTCAATGACCCACAGTTGGCAATGTGCCAATATGACATCATAATCAATAGATTTTACTGTTTGGTTCTAGAGGTCAATGACCCACAGTTGGCAATGTGCCAGTATGACATCATCAACAATTCAAGTAGCAAATAGCTTCGGAGTAATGAACAATCTGGGTTCTAGTTAATCAGTAAATAAAATCATGGTAAATGATGGACAAACAGTCAAATCTTTTGTTTTTTTTAAAGCTTTATTTAGAATTTTATATATGCGTTATATATTAACAAGACAAAGATGAACAATGTGTCCACAAAGAAAATGTTTTTTCTTCTTGAATAAAATCTCCTCGGTCCTGTAATTCAGTCTGTAGAACTTTCAATGTCTACTTTAAAAGGATTTTGTTTTAACTGTTAAGATGGTACCCACTCCTGTACTTTTGTATTCTGTTATTTATCTGTCTCTTCCCTCACTGTGCAGGGACCATGGGGATGGTAGCTCTGCCTATATGGGATGGATGTTCTTATATGGAGAGTCTGTCAATTCTGTCTTTGCTCTTTTCATGATCCACTAAAGACCTCTCACTCTTAGGCCCACTTGTCACTCCAGACAAAACCCTTTAATTTTCCATTTTTAGAAACGAAAAGACCTTTTAAAAAGGTACCAACTCCTGTACTTTTGTATTCTGTTATTTATCTGTCTCTTCCCTCACTGTGCAGGGATCATGGGGATGGTAGCTCTGCCTATATGGGATGCATGTTCTGATCTGGAGAGGCTGTTAATTCTGTCTTTGCTCTCTCCATGATCCACTAAAGACCTCACTCTTAGGCTCACATGTCTCTCCAGACAAAACCCTTTAATTTTAAATGTTTACATCCGAAAAGACCTTTTAAAAAGAGTAACATTGAGTGAGGAGAAAATGTTCACAAGTTTCTGCCATACAGATTCCTCATTTCCCTTGCGAATCGCAAGTTGAGCTCTGATCTCATCCAGTTCTTTTCTTAAATGGGCCATATTCTCATTTATATTCCGTATAGCAACCATGGTGTCTTGATGTTCCATCTGAAGTCCAGACATTTTATCCTTCAGCTTCAATGCTACTGCCCTCGATAGCTCCAGTATCTGCTCAGTATCTGAGGCAGTGCGGCTTGTTGGACTCTCAATAAATCCATTAATAAAGCCTAGTCGCCACATTGCCAGGCAGAGTAAAACAACTGATATGACCACACTCACAATGATCTTGCATGATGTGCTTCTGCAGAAAGTCATAATGATGTTTCTTGTAGACGCTCTCTGCCGTGGCTTGTACTGCTGAAGGTTGTGGGGGAGATGTATTATCTTATAATCAGATGAAGATTTAGGAGCAGTATTATTTGTTTGTCCTTTGATATCTCGGATACGTGCGCTTCGACGAGGTTTCTTTAAAAGTTCTTGATCCATATTCGTTAAACTCTGTTTATTTCTTTCAAAGTGATTGAGAGAAAATGGTTGTGATGTTTTCTCTGCTGAGAAGACTCAAGAAATGAAGGTTCTTGCAGCAAAACAACAGATGTCACAAGTTAACTTTGATGATGTCATTTATGATGTCATCAGTTTAGCTTACATCTTCAGCATTTCAACTGATAATCAGAGCAAGAGGTCAATGACCCACAGTTGGCAATGTGCCAATATGACATCATAATCAATAGATTTTACTGTTTGGTTCTAGAGGTCAATGACCCACAGTTGGCAATGTGTCAATATGACATCATAATCAATAGATTTTACTGTTTGTTTCTAGAGGTCAATGACCCACAGTTGGCAATGTGCCAGTATGACATCATCAACAATTCAAGTAGCAAATAGCTTTGGAGTAATGAACAATCTGGGTTCTAGTTAATCAGTAAATAAAATCATGGTAAATGATGGACAAACAGTCAAATCTTTAGTTTTTTTTAAAGCTTTATTTAGAATTTTATATATGCGTTATATATTAACAAGACAAAGATGAACAATGTGTGCACAAAGAAAATGTTTTTTCTTCTTGAATAAAATCTCCTCGGTCCTGTAATTCAGTCTGTAGAACTTTCAATGTCTACTTTAATAGGATTTTGTTTTAACTGTTAAGATGGTACCCACTCCTGTACTTTTGTATTCTGTTATTTATCTGTCTCTTCCCTCACTGTGCAGGGACCATGGGGATGGTAGCTCTGCCTATATGGGATGGATGTTCTTATATGGAGATTCTGTCAATTCTGTCTTTGCTCTTTTCATGATCCACTAAAGACCTCTCACTCTTAGGCCGACTTGTCACTCCAGACAAAACCCTTTAATTTTCCATTTTTAGAAACGAAAAGACCTTTTAAAAAGGTACCAACTCCTGTACTTTTGTATTCTGTTATTTATCTGTCTCTTCCCTCACTGTGCAGGGATCATGGGGATGGTAGCTCTGCCTATATGGGATGCATGTTCTGATCTGGAGAGGCTGTTAATTCTGTCTTTGCTCTCTCCATGATCCACTAAAGACCTCACTCTTAGGCTCACATGTCTCTCCAGACAAAACCCTTTAATTTTCAATTTTTACATCCGAAAAGACCTTTTAAAAAGAGTAACATTGAGTGAGGAGAAAATGTTCACAAGTTTCTGCCATACAGATTCCTCATTTCCCTTGCGAATCGCAAGTTGAGCTCTGATCTCATCCAGTTCTTTTCTTAAATGGGCCATATTCTCATTTATATTCCGTATAGCAACCATGGTGTCTTGATGTTCCATCTGAAGTCCAGACATTTTATCCTTCAGCTTCAATGCTACTGCCCTCGATAGCTCCAGTATCTGCTCAGTATCTGAGGCAGTGCGGCTTGTTGGACTCTCAATAAATCCATTAATAAAGCCTAGTCGCCACATTGCCAGGCAGAGTAAAACAACTGATATGACCACACTCACAATGATCTTGCATGATGTGCTTCTGCAGAAAGTCATAATGATGTTTCTTGTAGACTCTCTCTGCCGTGGCTTGTACTGCTGAAGGTTGTGGGGGAGATGTATTATCTTATAATCAGATGAAGATTTAGGAGCAGTATTATTTGTTTGTCCTTTGATATCTCGGATACGTGCGCTTCGACGAGGTTTCTTTAAAAGTTCTTGATCCATATTCGTTAAACTCTGTTTATTTCTTTCAAAGTGATTGAGAGAAAATGGTTGTGATGTTTTCTCTGCTGAGAAGACTCAAGAAATGAAGGTTCTTGCAGCAAAACAACAGATGTCACAAGTTAACTTTGATGATGTCATTTATGATGTCATCAGTTTAGCTTACATCTTCAGCATTTCAACTGATAATCAGAGCAAGAGGTCAATGACCCACAGTTGGCAATGTGCCAATATGACATCATAATCAATAGATTTTACTGTTTGGTTCTAGAGGTCAATGACCCACAGTTGGCAATGTGCCAGTATGACATCATCAACAATTCAAGTAGCAAATAGCTTCGGAGTAATGAACAATCTGGGTTCTAGTTAATCAGTAAATAAAATCATGGTAAATGATGGACAAACAGTCAAATCTTTTGTTTTTTTTAAAGCTTTATTTAGAATTTTATATATGCGTTATATATTAACAAGACAAAGATGAACAATGTGTCCACAAAGAAAATGTTTTTTCTTCTTGAATAAAATCTCCTCGGTCCTGTAATTCAGTCTGTAGAACTTTCAATGTCTACTTTAAAAGGATTTTGTTTTAACTGTTAAGATGGTACCCACTCCTGTACTTTTGTATTCTGTTATTTATCTGTCTCTTCCCTCACTGTGCAGGGACCATGGGGATGGTAGCTCTGCCTATATGGGATGGATGTTCTTATATGGAGAGTCTGTCAATTCTGTCTTTGCTCTTTTCATGATCCACTAAAGACCTCTCACTCTTAGGCCCACTTGTCACTCCAGACAAAACCCTTTAATTTTCCATTTTTAGAAACGGAAAGACCTTTTAAAAAGGTACCAACTCCTGTACTTTTGTATTCTGTTATTTATCTGTCTCTTCCCTCACTGTGCAGGGATCATGGGGATGGTAGCTCTGCCTATATGGGATGCATGTTCTGATCTGGAGAGGCTGTTAATTCTGTCTTTGCTCTCTCCATGATCCACTAAAGACCTCACTCTTAGGCTCACATGTCTCTCCAGACAAAACCCTTTAATTTTAAATGTTTACATCCGAAAAGACCTTTTAAAAAGAGTAACATTGAGTGAGGAGAAAATGTTCACAAGTTTCTGCCATACAGATTCCTCATTTCCCTTGCGAATCGCAAGTTGAGCTCTGATCTCATCCAGTTCTTTTCTTAAATGGGCCATATTCTCATTTATATTCCGTATAGCAACCATGGTGTCTTGATGTTCCATCTGAAGTCCAGACATTTTATCCTTCAGCTTCAATGCTACTGCCCTCGATAGCTCCAGTATCTGCTCAGTATCTGAGGCAGTGCGGCTTGTTGGACTCTCAATAAATCCATTAATAAAGCCTAGTCGCCACATTGCCAGGCAGAGTAAAACAACTGATATGACCACACTCACAATGATCTTGCATGATGTGCTTCTGCAGAAAGTCATAATGATGTTTCTTGTAGACTCTCTCTGCCGTGGCTTGTACTGCTGAAGGTTGTGGGGGAGATGTATTATCTTATAATCAGATGAAGATTTAGGAGCAGTATTACTTGTTTGTCCTTTGATATCTCGGATACGTGCGCTTCGACGAGGTTTCTTTAAAAGTTCTTGATCCATATTCGTTAAACTCTGTTTATTTCTTTCAAAGTGATTGAGAGAAAATGGTTGTGATGTTTTCTCTGCTGAGAAGACTCAAGAAATGAAGGTTCTTGCAGCAAAACAACAGATGTCACAAGTTAACTTTGATGATGTCATTTATGATGTCATCAGTTTAGCTTACATCTTCAGCATTTCAACTGATAATCAGAGCAAGAGGTCAATGACCCACAGTTGGCAATGTGCCAATATGACATCATAATCAATAGATTTTACTGTTTGGTTCTAGAGGTCAATGACCCACAGTTGGCAATGTGTCAATATGACATCATAATCAATAGATTTTACTGTTTGTTTCTAGAGGTCAATGACCCACAGTTGGCAATGTGCCAGTATGACATCATCAACAATTCAAGTAGCAAATAGCTTCGGAGTAATGAACAATCTTGGTTCTAGTTAATCAGTAAATAAAATCATGGTAAATGATGGACAAACAGTCAAATCTTTTGTTTTTTTTAAAGCTTTATTTAGAATTTTATATATGCGTTATATATTAACAAGACAAAGATGAACAATGTGTCCACAAAGAAAATGTTTTTTCTTCTTGAATAAAATCTCCTCGGTCCTGTAATTCAGTCTGTAGAACTTTCAATGTCTACTTTAATAGGATTTTGTTTTAACTGTTAAGATGGTACCCACTCCTGTACTTTTGTATTCTGTTATTTATCTGTCTCTTCCCTCACTGTGCAGGGACCATGGGGATGGTAGCTCTGCCTATATGGGATGGATGTTCTTATATGGAGATTCTGTCAATTCTGTCTTTGCTCTTTTCATGATCCACTAAAGACCTCTCACTCTTAGGCCGACTTGTCACTCCAGACAAAACCCTTTAATTTTCCATTTTTAGAAACGAAAAGACCTTTTAAAAAGGTACCAACTCCTGTACTTTTGTATTCTGTTATTTATCTGTCTCTTCCCTCACTGTGCAGGGATCATGGGGATGGTAGCTCTGCCTATATGGGATGCATGTTCTGATCTGGAGAGGCTGTTAATTCTGTCTTTGCTCTCTCCATGATCCACTAAAGACCTCACTCTTAGGCTCACATGTCTCTCCAGACAAAACCCTTTAATTTTCAATTTTTACATCCGAAAAGACCTTTTAAAAAGAGTAACATTGAGTGAGGAGAAAATGTTCACAAGTTTCTGCCATACAGATTCCTCATTTCCCTTGCGAATCGCAAGTTGAGCTCTGATCTCATCCAGTTCTTTTCTTAAATGGGCCATATTCTCATTTATATTCCGTATAGCAACCATGGTGTCTTGATGTTCCATCTGAAGTCCAGACATTTTATCCTTCAGCTTCAATGCTACTGCCCTCGATAGCTCCAGTATCTGCTCAGTATCTGAGGCAGTGCGGCTTGTTGGACTCTCAATAAATCCATTAATAAAGCCTAGTCGCCACATTGCCAGGCAGAGTAAAACAACTGATATGACCACACTCACAATGATCTTGCATGATGTGCTTCTGCAGAAAGTCATAATGATGTTTCTTGTAGACTCTCTCTGCCGTGGCTTGTACTGCTGAAGGTTGTGGGGGAGATGTATTATCTTATAATCAGATGAAGATTTAGGAGCAGTATTATTTGTTTGTCCTTTGATATCTCGGATACGTGCGCTTCGACGAGGTTTCTTTAAAAGTTCTTGATCCATATTCGTTAAACTCTGTTTATTTCTTTCAAAGTGATTGAGAGAAAATGGTTGTGATGTTTTCTCTGCTGAGAAGACTCAAGAAATGAAGGTTCTTGCAGCAAAACAACAGATGTCACAAGTTAACTTTGATGATGTCATTTATGATGTCATCAGTTTAGCTTACATCTTCAGCATTTCAACTGATAATCAGAGCAAGAGGTCAATGACCCACAGTTGGCAATGTGCCAATATGACATCATAATCAATAGATTTTACTGTTTGGTTCTAGAGGTCAATGACCCACAGTTGGCAATGTGCCAGTATGACATCATCAACAATTCAAGTAGCAAATAGCTTCGGAGTAATGAACAATCTGGGTTCTAGTTAATCAGTAAATAAAATCATGGTAAATGATGGACAAACAGTCAAATCTTTTGTTTTTTTTAAAGCTTTATTTAGAATTTTATATATGCGTTATATATTAACAAGACAAAGATGAACAATGTGTCCACAAAGAAAATGTTTTTTCTTCTTGAATAAAATCTCCTCGGTCCTGTAATTCAGTCTGTAGAACTTTCAATGTCTACTTTAAAAGGATTTTGTTTTAACTGTTAAGATGGTACCCACTCCTGTACTTTTGTATTCTGTTATTTATCTGTCTCTTCCCTCACTGTGCAGGGACCATGGGGATGGTAGCTCTGCCTATATGGGATGGATGTTCTTATATGGAGAGTCTGTCAATTCTGTCTTTGCTCTTTTCATGATCCACTAAAGACCTCTCACTCTTAGGCCCACTTGTCACTCCAGACAAAACCCTTTAATTTTCCATTTTTAGAAACGGAAAGACCTTTTAAAAAGGTACCAACTCCTGTACTTTTGTATTCTGTTATTTATCTGTCTCTTCCCTCACTGTGCAGGGATCATGGGGATGGTAGCTCTGCCTATATGGGATGCATGTTCTGATCTGGAGAGGCTGTTAATTCTGTCTTTGCTCTCTCCATGATCCACTAAAGACCTCACTCTTAGGCTCACATGTCTCTCCAGACAAAACCCTTTAATTTTAAATGTTTACATCCGAAAAGACCTTTTAAAAAGAGTAACATTGAGTGAGGAGAAAATGTTCACAAGTTTCTGCCATACAGATTCCTCATTTCCCTTGCGAATCGCAAGTTGAGCTCTGATCTCATCCAGTTCTTTTCTTAAATGGGCCATATTCTCATTTATATTCCGTATAGCAACCATGGTGTCTTGATGTTCCATCTGAAGTCCAGACATTTTATCCTTCAGCTTCAATGCTACTGCCCTCGATAGCTCCAGTATCTGCTCAGTATCTGAGGCAGTGCGGCTTGTTGGACTCTCAATAAATCCATTAATAAAGCCTAGTCGCCACATTGCCAGGCAGAGTAAAACAACTGATATGACCACACTCACAATGATCTTGCATGATGTGCTTCTGCAGAAAGTCATAATGATGTTTCTTGTAGACTCTCTCTGCCGTGGCTTGTACTGCTGAAGGTTGTGGGGGAGATGTATTATCTTATAATCAGATGAAGATTTAGGAGCAGTATTATTTGTTTGTCCTTTGATATCTCGGATACGTGCGCTTCGACGAGGTTTCTTTAAAAGTTCTTGATCCATATTCGTTAAACTCTGTTTATTTCTTTCAAAGTGATTGAGAGAAAATGGTTGTGATGTTTTCTCTGCTGAGAAGACTCAAGAAATGAAGGTTCTTGCAGCAAAACAACAGATGTCACAAGTTAACTTTGATGATGTCATTTATGATGTCATCAGTTTAGCTTACATCTTCAGCATTTCAACTGATAATCAGAGCAAGAGGTCAATGACCCACAGTTGGCAATGTGCCAATATGACATCATAATCAATAGATTTTACTGTTTGGTTCTAGAGGTCAATGACCCACAGTTGGCAATGTGTCAATATGACATCATAATCAATAGATTTTACTGTTTGTTTCTAGAGGTCAATGACCCACAGTTGGCAATGTGCCAGTATGACATCATCAACAATTCAAGTAGCAAATAGCTTCGGAGTAATGAACAATCTGGGTTCTAGTTAATCAGTAAATAAAATCATGGTAAATGATGGACAAACAGTCAAATCTTTAGTTTTTTTTAAAGCTTTATTTAGAATTTTATATATGCGTTATATATTAACAAGACAAAGATGAAATATGTGTCCACAAAGAAAATGTTTTTTCTTCTTGAATAAAATCTCCTGGGTCCTGTAATTCAGTCTGTAGAACTTTCAATGTCTACTTTAATAGGATTTTGTTTTAACTGTTAAGATGGTACCCACTCCTGTACTTTTGTATTCTGTTATTTATCTGTCTCTTCCCTCACTGTGCAGGGACCATGGGGATGGTAGCTCTGCCTATATGGGATGGATGTTCTTATATGGAGAGTCTGTCAATTCTGTCTTTGCTCTTTTCATGATCCACTAAAGACCTCTCACTCTTAGGCCGACTTGTCACTCCAGACAAAACCCTTTAATTTTCCATTTTTAGAAACGAAAAGACCTTTTAAAAAGGTACCAACTCCTGTACTTTTGTATTCTGTTATTTATCTGTCTCTTCCCTCACTGTGCAGGGATCATGGGGATGGTAGCTCTGCCTATATGGGATGCATGTTCTGATCTGGAGAGGCTGTTAATTCTGTCTTTGCTCTCTCCATGATCCACTAAAGACCTCACTCTTAGGCTCACATGTCTCTCCAGACAAAACCCTTTAATTTTCAATTTTTACATCCGAAAAGACCTTTTAAAAAGAGTAACATTGAGTGAGGAGAAAATGTTCACAAGTTTCTGCCATACAGATTCCTCATTTCCCTTGCGAATCGCAAGTTGAGCTCTGATCTCATCCAGTTCTTTTCTTAAATGGGCCATATTCTCATTTATATTCCGTATAGCAACCATGGTGTCTTGATGTTCCATCTGAAGTCCAGACATTTTATCCTTCAGCTTCAATGCTACTGCCCTCGATAGCTCCAGTATCTGCTCAGTATCTGAGGCAGTGCGGCTTGTTGGACTCTCAATAAATCCATTAATAAAGCCTAGTCGCCACATTGCCAGGCAGAGTAAAACAACTGATATGACCACACTCACAATGATCTTGCATGATGTGCTTCTGCAGAAAGTCATAATGATGTTTCTTGTAGACTCTCTCTGCTGTGGCTTGTACTGCTGAAGGTTGTGGGGGAGATGTATTATCTTATAATCAGATGAAGATTTAGGAGCAGTATTATTTGTTTGTCCTTTGATATCTCGGATACGTGCGCTTCGACGAGGTTTCTTTAAAAGTTCTTGATCCATATTCGTTAAACTCTGTTTATTTCTTTCAAAGTGATTGAGAGAAAATGGTTGTGATGTTTTCTCTGCTGAGAAGACTCAAGAAATGAAGGTTCTTGCAGCAAAACAACAGATGTCACAAGTTAACTTTGATGATGTCATTTATGATGTCATCAGTTTAGCTTACATCTTCAGCATTTCAACTGATAATCAGAGCAAGAGGTCAATGACCCACAGTTGGCAATGTGCCAATATGACATCATAATCAATAGATTTTACTGTTTGGTTCTAGAGGTCAATGACCCACAGTTGGCAATGTGTCAATATGACATCATAATCAATAGATTTTACTGTTTGGTTCTAGAGGTCAATGACCCGCAGTTGGCAATGTGCCAATATGACATCATAATCAATAGATTTTACTGTTTGGTTCTAGAGGTCAATGACCCACAGTTGGCAATGTGCCAATATGACATCATCAACAATTCAAGTAGCAAATAGCTTCTGAGTAATGAACAATCTGAGTTCTAGTTAATCAGTAATTAAAATCATGGCAGATGATGGACAAACAGTCAAATCTTTTGTTTTTTAAAGCTTTATTTAGGATTTTATATATGCGTTATATATTAACAAGACAAAGATAAACAATGTGTCCAGAAAGAAAATGTTTTTTTCTTCTTGAATAAAATCCATTCGGTCCTGTAATTCAGTCTGTAGAACTTTCAATGTCTACTTTAATAGGATTTTGTTTTAAGATGGTACCAACTCCTGTACTTTTGTAATCTGTTATTTTTCTGTCTCTTCCCTCACTGTGCAGAGACCATGGGGATGGTAGCTCTGCCTATATGGGATGGATGTTCTGATATGGAGAGTCTGTTAATTCTGTCTTTGCTCTTTTCATGATCCACTAAAGACCTCTCACTCTTAGGCCCACTTGTCACTCCAGACATAACCCTTTTATTTTCCATTTTTATCTGTCCAAATATAACAATTGCACCAATAGGACATTATCAACAGTTCATGTAGCAAATAGCTTCTGAATAATAAACAATCTCGGATTTAGTTATACAATAATAAAAATCATTTTAGATGATGGACTTAAAGTTAAAAGTGTTGCCAATGGCATGTATATATTAAAAGGTTTTAACCATCTTAAATATAAGTATTGCATGTTAACTTTTAGAACAGACATTCATTCAGTTTCCTTTCCACATTCAATCATATGTCAAACATAGTTTAGAAACTATTTTAGGCCAAGAAGATGGATAAAGCAGATATCTTGGTTGCAAAGATTATTGGTTGCTATATGTTACTGCTGCTGGGCATATGGGGGAAAGTGTTAATGGTCAGTGTTAAGATGTATGAATAATCTTTGATTCTTGACTTAGCTTATAGCTTTTTGGAAGTGTTTATCTGACTTGAGAAGACATTGATAATTAGATATAAATCTAAAATTCTGAAGTGAAAAACTGTAGGATAAACACACAAATATCCTGAAATGCTTATCCTATGTTGATACTTAAAAAACTAGGGATGCACCAAATCCACGATTCGGTTCCTTGTACCTGGCCGAACCAAATCTGAATCCTACATATGTAAATTAGGGGTGAGTAGGGAAATCATGTGACTTTTCGTCACAAAAGAAGATTTGTTTCCACTTTATCTCTTCCTGCCCCTAATTTGCATATGCAAATTAGGATTTGGTTTGGTATTCAACCGAATCATTCACCAAGGATTCAGGGGGTTTGGCCGAATCCAAAATAGTGGATTTGTTGCATCCCTAAAAGGAACAG
Organism: Xenopus petersii; assembly: GCA_038501925.1. Lineage (NCBI taxonomy): Eukaryota > Metazoa > Chordata > Amphibia > Anura > Pipidae > Xenopus > Xenopus petersii. Next base: position 32,681,520 of record CM076674.1, read on the forward strand.
TAATACCAAAAAATCATAAAGTTTTAAAGGAATGCCAATATAATGTACTGTTGCCCTGCACTGGTAAAACTGCTCCAGAAACACTACTGTGACAAATTACATTTTTGGGAATATTTATGCTATAAAATACCGTATATACTCGCTTATAAGCCGAGATTTTCAGCACCCAAAATGTGCTTGAAAATCCTACTTCGGCTTATACGCGGGTCAGCGCGGTGAGAGGCAGTAAGAGAGAGAGAGGTTCCATGGCAACGCGTCCCTCTAAGACACTGCGTCCTGCGTGCGCTACATGGCCATAACCCGGGTCCCAAGATGCGCAAATCCGGTAGTAAGCGTGTGGGAGCACTGTTGCGGAGAGATGATACCGTAAGTGTATCTGTGACTTTCCCACTTGCGAGTCTGACAGATCACACATTGCTTTATGTTCTATGTGTATGTTTTTATTCCATGTTCTTTTCTAGGCGACAGGCAGCGATCGATTAGTGGGGGCGGGGCTGGTGGTTTTGAGTTCGATCATCTTCGTGTATTACACAGTGTGGGTCATTTTGCTGCTGGGCATCAGCTGGGTCACTAATAGTTTCCATTAGTCCTGAGTGATATTGTGGAAGTAATGGGGCCAATAGTCTCCAAGATACACTGGGGCCTTTGAAATTCATGGAACAGGTTATTCATAAAAATTAAATTTTTTTTTAAACTTGTGCTTGTTTTTATGAATTAATGTTTTAAGCATCATGGCTTGATTTTTAACATTAAACCGACTGTTTGATATTTCTGAGACTTTTCTGAGTTGTGTCTAGGCTTATACGCGAGTCAATACGTTTTTCTGGGTTTCATAGGTAAAATTAGGTACCTCGGCTTATACGCGGGTCGGCTTATACTAGGGATGCACCAAATCCACGATTCGGTTCCTTGTACCTGGCCGAACCAAATCTGAATCCTACATATGTAAATTAGGGGTGAGTAGGGAAATCATGTGACTTTTCGTCACAAAAGAAGATTTGTTTCCACTTTATCTCTTCCTGCCCCTAATTTGCATATGCAAATTAGGATTTGGTTTGGTATTCAACCAAATCATTCACCAAGGATTCGGGGGTTTGGCCGAATCCAAAATAGTGGATTTGTTGCATCCCTAAAAGGAACAGTAATACCAAAAAATCATAAAGTTTTAAAGGAATGCCAATATAATGTACTGTTGCCCTGCACTGGTAAAACTGCTCCAGAAACACTACTGTGACAAATTACATTTTTGGGAATATTTATGCTATAAAATACCGTATATACTCGCTTATAAGCCGAGATTTTCAGCACCCAAAATGTGCTTGAAAATCCTACTTCGGCTTATACGCGGGTCAGCGCGGTGAGAGGCAGTAAGAGAGAGAGAGGTTCCACGGCAACGCGTCCCTCTAAGACACTGCGTCCTGCGTGCGCTACGTGGCCATAACCCGGGTCCCAAGATGCGCAAATCCGGTAGTAAGCGTGTGGGAGCACTGTTGCGGAGAGATGATACTGTAAGTGTATCTGTGACTTTCCCACTTGCGAGTCTGACAGATCACACATTGCTTTATGTTCTATGTGTATGTTTTTATCCCATGTTCTTTTCTAGGCGACAGGCAGCGATCGATTAGTGGGGGCGGGGCTGGTGGTTTTGAGTTCGATCATCTTCGTGTATTACACAGTGTGGGTCATTTTGCTGCTGGGCATCAGCTGGGTCACTAATAGTTTCCATTAGTCCTGAGTGATATTGTGGAAGTAATGGGGCCAATAGTCTCCAAGATACACTGGGGCCTTTGAAATTCATGGAACAGGTTATTCATAAAAATTAAATTTTTTTTTAAACTTGTGCTTGTTTTTATGAATTAATGTTTTAAGCATCATGGCTTGATTTTTAACATTAAACCGACTGTTTGATATTTCTGAGACTTTTCTGAGTTGTCTCTAGGCTTATACGCGAGTCAATACGTTTTTCTGGGTTTCATAGGTAAAATTAGGTACCTCGGCTTATACGCGGGTCGGCTTATACACGAGTATATACGGTAGTCTTGTTTTATGGCGGTTATTATGGCAATTTTTACTGTGACATTTATGGCCAGAAATGCATCTTTTAAACTTATAAACTTTATTGACTGATGATACAGGTATGGGACCTCTTATCCAGAATGCTCGGGACCTGGGGTTTTCCGGATAACGGATCTTTCTGTAATTTGGGTCTTCATGCCTTATGTCTACTAGAAATTCATTTAAACATTAAATAAACCCAATAGGCTGGTTTTGCTTAGAATAAGGATTAATTTTATCTTAGTTGGGATCAAGTACAAGCTACTGTTTTTATTATTACAGAGAAAAAGGAAATCATTTTTAAACATTTGGATTATTTGGATAAAATGGAGTCTATGGGAGACAGCCGTTATTTGGAGCTTTCTGGATATCGGGTTTCCGGATAAGGGATCCTATACCTGTAATACAATCCAACAACATTACCAGAATAACACCAATCAAACATGTCTGCATCATATAAACCCTTCTGCCAATAGAATCATAGGAACAAGAAATCATACCAGTCAATCTCTTTGCTTCATAGAAATGAACAGTTTAATGTAGCCAATCACAATGAAACCAAAAAAGTGTAGAGGCTGACGAATCCTTGGACTGTGATGCCCACAATAATTCGCCTCTGAGCTGAAACTGCTGCTTTTGCAACAGATAGAAGCAGAAGCCAAAACATCAGCAATAGCTACAGATCTCTCTCCTGTCAGCAAAGAATGATGGGTAAAAAAAAAAAGTATTATGGGATATTTCTTGCCGCTTGAGAATTTTCTGGTGAAAAAAATACTTTTACGCCACTACATAGGTGGCGGTAAAATTTTGCGAATATTCTGGCGTTAATTTTGTCTTTAGCACATTTTGCTGTTTAGTAAACCGGCTGTTAATGTGGACGTAGCGTTATTTTCAGCGAATGCGATAACTGGCGAACAATTATTCTTGCGCAAGAAATTTCGCAAATTTATATTTACCGCAGGTTAGTAAACTGGCGATAACATATTTGGCAAAAATTGTGTGAATATTTTTAACGCACTTTAGTAAACGGACCCCAATATCTTTGGCATGGGAACTGATCAGCCATGATTGCTTTGGGCGACATTGCCACCATTCCATACAGGTAGTGTGGAATCATGCTCAGGATCCCAGTCTGGCTATTCTGTTCAAATGCAGCCTGGAGAATGCCTATTATTAAGTGTTTGAGACATGAAACGCGTCAGGCTGTGGACACAATAAACCTTTTTCACTTTTGAACATTTGCCTGGTGGAAATTTGCCTTATTGAGTGCCTGCTCCATATTGGTTTCGTCGGTTTGTCCGCCCCCCATGCTGAGGACTCAAGGCGGTGCACCTGGGCCACTTCCCCCTGTGTGGTGAGTAACCTTTATACTTCCTGGAGACCCTAACACCACAGATGTATTCTCAGCCTGGAGAATGGACCTGTTAGGTTGAGTAATAGCAGAACAAAATGAATCTCCCTAGAACGATCACAGTGGAAAGGCTGGATGATAGATGCCCTGCAGATATCCAATGGAAGAAATAAATAGACTCCCAGCCAATCACCTTTTTAATATGCAGCGTGAAATTGTTATTCTAATTGCTTACCTCAAATAATTTATCAAATATGTAAAGTAGTTTTATATGGCTACACGCTTCATTTAACAATATATATTTGCATACAGAGCAAACTCAGAAACATCTTGCCTGCAAAACAACACAGTGTCCTATTAAAATATGCAAGAAGGGTGGTTAATGGTACACAGGAATCCATGATTTTGGAGCCATGTGTTTTTCCTAATAAAACTTCACTCTGGGTTATTACACAAGGTTAACCATTTTTCTGTGACTTAGTAGCAGTTCCATTGGGGACTTTTAACTCAAACAAAGAAATCTGTATTCGGTGCAGCAACCATGGCATACCGCGAAACCACTCACTAGGGCATATGTATGTCTACAAATGGAGTGAGCAATATCGAGCACAATATCCATGTTTTTTTCCAGAATTCTAGCATCATTGCAAGTGATGCGATTGGTGCAGTTGCGCTGTGTCTACTGCTTCTGAGCATGCCATCACAAATAGGATGCAATGGCTTGAAAGTACACCTGGCTCCATTTCCGGTGTTTGGCCTGTGCTTGACATCTGCCCCCTATTTACAAAGGGTGCAAAGTGAACCCAGGAGCTTTCATGTGGTCAGGAGGTGGTTTAAGCTGCAGGGTTCCTCAGTGTCAATAGGTGTAACTGCACTCAATTCATAATGGAAGGCAGAAAGGACTGAGAATGCTGAGCCAATCATATGTCTATATATATTAACCATCTAAGATATAATTACTACATATCAAGTTTTATAACAGACTGGATAGTTTAATTTTTCCTCTCCAAGCGCAATTTATTACAGTAACTTCCATAGGCCAAGAGACAAAAAAAAAAGGTATAAAGCCAAGATCTTAAAAGAGAACTAAACATTAAAAAAATGAATATGGCTAGACATGCTATATTTTATATACTGAACTGATTGAACCAGCCTAAAGGTTCAGCATCTATATAGTAGTAATGATTCAGGCCTTCAAATTTGGGATGGGAGTTTGCCATCCTGGATTTTGTTTGGAGTGTCTGTGACACTCACATGCTCAGTGTGCTTTGAGCAACTGTTGAGAAGCTAAGCTTAGGGGTCATTGCAAAACATAAAGTATAAAATTAGGTTTGCTACAGGGCTGATTATTAAATGATGCTGCTAATTGTGCTGGTTTTTGAATGGCCCTATGCCAATAATCTCAATTATTTACTAATCAGCCTTAAATTATGACATATATATTCAGTATATTTTTCGGTCCCTAAGCTCAGTAAGTCACATAAGTAGAAAAGAAGATGGGGAGCTACTGGGGCATCTTTGGAGACACAGATGTCCCCTGCTAATCGGCTGTGGTTACCTTGGGATGGTATAGAAGCCAAAAACATAATGTACAATATTCTACCCTACTTCTTTAGTTAAGATTTAGCTCTCCATTAAGCTTTCACTAACTAAAGAGAAACAGATGGAGTTCCACCTGCCCAGTTTTACTCCCGTTAGTCGGTAGTTTACCAGCTAAGGCTGGGGCCAGTATAATAAATTTATGAGCAATGTACATGCCAGTAAATATACAATTCTCCATCTTCCACCCTCTGGCTGCACAGTTAAAAAAATCTGCTTTGGGATCAAGGTATAAATAATCAGTTGTAATATGTATGACTAGTGACTAATCTTTGATTCAGTTTTTTTTATTTTCATTTTAAAGGGGTTGTTCACCTTTTTTTTTTTTTTCAACTTTGTGTTTATTCAGGTTCAGTATCATGTACAAAATACCAGAAAGTAGTTGTAATTTGCAAACCTGTGTTACAACATACAAAAAAGTAAAGGGAAAGTAACAGGAATGAAATAAATAATATGAAATGAAAAGAAAAAAAAAACAGACAGAAGAAAAGAAAATAAAGATACATGTTGCATACATTTTCTGTTGTCACCGTGTCATCAAGTCAAATTATCTGTATAGGGTTGTTCACCTTTGAGATAACTTTTAGTGTGATGTAGAGAGTGATATCCTGAGACAATTTGCATTTGGTTTTAATTTTTTATTACTTGTGGTTTTTGAGTTATTTAGCTTTTTATTCAGCAGCTCTTCAATTACGCAATCTGGTAACTACGGTCCAAATTACCCTGGCAACTATGCATTGATTTAAATAAGAGACTGGAATATAAATAGGAGAGGCCTGAAAGATCAGTAATAAAAAAGTAACAATAACAATACATTTGTAGCCTTACGGAGCATTTGTTTTTTAGAAGGGAGTTAGCGACGCCCATTTGAAAACTGCAAAGAGTCCGAAGAAAAAGGCAAATAACTATAAAAAATAAATAATGAAAACCAATTGAAAAGTTGGTTAGAATTGGCCATTCTATAACATAAGAAAAGTTACCTTAAAGGTGAACCACCCCTATAAAACGGGTTGGATTTTGGCACAAAAAATGCATGCTTTCATTTTTTCTCACCGAAATCCACTCCATGATTGAGCTCACAAGTTTTTAGTTGGTGAAGTTTTATATTAGAGGTTTTTGTTTTTTTTAGAGATTTGTGGAAAATTTGATTGTTCATAAATTAGCCCCTTAAGGTCATTGGCCTTTTAATTACTTAGAGAATAGAGATGGCGCGAACTGTTCGCCGGCGAACTTGTTCGCGCGAACATCGGGTGTTCGCGCTCGCCGGAAGTTCGCGAACGTCGCGCGACGTTCGCCATTTTGGGTTCGCCATTGTTGGCGCTTTTTTTTGCCCTCTCACCCCAGACCAGCAGGTACATGGCAGCCAATCAGGAAGCTCTCCCCTGGACCACTCCCCTTCCCTATAAAAACCGAAGCCCTGCAGCGTTTTTTTCACTCTGCCTGTGTGTGCTGAAGAGATAGTGTAGGGAGAGAGCTGCTGCCTGTTAGTGATTTCAGGGACAGTTGAAAGTTTGCTGGCTAGTAATCGTTTTGATACTGCTCTGTTATTGGAGGGACAGAAGTCTGCAGGGGTTTGAGGGACATTTAAGCTTAGGTAGCTTTGCTGGCTAGTAATCTACCTTCTACTGCAGTGCTCTGTATGTAGCTGCAGTGGGCAGCTGTCCTGCTTCTGATCTTATCTGCTGACTGCTGCAATAACAGTAGTCCTTGTAAGGACTGCTTTTATTTATTTTTTTTTTGTTTTACTACTACTACTACTACTACTACTACTACTACTACTACTACTATAAGAGCCCAGTGCTATTAGTCTAGCAGTGTTGGGGAGTGGGACTGGTGTGCTAATCTGCTGCTCCTAGTAGTTCAGCAGCACCAACTGTAATTTTTTTTTTTTAATATTCATTTTTTTTTTATTTTACTTTTTTTTATTTTACTACCGCTGTAGTAGTGTATAAGTTGACCTTTTAGGCATTATTTGCCCTGTAGGCATTTTTTGCCCAGTGTGTTATTCAACCAACAGCCATCTAGCTGTGTGACCTTGTTCACATTCTGTCTAAATATCCATAATATTACCGTCTCCAGAAAAAACACCGGAGTGACTTTTTTCAAGCAGCCATAATAAATTTTACGTAATCCGTATCCATCGCTGTAGTAGTGTATAAATTGACCTTTTAGGCATTATTTGCCCTGTAGGCATTTTTTGCCCAGTGTGTTATTCAACCAACAGCCATCTAGCTGTGTGACCTTGTTCACATTCTGTCTAAATATCCATAATATTACCGTCTCCAGAAAAAACACCGGAGTGACTTTTTTCAAGCAGCCATAATAAATTTTACGTAATCCGTATCCATCGCTGTAGTAGTGTATAAGTTGACCTTTTAGGCATTATTTGCCCTGTAGGCATTTTTTGCCCAGTGTGTTATTCAACCAACAGCCATCTAGCTGTGTGACCTTGTTCACATTCTGTCTAAATATCCATAATATTACCGTCTCCAGAAAAAACACCGGAGTGACTTTTTTCAAGCAGCCATAATAAATTTTACGTAATCCGTATCCATCGCTGTAGTAGTGTATAAGTTGACCTTTTAGGCATTATTTGCCCTGTAGGCATTTTTTGCCCAGTGTGTTATTCAACCAACAGCCATCTAGCTGTGTGACCTTGTTCACATTCTGTCTAAATATCCATAATATTACCGTCTCCAGAAAAAACACCGGAGTGACTTTTTTCAAGCAGCCATAATAAATTTTACGTAATCCGTATCCATCGCTGTAGTAGTGTATAAGTTGACCTTTTAGGCATTATTTGCCCTGTAGGCATTTTTTGCCCAGTGTGTTATTCAACCAACTGCCATCTAGCTGTGTGACCTTGTTCACATTCTGTCTAAATATCCATAATATTGCCGTCTCCAGAAAAAACACCGGAGTGACTTTTTTCAAGCAGCCATAATATATTTTACGTAATCCGTATCCACCGCTGTAGTAGTGTATACGTTGATCTTGTGGGCATTATTTGCACAGTGTTTTCTTCAAACCGCCATCTAGCTGTGTGAGCTTGTTCACATTTTGTCTAAATATTGATAATATTATCGTCTCTAGAAAAACCACTTGAGTTACTTTTTTTCAATCAGCATTCTTATATTTTACGTAATCCGTATCCACCGCTGTGTATACGTTGACCTTGTAGGCATTATTTGCACAGTGTTTTCTTCAAACCGCCATCTAGCTGTGTGAGCTTGTTCACATTTTGTCTAAATATTGATAATATTATCGTCTCTAGAAAAACCACTTGAGTTACTTTTTTTCAAGCAGCATTCTTATATTTTACGTAATCCGTATCCACCGCTGTGTATACGTTGACCTTGTAGGCATTATTTGCACAGTGTTTTCTTCAAACCGCCATCTAGCTGTGTGTATTATCGTTTCCAGAAAAACCAACTGAGTTTTTGTTGTTGTTGTTTTTTTAAAAATAATGCCAGGCAAAGGCAGGCCGCCACGCAGAGGCCGTGCTAGGGGCCGTGCTGCTATGCAATCCTGTGGCCCTAGCAAATTGCCCAGTTTTAAAAAGCCAATGACCCTGAACTCCCAAAATGCTGAAGAGGTAGTTGACTGGCTTACACAGCACACCCCATCCTCTACCGTTTCTAACTTTACCACAACATCCTCCTCATCCTCCACTGCTATGGCCACCCCACGTAACACTTCCTCCACCACCGGTGCCCCTTCTTCACTGGAGTCAGAGGAGTTATTTTCCCATGAGTTTCTTGAACTGAGTAATGCGCAACCATTATTGGCAGAAGAAGATGAAGGAGATGAGGACGTTACACCAGATTTAATTCTGGCAGAGAACACGACAGAGATGGACATAATGATGAGTGATGAGGAGGAGGTCCCCGCTGCTGCTTCCTTCTGTGATGTGTCAGAAGAAATTGATGCATCTGAGGAGAATGATGATGAGGAGATTGATGTTTTGTGGGTGCCTAGTAGAAGAGAGCAAGAGGAGGGTAGTTCAGATGGAGAGACGGAGAGTCAGAGAGGCAGTAGGAGAATAAGACTTAGAAGAAGCAGGGAGGACAGCCCGCAGGGATCAGTAGGGCAACAACATGTATCGGCACCTGTGTTCAGCCAGCCAACGCACCCGCCATTGCCGCCAATGCCGCCAACTTCTACTGTTACCGCCAGATCGCACACTTCCAAAAAGTCAGCAGTGTGGGATTTTTTTAATGTGTGTGCCTCTGACAAAAGCATTGTAATTTGCAATGAGTGCAGTCAGAAACTGAGCCTTGGTAAGCCCAACAGCCACATAGGTACAACTTCTATGCGAAGGCACATGAGCGGCAAGCACAAAGCACTTTGGGAGCAACACCTCAAAGGCAACAGGCAAACTAAAAGCCACACTCCTTCTGGTCCAGCATCTTACTGCTCTACCTCTGCTCTCCTTGACCCATCTGAACCACCCTCCACTCCGCCTTCCACCTTGACCACCTGTTCCCATTCCCAGTCATCTGCCACCAGCCAAGTTTCTGTGAAGGCCATGTTTGAGCGTAAGAAGCCAATGTCTGACTGTCACCCCCTTGCCCGGCGTCTGACAGCTGGCTTGTCTGCACTCTTAGCCCGCCAGCTTTTACCATACCAGCTGGTGGACTCTGAGGCCTTCCGCAAATTTGTAGCAATTGGGACACCGCAGTGGAAGGTACCCAGCCGCAATTTTTTTTCTAAAAAGGGAATACCACACCTGTACCAACATGTGCAGAGCCAAGTTACCGCATCTCTGTCACTTAGTGTTGGGCCAAAGGTCCATATGACTACTGACGCATGGTCCTCCAAGCATGGTCAGGGCAGGTATGTCACCTACACTGTCCACTGGGTGAACTTGGTAATGGCTGGGAATGGGAAGCAGGGAATGGGTAGCTCAACAACAACAACAGTGGCGTAACTACCGAGGAAGCAGACCCCGCAGTCGCGGGGGGCCCGGGGGTACAGGGGGCCCGGCGGGGCCTGCTTCCTCCGTAGTACAATGTACCTGCTATAGTGACACATTTCCCCAGGTACACCAAGTGCTGTTTAAACACATAATGTAATAACATTTGTGCTGTATAGATTGATTTCTGCAATTCACTAAAATCTGGCCGCTGGAGAAACAGAAAGTTATTAACAATATCGTTCCCTGAAGCGGTTAACCTGCCGAGGTCTCACTGCAGCCTAGAGAAGAAGCATTTCTGCAGCATAAGTTAGAGGTACCGTGACAGCTTCCTGCTCCTCACAGTCACACCCACCCGGACACACCCACTCCCCTCCTCCTGTAGGAAACAACCGGATGCTTAGTCATACATACGCGTAGCTCTGCAAACAGGTGAGTGCTGTCTGCTGCCGGCCTCATACAGTTCTATCTATGTATATGGACAGTGGCGTAACTACCGAGGAAGCAGACCCCGCAGTCGCGGGGGGGCCCGGGGGTACAGGGGGCCCGGCGGGGCCTGCTTCCTCCGTAGTACAATGTACCTGCTATAGTGACACATTTCCCCAGGTACACCAAGTGCTGTTTAAACACATAATGTAATAACATTTGTGCTGTATAGATTGATTTCTGCAATTCACTAAAGTCTGGCCGCTGGAGAAACAGAAAGTTATTAACAATATCATTCCCTGAAGCGGTTAACCTGCCGAGGTCTCACTGCAGCCTAGAGAAGAAGCATTTCTGCAGCATAAGTTAGAGGTACCGTGACAGCTTCCTGCTCCTCACAGTCACACCCACCCGGACACACCCACTCCCCTCCTCCTGTAGGAAACAACCGGATGCTTAGTCATACATACGCGTAGCTCTGCAAACAGGTGAGTGCTGTCTGCTGCCGGCCTCATACAGTTCTATCTATGTATATGGAGAAAATGTGTAGTAATGGGCATGTGAGTGTGTCTCATGTTTTGTGCTAAACACAAAATGACAGCTCCCAGAAACGAGCCACTCTAACTCATGTTTATAGTGTTCATCATGCTATAGTCTGTATAGCTGCCATGCTGCCACTTTATGATTGCCATGTGTTACTGTTTGCTTCATAGTTTAAGAAGTTTGTTATGAAAAATGTGTGCTTTAGAGGCAGCTGCTTGACTCTCATTATTATTTCCACGTTTAACAGTTTTAGGTTCATCTAATATTGTACTTCATTCCACAGTGACTTTCATAATGCTCAGTATACCAACCCCTTAAACACAAGCCCTTGTCCACATCTGCACAAGGTGTTGAGGTATGCAGCAGCTCAGATACAAGGGAAAAATGTACTATAAAATGACCAAGACAGACCTAAGTATTTGTTATTCCTTTGTATGCCGCACCTATAGATGGGATGTAGCTATAGAGGAAGCATGCCCTGTGGCTGCAGGGGGACCCAAGAGCATAGAAGGCCCTGTGGACTCTAGTTATTTAATCATTTTAATTTATATTGATAAAATATTTTTTTGGGGCCCTCACATTAATTTGATGAGGATTCCAGTAATATCTATTTGCCTGTTATGCCTATAGATGCCTAAGGGGTTTATGTAATAAAAGGCACTAAGTTTGCCCAGGAGCAGTAACCCATAGCAACCAATCAGCAGGTAGCATTCACTGGTCAGCTGTTTAAAATCAAATATCTTATTGGTTGCTATGGGATTCTGCTACTGGGCAAACTTGGTTCCTTTTATTACATAAGGGGGTTAGTGTTATACCAGCTGATCAAAACAATTGAATAGCATGTAAGTGCATTTGGTAGAGCATTAGGAAAGTCACTGTGGAATGAAGTACAATATTAGATGAAACTAAAACCATCAGACATGGAGATAATACAGCCAGCTACCTCTAAAGCACACATTTTTCATAACAAACTTCTTAAACTATGAAGCAAACAGTAACACATGGCAATCATAAAGTGGCAGCTTGGCAGCTATACAGACTATAGCATGATGAACACTATAAACATATGAGTAAGAGTGGCTCGTTTCTGGGAGCTGTCAATTTGTGTTTAGCACAAATTCAAATACAACACACATGAGACACACTCACATGCCCATTACTACACATTTTTCCATATACATAGATGGGAGTGTCCTGGTGGGTGTGAGGAGCAGGAAGCTGTCACGGTACCGCTGACTTCTGCTGCAGAAATGCTTCTTCTCTAGGCTGCAGTGAGATCTCGGCAGGTTAACCATTTCAGGGAATGATATTGTTAATAACTTTCTGTTTCTCCAGTGGCCAGACTTTAGTGAATTGCAGAAATCAATCTATACAGCACAAATGCTATTACATTATGTGTTTAAACAGCACTTGGTGTACCTGGGGAAATGTGTCACTATGGCAGGTACGATGTACTACGGAGGAAGCAGGCCCCGTCGGGCCCCCTATACCCCCAGGTCCCCCCATGACTGCGGGGTCTGCTTGCTCAGTAGTTACACCACTGTGTGCCATCCTTCTATAGTTCTGGGGTATTTATATGTGAAATTGACACTTTGCCATCCTTCTATAGTTCTGGGGTATTTATATATGGAATTGCAACTGTGACATCCTTCTATAGTTCTGGGGATATTATACATTCAATTCTCCAAGTTTTTTGTGCAGAGGGGGGCCCTGAAAAATCTTTTGCAGGGGGGCCCTGGCATCCGAAGTTACGCCACTGAACAACAACAACAGTGGAGTTGGTGTCACCGCCACGGATTGCACGCGGTTCTGCCACCACCTCTACTCCTCCATCGCTCTCTACCTCGTCTTCTTCCTCTTCTTCTTCTTACTCTGCTGCTGGGTCCTCCTTCTCCTCCTCCACACCTGTGCACCCCCAGCTCCCCCTAGGCTATTCGACGTGCCAGGTACGCCGTTGTCACGCTGTCTTGGGGATGACGTGCCTGGAAAGCAAAAACCATACCGGATCTGTACTCCTGTCATCTCTGCAGTCACAGGCCGATCGGTGGCTGACCCCACACCAACTGCAGATCGGAAAAGTGGTGTGTGACAATGGAAGCAATCTGTTGGCAGCGTTGAGACTGGGAAATTTAACACATGTGCCCTGCATGGCACATGTGTTAAATTTAATAGTCCAACGTTTTGTCTCCAAGTACCCAGGATTCCAGGACGTTCTCACCCAGTCCAGAAAGGTGTCGGCCCATTTCAGACGTTCCTACACAGCCATGGCACGCCTTGCTGACATTCAGCAGCGCTACAACATGCCAGTCAGGCATTTGATTTCTGACAGCCAGACTCGCTGGAATTCAACGCTCCTTATGTTGGAACGTCTGCTGCAACAACAAAGGGCCGTCAACGAGTACCTTTTTGAACTGGGTGGTAGGACTGGATCTGCAGAGCTGGGGATTTTTATCCCCCGTTACTGGGTGCTTATGCGCGATGCCTGCAGGCTCATGCGACCTTTTGAAGAGGTGACAAATATGGTCAGTCGCACCGAAGGCACCATCAGCGACCTAATACCCTTCGCTTTCTTCCTGGAGCGTGCCGTGCGACGAGTGACAGATGAGGCTGTAGACCAGCGTGACGAGGAGCTGGAAGCGCACGATTTATGGTCGGAATCACCAGAACGAACCCAGGCACCTGCTGCAACGCAGGGAGAGGTGCCAGAAGTGGAGTCAGAGGAGGAAGGTGGCTTTGTGGAGGAGGAGGAGGAGGACCAACAGGAGCAGGCTTCCCAGGGGGCTAGTGGTGACCTTTTGGGGACCCCTGGTCTTGTACGTGGCTGGGGGGAGGAGACCGTGGATGATGCAGTCCTTGATAATGAGGAAGCGGAGATGGATAGCTCTGCATCCAACCTTGTGAGAATGGGGTCTTTCATGCTGTCATGCCTGTTGAAGGACCCCCGTATCAAGAGGCTTAAGGAGAAGGACCTGTACTGGGTCGCAACGCTACTAGACCCTCGGTACAAGCATAAAGTGGCAGAAATGTTACCAACATACCACAAGTCCGAAAAGATGCGGCATTTACAAACCAGCCTGCAAAACATGTTGTACAATGCTTTTAAGGGTGATGTCACTTCAGGAACTCATCAACATTCCAGGGGCAGAGGTGCCAGTAATCCTGCCACGAGCACACCTGCAAGGACAAAGCCCTTTGGCCGGTCTGTAACATCAGACATGCAAATGTTTTTCTGTCCAAGGCAGCGCCACAACCCTTCTGGATCCACCCTCAAAGAACGCCTCGACCGGCAGGTAGCGGACTACCTGGCATTAACTGCAGATATCGACACTCTGAGGAGCGATGAACCCCTGGACTACTGGGTGCGCAGGCTTGATCTGTGGCCAGAGCTGTCACAATTTGCCATGAACTTCTTGTCTTGCCCAGCCTCAAGTGTGCTCTCAGAAAGGACCTTCAGTGCAGCAGGAGGGATTGTAACTGAGAAGAGAACTCGCCTAGGTCACAAAAGTGTCGATTACCTGACCTTTATTAAAATGAATGAGGGGTGGATCTCGGAGGGTTACTGCACGCCGGAAGACTTGTTCTGACTTCTATGCAGCTGTCCTTCTCTTCAAGCCTCATGACTCCACACACAGCTGTCCTTTAGCGTCCTCCTCCCTCCGCCACCGTTACAAACTAGGGTGCAAACCCTACTGGTTTAATTTTTTCTGGCCTCTGTGCTTCAGTGGCTGCAACCAAAAAAACTGGGCAAACAATGTCTACAAGGTCAACGTATGGCGAAAAATGACTATTTTCAGCATTTATATGGCATATTTTTTCTGGCAACTGTGCTTCAGTGGCTGCGTCCAAAAAAATGCATATTTTCTGCATTTATATGGCATAATTTTTCTGGCCTCTGTGCTTCAGTGGCTGCAACCAAAAAAATGCATATTTTCTGCATTTATATGGCATAATTTTTCTGGCCTCTGTGCTTCAGTGGCTGCAACCAAAAAAATGCATATTTTCTGCATTTATATGGCATAATTTTTCTGGCCTCTGTGCTTCAGTGGCTGCAACCAAAAAAATGCATATTTTCTGCATTTATATGGCATAATTTTTCTGGCCTCTGTGCTTCAGTGGCTGCAACCAAAAAAATGCATATTTTCTCCATTTATATGGCATAATTTTTCTAGCCTCTGTGCTTCAGTGGCTGCAACCAAAAAAATGCATATTTTCTCCATTTATATGGCATAATTTTTCTGGCCTCTGTGCTTCAGTGGCTGCAACCAAAAAAATTTATATTTTCAGCATTTATATGGCATAATTTTTCTGTCAACTGTGCTTCAGTGGCTGCGACCAAAAAAATGCATATTTTCTGCATTTATATGGCATAATTTTTCTGGCCTCTGTGCTTCAGTGGCTGCAACCAAAAAAATTTATATTTTCAGCATTTATATGGCATAATTTTTCTGGCAACTGTGCTTCAGTGGCTGCGACCAAAAAAATGACTATTTTCAGCATTTATATGGCATATTTTTTCTGGCCTCTGTGCTTCAGTGGCTGCGGCCAAAAAAACTGGGCAAACAATGCCTACAAGGTCAACGACGTTGACCTTGTAGGCATTGTTTGCCCAGTTTTTTTGGCCGCAGCCACTGAAGCACAGAGGCCAGAAAAAATATGCCACATAAATGCTATAAATAGTCATTTTTTGCCATACGTTGACTCAACGTATATGGCAAAAAATGACTATTTTCAGCATTTATATGGCATATTTTTTCTGGCAACTGTGCTTCAGTGGCTGCAACCAAAAAAACTGGGCAAACAATGTCTACAAGGTCAACGTATGGCGAAAAATTACTATTTTCAGCATTTATATGGCATATTTTTTCTGGCAACTGTGCTTCAGTGGCTGCGTCCAAAAAAACTGGGCAAACAATGTCTACAAGGTCAACGTATGGCGAAAAATGACTATTTTCAGCATTTATATGGCATATTTTTTCTGGCAACTGTGCTTCAGTGGCTGCGTCCAAAAAAACTGGGCAAACAATGCCTACAAGGTCAATGTATGGCAGTTGTTTAAAGAGAACAGTAGATTACTAGCCAGCAAAGCTACCTAAGCTAAAATGTCCCTCAAATCCCTGCAGACTTCTGTCCCTCCAATACAGAGCAGTATCAAGCAGATTACTAGCCAGCAAACTTACTATCATCTGTCCCTGAAATCACTAACAGCTCTCCCCCTACACTATCTCTTCCAAGCACACACAGGCAGATTTTTCAGATACATTTTTGCCCTTGATCCCCCTCTGGCATGCCACTGTCCAGGTCGTTGCACCCTTTAAACAACTTTAAAATCATTTTTCTGGCCAGAAATGTCTTTTTTAGATGTTAAAGTTCGCCTTCCCATTGAAGTCTATGGGGTTCGCGAACCGTTCGCGAACCGCTCGCATTTTTGCGCAAGTTCGCGAATATGTTCGCGAACTTTTTTTCCGACGTTCGCTACATCCCTATTAGAGAAGCAATTGCTACAGACTGTATGTCTGTTACTTCAAACCAGCTCTATCCCTCTTATGGGGAGGCCAGATACTGTAAGCCATTCTGCTATTTGCTAGATTTGCACGACAAACACTAATGTCTGTGCCTTCCCCGGATACCCTGTGGGCATAATGCCAGTCTTACTCTATTAATAACATTTTGCGTTATCTTGTATGTTTGGTTCAGCTATTTTTATTGTGTTTTACAGTAATACACGCATGACTTTATCATCATACAGCAGTTTAAAGAACAGAAATATTTGACAGGGCATTGGTAGCGCTTTAAGGAAACAAGTCGCAAAATAGAAATAAATAAAACAATAACCATACAGAACAATGCTCAGTGATTGTTAAAAGTGGATCTAATAATCTGTGCACATGAAACAAAGAATTGATAGAAAGTTTAGTGAACATACAGGTAAAACCAATACAAGTTGAGTTATATTTGTACCAAGCAAAAAATTCTAGATGTATATGGTCCCAAAAGGTAGCCCAAGGGACAAATTGAGGCAATGAGGCTGTCGCTAGCGAAAATTCTCCAGAAATCCAATTCTCAGTAATTTGGTGAAATTAGTAAATTGACAATATCCCTGAGATTTGGATTTCTGGAGGACAATTCGCTAGCGAAAGAGCCTAGCCAGATGCATTTTCACTCAGACAGACAATCGTTATTCCACAGATTCACTAAGGGGCAGATTTACATATGGTCAAATATCGAGGGTTAATTAACCCTCGACATTTGACTGCCGAATGTAAATCCTTCGACTTTGAATATTGAAGTCAAAGGATTTACCTCAATTATTTTGATCGAACAATCGAACGAAAAATCGTTTGATCAAACGAAAAATCGTTTGATCGAACAAAAAATCCTTTGATCAACGATTAAATCCTTCGATCGAACGATTCAAAGGATTTTAATCCATCGATCGAACAATTTTTCTACAACCAAAAAAACATAGGAAAGCCTATGGGGACCTTCCCCATAGGCTAACATGGCACCTTGGTAGGTTTTAGGTGGTGAAGTAGGGGGTCGAAGTTTTTTTTAAAGAGACAGTATATTTTGCTTCCTTGGACATAATGATAAGTGGCCACTTCAAGCAATTTCACCAACATCTCTAATAAAGACATATATATATATGACCTATATATATGTCTATTCATATTGACAGTGTAAGTAAACGTTAGCAAAAATTCGCTATGAAATGCTTGCGCTGACGAATTTACTCTAGTGAAACTTCACCATCATTCGGCTGCCGAGACGCAACTTTGCATTTAAGTGAATTAGTGTAGTGATAGCGAATTTGTGCCTGATGAAGTTGCACAAAGTTTGGCGAAGCTGCCACTTAATTACTTGCCTGAGAGGAAATATTAACCCTATCTGTGCTGGGTATCCCTCTGCAACCCCTGTCATGCAACATTGCACTTTCCTCCAAGACAGTGGTGTCAACCAAACACCCTGTTACAATGGTTAATAGGGTAATTCGGACTCTAGTAACCAGATTGCTTACAAATTGCATACTGGAGAGCCGCTGAATAAAAAGCTAAATAACTCAAAAACCACAAATAATAAAAATAAAAACTAAATTTGTCAGAATATCACTCTCTACATCATACTAAAAGTTAATTTTATGGCGAACAACCCCTTTACAGCAGTCCTTACATGACTCCTCTCCTGAGAGAGAACTGCTGTCACTCACTTGCCAGGCATATATCTTGACACAAGAAAAGGTTTGTTGCAAAGCTTTGTTTTAGCTCTATTTAAACCTAAATCAATGTGAATATTATCCCTTACACTAGAACTATTGGTGTTGCATGCTTCCCAACCTCTGCCCTCCCAATGTGCTAATGAGAAGTGACAAAAAGGATATTCACCATTATGTTCCTAAAACGTCTCCACAAGAGATCATTTGATACCCAAAACTGAAATGCCTAATGAGAACAAACACTGGAAGATATATATGATAGGCATACAGGCATCTCCAAAAATAGCAGATATTCTATTGATATTGGCAAAAGAGCTGCTCACTGATAAATGATAGCTATCAAGTAAAAGTTATTCACATATAGAGATCAGTCAGAAATTATACTACTGTAAGGTTTCTTTATGAATTTCTGGTTTGGCTTTAAATTTCTGTGGAGGGAAAAAATAGAACAATGAAATAACAACTTAATATTTTCCTATATAAATGTTATTCTAAATTTTGCTTTGCTTAGAACTACAGGTATGGGATCTGTTATCCGGATAACTCGGAATCCAGAAAGATCCAAAATTACGGGAAGGCCGTCTCCCATAGAGTCCATTTAATCCAAATAATTATACATTTTTAAAATGATTTCCTTTTTCTCTGTAATAATAAAACAGTACTTTGTACTTGATTCAAATTATAATTAATGCTTATTGGAAGCAAAACCAGACTATTGGGTTTATTAAGGGGGTTATTTATCAAAGGTCAAGTTTGTGAGCTTTATGAGGTTTTTTTACACCTAGAATAAACTCACAATTTAAATGTTTTCTGGTTTATGAAAAAACTAGAATGGAAAAAACAGAATACTAACATTTATCAAGTTTTCGCCAAAAAAACTAAAATCGATCCATGTAATCTAGTTTTCGAATGAAAGCCACTGAAAAAACTCCGAACATCATGAATGTTACAAACTTTTTCAAATGGTTCCAGAAACCCCTGCAGGGTCGGATCGGGCCAGCCCAGACATGTTCCCTGGCACCACTGCCCTGAACCTCCTGCACCTGGACTGGTTGTGAAAGATAAAAGTTATGAGCACATGAGCGAGAGGGTTGCATGCGTTGGGGGCCCAGAGGGGGCTTTGCAGTATGGGCAGAGGCGTTGGAGGGGGCCCCTGAGACAGCAGCCCCAGTGGGCCCCGTGCCCTAGTCTGACCCTGGACCTCTGCCATTGACTTCTTCATGATCTCAATAGGTTTTAGCTGCACTATTTTCGAAATCAAGCTATTTCCAACTTCGGGGTATAATAAATAATTTTTTTTAAAAACCAAAAATTTGAGTTTTGACTAAATTATACCCTCAAAAACTCGAATTTTCAGGGTAAAAAACAACTTGACCTTTAAAAAAATAAACCCCTTAGTGTTTACATGATTTTTTAGTAGACTTAAGGTATGGTGGTCCAAATTATATTAACTTAGCATTTTGGATAACATATCCCATACCTGTATCTGCTTAAATAATAATCTGAAAAAATCCATAAAGCCAGTAGTTGCTTCTTATCCAAGTAAAGGGAAAGAGGAGAAGGTATACTATAATGCCAGTCACAATATTTAAGTACCTTAATGGAGCAATGAAAAACTAACTGAAGTGCAGTAACTTCCTAGGCAGTTAAGCTGGCCAAACACTAACCAACCCTACATGATCCATGGACCGAATGTACAGATATAACACTACTGGCCTCAATGTTCGGTTCTTTGCAGGCCAACATCCCAATTAATCAAAACCACAGGAAGTTAAAAGGAGACACAATTCATCTTTTCTTCCTTATCTACAGAGGTTCCATGCATGGTGCATCAGCAGGTACATTTTTATTCTCCTAAAATAATTTGTCATCAATGACAGTCTGTGGAAACCAAACCCCAACATAACATTCATCCAGGGACAGTCAAAGACAATCAGTAAAATTCAGCAAACTGCCTGTCCAAACTGCCATATATCTGATCAGAATAACTGTCAGTTACAGTACAGAGGGTACTCTGTGTTCCTGGGCATTGTTTTTATTGAGGCCTCAATTTACTTGTTGTCATGGCTTAGCTGCTCCAGGGGGCGATGTTGCTAACTTACTGGTATAGTGGTATAATAACTGATAGAGGCCTTTCCTGGCACCATTACCAGAATCACCATAAATAGATAGAGAAGCAGTTGCTAATACAAACATTTTTAGAAACTTAATTAATATAGTCAATGACAATTACAGTTTCTGTAATAATCAAGATTCAGATATGGGATCTTTTAGCCAAAATGCTTAAGGCCTGAGGTTTTCCATATAAGGATTTTTTCGGTAATACCTTAAGTCTACTATATCCACCAATGGAGTTATATGTGGCCTATTTACCATTAAGAACTCAAAACAGCACCCAATTGTGCCCTTTGTTCTTGGCCTTGTGTTCATAATTGAGCCTTTGAGAATGGCGTCTTTGTTTAACTAGCTGAGGCCTTTAGTCTTGTTTTATATTCCTGTATTAAAATTGATCTGTATGTACTGTAAGTGTTGCTGTAGCCCACAAAACATAATATGAATAAAATGTTCAGGTCTCCTGCGGGTCACGCACTTGTAGCCATAAAATTTTATGCCTGTGCCATATAATCTGCTGGAGAGAAGCTCAGTTTGGTATATACAGCAAATACTGCAACATCTAAAGATAAAATATGAGCTCAAAGCCGTGGAAAGTATGTTTAATGTGTTTCAATCTATTGGGTTGCCTTTGCTTGGCCCCAGAGAGCACTAGCACTTTATTAAAGTTTATTTCTTTAAGAAATTGGAGGCACTTTTATTTTAACTTTAATACATTCTTAGAAAGATAATAACTTTCATGCCCATATAACATTTTATTGGCCAGAGGACTAACATTTCCCACCATATACAAACAGAAAATTCTTGTGTCTAGTAGGGATCGCATCACTTTTGTACATTAAGGGGCACATTTACTTAGCTCGAGTGAAGGATTAGAAAAAAAAATACTTTGAATTTCGAAGGTTTTTTTTGGCTACTTCGACCATCGAATTGGCTACTTCGACCTTCGACTATGACTTTGACTTTGAATGGAACGATTCGAACTAAAAATCGTTGGACCATTCGATAGTCGAAGTACTGTCTCTTTAAAAAAAACTTCGACCACCTACTTCGCCAACTAAAACCTACCGAGCACCAATGTTAGCCTAGGCTTTCTAACCAATTTCTGATCGAAGGAAAATCATTCGATCGGTGGATTAAAATCCTTTGAATCGATCGAACGAATTGCGCTAAATCCTTTGACTTCGATAATACCGCCAGGTCCAGAGTGGTGGTAGCTCCAAGGTTCTCTAGTGTTAATAGGTGCAGTTGCTCACCATTCATGAGAAGATGGCAAGATGGACACATTGGCAACCATGTGGAATTGAAGGAGTGTTTTTAGATACAAGTACAGGTCTAAGATCTATTATCTGGAATGCTTGGGACCTGGGCTTTTCTGAATAAGAGATCTTTCTGTAATTTGGATCATCATACCTTCAGTCCGCTAAAAATCATTTAAACGTTAAATAAACCTAGTAGGACTGTTTTTCCACCAATATGAATTAATGCAGCTTAGTTATCATCAAGTTCAAGCTATTGTTTTATTATTACAGAGATTTATTCATTAATTTCTACAAATTAGAATTATTTGCTTAAAATGAACTCTATGGGAGATGGTCTGCCTGTATTTCAGAGCTTTCTGGACAAGGGATCACGTACCTGTATATATATATACGCCATCACAATGCTAGGGGTGGCACGCTGTTTCACAATACAAACTCCTATATGTAATAAAAGGCACTAGGAGCATTAACCCATAGCAACCAATAAGATGTTTGCTTTTAAACAGATGACCAGTAAAAACTTCTGACTGGTTGCTATGGGTTACTGCTCCTGGGCAAACTTAGTCGCTTTTATTACATAACCACGCAAGTGTACACGCCGGCACATCATTTTAACTTTTAGAAATATATATGCATAAATAATTGTTATTCTTGCCAAAAAAACTTTTTAAACTTGAGTTCTATGCTGCCTATTGGTGCACTGCATCTATGGTGTATTTATAAATATGACTTTCACCATGGACTTCTCCTTTAACAGAGCATTAGATGGACTTGGTGTTTGTAAAAGTGGAAAGAAAATATAAAATATTATTTGAAAACAAAAAGGAAACTAAGTGAAGCCTTCGGATTGTTTTATCAGAATGTAAATGTTCTCTGTTTCCATTACTCTTGTGTTTAAGAATTATCGATGTTTACCAGACTACTGCTGAGTGCTGTTTACACAGAAAGAAAATCAATGAAGTGATTATCTCCCCTAAGCGGGTCCGTTGATGTTACTTTAATTGAAGGAACACATTTCCTACCAACTCGAGGATAAAAAAGGACATTAGAGCAATCAAGTGGCCCTGGGCTTGAAACATCACAAGCAGATGTTGTGCTGTTCATTTGAGGCAAAAGGAGGCTCGATGGAATTAGCTTCTCAAGTTGAGCCTTTAAGTAGCAGCAGGCAATTTCTTGTTAGTCATGAAAATTTGTTTTTCATTTAGTAATGCCCTTTTCCAATCATATATCAAAGCCTTGCACATTAACCACAACTTGCTCTGAGATATTTAAGGACAGGAACTAAATGGAGCCAGTGAAGAATTGGGTAATGCTTGGTAGACTATGAAGGTCAGCCAGTGAAAGGTGCCCTTTTCAAAGAAGGAATTGGGTTGAAGAAATATTCTTTACTGTTGTCTTCATGTCTGACAAGTGAAAAGGTTTATTTTTAATGTTGTCACAGGACTATTTCTAATGTTGCCCAGCTCTCAACCAAAAAGTCCATCTAATTTGGAGTTTTCCACATTCAGCCTATGACTGGCTACAGATGTAAAATGTTTCAAGTAATTGTGCACAATACTTGAGTACTTTGGAAATTGATTTAATCCCTTGGTTTCAAGAAAAGGAGGCTTTAAAACCTTATTGAGGCCATAATGCTGAGGCACACTAGCATTCGCTCTGCTTCTCTCCGCCTAATGAATAATAATGAGATGGAGAGAAGTAGATGCAGTAAAATCAGCGCTGGTTTTAAAAGAACAGTTTCCACTTGTGTGAGAAGAGTGGAGCTTGGCTTCAAATTGCCTGCTTTCACGTTTTTCAGGCTGATCTCCACTCCGCTTGGCTGTGTGTAGCCACATACAAGCAGAAAGTGTTTTTTTTTTTTTAATGCTGCACTGATTTCAAGCATATGCTTCTCTCCACCTCATTAATATTCATTAACCGAAGAGAAGCAGAGTCCTCAGCCTAAAGGTGGTGGGGACTTAATATGCTTAATGTTTAATCATTTTGTGACCTCTGGTCCCTTTTATTTTTCCACAAGTTTTGGTGTTCAGTCTGGTTATTTAATTAATAGTTATTGGTTAGATGTATAGTGGCATAGAAGATTTAGGGCTGATAATATATTGGGTCATTCCTTTGCCAAGAAAGATTTCAGGCCAAGAGATGAATCTGAGACAACACATCCTGTTCACATATAAGCAATACCTTCTCATTAAAGGAGAACTAAAGCTTAATTTAAGAAGTAGGCTAGAAATGTTGTACATTATGTTTTGAGCTTCTGTACCAGCCCAAAGCAACCACAGCCCTTTAGTAGTAAAGATGTGTGCCTCTGAAGATGCCCCAGTAGCTCCCCATCTTCTTTTCTGCCGATTCACTGCACATGCTCTGTGCTGATGTCACCTACTGAGCTTAGGGAACAGCACACAATATACAGTACACATAGAATATAACTGTATATAACAATATAAGGCTGATTAGTAATTAATACAGATAATTACTACATGGCAGATCAGAAACCATTGCAACTAAATCAGAATTTAATAAGCAGCCCTACAGCATCAGATTATATTACAGACAAACCTCATTTTCTGCTTGATAATTTGCAACAACCCCTAAGTAGGGATGTAGCGAACTGTTCGCCGGCGAACTAGTTCGCGCGAACTTCGACTGTTCGCGTCCGCCGAATGTTCGTGAACGTCGCGCGACGTTCGCCAATACGAGTTCGCGTTCGATTCGAACAAAAATCGTTCGACCATTCGACCATTCGATTCCTTCGACCGCTAAAATCGAAGGATTTTCGTTCGAATCAAACGATCGAAGCCATTCGATCGAATGAAATCATTCGATCGAATGGCTTCGATCGTTCGATTCGAACGAAAATCCTTCGATCGAACGATTAAAATCCTTCGATCGTTCAAATCGAACGATTTTGCGGATGTTCGAAGTTCGCGAACTGTTCGCGAACTGTTCGCATTTTTGCCGGTGTTCGCGAACGGCGTTCGCGAACACATAAACGGCAGTTCGCTACATCCCTACCCCTAAGTTTAGCTTCTCAACAGCTGCTCAGAGCCCACTGAGCATGTGAGTGTCACAGACACTTTCCAAGATGGTGACCCCCTGTTGCAAGTTTGAATTCGTGGATCATTGCTGCTATTGACAAGCTGAAAATTTAGGCTGGCGCAATAAATTCAGTATATAAAATATGGAATTTTAGCCATATTAATTTTTAGGGTTTAGTTCTCCGTTAAGCCAACATGTGTTTCCTATATATCAAAGCTACCCTTTAAGCTGACTGCATAAATGGCAGTTAGAGTACACTGCTGTGGCTTTCCCTTCTGTCCAAAGCATTGCACCAAATGGAAATAAGTTGCCTCCCAATCAATTCATTAATAGTGTGTGGAAAATTATTTTTATGCAATTCTTGTGCAATTTTTGAGTTGTGATTTGCAGTGTTTTGATGGAATGTCTTAAGCAGAATAAAAAATGCTGTAATTAAATGGCTGAACATATAAAAATCAAAATTCAAAATAGCAGCCAATTCTGAAAACACACTGCTTGGAGAATAATTACTACCCATTAACTGTTATATTCAAATCCACTTGGCTTTTCTAGCAATGTTATGTTTAAAATTAATATCATGTTTATAATGCTCATTATTAAAAAATGAACTCTCCCACTGTCTCGGGGCTATATCTTGTTAGCAAGGTTTATATTTAATTGAACAAACATTGTTAAGTACGGTCTCTTTCCAAAGAGTGGGGGTCACATGTTCCAGATCTCAGCAAGGATATAGAAGTCCCAACAGCCCTTCCAGGATTCAGGATTGATTTTACAGAGAACATTCTACGATATAGAATTTGCAGAGTAAAAGCCTTTTCGGCCAGATGAAAACACACTTTATTGTCGCAACACATATCAATGTTATTTGAAAGACTCTACCAGTACAATGAAAACCCATTAAACCTGGATTTGACAGAAAACTATTTTGATAAATTATTTTATCCTTGGCTTCTAGTGAGTGCAATATTTAGCTATGACTTCTAGAAAATAGCAAGCCAATATACTGAAAACTGGATTTTAACGAGAACATACTTTAATATCTAACCATCAGTGCTTTTAATCAAGTCTGACAGTATGATACAATTTTAATAATGCTTTGAAAACTCAAACAACTAACTGTATATTTCACACAGCCTTGTGTTCTGACCTCACAGGTTAAACATGAGAGCCTGATCTATTTGTGCAGTTATTTAATATAAAGCAGTCATTTTCTATCTCTCTCTATATAGAGAAGAACCAATTCAGTAACTATATTTATGCTGGCCCTGCTGCTCTATAATGAGGCTATGATATTCTTCTCTGCATACATATATGCTTTGCACATAATATTCATGCTCAGAATTTTAACCAAAGTGTGATACAAAAAGGGCAAAAAATGGTTGAAATCCATAAAAAATTTACACCGATCTCAGCGCTCCTATACAGTGTTCTTGTCAAGGCCTAGCAGCTCTAGTGGGTTGAAGTCGGGACCAAGGGGAAGCTCATGTGCAGACTGGTGGAAATAGTCCAATACAAGGTACACAAGGGGTTAAGCAAATCAAGGTTGATGTACAGGCAAAGGTCAGGAAGTACAGAGTGTTCAACTTGGAATGGGAACATTTTTGCAGGTACCAGGTGCTGACTGCCTGGCCCAAACTGCATAGGGTACATCGATGGGGGCTACTGTAGCGCCATCTTATGCCAACTTATATGTACACAGTCTTGAGAAACGTTTTATTCTGGAGAAAGAACCCTACTGCAAATATGTCTTTGCCTATTTTAGATTTGTGGACGATATTCTGGAAAGGTCCCTTAAGGCTAAGGTCACACTGGGCGATAAGTCGCCTGCGTTTTTTTTTTTTTAAAGCGAGTCCTGGCGACAAGTCGTTCTTTTTGTCAACACATCAAGGCGCATGCAAATCTAGACCGAATATGTACACAGCGCGATTTGAGATCGTCTGTAGCTTTAAAACGCGCAGAGACCCTTTTTGGATTGATAGGTGAGAAATAGAATAGAAATCTCCCACAAATAAACACACACAAAGAATAGCAGCCGCGATAATATGGAAATTTTTGCGCTGACGTCAAGACGCTACGTAAGAATGCTACAAGAGGCCGCAGCAGCACAGTCAAACAAAACACGCAAGGTACTATGGGATGATAATTGCTTCCTGGTAAAAGTCGCTTTAAACTTTCCTTCTACACAAAGGCGATCGCCTTGTCGCCGCGACTTTCTTTTAAAAAACGTGTGACCTTAGCCTAAATCTTCTTGGGGATATGATTAAGGAAGCCAACAATAGCCACAAAACCATTAAATTTACACATGAATATTCAAAATCTGAAATCAATTTTTTAGAATTTAAAATAAGTTGAATGGATGGCATAATACACACTGACCTATACTGAAAAAATGTGGACAAAAATAACTTGCCGTATATTGAATAGCTTCCACAGTCCTAAAGTAAAAAGAGCTATTCCAAAAGGACAGTTTGTACGAGCTGAATGGATCACCTCTCGTCCAGATAATTATAACGACACTAAATTATCCTTAACTGAACGTTTTATGGAAAGAGGATATAAAAAAAGTTAATCAGGAAAGCTATGGATTATGAAAATGCTATTCCCAGAAATGATTTACTACGCCATAAAGAGAAAGGATCTATCAATCAAAGACTCACTTTTGTCTAAACCCATAATCCCAATAGCCTCAAAATAGAGAATGTTGTTAAAAAGTACTGGCCATTATTACAAGCCGATAGGCAGTTTGGCCTTTTATTCAACCCCCTACCTCTCTTTTGCTACAAACAGGGGCATACACTTAAAGATTTATTATATCAGATACTAGACCTAAGAAGCAACTATTCCTTGGTAACAAAAAAAAGGGGAAGTTACCCATGTTTGGGGTGCAATTGTTGCGCTTCCTATATAATAATCCTCAAGTGTCTCTGCGTCCAGTCCCTGTGTCTGTGGAATTGCGGTACTGCGCATGTGCCCCACGGACTGTTAGCTGCTGTTATTACCTGTCCGAAGAGAGGATCTGCCGCCTGCCACCTGAAGAGGATCCACCGCCGCCTGAAGAGGATCCACCACAGCCTGAAGAGGATCCACCGCCGGCATCTGGAGAGAGGATCCACCGCCGGCGTCTGAAGAGAGGATCCACCGCCGGCGTCTGAAGAGAGGATCCACCGCTGGCGTCTGAAGAGAGGATCCACCGCCGGCGTCTGAGGAGAGGATCCACCGCTGTCTGAATAGAAGATCCACCGACGCCGTCTAAAGAGAGGATCCACCGCCATCTGAAGAGAGGATCCACCGCCGCCAAAGGAGAAGAAGAAGCCACCGCCGAGGAAGAAGACGTCACTAAGGAGAAACTGCGTGAAAGAGCCCCGGCGAACTTGACAGGTAAGTCCCACTGGCCACCAATGTTAACCCCCCCTAGCCACCAATGTTAACCCCCCCTGGCCACCAATGTTAACCCCCCTGGCCACCAATGTTAACACCCCCCTGGCCACCAATGTTAACCCCCCCTGGCCACCAATGCCCCCTGGCCACCAATGTTAATACCCCCCCTGGCCACCAATGTTAACTCCCCTGGCCACCAATGCCCCCTGGCCACCAATGTTAACCCCCCTGGCCACCAATGTTAACCCCCCTGGCCACCAATGTTAACCCCCCTGGCCACCAATGTTAACCCCCCTGGCCACCAATGTTAACCCCCCTGGCCACCAATGTTAACCCCCTGGCCACCAGTGCTACAAAGGGGGCCCTGCCTACTAATGTTACCCATTCTGAAATGTTGGGAGGTATGTGACGACATATGTTCTAGCGCCCGTTAATTTAACGGGCTTAATGTCAAGTCTATAATAAAGGGTTCTAAAATCAATCATCCAACCAAAGGGTTTGAAATTAATCTCAATGTATATGCTACATACAAATCCACATATATTGTTTATTTATTGAAGTGTCCGTGTGGCCTAGGATATGTGGGTCAGACTTCCAGGGAAGTGAAAATAAGGATTCAAGAACATAAAAGTAATATCAGAAACTTCAAAAAAGACACACAGACAGACACTAGATATACACTAGACATTATTTTTAATCCAAACACAACACTATGCAATTATGATGGTGTGTCATTAATGAGGTTGCCCCTGACAGGCATGGTAGGAACAGACTCAAAAGACTTTTACAAATAGCGGTTAAATAGATTCAAAAATTAAATATACTAAATCCTGATGGCCTCAATGATGCTTGGAGCCTGAAACCATATCTATAACACTTACCATTTATTTCATTCTAATTTGCAAGTTGTACTTATGAATATATTGAAGTTACAATCATGAGAATATTTAAAGCTACCATTCAGGTAAAAATTGGTAAGGTGTAGAGCCTACAATTTCTACATAACCTCCAGTGTTTGTTTTTCTTATATTTAAGGGCTCTTACTCACAAGCGTTTTTACCTGCGCTCCCCTGCGTTCCGTTTTTCGGCATTCAGCCGCAGGGGAGCGCAGGAATAGACGCATTTCATTATTTCAAATGGGGCTGTACTAACACAGGCGCATGTAGGCGCCGAACGCAGGAAAAATGCATCATGTTGCGTCTCAACCTGTGTTCGGCGCCTACATGCGCCTGTGTGAGTACAAGTCATGCGATTTGCCTCCCCGCCCCTAATTTGCATATGTAAATTAGGATTCGGTTCGGCCAGGCAAAAAGGATTCAGCCGAATCCTGCTGTAAGGCCAAATCCTGGCCGAATTACCAAACCAAATCCTGGATTCGGTGCATCCCTAATCTATACAGGCTATTGCAAATAATGAGCAGCGCACTGGATTTTGTGGATTTAGTGCCACAAAGGGATTAATTGGCTCATAGTGGCATATAGACAACCATTATGAGCCAACAAATCACTTTGTGGCACTAAGTTCACAAAATCCAGTGCGCTGCTGATTATTCGCAACAGAAATCAGGGACAGGAAGCAATGAGCATAGTCAGGAGTCAAAGCAGGAGGGTCAGGACCAAAAATCAGTTAAATGGTAATTAAAGTGCACCCAGAAACCTATAGAACCTATATTTGGGCATTGAACCTGGGTCTTTGGCATCCTTTTAACTTTCTCAAAGACGTTACACGCATTACGGCCATAGATGCCACCATCTTTACTACTGACAGTTCTCCCCAGAAAAAAGTGTGGGAACAAATTGGGCCAGGTGGGGGGAAAAATAAATGTGTGCCTCCCCAACCCCAGCTACACTAAAATATGTGCACAATGTGGGGGCAGACGGGGGATAGAGAGAAGCCAGGTGGGGAAATCAGCAAAAACCAAAACAGCCTGGGGAGAACATTGCATAAAATACTATAAGGTAAATATTAATTGGCTAAATTCTGTGACACTGACACAGCATTTGTTTTTATTTCCCTTTTGTTACAATATGGTGTTTGTCGCCTTGGAAAGCTGGAAGTAAATTTCCAATTCAATAGCATTTGATAGAGATCTAATGAAAAAAATCCAAATAGGAGCATTTTAGCTTGGGGCATTAATTGTTGCAGTGAGCAATGAAAAGCTGGCAAACAATGTTGCCTAGGAGGTGTACGCAACATCTAGGGCTTATAATAGCACTGGTGATGGTTCTGCTTGTCACAAGCAGTTGGATACCGCTGCCGTCCCAGCAGTAGAACTGGCTTCTGAGGATCATTAGGCTGACAAACAGCAAAGCCCTACATCCAGCTATAAAGGGAACTAAGAAAGTACAAGATGTGTGGCTGGATAATGCTGCCGTTTTGAGCAAAGACATTTAGGATGGGAACCCTTAGTTATATTATATCACATGAGAAGAAAACCACCATTCCAAAATGTACCTTTGCAATTATATCTATGTTAGATGGATGTGTATTTGTGATAAAAGGAATTCAAATCTGCTTTGGACTTACCAAAGTAATTTGCATTAATATGGTAGTTAAAGGGATACAGTCATGGGAAAACATGTTTTTTTCCCAAAATGCATCATTTAATAGTATTGCTCCAGCAGTATTCTGCACTGAAATCCATTTTTCAAAAGAGCAAACAGATTTTTTTATATTCAATTTTAAAATCTGGCATGGGGCTAGACATATTGTCAGTTTCCCAGCTGCCCTCAGTCATGTTGTGACATGTGCTCTGATAAACTTCAGTCACTCTTTACTGCTGTACTGCAAGTTGGAATGATATCACCCCCTCCCTTTCCCCCCCCCAGCAGCCTAATAACAGAACAATGAGAAAGTAACCAAATAACAGCTCCCTAACACAAGATAACAGCTCCCTGGTAGATGTAAAAACAACACTCAATAGTAAAAGCCAAGTCCCACTGAGACTAATTCAGTTACATTAAGTAGGAGAAATAACAGCCTGCCAGAAAGTAGTTCCATCCTTAAGTCACATGACTGGGGCAGCTGGAAAACTGACAATATGTCTAGCCCCATGTCAGATTTCAAAAATGAATATAAAAAAATCTGTTTGCTCTTTTGAGAATCGAATTTCACTGCAGAGGTCTGCTGGAGTAGCACTATTAACTGATGTGTTTTGAAAAAAAAACGTTTTCCCATGACAGTATCCCTTTAATTCTAAATACTCAATGGCTTTATGGCAGAAAGACAAATATCATGTTTATGAAGCAAGGACAATAATTGAAGGGGTGTGTTCTCAAATCAGTGAATTTAGGCAGAAAAACTCGGATACTCAAATTGATCGAGTTTTCGGCATAATAAAATCGCAAATCGCTCAAACTAATCGAGTTTTTGAGCAAAACCCACAGTAAAACCCCCAGAACATCATGAAGGCTACAAACATCTTCAAATGGTTCAAGGGACCTCTGCCATTAACTTCTACATGACCTCGACAAATTTTAGCTGAACTATTTTCAGATTCGAGCTATTTACAACTTTGGGGTATAATAAATCTTGAAAAATGAACTCCAAGTTCTAGTAAATAGATCCTATACCAGCTGTTGTGGAAAGCTTGCTTTTGAGGGACTCTTGAAATGTTGTACTATTGTCTCATTATTATGCCTAAAATATTTAAGATGATTTATTTTCCCTTTTGTGGTAGTGATGTCTAATTCCTCCTTTATATTAGTGAGCCCATAAAAGACATGTTTGTAATAAAATAATGCTGTTATGCTAAGAAGTCTGTGGAGTTCTTGACTTGCCAGGGACAGTATCTAGGTACATGGAGTCTGGAGAAACTACTAAGCTATTACTGATACTGGATCAGGGACATTTGTGACCATTCAGATAATTGTTCTGTTTCTATACAGTTTAGTCATTTATTGAGTATTTTGTTAACAAGCATATGGATTACGATTGAGCTCATAGATTTGACCTCTACAGCTAGATGTACCTTATACACTCGAGTATAAGCCGTCCCGAGTATAAGCCGAGGTACCTAATTTTACCTCCAAAAACTGTGAAAGCTTATTGACTCGAGTATAAGCCGAGGGTGAGAAATGCAGCAGCTTCTGGTAAGTTTCAATCTCGTTTTTGGATGACTGTTCTTAGGCGCCGGCTATTATTCTAAGGCGCGGCGAATATTCTTAGGCGCCGGCTACTATTCTAAGGCGCCGGCGAATATTCTTAGGCGCCGACGACCGTTTTTGCGATTGACCCGGGTATAAGCCGAGGTAGAGTTTTTCAGCATATTTTGGGGGCTGAAAAACTCGGCTTATACTCGAGTATATACGGTATATCGACTGATGTATTGTTAATGCATCTAGAGCAAAACTTCTTCCCATCACACAGATAACTCTCACTGACAGCTCATTAAACTCCCCATGAACAAAGTGTTAGAGTAATACTAAATGATATTGACATCTCTTTACTAAAGACAGAATTGGATTCTTAAAGTAAAATTGCCCCTAGGCTGTGCAGTTAGATTGTTTATCCCCCGTGGCATGTGTATTGGCTAACTTTGGTTTAGGTTACGGGTAGGGATGCACCGAATCCAGGATTCGGTTCGGGATTCGGCCAGGATTCAGCCTTTTTCAGCAGGATTCAGATTCAGCTGAACTGAATCTGAATTCTAATTTGCAAATGCAAATAAGGGACGAGAGCGAAATCACATTACTTTTTGTCACAAAACAAGGAAGTAAAAAATGGTTTCCCCTTCCCACCCCTAATTTGCATATTCAAAGTAGGATTCGGTTCGATATTCAGCCGAATCTTTCATTAAGGATTCAGGGGTTTGGCCGAATCCAAAATAGTGGATTCGCTGCATCACTAGTTACCGGCCACATCTCTAGCCATTATGCTACATGCTGTATTTAGCACTGATTCTCAGATTGTTGCTTTGTGTTATACAATTATGTGAGAACAGAACTATATGCATAGAAAACTCCTTTCAACCTATATTCATATTAGTACATATTAGTGATGAGCAGGACTGGCCTGTTTCACGTAGCCAAAAAAGTTCATAAAATAAACTCATTCCATTGGAGTCAATGGAAAGCCAACTGCTTTTTTTTTCAAATGCAAAAAACACATTTTTCTTATGGCAAAAAAAATGTTTAAACAAAATTCCAGGGAAGCTCCAATAGTGATTTTGCCATTTTTCTGTGATTTTTTCCAGCAAAACAAAACACTTGGTGAAGTTCTAATAATTGGTACATTTTCAAGCAAAAAAATATATATATTTTCAGTGAAACAATACACAGCCTATATTAATACTAGTAGAAATTAGTGATGAGTGGAACTGGCCTGTTTCATGTAGCCAAAAAATGCAGAAAACTTCACAGAATGGCAAAAGTTTGTCAAAACTTTAAAAAATGTAGTGGAGTCAATTTGTTAAACAAAATTAAAAGTAAATTCTAATAGCGATGTTGTCATTTTTTCAGTTTTTTTCTGGCAAAACAAAACACATGGTGCCATTCTTTGGACATTGGTGCTTTTTCCAGCAAACAATACACAGCCTATATTCATATTAGTAGAAGTTAGTGATGAGTAGAATTGGTTTGTTCCACATAGCCAAAATATATTATATATAAATTTTATATATGAAATTCTAATAGTGATACTGCCATTTTTTTTATTTTCAGAAAAACAATATACAAAGAGAATTACTACGGGTATTGGCATTTTCCAGTGGGAAAAAGGTGTTATTATATTCAGCAAAACAATACACTTGGGGGCAGATTTATCAAGTGTCGAATTTCGAAGTAATGGGGGTTTTTTGAACGCCCATAACTTCAATGTTCGAATAAAAAAAGACCAACCGAAATTTATTTAAAAAATCAACGTTTTTTCTGCCGGTGAATAGGCTGTATTCGATCTTTCGAATTGAAGTAAGATCGTATTCTATCGTATTCGATTCTAAGTATTTTCAAAAGTCCACCAATTGACTCCCCCATAGGCTAAAACAGCAATTCGGCAGGTTTTCAATGGTGAATGGTTGAAGTCGCAGTTTTAAATAGACAGTACATGATAAATTTCATTATTCAAATTTTCGAATCATTTTCAAATTCGATTTCGAATTTGGACTATTCCCTAGTCTAAGTACACAATTTACTGCGAATTTTCAATTTGACCCTTGATAAATCTGCCCCATAGTGAAATTCTAATAAGGACACTGGTGTTTTCCCAGTGAAAAATGTGTGTTTTTATTTTTGGCAAAACAATACAATGTGATATGTCCTATGATTACTCCAGCTGTAGGTATGCACTGTGCAAACATCAACATATGTCTATTGAAGCGAAAAAGAGTAAAGAGGATATAAACTTTTCTAATTAAAATATTGTATGTTCCCTTTGAAACCAGCCTATTTTGCTGGATATTACTTTAGCCAGACAAACAACATCGACTAATATGTGGCAAGGCTTCTTTTCATTTCAGTGGAACTCTTCAGGGAAACACAGGTAATCAATCACTTATATTAGCGCAGTAAGATACATTCTTGGATATAGTTGTTGAGATTAGAAAAGAAAATCTACCGTAATAGGCAAGTGTGTAACAGATAATATGTATATATATATTGAAACAGACAGTACTCCAATGGTCCGTTCAACTATAAATTGGTTCTAATCCCGATATGATGTTAATTATAACATCTCACAGATGAGTCTATTTCTTTCTCAGGCTGCATTAGTGATGCCTCCGCTGTAGATGTATAGTGTGTCAGTGCGCACCACACAGCCTGAGCTTCTTTCTGTTGCTTTGCTTATTCTTTTTTATGTGGCGCTGTAGGGAGAAGCGTAAACTGTTAGCAATTCCAAAAGATTTATCACAGCCCCAGGGTTATAGACGACAGCTGACAAAGCCTATAGCCCGATCTTTCCCAAACTGCAATTAAATTGTTCATTAAAGGAGAAGGAAAGCTGCCGAAGCAGTTTATTTCCAATAGATTGGCCACAATAGTGCAAGCTATAACACTATATTTTTCTGCAGAATGCTTTACTGTACCTAAGTAAACAGCTCTAGAAGCTCTCTGTTTGTTTAGGATAGCAGCTGCCATTTTAGCTTGGTATGACATCACTTCCTGCCTGAGTCTCTGCCTGCTCACTCATAGCTCTGCCCTCAGATTACAGCAGGGAGGGGAGGAGGGATGGTGGAAAAGGGAGGGGGAAAGGAGAGAGGAGCAAACTGAGCATGCTCAAGCCCTAGCCCTGGAGGCTTATGCTGAAAACAGGAAGTCTGATACAGAAACCCACAATCAAAGGAAAGAAATAGTGGTGTTTCTTTTGACAGAGGACTCAGAGCAGCATTACTTTCAAGGTTTATTGGTGTATTTATATAGACCTTTCTCAAAAAAGTTTACTTAATGTAGCCTTTCCTTCTCCTTTAAGTTTCTTTAAAATCATAAAAAAAATATTTTTTTTAGCATTAGTTTACTGTGTCTTGATGAGGCTAGAAATAATATAGGCAGAGACTGCGTTTCTGCATAGGATTTTATGTAATGGCTATTTAACACTAATTGCAAAACAGCACCCCAACAGAAAAGAGCCCAGTAGTGTGACTTTATTGATGATGTTAGTGGGTCAGCTCACAGTCTCTTGGCAGTATATTCAGCTTTAGCTTGCCAAGGTGATTGCCTTGCAATAAAATATTCAGCAAGCTAAAGCTGGCACAGTTCAGTGCATTAAAAATGCAAAGTGTACAAAGAAACATTATTTCACATGTATTGTTGTAGAATACAAATGCAGACTTCTAATGGAATTGCTAGTAAGGAGAGAGATTTGAGGTGAGTTGTGGGGCAAGGTAGAGTGACAATTATTATTACTGCTAACCATTTGTTTAACCATTTGAATGTATAGAGTTGAATATATAAGTAGCGCTATGGATCCCTTACCCGGAAAACCCGTAATCCAGAAAGTTCAATTTTAAATCAAATCATTTTAATTTTTAAAAAATGATTTCCCTTTTCTCTCTCAGTATCTTGTGCTTGCAGGTAACTAAGCTGCATGAATCCAAATTGGTGGCAAAACTATCCTATTGTTTTTATTTAAGGTTGAAATTACTTTAGCAGACTTAAGCTCCCCATACTGTATAAGCTGCCGACAGTTTAAAGGAGAACTAAAGCCTAAAAGTGAATAGGGCTAAAAATGCCATGATTTACTGCACTTATTGCACCAGCCTAAAGTTTCAGCTTGTCAATAGCAGCAATGATCCAGGACTTCAAACTTGTCACAGGGGGTCACCATCTTGGAAAGTGTCTGTGACACTCACATGCTCAGTGGGCTCTGAGCAGCTGTTGAGAAGCTAAACTTAGGGGTTAATTATCCAGCAGAAAATGAGGTTGGCCTGTAATATAAGCTGATGCTACAGTGCTGAATATTAAATTCTGATGCTAATTGCACTGGTTTCTGTGCTGCCATGTAGTAATTATCTGTATTAATTACTCATCAGCCTTATATTGTGACATTTATACTCACCCTCTCCTCCTCCAGTCCCTCAAGTCACTTGGCCTTCGTGACACAGCCCTGTCCTGGTTCTCTTCTTACATCACCAATCGTTCCTTCGGTGTCTCCTACAATGGAGTATCATCGTCTCCCCTACCTCTTTCTGTTGGAGTTCCTCAAGGCTCTGTCCTGGGACCATTACTATTCTCCCTCTTCTTCCTCCCTTGGCAAATTAATAAATTCATATGGTTTCCACTACCACCTATATGCTGACGATACTCAGATCTATCTCTCATCTCCTGATCTCAACCCAGATCTCCTAACTCGCGTCTCCTCCTGCCTGTCAGCTATCTCTACCTGGATGTCGCAACGCTACCTTAAATTAAACCTCTCTAAAACTGAAATGGTTCTCTTTCCTCCAAATAACACCAGTAGCATCCCCGAAGTATCCATCATAGTTAACAATTCCACTATCACCCCCTCTCCCCAGGCCTGGTGCCTTGGGGTTATCCTAGATTCTGCCCTGTCATTCACTCCTCATATCCAGTCACTTATTAAATCATGTCACTTCCACCTAAGGAACATGGTGAAAATACGATCATTTATCACCCAAGACGCTGCCAAAATTCTTATTCACTCTCTCATCATATCGCGTCTAGACTACTGTAACTCTCTTTTAATTGGCCTCCCCCTCCAGAGACTGTCGCCTCTCCAGTCCATAATGAACACTGCTGCGAGGCTCATACACCTCAGCAACCGCTCCTCCTCTGCCTCGCCATTCTGTCAATCCCTGCACTGGCTTCCGTTACCTTTCAGAATCAAATTCAAATTAATGACACTGACTTTCAAAGCACTTCATAACTCTGCCCCACCCTACATCTCTGAACTCATCTCTATATACTCACCCAATCGCTCACTACGCTCCTCTACTGACCTGCTACTCAACTCTTCTCTCATTACCTCCTCACATGCTCGCATTCAAGACTTTGCAAGGGCTGCACCCCTCCTCTGGAACGCTCTCCCACGGTCTTTCCGACTTTCTCCCAACCTTTCTGCTTTCAAGAAATCTCTGAAAACGCACTTCTTTCGAGAAGCCTACGCTCACTCTGCTTAACTACCAAACACAACACCACATACAATACCACATTTCTCACACACTTAATTGTCCACTCCCACACCTTGTGTATTACTCCATAGGCATAGACTGTATGCCTATGCATAGGGCCTTCCTCACCTTTTTGTACCTGTATTGATTGTGATGTTTGTTACTCCATATATTCTATTTATGTAATTCATGTGATGTAGTTGTATAATCACATTTACTTTACAGTGCTACGCAATATGTTGGCGCTATATAAATACATGTTAATAATAATGTTAATAATATATGTACTGTATATTGTGAGTGGGTGCTACGCAATATGTTAATAATAATAGTTAATAATAGTATAATAATTAATAATAATAGTAATTATCTGTATTAATTACTAATCAGCCTTATATTGTGACATTTCTATTCTATGTGTACTGTATATTTGTAGTGGGTCCCTAAGCTCAGTAAATGACAGCAGCACAGAGCATGTGCAGTGAATCAGCAGAAAAGAAGATGGGGAGCTACTGAGGCAACTTTGGAGATACAGATCTTTACTGCTAAAGGGCTGTGGTTGCCTTGGGCTGGTATGGAAGCTCAAAACATAATGTACAACATTTCTAGCTACTTCTTTAGTTTAACTTTCCTTATCGTGCAGTGTATGGGGCCCTTCGACTGGCTTCCCTAATCAATATCTGGCTGAAAGTTGGCCAGATGTTGATCGGGCGGGTTCAAAAATGCCGGCAATGGAGGACCGCATTGGTTCATTAATGCGGTCCTTGTGTCTCATTGTGATCAGATTGTTGGGCCCTAGGGCCCAGGACTGGATCAGTCTGATAACGGGGAGAGACCTGCTACCCAAGTACGGCCATCTTAAAGGTATGGCGATTCATTTTGGATAAAAGGTTCCTATACTTCTTTTTTTTTTTTTTTATTTAAACATGTCACCCTTTTTCACATTAATAGAAATAAAGTGTATTTAATGAGATAAATATCTATAGAAGGAAAACAAATGTATGCTTTATATGGAATATTTAAAAACCTGTAGATATGGACCATGCACTTTCTTAGAATTTAGCACATCCTTGAAATACAATTAGCAGACAGGATGCTTGATGGCTAGAAGCTGCAGGGGAAAGAGTACAATAGCGTTGCTAGGCACAAGGCTGGAAGCCACTTGCAACAGGCAAAGTCAAGTCCAAGCATATTCCATGCATTGTCATGCTCAGTGATGCCTCCAGTGCAAACAATTATTAGCTCACACTTCTAAATTACAGTCAGCTCATTTGAATATGAGTCACATAAGATAAATAGGCTGAAGGAATCCCGGCAGCCTTTTTTCAATTAATCTTAATCGATGAATGTCCCTGGGTTTGAAATATGTTGAGATTTAAATCGGCTCCCTAAACTCCGTTAATCGTCTCCTTAAGGAGCATGCTCGAGCCAGCAGGATATTTATGGGTGTACAACTATGTCTCTGTTTCTGCTACAGTTTCCTGCAAAGTGAACTGAAACATGTTCTAAGTGTAGAAAAATAGCAATCGGCTTCAGAGACAAGCTGGGTTATCTGTAATTAAACTTGTTGTGATAAGAGAAGAAGATCACCAGTTCCTACTGAGAGGGTTAGGCTCTTCATCCTGACTGCACGCAGTGGGCAAATTACAGATGCGAATTTTACTGAACGTTACCTCATTTACCAGACTTGCCTTCACCACCTCAGACCAGGCAAAGTGCAATGGAGTGCATTTAGTGCAAAATTTTTCTAAGTCCCAAAAACGCTGTCGTCTTTTCCTGCAAAGGTCCGTAAAAAAATTTTTGGGTAACCGGGTTCCCCACTCCATTTTCTAAAATATGGAACATAAACTATATACTGGGCTCATGTGTAGGGCAATATAACAACTCTATTGTATTTATTAAGGTTCCCTGGACTTGCGTAATGTATTTGCTGCAACA
Source organism: Xenopus petersii (assembly GCA_038501925.1). Lineage (NCBI taxonomy): Eukaryota > Metazoa > Chordata > Amphibia > Anura > Pipidae > Xenopus > Xenopus petersii. The sequence goes on from CM076674.1 coordinate 32,720,904, forward strand.
TATATGGCCATGTAACGCTATCATTTGCCGCTGTATGCAAATTAGGCAATGCTAGCGCATCTTTGCTTTGATTGCCGAAGTAACGCTAGCGAAAAATTTGCCAGTGTTCAGCACCCTGGACACAACTTTGCACTTGAATTGGCGTTGTCCTAACTTACGCCTGGCGAAGTGTTGCGATGGCTGCAAAGCCGTTGATGGCGAGTTTTCGCCGGTTAGGAAATTTGCCCCATGTCTGTACCATCTCAAGTCCCCAGGTTGGCGTTCCTCATAAAAATAAAAGTCTGATAAATATTTACGGGCACATTCCTCTTCATTTTATTTGGATGGGTGTTCTGTAATTAATAAAATATTTGCCGCCTGACCTGTGACTGATCACCCACCCAGCATGGTGAAGAACCAAAGGTGGCCTCTGGATACCAGAGTTTTATGTGTATGGTCAAGGTCCATTTTTTACACTAGGATCCCCTTTTCCTCCTCCAAAACAATGGGGTACTAGAACATTAACCACTACCAGCCAGTGCATGGTAGTATCCTTCAAGTCAGAGATTCCATTTGCAAGGATTTTATCTTGAGACAAGATTCTAGTTCTTAATTATTAACGTGATAAACTGAATTTCTCCTTTCACGCCCCATAGGGACATTTGGAAAACATCATCATGAGAAGAGTCTGGCATGACACTATTAACTGTAACTACCACAGCTGTAGTCACTTGAAGCACTTGTCAGTCTCTGAGGTGTGGGTGTCTCTGTGCTCTTTTCATAAATGTTTTTCACCATAGGCTCCTAGTTATGCCAACAAGAGTGGGAAAATATTTTGGCATGATATTCAGTGATGCAACTAGATATTACTGGGCCCCACAGCAAATTATTTTTCAGGCCTCCAAAATGTCTAGGAGATGACCTGTTTTACCAATATTTATTAAATTGTATATGAATTAGCACATCATGGGGCCCCTATACCTCCTGGTCCTCCTGCAGTCACAGGGTCTGCTCCCTCTGTAGTTACACCCCTGATGATATTGACCGGACCACTCAGATACAGACACTAAATTGCTTTATGAGAGAGGTTTATTGTCAACATGCATTGGGATAAATGTGAAAAAGATTTAAGAGCGGGCACCAAATCTCCCTGTGTGCCAGTACCGTTAACGGGAGTTCTTTGCGCACAACGGGTGCTTTAAAGGCACCATTACATATCATATAAAATTAGGTATGTATAATAGGTGAATATGCAGAAGGTATAGATATTCATCACAAAATGTATCGAAATAGTTGACCACAGGGCCAGAACTAGGGGTGGGCATAAGATGGAAGTGGCTGACCCTACTCTTCTTGCCTTGGGCACCCTCTAACTTAGGCCCAGCACTGCCATCCCCGGTGTATTAGTAATTTGAGACAGAGTTGCCCCTATCCCCTTTACAACCAGATACAGTACATCCTACATGATTATATATCACATAATTCAGATGTACATGACATGGCTGCGAAGAAACTATTGCAGTCTGCAGCATACTGCCAAATGAATTACAGGTATAATATGCCTTATCTGGAACCTAAAGCTCAGAATTACAGGAAGGCTAACTCCTATAGAGTTCATTTTGTACTAATTCACCTACAAGGCAGCAAATTATACATTTTAGGGTTCATTTATGTTGTTGTTGAGGTTGCACAAATTGCCCCAAACTCATTTGCAAGAAGAATCCCATTTGTTAAAGGGGAACTATCACAAAAATGGAAATTTAATATAAGCTTCAGCATACTGAAATAGGAGACTTCTAAATACAATCAATTAAAAATTCTGTAATGTCTCTGAAATAATCAAGTTTGTGTTCACTATCCCTCTCTCATCATCTGTTTCTCTTCATTCTGTCTTCTTGCTGGAGTTGGGTGTCAGATATTCATTGACAGATCCAATATATCTTATAGGGGGGCTCATTTTGCCTTGACACTGTATTAGAGCTCACTCTATTAAAATCACCAGACATCATGTCTCTCTACATGCAGAATTTGTGCAAAAGGCAGTTACTTTGTTAGATTTTTTTTTTGTCTGGAATCAGTTATTTGAGTGAGCTCTACTTCATCTGCTAGGAAAGGAAGCCCCCTATAAGATATATTAGATTTAACTGTCAATAAATATCCAACTGCTGAATGAAGACAGAATGAAGAGAAACAAACAGATGACAGAGCAAGGGATAGTGAACATAAACTTCATTATTTCAGAAACAAAGCAGAATATTTAATTGATTATATTTACAAAGTTATTTCAGCTTGCTGAAGCTTATATTACATTTTCATGATAGTTCCCCTTTAAAAATATTTGCTTCAAAAAGCGCACCTTGCACCATATAATAGCTTTTGGTTCGTCCTTCGCTCAGTCATTCCTGCCTCCTGTTTCGAGGCAGGCGCATATACTCCTTTCAACAATGATGCTGAAATCATGAGGAAAAACCCTAGTGTGGTTAAAAAAAATCACTGAGCAAAAATCAGCAAACTGACAATATCTTGTGACTCCATCAGAGGGCATGCTGGGTACTGTAGGTCAGTGACAGCCAGACAGATAAAAGTTGCAGGTCCCTCGTCTGTTTATTAGCGGCTCATCGCTATATGCTCCTGCTTCTCATGCGTAACTCCAATCGAGTCAGCAACACAAACAAAGAAGCAGCAAACACAACTCATTGGACATGCTGGAACCTGTTTACTCACCAAGCTAGGAAAGGCCCATTGTTTGTTAGGATATGCATATATGATTATCGGCATAGCTGGGGAGAGCTAGCGACAAGCCGACAAACAAAAAACACAAGCTTGAGAGAGAGCCGTAACCTGAGACGTGGAAGCTCTGCAGTGGGATTTAATAAAGAGTGTACAGTCCTTGGTGACTTAATTACCAACTGTCAGAGCTTGAGAGGGAATTGGCTGAGTGCTGCTTAAACAGCTGAGTAACATATGTCATTAACTGAATATTAATACGCTGGGTATTTGTGGCCTGCCAATCTCAATCCACTGGATTATTTGGCATTGCTGAGTACCATGTTTATGATTAAACATATTGATATTATTTAACAACATTGTCTAAACATATGCACTTTGTTTTTACCCTGATCTGACAATCTCTGATGGATGTAACATCGACTCTGGGTGAGGCACCCAGAACCACTGAATTTTAGCTGATATCTACCTGCCCCGAGTGTCTGCGCCCATGGAATTAGATAGCAATGATCAATGCAAATACAATTTAACGCGGCTAATTTTTGTCTGTAATAATATTGTTGTCTGCTCCCACAAGTATACACCCACAGAAAAGAGTCTGTTCAGTCAGGGTGTGCAATAAAAATCCACTGCATGGCAGATGCATCTTAAAATGCCTTAATTATGTACCTTTAAGATGGACATACCGTATATACTCGTGTATAAGCCGACCCGTGTATAAGCCGAGGTACCTAATTTTACCTACAAAAACTGGGAAAACTTATTGACTCGCGTATAAGCCTAGGGTGAGAAATAAAGCTAAAGACTCTCTGTGTCTCACTTCTGTGTGCTGTGCTTTTTTTTTTTGGTGAAGAGAAACGGGTCAGATTTGCCCATCACTAATCAGAAGCCATTAGCAAGTACAACTTGACTGCATTTTGGGCCAGAGGGAAAGATAAGCATGCAACGCAGCACTGTCTAACCAGCAATTTCTCCAGCTGAACTTGAACTACAACTCCCAGCAAGGCTTTGCCATAGGAAGAGACATCAACGAATGCTGGAAAACTATTCTCTACGCCAGATATGTGACACTTTCAATAGAGTATTTCCAATATAATTTAAGAAACGCACGAACATTGACTGAATTTACAGCCAGATCAGCAAAATTTGGGGTGTTAAAGCGGGTTACCTGCCCCCTGCTGTCATTGAATTACAGATGTGTGAGCACAGGGCCATTGCTATGGTGCCAGCATCTTTCTACCCTAAGCCACTTTGTGTACATATAGAGCAGTTTTCGTCCCAATAGAGGCGACTGGATAGCCTGGGGCTAAACTTCACCCTGTAATCCACGTGACATACCGGTAAATGCACAGCTCCGCTTTCCCTTACACTGCCCGTAGTCCCAAATCGCTACTTACACCGTCTCCAAGGCTGTAAACTCCAAACCTTTTCCTCCTGTCTATTAAAAATCGCGCAAATGTCATCACGCGAGACTGGCGTCACCAAGGCTGTAAACTCCAAACCTTTTCCTCCCGTCTATTAAAAATCGCGCAAATGTCATCATGCGAGACTGGCGTCACAACTTCACGTACGCGTATTACCTAGCTGCATTGTGGGAGCGACGAGCAGAGTAACTAAATGAGAAGGGGCTGGACTCAGTGTGGTGGATAGTTCCCTCAAACATTTTACCTGTGCCCGCTGCTTTCTGTGGTCTTAGTTACACATCTCAGAATCGTGTCAGAATCGCGGTTTTTTTAACTGACCCGCGTATAAGCCGAGGCAGCGTTTTTCAGCTTGTTTTGGGTGCTGAAAAACTCGGCTTATACGCGAGTATATACGGTACACTGCCAGATCCACTCGGTGAGGTGCCAAACTAGTGGATCTAGGCCACTTTGGCCACCCACACATTGGGTCAAATTGAGCTGATCTGATCCGGCACATCGAATAATGACCAGATTAATACGCTCCTCAAGGTACGGGAATATCAGACCTGCCTCATTATTGGCCTCATACAGCAGCCAATAACCTGGACCAAGTCAGATGCTTTTATTGGCCCGTGTATGGCTACCATTGGAGTCCTGCGCAGAACCAATTTTTTAAAATCGACCCGCAACCCTGCATACTTACCCGCTACCCTACCCGACAGTAACTTTCCGCAACCCGACCCACTGACCATCAAAAAACAGGAAGTGCTGTCATTGTAAACCGTAAGTGACATTAGAAGTAGGCGTGGTCGGAAAAAAGGAGTAAAACAGGAAGTGGTGTCATTGTAAATCAGAAGTGACATCATTCAAAATAGGCGTAAACAGTAAAAAAAAGTAAAACTCGCTATTGAGAAGACCTGTGACCCGATCTGCGACCTGCAAACCCAGAGAACCGATGACTCACGTCTATACCCACTCCCGAAACTTCTACAGGGTACAGCAGGTTTTTGCAGGTAACCTGCAGGTACTCGACCCGCTGCAGGACTCCTGCTACCATTATTAAATTCTGGGAGCAATGACATAGAAAACTCAAATCTTGCACCAGATCTAGTAACCCATCCAGCCAATCAGCAAGTTCTAGTTACAAATATATCTAAATGGTTTGTAGCACTGCTCGAAAATATGATACAGGTATCGGACCTGTTATTCAGAAGGCTCGGGATATGGGGTTTTCTGGATAATAGATCTTACTGTAATTTGAATATTTAAATAAAACCAATAGACTGGCTTTGCCACCAATAAGGATTAATTATATCTTAGTTTGGATAAAGTACAAGGTGCTGGTTTATTATTACAGAGAAAAGGGAAATCATTTTTAAAAAATTTAAAATAAAATGGAGTCTATGCTTTTTGATATATTTATCAAAAAGCGAAGTTAGAGATCGCCACAGTCCTCTAGAGTGTAATTCCGCCACTTTCCATTCATTTTAATGGGATTTTGAAAGGCATATTTATCAAAGGAAGAGTGGCGGAATTTGACTCTAGAGTATATGGAGATCGCTAACTTTATTTTTTGATAAATATACCCCTATGGGAGATGGCCTTTGAGTAATTCTGAGCTTTCTGGATGACAAGTTTCTGGATAACGGATCAAATACCTGTACTTGAAGCACCTGAAATCAGCCCTGCTTGAGATTGGCCTAAGGGCTCTCTCTGTTAAACTGGGGTAATGTAAACAATGGAACCTTTTGTCTGGCCTCCTCCAACAACAAAAATACAAGCAAAACTATTTTGATCAATTAAGGAAATACATAGGGAGACAATCATCTATGTATAAGGAGACTTATAAAACACCCCTAATGTCGAGTTATATTTCAGCTCTCTCCTTTAATGGCAGATGTTCTTAAGAATAAAAATGTAACCTATTTTCAACAAAACCAGTATTTTCCTTTATGTTGTCTAACTTCCATATATATATATATACACTGTGATTTGTAGGAAGCAGACAAAATACTGAATGCATGGAATGATTTTAAATCCCCAAAAAGCCCATGCTCAGCACAGGAGCACAGGATCACCCATAAGTGATGAGTCAGTCCTGCTGTTACTCCAACAGTATCATGTGCTGCTGGGTCATGTGGGTGAGTGGGCAGCGAAGGGCACAGTTTATAACTGCTGATACAATGGCTTTACGCTCTATCTGTAGTTATATTAAATATGATATTGCTTGCTGGAACGAGCTGAAAAAAAAACCCTTTATGAGACATGTTAGAAAAAAGATGAAATCATTTTAAGAGGACATTTTTATATCTTGTAGAATAAAAATCTCAGTTTTGTGCAACTGATGTCAGGGACGTAACTACAGAGGAAGCAGGGGGCCCCAAGAGATATAGGGGGCCCCATGAGGCCCTAATTAGTGAGCAGTTTCAATATATACAGGTATATGACCTGTTATGCCGAATGCTCGGGACCTGGGGATCTTTCCCTAATTTGGATCTTCATACCTTATAGGAGAATTCAACCCTTTAAGAAAAAATCCCGTACCCCCCACCCCACAGAGACCCCCCTCCCTCCTCCCCCCAGCCTAACAGCCCCGCCCCCGGGGAAATGCGCCATACTTTATACTTACCCCTCGGCGCAGATTCTGGCATCGGCATTGGATCAAGTACAAGGTACTGTTTTATTATTAAAGAAAAGGGTAGGACTACATGGACGTTTTTAGCACGATCCAATGAGCTGTGAAAAAAACGCTGGTGACAAATCGGATGCAATGGAAATAAGGTACGTGAATGCATTGTCGGATGCAGACGCTGCACACTATGTCTTCATCCGACAGTCGCGTTGCGCCGGATCAACGCTGCGACTTTATCCAACATTTCTATGTCTTACCTTATTTCCGTCGTGCCGAAAACGTCCGTGTAGTCCTACCCGAAAAAGGAAATAATTTTTTAAAATTTGGATAAAATGGAGTCTATGGGAGACTGACTTTCCGTAATTCTGAGCTTTCTGGATAACGGATCCCATACCTGTAGTATATTTTTAGAACACAACAACCTCTGTAAATGTTGGGGTCTCTGAAATGTATTTGATATGGGGCCCAGTAACATCTAGTTATGCCACTGATTGGCTCTGTCTATCTATTTATCAATCTCTTTATATATCTATCTATCTAGAGGCAAAAGAGCAAGGGAAATATTGAATATCTATTCGAAGGGTACACTGCTGCAGCCTTTATTTCACCAAAATCCCAGCATGCAAATAAAATTCAGGGAAACCTCACCTGCACATCGTCCAACGTGATGTACCTGATTTACATTACAGGAGTCAGGCCAGCACTTGACTTTAAAGTGGAGAATGTTAGTAAGTGCTAAGTGAAAGGATGAAAGGAACAGTATATCCTTTGGTAACTTGGAAATCTTCTGACATCAGATCAAAGGACGTTTAACATTTCAAAAGATTCTGTCCCTTTAGATCATCCTTATGTAACACCTATATGCTAATGGAACGGGTAACATCCCCTGCTCATTTGTCAGTGCTTTAACAGATCCATTGATCACCTACAAGGGGCAATACATGGCATGGCCACCTTTCTATCATTCCCAGACCCAGGCAAAGTAGTGTTTGAGCCTGCGGCAATAATACCCCTGTACAACAACCTCCCCCTATTCTTACTCCCTATCAGTTGTTGGTTGCTCTTTTCCAGCAACTTGCAGATTGGATTCCACCCCCCATATGAATTCCGGTAGCAGACGAAATTGGTTTGAGTCTATGGTCCTAGCACCCCAACACTTTTGAGCCCTAGGCATGTGTCTTTTTTTTAACCTACCCCTAGTTCCAGCCCTGGTCCTTCCATTCATCCTGAACGATCAGAACTGCAGAAAGTAAAGATGTGCATCTCCTCTTCACTTCTTCATCTGTCATATACTCCTCCATTGGCTGGAAAATGCACAAAAGTACCCCAAAATCTACCAACTCCTCAAAAATGACTAAACTGCAGTAAACCTTTAGGGGACAATTTCACGGACGATTTCCCAACTATTGTGCCTGATTATACGCTCAGCCTCTGCGCCAAAACACAGGCGTCAAGTTGTATTCACCGGAAAACAAGTTAAGCAACAGGAACGCTGGATAGTGTTGCAGCGTTCGTTCGACAAGACTGTCGGATGCGTCTGCATCCGATAGTCGTGTCGCGTCGGATCGAACTTTGCGACACCATCTGACATTTGTATTCCTTATTTTTTTTTCTGTTGCATCCGACTTGGTGCCTGTGTTTTGGCGCAGATCGTCGGATCCGGCACAATCGCGGGTAAATCGTCCGTGTAGTCGTACCCTTACCAAAAACATTATTACCCGTAAAACTTCCATTTCTAGAAAGTTTTTCTGCAGCACTGCAGAAACTACAACTAAACAACTTTAAAAGGAATCTCATCCCATAGTACTGGCAGACGTTTCATTTATCATTGATGCTTTACTCGCAGTGCTATCACAGCTTCGCTCAACATTATTATTTGGATACCATCGCTACTATTGCAACGTGTGCTTCATGCCAAGCATGTGGGCTCTAGAAATGCCTGGGTGCTAGAAAGGAACCTCATCCCACAGATTATTATCCAAGATTAATACACCTTTGCCAGAAACTGATTTTTTTTTCATGGAACAGTTGCTGCAATTAACAAGATTCTGGGTTCATCTGAGCCAAACTACAGCAGTTACCTGGCAAAGAATGCAGCACATATGTCTTTCCTCTGATGAATGTATGGCACAAATGAGTGTAACATTGCTCTTGATCTTGAAACATTCACTGAAGAAGATCCATTGGTTTATATTCGTGACCGCTAACTATACACGTGCCAATCTACACGGCTTCTGTTGGAATCTTTATGTGAGATGAACTCCAAAAATGATTCAAGTCATTACTGAGGTTGCTACAGTGCATTTCAGTACCTCAATGTGGCCAAAGCAATCAGACTGGTGCATTGACAGCAGTACAGGAGATATTATTGAGAGTATAGTTCTGTTAGCAGTTGGGTGAGAGTGCAGGTTGAATGAAGTAACGGTGCCAGATGCAGCAACGTCACCCTTGTATGATTTTACTCTATATGAAGCATTTACCGTAGTCACACTGTGCCAGCATCCTGCATTAGCAACCGTTGGCCACTCATTATATACTTCAACATCTTCACTTCTAGTGGAACTATATATTTTTACCCTAGCCTAGGGGTAAAGTGAATTAGTGTTTTGCCACCCGTGTGATTTCCAACCTCAGCTGGTGGGTAGCACAATGCTCAAATCTGCCATTTCTGGGGTAGTCATTCTGACTCTGCCGGAGTGCACACAAGCCAGGCAATAACCGTCCTAAACCACATATGGTATGCACTGATATTTTGTCTCCAGGATTGATCACTTCCAGGGTGTGGGACAAAACACTGTAAATCTCCCCTCTATTCTGCATGAATGGGAAGTGCTGCAACTACGGCATGTCCTGCTTAAAGGAACAGTAACATCAAAAAATTAAAGTGTTTTAAAGTAACAGTTTTGCCCTGCACTGGTAAAACTGATGTGTTTGCTTCAGAAACACTACATTTGTTTATGTAAATAAGCTGCTGTTTAGCTAGGGTTGCCACCTGTCCGGTTTTGACCCGGACAGCCCGGTATTTTGAGGGGCTGCCCGGGTCTATACTTCCTCAACCGGGTGGGATTCCCTTGATTGACACGGCAATCGGCCAATTGCCGATCGACGGGTGTTTTAATTGGCAAAACTTTCATTGGCAAACGTATCATGCAACACATTAATAGCCTAAAATCAGGTAACCACTCAAATAACCAATCCCACAAACCCCATGATGGTGTCCTCTAACGCTAGTATTAGAGTGACTATTCCTATGGACAAAAGCTGTCCTGAAATCTGATGCTTTTAACTAAACTTGATTTATATATTGGAGCAGATATATATTGGAAATTATTATGACTAATTATGAATATTAGTTTCCACCCATTTATTTACAATATATACTGATCTGATCTCATCGACTGATAATATTCCCACTATTCTAAGGAGATAAACAATTATTATACTGAAGTGAGAAACTAATTCTGAGTGAAGGACATCACTTTGAACAAAAGATTAAACAAATCTCATAAAATACTTCTACAATGATTCCTGTCCAGTGAGAGAATATGTGTCCACAAATAGAAATTTATTTTGGGCAAGCGCGGCCAAACATGTATAAGCATCCCTTTTGCTCTGCATTAATACTTCTACAATGATTCCTGTCCAGTGAGAGAATATGTGTCCACAAATAGAAATTTATTTTGGGCAAGCGCGGCCAAACATGTATAAGCATCCCTTTTGCTCTGCATTATTTTATTATAGCTATATGCTGGTCTCAACAAGGGTAGGTTACATTGGAGGCATTACAGAGTTAAACAGTGCTGTCTTAGAAAACATTCTGTTTACCATGTTATCGCCATTCATGTTTGTAACAAACCTGCCTTAATACAGACCATTGCCAAGTGGGTTTATTCCAGCAGAGTTTTAGTATAAACACACATTCTGCCACAGCTTTTCAAAAACACCAATACATGACCAATATTAACAAACTTCAACCCATAAGGGCACAAATCACCCAGAGCATTTAAATCACTTGGGATGATACTATCAAGTTTAACAGTGACTTCTCATAAACCACTATGTCCTTCAGCAGAATTATATACTTTCAAGCATTGTCTAGGATTTAGGTATTCCACTCCTTTAATTTGTTTGGTTATATAGCTCTGCACTTTCTTAATCTAATTAATATTCCTTTTAAGGACAAACGCTTAAAACTGTCCCCTATCCTGAAAGCAAGGCTGTAAGAGGGACATACAAAAAGGCAAAGTCATATATTATCCTATGAGTTAATCCACCCCATGTTCTTTTTTACAAGACAAGATATATTGTTTTTATAACCACAGAATGACACTGCCTAGAACTAGACAACTTATTATCCCATTACATTAAAGATGTTCTGTTACCCTGTTCCCACATATGCAATACTTTTTGTACCTTAATATTAAATTTTTGATATTATATTGCATTTACGGCTAACATTATGTTTCCTATAAGATTATGAATAGCTGTAACCAGTAGGGATGCACCGAATCCACTTTTTTGGATTCGGCCGAACCCCCGAATCCTTCACGAAGGATTCAGCCGAATACCGAATCCGAACCCTAATTTGCATATGCAAATTAGGGGTGGGAAGGGGAAAACATTTTTTACTTCCTTGTTTTCTGACAAAAAGTCACGCAATTTCCCTCCCTGACCCTAATTTGCATATGCAAATTAGGATTCGGTTCGGCCGGGCAGAAGGATTCGGCCGAATCCGAATCCTGCTGAAAAAGGCCAAATCCTGGCCGAATCCCGAACCGAATCCTGTATTCGGTGCATCCCTAGTAACCAGAGATCTTTATGAACTGACCTTGTAATGTCTGTCATATAAAAGACTAAAACAACTCCATTACGAATGATATAATAATGCTTTTGAATTTCAATTTATAAAACCAGTTGGACGAAAAGGCTTTGAAATAGTCACTTGTAAAGTCCATGTTGTTGACAACCCTCCAAAGCAAAAAACAAAACAAAAAACGAATCAATGTCTTATGAAGTTCTCAATCCACCTTGATCTGTGGAAGATAAACAATGTTCGAATATTTGTTTACTGTCCATTGAAGATAAACAATGTCCGCATTTTTGTTTATTGTCCATTGAAAATAAGCAATGTCCGAATCTTTGTTTACTGTCCATAGTTTGGCAATCAACTTATTTGTTAATGCAGTAATTGCAGCCATATGAAACATCTATAAAAGAAAGGATCAAGGCAGCATCAATTCTTAACATCTAATATCTGATTTATAACTTTATATCACTTTATAAATTTTATCAAGACTTTTATGTCTCTTATTTTGCATCACATCGTCTTAAATCACAAAGACAAAACATATCAATACATAACTCGTTCATGTGGGCCCACTCACACTCAGAAACATACAAAACAAAAATGTTTTAGTAACTTGCAAGTTTCATCATTACGTATTTTACCGTGCTTCTGCCTCTTTTTTTCTTAGAGGAGAAGAAAAAAAATTTTTTTTTTCAAAAATTACCATTTCTAAAATTTTCAAAAATCACCATGTCTTAAATGTCTTACACAAAAATGTTCAAGCTTAAAACAAAATAATGGATCCAAGCAACAAAAAAAAAACAAAAAACTTTATTCCTGTAATTGGAAACCTTATTAACACAAAATGATCAGCTTCATCAATCTTGAAACATGAAATGAACGAGGAGAAAGGAAAAACAAATTATTAATCATTACATGAATATACACTAAAATGTAACACAATTTAACATTTCTTTTGTGTCTCTGTCTGAATCTGGAATCACTCCCTCAGTAGACTGTGAAGGGGGGAAAGAGAGAGAGAGCTCTCAGCATGCAGCTGTTCGCTCACCAAACTTGTTCTTACAATTACAGTTGTACTTTTGTCTACTGGGCTAACTTTTCCATATTTTTTACGTGGTTAAATTTATAATAATTTATTATTTGCCAAAATTAACAAATTTGGATTCCCGTAAATTAAGGAAGTTTCCTCCCCAGTGTCAATTAACTCTTTGAGGGATTTTATTTTTAGTATGCTTCCCCTCCTTTTCTGCTAAAAATCTCTGTTTGAATAATTTCAATCATTTTGTTGTAGTAGTAGTTCCATGAAATTTGATCGAATTACACTCCGTCTTTAGGGAGTGCACTAAACAAATGTCTATGAGTTATTTTAGTATTGTCTTCCTTTTTCTCTGACATAGAAGCTCTTTCAGTTGGAGCGGGTGCTGGCATTTTATTTCCCACTCCCGTGGGTCAGTTAACTCCCTCATTGCCTGAACAGCTACCTCAATGGGTTGTGTCCTAGCTACTACACACCATGTCAAAGCTTCCTCTAGAGAGATAACTGCAGCTCCCATATAATACAAACGTATTAGCCAAGTAATCAAATTTTCCCCTGGCTGTTGCTTAAATCTCGTATGTATGTCAATAATTTGTTGTTGTAAAACATCCTCTGTAATATATGTATAATCTTTAGGTTGATTTGGGATTACCATCTTCTGTCGAGACAAAGATCTACATTCTCGAGCGGAATCAGAGGAATTTTGTTCATCAATTTAATCCCAAATATTTCCATCCCAGATTTCTGGGTCCCAATCTGCAGAAGCAACTGCAGCCTGCACGTTTCTCTGACTGATAGTTCCATTTTTCTTTTTATAGCGTGCTATTATTACAGCAGCCTTTTCTGTGTGACATTATAACTGCTTTAGCTTTTTAGTTAATATTTTAACCTCAGCTTCAGAAGTATTCAGCTGAGCTTGAGCAGCTTCTAACTGAGTTTCGTCAGAACCTAACTCTTCCTCAAGCTTTACTTTCTCTAAAATTAAATCAGAACAGTTTTGATGCATCTTTCTGTACCCAAACAAAAGGATCCAGCCTCGTCTGGATACGGTACTAACTTCGTTACATTTTCAACATTTACCCTCTGCAAACATTTCACTACATCAGTAGGTTCACTACTTTTACATCCGAAGACTCACATGGTCCCGTACAGCATGCCCACTCGTTAGCAATGATCCTGTACAGCGTTTCATCCCAACCAGGAACACACACTCTCGTCCCTGATCTGGGTACATCAACCACGAGCTTGGGTACTCTATCCTTAGATTTGCGAAAGAAAGCCATGTATTAAATTATTTCCAGAGACCCCACTCACTGGTACCAAATGTTTTAATTGTGGTTCTATAAGTCTCTCGGAAGTAATTCAAACACACCAGCTAGTATAAGCAAAGGTTTATTACATACATAGAATGAAGAAGATATACATTACCGAATGAGTAAAAGAGCGAAGCAGACAATCTACAACCAAGACTGGGAGATCCCGGAACAGTCAGCAGATTGAATCCCTCAAACGGTCCACGGAAGGTCCTGTGGCGGCACGCGTCAACCCCACAAGTGAGATCTCAACTGACCGAATGTAGACCCCCAGTTTATATAGGCTTAGCAAACAATGAGCTCATATAGTAGTTTAATCAATAGCCCATATTATTCATATAATGGTTTGGTTAATAATAGATCTTTCTTCCCATGCGCTCATCAAGATCTGGCCAGACTCCCAACAAGCACATCCGAAGCAGAGATCTTATCTTAGCTAGCTGGTAGCTGAATAGCATATTGTGCCCCTAGCTACAATAAAGAAGAGTCTGATAAGGGCTGCAGAAATCATAAAACATAATACATATGAGAATAATGAACGAATGAGTATTAGGTCATCGAGTTGATTACTTCCCATGATTTCTCTTGCACAACGCTTCATTATACAGAATTATGGATTATAAGGCCACCTTGTATACTATCATACAAAGCTTTGTTATACACAATTATAAGTCATAAAGCTGTCTTTTTACACTATATTGGGCTCAACATACAACATTGGGTTCAACAATAGAACAGTTCTTTATCAACGTATTGCGATGAGCTATTGGGTTTAATCAGAGTATTACCATGAGCCATTATTGAAAAAACTCCTATTAATACACCGGGTCATAGCCCCGCCCACTGACGTCACGGGCCTGCCCCCGCCCGGTCTCAGCCAGGCATAAAGGTGGCAACCCTATGTGTAGCAATGGGGGCAGCAATTCAAAGGAGAAAAGGCTCAGGTTACACAGCAGATAAGCTCTGTAGGACATAATGGTGTTATCTGTTATCCACTATTTAACCTGTGCCATGTAGTCTTTTTTTGTTTGCCGCCATTGCTACACAGCAGCTTGTTTATAGGAACTATAGTAGGCACTTTTTCCAGTGCAGGGCAACACTACATTATATTTTATCAGTTTAAAACATTTGAATTTGCCCATGTGTTTGGCCCTTTGTGGGGATTTTAGTGAACCATGCCCACTCAATATGATTCAGAGGCACCAGGTCCAGGATTGATGCTCCAAAACTGAAAGCTAAACTGCCTTCTATCTGTGCATGTACTCACTGTATTGCCTGTGCATCCATGTAGCACCACTCGCTAAATATTTAACTAAACATTGGGAGCCTATGATTAAGTGCTGGGTAAGCATGAAATGCATTAGGCAGGATTGCAAGGGGTCAGTACAGCTTTTAATGGATTTGTAATAAAGAAAAAAAGATTTAACATATATTTGTGCACGAATGCTGCTTAAAGGAATTGTTCAGTGTAAAAATAAAAACTGGGTAAATAGATAGACTGTGCAGAATAAAAAATGTTTCTAATATAGTTAGTTAGGCAAAAATGTAATGTATAAAGGCTGGAGTAATTTGATGTATAACTTGTCAGTCAGATCACTACTTCCTGCTTTTCAGCTCTCTTGGTATACACTGACTGGTGACCCTGGTTACCAGGCAGTAACCAATCAGAGACTTGAGGGGGGGCCACATGGGTCATATCTGTTGCTTTTGAATCTGAGCTGAATGCTGAGGATCAATTACAAACTCACTGAACAGAAATGTACCATGTGGCCCCCCTTCAAGTCACTGACTAACTCAGAGTTATAGAGCTGAAAAGCAGGAAGTTGGATTCTGGCTGTTTTATTAGACATCTGTTCACTCCAGCCTTTATATATCACATTTTTGGCTAAATAACTATATTAGAAACATTCTTTATTTTGCACAGCCTATCTATTTACCCAGTTTTTATTTTCACACTGAACTATTCCTTTAATGAATTTATTGAGAACCCTAGCTTAAAGGGGAACTATTGTGAAAATGAAAATTTAATATAAGCTTCATCATAATGAAATAAGAAACTTTCTTCATTCTGTCTTCATGCGGGAGTTGGGTGTCATTGACAGTTAGATCCAATATATTTTATAGGGGGCTTCCTTTCCTAGCAGATGTATTAGAGCTCACTCAAATAACTGCCTTTTGCACAAATCCTGCATGTAGAGAAACATAATGTCTGGTGATTTTAATAGAGTGAGCCCTAATTCATCTGCTAGGAAAGGAAGCCCCCCTATAAGATATATTGGATGTAACTGTCAATGACTGTCACCCTTCTGCTGCATGAAGAGAGAAAGAAGAGATACAGATGCTGAGAGAGGAATAGTTAACATAAACTTGATTATTTCAGAAATGGTACAGAATTCGTAATTGGTTGTATTCAGAAAGTTTCTTATTTTAGTATGCTTAAAGTTATTAAATTTTCGTTTTCCAAATAGTTCCCCTTTAAGGGTAAAACTACCACTGATGATTTTGGGGGTCAGATTTTACCAGATCTTGCCATCCAACACCGTGCAACATCACAGGGTTTGTAGGATCCTACAAAATCTGATCCCCCTATGGCTAGACTGTAAAGTCGGATCAGATAAAGTCAGATGGTGTAATTTGTTCATGCATCTTCATCCTAAAGTCAACGTTTTTCATTTAGAAAAAAAAAAGTCTGTGAGACCCTCAGATTTTATCTCATCAGATGAAGTTGCAGCAAGCAGCATTCGTCTTGTTACATCAGATGGAAAACTTTCTATGCAGTTTACACATCAGATATTTGTATCAATTCCTTTATGTTTGGAGTTTAGTCCTTAAACACAATTGTTGATTTTTTTAAATGAACATATCTCTTGGTTGGTGTTTAAATAGCATATTTGGATATTGACCACTCGCTGCCTTCCTACTTAGTAGTGATGTGCGGGCCGGGCCGGAACCCGCGGGTTAGGACTGACCTCGCACCCCCATTTGCAAGTGGGTTGAGCTCTTCTTCCTGCTCTCCCTGTCCGCCACCTTGCACTGGTGGCTTCCAACTTCCATTTTTATAGATGCGCGCTGGGCGCAGGTTGAGGGAGGGCGGGTTAGGTCGGTGCGGTTCGGATTTTTCCTGACCCGTACATCACTACTACCTAGCTACCAGCACAGAGCCAGGTCAAAGGAGTCCAATATGTGCAGCTAAAAACTCAGTAATTAGAAATGTATAATACAAACTAAATGAGGGGTCAGGGCACACAGGCAGATTAGGGGAGATTAGTCGCCAGGCGACAAATTTCCTCTTCTTCAGGACGACTTATCTCCCCGAACTGCCTCCTCTGCCATCGCTGGCGGGATGGCACTCGGAGCGATTTGTTTTCAAAAGTTGACCACAGTTTCCTCGTGAGGCAACTTTGGAAACAAAGCGCTTAAAGTGCCATCCGGCAGGCGAAAAACATTTTACCCGACTGGAAGGCAGGGGAGGCAGTTCGGGGAGATTAGTTGCCCTGAAGAAGAGAAGATTTGTTGCCGGGCGAATCTGCCTGTGTGCCCTGACCCTTACCCCTAGGTGCAGATTAAGGGCATCGGAGTTCACGGGCACATCTTCTTCACTTCGATAATCTTTGGGTCTTCTTCCGGCACTTTGGCAATTTTCGTGACTTTTGGCGCATGAGTTGTCGCGAAACAGAAGGTTGCTCCAACTGCGCATGTACCGTGACGCCGCTCACTTTCCGAAGATTATCGAAGAGAAGAAGATGGCGCCTGTGAACTCTGTTGCCCTGAATCTGCACCAAGTGGGTAAGTAAAGAGTTAGGGGAATTTAACAAATGTAACACCTTGTAGGCTGGGGGGAGCAATGAGTCCATGTAGGACTTTTTATTACCAAGGGTTTGGTTCTCCTTTAATAATGGAAGAATTGAGCATATTATGTAAGATAAAAGACTAGGAGAATTAAAAAGGTTGAGTGAGGAGAGAAGGAACAATAGTTTGGAAAGTGGGCCCTGGTGTAAGGCTTTCTGGTGGGCCCCTGGTATCCCAGTCTGACTCTGCCCCATGCCCAGTGTCTGCAAGGGTTAAAGAAGCATATAACTGTGAGTATTTGGCAGACAAGCATTATATGCGCCATAAATAAGTGACCAGCAATAGGGTCAAACCTTGTGTAAGAATTAGCCATTGCCATGGAAATACAGGGAGAAGCCGACGGCAGCAGTGAAAGTGAATTTAATTAGGCAGATCTCAGTGGGCACAACAAAAGATTAAAAAGTGATCACTGGGTCTCGGCTACATTTCATTGTTGCCTCCAGGGTAACTAAGAAGCCGCCGCACTCCCCCAGCCCGCTCCCTGCTGCTGCTGCTGCTGCCAATGTCCCCTCAGAGCGCGGTGGCCCCGCCCACAAGCCGCCTTACTTCCCTCTCCAGGCGCGGGGCATCAGATGGACCTCTACTCGCTCAATTTCTACTGCTGACATTCTATTGGCTGAAGCCAATCCTTTATCCTGTCTGGGGGAGCCGCTTTCACTCACTGTCTGAGGAACTTGTTGTCATTCTCTATAGACCCCATTTTATCAATAGAGGGCACTTTACATCGTGTCCCTCGGTAGCTTCAATTACATAGCTATCTCGGGGTGCAGTTCATTACTAGGGGGGATCATGTGACACAACAGTATGACACAACGTCATGAAGTGAAGCCAAATAAATCGCTCAAGCTTCTACCCCCCACCTTCAGTTGACTAATGGTTCAAACCAGAGGACCGAAGTCTTATATATAAAACACCCAAGTGAGTGTCGAGCAAGTGTCCCTTGTATTTGGGGGATAGAAAACATTTAATATACAGTAGTAGTTTGAGTATGACACATAGGCGCGGGTCAATTAAGGGAACAAGCCCCTGATGATCAGTTATTATCACAGCCCTGACAGCTGTCACTGGTTGTTATGGTGCCTTGAACCCTCTGCTCCTGTCAGGCTTTCACGCCGCTTCCTGGTTGTTAAGGAGATCGCCCCACGTGACGCCCAGCTGAGCGGCCTCTGATTGGACAGGTTCCCTAACCGCGGGTCAATTGAAATCACCGGAGTAGTTACGTGCTTGAGCAGAAGCAGCGGGACTCGGACAGATGCACAAACACCCCCAGCTCCAATCACCGACCCCGCTCATCAGCTGCCCCCAATTCCCTGCTTAGCATAAAATCCCCGGCCCTGCTGGGAGTAGGGAAGGTGCGAGATCTGAGCTGGGTGCTTGTTGATGCAGCAGGTAAGGAATTGCGCCTGGTTCTTATTATAGGATGTTAAGTTGGAGGAGTTGAACCGCTGCCAGGGCTGATCCTATCAAATGTGGGGCCCAATTGGGACCAGTTGGCGGGGCCCCTAGACAAAGTGTTGCTGGCTACTGACACAGCAAGTATTTAGGAAAATAAGGGCATACAGGCACAAAATAGAAAGGAAAGGGGCAGTGCGGGGCCCCCAGAGGTATTGGGCCCAATTGGCCTAAGGCCTTCCCTGACCGCTGCCTTATGGCTTCCAGTTTAGCTGGAGTAGGAGGCTCATTAAAGGGCAAGTCAGCCCAGAAACAAAAATTTGCCTCATAAAAGAAAATATAATTCTAAGCAACATTACAATATATGTTCATTACATTTTCTCTACCGTTTTTAGGTTGTGTGTGTATATATATTTTGAAAGCAGCAGTGTTTGTCCCTTTCTATTCTCTGCCCTAGTGTCTCAGACTGTTGATACAATGTAAGACAAGGCAGCTGATTAACAGACCTGTCTTTGCTGCTGGGGAACTAAGACTTTTGCAACATTGTTTATAAAGTAACAACCAGGCATTAAGTAAATGTTTATTTCAATAACCATTGTTATTACCGTACAAATACCTTTTAAAATCACATGTATATTGGAAAGTTGCTTAGAATTTAGGTTCTCTTTTAATAGATACTTATTTTGAGGTTAACTTGCCCTTTAATGTGGAGGCCTATTTGCTGCCTGATTAAAAGGGGTTTGTGTATATGTGGTATTTTTATTGAGAGAGTTGCAGTTCTGCAGCATCTTGCCTACTAA
This sequence comes from Xenopus petersii, assembly GCA_038501925.1. NCBI lineage: Eukaryota > Metazoa > Chordata > Amphibia > Anura > Pipidae > Xenopus > Xenopus petersii. The sequence continues at coordinate 32,740,842 of CM076674.1, forward strand.
TGAGAGAATAACCTGTGGCCCTTAATCTGTAGACTACAACTGTCCTGCCCATAGAACTAGGCAGTGTTGGACTGGGACACCAAGGGCCCACCAAAAAACCTCAGATCAGGGGGGGCCCCCCTCAGCACTATTTTCTTCCTCTCCTCACTCATCCTCCTATTTCAGTTTTTTTTTTTTTTTTTTTTTTTTTTTTCTCTACATACTATAATCTATTATTCCATGTATTTAGCCTCTTTGATCTCATAGAAATAGGCCAAAAGTTTAGCAGCCTGAGGGCCCACTGACACCTGGGCCCATCGGGACTTTTCCTGGTATCCCCAGTGGGCCAGTCTGACACTGGTACTTGGCTGATGAAGATGTTGAGTTGTGGTTTAGTTTACATCACACTCACTGCAGCTCTGGTCTCCCTGTTACACGTGAGGACACTTTAATTTTGCTTCCTCCATAAAAACACTTTTTTTTTTTTTTTTTTGTGCTGGAATTCCATAGATTATTCCAGTAGCGTTAATGGGGAATTTCTTCATACGATTGGCTTTCCACAGTCCCCACTGCCATCAATGGGCCTCTATTACAAGTTGTGCTGCCTACCTTACTGTTTAGTCATTGGGCAGCTAAAGTAACCCTTTTCAGGCCAGAAACTGGGTTTTGCTTCGGCTTTAACATCAAATTATATTTAAATGAATACAAATATAATGTGGTGTTGATCGGCACTGGTAAAACTGTTTGCTTCAGAAACACTACTATTTATATAAATAAGCTGCTGTGTAGCAATGGAGGCAGCCATACAAAGGAGAACGGCTTGGGTTACAAAGCAGATGAGCTCTGTGCAACTAAATGGTGCTGTTATCCCCTATTTAACCTGTGCCATATAGTGTGTCCCCTCCCCCCCCCCGCAAATTTCCATTATTGCTACACAGCAGCTTGTTCTATATGAACTTTTTTTTTGGGGGTTACTGTTTCTTTAACATATAAAAGCGGACTTTATTATTTGGCAGGGCCAGTTTTTGGTGTTTCCCTACTTGGATGTTTTGTTAGAGGCCAAGCTATAAGCTTTTTTTTGTCACCACATGTACTTGGTGTTCTCTATTTGGAAGAACCTAAGCTTGGAAATGGGACCACATACACCAGGCTAAAAGGCCAAAAGCTTGAGGCTGCATAACTTAATCCTGATGCAGACTGCACTAAGATTCCATGTAATGTCTATCTGAATTCCCAATTAGTATTGTTGACTTGTATATATCCCTTATCCAGAAAGCTCCAAGTTACAGGAAGGACTCTTCCTATAGCACTCAAGAAGTTCAAACTTTCTTTAAAAATGATTTCCTCCTTTCTAATACAACTGTACCTTATACGTGACCCTAACTAAGATCATCTGAGATCTTGGTTAGGGTCAAAACCTTCTTACTTGGTTTATTTCATGTTTAAATGATTTTTAATGTGTCCTGCAATGAGTTGGTTCCTATGCAACGGACATTGGGCCAGATCATGTAGTGGAACTACTAGTGGTATCTTCAGAGGACCAGAGCATTACTGTTAAAGGCCTCGGCCTAAATAAAGAAGCACAGAACAATGTGCAGTAGTTTCAACTAATGCTCTTTCACTTTTTTTTTTTTTTTTTTTTTTTTTTCCCCCCCCCCCGTTTGAGACCCTAAAAAGTAGGGAGGCTGTTGGCCCAGCATACAATATACTTTGGTTTAAGAGGTCCTCAACCAGTGGGTGGAGTTTGAAGACCCAGTGCTAAGGGACTAATGCTATACATAGTTTTCAGAATGATTTGCTTGAACTGATCTGAAAGCACTATTTGCAGCCTAGAAGAATGGTCTGATTCAAGGGACAAATAACATTGCTTTCAGCATAATTACGCTTGCCTAATCTTATATTTTGAGTTGCTTAATTAAGAAACATCCAGTGTTGGGTTTTACTGTGGCTTTGCAACCCCCCCCCCCCATAGAGTCCTGTGTCCTTTCTGTAAACTAATTTGGGTTCTTGTCATTCCTGATCTGGATGTGCAAATTAAATTACACCCCCAGTTGACCTAAAGCTGAAAGAAAATGAGGCGCAGTATGGTATTCAGTGGCCACATCCTTACAACCTCCTCTGTGGTGGGAGCCAGCAGTGCGTTCCAGAATCGGTGCCTCGCCAAGGTGGAAGTCCAGCCTAACTTGCCTCAAAGAGTTTCTCAAAGAACTGTGCTGGGGGTGATAAGTGACAACGAACAACACAGAAGATCCATTAGTCAGGTAAGTAGGCTTAAAGTACTTTACCATGTTGCTACTTTCTTTCCCCCCCATGCAGAGTATAAAATTACTGTTCCTATCCTTAGGGTGGTGCCCCTGCAAAGTGTCTTCCTGGCATTGAAAATGTTCTTCATTTCCCTGGAAAATTCCTGTCTGCAAACCCAGCACCTGTTGTTCCAAAGCCAAGTTTTACGGTCTATGTGGATGAGCCAGAGCAGCCCACAGAAACCTATTCAATTGAAGTTGATTGTCCCAGTTTGGATGAAGTGGATTCAAATCTTGTGAAGCAGAACATCCACCTGCTTCTAGATATCAGTGCAGGTCTGTGTCCTCCATGTGAAGCTTTTTCCTTTATTTTTTTTTTTTTATCTTTTTTTTTTTTTTTTTTTTTCCAGTTCTGATTGCCTATTGTCTCTGCAGCTTCTCCAATGGTGGTTGATGCCTCTTTCCAGACAAGCCAAGAGGATGACTCCATAATGGATCCGGATGCTGTAGCCGTGTCAGAATATATAGATGAGATTCACCAGTACCTGAGAGAGGCTGAGGTAAGATCTGGGTTTATTTGCATTCACCTACTCATAACTGTACCTCAACCGTGCAGGCTCTATGGGCAGGACACTTCTTTATTATAGTCCTGCAGGATGTTGGCACTTAGGCCATGTATTTAGGCTTGACAACATTAATTACCTGCATTGTGTTGATTGCAAGAGCACTCTAGCTTTCATGGTTGGTGTCATTGCTTCCAGGCATTTTTAATGTATTAAAAGGTGTGTGTGTGTGTGTGATGATCATGCTCCCAAAATGTATTCTTTTTTAGGCAAGCCCCAATTATGATGCCAAAAAGCTGCTTTCATAAATTGAATTTCTTAACTACCCTATCCTGGGTAGCAACAACCCCCCCTGAATTGCCGTACATTCCCTGCAGCTCCCAGCGGATGCAGGAGGTCTAGCAGCACCCAATTTACTATCTTGCCACTAAAACTAGTTAATGCCTGGTGGTGGGCAACCCCCTCCACCCAAAAATGCCACCAACCTAGAAGCCCAAATTACCAGCTTGTATGAAGCTCTTAAAAAAAAAAAAAAAAAAAAAAAAAATTTAAATAAAATCAAAAAATAAAAATTGTACCAAAGACAGTCTCTTGCCCCCAACTAATGACAGCCATAGCTCAAACTTTTCCAGAGAAATGGAAAAACAAATACTCTACCAACCTGCATCTTTGGTATAACCCACAACTACAAACTATTCCCAGACCATACAATCTGGGCCCAATACTAAATACCTAGGGCAGGTTATGGAAAAGGGAAATTTGTTAACCTTTGACAAGCTGAAAGCTACATTCAATATGCCTAAAACAAATGTTTTTCAGATTTTTACAACTTCGCCAAGCCCTTAAAACACACTTCAGACAAATCCAACCAGACGCCTCTCTCCAAAGAATAGAGCTTGTCTTTAACCCAGACCTAAATTAACCAGTTTCAGTTGGGTGTGGCATTGCCCTAAGAATTAAATTCTGGAAAAAAGTGAGAGGCAACTGGTCTCATTCTGGCACTCACTATTCCTCCAAACCCTGAAACGCTGCTGTTGCAGAAACTGCCCCTACAATAGCCAAACAAAATCTCCTAAATTTCCTTTCTATATAGGCAAAAAGGCTCATAGCCATGAGGTGGATATCGGCTCACCCCCTCCCCATGAATACAAATGGTCAATGATGCTGTCCCTCTATACCAGCTGATATACTTGCAGTTGCCCAAAAAATGTGTGGTCACCCTGGATCTTGGAGCACCTTCCTGCCCTAGACTCTCTCATTTAGCTGAATCCCAGGGAACACAATCCCCCTTTTGCTCTGCTTTCATTTCATTCTCTTTGCTGTTCTCAATATTCTTATGCTCTCCAGTCTTATCCTATCTCCCCCCCCCATATATTACTTTCTGATCTGAATTTCCGCAATACTAAGTGTAGCACACTTCAGTTGACTCTCAAAATGGAAAATCAGGTGGAATGGTTTAAGTGGATACCCCCACATCTGAGGGCAGTTTTGTCAAATTACCTGCATGATGTTGGCAAAGATGAATGATTACTGTACAGGGTAGTGGGCCAAATTCATAGTCTCTCAGTTGGGGAAGCTGTCTAAAATTTTTTTTTTTTTATCCAGTTAAAAAACAGACCGAAGGCTTATTACATGCGTAAGCAGCCAGACATTACATCAGCAATGCGTACAATACTTGTGGACTGGCTAATAGAAGTTGGTGAAGAATACAAGCTCCGCACAGAAACTCTTTATCTGGCTGTGAATTATTTGGATCGCTTCCTGTCATGCATGTCTGTACTCCGGGGAAAACTGCAGCTTGTAGGAACTGCAGCTATATTACTAGCATCGTAAGTACTTAGACTATCACTGTTGTTGTGTACTTAAATGTTGCATGTGTCATAAACGCTATACATTTTTCTCAATCAGGGCTGGATCATGACTTTTGCCATTATCTGAACTGGAATGCACCTACAATTTATATTCCCAGCCCTGATATTCTATGCAGAGCTCATTACTTGTACAATGCTTTTATGGCTAACAAAGCAAGACTCGGTGAATGGAAGTCTCGACTGTCCCTTCGCACGCATCACTTTTAGTCTTTAATGCTGCAAGTGTATACAGGTCTAATGCCTATAACTAATCTACAGATATTTACTGGTTGCTTGTCTAGAAGCAAGCTCTACTGGATGCTATTACCTGGGTAAACTTGGTGATAATGGCTCAGCATGGCTATAGAAATGACCATGTGCTTGTAGTGTGAACTCCACTTTTTTAGACCACAATATGACTAGTATTAACTACTTGTTCTCGACACACAGAAAATATGAAGAAATCTACCCTCCTGGTGTTGATGAGTTTGTGTACATAACTGACGATACATACTCCAAGAAACAGCTTCTGCGCATGGAACACCTTCTGCTAAAGGTTCTGGCCTTTGACCTTACTGTACCTACAACCAGCCAATTCCTTCTACAGTACCTGCAGAGACATGCAGTCAGCGTGAAGACTGAGCACCTTGCAATGGTAACTACTAAAAGTGTAGAAGCCAGCTGATGCATAATGCTAGTCCTTAATTCTTGCACCTTAATTCTTGCACATACTAGTCAGAGCAGCTATACCACACTGCAGGACATAAGATATGAGTGGTTAAGTTGACAATTGGCTGTTAATAACAAGGCAGAGGGGGTGGCTGGGGGAGATGACCTGGTTGTTCTGAAAATGAAAGATGGCAATCTGTCAAGGTCTCTCAAAATGCACAAGACTGATATAATGGCCACACTCTGCTAGCTGCACATAGTTGCAAGAAAGTCAACCAGTATAGTCTGCATGCTGCAATTACCTGCTAATTGACTTTGGTGTCTCTTCTTAGTACTTGGCAGAACTAACACTGTTTGAAGTGGAGCCGTTCTTGAAGTATGTTCCTTCACTCACTGCTGCTGCAGCCTACTGTCTTGCCAATTATGCACTCAACAAAGTGTTCTGGGTAAGGTGCTGGTTTATTGTTTAACCCTCTCCTCCTATAGCTGATTTACCCGCTCCTCCTATAGCTGATTTATATTTTAATACTTGAGTAGATTTTTTATTTTGCCACACTAGGGCATTGTTAAACACTGGCTTTATATTATGACCCCATACCTTTAAATGCACAAGGTGCATATTAATAGCCACTGCCAAAAGTCTTGTCCCTTTCATGGACTTAAGACCTTCAATAAAATACCAGTCTCCGGCAGCATTTTACACACTTCTGAAGTGGGAACAGGATAAAGCACAACCCATGCGGTTATCACTTTATGACATAACTGCAGTCAAATCCTAAATTGAGCATAGGCCTTGGGAAGCTGCAAAACTACTAGATAGCAATTAATTTACTGTAGAGTGCAGCACACCCAGTCTTGCACTTTAATTGTGTAAACTGGCTGCATGAACTTAACCCCCACCTATAAAACTATAAATGTGGTCTGTAGAATGTCCTTATGGCTTGCATGTTGTATTGGCATTAACTATACGTGTGTTTAAATGTTGGTATTTCCCACCCCCTTCTCCAGCCTGATACACTGGAAGCCTTCACTGGCTACACACTGAGTGAAATAGCACCTTGTCTAAGTGATATGCACCAAGCCAGTCTCCATGCCCCTTATCAGGCTCAACAAGCAATTCGGGAGAAGTACAAGACCCCCAAGTAAGCTAGACTGGTATAATCTACCCTACCTCCATTATTAAATTTACATTTTATACCTACTTTGACTAACCTTTTTACACTCTAGGTATATGCAAGTCTCTCTACTGGAGATGCCAGCAACACTTCCCCTCAACTGAAGCCTTCCAGACTGGATGCACACAGCACTTACCTCATGATCAACAGTGTTGGTCTTTTTTTTTTATGAGGACACTGCAGGCCAAGTGTCCCAATGGAGCGGTTTTATTTATTGACGTGCATACAGACTCCTGTGCTTTTAAAACTGAATTTTTATTCTGTGTAAACCTATAGAACTTTATCGCAAAGCCTCCCGATACTGGGAACAATGTTGCTTGCTGTGGGATCAATAGTCTGCAAGCACTTTAGTTAGATGCACTACTACAAATTGGAACCCTATGATCAGAGCTGATTTGCACTGAGTAACTGACACCAATACGCTATTTAAGACTTGGACAATCCTGACTCATTCCTACAGTTGAGACACTCAAGGAAATGCTTTATTTTAACAACATTGAATAAGGGCTTCATTATCCAGGTTTTCTTAACTTGTGATAGTGTTGTGTTTTTAATAAAATTGATTTACTCCCAACAGTTTTTTGAGTCTTTACTATGAATGTATCACGTTGACTCTGCTTTATTTTGGTATTCTCTAGTGGTTCATAAAGTCCTGTGAACCTCTAACTAGCAGAGGCTTGTAATGTCCCCATACTTGCATGTCACAGAGGTGTGGTAACTTGCAATACAATAACACATGCATGTAACACAAGGTCAAAATGTCATGACATTTCCTAATGATAAAGGGGGGGGGAAATACTATTACAGGACCTACCAACCGCTTTAGGCAGCACTCCAGGCCATGGTAAGGTACTGGCAGTAGGCGCTATTTTCAGTGTGTCCCTTTCATGGTGGGGGGGGGAGAAAATGCAGATAAAGTTACCATGGACTACTCTGTATCCTGTTACTACCTGAAATTTGCACAAATAATTGCATTCCATGAGTTACACATGGGCAGTGTCAGACTGGGATGCCAAGGGCCCACCAGAAAACCATAGACAATGGGCCTACTTTCCGAACTATTCCTCCTTTCCTCACTCAACCTCTTGACTTTTATTCTTTTATCTCTACATACTATACTCTTACTTTATTAAGCCCCTTAAAGGAGAAGGAAAGTTTATAACTAAGTAAGCCTTATCAGAAAGGTCCATCTAAATATACCAGTAAACCCCCAAAGTAATGCTGCTCTGAGTCCCCTGTTAAAAGAAACACAGCATTTCTTTCCTTCTATTGTGTACACATGGGCTTCTGTATCAGACTTCCTGCCTTCAGCTTAAACCTCATTGCCCTGGGCAAGAGCATGCTCAGTTTGCTCCTCTCCCCCCACCCCTCCCTTCTCTACTGTAATCTGAGCCCAGAGCAGGGAGAGACTCAGGCAGGAAGTGATGTCACACCACATTAATACTGCAGCTCCTAAACAAAGAGTTTCTAGAGCTTTTTACTCCGGTATGGTAAAACATTCTACAGCATAAATATAGCATTCTAGCTTGTACTGTTGCAGCTAATCTATTGGCAATAAAATGCCTCAGTAGCTTTCCTTCTCCTTTAAGAAATAGGGAATGACCATGAAATGGGCCAAATGGTTACAAGCAAGACACCAGGGTCCACTGGGAGTTTTCCTGGTATCCCAGTGGGCCAGTCTGACACTGCACATGGGAATGCTATTGTAGACAAGGTGTATAGCATCTGCACCAGAGTTTTAAAGTAAATCTGCGATTAAGGACAGAGAGCACTGCCTGTAGTATTTACAAAATTTTCACTCTGGTTTCAGTGTTGTATGTTTTCAAATGCAAATAGTCTGGTAAAATGGGAGAGTTGGAGGGGAGATGTGATTGGTATCAAAACATGGCTTGATGAGTCGCATGACTGGGCAGTTAATATCAGCGGGTATACTTTGTTTTGGAGGGACAGCAACGGGGGAAAAAGCATAGCTACTATAAAGGTTATGTTGTAAAATGAGGGTGCAGGGGTCTTCACTGTAAAGACTACAGCAAATTAATTTTAGGCTATGCTATAGACCCAGTACTGTAAGCTCCTGATGCAAATAGAAAATGCTGATAGTTTGGGGAAAGTAATTATGATGGGGTATTTTTGGTGCAACGTTACTGCTAGGATAGTTAATGGAAACAAGTTTATAAACTTGTTGCATGACCATTTTATGGCACGAGAGCCAACCAGAAAAAAATGCTATACTGGATCTAATCTCCACTGACCCAGAACATAGAGTAAATGTACAAGTAATTGAACCCCTGGACAATAGTGACCATAATGGGATCTCATTAATGTCTGGTGCAAAAACAAATACAGTGCCTTGCAAAAGTCTTCACCTGGAATTGACATTGATTGGTAGTTTGCACAGTTTCATTTACATAACATGCCTACGTCTTTGAAGACTTTTTTTTTATTGTGAAGCAAACCACAAATAGGACAATATAACAATCTTCAGTGTGCTTAACAGTTCACCCCCCCCCAAAGTCAGTATTTGTAGAGCCCCCTTTTGCAGCAATTACAGCTGCAAGTCGCTTTGGATAAGTCTCTTGAGTTTGCCACATCTTGCAACAAAGATTTTTGCCCATTCCTCAAGGCAAAACTGCTCCAGCTCCTTTATGTTGGATGGTTTTTGCTTGTGAACAGCAATTTTCAAGTCTGACCACAGATTTTCAATTGGATTGAGGTCTGGACTTTGACTAGGCCATTTAAATTTTTCCCCTTAAACCAAGTGGTGCTTTAGCAGTATGCTTCCTGCTGGAAGGTGAACCTCTATCATAGGCACACTGGCACAGGTTTTGCTTAAGAATATCCTTGTATTTAGCACCATCCATCATTCCCTTGACTCGTACCAGTTTCCCAGTCCCTGCTGCTGAAAAACATCCCCACAGCATGATGCTGCCACCACCATGTTTCACTGTGACGATGGTGTTCTTGGGGTGATGGGATGTGTTGGGTTTACACCAGATATAGCATTTTCCTTGGTGGTTGAAAAGTTAAATTTTAGTCTCATCTGACCAGAGCACCTTTCTCCATACATTTAGGGAGTCGCCCACATGACTTTTGTCAAACTCAAAACGTGCTTTCTTATTTTTATCTTTAAGTAAAAAGGCTTTTTTTGGCCACTCTTCCATAAAGCCCAGCTCTATGGAGTGTACGTCTTATTGTGATCCTATGGACAGATAATCCGGTCTCTGCTGTGGAACTTTGCAACTCCTTCAGGGTTACCTTTGGTTTCTGTGCTGCCTCTCTGATTAACGCCCTCCTTGCCCGGTCTGTGAGTTTTGGTGGGCAGCCCTCTCTTGGCAGGTTTGTTGTGGTCCCATGTCAGAAAAGGTGTGTTTATACTGACAGATCATATGACACTTAGATTGCACACAGGTGGACTTCATTTCACTAATTATGTGACTTTTGAAGGTAATTGGTTGCACTAGGATTTTTAGGGGCATCATGGCAAAGGGGGTGAATTTTTATCTTTTTTATATAAATTTTTCTCATTTCACTTCACCAACTTAGACTATTTTGTGTAGCTCCATCACATAAAATAAGAAACATTTAAATTACAGGTTGGAATATAACAAAATAGGTAAAAGGTCAAGGGGGTGAATACTTTTGCAAGGCAGTCTACAACAAAAATTCTGAATTTCAGAAAATCAAATTTTAGCTACTTAAGGGCTGCCCTGCAGAGCACAAATTGAGGCATTGTTTTCTTCTAAGAACACAGAAAAGCAATGGTTGTCATTTAAAATATGAAATTGTTACTGTTCTCAATTTATTCTTTTTAAGAAGTAAATGTAGAAGCAACAAGAAACACCCTATATGGCTTAATATAGAGGTAAAGAAGTTAATAGGAATAGGGTCGGACTGGGGGACCCGAGGCCCACCAGGGCTGCCGTCTCTGGGCCCCCCTCCACACCCCGCCCCCTGCAGAGTGCACACTGTGTTCTTTGGGCCAAGTTGTGGCAGCGCAGGAGCACAAGGTGTAGATCTGGGTCGACGGGGGGGGGGGGGTTCCCGGTATCCCACCAGCCCAGTCTGACCCTGAATCGGAAAGGCATTTAAAACTACAAGTCTGTGGGGACAGAAGCTGCATTTAACAAATATAAACACTATAATAAATGTTGTAAAACAGCAATCCGGAAGGCAAAGATTGGAAATGAGGAGTGCATAGCGACAGGGGCTAAGACTAACCCCAAAAAGTTTATTAAAGGAAAACTATAACCCCAAAATGAACACTTAAGCAACAGATAGTTCATATCATATTAAGTGGCATATTAAAGAATCTCACCAAACTGGAATATTTATTTAAGTAAATATTGCCCTTTTACATCTCTTGCCTTGAGCCACCATTTCGTGATGGTCTCTGTGCTGCCTCAGAGATCACCTGACCAGAAATACTACAACTCTAACTGTAACAGGAAGAAGTGTGGAAGCAAAAGACCCAACTCTGTCTGTTAATTGGCTCATGTGACCTAACATGTATGGTTTGATGGTATGTTTGTGAGTACAGTGAATCCTATGATCCCAGGGGGTGGCCCTTATTTAAAATGGCAATTTTCTATTTCTGATTACCCAATGGCACATACTACTAGAAAAGTATATTATTATGAACATGGTTTATTTACATGAAGCAGGATTTTACATATGAGCTGTTTTATGCAATATCTTTTTATAGAGACCTACATTGTTTGGGTGGTATAGTTTTCCTTTAAGAGTAAAAAGATGCAGGTTAAGAGTGTGGCTCATTTAAATAATGTCACCAGTATGGTTGTAACAGATACAGGAAAATGTGTTAAATCAGGGCTTTTCTTCAGTATATATAATATAGGAGTCAGAGTTCTCAGACCCACCTCATAGCGGCACTGTTGACTCAGCTCAATATAGTAAGTGGCTGACTCAAGATATGGTTCATAAAGCTTTACAAAAAATTAATGTGAACAAGGTGCCAGGGCCAGATGGAATACACCTTTTAGTTCTAAGAAAGCTTCATTACATTTTAAACCAGCTTTTATTTCTGATTTTCTTAGACTCAGTATCATCTGGTATGGAAAGCTGATGTAATTCCTGTATTTAAAAAGGAATTACAATCTCAGCCCAGTGATTTTGACATCCATGGTAGGCAAATTTTTTGAAGGTTTGTTAAGGGATTACAAAATTTGTCTTAGTGAATGGCATTATGGGCAGTAATCAGCATGGCTTTATGAATTATAGGTCATGTCAGACAATTTTGATTGCTTTTTACGATGAGGTAATTAATATGCTGGACAGCGGAAGAGCAGTGGATGTGATCTATTTGGATTTTGCCAAAGTGTTTAATACATTGCACAACAAAGGACTGCTTTCTAAACTAAGGGCTGTTTGGGCTTAATGAAGTTTGTTTGCACATGGATTGGAAACTGGCTACAGGATCGGGTACAGAGGGTGGTTGTTAATGGGACATTCTCTACTTGGAGTAAGGTTCCTATTAAGGTCCCTCACTCAGGGTTCTGTATTGGGCCCACTTTTATTTAACTTGTTCATTAATGACTATGGGGAAGTTATTGTAAGTAATGTATCAGTGTTTGCAGATGACACAAAACTATCCAGCCCAATTAATTCCATCCAGGATGTGGCATCCTTGCAACACGAACTTGACAAACTGGCAATCTGGGCAGCTAAGTGGCAAATGAGATTCAATGTTGATAAATGTAAAGTCATGCACCTGGGATGTAAAAATATGCAAGCCACTTATACCCTTTGCACTAGGCAAATCCATAATGGAAAAGGACATTGGAGTCCTTGTAGATAATAACCTTGGCTGTAGCAAGCAATGCCAGTCAGTGGGTCTGGCCCGGCTGGGGCCCACAAGGGTTTGGGCCCACCGGGTTTTTTCCCGGCGTCCCGCCGGGCCAGTTCGACACTGCATCTTGGAGTCAGAAAGGATTTTTTTTCCCCTTCAGATGGGATGTTTTGCCTAGTTCTCTGAATCAACTAGCTGTTACCTAACAGCTTCCTCAGTTAAATATATAGACTTAAAAGGTTGATCTTGATGGATGTGTGTCTTTTTTCAACTCACTTACTGTGAGTAAAGTAGGGAGAGCATAGAGATATCACTTCACAGCACAGAAAAACAAAGAACTGCTCTTACAGCCAAACCAGTTGCTTTGCCCTCAAGGCCAGGGTACTGGTAACCAAGGCTAGATTGAGAACAGAATCCATCCAAGTCAGGGTGGGCTCACAGGAGAATTCACATACACACTTTTTATTCTCTCAAGTTTTTTTCCTGACTTCTCCTGCTGTGGATTTCTTAATGCTTTCTATTAAACGTTATATACTCTATCTTTCTATCTATCCAAGCTTCTGGCCAACTTCCTAGCAAGCCAGCCATTTAAGACTAAATATGACGTGACAAATGGAGGAAATTATATATTAACAGAAGCAGGACTTCACATGAAACCCCTTTGTGTGCCATACATTTGAGCACTGACGAGGAAATAATGTGTTATGATCAGTAAGTGAAGAAGCCCGTGAACTGCCAGAAAACCTACCCCTTAGGTGAAATAGGAGAGCCCTACCAACCTCGGTCTTCACCGACTCCCTTTTGGGGCCCCGGAACTTTCTGCTGCGGAGCGGGCAGGGATCCTAATCACAGCCAAGGTAGATCAGAAAGTGCAGTACCAAAAGGATAAGGCAAGGTCAAGTCGTAGTCAGGCAAGGTTCAATGGCAGGCAGCAAAATTCAGTGGCCAAAAACAGGCAATGAGTCAAAACCAATAGGATCAATAGTAATAACAGGCTTAAGTGGAATCAGGGAACTGAAAACCAACTTGGGCAACACATACTATGGAATCCAGGCTTTTATTTTGAATTTTCATGCCACTATGACGTCAGAGCGGTCGTGGGCGCCAAGACGCAGTGTGAATGTGCCCAGAATATATAGTGAGCTGTGAACAACTTTTACAGCTTTAGAACACTACATTTTGCCTCCCAGTTTTCCTGTTATTGAGCATTTATGCCATAATATTGCTGAAAATCTGAGCTAACCACAAAAGGAGATGTTGAACATTAACAGTCTTTTATAAGTTGAAGTTTTAATTATCATGATTGCTGATGAGTAAAAAAGGTGCGTAACCTCCATCAAAATATGTGAATAATATTAAGCACACGTCTGCCGTAGGTAATTGTTAGAATCATAAGACAACTTAATTATTAGCTGGCAGACATCAGTGTCATTATATTTCCTAATTATATTATCGTTTGTAGACAAACAACAGGAATAAAGATTTTATTCATTAGGGGATTGGAGACAGTTTTTGTGTTTTTGTTTTGAAGGTGAGGCAGAGGGCATTTTCCCTGGGGGCGGAACCAGTGATGAGGGCAGGCAGATGACATCAGGGAGTAGGGTGGGTGATGTTTTGGGAATGAATCCATGACTTTGGGGGGTTGGGTTATGGCATGGCAATCACCTATTGGCTGATCACTGTGCGTATACTTCAAAGCCCTGTCCAAGTCCCCAAATTTGGAAATCCAGACAGGCATAGGTGGCCAAAGCCTGCTAAGCATCAATTTTAACTAATTAAAGGGCATGTAAAGTCTAAAATAGAATAAGGCTAGAAATGCTGTATTTTGTATACTAAACATAAACATGAACTTACTGCACCACACGCCCAATCAAACAAATAATTTATGCTTTCAAAGATGGGGTCACCATCTTGTAACTTTGTTAAAATTCTTTGCAAGACTAAGACTGTGCACATGCTCAGTGTGGTCTGGGCTGCTTAGGGATCGTTATAAATAGGGATGCACCGAATCCAGGATTCGGTTCGGGATTCGGCCTTTTTCTGCAAGATTTGGATTCAGCCGAATCCTTCTGCCCAGCCGAACCGAATCCGAATCCTAATTTGCATATGCAAATTAGGGGCGGGGAGGGAAATTGTGTGACTGTATGTCAGAAAACAAGGAAGTAAAAAATGTTTTCCCCTTCCCACCCCTAATTTGCATATGCAAATTAGGGTTCGGATTCGGTTCGGTATTCGGCCGAATCCTTCGTGAAGGATTCGGGGGTTCGGCCCAATCCAAAAAAGTGGATTCGGTGCATCCCTAGTTATAAACAAAGCTGCTTGAGTTCTGCATGGCTGGGAAGTAAGGCGGGGGCTCCCCCTGCTGTTCATAAGTATGATTGTTTCCCTGCTCAGCAGTTAGGGACCATCTGACAATTCCTATCCACAGCAGTAAATGAAGGGAGAATTTCACTGCAGACCGGTTTCTTATAAAACGGTACACATTTTTTAATTAAAGTATATTGGATATAGCGGATGAGGTTGAAAATGGCAGTTGGTAAAGCTGAAAGTGTTAAACTTCTGTTTTTATCTAATTATCAGAATCTAAAAAAATGATTGACACTGGCTTTATGTCACATTCCAGAGAAAGGAAATATAGAGAACTTGTGGTGACACAATCTCCCTAGTTGTTGGTGCCAAGGTTTCCAATAAATGATATAACTTTAAACCCCTGTAAATTTCATTCTGTCTTTTTCCTCTCACTCAAATGTAACATGAATAATTGATAGGAGATCTGAAAGTCCTGGAAGATGAGGAAGCTTTGAAGAATAATGTAAGTCAGTAAGAAATTATCATGACACGTCAGCTACTGTTTGAAAACCCAGAGATATTGGCACTCAGACAAAATCACTGGCTTTTCTCATATAATAATCAGTTCCTTGTGCTCAAAACACCATTCACACATTGTTTAAAAACATTATTTTTACCTTTTGATTGTTGATTTGGATCATTATTTCACTGGCTGTGCATTAAACAGTTGTTTGTAAAGTGCACATAAAATGTGTGTATCAGTAATTCATCTAAAGGATTCACAATGTTCAGAAGTGTTGCCAGTCTACTGATTGACTTAGCCGGGGCTACAAACAGTGCTGCCCCAAGATTGCTAAACTCAATCACAGGTAATACTTGTACAAAGCTACAGTGCATTTTGTAGTAAGGGTGGCCATACATGGGCAGATTATAGCTGCCGATATCGCTCCTTAAGACTTTTTTGGCTAATTATCTGCCCGTGTAGGGGGCATTCTGACGGGACTCTCCGATTGATATCAGGCCAAAAATCGGGCAGATATCAATCAGGCAGGTTTGATTTTGTTTTCTGGAGATCGAGGACTGCATCGGCTAGTTAACTTGGTTCTCATCGAGTCGGCGCCCATTTCCTTCGTTGTAATCAGATCCTTTGGCCCTACGGCCAAACGATCAGATTAACGCGATAGAGCCCTGCCTTTTGTGGGCATATCTGGTTAAGATCCACTTGTTTGATGACCTTGCCAAACAAGCGGATCTTATTCTGTATGGCCGCCTTTTACACTGAGCATAACATAATCTATTACAGAAGGAAGCATAGTAGGAGATATAATAAACCACGTATAACAAGCCAACTTATTCCTAAACATCATGGTCTTCTGTCACGTCTGTCAAGGGTTTGGACCCTTTACCACTTTCACGTTCTCTATTTTTTGTCCCACCTTTGCTTGTCCCCGTCCCCTTCCCCCTCCAATCTATCATTCCATTTTTTCTCTCACACCTACCTTTTGTCTCTTTGATCCCTTATTTTATAGTATCCCCCTTTTGTACACTGAAACAATCACCTTGCATGATAAGGTTCTGGGTACTGGTTGAAAGGCATACCTATAGTGTGCCAGGCTCCCCCTGCAAAGAAATCTTTGGAGGGCCCGACCCATCTGCACCGCCCACTCCCAGTGCCCTCCCACCAAGTGCCGAGCAGCCTGCAAGCCCCTTTCCCCTGCCAAAAGTAAGATAATGGCTGGGGAGGGGGGTGTTCCACATATCTGTAGAGGAAGCAAACCCTGCTGTCAGGGCCCTCCTGTGGCCACGAGGTCTGCCTCATCTATAGTTACTCCACTGTATTCCCTGGGAATTCTCCCCCACCACTTTGTCATAAAAAGTTGCAGGAAATAGGGGAGAGCTACTACAGCTGTGGGACCTGTTATCAAGAATGTTGACATTCTGTCAACCTTACTGTAAGGTTCATTTGCATGTACATGACATAGGGGAAGTAAGAATTGCAAAGGCAGACAAGCACCTCATACAAGTGGATTATAGTGAGCTCAACCATGGCAGACAAAGGTTAGAAACCACTGCTTTTGTTGTTCAAACCTTGGTTGTACATACAAATGCACATTTATTTGTGTTTATTCCTCGTCCTAAAATCTTATCCCAATATGTAGGCACTAACAGATTTTACAATCAGCATTGTTGTTTTTATAAAGTTACGCATGCCATAATATCACAAGACTAAATTCCGTTAATCCTAATGTTATTGTAATGTTTAAGCACTACAGCCCAGTTTCTAGCCACATGATGGGCTAAATGTGGTTATTACACACACTTTAACCAATGATTGTATCTTTTAGTGTAGGCCAAGGGTCACTTTCATTGATCATGGCTCAGTGTGGTCCTAAGCAGATTCAACTTTCTCCTGGCCTATTGAATATCTAGACTAAACCCAGCAGATTTTAACTGGTAAAGGCACATAGTACATAGAATGAGGGTGTTACAATTTGACCAGATGACCTTTATAGTTTATGTCTTTTGGTGCAGAACCTTGAGTAAAAGCAAAGTGATTATTATTAAGGAATTAGCATTGGCAAATAATTTCCCATATCCAATCTGTTCTATAAAAATAATAATATAGAATTCAGTGAATAGGAGACTGACTCTTATCCTGCTTTTCTTGTGGCAGTTATTTGATGCGTTCTTCACATGTGCTTTGACTGTAAAACAGACAGGTTTTCATACCACAACATCCCCTTAGGTGTTTTTTTCAGAAAAACTAACAAAAAAAGTCAGTCTTTGCCTGCACCAAAAATGATAAGCCTGACATGAAAGAGGGAACATCCATAAATTCTTTATAATCAGCTTGAGAAGCTAAGTTAGAGACTTTCTTTGTTCATCGACTCCTCTAGTGCAGACATCCATGGCAGCCGTTCACTGCATGGACCCATTCAGGAAATTGAATTTACTAAGAAATTTACTAAGAAAGAAAATGATCTAGTAACTCAGGTCATTCATGACATAACCATATCCCAGTTGTCTTAAAGGATCTAATTTTATTAACTTTAATATTAACATGACATAGAGAGATCATTTATCTGTAAAAGTGTTAATTGAAACTTTGCAATTATCTTGAGCATTACAGTCTTATTTTAAAAAAGACACTCACTCCAGGATACTGTTAAGATGCAGTTAAAACAAAAATCTTTATTCCATCCTTCATTTGGCAAAAGGATAGATGGAATAAAGATTTTGTTTTGGCCAAAGCAAATATGGAATAAAGATTTTGTTTTGGTATCCTGAAATGCATGTTATTCTTGAAATTAGCCTTAAAGGGATACTGTCATGGGGAAAAAAAAATTTCCAAAATGAATCAGGTAATAGTGCTACTCAAGCAGAATTCTGCACTGAAATCCATTTCTCAAAAGAGCAAACAGATTTTTTTATATTCAATTTACAAATCTGACATGGGGCTAGACATTTTGTCAATTTCCCAGCTGCCCCTGGTCATGTGACTTGTGCCTGCACTTTAGGAGAGAAATGCTTTCTGTCAGGCTGCTGTTTTTCCTTCTCAATGTAACTGAATGTGTCTCAGTGAGACATGGGTTTTTACTATTGAGTGTTGTTCTTAGGTCTACCAGGCAGCTGTTATCTTGTGTTAGGGAGCCGTTATCTGGTTACCTTCCCATTGTTCTTTTGTTTGGCTGCTGGGGGGGGGGGAAAGGGAGGGGGTGATATCACTCCAACTTGCAGTACAGCAGTAAAGAGTGATTGAAGTTTATCAGAGCACAAGTCACATGACTTGGGGCAGCTGGGAAATTGACAATATGTCTAGCCCCATTTCAGATTTCAAAATTGAATATAAAAAAATCTGTTTGCTCTTTTGAGAAATGAATTTCAGTGCAGAATTCTGCTGGAGCAGCACTATTAACTGATTCATTTTGAAAAATCTTTTTTTTCCCATGGCAGTTTCCCTTTAAGGTTTCTCCCAATCGACAGGTTTGGGGCACTGCACCCAAAGCCATAAAGGGACTGGGGCGATGGGTGAGTACACTTCCTTCATAGGTTGATGTTGAGTATAAAACACAAAAAAGCACAAAAAAATTAATTGTTGAAGGCTCACCATTAAGCAAAGGGCATCAGGCACTATTGGTTAACTTGACAAGCAGATCTGTTATTGATTACATTAGTTTAATTTTTATGCTTTATCAAAGGAGTTTTAATCATAGTATAAAGTGATAGGATATTAGCATTTTTCTTATGCAGGTATTGCTCCATGATATTTTAAATTGATATCTAGAATATTACATACTATACTAGATTCCTAAAGGTCACTTTGTTCTAGAGAAAAAGCCTAGGAAATAGTGAATGGCGAATAAATTCACCAGGCATGAATTTATGGCGAATTTTGTGCATTTCGCCAGTGAAAAATCTGCTGCAACAAAAAAATTGACATGCGTCAGAATTGTTGCGCATCAAAATTATTTTGATGCCCATTGACTTCAATGCGTTATGTGATTTTTTCGCCGTTTCGTGAAGTGAAACGCCACAGATTCGGACATCACTACTCGGAAATATACCAACTCAACACATAGATTGAGCCAACACATTTTAGTGGCAGTGAAGCTAAAAATAGTCAGTAATTAGAAAAATGTAACAAATAAATGTAAATAATTGGCACCAATGATAAGCTTTCTTGTCTGTTACAGAATGATATGGAAGCGTGTGATAAAATTTGGCCTATGAAAACCAATCTTTTCTCAACTCTGCATGTGTAATCAGAGTCAGAGTGGGCTGGCGGGACACTGGGAAAAAACCTGGTGGACCCCGGCCTTCATAGGCTTTGCTGTGTCATGCCCCTCCTATGCCATCACTCCCCAGATCACAGTGAAAGGTATAAGGTACTTGCATGGGGGGGGAGGGGCTGACAGTTGGTGAGCAAGTGGGTGTAGGCCGGCCCCTGAGATGGTGTGGGGGTTCTTGGGGTAGCAGCCCTGGTAGGCCTCGCACACCCCAGTCTGACCCTGTGTGTAATGGTCCAATGGAACCCATATGGACTTGAAGTCATGGTATAGGTACCATATCGCCCGATTGGTGTAGGAATAGAACCCAGCAGGCACATATTTATTATGTATTTGTTATATACTTTTCTGCTTTTCTTTACACTTTTACTCTCCATAATGACTGTTACAACCAGTCTCCCTTATCTGTAATTTCTAAAAACTGTAAAACGTAACAGTCTAAATCACAGATAGATGTTTCTTGGGTCCACACACATAGGATGTAGCGACATGCATAAAAATATTTTCCCAATCCTATTTTAAAACAAATTTGTATGAATTAAAGAGCTTTTAGCCGCTGGAGACTGGAGAGCATGAACAAATTGGTGTTTAAATCCCCTTGTAACTTATGAAGCTGAGTCGGGCTACACTGAAGTGTCTACAGCTAATCTTGTTCATGACACCTGGGAAACAGCTTGGTGCCCTTCTTCTTCATTTATTTAAAAGTTTTGCAGATGTTTATGCAAATGTTACCTATTCCACTTCATGTTCCATTCCTACTTTAGTTTATTGCTAGATAATCACCGAGCTACTGTAATTTCGGAAAAAGGTCTAGCAGCACATGCAGGTAATGATTCCATCTTTTCCAGTTGGGGAATTACAAAATAAGTTGTGCATGTAATAACATCAAATTATTTTCTGTGCATTTCTGCAAACGATTAATAGTGTTTTTGGGCATGATGAATATATACATGAGGGTTGCTTTTATTTAAAGATAAAATGTTCCCTGTTTAAAAGGAAGCATGTTTTTTCCTGTGTTTTTCTCAATTAGAGGGACAATATACACCAGTGGTCAAACTGATCTTAAAGGGGAACTATCGTGAAAATGAAAATTTAATCATCATCATACTGAAATAAGACGTTTTCTAAATATAATCAATTGCAATTTCTGTACTGTTTCGATTAAATATTCTGCAAAAAAAAAAAAAAATCAAGTTTATCTTCACTATTCCTCTCTCGGCATCTGTTTTTCTTCATTCTCTCTTCATGTAGCAGTTGGGTGTCAAATATTCATTGGCAATTTGATCAAATATATAGGTGGTCTCTTTTTGCCTAGAAGATGTGTTAAAGCACACACGTTTTAAATCCCCAGACATCATGGCTCTCTATATGCAGGATTTCTGCAAAAGGTAGTTATTTTGTTAGATTTTGTTTGTACTGGAATCAGTTATTTGAGTGAGCTCAATACATCTGCTAGGAAAGGAAGCCCCCTATAAGATTAAATTGGATCTATCTGTTAAATAAATATCTGACACCCAACTGCTGCATGAAGACAGAATGAAGAGAAACAGTTGGCGAGAGAAGAATAGTGAATATAAACTTGATTTTTTTCAGAATTGATGCAGAATATTTAATTGATTGTATTTAGAAAATATCTTATTTCAGTATGCTGAAGCTTATATTAAAGTTTCGTTAACGTGATAGTTCTCCTTTAAAGGAGAACTAAAGCTTACCAAATAGGCTAGGAAGGTTACACATTATGTTTTGTGCTTCTTTACCAGCTCAAGGCAACTACAGCCCTTTTGCCTCCAAAAATGCCCCAATTAGCTCCCCATCTTCTTTCCTGCTGAGTTCGCAAGCTTTGGGCTGCTGTTACTTAGCTGAGCTTAGGGACTGAGACACAATATTCTGTGTACATATTATATAAAATTCATAATACAGGGCTGATTAGTAATACAGTCACATTTCATTGCACCATAGAATGCACCAAATCCTTTATTTGGTTCAGGATTAGACCAAATCCCAGCCAAAAAGTCTGGCTGGACCAAATCCAGACCCTTAAAATCACAAATTCATGTGATTAGGGAGATCAACATTTTTACTTGCACACAGACTTTCTTTCCCCCTTCCATTTTCATATTTGCATATGCAAATTAGGGTGTGGAATCTATTTAGGATTTGCCCAAATCCTTCCTGAACATTTTCCCAAAAATCGGTATTCAGTGCATTCCTAATAGTAACCAATGCATCTGCAGTAGGATTTAATAATCAGTCCTGTAGCATCAGCAGTTTTGATGCCTATGCATTGGATCATTGAAGAGGTGGTTCACCTTTAAGTTAACTTTTAGTATGTTATAGAATGTCCAGTTCTAAGCAACTTTTCAATTGGTCTTCATCTTTTTTTATAGTTTTTAAATTTTTTGCCTTCTTCTGACTCATTTTAGCTTTCAATGGAGGTCACACACAAAAAACAAATGCTCTGTAAGGCTACAAATATATTGCTACTGTTTATAACACATATTTTCTATTCAGGGCCTAATTATATCCCAGTCTTTTATTCAAATAAATGCATGGACCCAAGCAACCATATTGCTGAAACTGAAAACTGGAGAGCTGCTAAATAACTAAAAAACTCAGATAATGAAATAAAATAAAAATGAAAAACAATTGCAAATTGCAAATTGCAAATTGCCTCAGAATATCACTCTCTACATCAAATTAAAAGTTAACTTAAAAGTGAACAACTCCTTTAATGTTAGAGGGCTACTGTACCTGGGCTGGCACAATATAATACAATATATAAAACAAAGCATTTCTAACCATCTGTTTCTGATCTGATCTGATTTGTACTAGAAAATATGATCTACCTATTTTATTTAATGTTTAGATTTTTTTCTAATTGATAAGAAGATTGCATTTAGTTAAGTCTCCATTAATGTTCATTAATTAAGAGGGCTTAACAATTCAGCGGGGTGTGTTCTAACACTGGGATAGAACAGAATGGTGTTCAACCCTGCACTGGTGAAGTCACACACCGGATAAACAAGCAAATTATCTGCTACTCTGATCTGCTAGTTTTTCAGAAAATTCATACATTTATTTCTACCTCTTTCTTTCTCCAGGTCAACGGTGGGTGACAGATAAGGTATTTAGAATTATGTGTATCCACTGTTTTATCAGCTTCTTCCTGACTAATCTGCTCAGGACACAGGTTGAAGGGAAGGACGTAGACTATTACAATACTTATAATTGCTCACTAAAGGACAAGTAGTAAAAAAAAATATTTATTCCGTGGATAAAGATTAAGACTGTTCTCTACTCACAGACTAAACCAGTTAAGCTCAACTAGATGAGCAGGAAAAGTTGACAGAGGAGCTAACAGTGTCGGACTGGCCCACAGGGATACCAGGAAAACTCCTGGTGGGCCCAGGTGTTAGTGGACCCTCATGCTGCTAAACTTTTGGCCTATTTCATGGCCATTCCCTATTCTATGAGAACAAAGAGGTTAAATAGATGGAATAATAGATTATAGTATGTAAAAAAAACAAACTAGGAGAATAGAGGTTCATTGAGGAGATGAAGAATATTAGTACTGAGAATGGGCCCCTGATCTAAGGTTTTATGGTGGGCCCCTGGTCTAAGTTTTTTGGGTGGGCCCCTGGTGTCTCAGTCCGACACTGGGTGCTAACACTAAGCACTTTGGTTTTATACGACAGACCGAACACAAAGAGTATTGCTAGGATCAGCTAAAAGAGCATAAACAAGGATTAATGCCGTTAACATTTCTAGGGGAATGTATTGATGTTGAACTGCATATGCCAGAGTATAAGGAGCAAAGTATACCTTGTAGCATTCTATTTTTTATTACTGATTGTGATTCATAATGTTGGTCAGGGATCCCCAACAAGTAGCTCATGAGCAACATGTTACTCTCCAACCCCTTGGATGTTGCTCCCAGTGGCCTCAAAGCAGGTGCTTATTTTTGAATTCCAGGCTTGGAGGCAAGTTGTGGTTGTATAATAACCAGGTGTACTGTCACTGCTACTCCTGTAGGCTGACAGTCCACATAGGGGCTACCAAATATCCAATCACAGCCCTTATTTGGTACCCCAGGAATGTTTTGCATGCTTGTGTTGCTCTGTCCCCAACTCTTTTTTCATTTGAATGTGGCTCAAGGGTAAAAAAGGTTGGGGATCCCTCATGTAGGATATTCGTCGTCAGGTTCATGGAACCAAGCTTCTGATGGGGCGCACATATGGATGAGTAAATGTTCTGATGCACAGTATACTTTGCAATGAGCGGTGTTCTGTTGTGACATTACTTTGGCACCAAATTTAAAAAGCCTTTCTTGGCTCCCATTCATTCTCCAAGCAGAAAGTCCCTGATAAAAACTACCCTAGTGCATGAAAATGTGATAGGGTCTTTAGATTGTAAGCTCCTCTGGTACAGGGACTGATGGGAATGATGAACAATCTCTGTCTCTCACTCTCTTAGAAATGTGTCTTCACACTTAAAATATCAGAAAATGAAATATCTAAACTGTTAATGTTAGCTACAAAAAATTAAGTAGGGCATACAGTATATACAGCATACTGTACAGTAACCTATGAACTGAAGAGCTCTGTTTGGCTGGAGAGTTTTCTCTCTTTTTTTTTCTCTCTTACTTGATTAATCAAGTGCAATTAACATCAGAATTGGCAGATTACTGGTTAGACGCCTTTCATGGTCATTAACCGTTCAGAGCATTTCATCAGAAAAAGACAAGAATTAGGTTCCCACAGTCTGGTAGCACAGAAAAAAGCTACAACTCTGCTCATTTGGGCTCATTATACTAATTGCATAGTCCTGATTATGATTTCATTACTACTTTCGATACATCTACGCAGCACTTAAATATCAGGGTATTTGGTGATGGAGCACTTAATGTTTCCATAAACTAAGGTATGAATGTTAAATGGTACATTTGATTTAGTATATTGCTTCTGTAACAAATCACTATACTATTACTATTTTTTTTAAAAAGTACAGGTATGGGACCTTTTATCCAGAATGCTCGGACCTGGGGTTTTCCGGATAATGGATCTTTCCGTAATTTGGGTCTTCATGCCTTAAGTCTACTAGAAATTTATTTAAACATCAAATAAACCCAATGGGCTGGTTTTGCTTTCAATAAGGATTAATTATATTTTAGTTGGGATCAAGTACAAGCTACTGTTTTATTATTACACAGAAAAAGGAAATTATTTTTAAAAATTTTGATTATTTGGATAAAAGGGAGTCTGTGGGAGACAGCCATTCCGTAATTCGGAGCTTTCTGGATATCGGGTTTCCGGATAAGGGATCCTATACCTGTATTAGATTTCAAGCTAGGGGTCAGGCACACCTTGAAACCCATTACGGTAGTAGTGAGTGAGAAACCTGCCACTTATGTGCAAAGTGTCTCTACCCAACTGGTTCCAAGGGATGCAACCAATCTGACAGCAAAGATAACCTAAAAGAGACAGTAAAATAAAGGTATCTTCTATACCCTATATACCAGTGATCCCTAACCAGTGGCTCATAAGCAACATGTTGCTCGGATGTTGCTTCCAGTGAGTTCACTTTTTTTTTTAATTCCTGCCTTGAAGGCAAGTTTTGGTTTCATAAAAAAAACAGTTCTACTGCCCTTATTGAGCACCCCGAGGATTTTTTTTTTAATTCTTGTGTTGCTCTCCAACTCACCAATTTATATTTGAATGTGGCTCATGGGTGAAGAAGGTTGGGGATCCCTGCTCTAAACCTGTGCTATGTGCTAGAGCACAGATTATCTTAATGGGTAACAAGATTCTATTTCCCTTAGTGGCCTCTTCTATAACTCCGCAGGGGTAAAAATGCAAAATTGAATCTTTACATAATCTTCCTACTTAAAGGAAAACTATACCCCAAAATGAATACTTAAGCAACAGATTTTTTATTTAAATTGGGAGGAAATCTATTGTTTTTTTTTTATACTAATTTAATTTGGAAAATGATTTGTACTGGCGTATCCTGTTTTTTTGGATAGTAGGCCCAGTAACCTTTTCTTTGCCTGGGCCTGGCAAACATTTGGCACTATGGATAACATGAGGAATTCAGAGTTTTTTAAATTGATTTTAAAGGAAAACTTTAACCCCAAAATTAATATTTAAGCAACAGATAGTTTATATCAAATTAAGTGGCATATTAAAAATAATCTTACCAAATTGGTATATATATTTTAGTAAATCTCGCCCTTTTACATTTCTTGCCTCAACCCACCATTTTGTGATTGTCTGTGAGCTGCCTCAGAGATCACCTGACCAGAAATACTGCAACTCTTAAGCTGGCCATAGATGTAAAGATTTATAAAAGATAATTTCGTTATCGTGAGACCAAGATTATCTTGAACAATCGTTTAAATGAATGATTTGTCCATCAACTAAAAAGATCATTTCAAGTGATGTTGTCTAGTTGAAGCCAGAAAAAATGAGGGTAGCTGCCTGCTAGGCCCTGCAAACATACATAGACTTCACTGTAAAAATGTTTTAAACTGGCCGATCAATTTTTTGACAGATGGACGAAAAATCCTAAAATGTACGATCGTTCAATTCCAACTAATTTCACGATAATATGATGGATTGGTTGGATTGCACTAAAATCGGTTGTTCAACAAAGAAAACTCTTTGTATCTATGGGGATATTATCTGTAACAGGAAGAAGTGTGGAAGCAAAAGACAGAAGAACTCTGTCTGTTAATTGGCTCATTTAACCTAACTTGTTTGGTTTGTGTGCGCCGTGAATGCTAGGATCCCCATATATTTTAAAATGGCAATTTTCTAATTATGTTTACCCAATGGCAAATACAATTAAAAAAAGAATACGTGTTATGAAAATGGTTTATTTACATGAATTAGGGTTTTACATATGAGCTGTATCATGCAATATTTTTTTTTAGAGACCTACATAGTCTAGGCGGTATAGTTTTTCTTTAACAGCTGTTAATTATCATTCGAAGCCTTAACTTCCCCAAAGTATGTTTCCTTTGACTAAG
The DNA here is from genome assembly GCA_038501925.1 of Xenopus petersii. Lineage (NCBI taxonomy): Eukaryota > Metazoa > Chordata > Amphibia > Anura > Pipidae > Xenopus > Xenopus petersii. The sequence continues at coordinate 32,767,230 of CM076674.1, forward strand.
GACTCACTAAAATCCTCTCTCTGGGGGTCAAACAATTGTAAATCTGCCCATAACCCCCAATGCCTTCTTATATTTTACCCAAAATACAAGATTAGTATTCCAGTCACTTCAATTGTTTTAAAAGCAAGAACAAACATCTACATTTGGTTCCTTAAGTGCATGCAAAAAAGAAATGGGAATTTCAAGGCTGAAATACAAAATAAAGCTGAATTTTAAGTGAGATATATTGGGAATAGTTGAAAGTGGCTGGTAATGTATGAGCGGAAAGGAATCCGTGATACAGAAGAGTTGGTCTAATAAGGGGCTTTGACGCATAAATATTTATGTAAGTTATTATGAAAGATGATTTTCTTGATTTATTTCAGAGGCAGAAATGAATGATTTATTCACAATGTAAAAGTTAAGGCTACAATTGCCATATTCTGTATGCAAAAAAACTGACAGTGAGCTGATAGGATGGATACGATAGCAAGGGAATAGGAAAAACAAGCTATTTATCCAACTGTCAGCATCACAGTATCTATATAAGCTGCTGCCATAACACAACATTCTCAGAGTGCTCTAGGAAATATATTTATATACTGTATATTGTATAAAGGGGCATGTTTACTGAAGACAGAGCAAATTTTTCAAACAAAGTTTACTCTAATAGTGAGGCCTATTTTGACAACAGCATCACATATTTATTTAAATCGTAAGTAACTGGCGAAAATATGTAAATGTCTGCCAGTGCGAAGTTACATTGCTGAACCTTCTATTTGCTTTTTAGAGAATTGCCAGTGTTGTTATGAATTTTCATCCACTGGGGAAAATACTCCACGTTTTAACTATCACCGTTTAGTAAATATGCCCCACTGTATGTGTTGTCGTTTTTCCCCTTTTTTTGGAAGTTGAGAGCACACTGCAGGGAAAAGTGACTCAGAACAAAAGAGGAAACCTCCCCTGTAGCATTTAAAATCTCCTTGTCCTTTAAGCTACTAAACATTAACAAAGCTTATAGAATTGTTTTGGCAGCAACATAGATTTATCCTACCTTAGTTACCATCAAATGAAAGCAAATCCTACAATATATGGCTGTTTTTTTTTACCACCCTGGCAGATACAAATTGTGCTTGATGCCATTGTTATTAATAGGGCAGAAAAATATAAATATAGGAATGCTGTTATTGTTTTCTAGAAAAGGTGGCAATAGCTACAGACATAACAATCTTATCCTTTCTAGGCAAGTAAATGGACAGATCCAATAAGGGAAACATTTGAAGACTAAGATGTATATGTCCTTTGTTACTGTTAAATGAATTCCATCAAGCTAACACTTATTCCATGTACATATGTGTCATGTTCTGGTGTGGAGAAAAGCTCTAGCTAGGAGACAAATTGTTGACACTGATTTGGTATATATTAAAGAGTAGGTTAACATTATGAATGTTATAGAATGTCCTTCTACATCTTAGTGTTTCGGGCCACGTCTGACTGTCCTCAGTCTATGTACATATATCTATAATGGAGCTCCCCAGACACCACAGGGTTAAGACAGGGGGAGCCTTGACCGGTTTAGGAAGGGAGGACAGTGACTGGATTGGGTTTAAGGGAAAGAAAGGTGGGGTAAGGGGTGGATGGAGAGAAGTTATAAGAAGGGGTCACAGGGAGTTGTACTTCCATTTCCAGCTTTGGCAGCACAGGTTGGAACATCCAGCCCCACTAACCCTATTGGTATAAGGGCATATTTGGTGTCACAGCTTGTGTGTCATTACAGGTGGGAATACTTGCAAGGTGGGTAGGGGCTCAATTGCCTTCCTGGGTAGTGGTCCCAGGAGGTAGCAGTGCAGGGTGAGGTTTACCTGCTCCCACTTACCCATTAGAATGTGGCTGTGTCTGGTGGCCGGCATGGCAGGTGGCCCATTCACTCCTGTGGAGTGTTGGCAAGTATTCCTGGAGTGCTGGTTAACAATTTCGATATATCGTGTTTTGTTAATGGTTGATTTGTAAAATTTAGCTGCGGCCTTTCAAATCCATCCATGAATTTTGTTGGGGAGAGTTTATGACGTCAGAAGGATGGTTAATTGGCAATGTCCTGGGGGGATGACCAAAGACCTTAGCACTGCCCCTGGTCATGAGTAAATGCTACTTAGTTTGAGACAGAGAGAAGTGCAGACTGTAAGGAGATGATACAGTCAGGCTGGTAACAATGATGCAGTATGGAAATAGAGGTGAATGCAGCTGGCTGATTCAGCATTCAAGGCTTTCTTTATCAGATATGCATCCTAAAGTATTTTGCTACCAACACGGTGATCCAACGAATGGCATTGTATAAATCTCTTTAATTGACGGATATTACTGGCATGTTTAATGTTACTGCACATCATAAATCATGTACTCCATCCACAACACCATCGCTAGCATTGCAATCTAAAAACACTGGCTTTTCTAACGACGTGGCAATACCATGAAATTAAAACCGTAGTTGCTTTTAGCTCCTTTAATCTCCCTGCGGGCCAATGTATTTGGCAAACCCCTTACTTGCCTATTTATAAATATATAATTTAACTTATTACTTTTGGTCAGACTTCTAAGTCTTTACATGACTCTTCAACAAAATGTCTTATTTACATTATTATTATTATTAGAAGTAAAAGTACACATGTCTACTCCATTACTGATTTACTCTCTATTGACTAACTGTTAAATATTTCAGCATCATCATAAGAGGAAATAGCTTTATTCTGTTTACAAGACAGAAATCTATGCTACAAAAGTGACAAATGACCTTGGATTGTTTGCTATATAACACTTCAAGTCTACGTCTTGTCCCTCCAGAGTCCACTGGAATTCAGTCGTAATATACTTACAGAATAAAGGACATTGGAAAGCAACAGGCTTGTTTTGTGGGTGTTTTGTTTGACTTCAGTTTATTAGATACAGATAATTCAAGGATGTTCTTTCAGTTGTATGTTTCAAGGTTTTTTGCAGAACATCCTCTAAGGCTGTCACTGTGAAGGCCAGAGTTGTCCTGCCATGCATGCAAAGATTTGGTTCAGCACTTTGTCTGATTAAGATTAGACTGTGCAACTATCTAGTCATGTAGGGCAAATCAATGGGGTAGTTTTGGCAGATACTTTAATGATTATTATCACATCTGACAGTATTTTGGTGCCTGGAAGGGGCACTGACAGATACAGAGAGAAGCCTCAACTCCTCCCCACTTCCTCTTTTGTTGCTATTTTGGCCATTACCTGCAGGTCCAATTGAACTCATGGTGTGAGGTCAGCCAGAGTATGACCACCTTGGGAGAAGATGAATTGTTAGCAATGCAGGAAGACTGGTGCTCCATCATGTTGTTCAACTAGCTGTAAGTGGAATACTAGAAGCTGCACTTTAATAACAGACAGCTGGAGGGTTGCAAGTTTAATATCCTTAGATATCATCCAATATCCCCCTAATATGTTACCAGGCTTCCTGTTTTCAGCATAAACCTCCAGGGCTAGGGCTTGAGCATGCTCAGTTTGCTCCTTTCTCCCCCTCCCCCTCCCCTTTCCCTCCATTCTGCTGTAATCTGAGCCCAGAGCTATGAGTGAGCAGGGAGAGACTCAGGCAAGAAGCTAATATGGCAGCTGCTATCCTAAACAAACAGAGATAGTTCTAGAGCTGTTTACTCAGGTATGATAAAGCATTCTGCAGAATAAATAGTGTTATAGTTGTTATATTGTTATATAAGAGGCTTTTGGCAGAGAGCCCAGAATACTCAGCACCTGCACATAGATAAATTTGTAACAATATAAGATTAGCAAAGATACAATAGTAACTATTTAATATAATCAGGTCTGTTGGGGAAGCTGTGACTTACAGCTTTATGGGCAATTCAACTTCATTTACAAAACTATAATGACAATTTGAGAAAATTTGCATTTCAGAACTTTTGTCCCTCTTTCCGATTAGCAAATGTCGGGAGGTGTGCCTTAGGGGTGGTTTATAAACAATTTGCCATACTTTTTTCTTTCCCAGAATGTAGCTTCACAATTCTAGAGTAATTGTAGCCACAATGGGGATTTACATCTGAGAAAATTGCAGCCAATGATTTTAAAGGTGTAGGGATTGCGGAAATTCGCTGCTCAGTGTCAGTATAATGTCTGTTTGTGATTATTTAGGTACCTGCTTCACCTGTTGATACAGCCCACACTAAGAACCCTGGAATTACTGGCAGTTTGAAGCTTGAAGCTGCATCAATAGGCACACATCTGCAGGAGAGACGTACTGGTGCTGAGCACAACTGTAAGAAAGTGCAAGGAGGGTCTTTGGATGAAAGTAAATGTCAATAACTGCACCCCATGTGTGTGGCATTACAATTGCTGTTGTAAATGAGCTCTCTTGATTTGTGTTATTATATAAAATGGTCATGCAAACCATGCAACCAACCTGAAAATGCTTTATTTAACATTTCAGTTTCATATATTGCTTTTTTAAGGAAATGTTGTTATATGAAAATGTTTACTTTCGAAAATGATTTCATTATATAAAATTGGATTAAAAATTGGATTATAATCAAGTCATAAAGCGGATATTGTATGATATAATTACATTTCAATGATATAGTCTTTGGCATGCAATACACGTCTAACAGTAATTAAATAGCTGTGCAATATGTGCTTCAGTGACGGATAAAGATGCCACTATAAAAAAACAGAGTGTTGTCGTGCTGCACAGAGGCTGCCAAGGGAGGGGTATGTATGCATATGCTGCTAACAGAAAATCGGTATTTGTTATAAGTGGCAAACGACAGAGCTGTGGAAACTATAGTTGTAAGGGATTATTTCAGAACCATGGACAGCACAGAAAAATATAGTAGCTTTATCTGCACAGCTAATCTAAATGGGTCCTCCAAAATATGTCTGTGTTCCCTTAAGCAATAGGCAATACTAGCATTGGCATACATAGTTATATAGTTTTTTTTGAAAAAAGACCAGAGATCCTCAAGTTCAACCCCTCCAAATGAAACCCATGGCCATATATGCACATACTTATACAGAACTACCTTTATATATAAACTATATATATGTATATTTTTATTTACAATAGTGCTACTTATGTACACAGCACTGTACAGCAGAACATCAATTAAAAGAATTAACGGGTCATTACAGTAATAAATACAAAAAGATTAAATACAAAAATAGTAATACTAAGGAGAGATTAAAAGCTAAGGAACAAAGAGTCAAGAGAAAGGAGGTCCCTGCCCCGTAGATATTGGATATGATGCTTTTTCAAGAAATCATCCAAACCCCTCTTAAAGGTATTAACAAAATCAACCATCACAACATCATCCAGCACTTCAATCCACAACACCACTGTCCTCACTGTGAAGAACCACTTAGGTTTCTTTGAAGGTACAGTTGCTCTAGTGAAGGGATGGCCTCTTATTCTTTGATCTTTTCTATAGGAAAAAAGATCCGTTGCTGTCTGTCTATAATTCCCTCTAATGTTCTTGTAAACATTAATCATGTCCCCTCACAAACATACTTTCTCCAGGGAAAACAACCAACCATGACAGTCTGCCCTCATAGTTTAGATCCTATGTCCCTTTTACCAGTTTAGTTGCACAATCTCTCCAGCTCATTTATATCCCTCTTAGGGCTATTCCACACGGGGAGATAGCCACGCGTTTGCGGTCGCGCCGTCAAAGCGCCGCGACAGTCGCCGCGACCAGCGCAGGCAACAGTTTTGTATGGGCGCCTATGTAAAAACGCCTGTGCTAACCACACGAGGCGATGCGCTTTTCAACAGTCGCCTGAAAAAGCCTGGCGAGGCATTTTCAGGCGACTGTTGAAAAGCGCATCGCCTCGTGTGGTTAGCACAGGCGTTTTTACATAGGCGCCCATACAAAACTGTCGCCTGCGCCGGTCGCGGCGCCAAACGCAAACGCGTGGCTATCTCCCCGTGTGGAATAGCCCTTAAAGGAGATTCAAACCCTTAGTAAAAAAAAAACCTTCCCCTCTACCCTACATAGACCCCCCTCCTCCCCCCAGCCTAGCTGCCCCCCCTGGGCAAATGCCCCTACTTACTCCTCAGTGCAGATTCTGTCCAGTGGAGTTCACGAGCTCCATTTTCATCCACTTCAGTAATCTTTGGAAGGAGACCGGTGCAATTTTCGTGAGTTTCGGCGCATGCGCAGTTCTTGCCACACAGAAACTGTTCCAACTTCGCATGTGCCGCCGGTCCCATACCGAAGATTACCAAACAGAAGAAAATGGCTGCTGTGAACTTTGCTGAACAGAATCTGCACGGAGGGGTAAGTAAAAAGTTAGGTGCATTGCCCGGGGGGGGGGGTGTCTAGGGTAGGGTTTGTTTCTCTTTAGTAGCCATATACCATGGAGTTAATGTTCCAATGTTTAATACCATTTTTACACACCTTAAAATATACCTCTCAGTGCCAAAAAAGGGTTAAGTTAATTACTAAATTGTATTTTTTTTGTTTCTGCCTCAAAGACTGATAAATGAAAATGAGAGTGCTCTAGACATTCGGTGAGCAGTAGGGATTGGTGAACTCCAATCAGTGAAATTAACAGTTTCTATTTTACTATCCCATTTTTTAAAGAATAATTTGAGCTTCAGAAAATTTGAGCTTAATCCATAATTGATTTGTTTTTTTCCACTGGTTTGCAGCCCTGTATTCAGGTTTGATGCCCCCCCCCAGCTTGCGGACGTGTCATCAAATATGATTGTACATGACATCACTTCCTCTGCTTGCGAAATCACTTCCACCACAAAGTGCCTGGTGACCCCTCACCCCCATCTGTGCCTCTGGATTTAAACAGGTAGTTTCTGGTGGCAGCTGGGGAGATTTTCAATTTAATTTTTTTTAATATCTATTATATTGTCACCAAAGGGCCATCCCCACCAAAAGCTGCTGGCCTTCAAGTGCCTATATAAAAATATAGCCTTGCTGGTATGAAGGTTTTTCTTGCTTATGTTATAGCCTTGCCTTAGTTAATATTCTCTCAGACTGACCTTCTACAATCTTCATTATCTATCATTGTATGACCAATGATCATATTCACAAGTAAAGGTGCCCTATCATTTCACAGTATTATCAAACCAATTAAAATATGATAATTGTTTAACCCTTTCCTTGCCACACTGCTTGTAGAATCGGATCACACTCTTTTAAATAGCAATTAACCCTTTGCAATACAGGGCCCTGAATTCTCTTTGCATGAAAGATACTGGGAACTGGGATTTACAGAGCAGTGCCTCCTAGTGGGCACCAAGGAGCACACCTCAGGGGGGTTCCACTAGGAAAATAAACACATAGTTAACATAACCAAATATAACTTTATAAAAAGTTGAATGCAATAACTGTAAATAGAAATCACACAATATAACTTTGCTCTGGGGAACTCGTGTTGTCTATTAAACCCCTGGCACAGTCTTTCAGTACCAAACTCCACTCCGGGTGGACCAATGCAAATTAGCTGGCAGTTCCTGGTAAATTGTACCCTTCCCCAAGAGCTCTTATGGCCCTAGGTAGTGCTACTTGCCCCAAGGTGCCTTTCCCTTTGGATTTCATAGCTGCTCCCACATGGCAGGTACACAAGCAAGACCTGTCCTCACCCTGGGGAATCACATGTGGCCAAAGTATCTACATGCAGAAAACGAGCTCTCTTAATGTATGAAGCTCAAATTCTTACTCAAAGCAGAGTACACCACAGCCCTCTCCCAACTCTCCCTGATCAGTCTTTCCAAGCAGTACTGGCATCCTCTCTGCTGCCTAGGGTTGCCAGCTTTCCTCTATGTGGAGTCTGGACAGGGGGTGGGGCGAGTGACATTGTGGGGTGGTGCATTATGTGGTAGTCAAAACTATGATGTGGTGATCAGCAATTGGCCAATTGCCCACTTTTTCTAATTTGGAAAACCTGCAGGCTATTTTGACTTGGGCAGCCCTTCTGAAAACCGGGCTGTCCGTGTCAAAACCAGACAGCTGGCAACCTTACTGCTGCCTCTCTCTGGCTGGATGCTGCAGCAGGGGCTCCTTTATCAGCTCTCTACCACCCCCCTGCATTTGGCTCCACAGCAAGACACTAACTGGGTCCTCCCCTTCTCCCAGGGATGCCCTGGGGCTCCCAGCCAATCAGATTGCTCTCCAGTCTGTAACCAGGCTGGATGACTAGCTCTCTTGTCTGTAAAATTGTATGAGAGAAATCTTGTAGGGGTTATTATACAATGACCTTCACAAGAATGGCAGTAACAAATCCTCATATTATTTTCTAAGTTTTTCTAAGACTTTCTCTGCTCTAGATCTTCTGTTTTGCAACTCCTACTATTCATATAGAGTATCATTATCATATTGATATAGAAACACAATTATGTACATGTGTTCTCTTAATAAACCACTGAAAGCTTCTAATTGTATATGGATGGGTAGAAAGGAGAGGCTCTTAACATTTGTTTTAATGGCACATGCACTTATGTCTGCTTTAGAAATGAAATCTCTCATGCAAAATTCATTCATACACATGGATCTCAGTGTAACAGGGTGATCAGCGGAGCAGAGAGAGAGAGAGAGAGGCCATGCTGTGTCAATACACACTTTGAACATTCCAGCAAAATAAGCGCACAGTGTGTTTGATATATTAAAAATATATATTTCAGTAAATTTGTAATTTGGTTTAAAATTCTTGGTAGGGTCTAACCAACCATCCAAGGCAATGCACTTACATTTACCTTTTGACTTCAGCTGCTAGCAGTATATCCAAAAGGAAAGGCTGGTCTTAAATTACATGAGAATTTATTAAATGCAGCTTTTTTGCAACCTGCCAGTGCTGGCACTCATATGATGTAACTAGAAGAGTTGAAGCATAAACGTTCAAAGCATAGCTCAGGGCTAATTTGTCATTATAGCCCAAAGATGATTTATTAAGCCGCTTTTTTTTCAGGTTGGGCTTTTTGACGTCAAAAATAAAAAAAAGTAGCAAAATATTTGATTTTATTTTTGAGGATTTGTTATGCCACAAAACTGCGACTATTCTGAATACAAAAATACTACAGCTAAAATTTGTCGAAATCATAAAAAAAAGGCAAGATGTCCCTTTTACAACTCAAAGATCTTGCTTTGATTTGAGGTTTTCAGGTATTTTTGATGCTAGCTTTTGTGTAACAATTCAAAAAAGTCACAGTTTTGTGATTTTTCGGTGACTTTTCCCATACGTGCTTTTTCCGTTCATATAGTTTAATACATTTCATGACATTCGTGGTTTTAGAGAAAGTGGGTTTATTCGTGGTTTCAAAAACCTCAAAAACTGCTAAAATTCGACCTCCACCTTACTGCATGTGTTGTCCTCAGATTGACCGTTGGCACCAGAAAGTTTACTTACTTAAGTGTACTTTATAAAAAGGCTCAACGTGAGGCTTATTTCCACCATAATACTTTCATCAATTGGTTATCTGAATTTGCAGCAACTATCTGTCTAGAATGGGACCCAACAGTAATATTGAGTACAGTGTTTTGAGAATATTACAGAGAGGTGTAATATGGCATGTTTTCTTTATTTTGCCAGTTAATTTACCAAAGATCAAGTTTGTGAGGTTTTCGAGTTTTTTTCCTACCTCGAATGAACTCATAACTCGAATATTTATATAAAAAACACCAATTTGAACAGGACAGAATGCAATTAGGAGGGGGGAGAACTAGAATGCTCGAATTGATTTTGTTATTGGCAAAAAAAAAAACTTGTAAACCTTGAATTGATCACGTTTTCTAGTGAAAACCACTGTAAAAAAACCAAAAATCATGAAGGCAAAAAACATCTTCAAATGGTTCAAGGGACCTCTGCCATTGAATTCTACATTACCTCAAAAGGTTTAAGTGAAACTACCCTGGAAAAAATTTTTTAAGTTAAGTTAACAATAAAGTTCAACGCAGACAAAACGCTATTCATGAGAGAAATACTAATCTTTATGCTCCATACGGGGCTAAAACAGTTGTTTTGTACTTTGCACCCTGCCCTGCACTTCATAAAAGCCCCTTTCAGTTTTTTTTTGGATTTTTTTATTATATTAGATATTGTCAAAGAGTGTTGAATATTGGTGTAGTTGCTCAAGTACTCATAGCTCATAGAACTGTATATAGATTATGATGGATGATGCCCTACTTTTGGCTTGCAGTAAAACTGCATCTGAAATGGAGGATTCATTCTGCATCAGGCAGATAATAATGATTAAAGAGCCTGAAAAGAAAAACGTTGAGTCTCTCTTAAAGACTCATTAAATTTGTTTACTGTTTGGAGGCAGCGTGCAGGGATGTATGCATGGGATTGCTCTTAGTTAGAATCTTCATATTGCATTGTAATTATTTATTTCTCATTATTTGTAAGATTCTGTCTGCATGGAACTTTGTGTGTGAAAAAAGCAATAGAAAATCTTGAATGTTTTGGTCAAGTAGAAGTAACATTAAAGAGCTCATTTATGATCTTTAGGTGCAGTGCTAGGTGCTAAAATGACACAGAATTGCCCCCTTCATATTGCTGTTTGGGCTAGTATGTGCCCCTCTATATTTGCACTGTGCACCGATTTGCTTTGCACCTGCCTTACAATCTTGACCAGCCGACTAGCTATTTATTAGGATATTAATAGAACCAATTACTGTATGGGTATATAGTATCTGCTGGTGAGCACTATGCAATGGTTCAAAAATGCTTAACAGATGCTTAAAATTAGAAACATACACAGTTGCTCACTTCAAACATTTATTAGTGCAAAGTCACCAATACCACTTAGCTCAACATAATGCAATTTAAACAATCCACATTAAAAACATTCACCCATATCCCATCACATGGGAGTGTCTCCCCCTGTCTGCATACCTCATGTCAACCACTCCCTCCTGACGCGTTTAGTGCCATTGGGTTTGATATGGATGAATGTTTTTATGTTTAAACTGAATTATGTTGAGCTAAATGGTATTGGTGACTTTGCCCAAATACGAGAAGGACCTACTGTGTATGATTCTAATTATAAGGAATATTGTAACAAAATGCTGGGCATTATTTTATTTATAAAACAGTTTATGTTCCCTAGGAGACCTAGATTATAAAACAGTTGTTTAATTTAATAGTCATCAATAATAGTTTTAATAGTCAGCAATCGGAAATTCTTTAATCCGCTGGGGCCTGGATAGAAGAAGAGAAAATGTTACATCCTACAAACTATTTCCTGTAATAACTAAATTAACACTAGAAATGATGGCTCGATGAATTATGTTGAGCTTTTCCCAGACAATGAAAACGTTAGCCAAACAAAATGATGCATGTATCAGTCATACACTGAACTTTCACAATACAGGAAGAACATGATTCATATGGTGGTGGCATGATCTAGTTACACTGGCACCATATGAAGCACGACAATCGAATTTGGTATCAGGACAATATTCCCACCGGGCACAGAGACCAAGGAGATGGAAAACTTGAACTATTGCTTGGCATTTACACTTTTATTCATGTAGACTTTTGCCACTTGCTCTTTTCCATCATTCCTTGTATTTACATAGAAGGCGAAGAAGAAATTAAATATGTACATTTAATAAGTGTTTAGCTATCGACTGTCAGATCTCTCTCTCTATTTGATTCATCTCTAAAAATGTTTAAAAGATTAAAGTCATCGGAGGTCTCCTAGTATTTAGCATAATCAAGCATGGGCATTAAATAGAATTAAGCAGAGGATCTTTCCCTTTTTATTTTTTCTAATAAGCACAGATATTGAGTAGATCAAAGCTCAAGCTCAGACTAGAGCACAGGACTGCAATATATTATCTGGAAGGTGGCATGTTCCACATAAAACATATTCTCTTAAATAAAGGATGAGCCAATTCATCCATAACTCCATGTTATTTATAAATGTGATTGATGAGAACAATATGAGAGAGGCAAAATGCTGTGACCTGCGCTCTGGCTCATATTAATGCATTCTTTGCCATGACCTTGATGTGCAGGTAAAAAAGGACATTTTAGCAATCAATATTTTATTCCCAGAAGACGCCACATAAAATGATACACTGGATTGTATATCTATACCCATCTGTAATAAGGTAAATGAAGAAGCTTCGCATCTTAAAGAGACACTGATGCTTTTGAAGCAGTATGCTGATTTTAGTACTGTATACGGCACACAATACATATGAAACATACAGTCTTGGCCTATTAATTAATAGTTGCCATGTTTAGTAGCATAAGGCACTAGGGAAATTGAGCTTCATATATGTCTGCCCTATCATCCTTTTAAAACAGAACACCTATTAATGGAGAGCAGTAAGAACTTATCCAGAAAGCTCCTAATTACAGAATGGTTGTCTCCCATAGACTCCATTTTATCCATATAATACAAATGTTTAACTGTGCTTTCCTTTTTCGCTGTAATAATAAAACAGCACCTTGTACTTGATCCAAGCTAAGATATAATTAATCCTACTGGGTTTATTTAATGTTAATATGATTTTCTAGTAGACTTAAGGTATGATGATCCAAATTACAGAAAGATCCATTATCCGGAAAACCCCAGGTCCCGAGCATTCTGGACAACAGGTCCCATACCTGCATAATGAGGCAACTGACAGCAGCTGTAATGTGCTGGGAATCAATTTAAAGGAGAAGGAAAGCCCCAGGGCGCAAAACCCCTCCCCCCTCCCCTGTGTTGCCCCCCTCCCTCCTCCCCCCTGGCCTACCTGTCCCCCTGGGCAAATGCCCCTAACTTGTTACTCACCCCTCTGCGCAGGTCCTGTCCACGGAGTTCACAGTCGCCATCTTCTCCCACGCGCGTCTTCTTCCTGCTCTGACCGGCGTTTTCTGGCGTATGCGCAGTAGGAACAGTTACCGGTACGGCTCTACTGCGCATGCGCCGAATGTCACGAAGTTTTCCGTGACCTTTAAAACACATTGATATCTCTGCATCCAGCTCTTTACCAGCATCTGTACAGTATTTTTAAATGGATGATGTGCCAGCCTTAACTAAAGTAATTTGTCTTTTTTGGTAATTTTAATTTGATTCTACCAGCATCAAGATTTTTAGGATGATGAAAATACCATATTCTGTCCCTCCATTCCCTCTTCAGTCCCAATGTTCGAGTACTTTGTAGGTCCATGGGTTAGGGCTAAAAGCTCAGAATTGCTGATGAGAAACCTGTGTGTGCCTCCAAGGGAACTGAACATATTCTTTGCTGTTTTTTGGATGGTTTCTATTGTGGGTTGGTTATAGACAGCTAATGTTGGTCCCTGGGCAGGAGACAAATATCTTCTTCATTTGCTTTCTGCTCAGGAAGCTGACCCTTCTGTTTTTAAGAAGATTAGATTTTTTTCTTATTACTTTGGTCCGAAAGAACACATAATTAAGAATTATTGAAGGGAACCCGTCACCCAAAACAAATGATTCAAAATCCTATTTTATCACATAAGTCAAGCAAAATGAACTTTAATTACACTATATAAATTATTTGAATCTTGTTTCCTTCAGTCTGGGAACTCATAATTATAACAAGCAGGCAAGAGCCATTTTGTGGACACTGTTATTAAGACAAGCCTTGTATCATCTCAGAATCTTGTTTGTGCACCAGAATGGGGGACCTGATGTCCATCCCCATGTCCTGGCTACATAATTAAATGGTGAAGAGAACGGGGGAATGTGGGGAGACCAGTGACATCTAGGAAGTGCTGAATGGAAAGTGAAAGTAACTGTCTGCCCCACCTCTATGCCTAAGGCAAAGAGGAGGGGCAGGCCATATTTGATTGACAGCTGAGATTTCTAAATGAGCTTACAACAGCTATGAATGCTTTAATAAAAAATAGAAATTGGATTTCATGTTTAATTTGAAAAGGACTTTTATTATACAGCTTGTTGTGTCTGGGTGACAGGTCCACTTTAACAAGACAAAAATATCATTGTGTTTAAAGGTGTACAACCCAGGGTCAGACTGGGCTGGCTGGATACCTGGGAAAGAAACCCGATCGGTTCCATCAGTCCAGATCCATTCCCCATGCCACTCCCTGACCTCCCCTCCTGGCTGTGATCACCTTGCGTCTTGAAGGAAAAAAAATATGCACAGGGAGGGGGACCATTGGAGGGGAGTTGCAGCTGGAAGCAGTTGGAGGGGTTTTGCACTTGGGTCGGGGGGCCAGGGGTGTGTGGGGGCAACCCTGTGGGCTTTGGACCCCCAGTTCGACACCACAAACTTTGGGTAAGGCTTTATATCCCCTTTAAATTTTAGACTAGGAATACAATATGATCAAACTATCGAATATATATGTATATTACCACAGGCAGATTTGTACTGTATCTCGTTCAGTCAATTAGAAAAATCCTCTTCTGGGTGAAAAGGTAGTGGATAGCTACAGGCAAAGGATTACTGTGCTCCATTGTATATCGACTTCCCTATTACAATTTACCTGCTTTGCAAATTTTAATAAACAAGCACATGATAAAACAGTTGTTTACATCCCACAAGCCACAAACAGTTCTTGGAATTATTTGGTTTCATGAAATCCTCCAGCTTAGAAGAGAAAACAACACATTGCTTTTTGTAAGGAAAGCAGTCTATTTATTTCCTTTCTTGGAAAGTGTATGCGTGGAAGCACCACTAGCTTTGTTCTGGCAGGGAATGAAGATTCTATGAACAATTTGTCTAATGATGGCAGCAGTCTACATCATGGCATGGATAGAGTAGAGAAGATACACAGTGTTTATAATGAAAAAGCAATACTGCCAGCAAGAACAAGAATGTCCATGGAGCCATATATGTGTGAAAATTGTTAGCAGAGAGCTGATCTGAACTGCATGTGCAGCTTCTCTGTAAGTGAGGACAGACACACCAACTTCTGTGTGAACAGTAACTGGGTTGCTTAATAGAACTCAGCATAACATGTCTGCAACAGGAACTTTTCAAAGAGAGCATACACAGGAAGTGGAAGAAGTAAAATACACAGGGTTACCTAGGGTTACCATCTTTTCTGGAAAAAAAATACCAGCCTTCGTTTATATTTATCTTTTTTCCCTATTAATAACATTGAAATCAGCCATCATTTTTACAGGTCAAACATGACATCACATTACTAAGCAACAATAGACCCTCCCTGCATCAAGTGACATGCACTGGAACAATCTCTGTCTGTTGTTTTCCAACAAAAATATCCCAGTGCCATTGGTGAAGAATCTTGTGAGCAGAGATTATACATCATTCACATCAGTCCCTGCCCCAGTGGAGCTTACAATCTAAGGTCTCCATCACATTCACACAAAGTAGGGTCAGTTTTATCAGGAAACAATTAACCTGCCTGAATGTTCTTGTAGTTGAAGCAAATTTATTTTAGTTTGTTCGTGTCACTGTGACAAGATGTGCCTTCTGCTAGATTAATACCTGGCTGTGTAAAGAACTCGCAGAGGGGCTGGGGGTGCCGCCTGTCACTGCAAGGTGCAGAGTGAGCCGAGACCAAGTGACAGAGAATCGGTCTAACTGAAGGGGTTATTTACTAAACTCCGAATGCAAAAATCACTAAAAATTCTTGATTTTTGTTTATAAAATCACGCATTTTTCGGAATTTAATAAACCCCGACTATGGAAAAGTCTGAATCTGAAAATCCAGCATCTCAGACCTGTCGAGGTTGCATATAAGTCAAAGGGAGAAGTCCCAATGAATTTTTGATCTGCACTGGGTTTCGTTAATATCCTGAAGTTTTCGAAGTTTTCGGGTGAAAAATCCCCAAAACATTGTGAAAATCAAATTAAAAATCCCAAAAAATTATGAAAATTTTTCCCCACAAAGCAAATTTTCGGGAAAATGTAATGTAAACCTGAGCGGATTTGATTGGAGTTTGTAGCAGAAAATATTGAGATAAATTCAGACTTTGATAAATAACCCCCTGAGTGAGGACTTGAGGAAAAAGCCAGGAGGCTGAGAAATCTCCCAGAAGAATCGTGAGTACAGGGGAGACCCCAACTTATGTGTTTGCTTACTGGTAGTCCACAAGGGGACCAGTTTAGTAAGGGAACTCTTCATGTGTGAAGGTAGCGCCCAGTCGGCAGGATTTATTTGTATCATTTGGGTTTTGTATCCTGAAATGGTCACTCCTGTGGGTAAATAAACTGCCTTAACATGAAGAAAGTGTCTTTTGTGGATCCGCAAACGTACAATATATATATATATGTATAAAACAAAAAAAACTTCCGCACACATAGGTCTTGATAAGTGAATAAAAGCTGGTAGATTTATTTCAACGTTTCGGCTTACAAACTCAAGCCGTCATCAGGAAAGGCAGAGCCTAAGGTGAACATGAAGTTATATACAAACACAGGATTCAAAAATGGCGCCAAAACCATGCCAGTGACATCACAAAAAGTGGGTGTGGTTATAGTACTGAGTGCATCAGTGATAGTGTCATGGAGCTGAGCCAATCGTGTGCATTATATCAGTGGTAGTATCATAGGAGTGCACCTATCACGTATAGGTGAATACTCCAGTGACTCCCAATGCTAATTAAACACCCAGTATCAAATTACGTGATTGTTGTGACAGGGAAAAACATACCCTGTGAGTGAAATAAATAAAAACAATCAAAGGATCTCCCTACGACCTTATAATAAGGTCAGGAAGTATCCTGACAGCCAAATTGCCTTTGCCCTGTGTCTCCTCCAATGCAGGTACGGAGGAAACGTACTAAATGCAGGACCTGTTTCCAACATTTTTAAGCCTTGCGAGTTGCCTTGTGTGATCTGTACCAATTGTTGTACCACACATGTTACATCCCAGCACTATACTGACCTTTGCAGCATACTACAGCACAAGCGAGACTTCCTGGCATTCTGACATAAGTTGGGTCCGTACTGACCCTGATTGGTTGCGACCTTTAATAGTCACGAGGAAGTCTCGCTTGTGCTGTAGTATGCTGCAAAGGTCAGTATAGTAAACCTCACTCCTTTCAGGGTCTGCCTTTTAGAACTGCCCTGCCTTTAGGGGAAAGTACAGGTATGGGATCCGTTCTCCAGAAACCTGTTGTTCAGAAAGCTCTGAATTACAGAAAGGCCATCTCCCATAGACTCCATTTTATCCAAGTAATGCAGATTTCTGTTTTCTCTGTAATAGTAAAATACCTTGTCCTTGAGCCAGTCTCAGATATAATTAATTCTTATTGGAAGCAGAATCATTTTTTAAAGGATTTTCAGTAGACAAAGTATGAAGTTCAAAATTACGGAAAGACCTGTTATCCGGAAAACCAGGTTCTGAGCTTTTTAGATAACAAGTCCCATACCAGTACAAAGTATTTATGGGGCAACTACCTTCAATATACAACACAAACAGTCATATACGCGTAGATACAAGTCAGATATATATATATAAATATACACACACACACACACACACATATTGGGGCCCTACAAATGAGCCCACCCTAAAACGAACCACATTTAGCTCCTGCATAAAATGAACTTAGTGAAAATGAGTTCCTTTTGGCATTGCCTTAGGGGTCTTTTTCACACTGTCATGTACTTTATTTCCCAAATTCAGTTATTTGCTAACTCTCTCAATCACCCTTTGGGAAATGCTTAGCAAGCACACTTTATTATTATTATTATTATTAACATGTATTTATATAGCGCCAACATATTGCGCAGCACTGTAAAGTAAATGTGATTATACAACTACATCACACAAATTACATATATAGAATATATGGAGTAACAAACATCACAATCAATACAGGTACAAAAAGGTGAGGAAGGCCCTATGCATAGGCATACAGTCTAAAGGGGAGGGAGTAATACACAAGGTGTTTTACAAATGCTATTACATTGTCATACATTTATAAACTGCATTTTTTTTCCACAAAGCTGTGCAGATTGAAGCCTGTGCATACAAATGTCAGTTTTCTGTTTTACACACAGATGTAAGGATTAGAGGGAATATTCGTTTTATACTACAATATGCTGTGTGTATTTCATTGGGACTAAATAGTGATGGGCAAATTTGTCCCGTTTCACTTAGCAGAAAAATTTGTGAATTTCCCGCGAAATTCACGAAACGGCGAAAAATTTGTGAAACGGCACCGGCGTCTCACTTTTTAGACGCCGGCGTCCGTTTTTGTGGCAGTTTCACAAATTCATTCCCTAGCGGCGAATCGCGCAAATTTGCACCTGGCGAATAAATTTGCCCATCACTAGAACTAAACAAAGGATCATTATTTATCTTCCAGCTGTTGCAGAACAATAAGGAAAAAACCTTTTTCAATTTGCTACACAAGAGGAAAGTTATCCTTCATGGCTCCAAAATTACTATCAGGCCATTCCCCAAGGCAGCCATTTTCTTGAAGATTTCCAATTTATCTGCCAGTTCAATCACTTTAGGGAGTGAATTCCAATACCGTTTCATTTTTAACCCTATTCTCCATTTTAAAGTGAAATCTCATATTTTTTAATCTCGGGGGTTGTTCACCTTTAAATTAACTTTTAGTACGGCATAGAGAGTGATATTCTGAGACAATTTGCAATCAAATTTCATTTTTTTTATCATTTGTGTTTTTTTAGTTATTTTGTTTTTTTTTTTATTCAGAAGCTCTCCAGTTTGCAATTTCAGCAATCTGGTTGCTAGGGTCCAGATTACCCTAGCAACCATGCATTGATTTGAATACGAGACTGGAATATGAATAGGAGAGGCCTGAACAGAAAGAGGAGTAATAATATGTAACAATAACAATATAATAACAATATATCTGTTGCCTTACAGAGCATTTGGTTTTTAGATGGAGTCAGTGACCCTCCCCCATTTGAAAGCTGGAAAGAGTCAGAGGACCTAGGCAAATAATTTAAAAACTATAAAAAATAAAAGATGAAGGCCAATTGAAAAGTTACTTGGAATTGGTCATTCTAAAACATACTTAAAGTGGACCTGTCACCCAGACATTAAAAGCTGTATAATAAAAGTCCTTTTCAGATTAAACATGAAACCCAAATTTTTTTTTTATTAAAGCAGAGCACTTGTGTCTAAGGGCTCTTACACATGAGCGTTTTTACCTGCGCTCCCCTGCGTTCCGTTTTTTGGCGTTCAGCCGCAGGGGAGCGCAGGAATAGACGAATTTCATTATTTCAAATGGGGCTGTACTCACACAGGCGCGTGTAGGCACTGAACGCAGGAAAAATGCAGCATGTTGCGTCTCAACCTGCGTTCGGGGCCTACATGCGCCTGTGTGAGTACAGCCCCATTTGAAATAATGAAATGCGCCTATTCCTGCGCTCCCCTGCGGCTGAACGCCGGAAAACGGAACGCAGGGGAGCGCAGGTAAAAACGCTCATGTGTAAGAGCCCTAAAGAATATGGGGCACCTGGAACCACAATTAACATCATTACAACATCAATTGCAACTCCAACTCCAGTTGCCACAATGACTAGGGGAAAATGGCGATTGCTCTTAAAAAAAAGTACATTAAAATAATATTATTTTCATTTGGATGTTCCCTTATCTGTACTTTGTGCTGTTATTTAGACCTGAAAATAGTTTCTGCCTCTGGTAAAATACTTTATATATAAACATAGAATTTGATAGTAAAAAGGAAGCAACAACTTTAACAAAAAATCCAGCATTTTCACTCTGCCTAGGGGCTTTGAAGAAAGAAAATGTGGAAGAAGAACTATCCGACCAGTGACCTAACATTTGGTACACCCCAGTGATTGAGACTTTCCTTTACATGAAGCAGCGTATTCTGCTGCAGGAATATCTTGTTTTATTATTTCATTTCATTTTTCTTTCATTAAGAGAAAGTGCAATATTTTTTCCCACATCTAAAAATAAATATGCATTTTTGCTAATGCTACATTATTAAATTAAAACACTTGTATTTTTCATGATTTATAAACAATTACATGGGGGGGGGATGTAATTAAAGCAATTGGCAGTTCTGTTTCTCTGTTGAATCCATGTCAGTGACTTTTCGCTGCATGCCTGATGTAATTAATACAGTAATTTCTTTCACAAATTGATCTAATTTGGAGTCTCGAAGCCTATTTTAAGTTAATTAGAAGTTTTGAAGCATTTTATATGGCACCAATTCAGTCCAGGCCTGGACTGGCAATCTACAGGTTTTGGCAAATGCTCTAAGATATCATAGACAGTTAATAATTTAGTGGGTTGGTGTGGGCTGTTTGGGCCTCTCTATACCTGAAATGCCAGGGCATTTTTGGATACCAGTCCAGACCTGTTCCAGTCTTCTAGCCCCATCTTGCATATGGAGTGCAGTTTTGGTCTCCAGGACCCCCCTGGTCTCCAGGGGGGTGCTAAGTTGTTACACACATATTTTATGTCTAGTAGCTTACTTCAGACTCTAAGCTGGCATTCCTCTTCTTGCACAAATGTTCTAGGCCAAGATAAGGTCCTGCAGTAGGTTGGGTACCTATAGAATACCCGCAAAGTGGTCAAGAGTAGGTTGGAAATGCCCTGATGTCCTGACTGTGCAGGTGGTCCGCTGGTATCCAGCAAAATAGCTGGATGGACTGTGGCATTAGAAAACTTTTTTTTAGAAAAAGCCAACTCCATGGCTATTGTTGAGATTGGTTGACATTGCTTTTCAGCGTTGGGTGTTCAGGGCCCACAGGGCTGCCACTTCAAAGCCCCCACACACCTGCCAGGTCCCCAGCCCCATTCAGGTCCTTCACATGGCGACCCATCAACCTGCCCATGCAAATACCTTTACTTTGCGGCTATGATCAGGAGCGTTATTAGTCTCTGGCAATCGAGGAGAAGATCTGGGCCAGCGAGGACCACCAGGCTTTTTCCCATTGTCCTGGCTCAGTCTGACCCTATCGCTTCTGGTTTCTGAATCCATGGCAAGGCACTTGTTTGAGCTGGTAGGTAGGCACCACTGGCAATGCACGTAAGCGGGTCTATTTCAGGGTGCAGGTGCATTCATCAGACATGTTTTCTAAAGCAGACCCAAGCAGGACTTTTCTTTTTAGTGCTGAATCACCTGACTATGCTCTTTCTGTGCCCCAACATCCTGTATTTTTGCACATTTGAATGTACAGAATTTGATGAAGAATTACATACATGCACCCCCCAAAAGGTGCTGGGACACTGAAGGGCTTTTGGACACTGAGAGGAAAAGTACCCTGGACCGGTGCATTTTTGGAAGAAAAAAATGCTGGCCTGGGGTCCGAAGTAAGAAACTATAATCATTGGAACGGGTGCCTGAAAATGTAACACCCTCTCACACTTTAAGATGCCTAAGTAAAGGAAATGCACATTTTGTTGCCTGCGTGAAAACGCATCACGCAGGTGACAAAGTTCAGGTAAAAGACCCTTCAACCATTTGAATTGCGTCTTTGTGAAAAAAAGAAAATGTGGAAAGATGCATTGCCATGCCATTAGGGTTTCAAGCAGGCAATTCCGATCTTATATATTTGAAAAGTAATTTTGGATTTTGTGCCGGCGCCTAATGGTCCCAAGTGATCTTAAAGGAGAACTAAACCCTAAAAACTAAAATGGCTAAAAATTTTATTTTTTAGATAACTCAATGAACCAGCCTATGGTTCAGCTGCCATATTGTAAAGTTCACATTCTCGGGAAGCTTGTACAGTGATGGGTACCTTCAGATGCACAGGTGGACCCTGTGGATCCAGGAGTTCACCAATGACCCTTTTGGGGCCCCCCAGCTTTCTGCTGTGGGAACCAACAAGGAAGTGTGTAACTAGAATCAAGTCTGTAAACAAGGTACCGGCAGGGATTTCGAGAAAACGTAGTCCGAATCAGGCACAGGATCAAGGCAGGCGGCAGGAATCGGAGTCACAAGTCAGGCAGAAGTCAAAACCAGTAATTCAAAACACAATCCAAATGCTTCGGCAGGAACAGAAATCTGAAATCAGCTTGGGCACTGCAAAAATAGAAAACTGGCCCTTTAAAGGTAATTTTGGCGACAAAATTCAAATTCCTCTTGGCGTCATGATGTGAGCGTCATTACGATCAGAATTGACGCTGGCGAGGTGACACCAGCATCACTTTAAGAAGGATGAAGTCATCGCCGGGCACGCCTGCGCCCCGACTGAGAGGGAGAGACACGCCGGGAGGTAAGGATACCACGGAATCTCCCAGCGCATCTTACACATATAACAGTAATGCTATACTCCTTCAAAGTTCTACACTGGAGCTCACCATCTTGGAATTTGTTAGGAGTGTCAGTGACACTGCACATGCTCAGTGGCTTCTGAGCAGCTATTGAAAGCTAAGTTACAGTGATCTTAGGGGTCACTGCAAATTATGAAGTTGTAAATGAGGTTGTCATATAATTTGTCATATAATCTGATTCTACAGGGCTCATTATGCTGATGCTTATTGCAATGGTTTTGGAGCTGCCTTGTAATGGGAATCTGAAATCATTACTAATCATGACTTGTATTGTGACATTTATATTATATTATTATTATATCATATATATTCAGTATATTGTGCGTACCTGAGCTTACCTGAGCTTAGGTAAGTGACAGCGGCACAGAGCATGTGCAGTGAATCAGCAGAAAAAAATATGAGGAGCTACTGGGGCATCTTTGGAGACACAGATCTTTATTGCTAAAGGGCTGTGATTGCCTTGGGCTGGTACAGAAGCTCAAAACCTTATGTGAAGCATTTCTACCCTACTTCTTTTCTAAGCTCTATTTCTCCTTTAAGAAATGAGAAAATACATTATTGATATTAATTTACGATACAGGATCTGAAGCAACTGCTTTTTCCAACTGGAGGATTTATTGAGCAAGAGGTTGAATTTGATTAACATATGCCTTTTTTCAGTTTCAATTATATATAATTTTTTATATATATTGCTAAAGGTTAAATCATAAAGCCGACTAATAATACAATATAAAACATGCAAATCAGCTGTGTATTTCCCATTTAATATATGGCTTGCAGGTTAGCTAAAGCAATTTCCTTGCCATAGAGTTTAGTTGTTGGTAATAGTGTTACCCGAGTGCTCTATTTACTGAGCAATTGCCTGTTTCATCTGCTGCTAAAATGACTTTAAAATGACTTTACAATGAATTGGCCTCAGGTACTTTGTTGTTAAAATTGAAGCATTTATTTCCTGCCTACAGAGCAATGGGCAACAGTTGTGAATATGATGCAAATGTTAATGGGATTGAATTGCAACCGTATTGCTATTATTTTGCATATTCCTTCATGTGTCCCCAAACTCCAACTGCAGCATTTTAGTTTTCCAATTGCATATTCCTTCATGTGTCCCCAACTCCAACTGCAGCATTTTAGTTTTCTAATTCTGCAACAAAGATGTCTAATAATTCATAGTAACCAGCATTAAAGTGGTCGTTCACATTTCAGTTAACTTTTACTATGATATATAATGGCTAATTCTGAGCAAATTTTCACTTTTTTCTTTTTTAATGGTTTTTGAATTATTTGCCTTCTTCTTCTGACAGCTTTCAAATGGGGGTCACTGACCCCATCTAAAAAACAAATACTCTGTAAGGCTACACAGTTATTGTTATTGCTGCTTTTTATTACTCATCTTTCTATTCAGACCCTCTCCTATTCATATTTCAGTCTCTTATTCAAATCAATGCATGGTTGCTAGGGTCATTTGGAACTTAGCAACCAGATTACTGAAACTGTAAACTGGAGAGCTGCTAAATAAAAAGCCATGTAGCTTTAAAACCACTAAATAATTAAAAAAAATGAAAACCAATTGCAAATTGTCTCATACTTAAAGTTAAATAACAGTAAACAACCCCTTTAAGTATAATTTATACGTCTACTGGCAAACATCTGATTGGTTGATAGGGGTGTGGAGCACTAGAAATTATATTTTTTATATTATCAACTGGGTAAAGTGATCCAAGTATCAGACTGGTGTTCAACAAATACCCTCAGTGGGACCCTTTATCCAGAAAATCCCAGGTCACAAGCATTCTGGATAACAGGTCCCATACCTGTATTTCTTCCTTCTCTGCTCTATCAAATTTCTTTGGTTTTACTTTGAAAGCAGCAAGTAAGTTGCAGGTAAAACTTAGTTCCTTTGTAAAATGTATAAATAAGCAATAGAATTCTTAATGAATCAGATGCAATTTGAATGTAAGACTGGCCAGATATGGGATGACTTTGACATAGTAGGCAGCTTAAAGGGATACTGTCATGGGAAAAAAAAAAATTCTAAATGAATCAGTTAATAGTGCTGCTCCAGCAGAATTCTGCACTGAAATCCATTTCTCAAAAGAGCAAACAGATTTTTTTATATTTCAATTTCCCAGCTGCCCCAAGTCATGTGACTTGTGCTCTGATAAACCTCAATCACTCTTTACTGCTGTACTGCAAGTTGGAGTGATTCACCCCCCTCCCTTGCCCCCCAGCAGCCAAACAAAAGAACAATGGGAAGGTTACCAGATAACAGCTACCTAAAACAAGATAGCCGCTGCCTGGTAGATCTAAGAATAACACTCAATAGTAAAAACCCATGTCCCACTGAGAAACATTCAGTTACATTGAGAAGGAAAAACAGAAGCCTGCCAGAAAGCATTTCTCTCCTAAAGTGCAGGCACAAGTCACATGACCAGGGGCAGATGGGAAATTGACAAAATGTCTAGCCCCATGTCAGATTTCAAAATTGAATATAATAAAATCTGTTTGCTCTTTTGAGAAATGGATTTCAATGCAGAATTCTGCTGGAGTAGCACTATTAACTGATGCGTTTTGAAAAAAACATGTTTTCTGATGACAGGATCCCTTTAACGTGGGAGCACTTACCGGCCAGAGTTCAACTCCAGCGTGCGATCCCACACAGCCAAGTTTAATATAGAGCTCGAGAAAAATGGAGCACCAAAGGAGCCGATTGCACCCCCGTCTAATGGTTTTGGTGAGCACAACTTTGCCTTGTTTATTATAGTCCATACATATTAAAACCACATGGACAGATTTCCTCTTGACTTGATTTGTCAACAAAGACACAGCTTTATGCTTTTGATCATTGAAATAAACTTATGCCAAAACATTTTTTAATATCTGTAAATAGAGAATAGAATCTTATGTCTTCATTCAGTGAGATTCCAGACTGTCCCTAAGACTGAAAATATTCAGGCATTTCTGTGAGCTACACAGTTTATTGGTATTCCAACCATGAACTAGCATGTTATTCTTCTTAAGGCTGAGCTTACCTGCAAAGAATTGTATGTATTTGGCAAAGTTCTTTCTTTTCGACTCTCTCCCTCCTTTCTTTTCTTTCTCTCTCTCTCTCTGTTGCCTTGTGAATTCTTTGGATTCTTTCAAAACGTATGACACCAAGCTCAAAAGGCATCCCATAGGTATTTACAATTTATAATATATACTGCATCCCTTGAGTTTTATATACATGCTAAAGATATTTAATGGTTGCAAATCTAACCAATATTCAATGGCATTTATTTTTATATCATAATGTAGAATACTGCCCTTCAATCAGGAACCTTCAATTCTGCCAAGGTTCAGTAATGCACATAACTATACAGCAATCTGAGAATGTCACTACAAGAGAACATCACTTTGGGTATTGTGCTTCTGAGATTTGTTCATTTTGACTTATTGGGGCATATTTATGAAAGAGAGAAGTTAGAGATCACAACAGTCCACTAGAGTGAAATTCTGCCACTCTCTATTCATTTCTATGGGATTCTCTTTTTGATAAATATGCCCCATTATGTAGATCACAACACATGCAGTCAGAGGTTTTAGCTTTGGGTGGAACAGGGGCGGATTAATGCACAGGTAAACCTAGGCTATAGCCTAGGGGCCCAACTAGCTTTTTTCAATTAAATATTTCTGTTTTCCTATAATATTTATTTTTATTTGCAATGCTGTGTCTAGTCCAGTGCACCTGCTGGGAGAAGTAGGCAGACACATGAACCCGACCCACAGAGAGCTTGGGTGCACATATCTGACTCTGCATATATCAGGACCCAGCACTAGCCAAGGTGTAGATGTAGCCTACAGTGTTGGACTGGCCCACAGGGATACCAGGAAAACTCCCGGTGGGCCCAGGCCCTTTTGCTTCTAAACATTTGGCCTATTTCATGTCATTCCCTATTTCTTCATGGGAAAAAAATGCACAATAATGGAAGAATATAGTAAGTAGATATAAAAGACTAGGAGAATAAAGAGGTTGAGTGAGGAGAGGAGGAATAATAGTTTGGAAAGTGGGCCGACGGTCTAAGGTTTTCCGTGGGCCACTGGCATCTCAATCCGACACTGGGGCCCCACATGTCATCTGCCACTAGGGTGGAAATATCATGTCAGCTTAACTGGGGACAGAGATAGGCTGGAAATAAATCACAGTTCATAAAGCACCCTACTGTCTTAAAATAAAAGTTAGCCCTAGATAATACTATTTTGGGACCCCAGAAATCATATGACCCAGCAAGATATTGTTTTAACTGAATATGACATTGGTAACTACAGTATGCATTACTATATTGCATAAAGAATACCATCAGAATCATATGGCTACATTTCTGAGCAGAGGCCTCATCTACAGGCAATGTTTGTTGATGTTCTTGGTAAGTGCTTGGAATCTGCTGTTGCGTAAACACAAAATCTGACATTCTAAAAAGTCTAATAGCCTAATAGTGAGGGACAAAGGGATAGGCAATGTAGTCCTAATATCATACAAATGCATTGACATTATTGGGGACTTTAATTAATCAATGTTTATGTGGAGCGCAGCACTAAAATGGCAGCTTGTATCCTTAACAAACAGAGACGGTGTCAAGAGCTGTTTACTCAGGGATGGAAAAGCATTCTAAAAAATTAAAATGGTGTTCTAGCTTACACTTCTCCTTTAAAGGAGAAGGAAACCCCCTGGGCGCAAACCCCCCTCCCCCCCTCTCCTGTGTTGCCCCCCCCTCCCTCCTCCCCCCTGGCCTACCTGTCCCCCTGGGCAAATGCCCCTAACTTGTTACTCACCCCTCTGCGCAGGTCCTGTCCACGGAGTTCACAGTCGCCATCTTCTCCCATGCGCGTCTTCTTCCTGCTCTGACCGGCGTTTTCTGGCGCATGCGCAGTAGGAACAGTTACCGGTACGGCTCTACTGCGCATGCGCCGAATGTCACGAAGTGAAATCAGAAAACTTTGTGACATTCGGCGCATGCGCAGTAACTGTTCCTACTAGAAAATCATGTAAACATTAAATAAACCCAATAGGCTGGTTTTGCTCCCAATAAGGATTAATTATATCTTAGTTGGGATCCAGTACAAGGTACTGTTTTATTATTATTATTATTATTATTATTGCTACAGTGAAATCATTTTTGAAAATGTTGATTATTTGGATAAAATGGAGTCTATGAAGGACTGCCTTTCCGTAATTCAGAGCATTCTGGATAATGGGTTTCTGGATAACAGATCCCATATGTGCACTTAATTAAGGAAGGGGTCAATAGCCAAGTTAAGGTCTGGTATCACTGGGGGAGAAAACAGCCAAATGGCTGTAAAGTACATTTTCTCACTCCCTATATAGACAAATGGTATAAAAGTTATGTCAGCACATTCCTTTATACTAAGCATAATTCTACAGGAAGCCCTTTTAGAAGACAAATATAATGGTATAACAACAGATATCACAAAAAATGTCCAAGAAAAGGGGGGAATGCTTATCAATTCTGCATTTATTCCTTTGCCATCTACTTTCTCTTTATGATGTAGTTTATCTCAATATAAAGTAACTTCTTCCTCCAACCTTTGAAAATGAGTTCTTCTGAACCCGACTGGCTTACTGGAAAACCAGCAAATATCGAGCTGGGAAATCATTAATAAATAAAGCCCCCGGTCGACCTCCACTAAGGCTGAGAGACAAACGATCCACTCAAATTGTCAGAGCACAATAAAGTGAATGGATTTATTTAGCTTTTATGAACCTAAATAGATCAATTAGTAAGAAAAAGATTTTCCTTTCCCATTGAGCATTTTCCTCCTATTTCGACATGATGTAGAACTAATACATCTGGAATATCTCAATCCATTTGCCAACAATGGTTCCCTCAGTGAAAAGTAAGTTCTAATTTATTATCTACACTTATAGCACTTCAATAAGCCTCCGTGTTCTGGCACGCTTCATTAGCTCACAGCTCATAAAACATCTCATTTGTCGTGTTCCAACACAATTCCACCTCATGAAAAGAATTACCACTACATCGGACATGAGGCTAAAATCTGCTTTTTTAATTAGTTAGATATCCTCTTCCAGAAAATGAATAAGTCCCCATAATATTCCTGAAATGTTTATGGTGTTATTAATTATATTTTTAAACAAAGGTGTTAAAAATGACTCGTGAAGCTGACACAAGGCTTCAACCAACAGAGGGAGATTGATTGGCAATGCTTTAAGCATTCACTGTTACTAATATTAGTTATGACAAGAGATTAAAGCTGTAACTCTCAGTTTAGCACACAACAAAAATCATACCTATATATATATTTTAATGGTTTCCCATATATTGATGTTACATTGTCACAGAAAATTGAAATCTACATTTCTGTTGAGATGTATCAGATTGACTCTTTTTTGCTGTCATGCCCTGTACGTTACTGCTCCTTTAAGAAGTGGTACTATAGTGGCATCACAATGAATTTGAGAGAATTATAACTATTACTGGGTTTCCTCTACAAACAACTGAAATTAGTGTTATTTTAAGATATCATTATCCAGACAGCTATAATATAGGGATCATTCTTTCCATTTTGTCAATATGCCTGTTATAGCGAATATTTCATTCTATGAAGGCCATTATCCTACTGACTTAATGTGGTCAGGCCAAATACCATAAACGTTAGCCTTGCTAGTAAGAAAGATGGGAAACAGAGAGTATAGGGCAGAGAAGAAGAACAATAATCATTTATCCATTTTTATACAGTATGTGATAATCAGGTTCAGAAATAGCATAGGAATTGGTATATTTCCCTCCAGATCCCTAAAGGCATTTCCTTACTAGTGACTGACCCTATTTCACAAATGTTTTTATTTGTTTTCAAGATGCATGCAAAATAGTTTGTAACAAAATTATAAGAAACAGAAAAGAAAAATAATATAAACAGTCAGTGCCAAGTACAGATTCCAATAATAGAAAGCAGAGACAACAAGAATAATCTAAGGTCATGCCAAGTGATTGCAAAAGAGAGAATTGGAGAAGCAGTCCCCTAATTGCAGATATTGAAAGCTACTCACGGTTTGATATTCCAAAGATGGCAGGTCAGAGCATTAGAGACTTTTAATTATGGTAGAGTATTAGTAAATAATTGGTTAAGGTGATGACTCCTGGGGGGTCCCATGGTAGTTGGATGTTGTGGGTTTCCCGCCGATCTCAACAGGTGGTCCGCCTCACAAACAAGATCGGTCCCCAGCAGCAGCGCCCTGTCATACCACGTGGTGTTTTGAAAGGTTTGGATAGTAAGTGATTTCATGAGTGGTGGAAGGGTGTTTATGTAAGACATCCAAGTGTCAAAAAACAGTTCTGCATTTTTTTCTTTATGTGTAATGTGTAAGACGTGCTTTTAAGGCTTTCAAGTTAGCTGGTACAGCCGAAACATTTATAAGGTACAAGGAGGCCAATAAATCATGCAAAGAAGCTATAAGGCAAGCTAAAATTGCTATAGAAAAGGATATTGCAGCAAGCAGTAAAAAAAATCCAAAATTATTTTTTAAATATGTCAATAGTAAAAAAATGAAGCAGGAAGGGGTGGGACCCTTACTATCAGAGGGGGGTCAGCTGGTTGATGAAAACAAAATAAAAGCGCAGATTCTGAACTCTTATTTTTCATCTGTGTACACAAATGAAGAACCAGTAAGTGAAGGTTTCCTTCTTAACACTCCCAATTATAGTAATACAACTAATGATGCATGGTTCACACATGAAGAAATTCAAAAGAGACTTGAACATGTTAAGATTAACAAAGGTCCAGGGCCAGATGGTATTCATCCCAGGGTAATTAGCGAGCTTAGCTCTGTGATTGCCAAACCTCTTTACTTAATTTTTCAGGATTCATTGATATCTGGCATTGTGCCGAGAGACTGGCGAATTGCTAATGTGGTGCCTCTATTCAAAAAAGGATCCCGTTCTCAGCCTCAAAACTATAGGCCAGTTAGTCTGACGTCAGTATTAGGAAAGCTTTTCGAAGGGTTAATAAAGGATAAGATACTGGACTTCATAGCAAATCATAATACTATGAGTTTGTGCCAGCATGGTTTTATGCGTAATAGATCTTGCCAGACTAACTTAATTTCTTTTTACGAGAATGTAAGTAGAGACCTCGATTCTGGGATGGCAGTGGATGTGATTTACTTAGACTTTGCTAAAGCATTTGATACAGTGCCACACAAAAGGTTACTGGTTAAATTAAGGAATGTTGGCCTGGAACATAGTATTTGTACCTGGATAGAGAA
This sequence comes from Xenopus petersii, assembly GCA_038501925.1. NCBI lineage: Eukaryota > Metazoa > Chordata > Amphibia > Anura > Pipidae > Xenopus > Xenopus petersii. The sequence goes on from CM076674.1 coordinate 32,797,653, forward strand.
CTGGCTAAAAGATAGACTACAAAGAGTGGTGGTAAATGGAACATTTTCTAATTGGACCAGTGTTGTTAGTGGAGTACCGCAGGGCTCTGTACTAGGTCCCTTGCTTTTCAACTTGTTTATTAATGACCTGGAGGTGGGCATTGAAAGTACTGTTTCTATTTTTGCAGATGATACTAAATTGTGCAGAACTATAGGTTCCATGCAGGATGCTGCCACTTTGCAAAGTGATCTGTCTAAACTGGAAAACTGGGCAGCAAACTGGAAAATGAGGTTCAACGTTGATAAATGCAAGGTTATGCACTTTGGCAAAAATAATATAAATGCAAGTTATACACTAAATGGCAGTGTGTTGGGAGTTTCCTTAAATGAAAAGGATCTAGGGGTCTTTGTAGATAACACGTTGTCTAATTCTGGGCAGTGTCATTCTGTGGCTACTAAAGCAAATAAAGTTCTGTCTTGCATAAAAAAGGGCATTAACTCAAGGGATGAAAACATAATTATGCCTCTTTATAGGTCCTTGGTGAGGCCTCATCTGGAGTATGCAGTTCAGTTTTGGACTCCAGTCCTTAAGAGGGATATAAATGAGCTGGAGAGAGTGCAGAGACGTGCAACTAAATTGGTTAGAGGGACGGAAGACTTAAATTATGAGGGTAGACTGTCAAGGTTGGGGTTGTTTTCTCTGGAAAAAAGGCGCTTGCGAGGGGACATGATTACACTTTACAAGTACATTAGAGGACATTATAGACAAATGGCAGGGGACCTTTTTACCCATAAAGTGGATCACCGTACCAGAGGCCACCCCTTTAGACTAGAAGAAAAGAACTTTCATTTGAAGCAACGTAGAGGGTTCTTCACAGTCAGGACAGTGAGGTTGTGGAATGCACTGCCGGGTGATGTTGTGATGGCTGATTCAGTTAATGCCTTTAAGAATGGCTTGGATGATTTTTTGGACAGACATAATATCCAAGGCTATTGTGATACTAAACTCTATAGTTAGTATAGGTATGGGTATAAAGAATTTTAATTAAAAGTAGGGAGGGGTGTGTGTATGGATGATGGGTTTTCATTTGGAGGGGTTGAACTTGATGGACTTTGTCTTTTTTCAACCCAATTTAACTATGTAACTATGTATGTAACTATCCAATCTAGGTGGAAAATATAGTGTAGTTTTTGCTGTACCAGAGATAAAGGTGGAGAGATTCGGGATAGCCAAGTGTGTAAGATAGATTTCCTGGCTGCCGCCGCCGCCAGTCTTTCTGCTGGGGCTTGCTCCGGCTTGGAGATGTGAAGGGTAGAATGCAGTTTGCTAAATATAGCCCAAGTGGCAGAAATGGTTAGCGTTTTACCAGTCAAGGTTTCCCAATAGCTGGCGACTTCCCTCCAGAACTGCTGTATAAGTGGGCAGTACCATTAGCAATGTATCATGTCAGCTGTGGGTGTTTCGCATTTTAGGCAGTTATCCGAGTATGCCGTACCTATGTGAAATCTCGTTAAAGGTGTCAGGTAAGTATGGTGTAAGAGTTGTAGGGACATTTCCTGGTATACGCTAGCAGGCAGAGTTTTCATCATTCGAGTGTGATATCGAAGGATGTCCACATTTTCAGCATGTGGAATGATTGATTTCCATTTCGTAAAAGCCGTAGTGGCAGTATCAGCATCAAGAGTTGTCCTAATCTGTTTGTAAATGTGTGCAGTAGATTTAATAGTATCAAGTTTTGGCCATAGTGAATCAAGTGGGTTATTTTTATCCCTGTCCGTTAGGCTGGTCAATCGTTGCGTGACAAAATGTAAGAGCTGGATCAGTGAGAATTGATGAAGTTGCAAAAAACGGGTATTTCTGAAGCAAGATAGAGATGGATTGCAACGTGATAGCAGGGGTGATCACGTCTTTAATATTTTGTAAGCCATTTGTTTGCCAAGCGTTACAAATCAGACTATTCAAACCCGGGGGAAATTCCTTGTTACTAAGCCAGGTGAGGTTTATCGAATTAAAAGGGGATAGGTTTGCTCTCTTCCGAATAGAATGCCAGGCTCTATATGTGTGGATAAATAGGGGGTGTCCCTGCATGTTCTTAGGGATTTCCTGCAGTGGCGTGTGTAGTAGTGAGTTAAGTGACATCCCCTCCGACAGGGCAGCATCTAGGGATATTGTGGTGTATACAGTATGTTCCTGTGGTGGAGCCAGTCACCCACATATCTAAGAAGAGCCGCATCGTTATATTCCAGTATGTTTGGGAGATTGAGTCCACCTTCATGTTTCTGGTATTGGAGTGTAGTAAATTTTATTCGTGGTCGTTTCTTATTCCATATAAAGGTCCGTAAGATGTGTTGAAGTCTCCTGTTATCTGTCATGGAGATGCGGTAAGGTAGCATCTGCAATTTATAAAGTAATTTAGGGAATATAGTAATTTTTATTAAATGCATCCTTCCTGAAAACGTTAAATTCGTGTTCATCCATTTTTGAGTGTCTTGTTCAATTTGGTCTATGGTATATCTAATATTGGATTTGTACATGTCTTTGTGGTGTTGTGTCAGGCGGATTCCCAGGAATTTGATATGGTGTTTGGCTTTCTGAAATGGAAACGGATTCACCCAATCAGACGGGGTAGTGTGTTGAAGGCGTAAGGCTTCGGATTTCCCTAGGTTGATTTTAAATCCAGCTATGGTACCACATGTATCAATCTTTTGTAGAATTACTGGTAGTTCGATGTGTGGTTTGTTTAAAAAGAGGAGAATATCATCCGCATATGCTATCAGCTTAATCCTTTGTGTGCCTATCTGAATACCTTGAAAAGTGTCACTATTAAGTAAATGTCTCAGCAGAGGATCTAGAGCTAGGTTAAAAAGTAGCGGTGAAAGAGGACAGCCTTGTCTGGTGCCCCGTCGTATTGGGAATCTGGGCGAGTTCACTCCATTCGCCGTGACATGAGTATAAGACTGTGAATACAAGGTTCTAAATAAGTTAAGCATTTGTATGCCAAAATGTTGGAATTTGAGTAATCTTTTAAGATGAGCATGCGTTATTCTATCAAAGGCTTTGTCCACATCTAGATTAATTAGTATACCGTGTTTTCTCTCTTCCAGATTACATTGATATATAGCAGCTATAGCCGTCCGGAGAGCTTGGACCGGGTATCGCCCTTTAAGGAACCCTACTTGGTGAGTGGTAAGTATATGCGGGAGAATGAGTTGTAACCTGTCTGTCATGATTTTAGTCAAAAGTTTCAGGTCTTGGTTCAGTAAAGAGATGGGTCTGTACGAGGATGGAAGAGTGAGATCCTTCCCCTCTTTTGGGATCAATATGATCCTGGCCTCATTTGCCTCGTTCCATAGGGGGGAACTCTGTAGGACATCATTAAAAAGCGTAGTAAGCAAGGGGGTAAGTTCTGGGAGGAGGATTTTGTAATATTCGGCTCTTAAACCATCAGGGCCTGGGGATTTCCCATTTTTTAGACATTTTACCGTTGACATAATTTCTTGTTCTGTTACAGGTGCGTCTAGGATTTCCCTATCTTGTACAGAAATCTTAGATAGTTGAGCATCTCGCAGGAAAGAAAGACCTTCCTCTGGAAGATCCTGGTTTTCTTCATAAAAAAGTTTAAAGTAAGATTCTAGTTCCGTCATAATGGTTTCAGTATCCCGAGCCCAACCCTCCTTTGTTTTTAGCTTTTTGATGAAATGTGACGTAGTGTTGAGCTTGGTTAATCTGGCTAAAAGCCTACCCGGTTTGTTTCCCCATCTGTAAAACCTGTTCCTCGTATGAAAGATCGCCAGTTATATGATGTCGCCCTGGAGACAATTTGTTTCAAAATTAAAGTGACTGGGGCATGGTCAGTTATATGAATGTCGCCTATAGTAGAGGCCAAAATATTGGAGGTTTGGGATTCAGCTAGGAAAAAATAATCAAGTCTGGAATGTGTCCCGTGCGCTCCTGAATAAAAGGTGTAGTCCTTGGTGTCTGGGTAAGTAAACCTGTAGGTGTCATGCAGTTGTAAAAACTCACATAATGTATGTAGTGGGGTGATCCTTCTGGTCGGGTATCTGGAGGTGGTGTCCGATCTGTCCATAAAGCGGCCCCACACTGTGTTCATATCCCCACCTAGTATCAGGTTGGTGGGTCCCCAGGAGTCAATCCTTTGCATCAATTCTGAAAAGAAAAAAATATTTTCATCATTTGGGGCATACACGTTAACTACAGTATATTTCGAGTCAGGAGTTTCAACATCTACAATCAGGTAGCGTCCATTTTTATCTCTATACGTTTTAGTCACGGAGCCATTCAGTGATTTACTCAGTAAAATTACTACTCCTCTATATTTAGCGGTATAAGATGCTGCAATTTGCTCCTGAATCCATGAGTCCCTCAATACTATTTTATCAGTGTTTTTCCAATGTGTCTCTTGTAAGAGGACGATGTGAGCTTTCTCACGTTTCAGAAAGTCCAAGACTTTTTGTCGTTTTATCGGGGTATTTAAGCCATCTACGTTCCATGAGAGTAATTTGAGATGTTTGGGTTGATTATTCAGGGAAAATGTTGCGTGAGTTCACCCATATTAGTAGTGTTAACCAATACCCTTTTTAGGGGTGAGATGGGTGATCCTTTGCAGTGGGGGGATAAGCATTCTGTCCCAGCGAGCAGAAGCCATCCTGGGGAAGCCTGTGTGGCATATGTGGGAGGGGCACGTGTAGAAATCTGTCTCAATCACTTGGCAAAATAAGAACAAAGTAACTATATACAATGGAGGAAAGAGGTTTTCTAATTTAGTAATCGGTAAGTTTCAGATACAACCACACTAGTATAGGGAAACAGAGTGGAACTGTCATAATAAGCTTAAGAGTTCAATCGAGTAATCTAACGTTGTTGCGGTAGGCAGGTTATGTGGCGTGAAAGTAGAGAGGAAGGTGTGGAGACATGCAAGAAAACAATGAAAATCAGCAACATATGCATGGGTTCAGAGAAATAAAAAAGGTAAGAGTAATATCAGACAACGATAACCAAACGTAGTGGGGGGGGGTTCAGCAAGGTTTCAATATCTAGTCAAACCGTAGCGAGGTGGAGTAACATAGTCAATATCTTCAGGATATAGCTAAGCACGCTGACAACTCTGGATTCAAGGTCATAATCAGTAGCCGCAGGTCGCCGAGCCTGCCCCCAAATCATAGTCCCTGGAGAGGTAATGCAGATGCATAGGAGAATCATAACCAAACGGTGGGAGGAGAGTGTAGTAGTGTCGCAGCATCAGGCCCAACCATGGAGAAGTGGAGCAGAATAGTCAATATCCATAGGGTACATCCAATCACGGTGGGAACTTCGGACTTAGGGACACAATCAATAGCCACTCATCAGCAAATTGTCGAACCATCCCCCCATATCAAAATCTCGTGGGAGGTAATGCAAATGCAACAGGTAACAGTAACCAAGTTATGGGGGGGTTCAGCAAGGTACTCAAGAATTGAGATCATAGTCAGGAGTCGGACAGCGGCAGAGTGGCGAACCACCCCCCTATATCAAAGTTCCATAAGAGTCAGTGCAAAGGGACAGCAGTTATTAAATGGGAGAAGTGAAAGGTGTGTCCATCAGTTCAAGTCTGAAAAAAATGCGGATTCTGCCAGTATCTCTCTCAACAATTTTGAGTTTCGCCGGAAACATGAGAGATAATTTGTATCCAGAGTTTTTTACAGACAGGTGCAAACTCTCTGCGTTTTGCCGTCACAGAAGCAGAATAATCCTGGAAGAGTAAAATGGAATGTCCATCATAGTTGAGGTTACGTTTCATTCTATAGGCTTCCAATATCCTGGTTTTGTCAGTGAAATTTAAAAGTTTGAAGATGACTTGTCGCGGACGTTGAGCGTCCTGGGCAGGTGGCGGGCCGATTCTGTGGAATCTTTCGACGAGGTAGGGAAGGTATTGATCCTCAATACCAAGGGCGGTAGGAAGCCATTCATGTATAAGTTTATCTAGGTCTTTGGTTTTGACTGATTCGGGAATCCCCACCAATCTCAGATTGTTTCTCCTACTACGATTCTCCAAATCCTCTACTTTATCAGACAGAATAGAGATCTCCTTTTGCTGTAGGTCAATTGTAGATTGTGCCGAAGTTAAATTGTCCTCCAGGGTTGATATTCTGTCTTCAGCCTGGGTCAATCTCTGGGATTGATTGGTCATTTGTTGTAGAATTTCGGAGACAGATTCCTTGATGCTAGCCAGCTTCTGGTCAAGCAGAGGGCCGAGGATGTGAACCATGTTTTCCACATGGGAAGAGGCAGAATCATTTTGGGTTCCCGTTTCCGTGTCACTTTCGGTCTGAGCGGCTTCTTGAGTTTGTTTTTTGTCTTTCGGTTTGGTGATTGTCCTACGTGAAGTCATAGTAGTAAGTTGACCTAAATATTTTTCCATCACGTGGTGGCAGTCCCAGAATCATGGAATGTAGAGCCTGGTTAAGAAGAATGATCATCAATTGAACATGTATACAGTGGTTGTATCACCCGAGGTTTCTATATCATGGTAGAACGTAAGGTGTTGTAACAGAAATGCTGTACCCTTCCCTGTAGCGACATTGTTGCGGTGGAAGATTTGGGTATAGACAGCAGTCGTTGTCTAGCAATTGTTGTAAAACAGGAAAGTCAGAAATGCGGGTACATACCCAGTTATACAGCTCGTATGAGCGTTTTCAGTGCGCACTGATAGCAGCAGTGAGAATATGGTATGGCAACTGTGCTGATATAGGGCGAAACAGGTAGTTGAGCTGTGAAGGTGGTATGAGCCCAAAGGTAGTCTTGTGATGCCCTCACTTGGTCGTGGTCCCGCGCGGCAGGGGACTTGATCCGATCAGTCTGTGTCCAGTGACTGTGTGCACTGTGCGCCGGCCTCCGGGGTCGCAGGAGGGGGGAGAGTTGGGAAAGTTCAATTCCCAGTTTGCCCCCAGGTATTCCGCTGTGGTATCACCACCTTCGCCTTGCAATTTCGATAGGTCTGCGCTGTTTGTGACCTCAGAAATAGGCAGATGATGGCGGAGCTCTGTTAAGATGCGGCCATTGGCTTTGGCACGCCCCCCGGAAAACCGACTGACCCTATTTCACAATAGCCTTGCATATTATACTTACTCAAGAAATCCTCCAAGCCCTTTGAAAGGCATTAACAGAAACAGCCATCTGGCAGGGCATTGCACAACCTCACTGAAGAACCTCCTTCGCTGCTTCAAATAAAAGTTCTGTCCCTCTAGTCCAGCCATCCCCAACCAGTGGCTCCGTACAAGATATTGCTCACCATCACCAGCCCCATGGATGTTGCTCTCAGTGGCCTCTAAAAAGGTGCTTATTTTTGAATTCCAGGCAAGTTTTAGGTGCATACAAAGCAGGTGCACTGCCAAATAGAGCACCCTTTAGGCTGCCAGTCCATATAGAGGCTACCAACTAGCCAACCACAGCCCTTATTTTGCACATGCTTTTGTTACTCCCCAATTCGTTTTGCATTTGAGTGTGGCTCATGGGTGAAAAAGGTTGGGGACCCCTGCTGTAGTCTAAAGGGGTGATCAGTTTTATGAGAAAAAGTTTCCCCGTTGTCTGTAATGTCCTCTAATGCTATTGTGGAGAGTAATCATGTCTAATCACAAGCACCTTATTACCAGAGAAGGCAACCTCAACCTTGAAATTCTCTTCTCATAGTATAAATACATTCCTTTTCCCTTTATTAATCTAGTTGCATGCACATCTTTACTGCACTCTCTCTCTCTTGTAATTTTCTTATTTTACCAGTAATTCCATTGCATTTGTTAACTGGACACAACATATTTTTAAGATTGAAGGTTGCTTCATTTTTAGGTGCAAAAACAACATTTTCGGTAAAAAATTTTATTACATGAACTCCATAGTGGTACAAATTTATTTTATTCACCAAAAACTCTACTAAAAATTAATAGGTGAACCATTTTCTACATATGAAAAAGATTAACATCAGAAGTGTTTTCCTTTTCAACGCTTCAACGCATTGGCCTCTTTCCTCCCCCTGCAAATATACACTGGTGGAGAACACAGCTTGGGTGATATGGCCCTGAATGATGCTCTTTGCACTTTTGCACTAAAGATGTGCCCCCCTTCTCCTAGCAGCATAGCAACTGCCTTCTTGGGAGACAGCAACCCCAGAAACACTCCTGAATATCACAAGGGCATCTGAAATTACATATTCTTAAGGTCTACAACATGCATGGGGGATTTGTTTTTTGTTTAGCACAGCACCAAAGGGCCAAATATCACCCACTGCTTCCCATAAAGTAGTAGCTGCATGCAATATTTGCAGGCAGTGGTACCCATAAAATGTTTACTGCCTACAATTTCAACATTTTTCTATTCAATCATATGAGAGATGCCCCTGGGCAATTCCAAGTGCTTTAAAAATGCCCATAGGCCTAAATGCATTAATATTTCCAAATTCTTTTTCCAAAATAAGATATATATATATATAAAAAAACCTTATGAAGAATTTAGCGGGATTAAAAGATTTCAAGAGTTGTTGATGAAATGCATTAAATATGAAAAAGAAATTATATAGGCCAATCAATTTAAAACTGAAGAGATATAAAAAAAGATTACCAACAGGGCTACACTGGGAATCAGAAACTATGAATTCATCCAGACAGGAAACCACAGCAAATATTTTATTTAAAACCAGCAGTAGAATATACCCAAGTTATTCAACATTTTCCCATTATTAGTAATTACTGCAGCAAATCTATCATACATAAACAATGGAGAGAGCATATACCATAAAATAGGAAAAAGATTTAGAGAAGATAATAGTGTAGAAGAAACAGACTGAATATAACAAGCAGGAAAACTTCTTCAAGACATGACAATTTGGTTTAAGATGCAGGAAATTGATAATACAACTATTTTAAAAGTAATAATCATTGATCAAAATTATTGTACAAAGTAATGTAAAATACTGTATGACTGATTTTTAAAATTAAGCACTAAAGAGTTCCATAACCTTATAAAGCGGAGGTTTTTAGGCTTTTTGGGATTTAAGCCCCCATCTGTTTTTGGGGCCTATTCACTAAAGGGCGAAGTGGCCGACGCTAGCGTCAATTTGTCAGAAATCTCATCCGCAGAGTAATCAGCAATTTACTAACAGGTGTAGAGGACAATTCGCTAGTGAACAAGACCATTGCTAGCATTCGTTCGCACTCTATCGCTAGGCGACTTTTCGCTCTGACAAACAGTTCATACTCCGCACTGAGTGTTACCTCTTTCACCAGAGTTTGCTACGCCACCTCGGACCAGGCGAACTGATAAAACAAAGCTACCTTCTATCTTCCTCAATCAGTGACATCATATCCTGTATGCCGCAAATGTATTAAAGTTGTAGAAATATGGTAGCGACTTTTCTTTTTTTAAAGCGGTAGTCCAAAAAGACTTGTTTAACTAATTTGAGGGACATGCCACATTTATATAAGGGTCGACTCATGTCTAGGGCATTAAAGGATCTCTTCTGTGTTTATTATGGCTGTGTCACGGCCGGCACCCAATACCAGAACAAATGCCAAGGACCCTGGTCTCGGCTCGGCTTCACCAGTAGTGTGACCACCTTTGGGCTTCGGGAGGAGCCCTCAGCTTAATTGGGTGCCACCTGGACTTAACGAGGGGTACAAGGCGAGGAGTTCTGGCTGGCAAAGGGGCACGACCGGATAGCAAGAGTCTTTGGGCAGAAGGTCAAGGATAAGGCGTCTGGTGGAAACGGAACAGACCGGATCAGGACAGGCAGATAACAGAATTGTCAGGCAGACAGGGGATCAAAACCAGATAATCAGACAGACTGGATAAGGCAGAAGGATGGTCAGACAGGCTGGGTCGAGGCAGGCGGATATCAGAATCGTCAAACAGGCAAACGGTCAAACCAGGTGATCAAGCAAGGGGTTAAGCAGGAAGAGTTGTCATAGGCAGGCAAGGGTCAGGATACAGAATGCAGAGTAGTCAGGAACAGGCTGGGTTAAACACGGATAATCAGTCAGGATAGCAAATTCAGAAACAGGTAGCAAAAATCTCAGGAAACCTCAGGATATGATCCTATAACGGGCACTGGCTACAGGTCTGAATGGGCCTTAAATAGGGAACCAATTGGTGCCAAAATGTGCGCAATTTCGCGCCGTTGCGTGCTGGCGCAATCATGCCAGCGCGCCTGCGCCATTAAGAGGCGCGCAGCCGTGCGCCCTAGTAATCCAAGATGGCGCCGGCAAGGGCAGGATAGGAGCGGCACAGCGGGCGTCCACGCCAAGGACGCAGCGTGGACCCCGCTGCCCACTAGACCACCAGGGTAAGTTTCTTACAGGCTGAATGGACATTTGTCTTAAAAAGTGGGCATTTCAAACATTTGCATCCACATTACTATTAAAGACGTTCATATGGCTTTTATTTACCCGCCCTATTCAAATTAACCTAAGCGCATGAGTGCTAGCGAAGTTTTGCTAGGCAGAAGTGAACACTAGTGAAAATTCACAAGGAAATGCTCACCCAGCCAAAGCAACGCTAGCAAAAATTCTCCAGTGTTCGGCTGCTGAGACGCAACTTCAGTGAATTTGCGTAGTGGTAACGAATTTTCAACTGGTGAAGTTGTGTAAGGTATTGCGAAGCGGTTGCTGTCGAAGATTCGCCATTAGTGAATTTGCCCCTTTGTATTCCAGTGCATGATCACAACAGTCACACCCTCTTTTATTTCTTTGGAGAAAAAAAATAACATTCTCATAAAATTTCAACGAAAAGGCCTTCTGGCTGCCTTATCCACCTGTTTGTCATGCAGGAGGGCAGCACTAATATTTGAGAATCACTACAACATAAGTCATACAGCTGAGTGTTTCAAAACAGGTCACGGAACACCGAAATCACCTCGGGGTTATTTGTAAAATCCTTATAGTCTAAATAAGGGGCTAAAGTATTTCTTTTAATACACTTGTTTCAAGTGAGATTAGTAAACTCCAATACTTATGATTTGACAAAATTCAACCTAAAAGGATATTTTTATGGACCATTCTGTACTTCCTAGATGTTGCTGCACTCCTCACATCCCCACTCTCTCCTCACTATCTAATTGTGGAGCCAGTGCAGGGGTTTGGCCAATCTGGTACATAAAGGAGATTGTTGGATGGTGCAAAATTTGCTTTAATAACAGTGTTCACAAAATGGTGCTTGCCTATGTGCTCCAAAATAATTAAGGGAACAAGATTTAAATATTTTTATAGTGTAAGTAAAGTTTATTTTGTTTAACAAACACAATAACTCCCGTTTAAGGAAAGGCATGTCATTCAGAAAACCCCAGGTCACGAGCTTGATAAAAGATTTAAAAATAAAGACAATAAGATGCTCATGCTGTAACTTGGCCTTTTAATGGTTGGCTATATTGGTTTTGTGCATCATGTTATGAGCAAGTGTTACATAATCCCCAAACAGAGTGTCTGAGGTTATAAACAAAACACAAGATGAGCAAGTTCAACATTACACAAATCATATTATTATTGATCCAGACGACAGAAAGAAAATCAAAGCACAATCCAATATCCGAGTGAAGCAAACATCTTTCAGGTCTACAGCATGCATGGTGAAGCCTTGAACCCATCTAAAGCAATACACACGAATTCCACTCGTCTTGAGAGGTGGGTCAGATCAGGTTGAAATGACATTTGATGTTTGAGTCTCAGCCCAGCACAACAAAATATGCCTCCATTTTACAGGATTTTCCCAGCATGTGCATTTTAAATCTGAATGAAGCACAATTAGATATGGATTAAGGAGGGCATCTTTTAAACTCATATATGGGCAAATATGCTGCCAAATAAGTCATTGGGGGGAATTCACAAAAGTGTCGGTAAAAAAAGTAACCCAGAAGTGGCGGTCGACACATTTGTAAATGGCAAATTCACAAAGGCAGATGTTACCATCTCTGAATGTCTCGTAAGTCTGACAATTTTCTAAAATGTCGTATATCTTTTCATCGTACAAACGACATTTACCAAGACTTTTTAAACGACAATTTGTCTGACATTTTCATTTTGGAGAGCCTAAAGTGTCTGAAAAATTGTCGGTAAAAAAAATGAGTTTACGAGTAATTCATAAAAATGTCGGGAAAAGTGGCGCCGAAAAAACCACGCCCACTTTTAACGACACAAATTCAAAAGTGTCGCACATGTCGGAAAATTGGCGGAGAAATGCTCTGTGAATTTGTCGGCTGTTACTACGACACTTTCTACGACATTTTAAAGACATTTTTTCGTTCCCGACACTTTTGTGAATTCCCCCCATTGTGTTCAGTAGATCGATGCCACTTTAGGGTTTTAGTAAAGGTATAGTTTGTAAAAAGTCTAATACCAAACAATTGGTAGTATTTACTGACATTCAACCAATCACATATTATTGGTTGCTATGAGGTTCTGTACCTGGGCAGCAAATGTCGTGACTTTTATTTCATTTAGGTACACGGCTTATATTACTTTAGATCCTTTACAGCATCAAGGGCGTTTTTGGAAAAAACAGAGATAAGGCAATGATAATGTGCCAACACAGACAACTGAAGTTTGCTATCTTCGATCTTGTTAGTCCATCAGTGTCAGTGACACTGCACATGCTCAGTGGGCTCTGGGCAGCTGTTGAGACAAAAAAGCTTAGGGGTTTAGCTGACAAATAAGTTTACTTATGCCAATTCTGCCGACCACATCTATGATTAGTTCAAGTCCTGCTTCTACAATTTTCTATGAATCAATTTATTTCTGTCTTATTCAGTACAATGAAAAAGTCAATTACATGTACATAGCAACTTATTTTTCTGCAATCTGACCCATAACCCCCTAACAGCACCCTAAATCCAGAACCAATGCTAGGCTTCCTGGTCTCGGCTCTTGCTTCTGCCTTTAACAGCCGCCTTTCACCTCGGGAGGAGCCTTCAGCTAATTGGATGCCGCCAGGTCTTATTAAGAGAGGAGCAAAGTTACATGTTCTGGACGAGCAAAGGGGCACGATCGTCTCACCAAGGATACTGGATGGAAGAACACAACTTGGAAGGCAGGCCAGACAATACAGTGTGGAACAGGCAGGAAGGGCCAGCACATTCCAGACAGGCCAGAATCAGGATTGGAGAGCGTAGAATAGTCAGACAGGCAAGGATCAGCTTGAAGAGGTCAGAATAAACAGACAGGCAAGAGTCAAGATATAGAGTTCCGAATAGCCAGGCAAGGAAAGGGTCAATAACCAGAGGATCAATAGGAATCACATAGGAAAAGCACTAGGAACAAACTAATTGAACCGGCAATGTTACAAATACTGAGATCCCTTTAAATAGTTTGAATCCCTCGCGATGGCGTCATCACGCCAGTGCATAAAACCCAGAAGTGCGTGCCGCGCACCATAGGGAAGCCATCACAGGAGGAACACAGCAGCATGCGGCGGCATGCGACTTGCACAATAAATACATTTTGCACTTTTGGTTTTTAGTTTTTACTGTATATATATATATATATATATATATATATATATATATATATATATATATATACACACACACACATCCTGATGATCCTTAACTTGTGTGTATGAATGATATGAATGAAGTGTACGTTAACGAGAGGGTGGATGGACGACCAGCACCTCTTACCTTCAGTCCCTCCCCAATACAGCATTGACTAATGCAGTCAGCATTGTGTTCATTGGGGAAGTGGCAGACCTGCGCTGACTCCAAAATAGCAGAACCATTGCATAACTATAGAGGAAGCAGACCTTGTGGAGGGCCTGGATAGCTGAAAAAATACCCCACTCCCCACCTGAGGCATTCAGAAGAATTCAAAAAGTTCCTGGGGGTGCCAAATATGGGCTGTGATTGACTATTGCCAGTCTCTATGTGGACTGGAGACCTATAGGAGGCTCTGTTTGGCAGTACACCTGGTTTTTAAGCAATTACAGCTTGCCTCCAAGCCAGGAATTCAAAAATAAGAACCTGATTTGAGGCCAGTGGGAGCAGCATCCAAGGGCTTGGTGAGCAATTTGTTGCTTGTGAGCCACTGGTTGAGGATACCCTACAAGGGGAAGGTGGTGCTAAGGTTTAGCAGAGCTGTTTATTGCATCATTCTTCTGATGTAACAGAATCCTTTCTTCAGTAGTCTTTCTGCTTCCATGCACGCCTGCAATTGGCTTATTTTTCCGCTCTCTAAGTAATTAAAGTTGATAGGTGATATATACCTTCTTCTTTTCCCACAATCATGCAGCAATATGAAACAGTAGTAATTATACTGACAAAAAAGAAAAACATTTGCATTGTGGTTAGAAACGTGGTGACTTGCCCCAATTTATTGTACTGTCCCCAATTGTATTGTATCCCTAATGCTTGGGACCTGGGTTTTCCGGATAAGTTGTTTTTGCATAATTTGCATCTCCATACCCTTAAGTCTGCTAAACATCATTGAAACATTAAATAAACTCTTATAATTTAGCTTCCAATAAGGATTAATTATATTATTATTAATATTAGCTTGGATCAAGTACAAAGTACTGTTTTATTATTACAGAGAAAAAGGAAATCATTTTTAAAAAATTTAATTATTTGCTTATAATGGAATATATGGGAGATGGCATTCCCGTAATTCTGAGCTTTCTGGATAATGGGTTTCCAGATAACAGATTCTATACCCGTATTTGTAGCAGAAATACCATGTTCTGATAACCACCCTTATTTTATTCAGCTCACAAGACATTTTAACATACATGGCACCCCACACAAATAAGTAATGACTGCAATATATCATCCATTATGCCCTTCACTAAACTTGTGGAAGTAAAGAAAATAGGTCACAGTAAACTACCAAGACAGGAAATTGCGGCAAAAGGTTGGGCGACAGACTGTAAATGAAAATTAATGACAGAAGGTGATAAAGAGTGGCAGTAAGCAGATTACAGGTAAAATAAAAAACCTTCAGTGCTAATGCCTATTCTGACTTAATAAATGACCTTTCTGTTGCTACGTAATGTAGATACGGAAAAGGTTTAATTCGATTGCAGTACATACTTGACTTATATTTTTTATTGTTAGGAGAATAGATGCCATTCCAGTGATCATACAGTATATACAGGTATAGGATCCCTTAACTGGAAACCAGATATCCAGAAAGTTCCGAATTATGGAATGGCTGTCTCCCATAGACTCCGTTTTGTCCAAATAATCCGATTTTTAAAAAATTATTTCCTTTTTCTCTGTAATAATAAAACAGTAGCTTGCCTATTGGGTTTATTTAATGTTTAAATGAATTTCTAGTAGACTTAAGGCATGAAAACGGAAAGATCCATTATCTGGAAAACCCCAGGTCCCGAGCATTCTGGATAACAGGTACCATACCTGTACAATGTTCCAATAGCTGTACAGGTAGACTACCATTCACCCAGGCATTCC
The DNA here is from genome assembly GCA_038501925.1 of Xenopus petersii. Lineage (NCBI taxonomy): Eukaryota > Metazoa > Chordata > Amphibia > Anura > Pipidae > Xenopus > Xenopus petersii. The sequence continues at coordinate 32,813,072 of CM076674.1, forward strand.
CTATGGGAAATGTTGCCCTGTGTTCTACTGCATAAAGTAGAGTATTACAGATATAGTATCCATTATCTGGAAACCTGTTATCCAGACAGCTTTGAATTATGGACCCATAGACCCCATATTAAAGGACCAGTAACATAAAAAAATAAATAAATAAAGTTAGTATACTACGAAAAAAAAAAAACACATTCAACTTTAAAATCGCAAAGTCTTTATTTTGAAATAAATTACCGGAATTCCACTTGAGCTCCTCTTCAGAAAAGGCGACAGGGAGACAATCCATTGTGTGGCGCTCAATTTCTCCTCCCTGACTATATCCTATAAGGAAGGCAGGGAGGAAAAATTGAACGCTGCACAATGGATCACCCAATCGCCTTTTCTGAAGAGGAGTGCAAGCGGAGTTTCGGTAAGTTATTTCTTAATAAAGACTTTGCGGTTTTAATGTTTAATATGTGTTGGTGGTTTTTTTCGTAGTATACAAAGAATTTTTTTAAAAAAAAATTTTATGTTACTGGTCCTTTTACCAAATAATTCAAAATTATTTTTTTTTAAATTTTCTCTGTAATAATAAAACAGTACTTTGTACTTGATCAAAACTAAGATACAATTAATCCGTATTGGAAGCAAAACCAGCCTATTGGGTTTATTTAATGTTTACATGAATAGTAGACTTAAGGTATGGAGAAACTAATTAAAGAAAGATTCTGGATAACAGGTGCCATACCAGTATAGCTATTTTCTGAGATTCTTCCTTTGCTGCTTTCTAGTTGCACTGCTTATCAAAAAATCATCCAAGCCATTCTTATAGTCATTAACTGAATCAGCATCACAACATCACCCGGCAGTGCATTCCACAACCTCACTGTCCTGACTGTGAAGAACCCCCTACGTTGCTTCAAATGAAAGTTCTTTTCTTCTAGTCTAAAGGGGTGGCCTCTGGTACGGTGATCCACTTTATGGGTAAAAAGGTCCCCTGCTATTTGTCTATAATGTCCTCTAATGTACTTGTAAAGTGTAATCATGTCCCCTCACAAGCACCTTTTTTTCAAATTTTTTTACATGTGACTCAAAATTGCCTTGCAATCTGTTGCATGGACATTGGTAGAGATGGAAGGAATACAAAGAGAAGCCAACCAGAAAAGAGATAGTTATAAGTAACTGAATAGAAACCAGTCACTTAGAAACCTCTCGTTTGTAGAGAAAGAGGAGATTTGAGGAGGTCCTGATTCACGGGGACTGAGACACAGGGCTGGGTGATAAAAGATCATTGCAATGACATTGTGAGTGCAGATATGTTGGGTTTGGGGGGACACCCCTGGATAGAGAACCATTGGCCACCATCAGAAATCACAGGGCCCTGTACGACAACATTTTCTGGGCCCCTGATCCCTGCCTGTCCCAGCCAGGCCCCAAGCCCCACCACAGATCCCACCCACACCACAGTAGAAAGACCATACAGACATCAGTGCTAAAACAGTAAAAAAAAAAAACACATGTTATAAAAAGCCATTGGTGGCCAGCCCCCCAATTATAAACAGCCATTGGTGGTCAGTTAAAAAAAAATGGTGGCTAGCCCCCCAAATTAAAAAAAAAATTTGGTGGCCAGGGTCCCCCTTAAAAGTTTTTAAAAAGCATTGACGTTCAGGGCCCCCATAAAAGTTTTTTAAAAAGATTGGTGGCCAGGGTCTCCCATAAAAGTTAAAAAAAATATTACATTTAGAGGTCTTCTTCATTCTCCTCTTCTTCGGTTCTATTCACTATTTTGGCGGCTTCTCCTCTTCTTTGGTTCCATTTCCAGCTTTCAGCTCCCTTTTGCCGCTATCGGTGGCTTCAGCGACTCAAGCGGGTTTCCAGCTAATCCGGGAAGTGCAGCATGGCTTGGCTCCCCTTAAAGCTTTAAAAACCACCCAGCCCAGCACAGTTCTTCTCCCTGTGCCCCCCTGATGACGACCCTGATTGAGTGCAAAAACTTCTTGCCCTGGCAAACTTTCCAGCCATCAGTCCTGCCCCCATGTGTCTTCCTGCAATGGTTTAGGTACAACTGCATTTGTTAGATCTGTTTCATCAACTTCTCAACTTGCAAACAAAACTGTGTGTCACTGTATATCTATTCTCTTATATCAGGTTCTTCTTGGTACCATTACAAGCCGAGCATCGCTGGTTTACTGACATGCTTTCATGAACAAAGGCTGATAAGTGAGGTTTTTTTTTCCTGAAATTTTCAGAAAAAATGATTGGGAAAGTATTAAAATAAGATAATGTACAGAAAAAGAGAATGTATGTTGTAGCATTTTAGAAATGAATCTGTGTACAATGTCATGTGCTAATAGAGTACAGAAAAGCTCTGGGGAAAGAAAGCCGCCCACTCATAGAATAGAATATAGGGAGTAAAAAACTGTATCTTATATTGTAGATTAGCTGCAGCTACAGTGTATTTAGCTCCCCTTTGTTAATACAATATATTCCAGAGCTTGTACCAAGATCAATGAATCCATCACACAAATCCCTGCCCCAGTATTGCAGGTGAATTTATATTACCCAGTGGTTTTGCCCCAGTGTACCCCAATTGCCTCCCAATCTAACTCTTCCTTCTTTCCCTCTAACCTCTGAAAAGCCTTTAACCCTGCTTATTCATCTGATCCACCCCATCTTTGCCTAGGCTCCCCCCATCTATGTCTCTGTCCCTCCTTGCCCTGCTCCTTACAACATCGCCCAGTCCTGTAAACCTTTAACATGAGTCTGCTCTAACTCCAATACAATTTCTCAATTTCTCATAATACTCATAATACTCATAATATATTGATTATGAGTAATCGATAAGAAAATATCCTTCTAATCTGATACAAATGCCTGCGCTAGTGCCCCTGGAATTGTGTCCTTTTACAGGCTCCTCTGCTTTGGCTGAAGGATTTGCCGACCTGATTAAAAGAAAATATCCTATGGATTTGAGCTACAGCCTTACGACTTTGTTAGTTACCTCTAGGATTTACCAGTAAGAAGCATTGAATTAATTATTTCTATAAGTTAGTAAATATTGCTGGAGCGGCTTTGCCTCAAAATTGATTTTACACAGATAAAAAAAAACACAGTTTGAAATGGCAGTGAGTACATTTCAGTAATTTAGAATAGAAGACAGACACCTTTACACTTCAGAGACAATCGCACCAGTACAAAAGGCTCAGGCATTTCCAGAATCCTCTGATTTAGAAGCTAAGCACAGACATAGCAGATGTGCGGAACATGTTGATTATATCGCAGAATAGGCTTCATTAATAAATGACTACTAAGCTCACTTCTGGGAGATAAAACAAAACTCATCGATGATGACAGTGAGAATATTAATTTTAATGTTCATATGAAAAAAAAAAAAGGCTGGTTTTTATGCAGAGAGAAATCTCCTGCTTGCTAAATGCCAGAATGATCCCCAGAAACATGGCACAGTATTTCACTGGGAATTGGTGCCCTTTCCAGTAATATCACATCAACATATATTTGTCTCCCTAGTGCCGTGCCGGTCGCTGTGAAACACAGTTCTTTATACAGCCTGGAATATTATTCCGGTCTCTATGCATATTTAAGACTAGGTAACTAGTTTTATCTAATGATCATCAAAACTGGAGACAGCTAGCTACTATCATGGCATCCGTGCGCTTCCCTGCTAAAACGTGTCTGGAGATGTGAAGCAATGAAAGTCAAATAAGAGGAGAGGAATGCTTGGTCAGACAGAGAATTTTCCTGTCAAGCTGTAAATGAAGAAAGTTCTGAAACTGACTCATGCACGATGGGGGATTCAAGCTCCTCTCTTGTAAAATGGCCTTAGGTGACCTTCGTTTTTCTATTCTGTTTCAACTTTTGTTTCTCAACTTTCCCAGTGATCTCTCTGTTATTTTCCTCTCTCTATCTGTATGCATATTCCTTATATTTCTAGGTTGCCATGCCAATTGAAGGTTTGTGTATTGAGTCTTTTTTTTCTCTGGATAACAGGTCCCATACCTGTATAAATAAAGCAAAAAATTACTGACCCCCTGTATAATACAGGTATGGGATCCCTTATCTGGAAAACTGTTATACAAGAAGGTTAATGATAGGACAGCCATCTCCCATAGAGTCCGTTTCCAGTCAAGGAGAGCTAAAGCCAATACTAACCCATCAGGCCACTGCTTAGCCCCCACCCCCCAAACCACAGCAATCTGGCTTCAGAGAATGCTCCTCAATACAAAACCAACTAAGACAGATCTACTCAGTAGGATAGATGCCCAATAGCGAGCCTGGGATCGGTGGAGCGGAAGGGGCACATGACAGAGGGGAGAGTAGAGAAAGGTTAGTGGGGTGGTGAGAGGTAGAATGGGAGTTGTAATGTGCAAAAAAGTAGGAAAAAGGGGGTAGGGCTTAGCCTTTAAATAGGGTAGGGAAAGTGCGAGAATCCACGTTACCTAGAGATTGCACGGAACAAACAGCGTCCCTTCCACCCTATGGAGATGGGGGAGGTGGAATGGTTTGTCACAGCATGAGCATAGTGGGGCTGCCTTACTGGGTAGCCAAAAAGGGGGGCTGTTAGGTAAAGTGAGTTTGGTGTTGGATAGGCCTGGGGCGAGGCTTAGGGGCAAGGAGGCACAGTAGGTGAGGAAGTAGGTGGCGGAGGCTTAGCCTTAGGCTGGTTAAAAGAGAATTCAACCCTTAAAACCCTACCCCCATACCCTACGTAGACCCCCCTCCCTCCTCCCCCCCAGCCCAGCTGCTACCCCAGGGAAATGCTCCTAACTTTTTACTTACCCCTCCACGCAGATTCAGGGGTCGCAGTTCACAGCAGCCATCTTCTGGGTCTTTGTGTCTTTTTCCGGCGATTCGGCAATTTCCATCTATTTCCATCGCGAACAAGGAAATTGCAGGAACTGCACCGATTTGTCAGTCTCAGGGGTAGGGTTTTTTTTAGTTAAGGGTTGAATTCTCCTTTAATGGGTTTTGATTAAGAAGGGTATTGGTAAGTTATTGTAACTGTTGTTAATTGTTATATGCAGCCTTTAGCGGCTAGTGGTTTTACACAGATGTCAATGTGTTATACAATGTTATTTTAATGTTGGTATGTTTTTGGACTTAACTGATAATAAGTTAATGCAATGTTAATTTTATAAAACAAACTCCGGCCTTTTCACACAAAATTTGGAATATTTCTGGGGTGTTGGGAGTTGGATCGGAATTAAATTGACTTCTGGTCAGCTTCAGAAAGTCAGGAACCTTAATATAATTTATATATTGAACTTATTGCACCAGCCTAAAGTTTCAGCTTGTCAATAGCAGCAATGATCCAGGACTTCAAACTTGTCACAGGGGGTCACCATCTTGGAAAGTGTCTGTGACACTCACATGCTCCGTGGGCTCTGAGCAGCTGTTGAGAAGCTAAGCTTAGGGGTTGTTGCAAATTATTAAGCAGAAAATGAGGTTGGACTGTAATATAAGGGCTGATTATTAAATTCTGATGCTAATTGCACTGGTCTCTGTGCTGCCATGTAGTAATTATCTGTATTAATTACTAATCAGCCTTATATTGTGACATTTCTATTCTATATGTACTGTATATTATGAGTGGGTCCCTAAGCTCAGTAAGCGACAGCAGCACAGAGCATGTGCAGTGAATCAGCAGAAAAGAAGATGGGGAGCTACTGGGGCATCTTTGGAGACAGATCTTTACTGCTAAAGGGCTGTGGTTCCCTTGGGCTGGTACAGAAACCCAAAACATAATGTACAACATTTCAAGCTACTTCTTTAGTTAAGCTTTCGTTCTCCTTTAAGTGAAATGGTCCAACATGGCAGCAATCGGCTGTACAGCTTTGCCTGCTACAGGGAAGTAGAGCTGCTGGGTTCCATTAGCTAAAGAGGGTTGTGAGGCTGTTGACAGACCTGATGTTTATAATGTTAATAATACCTATCAATTATTAAGCAATGTCCTGTTATCAAGATTTCTCCCATGGGTACAATGTGATGAAGGACCCCCCGGGCAATTACCCTCTCTACCTGTCCCTTGAGATTGTCCCTGTCTGAAGTCTACTTCTTTCATAGTGGATTGCAGTTTTACATTACTGAATATAATATAATACAGTACTTTACTGAATAAAATATGAACATGAATATTCTATTGTCTATCCATAAGGTACTGTACTAGAATATTTTTTTATCTTTTAGATACTAATAGTGCTGTCTTGTGATGTCCAATTACCTCCATCCTTAGTTCTTCCTGTGGATTTGCCAACATTATTTGGTTGATTCTAGAGGGCACTCATCATTAGATGTGATAATGTTAATTGTATTAGACAAACAAAAGCTAATTAATAATTGATTGCTACGTTCATCATCGGACTCTGGGGCCCCTGATCCCTCCTCCCCCAACCCTGTATGGTTACAGTTCTGGTAGACATGTATATTTGCAATTGTGACTCACTCAATGATCTCTAGAGGTGTTAAAACCATTGATGAATTAATAAATGAATTGAGCAGTCATTCTTTATTTTTACGGTGGTGCAGAATTTACCATAGTTCTCTGCAGATATTTTGGGTGCTGCAGAACTCGATTAACAGCTGCTGCTTTTCATCTACAATGCGTTGTTTAGTGAGATTTCCAGAGTCTGATATAGCTTACTGTGATTTGTTTTCCTGTTTGACTCTAGGCATGTTTTTTTATTATTAGCAGCAGCACCAATCAAATATTCCTTCCAAAAAAAAAAAACAACCTCCAACTCACTCCACGTTTCAATCCATACTATGTCAGCTCTAATTAAACAAAACCTGATACAAACCTCTTTTCAGAATGTGTATGTTGTGAAGCTATTGACCTCAATGACAGCCAACCAATGTTTTTCTCTAGGGTTGCAACAGAACGTTGCTAGATAAGAAATGGAATAACATTAACCCATTACCCCCCCATAGGTTTTAGAAAATTCCACTGTGGAGCATTTTAAGCTTCTTTACTATTTTGCTGAAATACTTTAGCATGCTCTATGATCCTCTGTTTGCTTATTGGTACCGATATGCCTCAAGGCTGAAGCCTTCCTAAACACAGTCTCTCCAGGCTTCTCCAGCTCTTCTCCTTGATATGAAGTGCTCAGTTCCTGGTAGCTAGAAGTCTTACATTTTTCAGCTGTGTATTCTTTGCTACTCCATAAACCCTCCTACTCCACCTACAAGCCCTTTCTTGGCTAAGGCTTTAGATTTTTCCCGAGTTCAATTGTGCCTTAGGCTTCCCACTTCGATCCATTAGTTTGCTTTCCAATTAGGCTGCCTACTTCCATCTCCAACATCCCTGGCACGGCTACTCTAAGAAAATATTCCCGTAACAGAATGCATTTTTAAATCTGCCTATCCAGATTTACGTTTACGCTTTCCCTTTATTACAATGTTGTACACAGGGAAAATGTAAATTGTTGCAGTTAATATTCTGTCACAAAACTGTTCCCTCCAATGTGTGTTAAATCAATTTCTACCCTTTGCCTTTCTTTCTTTGCTTTGAATTGATTCTCTGATTTAAACTGCACACTTAGAGATTCACTTGCAAATGAAACATCGCCTTATGGCCCTTATGTAGATATCATAAATAAATGGAGTCAAAGACCCAACCTCACCACAGGAAGGTTGGTAATAAACACCAACAACACTCTGCACAATTACACATATAGACAATTATTCTTTGATTTCTAACTTATAATAAAAAAAATAAACTCATTGCTGCCTGGTCACTCTTGGCATGCTGGCATCGATCATCTATTCATTTATGACTTGGGTTTTGGTTTGTGCATGGTTCTGAAGCTGTGAGCTGCAGATAAGAACTTTCCACTAAGGGACAAATTTACAGGAGTGAAAATAGTATTTTTTAAAAAGTATTTTCAATAAATATATTTCTAATGGGGCTATTGACATGAAATTTACACCTAGGGGCAGATTTATCAAGGGTCGAATTTCGAAGTAAAAAATACTTTGAAATTTTTTACTGAATTTGGCAATCGAACGATCAAAGTAAAAACGTTTGATCGTACGATTAAAAAAAAAAAAACGATCGATCGAAGGATTTTCCTTCGACCACTGAAGACTTAGAAAACTGCTCTAGAAGGTCCCCATAGGCTAACATAGCACTTCGGCAGGTTTAAGTTGGCGAAGTATCGAAGCCGAAGTTTTTTTTAAAGAGACAGTACTTCGATTATCCAATGGTCGAATATTCGAAAGATTTTTACTTCGAATTGAAGTCGAAGTAAATTCGAAGACGTAGGGGCCTATTCACGAAGGGTCGAATATCGAGGGTTAATTAACCCTCGATATTCGACTGGGAACTAAAATCGTACGACTTCGAATATCGGATTCGAAGGATTTTAATCCAACGATCGAACGAAAATCCTTCGATCAAAAAATCACAGGCAAGCCTATGGGGACCTTCCCCATAGGCTAACATTGACTTCGGTAGCTTTTAGGTGCCGAAGTAGGGGGTCGAAGTTTTTCGACCCCCTTAAGGGACAGTACTTCGACTATCGAATGGTCGAATAGTCGAACGATTTTTACTTCTAATCGTTCGAATCGTTCGAATTCTATCAAATTCGATTGAATTTAACCAATTCGATGGTCGAAGTACCCAAAAAATACTTCGAAATTCGATTTTTTTTTTGAATTTATACACAAAATGGAGTGCGGGTCTTCTCAATATTTTTTTAAGATTTGAGTGCGGTTGCTATAAATATATATATATATATATATATATATATATATATATATATATATATATATATATATATATAAAACCAAAAATAAAACCGCACTTCAAGGACTTGAAATAGTGAAAAAAGTAAAAAAAAGTAAAAAAGTAAAAAAAAATTATTTCAACGTTTCGGCACATCAACTCGGGCCATCTTCAGGAAGTGATAAAGGCCCCATAGTGGGTCAAAACTTTGGATGCACGAGTGATGTATGACTAAAAACCTTATTTCACATGAATTTGGAGTGCGGGTCCATCTATAAGAATTATATATATATATATATGTTCATTTGGGAAGGTTGAACTTATTGGAGCTTGGGCTGTTTTCAACCCAACTAAACTAGGTAACCTAGAAAGTAATGGAGGTATATTAATCCATGGGTGAAATAAGAACCTACCACAGTTCATCAGAATGAAATATTAAAGCTCCCTATTCAATTGTATGCATTGTTCTTTAGGGGTTTATTTATTAATTCTGTATTCTGTTTGCAGCTCTCATGATACCAGAGGGTATGGAAGTGGAACAGTGTCATATTTTGTGTTTATAGATATTTGTTGTCAAAATAATCGCACAATTTCCCCCCAAATAGCTGGAAACATCTATCTAAATCATTAAACTAATTCTAGCCCTTGTATTAGGAACAGTGAGCGATGTCAATTCCTATGGTTCAAGTGCCCTTCAGAGCAGGCATTAGAATGAGTGCAAAAAATTATTTTCTCAAGGTTCGAGCTGGAGTTGACTTGTCAATCATTACTAAATGTGCTTTATAAAAGAGAAGGATTCTGTGCCAAAACATGGTACGACAAGTACTGCAGACAAATAAATTCCCCCTTAGTTAGAAATATCTCAAGCTTCTCTTTATTTCATGAGGTCCCTTTAAGCTATTGTATTGCTTCAAACAACAAAGAACATGAAGCTACCTTTGTGTTCCCCTGGGATAAATACAAAACCCCTCAAGGCTCTTATTTTTTGGGAGTTATAATGAAGCTTCATAGAGTATGTAGGCAGTTTATTCATCCGTCCTTGTTTTCTGCCGTGTTTACGTTCTGAGAGGTGTTTGGAGTTCTCAGTGGTAGTTGAAGTCTGTCAGATTTAAGGTCTAAGGAAATTGACTGAAACATGAATCACCTGGACTAAATCTTTGTAAACATAGCTGCACATTTCTCTGACATGTTGTCCTGATAGTGATTAGGGGCCATGTATTTATATAAAGCAATTAAATAGTTACATTTACATGTCTTTAATGCCCAGTTTCTGTTGATGTTGGAACTGCCCATTTATAAAGCTAAATAAATGCTTGATCTGGAAAAATTGAATGTAATGTTAGATAAATTAATTTACCGGTGGTAAAAAAATAGATGATAATCGTAAATGAAGGCTAAAAGGGATGCAATTGTTTCGCATATTGGCACAATTTATTTAAGGTATTTGTAGCCAAACACACTCCTTGAACTAAGTTGCACTAAGTAGTGTTGGCGAAACTGTGCAAATTTGTGAAACAGCGTAAAATTTGAGAAACCCATTGAAGTCAATGGACGTCATAATAATTTTGACATGCATCAATTTTTACACACACAGCTATTTCGTACAAATGTGTTAAAGTCAATGGGTGTCCGAATAATTTTGTCATGTGAATTTTTATGTGCGCGCCATTTTGACGTGTGCCAATTTTTTATTTGACATGGCGGATTTTTGCAGGTGAATTTTTGGCACAGTTTCGCAAATGGCTAATTAGCTTGCACCAAAACGTGGAAATTCGCTATCAGGAGGTGGGGAGTGGGCAGGCAGGTGTTGCTGTGAGCTGGTCCCCTTTGAAGACTTTGTTTTGCAAGGAGGGCCCAGCTCACACTAGTCCACAGGCGAATCACACTTGTGCCCAGTGAATCAGATGCCAACACCATGTTCAATGTTTGCTATGGAAATCGCACTGTGAAAATAGTATCCACAACTTGCTCCTGATTTCCACTAAAAAATTGCACTTTGCACAATGCAGCAGATAAGTAAATTCCCCTTCGTATCTTCCATCCATGTCCTTAATTCTATTTGAATTGAATTTTGCTGGTAGTCCTTTCAGTGTTATTTTTGGGGAACCTATTATACCTTAAAATAGGAAGAGCAAAAAAATCTAATCTAAAGATGAAATTGTGTCACACTCGTACTGGAAAAAAAAGTCTCATAAATCTGTAAAGTTCAATCAACCATTGAAGCCTGCTACTTATTTAATGAACTTGATTCTTTTATTACCCAAGGCCCATAATAATAGAACAGAGCACTGGGTCAAACCAACATCACTGGCGCATGTTATCTACTTCGCAGTAGTAGACTGTGCAATAAGTAAGAATGTATCATTTCTTATTGTTCTACAACAACTCAGGAAATACGATTACACTTATTTGGAAAGCATTTAAGGAGTATGTGTCTACTGATGGTTCTATAATTGTCTTGCAAACAAGTTCTTCATCTGATGTAAAAGGGGTCACATCACTGCATAGGTTCTTGAGGCACTTCAGGACACTTTTTGGAATCAGCAAAGAGCTTATTTCTTATTTCTATGCTCATCATTCATCAAGCAAAACACAATGGGGCAGATTTACTAAAGGGTGAAGTGGCTGTCACTAGAGAAAATCACATCTGCATGGACATCACCAATTTACTAACAGGCGTAGAGGACAATTCACTAGCGAAAGAGACCATCGTTAGCCCAGTTTCGCACCCTACCGCCAGGTGAATTTTCGATCAGACGAACAATCATTATTCCACAAATTCACTAAAGTGCAAATTTTACAGAACGTTACCTCTTTTGCCAGAGTTTTCTTCACCACCTTAGAACAGGGAACTGATAAAACGAAGCTACATCCTCCTCAATCTTATGTCTGTGACATCATATCCTGTCTGCCTGGAAAGTCCCAAAAGTTTTAAATAACGCTGGATTTCTTTTTCATTTTTTAAAGCGGGATTGCCTTCAAAAGTCCTAACTTTTAAAGATTTTTATGTTAACATTTTTTTCCCAACCATTTTAAGGGCATGTCACATTTGTTTTAGGGTGGGCTCACGTTCTTGGATGTTTGTAATAATAAGTGGCATGCTTGATAAAGGGGTTGTCCCCGAAACGTTGCATGCCGCATTAATAAATTTAAAGCAAAGGTTTTTCACCCTGCCAGAAGTACCTGTGTGCCAGTGAATCTTTTCTTCGTACTAACCCAATCCCCCAGGACAACCCTGGGATTCCAAACAGAACTGAGTCCCCTTACCCCAATAGGTAAATGGGAACAACAGATTAACCTTAGCTAACTGCCACCTCCCTCTCCCATAGGTAAAAATCATAAGGGGCCATACATAAAACTGCTGCCAGATGCTTTCCAAGCAACCTGGTAAGGCACATGGATGGGGGGACATAGCACATGCCATGGATCTAGGATCTAGGATTCTATGACATGGATCTAGGACAAACCAGTGATACCAGCCATAGTAGCACCGGACCTACCAGGTGATGAAACACTGAAGACTCCTTATATGAGGTAATGTGGTTAGGAGGGAAAAAGATCTGAAGGACCAAAACCCCAGTCCCTAGGACACTTTTCAGCAAGCCCTAATACTTTCCCAAAGCTAAAAAGAAAGACTTGCTTCCAACAGGAGCAAAAAAAAACTGAAGCAGAAGGAAGAAAAGACACCAGTAAGCTTTGGGGAGGATCCTTCTGATGGAACCCCCGGGCAGTGCTAACCAGGTATTTATGACATGGAGTTGGCCAGGGAAAGTGCTTAAAAGAGCAATTATACATTAATTGGTATGGAGGGTTTACATTTCCTTAGATAATGTGAGTAATAATTATAAAACCAACAGATGTGGACAAATGGGAATGAGCAGAGTTTATGTTTGCAGGAATAAAATGCTTGTTAGAAATATGACTTCCATTGCACTTGGAGATATTCAAGAAATGACCTAACAATCATGTAACAATCATGACAATCATTTTCTCTGGTACTTTAAAATAGTTTAAGATGAGATTTATGATTGTCTGAACTATTGTTCAAAAATCACTTGGGTTCTTTCCTGTCCAGCCTTTATAGCCAGTCAGGAACATTATATGAGCTGATGAGCAAAGCAGGGGGTCAGCTGAAATTAGGATTTATGAAATTTACAATGCACAACTGAAATACTTTTCTTCTCTTGGGGTTTTTTCAGATGCAGATTGGATCACCTATACAACATCTCACACACACACAGAATAATTTAATGTTATAGAGAAAAAAAGCATGGTACATTGTATTTAATGGTATTCATAGAACCACACCATTGATTCATATTCACTTGACTATTTATACCATATAACACGTCTTTCACTCTCATGATTATGTATATATATATATATATATATTTATTATTTCTCCACTCACAGGCTCGGGGTTGCAGAGTGGTTTGTGACGTTCACAGTGGAATAGAGGTAAAACGGATAATGTAACATGTATGCTCAGTGCACATTATTGGTGATGGTAACGTTAAAGGAGTCCCTGCTATTTAGGAATAGTGGAGCCCTTCTGTGCTAACTCACTGGGGCCCTCGTACCCTAACCAAGTACTACATGTTGCTTGTACATATATTCACCAACAGAACTGGCCACTGAGCCCAAGGGGCTTCCTCTTGCAAGTATGCAGACATCTAATGCATAGTGGGCTTATATAATTTTACTAATCTGCAGTGTTGGGCTGACTACCAGGGAGTTTTCCTGGTAGTCCGCCACAGCTAATTCGGAGCTTGCGGTGACCAACCTCATTGTATGGTTCATCCTGTGGTGGAGTATTATGTACACTTGCATTTGATTTGTATATCACAAGGAGACACTCCTCTCCTTTCTGTTGGGTACCGATCAGTAACATTCTAAAGTGGATATATTTTATTTACATACCTCCCAGCTGTCTTGTTTTTCGCAGGACAGTCCCGATTTTGACAGCTCAACCCGCAGTCCTGGGTTTGTTACTGAAATGTCCCAACTTTCTCTTTGATTTCCTGCACTGAACAGCCAGTAAAAGATACAACTAGTGATCAGGCATGGATTCGCCGCAAATTATCTTCGCCGCCAGCGAATAAATTAAAAAATACTGCAGCAAAAATTCGCCGGCGAAAAATCAGAAAAAAATTGACACACGTCAGAATTATTCGGACGCCCGTTGACTTTAATGCATTTGGACAAAATAGTCGTGTGTATAAAAATTGTCGCTCACTTCAAAATTATTTTGATGCTTATTGACTTCCATGCATTTCACAATTTTTTTGTAGTTTCGATAATTTTTTTGTAAATTTGCAAATTATTCAGCGAAACGCCATAGATTCACCCTTTACTAGATACAACGCTTCTAACTTAATTGGCAGAGTGCCTGGAATAGATACTTAGATATGTTTGTAACTATTTAAGATAAGCAGGTCTCTTGGGGAAACTGACTTGCAGCTTAAAGGGCAATTCACCTTCATTAGCAAAACTGCAATAACACATAAAAAACACAGAAATGTGTTCAAACTTTCATAACCCACCAAATTTTGTAAAATAGACATGGTAATTAGGGGATGGCCACAAAAATGAGCGAGGCCAAAAAATGGCGGCCGCGTTACGTGCGGCAAATCTTTTTGTCCTTCTTTCTATTTCCAAAATGTTGGGAGGTTTGGCTCACCACTAATTTTTAAACCATTAGGCGTGGGTGCAATGAGGCTGTGACCACAAAATACATATAGACAAATACAAGAGTCCTCTGCACTCAACCCATTAGCAATATATTAAGGACATTGAGACATTTGTGCCTTAAGTTACTAAAAAATGCCTTCAACGTTAATTAAAAAAACAGGGATTGTTTGTCCATATATTGTAATTTATTTAAGCTGGCCAGGGATGACGTTGACATAGTTGGTCAGCTTAAATATATTGCAATTTATGGACAAACAATCCCTGTTTTGTTTAAAGGGGAAGGCATTTTTTTGGTAGCTTCAAGGAGATCTAAAGCTTAACTACAGAAGTAGTTTAGAAATGTTGTACCAGCCCAAGACAACCACAGACCTTTAGCAGTAAAGATCTGTGTCTCCAAAGATGCCCCAGTAGCTCCCCATCTTCTTTTCTACTGATTCACTGCATATGCTCTGTGCTGTTGTCACTTACTGAGCTTAGGGACCCACTCACAATATACAGTACACATAGAATAGAAATGTCACAATATAAGGCTGATTAGTAATTACTACAGATAATTACTACATGGCATCACAGAAACCAGTGCAATTAGCATCAGGATTTAATAATCAGCCCTGTAGCATCAGCTTACATTACAGACAAACCTAATTTTCTGTTGATAATTTGAGACGACCCCTAAGCTTAGCTTCTCAACAGCTGCTCAGAGCCCACTGAGCATGTGCAGTGTCACAGACACTTTCCAAGATGGTAATGTTTAGGGTTTAGTTCTCCTTCAAGGCACAAAAGGCACAAATGTCTCATTGTCCTTAATATAGTGAATAAAGTACCCCCTCTTGTAAAATATAAGGATATTATAAGAGTTCCATGACCATATAGAGTAAGTGTGTCAGGTTCAACATCCCTTTGCTCCTGCAATAGTGCCTGAATTCTTTGCTCAAAATAATAAATTAAAATACCATTCAAATCATTTGTTTAAAGTTATTTTTAAATTTAATTACTACAAAAAGCTCTACTCTCTGCAGTGCCGGTTATGACTCCTGAAACAATATAGATGAAACCAGATGATTAACCTGGAGGAGAACTCTGTTGCAGTGGCAATCCTGCAGTCAAAACTGCGATGCTTTCATTCATGTTAGAATAAAGAAGGTACTCATTAAGAATAAGGGATTAGAAACTACCATATGCCAAATTTGAATATTATGCTATTAACATTAGAGAACTGTGTCAGAACAAATTACTGACTCCAAGTCAATTAGACTTAAAAACATTCATTTGAAACTCTCAAGAACAATTTCCATTGTTAGGAGTGTCTTTGTTATTTTATGGTGATTTGTTGGCCACCTTTCCCTCTGAAATACAGAATCACCATGAGTTTATTACATATAAGGATGCACACTCTTAGGGACCTGGCTCCAATGTTAGAAGAAGAGTTATTATTATATCATATATTATTTATTATCATACCGATAGTATGCTATAAAGGACATATTGGTAAGAGACAACCCTGTACAGATTAAATTTTAATGTATCCTAATAGGTACAGTGTAGTAACCCCTAGAAACCAATCAAATACTTACTTTCAAACAGCAGGACAGTAAATACAGGTATGGGACCTGTTATCCAGAAGCCCAGGGCTTGAGGTTTTTCTGGACGAAGGGAGGTTGTGATTCCCCAGAAACATTGTTACATTTACTGTGGCAAAACTGGATGATTAAACTGCTATAAGCCGGAATAGGTAAGTGCTTGTGCTTTGTTGCTATTTATCATGTGGTTGCACACGTATGGGACCTGTCATCCAGAATGCACTGGACCTGGTCTTTTCCGGATAAGGGATCTTTCGGTAATTTGGATCTCCACATTTGAAGTCTATGAAAGAAAATCATGTAAACATTAAATTAAATAAAACCAATAGGATTGTTTTGCCTCCAATAAGGATTAACTAAATCTGAGTTGGGAAGAAATAGATGGAGATAGATTGAGTCTATGGGAGATGGCCTTCCTGTGAATCTATTTCGGAAGAAATAGATGGAGATAGATTGAGTCTATGGGAGGTGGCCTTCCTGTGATTCAGAGCTTTCTGGATATTGAAATCCTTTGACTTTAAAAATCGAAGGATTTTTCACCGAATTTAGCTTCGAACGATCAAAGGAAAATCGATTGATCGAACGATTAAATCGTTGAATGCGGGCGCCAAATATTTATTGACGCAGCGGATTTTTCTCAGCTAAATTTCCCTCGCAGTTTCAGAATTTATTCGCTGGCGGCAAAACAAGGAAATTTGCCGCAAATTCATGCCTGGCGAATTTATTCACCCATCATTACTCTGGAGAACATCCACCCCATGATTACCATAGCTTTCCCATATTTTTAGTACCACTTGGGCTTTTTCCCTTTTATCCTACATTGAGTAATATGGCTTCTACTTGTTGCTCAATGGCCTTTCAGTTCCTAGAGGGGTTTCTATTCCCAGTCTTATGTAAGCTATTCTGCATGGCAAATGAGTTGGATGATGCAAGAAAAAAACTTTACCTCCTATAAATAGTTTGAACTTTAAATGTACATTTTTATCTGTAACAAATTGGAATTTTTTTCAACCTGGAAACATTGGGGCACAAGGAGAGGCTGGTACAAGTTATTAAGCAGGGAACTCCTGCCATGCCTCACCATAGTAAAGACATCCAGAGACCCGATATTTTCTTGTCAATGTCAAACATGAAATATTCTGTAAATTCCCAGGTGTGATGGTAATTATGACCATATTTTATTTCTTATTAAACTCAATTGATATTTACGGATGTAACTATGCATATGGTGACATTTAAACTGTAACTTACAATACTAAAATCAGCCACATAAATCCACGGCACATTATGATTTTGAAAGCTCGTCCTGCGGTATTTGTATTTGTAATTCCGTTTGCATGGTCAATTAACCTTCTCGATTCCCCAGAGGGTTTTTAAAAGGCATTCACGGATAATTGGAGTTTTTAGGAAGTATAATTAATTGCCATTTAATTTTATTCACTGACAGAGTATTGCTTATGAGCGTGCGGTTGCAATTCACGACAGCAACATTTTTAGGCAACGTGTTGAATGCAGAAACTAATTACAAACAGAATGATAAATAAAAAGAAAACAAAAGCCTATTCCTTTCTGGTGATGGCAAACTTGGGATTGTTGGACCCCCTACAAAATTAATTATAGTTCCCGTGTTGACTGCTGTTAGTTTATCTTTCTATTTGTTTTCATCCGTGACTGAATTCCTCTATAATCTACTTCTTTGTTTCATTTGGTTATTGAAATTGAAATGCCAATAGATACATTTGGCATCTAAAAGCTTCCGAGTTCATATAGAAGTCAATAGGAATTGTATTAGCAAAATTAAGTTTTTGAGAGTAATTCGAATTTATTTGTGAAAATAAATTTGATTTTTAAAAAAAACAAAACAAAAAAATAAGCACACGTTATAGCAGGTTTGGAGTTTTTTTTTATAATTAGAGATTTTGGTTTCATGATAAATCTTCCTCCCCATGTTTATTTTACCTAGGGGCAGATTTATCAAGGGTCGAAGTGGATTCGAGGACATTTTCGTAGAAAAAAAATTCGAAATTCGAATTAACGTTTTGGATACTTCGACCATTGAATAGGATACTTCGACGAGTTCGAATTTACTTTGAATTTGATTAGAAGTAAAATAGTTCGAATATTTGATAATCGAAGTATTGTCTCTTTACAAAAAACTTCGACTTCAATAGTTCGCCAAATTAAACCTGCCGAACTGCTATGTTAGCCTATGGGGACCTTCTAATGCATTTTTCTAAGTTTTTTGTAGTCGAAGTAAGATCGTTTGATCGTACTCTAAAATCGGTCGATCGAACAATTTAATTGTTCGATCGAACGATTTTACCTCGACCGCAAAACTGTCAAATTCGGTAAAAAAAGCCATTCGATGGTCGAATTTCGAAGTATATAAATCTGCCCCCTAGTGTTGTGTAAAGTATGAAAATCATGGTAAAAAATGACTTTAATCCTGACATACAGGTGCAGTGGTTAGTACTGCTGCCTTGCAAAGCTGGGGTCCTAGGTTTGATTCCAGCCAGGGCAAGAATTTTGTATGATGTGTGTGGGTTTCCTCCAGGCACCACAGTATCTCCCACACTCCAAAAACATACAATTGGCTTCTGATCCTACTGTGTGCGAATGTGATAAGGAGCTTAGATTGTAAACTCCACTGGGACTGATGGGAAAGTCTATAATCTATGTTGAATACATCATAAGTATATATACACACTGTTAAAGCAGCTCTGTATTGTCTATGGTAAGGAATCTAGTTAAAGGGCTGAAACTAAGGGACCTATTCACTATCATTTGAATTTAAATTTTTTTTTACAAATTGAAATTTTTGTTCTCAAAAAATTTGTTTTTTTTTTCAATTTCTTTAAAACTCTAAAAATTCAAGATTTATAAAGTGTAGAAAACTCTAATGCAAAACTTTGGCAAGTAAAATCAGCCAAGGTCCTATAGAAGTCAGTGGGATCTGCTCTGATCCTATTTGACCTTTGTTTTAGCTTTTCAAACCTTTTTTAGACTTTTTTCACTAGCAGGTTTAAGAGGTGTTCGTATTTTTATTGGAACGTTCAGCATTTTTTTTTTCGTGCTTTTTATATTCATAGCTTTCAATTAATTACATGGCAGAAAATGAGCTTAGCTGTGGTTTCAAAAATCTCTAAAATCACTAAAATGAGAATGTTGATAAATGGGCCTTCCCATTTAAATTGTAGCAAAATATATTTCAGCCGCTATTTTAAATCCCTAATTAGGGATGGCATTTTTTTTTTTACTTTTTATGTACCTACTTGAGCCTGGCCAAAGAAATCTAGAAGTCACTTCGGAGGGTTGCCTGTCTCAATAATGTGAACATCATAGTCAGGGCCGGAACTAGGGGTCGGCAGAAGAGGCACGTGCCTAGGTCGCAAAGGTAAAGGGGTGCCAGGAATGTACCTCTTTTGATGCTTTCCCCTAGTTCGTACCATTGTGCCCAGAAGCTGTTGCTGCAGTACCTTTCAAATGCGAGTGTGCATGTGCATGCGCACTCACACTTCCTCTGCGTTTGCATTCTTCCATGCATGCCTATTCGTGCCGCCGTGACGCTTGTGCTCTTCCGCACATGTGCACTTTTGCGTCCTTGTCTCTTGCGCTCTTCTGCGCATGTGCGAACAGTGGGGGGGGCGACGTAATCGGCCGGGTTACCTAGGGCGCCCAGACGACTTGGCCAGTCACTGGTCAAAGTGGCATCTTATTGGTACATCACACCTAAAGGGGTTGAATAGAATATTTTAATAGAAGGGATACGGTTAGTTGTCTCTCAGCTTTTCACAACAGCTTCTCATCTAAGCACAAAGCAAGCACATATTTAATGCTACCTGTATTCATTATACTATGCATTTCTTTTCTCATGCCCTGTCTGTATTTTCTCATCTGTTGCAACATTCATTTCAGCAGAAAGAGCGAGCACGGTATGTATAAGAAATCAAAGTTGGTCATCCATGTAAATAGTGATTGTGAATTGAATAGTATAGAATACATGTCATATGAGAATGAAAGGCATGCGGGAGCTTTCTGTAATACCATATTGATTATAAATTATCCTTTGGGGTTTTTTTTTCAATAATTAAACATTTATAGTAGCTTGGTAACATGGTTCTCCATATTACAGAAAACAGTACAGATATGGGATCCATTATTCGGAAACCCATTATCCAGAAAGCTCGTGAAGGCCGTCTCCCATAGTCTGTATTTTAAGCATTTAATTAAATTTTACAATTACTATCTTTTTCTCTGCAATAATAAAACAGTACATTGCACTTGATCCCAACTAAGCTATACTTAATTCTTATTGGAGGCAAAACGAGCCTGTTGGGTTTATCTAATGTTTACATTATTTTTGAGCAACTTAAGGTACAGAGATTCAAATTACAAAAAGATCTCTTATCTGGAAAACCCCAGGTACCGAGCATCACAGGTCCCATAGTTGTATAAGGAAAACCAAAGAAAGAAGATGGCAGGCACTCACAGATCCCACGGACAGGCAGGTAATAGAACTAGGCCAAACGTAGACAAACACACAGCCTAACATGTTTTGTGTACAAAGACACTTAGTCATAGGCTAACACAAAAGGCTTTGTTTGTTAGCTTATGACTAAGTACCTTAGTGCATGAAATGGGTAAGGCTGTATGTTTATCTATGTTTGGCCTAAAATAAAGTTTCCAGTCCATTTACTTGCCTGTCCGTGGGATCTGTGAGCGCCTGCCATCGTCTATCTTTGGCTGAATACTTCCATCTTGAGCTGTAGGTCTGAGGCATGTGCACCCAGACCCCACGTTTTTACTGATGAGGTTATAGACTTCTTGGATACACACCGAGGATGTTTTTTCCTTTTCCTATTGCTATAAAAAAAAAACCCAGGTCCCAAGCATATACCTGTATATTTCTAGTTTTAATAATCACTAATGAAATAGTCACTAATAGGTTATGTATTAAAATGCACTTATTTGGCCTAAGAGCAGTAACCCATAGCAACCAATCAGCAGGTAGAAATTACTAGACACCTGTTTAAAAACAAACATCCTATTGGTTGCTATGGGTTGCTGCTACTGGGCAAACTTAGCACCTTTAATTACATATGGGGGTAAGTCTCATAATATAATTACTTTTGACTGGGCATCAATCAGGAGCAAATGAACAGTGAAATAACACCTAGCAAATACATTTAAAGCTGTCAGTTAGACAAGATAGCACATGCTAATGAGATCTGAGTGTGGTTCAGTGAGATAAAAAGGAAGAAGAAGGATGAGGATGGGGCAATTTATAAAATGCTTCATATTCATAAGTGAAGGGAGTTAAGAGTTAAGAAACAGGTGGAAAAACAGAGCACGCAGGCTTACATAATCAATGACAGGGAATCTGACTGTGTGTGCTGGAAAATATCTGCCGTGGTGGCACGTTGCTTTGTAGGATTTCAGCATATTTGCTGCCAGACAAAACAGAAATGGGGAGATTTCACAGAATAGAAGCAGCGAGACATCTCCCGATGGAAACATCTTTACATTTGGATTTCTGCCAAAACTCTATGAGAAAAATGATTGTTGTTTTTGTCCCAGTTGCGTCTCTCTGTGTTGAGAAACAGTTGAATCTTATATGTGAAGCTCATTCTAATATAGAGTAGGAGCAGCCAGCTGTGGTTACTTGTGTTCTGATAGCATCCCGCATGGAAATGAATATACAATACAGTCTTAACAGATAAGAAAAACTGTTTTGGGAATAATTAATTAGCAAACAGGCAGGTTAAAAGCCCTGCAAATATCTAAACTATCCCCTTCTTTTGGGATATCCCCCAGAAGCACAAATGAATCCATACATAGGTGCTGATTGGTCCACTTGGGCTCCTGAGCCAATATCCTGAAAATCTACAGAAATGTCACTATTTAGAATTCAATGGCATATCCTTAATTGTACAAGGTGAGTAAAGCAGGCACATAACCAAAACATATATCTTTCCTATCTCGCCCATCTCCTCAAGATAATAATAATAATAATGACCCCTTGACATGTCTTTCTTTCTTAGTAATTTTTATTGATATTTTTAAATAAATATGCAGATGCATCTTATATTTTCAATAAAGGTAATGAAACAAAATATTGCAAACTACATTCATTCACACGCTGAAATTATGCCAGATAGACATCTATGCAATAGCATCTGATTAGTGATGAAATACACATGTAGTTGCATTCATTTTAGAGAATCAGGCACAGTTGCACCAAGCACAACACCCCCCCCCACACACACACTTGCCACCATAATGACATTGGAAATCTGGGAATAAATACTGCATAGTGGGGGAAAAACATGACGCTTGTGCTTGAAATTGCACTTTGATCACTGCACTTCCAATGTAAACCCTATTGCAAATGCCTTGCATAATGTTTGCAACCCACCCTCTTTGGACTGGGAAAACAAAAGGTGGGGATGCACAAACAAAACAAAGAAACATGTGATGGAGCAAACGTTTATTTTTTTATTACCACAGTTTAAACATGCTACAATTCTTGAGATGATGCTGTTAACTCTATTAAGCTTTGAAAACTAATACATTTCATTAAATAAAAAATAAAAAAGTAAACCCTTTTGAGTTCTAATCAATCACATTCGATCTTTTTATCCCTCAGCCTTTTCTTGATATCCTGAAATCGCGATCTTTGGCATTGCACTTCCAAGGAGAAAGCCTGATACAGTGAAATTCTTGTGCTTTCAAATGAGAGCTGTGGTTTCTTCCTTGCCATTCTGAGTAAGGCATCTCTGTCCTTTGCGTTGAGCAGCCTTGCTATAATTGCCCTTGGTGGCGTATCTGGTATAGTTTGGCACATTGGGATCCGGTGTGCCCGTTCTTCTATAAAGGTAGTAGAGAGCATGGCAACATCAAATGTGTCCTTCAGCCAGTGTTCCACAAACTTTTCTGGCTCTTGTCCTTCCACCTTTTCAGGAAAGCCCACAAACATTATATTGTTGCGACGCAACCGTTTTTTCAAATCATCTGTTTTGGTTTGGGACGAAGTAAGGGATTGCTGAAGATCAAGAATCTGTTGCGACATCGGGGCGGTAGTGTTTTGCAGGGCACTAATGCATTGTTCTGCCTCCACCGTGCGCTCACAGAGTTTCTGAATGTCCTGCTTAAGTATAGAAGCACCTTTAGTTCCTCAGTTTTGGCTGTAATTAATGCTGTGCACAAGTCCCTGGATGCTTTAATTTCAACAAGATAATCAACCAGCATAAGTTCTGTTGGTGCTGCCAGGCTTTTTGGAGGTGAAGAGCCTGGTGACGAAGACACTTGCAAGGTAGCGCCATCTTTGTTAGGCCTCTCGTAGCGGGCATATTTTTCCAGCCGCGATGCAGCCTCTGTGGTTTTCCTGGGTAGCTTCCCTGGGCCCATTTTATGAGGAAGCGTAGCACAAAGGGATCTGGAACAATCTGTATCGCTGTGAGAACAGACCCGTTAACAGGAGATATTATCAACCAGCCAGCGGAGCTTCACTCAAACATGTCCTCTCACATCGAGTCAGAAGCCACACACCCCCAATGAAATGTGTTTTTAGTACAAATCTTAGTTCTGTGAACCTTGCACCAAAAAAACATTTTCATAGTGCATAATATATGAGCAAATTAACTCAATAATCAGCATTTATATTGGTGGTCCCTGTTTATTTTCCATTACATAATGGGAGATTAGTACTCAAAGGTGAGCATGCTCAGAAAGAGCAAGCTTTAATGGTGATTAGAGCTCAACATATCTAGTCTAGTCCATTCCAGTAAATGATGTTGGATCAGTATAGCTGCAACCCACTATGGACACTCAGTGCACTCAGATGCAACAATCATGGGCAGGGAAAGGTGAGACAATAATTAAAGTTGATTTGGGCACACTATGTACTGTAAATAGATGAAAAAAATATAGCTGTGTGTGAATATTACTGCAAAGCAGTTTATTATTTTTCCCCTTTCCCTGCCAATTATGTAGATTCTTTGAATGAAGTAACTGAATGCCTGGAAACAGATTTTACATTTCCGTAGTCTGTTTAAATCAATGTGAAAAGTGTGGTTCCAGAGGGTCCATTGGCAAGATAAAGGTCAAAACATCAATACTGCATGCAAATAAAAAATATGCAATTTACAGAGCTGATATAAACATTTCTCCTTTTATTATCTTTCCAAAAAGAGTGGGTGAAAGCTCCATTCAATGTATGTGAATTTCCAAGGTACTTACTGGATTTCAAGTAAATTTACATCCAATTTAATGATGACAAGGGGAATGATGACAACAAATTCTATATGAAACAACAACAACCAATTTCTTTCCTGGGATGAGGCAGGCCCCATAAAGGGTGCCCTGGTGCAGCCGCACTCCTACACCCCTGGTAGTTCTGCCATTGTGAGTATCTTTTGAAGCTTGAGGTTTCTTCTAATGCTTGATCTAACATTATTTTGGCCTCAGCCAGGGGCTTGTTGTCTCAGACTTACTTATGATGTTGGTTCTTTTGAACGTGAGCCAGTCTCAGAAAATCCGATCCATTACAGAGAAGGTAATTCAGTTTACCAAGGGAGTAAATTATTCTTCATATATTTCGGTAAATGTGTTGTTTCCCACTAGGACTCTATTTGATTTTGAGCTCATTAATACAGATTCTGTTGTGAGACGAGTGTTGGCACTTCAAGTACTTCTTGTAGATGTATCGTTATCTAAAGGATACACTTGTTCTACTCCACTTAATGATCTACCCAGTTGTAGGAATAATTTATTAGCTACTGGGCTCACATTAATTATACAAACAAGATAAATGGGCAATGTGACAGGCAAAGAGAGTTTTTGTTTATGTATAGTAAATACCCCATACTTTACTGATATGAAAATGAAAGGGCAGATCTAAATTCTGGGTCTGTTTCAAAACAGCATAATAATTATTTTTCCAAATCACATCCAGAGTAAGACAAAGCTGAGAGTTTCTAAGGGTGGTGGCACACGCTGCTACTTGGGGAGATTAGTCGCCCATCGACAAATTGCCTCTTCTTCGGGCGACTAATCTCCCCGAAGTGCCTTCCTGCTGACTAGAATGTGAATCGCCAGCGGGATGGTACTCTGATCACTTTGGCTTTCTGAAGTCGCCCGAGTTTCCTCGTGATTTCTGACTAAAAAGCTAAATATGAGATTGTCCTGATTACCAGCAGATGCAAGAAAAAGGCTGTAGAAATAGAAAAGATACCATAAATCCACATTAACACAATCTCAGGGGCAGATTTATCAAGGGTATTTTTGAACTCCCATAACTTTGAAATTCAAAGAAAAAAAGAACAACCGAAATTTCTGTTTTTTCTGTGGGTGAATAGGCCATATTCGAAATAGTTTCAATCAAAGTATTTGATTGAATTAGATTCGAAGTATTTTTAAAAAAAACTTTTTAAAAGTCTACCAATTGACTCCAAATAGGTTCTAGGAGGTCCCCCATAGGCTTAAAAAGAAATTCTGCAGGTTTTAGATGGTGAATGGTTGAATTTGAAGTTTTAAAGAGACAGTACATGATCAATTTCGATATTCGAATACAGTACACAAAAATAGCTCGAAATTCAAATTTTTTTACTTATAATTTTCACTTCGACCCTTGATAAATCTGTCCCTTAATGTTTTGAATGGCATTGCATGTTGAGTTTGCTATTTTCCAGTTTGGGTCTGAGTAAACACCTATAGCACCCTACAGCACAAAAAAAATGTGAAAATAGAGGCCAACCAAGATCAGAAAGACATTGAATTACAGGTAGACAGTGTGAGTAGTTTCAGTAGAGTATTATCAGGACAGGGAATAGAATATTGTTTTTGGAGCACAGGCTCTAGGTAGGACATGAAGGAAAGTGTTAGAAATGGACGCTGAGTGGAGATGTAGCTGAATAACTAATGCTGCCACCAGCTGTCTGAATGTACAAAAGCCTGAATATTAAATGAATCATTTACAAAATACCATGAAATACATTTGAGACACTTGTGATACCATGTGCTTTTATTTTATACGATATAATAATTATTTTATACAATACAAATACTGTAATGCTATTTGTTTTAGGAAAATGTGATGGTGCTAGCAAATGGAAGGTATATGCAATACAGGTGATATGGCTTGGGAAGATATGTCCAACTTATATACAACATAGTAGGAAAATGTAGGCTTTATATGTCCTTTAAGCATTGCTTCTTAAGTGCCAGAATTGATTTAGTGATCCAAAATGAAGTGTTTGAGTTTAGTTCTGAAGAAAGTGAAGATGGATTCTCTCTGAAGGATCCAAAGGATGGAATTCCAGAGTTAAGGAGCAGTGAGAGGTTTAAGATTGGAAACAATAGTTGTGTGAAGAGTCAGTGAGGAGTTGACCATGGTTGTATGGAGACACAAGAGAGGAGATGCAGTGAGGTGCAAAGGAATGTAGAACTTTATCATGCATGTTAATCTTTGCTTAATGTGAATATGTGCTTAAGATTTCAACAACAGAAGATAACATAGTAACATAGTAAGTTAGGTTGACACACATCTATCAAGTTCAACCTTTTAACTCTATTTTAACTTGTCTAACTAATAGTTGATCGGGAGGAAGTAAAAAAAAAACCCATTTGAAGAAATTCTTCCTGACTCCAAAATGGCAATCGGACAAGTCCCTGGATCAACTTGTACTATGAGCGATCTTCCATAACCCTGTATTCCCTCACTTGCTTAAAAGCCTCCCTTGCTAAAAAGCCAAGGTCAAGTTCTCTCTTAGATGAGAGTTGCAGAAACTCCACGTCATCATCATCAGTGGTACTACTGTTTCCCAAAGAACAGACATGATCTCATTCCCTTTCCAACCCAACTCCCCAGTGCTACAAGGGAGCGTGTAGGAGGCTTGGCAGTATTTACTGGCAAAACATCCAAGAATTGGGAATCAGAGCTGGGGACACTATGGGGGATAAAAACATGAACATGATGCTCATTCAGAATCTTAATGCTCTTGTGTCTACTGATGTCTGCTGTTCCTAAGCACGGATGAAAACAATCCTGTACAATAAACATATAGCAAATATTCATTAAATACACATAAATATATATATATATATATATATATATATATATATATATATATATATATATATATATATACACACACACACACACACACACACACAGATATATTCAGGTGCACAAAGGTATTATCGCTCCCATGCTTTGCTTATTGCAGCTACCCTTGGAAACCTAAAGTAGAAATCCTTTTTTTTCAATCTGTGCCATTTCACTGATGAGTAAGCCTTCCTGATAAGAGGCACAGCAACCACAGAGGTTTGGGGCAAGGTCACTGGCATCTACAGATTTGATACAAATACCGCAGCAGTTCCCCTTTTTTCTGATCCCTGCACCAAAAGACCTTCTCCTCCTCCCCTTCCTTCTCCACGTGCTTTCTCCGTGGAGCCCACCCTTCCCCTGTCTGTCAGGCAAAGCTCATCCCGGACTGCTAGTTGCAGAGTACAGCCTGCTCCTGTAGTGGAGGGAGATCGATGCTTTAAGCTTTTCCATTGTTTCATGCTGAACTCCACGGCACTGACTGCAGGGAGGCAGCAACCTTGCACAGGTACAATAGCACTTACTGCAGGTAGGGAAACCAGATCAATGGAAAATCAGAGGACACATATTAAATGCAATAAGTGCAGCCCTGGTAATCAAATGTTTATGTGTCATCTAGTCTTCCAGGGTCTTAAAACCCTACATGCAGCTCAATATATAATATATTTATACATAGCATAGAATGGACCCAACTCTGTCCAATGCTAGTTGTATAACAAAAATGTTGAAGCTTTTAAGTGGATGTATTCTCAGGGTTTTGTGTATATATTTGTAGTATTTTAATCCTGGTGTTTTCATATCCCAATATAGAAAGAATTTTTGTTATAACCAGCTGATATTTTTGCTTGTAGATACAGGGTATTGTGGTTTTATAGTCTTTGCCAAACTGGAGAGCAAAGACATTCCGTCCTGTTTATCTGTAGGGGTTACTTGAGTGCTGGGTGGGATTTCTTGGGCATTTCTACAGTGTTTCTGGTTCACTTCACGGGGTATGTGGTTATGTGCCTGCATGGATTTTGTTGAGATCATTTCACCCACTAGTCACAGGGAGACTTGCAGGACATTGCTGAAACTCTCCTGCAGTGGTCAGTGCCAGCTAATGGCTTTGGTTTTTGTGTAGATGACTCAGTCAGGAGGTGAGATTCCTGCCTTTAGTCTGCAGGGCACTTTTCTATGTTGTTTTGTATTTTTTGTATTTTATTAATAATCATTTATCAAGCAATGGGCTGCTTGTTTCTCTACTAAATCTCCTGATGCCACTGCTTTGTCTGCATTCTCCTCTGGTTCTAATGGTGTTAATGTTACACTGTAAAATCAATTAAGGGAGCTTTGTGTATTCCCTTAAGGCAATCAGATTACAAGACAGACTTGCTGTAGCCCGGAGCAGATGCATCTCCCCCGTGTTTGAATGTTCAGCATAATTCTATTGATGCTGTGTGGAGCTCAACCAGGTAGATCAGCAGTCTTACTGCGGCTATTGGAGTAGATGTTGACCTACAACTCCCAGCATCCATGGCTGTTTTTAATGATGGCACGGATGCTATCAAGCTGCTATTTACTAAAGCTCCCAGCACTCCAAGAAGACTGTTCCTGAACTACACCTCCCCTGCTGAGAGTACTAGGTTGGAGGCTGAAGACCCCTGTTGATAACCTTCAACTTTTGCTTTGCCTCATATTCAAAGCATATGTCAAGTAGGGAGCCCACATTCCATCTCTTTTTTCCCCAGGATGAATTATTGACAGACAAGCTCATTCCACCCCCAACCTCACCAGAGACCAATCTCTCACTGTTTAGGAAAGTAAATTGGCTCAGTGAATGAATAAACAGGTTGGCACTATAATCCCCATGTGTATGGCGTGTGAGATCTTGTATACTTGACAGGTTCATTCTGGGAAAGAAATTGCTACAATGGGATGGAACCTACTGTGATGATCTAAGACAAGTTTGCCAATGAAAAAGAATTTGTGTAATGATTCCTGCTTGTGGGATTTTTATTTTCAACCCCCTGTCCCAATGACTGATGGACACTTATAAAATAGAAGTAGATTCTTGAGGGAAAAAGCTCAAAAAGATAGAACGTGTCCCTTGTCATATCACTGTATATCCTGCTAAATGGTGTTGGCAGCAAATATCATATCAAATTATCATCAACCATGCCTCCTGATATATTAGATGTATGGCCCACTACCCCCCACACATTTGAGTGCATCACAGATATTAGCTTCTGGAGAAATACAGTCAACAGGCTTGTAGGCTATAATGTTTCTGTGGGACCTGAAAGGTCAGAATTGTAGTTTAACCATGTTCTCTTTTTTACCTTCAAATGAATTGTTCTATACTTGCCATTGAATTAAGATGCAGACAATGCTCCCCCTGTATATACATATGGAGCAAGCCTTGTACTGACATCTGGTTTAATTTATCCACAGAAGAAGGGACATATGTACCATATAGTTCACTAGAGGTGAATTTTCATCTTTGTATCTTCGCTTGTATAGGTGTTTTAGGGGCTGTATTTATCAAAGGGTGAAAACAGAGTTTCTCAATTCTACCCTTTGATGAATATGCTCCTAAATATTCTGCCCAAGTGAATAGAGAAATTAGTAGTAGGTAGTAAGATGCACAGAAAATGCTCATATGCAACTAACATCTCAGTGGCTATATAATCATCATCATCATTTATTTATATAGCGCTGTCAAGATACGCAGTGCTTTACTGCAGTTATAGCAAACAGGGAATAAATGGTGGATAGCAGACAAGGATTACAGAGTACAATAGGGTTTACAAACTAAAAGGTTAGGGTACAATTGAGACATTAGGATTGTATAAACAATTTGTCATTTTTGATACAGCAATGATTAATTAAGGTACATCGAATAGGCCTCTTTAAACAGATGGGTCTTTAAGGAGCGCTTGAAAGTTTGGAAGGAAGGGGAAACTCTGACAGCTTGTGGCAGAGAGTTCCAGAGAAAAGCAGAAGCCCGAGAGAAGTCTTGTAGACGAGAATGGGCAGAAGTCACCAGAGGAGAAGTGAGGCGAAGATCAGAAGCAGAGCGTAGGTTTCGTGAAGGAGTGTATTTGGAGATTAGAGATGAAATATAGGGAGGGGTTTCTTTATTAAGGGCCTTGAATGTGAGTGTAAGTAATTTGAATTTGATTCTAGATGAGATTGGGAGCCAGTGAAGGGACATGCATATGGGAGCAGCTGATGTTGAGCGGCGAGCTAGATGAATGAGTCTAGCGGCCGCGTTTAGAATAGATTGGAGTTGTGAAAGGTGACTTGTTGGAATACCTGTGAGGAGTAAGTTGCAGTAATCAAGGCGGGAGATGATGAGAGACTGAATCAGTGTTTTAGTTGATTCTGAACTGAGATAGGGTCGTATTCGAGCAATGTTGCGCAGTTGAATACGGCAAGATTTTGCAAGAGTTTGAATGTGTGGTGAAAAAGATAGATGAGAGTCTAAGATGACTCCTAGGCAGCGTGCCTGTGTGGTGGAATGAAAGGTGGTGTTGTTTACGGTGAGTGATATCTGAGGGACAGGGGAAGATCTTGGAGGAAATATGATGAGTTCTGTTTTAGAAAGGTTCAGTTTCAGGTGGCGCTGTGACATCCAGGAGGAGACAGCAGAGAGACAGTCTGTGACTTGGGAAAGGACAGAGTTAGAAAGATCAGGAGTAGACAAGTAGAGTTGGGTGTCATCAGCATAAAGGTGATACTGAAGTCCAAATGACTGAATGAGTTTTCCTAGTGAAGTTGTATAGAGCGAGAACAGCAGGGGGCCAAGAACAGAGCCTTGAGGAACTCCAACAGAGAGTGGGAAAGTAGTAGAAGTAGAGTTAGAGAAGGAAACTTTAAAGGAACGGTCAGACAGATAAGATGTAAACCATGAAAGAGCAGTGTCCCGAATGCCAGATGAGTGTAGAATGTCAAGGAGGAGTGTGTGGTCAACTGTATCAAAGGCTGCAGAGAGATCAAGAAGGATTAGAATGGAATAATGACCTTTAGACTTTGCCAATAGAAGATCATTGGTTACTTTGGTGAGTGCAGTTTCAGTCGAGTGTGATGGGCGGAAGCCAGATTGCAGGGGGTCGAGGAGGGAGTTGTGAGTGAGATGCTGGATCAGGCAGGGAGACCGGTCGATAGTTAGTGGGAGAGCTGGGATCAAGGGAAGGTTTTTTGAGGATAGGAGTGATTAGTGCTTGTTTGTATAATGATGGAAAGGTACCAGTAGAGAGTGAAAGATTGAATAAGTGGGTAAGTGCAGGAGAGAGTGTGTCAGAGATTGGGTGGAGAAGGCGAGAGGGTATGGGGTCAAGGGAGCAGGTGGTGGGTTTTGAGCTGGCTAGAAGTTTGCTAACTTCATCTAGAGTTGCAGGGGTGAAGGAGTGCAAAGTAGATGTGAGTGGACTGCACGTTGGTCTGAGATTGTTGTCGGACGGTATGCTCAGCCTAATGAGATCGATTTTTTATAATGTGCAAATGTTTACTGCACAAAATGTGTGTAATTGATACTGATACGGGTATGGGACCTGGGGTTTTCCAGATAACAAATTTTTCCGTAATTTGGATTTTCTTACCTACAGTCTATTAGTAAATCATGTAAACATGAAATAAACTCAATAGGCTGTTTTTTTCCAATAAGGATTAATGATATCTTAGTTTGGCTCAAGCACAAGCTACTGTTTTATTATTACAGAGAAAAAGGAAATCATTTTTAAAATTTTGGATTATTTAATCATAATGGATTCTATGGGAGACAGCCTTTCCATAATTCAGAGCTGTCTGGATAAAGGGTTTCCGGATAACTGATCCAATACCTGTACTAGCATGTGCATAAATATTATTATTCAAGAAATAGCATATTATGTGCATTGTTTATATGTACAGGTATGGGAACTATTATCCAGAATGTTTGGGACCTGATAAGGGATCTTTCCGTAATTTGGACCTTAATTCTAGTTAAAAATAATTTAAATATTAAATAAACCCAATAGGATTGTTTTCCTTCCAATAATGAATTATACCTTAGTTGGGATTAAGGACAAGGTACTGTTTTATTATTATAGAAAAAAAAGGAAATCATTTTAAAAAATCTGAGATTTTTCATTACAATGGACTCTATGGAAGATGGCCTTCCCCTAATTTGGAGCTTTCTGGATAACAGGTTTCCAGATAACAGATCCCATGCCTGTATTAATATACATAGCATTTCCAAAGGTCCTCAAAGTATTTGTGAACATCATCATGGAAATCAAATGTTTTTGCACTAGTATGATTACTAGATCCTATGTAGAAAACCTGTAGTAGCACTAGATGGTTAATGGTTCTGTAGGCAAGGAGTGCTGTGATTCACAAAAGAAAAACAAAGGCATCAATAACGCCAGTGAGAATCTACCTGTACAGACATAAGAGGTAGAAAAGAACGCCTAAAAATGGTAGTTCACCTTTAAATTAACTTTAAGTATCCTGCAGACATTATTTAGCTTTATGTTTAGCAGATTGGCATTTCAGCAGCTATCTCGTTGCTAGGGAGCAAGCAGAGATTAGAGATGGGAATATGAATAGAGGAGGGTCTGCATAGAAAAATAAGTAATACCAATACATCTGAAGCCTTGCAGAGCAATAGTTTTTAGCTGCCAGGGTCAGTGACCCTCATTTGATCGCTTGGAAAGAGGCAGAAGAGGAAGGCAAATAATTCATAAAACTATATAAAAAATAAATAAATAATGAAAAACAAAATGTAAAGTAGCTAAGAATCAGGCATTTAATAACATACAAAATTTAGTTAAAGGAGAAACACCCCTTTAAATATCCAAAAGGGCACTGTATTATCCCTTTGAGTACATCTGACACACCTTACATTCCATACTCTCTGTCAACTAGAAACACCATAACTAGTGATGGGAAAATCTGACCCGTTTCGCTTCTCCAAAAATTAGCAAAACTGCGAAAAATCACTGAAATGCATCGAAGTCTATGGGCATCAAATTATTTTGACACGTAAATTTTTTTTTCACCCATTACAGTCTATGGGGAGTCATTTTCACTAGGAAAATAATTTCACTTATCACTAACCATAACACTACTTTTGATTTCACTAATGTACCTATCTGAGAGCCTACCACCAGCCCTACTTGGAGTTCTGCATTTTCCCAGGGCCAGTGTCTTTTATTTATCTGTTGTGCTTCAGAATTCTTCTCTTGGCACATCCTCTTCAGTGGTGTCACTCACAATTCACTTCCTTCTGTTCTTGACTTTTTACAATTTACCCTTCACTTGGCACATGGGCAGAGTTGGACTGGGATGCCAAGAGCCCACCAGAAAACCTTAGACCAGTGATCCCCAACATGTTGCTCACCAACCCCTTTTATGTTGTTCCCAGTGGTCTCAAAGCAGGTGCTTATTTTTGAATTCCAGGCTTGGAAGCAAGTTTTGGCTGCATACAAATAGAGTCCCCTGTAGACTGCCAGTCCACATAGGGTCTACAAAATAGCCAATCACAACTCTTCTTTGGCATTCCCAGGAACATTTTTCATGCTTGTTTTGCTCCCCAACTGTTTTTACATTTGAATGTGGCTTACAGGTTTAAAAGTTTGGGGACCCCTGCCTTAAACCATAGGCCCACTACCCAAACTATTCTATCTCGTTTCCTCACTCAGCCTCAATATTCTCAATATTGTTGTTATTTTTTTTTTTTTGGTGTTTGATTGAAACATATTCATTTTTATCCTTCCACATATTTCCCAGGTATGGGATCTGTGATTTAGAAACCCATAATTCAGAAAGACTCAATTTTATTCAAATAATCCAAATTTTTATAAATGATTTACTTTTTCTCTATAATAATAACAAAGTACTTTGTACTTGATCCAAACTAAGATATAATAAATCCTTATTGGAAGCAAAACCAGCCTATTGGGTTTATTTAATGTTTAAATTATTTTCTAGTAGAGTTAAGGTATGAAGATCCAAATTTTGGAATATACGTTATCCAGAAAACCCTAGGTCCTGAGCATTCTGGATAACAGGTCCCATATCGGTATTGCTTGAGGGCTATAGAGACAGAGATCTACTGTGTAACCTTTTGCAGTAGTATCCTATGCATCAACTGGGTCAGTTTTGCTAGGCAGTCCAAGCCGAGGCATAAATACACAGAGAGCAAACACTGTGACTGCATGGGGCTCTAGGTCAGATATCCACTCATCTCACCTAAAAAAATATTGTGGGTTTGGAAACCCACAAAGTTGAAGTTACTCCCTTGAGTGCAAACAACTGTGGTGAAACATTTCTTCCTTATTTACCATTTTTACCATTTTGCATTTCCTCCAATGTGTATGATTCTTGCCTGTTTCTTCACTATAGACAGTACTTTGTAATCTTTCACTATGAAAATATCAATGGTATTTTTTCTTCAGCTCAGATCAGAGAAATAACAACACATATTACCTACGAGATGAAGAAAATCCTTTGTCAAAATGAAAGAATATCTGGCAAATGTGCCAATTTTGTAATTTCTGCAAACTCGCTGAAACATTTTCCATTTCAGGACTGGATATTTCACTTTACCTGTCGCTACAGAGCAAAATTCCTTGAAGCTTTCTAAATAGACAGTTCCTACTTTAATAGTAACTGCTGAACTGTGAAGTGCCCAGTTTGAGAGTCTAGACCTGGAACTAATTTGTTGTGACCGATGAAGCCAAAAGCACAAACCCAGCTGGACACTTGAACAATTAAATCGTGTTTTTACATCAAACCCAGAAATATGCCAAGCCTGTAGACCTGCAACTGAGAAATTTACTATATTCTGAAAAAAATAATATTTTTCATAAGTTTTTGTATTGCACTCATTATGTAATTTTTTTGGAAATGGTAACTTTGTACAGAAAGTTTCGAACTACAGGAAGGCCATCTCCCATAGAGGCAGATTCACTAAAGGGCGAATTGTCACCATCGACGCTTCACACACTTCACACCACTTCGCCAGGCTCAACTTCGTTACCACTACGCTAATTCACTAAAATGCGAGGTTGCGTCCTGCACGCCAAGCACTGGCGACTTTTTGCTAACGATATTTCTTTAGTGCGAGCATTTCATAGTGAAGGTTTGCTAGCGTTTATTTGTGCCTAGTGAAAATTCACTAGTAATCTTACTCTTAGGTCAACTTGAATTGGGGAGGTGTATAAAAGTCATATACACTTTCTTTTTTAGAGATGTTGGTGTAAATGCTTGAAGTGGCCACTTTTTATTACAAATGTCCAAGGAAGCTTAATAAAGACATAAAAACTCCTCTCATGCCCTAAACATGAGCCTACCCTAAAATATATGTGGCATGCCCATTTTTATGACTTTCCGGGGTACAGGATATTATGTCACTGTCATCAGACTGAGGAAGATGTAGCTTCACCTGGTCTGAGGTGGCAAAGGAAACTCTGGCGAAGATGTAACGTTCAGTAAAATCTGCAATTTAGTGAATTTGCAGAGCAACAACCATTCGCCAGAGCAAAAAGTTGCCTGGCAATAGAGTGTGAATGAACGATAGCAACAATCTCTTTCACTAGAGAATTGTCGTCTGCATCTGTTGAATTGGCGATATCCCTGCCGATGGGATTTCTGGCGAAAAGTCGCCCTTTAGTAAATCTGCCCTATAGACTCCATTGTTATCAAATAATCCAAATTTTTTAAAATGATTTCCTTTTTCCCTATAATAATAATAATAATAATAATAATAATAATAATAATAATAAAACAGTACCTTGTACTTGATCCAAATTAAGATATAATTAATCCTTATTGGAGGTAAAACCAGCCTATTGGGTTTATTTATATTTACATGATTTTCTAGTAGACTTAAAAAAAAAAATTACCCCCAAAATTAATACTTAAGCAACAGATAGTTTACAGCATATTAAGTGGCATATTAAAGAATCTTACCAAACTGGAATATATATTTAAGTAAATATTGCCATTTTACATCTTTTCCCTTGAGACACTATTTTATGATATTCTCTGTGCTGCCTCAGAGATCACCTGACTAGAAATACTGCAGCTCTAACTGTAACAGGAAGAAGTGTAGAAGCAAAAACAGAAGCAAACAGAACCGTGTTTGTTAATTGGCTCATGTGACCAACCAAGTATGGTTTGTTTGGTTTGTTTGAATCCCAGGAGGCGGCCCTTATTTTTTAAAATGGCAATTGTCTATTTATGATTCACAACCCTCACTTGCCCCCCCTCAGATTTTTTTTGTTATGACTGTGTGGTTTCCCAACATTATTTACATTTGAATGTGGCTCATGGGTAAAAAAAAGTCTAGGTAGGAACACTGACATGCATTATTTCATGATAGACTTATGGGGGCCGATTCACTAACTTCGAGTGAAGGATTCGAAGTAAAAAAACTTTGAATTTCGAAGTGTTTTTTGGGCTACTTCGACCATCGAATGGGCTACTACGACCTTCGGCTACGACTTTGAATCGAACTATTCGAACTAAAAATCGTTCGACCATTCGATAGTCGAAGTACTGTCTCTTTAAGAAAAAACTTCAACCCCCTAGTTCGCCATCTAAAAGCTACCGAACTCAATGTTAGCCTATGGGGAAGGTCCCCATAGGCTTTCCTAAGTTTTTTTGATTGAAGGATATTCCTTCGATCGTTGGATTAAAATCCTTCAAATCGTTCGATCGAAGGAATAATCCTTTGATTGTTCGATCGCACTATTTGCGCTAAAATCCTTCGACTTCGATATTCGAAGCCGAAGGATTTTAATTCCCAGTCGAATATCGAGGGTTAATTAACCCTCGATATTCGACCCTTTGTGAATCGGCCCCCAAGACTCAATAGCTTGGGAGCCTTATAATGCTTTCTGTTCATTACATGTGTATGTTTAGTGCATGATCAAGGGATGTTACTGTTATATTACTTAAGTTAAGTAAGTTATGAATGAGGAGGTACTGATGGGAGAGGCTTTTCTCCCTCAGTGGTCAGCAACCAACTGAAGCAAAATTGTAATACTACTGGACATTAACATCAAGGGTCGAATTGTAAATTCAAATTTTCCAAAAAAAATTTTTTGGTCAAAACTCTCAAATTCGAATTGGGAATAATCCAAAATCGATCCAAATTTTAATTTGGATTCGAAAATTGAGATTTATCAAACCTTGACCCTTGGAACAATTGGAATTAGACTATTCGCCACCTAAAACCTGCCGAGTTCATGTAAAAGCCAATGGGAGAGGTCCAGTGACCTATTTAAAAATGTTAATAGCCTTCCTGACATTCAAGTTTTTTTCTGGAGAAAAACTCACCACCTCATTTCACTAGTCATCCGACTGGCTTTCTCAATTCAGAATTGAAAAAAGATCTGCTGAAATAAATACCGTGGAATGTTGCTTCAATCAGCATAATCTTCTTATTATAATCAGCAAGGATCTCATGAATTTAGGTGTTGATTGTCAGGCCCGGATTTGTGGCGAGGCCACAAAGGCGGCAAAATTTTAGGGGCGGCATGCCACCCAGGTACATCCTAGAAAGTATGGGGAATGCAGAGTTCCCCAGCGCTACGATGCATGCGCACTTGCACACTTGCGCAACGAGGGGGAAAGGTGCGAGCCAATAGCGGAGCGATAGGACCCCGAGGCAGACAATAGATAGAACAGACATGAGCTCACCCGAAAACAAATGTTGCATGCTCCTCAAATGGTTGAAAAAAAAATGTTAACACGAAAATTGTTTTTAATTAACAGTTAGAACATTTGAAGGCAATCCCGCTTTAATGAAAAAACGCCAGCATTTTTAGAGCTTTTATGACATTTCAGCATACAGAATAAGATGTCACTGACTTAAGATTGATGAGGATGTAGTTTCATCTTACCAGGAAACTCTGGCAAAAGAGGTAACGTTCTGTAAAATTCGCATATTAGTGAATTTACGGAGTCAATACTTGATAGAACAATACTTGGCAGTGAGTATTTTTCCTGGCAGCCATGTCCATGTAATTCGAGTGCCTCCGTTTTTCATATAGTCTCACACACAAAGCTGAGATTGAAATCAGGGCTGTGACTGGGCAATTGCAGGACATTTACCTTTTTCTGTCCTTGAACCACTACTTTGTGTTTGGGATCTCTTTTCTTGTGGGCGCATGCAACAAAAGTGCAGAAAATTATTAGTTTTACTTTTAACACACATTTATAAAGCCCCAATTATGCAGCGATGTACAATACCAGCCGTATACATGGAAGCTACAGATTGCCTACAAAATACCACCAATAATCAATGGAGTTTATAAGAAGTACAATAATCTTTACTAGTACAAAAAGTCTGCCTCATTCTAAAGGCATTACTAAAATAAGAAAGAGCCAGAACATTAGAATTAAGGAGTGAAATAAAACTTGGACATACTGTGACAGGAGTTGATGCCCTTATTATGCCGGCTGCTGAGAAGCGCCTATTTGTCACTTGTATTATGGCTAAGGATTGGTAGAGCAGTGGACCTATAATTACAATTTCTATCAAAAATGTCAGTAAGATGTATAATAGCATTTCCTCCTCCCTCCTTCCCTTCTCTCTCTCTTGAACTCAGACATTCCATATCCCTCTGCTTACTGAATTTGTTCTTAATATATTGCTAATTTTGACTTTATTTTCAAAAGTGTCTCAACATTGTAAAACAGTCTTTAGTATGATATATGAATAATATCAAAAATAATTATGTGTGTGTGCGTCAAAACTCGTTCCTTGCCTGTGATGCTCCTCCTACCTGGTTCCCTCTTTTCATGCAACTCTTTCCATTCCCTTTTAGCAGAAAATACTTCTTTCCTCCCAACTCATTAATGGATAATGAAGAGCACTGCATTTGCCAAACTCTCCCACGTTCAACCTGATTTCCTCCAGTGATTCCCACTCTTTAAATGTTAAAAGGCCCCATACACTGTTTTTCTTTAATTCATACAATACAAGCATTATCCAAACATGGAATATAGAATATTACATTAAACACGAACAACTGACAGTATATTAAAACAAGTTAAGGAACACAAAGAATATGTTTTGTACAAAATGAACAGAATTATATTCTAAATCAGGATCTATTTTTACATCTAGCCAACCCCCATGTATTGCCTGCTAAATGTTGGATGCAATGTGTCTGTACAAATCAGCATTGCTCAAAAACACTTAAGAACAAGCCAAATAAACCCCTCAAATATCCACCTCTGTCATCAGTGGCAGATGAGGACTAGGAGGAAGCATCAGATACTATGCAACAGCCAATTATTAGTGCAAGATATAGACTATTACATTATAAGATATGACATCAAATGTTATCTTACTCCATTGGAACTCTATTGGATGGGTAAAATTGCTTCCCCCAACTGCTTGAGATGTAACAGGCAAGTAAGCACCATTGTACATCTGCTATAAGAAAGCCACTCCTCCAAGAAATTCTGGACTAAAATCACCAGAAGTGACCTTCCATAGATACCGGAACCCAAACCCTGCCTGTAAGGCCTAGTGGACTGTAGTACCACTTAACAATACCAGAAAACCTTTAAGACTGTTGTTATTTTATGGGGGGGAAAACTGTGGCAATGAACTGGATGAAATTACCACCACTGACACTTTTCCAATGGGAAAAATTGATCAACTCAAAACTGGACCTCTAAAACCACCGATCCCCAACCAGTGGCTTGTGAGCAACATGTTTCTCACCAACCCCTTGGCTGTTGCTTCCAATGACCTCAAAGGAGGTGCTCAATTTTGAATTCCTGGCTTGGGGACAAGTTTTGGTTGCATAAAAACCAGACGTACTGCCTAATAGAGCCTCCTGTAGGCTGCCAGTCAGGGGCTACCAAAGAGCCAATCATAGTCCTTATTTGGCATCCCTAGGAACTTTTTTCATGCTTGTGTTGCTCCCCAACTCTTTTTTCAATTGAATGTTGCTCACGGGTAACAAAAGTTGGGAACCCCGGCTATAAACTGATATACTTAATAATATCTGTGCCTGACAAATTTGAAAGAATTTGGGGCCTGGTTTCTGGGGCCTGTTTTTGTATTGAGTATCACTGTGCATTTTTTTTTTTTTGTAATCTTTTTTTATTTCATTTATCAAACATATCAAAGGCACAAAACAAGAGAAATTAAAATAAAATGACAAATTAACAATTTGTGGGTATTCTTAATATAACGATTTTGCCTGACAGCTTTACAGATTGTACAGTCCATAGTGTGTTTAAAGGGATTTTTGTGTATTGGCTTGTCCTTGTGATCCGGTGAGTCCAACCAAGATTGCCATATAAATTCAAATTTGCCTGGGTAGTCCTTTTGTATGTAACCCAGTTGGGCTATCATAAGATGTTCCCGTAATGCATCTTTCCACAAAGTTCAATTTTTAACTGCCATGTCTTTGTCCGCCCTTACTGTTTAATTGTTTAAACTGTTAACCTTAATAAAAATTAACCTTTGAAAAAGAAATCCCTTAAATGTCCTGAAATATAATCACTAGGGATTCCATTACAACATCTAAATGTGGCTGCTAATCTAAATGGAATCTAAATTATTTAACTGCTGAGAAACAAAGCCGATGATAAAGTCAGAGATAGAGCAAAGCCACAAAGGGCAACGGTGCAGGAACAGTGTGGAGCCCATATTTCATAAAATAAGATTGGAAAATCTATTGCTTTTATAATGAGAGAGCAATGGGCCCTTAAACAAAGCAGGAAAGCCTGGAAAGTTTGTATTCGACCTAAGGAAATATTGAGACAAAAATAAGTATTTAACTAATGCATGCTTCCATCTGGTTTTAAAGGTGGCTTAGCATTTTTAGCATTATCTAAACTGCTGTTGACTTGAATGCTGGTTGGTTAGAGCCTTCCTTATCACCTTCCATAGTCCTTCTATTGTGTTGTTGTAACCCCATAAGAGAAAGTTAGAAAGTAGCATTGCCTAGCAGCCTAATAGTGTGGTCCTTGGAGTAATGTGCAACTCCTTGATGTTCTCATATAAATATACCACCCTATGGTATAGAGACAATTCAGCAGATAAATATTAGGGTACAGGTATAGGATCCCTTATCAGGAAACCCGATATCCAGAAAGCTCCGAATTACGGAATGGCTGTCTCCCATAGACTCCATTTTATCCAAATAATCCAAATTTTTAAAAATGATGTCCTTTTTCTCTGTAATAATAAAACAGTAGCTTGTACTTGATCCCAACTAAGATACAATTTATCCTTATTGGAAGCAAAACCAGCCTATTGGGTTTATTTAACGTTTAAATGAATTTCTAGTAGACTTAAGGCACGAAGACCCAAATTATGGAAAGATCCGTTATCCGGAAAACCCCAGGTACCAAGCAATCTGGATAACAGGTCCCATACCTGTATAACGTTTTTCAGTTATCCAATAAATAGGTAAATATTTGGCATTTGTAAAGGGTTAACCTCTAACTCCATAATCCTAAAATTCTGCCTTATTCAGTTTCACAAGTATTTAGTACTTTAGTACTTAGTACTTTATAAGCTGCAAGGAATTATCTTTAATGAATGTGTTTGTCCTTTAGAACGCTGTTTGGCATTCATTAAGTCAGTAACATTTTGCTTTTTAGAATCCAGTGTAGATATTATATCTGAAACAACTTTTTAATTGAATATGTTTCTTTCTATTTGCTGTTAACTCTGCTGTAATTCCTTGGATACATTCTTGGCTAGCTGCAGATGTATAATACTGTGAAACTTTTACATATTATTCTATTTATGAAGTTGCAGCAATATTACAATATCAAGTCTCTTGGGCAATTTTACTGAAGGGCAAAGTGGCTGTTTTGAGCGAAAATTTGCCAAAACCACAATTCGCAGGGACATTGGCAATTTACTAAAAGGCATAGAGGACAATATGTTAGCGAAAAAGCTCAGCGCTAGAGAAGTTTCACACCCTTTCGCGAGGAAAATTTTCATTTAGAGGAATGATCGTTACTCCGCAAAGTTCAGACTTTACAATACATTATCCTTTTTGCCAGAGTCTATTTTGCCAGGTTATACCTGGAGAATTGATAAGATGAAGCTACATCCTTAACAATCTTATTTCAGTGACATCATATCCTGTATGCCAAAAAGTCATAAAAAAAAACCCAAAATGCTGGTTTTTTCATATTTTATTGAGGGATTATGTTTAAAAGTTGTAACTGTTAAATAACTGTTACATTTTTTTAACCATTTTTTTAACCATTTGAAGCTCATTCCACAAGTCATGTCTAGGACAATAGAGGATCTCTTTTGTCTTTATTTTGCTTCCTTTGACATTTCTAATAATAAGTGCCCACTTCCAACATCACTAATAAAGACATATATATGACCTGTATGTGTCCACCATATTTAAATTGATGTAAGCCCAAGTATGTTCACTATAAAGAAAGTAACACTAGCGAAAATTTGCTTAGAAATGTTGGCGCTGATGAATTTTCGCTGGTGAAGTACACCAACGTTCGTTTTCCCAGACGAAACTTCACATTTTGATAAATTTGCGTATTGGTTATTAACCAAGTTGCGCAAGGTGTGGCAGAGCCTTCCAAGGAAAAATTTGCTCTTTAGTAAATTTGCCCCTCTTTGTCTCCTAAAATATGACGGCATGCAATTCTGGCCATAATTGTGAGGATCCAGTTTAGGTCTTAGTGATTGGACAGGGCATGAGTTATGATCACATCTCAAGTCATATCTCTCTGTAGGCCTGGAACTAAGGATAGGCAGAGTAGGCACGTGCCTAGGGCGCAAAGCTGGGGGGGCGCCAGGCACGTACTTGCTCTGACGCCTACCCCATTGTCCGGAGTCCGGTCCCGTCTCTTCCCGACTGCCATAAATATATTTTTTTTAAATGCACTTCTGCTCAAGCGTACTTTCGCGCATACACACCAGAGCATGGTTTCGCATCATGCGCACCCAGGCACGCACTCAGCCGGCACTGTGCCGGGCCAGGTTGCCTAGGGCGCCTGGCTGGGTTGGCCCGGCTCTATCTCTCTGTGCTCCTGTACTTCATTTCAGGACATCAAATCTCCTGAGCTTCATTGGTTTTTAAATAAACAGTTACAGATTTCTTGAACAACTTGTAGAAGAAACATATAACTTTCTTATGCTCATGCTCATGCTTCATGCTTCAATACAGGTGTATGAGCTGTCCAGAAACCCATTATCCAGAAAGCCCTGAAGGAGAATGAAAGCACTATTTACTTGGGGGTGCCAAAAGTTAGGCACTCTCAAGTGATTGTATTTACTAACCTGACACCCGGGCCGGTGCTCCTATCACCAGAAAACTGTACCAGCCTGGGATTCTTCCAGCGAGCACCACGGAGTGATTGGCTTCCTTCTCCTTCTTTCTTTGCCAAAAGCACAAAAAGCCGAACTTTAGCGAAGAAGTTGCCTATTTCGTTCTACTGCGCATCCGTCTGCCCTGGGAAATTTGAAGAAGAAGGAAAGCGATCACTCGGTAGTGCTCGCTGGAAGAAACCCCAGACCGGGGCAGTTTTCTCCTGATAGGAGCACCAGCCCTGGATGTGAGGTAAGTATATATAATCACTTGGGGTGCCTAACTTTTGGCACCCCCAATTAGATATACCTTCCTTCTCCTTTAATGGAGTCCCATAGACTCAATTTTATACAAAAAAGCCAGATTTTTAAAAATGTTCTTATTCTTTGATTTTACAGTCCTCTTCTCTGAGAGTTCCTTTCAGACTGTCTGCACCTTTCTCACATGACTCGCATGAATATAATGAGATATTGCAGATACAGTATCCCCTTAGTCATTTGTGGTGGAAAATAATGAGTGCGTTTTTAATCAGTTTAGTGCAGATCAAGTTTGAAACACCACCATATGCGTCCTACCTCGTGAGTAAAATCTAGATGTGCATGATTAAGGGCAGATTTATCAAAATATGAGTTTAGAGCTTAATTAATATGTTCTATTCATTCCTATGTGGTTTTTAGAACCATATTTGTCAAATGCTGACTTCTAACTTTCACCCATTGATAAATACAACTCTAAAAACCCCATAGGAATGAAGAGAACATTTTGATAAATTTGCCCCTAAGAGATGAACAATAGAGATGCTGGTGTGGAATAACATGGTAGTTTTGTCTGTCCATTTGTCATTTATGTAGCCAAAAAAAGATGTGGTGGCAATCAGTAATA
Organism: Xenopus petersii; assembly: GCA_038501925.1. NCBI lineage: Eukaryota > Metazoa > Chordata > Amphibia > Anura > Pipidae > Xenopus > Xenopus petersii. The sequence continues at coordinate 32,857,334 of CM076674.1, forward strand.
GAAGTTGTAATGAGAAAAGATGGAGTCAAGAACCCCAACAGCCATTAAGAGAGGACAGGATTTCAAATGAGGACCATCAATGCATTAAGTAAAGGCAGAAAATAAGGTGCTGTACTGATGTCTTGCTCTTTATATATATATACTGTAGCTGCTCAGAGAGAACTTTCCTCTACATGAGAATGAGTCAATTCTATCTACTGAATATGAGTGGATCTAACCAACTGGGAAGGCAGGACATAAAAGATGAAGCCACAAAGCTCTTTTTTTGTCAATACTTGATAATGAGAATTTGTATAAAAACGACTCTATGTCAGATTATAAGAGTAGTGTCCAAGCGGAAACCTCAGCATATATAGTATATATATATATATATATATATTATACACACACACATTTTGGATACATATTCATAGATACGATAAGATGACCAACAAGTTTTATGGACTCTACTGAAAACCTATTGAAAACATCCAGAGCTTGAAGGAAATCACATTGTTGCTTGTGTTTGAGGTCATTCTCAGCCAGCAAATTGTATGTGGGTCTGTGGGACAGGTAGAAATGACCAAGAAATCTTGATGTTGCTGGAAAATTCAAATCCATGATCTTAACAAGCAAACTTGCTGATCTGCCACTTGCTGATCTGCTTGCTCATGTCACTATCCTTGGACAATGAATCACTACAGGAAAGTCACCCACATTATAGCCATGTCAAAACTGAATTATAATTGCAAAAAATGTAAAACGCTATCAAAATATGAGGTTATAATTGACAACACCCTGAGATATGTGTGTGATTTTTGTTACATGTTCTTGTTCTGACCTTAAAAGAAATGATCAGTTTTTGACTCCTTTTGTCCATAAAAGCTATTACTTGATCTATGAAATTACTAAACCAGGCTAGTTTAGCAGTCATGCAATCAGTATTATCAGTTCCTCATTGGATGGCTCTGCTGGATCATAAAGAGTCTGGGTGCAAAATACAAAGAGGATCTCCATCTGGCAGCAAATATAGGAAGGGAGATTTATTAAACCATTAGTAAATAAAATGTAAAGGTAACCATCAGGCTCTGAGCTGTTTTAATTCTAGCTATATTGTCTCTACATTTATCTGCAATCTGGTCAAAAGCAAAGTTACAGAACAGAAACCTCCAACCTTCATTTTCAGGGGCAATTACCAATATATTGCTTCTGGTACATATTTATAATGTTCTAAGCACGCACACAAAGAATAAATCAAGTCTTGTCACCCTGAATGCTTTATTTGTTTGAGTGACATCTAGTGAAGAAGATGAGTTTGACCTTTATACTGGCAGAAGATGCAGCAAGCAGAATGATTGGATGGCCGGTAATGAGTACATTCAGAACTTAGTAGATGGACAGATGGAATTGTAGACAAATTGCATTTACAGGCAGAGAGAGAAGAAGAAACCGAATAGATATTTAAATAGACAGTATGTTGGTGCATTGTTGATGTCATTTATAAATGTACATATTACTGAATATATACAGCTTTGGTTCTCCGAAAGAAACCTACACTTTCAGGCTCTGCATGTGGCTGTTCAGATAGATAGCTAGATAGATGATAGATAGATGATAAATATTTTTTAAATATTTGTTCACATTTTCTTTTTATAGCGTTGATCATAGTAAATACCATCAGCCCATAAGACAATAAATGCTGGTTTGGGCTTTAGTCAAACTCCAAGGATGCCATGAAGCAGTGATCCCCAACCAGTGGCACATGAACAACATGTTGCTCACCAAACCCTTGGATGTTGCTCCCAGTGGCCTCAAAGCAGGGGCTTATTTTTGAACTACTGGCTTAGAGGCAAATTTTGGTTGCAAAAAAACCCAACAGATCATCCTGTAGACAGTCCACAGTCGGGGCTACCAAATAGCTAATCATCCTTATTTGGCCCCCAGGAACTTTTTTATGCTTGCGTTGCTCCCCAACTCTTTTATACATTTGAATGTGTCTCACAAGTAGAAAAGGGTTGGGGACTAGTGATGTGCTGGCCAGCCTGATACCCGTGGATTTGTGCCTACCTCAGCACTCCATTTGCGACCTTACACTGCCGGCTTTACTGCTTCTGGCTTCTGTTTTTATAGGTGCATGCTCAGCCCGTCTCTTTTGTGAAATCGGCAGGGTGACATGGGCCTATAAATAGAGGGGAGGAGGCGGGTGTGGGCAGGCTTGGGTTGGGTGCGGGTTGAAACAATTGTAACTGTGCATCTATTCCGGTGAAATTGTTTCCGTTTACTCTATAAAGCCCTGTGCGGGACGACGGCTCTATAAAAATTTATAGTAATCATACAAATTCTCTGCTGTCTACTTCTTTGGTAGAGTAACAAAAAAATGGTGGCTCCAGAAATAAAATAAACATTACAGAATATTGCTGTATGGTTTTCATATGTTGCAATGGACAAAATAAATGGGTTGTTGTGAATTCAGGCACTATGATTAGGGTCAACAGTGGGAAAACCCACCACGGAAGGATTCCTACTACACACTTTCATAAGGTGGCTTCATACTGACCCTCAAATAATTGTTGACCTGCATTTCCACACTAAAACCCACAAAGTCCATATACTGTTGCACATAGAAACAGTTGCACAAAACAGTCAGTCCCCAAACAACATGTCGAAGAAGAAATCAGCACAGTTTTTGATGGGGGTCATTATCTGCTACTACAGAATTATTTTGGTGGGAAGATGATAATGTTGGCCCCTTTTGGGTTTGTTTCTTCCTCTGCATTTGAGCTGATATTTAATCTTGATTAACTGACCTAGTCACTTGCTCTGTGTAATTTCACATTCTGAAACAAGCAGGGTATATACGACTGTATTACACTTCTCCTCCTCACTGTGAGAACCTCACATACTCAGAAATAAAAGCCCATTAACCATTTTAAAATCTGATGAATCCATAGTGATCAGAGCAGCTGATAAAGGGGGTCCAATTGTTGTCATGGATAAAGCAATATATATATGACAATCTGAAAGGCAATTGATGGATACTGCTACTTATGCACCACTAAGTACAAATCTTTTAAGAAATTTTCAATCTGCACTCTTTGAACTATTTGAGAGATTTTGCAATCTAGGTGTAATAAGTACCCAAGTCAAAGACTTTTTAAAAGTTGAGAACCCTAAGGCAACCATTTTCCACCACTTACCAAAAGTACATAAACCTGATGGGCCTCAAAAAGGTAGACCCATAGTGGCAGGTATAGGATTACTTGGAACCGCTTTCTCAACTTATTGAAACTTACCTTAAACCTCTTGTACTTCACCTACCAAGTTACATTAAAGGTAGTGGACAGGTTATGTACTATGAACACCATGAGTTGGCAATGGGATTTCAAATGGGCTACAATAGTTGTTTGTTCATTATACTCCTGAATTCCCCATACCCTAGGGCTGAAGGCAATATCCTTTCATCTTGACTGATATAGCAATTATGACCTCCCTTTAAAAGATTTCATATAAGAGGCGATACAGTTCCTACTGACACATTTTTTTTCTTTTTAACAGCCAATACTTCTTACAGAAACAGGTGACAGCAATGGGGGCGCAATTTGCCCCCTCTTATGTGAATTTGTATATGGCCTGGTGGGAACACATGCATATCTATGGTGACCACAACCCTTTCAAAAAACGCATTCAGTACTATGGACGCTACATAGATGAACTCCTTTTTACTTGGAAGGGGGATCTAGCGTCTTTTAATTAATTTGTTGAACTACGCAATACTAGTGATCTCAATTTACACTTCACCTAAGAGGTTCATGATACTAAGATTAGCTTCTTAGCAATTAGCCTGACAGGTATGGGGACCAATGTGAGTACTTCTTTACATCGTAAAGAGTGTGCTGCAAACACGTTACTACATGCCACCTCTTCCCACCCTAAGGGGCAAATTCACTAAGATTCGAAGTTGTGCCAGGCGCAACTTCGCCGCACTTCGCCGCACTTCGCCACACTTCGCCAGGCGTAGTTTCGCCATCGCTCAGCAAATTCACTAAAATCCGAAGTTGCGCACAGGGGTAGCGTAAGTTTGCGAAGTTGCGCGAGCGTTGATTCGCTATATAAAGCGAAGTTACGCTAGCGAAGGCTAATTTGCATACGGCACGAAATTCAGATTTCAATGGAGGAACACGTATCTGCACTACAAATGCCTAGAAAACCTTCAAATCAGCAGATAAAAATTTGCCCTACACATGTGCCCACTGTCTAGGTAAGTTGCCATGAGTCAGGAAATGTAGGAGGGAAGGAGGGGAGCCCCAGAAAAATGTTCGATCTTTTTTAGCCTATCACCCATCATGTAGAAAACACGCCAGTGTTTTTTGGGACTTAGAAAAAATTTTGACTTTTTTGGAAACAATCCCTATCTACTCTATTGCGCTTCGCCAGGACTGAGGTGGCGAAGGAAGTCTAGCGTAAAAGGTAGCGTTCAGTACACTGCGCAAGTTAGTGAATTTGCGTAGTTACGTCGCTAGCGAAAATTCGCCTGGCGTAAGGTTGCGAAGTAACACTAGCGAAACTACGCCAGCGTTCGTTAGTGAATTTGCGCTGTAGCGAAAATGCCAAACGCTACCGAATTTGCCCCTAAATATCTCATTAAAAACATACCTGTGGAACAATTTTACACCTTAGGTGTCTTTGCTCTGATTTTAAAAATGTTGTAACAGAAGCATGTAATCTGAGGGACAGACTATTACAAAGGAGACATAATATGTACAGTATCTGCTAACAGAAGGCCCTTATTACCCCAAGTGAGTCTGTCCTTCAGAAATACATCCTGAATTTCGGAGACCGCAGAAAACCGTCACCAATTACTGATAAACCATTGTGTATATTGAGCTACAGTCCACAATTCTCAAGTATTAAACGTATAATAGAGAAGAATGTTTTTATTTTACAGACAACTTCAGGCTGCAGATTTGTTACAAGAAAGGGGATCACTCTGAACAATATGTTGTCACACAGCATGATTCAGTTTGAGAAAGGGCCATCTGGCTATTGACTAAAGGAAACTATAAATGTGGTGATAAACTTTGTGTCATTTGCCCCCATATGAACAAAAGTGATAACTTTGTGACCTCATCAGATATTGAGATATATAGATATGTCTGCAAATTCCTTTTATTGTGTGCAATTTCTCACTATGATCATGTCTGGCTTGTTTTATGGGATGTTCTAATGCAGTATTTTTAATCATTTGCCTTATACTTTGTATATTGTGTTTTTATTGGGCACTGTCACTTTAAGAGTCGCTTTCTTCTTCTTCTTTTTTTCATTGTTTCCCATTGTTTCTCATTGTTTTTGGTTGTATTCTGTATAAAAGCTCATTTCCTGTGGGAGGGATCTTAGCTCTTGCAGGCAGGCACGGACTGGCAATCTGTGGGTTCTGGCAAATGCCAGAGGGGCTGCTATAAGGTGCCATAGAAATTCAGTATTTATTGGGCTGTTTGGGCCTCTATGTTGGCTGATTGGGCCTCTGTGTACCTGAAATGACAGGGCCTATTTTGATTCTCAGTCCAGGCCTGCTTGCAGGTACAAAATGCGTAGCGCCTATGGAGATGTATTTATACTTTTAATTATGATCAATAAGACTTATCTTTTTATCTTGTACTTTTGGCCCTGTGGATTTCTCAGAGTGCCGGATAGCCGTTTCTCTTTGTTGCATATATCGGTTTGTTCAATAGATACATTAAATAAGTATCATGATTTTTCCACGTTGGCACATTTTCTACACAAAACTAATGTCACTTTTAATTATATTTCAGCTTTCAGCTCATCAGCAAAACTGTCCAGAGACGAGCATAGCCGATTGACCAGCAAAATGGCATAATTTGATCTCCTCACTCCTTACCTCTTCCCACCTCAGGACAATATGTCAGGACTCAGCCCTTCAGCTTCTTTGCCAGAAGAAATGGGAAATGGAACATTTTTGGAACTGTTCCCAACCTCCCTCTCCACCTCAGTAGATTCGTCGCCGTCCAACCGATTGTCGAACGTTTATGTATACGTATCCATCTTCCTCAGCTTGTTAGCCTTCCTCCTCTTACTGTTAATTATTGCACTTCAGAGACTGAAAAACATCATCTCGTCAACGTCTTCTTACCCAGAATACACTAGTGACGCAGGGAGCTCCTTCACCAATTTGGAAGTCTGCAGCATTTCTTCACAGCAGTCTTCTTTTTCCAACCTTTCTTCTTAGGAAATGGGAAAAAACAAAAAACATAAAAAAATACCTGCATGAGCCATGGAAGCTACAAACAGAACATAAATATAACTGGCTAACTCTATTTTTATTGGCGGTTCTTCTCAGCATAATGTTGTTGATTTTTTTCTCCCCATCTGCTCGTATTCATATGGCACTTAATGAGCCGGTGCAGGAATTCCCCACCCATAGTATAAATAATGTAAGTGTAATTATGATCATATGCCTATTTTAATACTGGCAACAAATTCAAACTTTTTATGTATATTACTGAAATTTATATTTCGCACCTTTACTTATAAGGAACTAAAAAATACCCTTCCTGTAAGACGTCATCTTAGATTTCCAGGGTGGATTTTTTTCTTTATCCCAAACTAATGTGCCTGCACATTATAAGAAAGAGAACCCAGTAATGTATTCGGCCCAGAAAAATATCAAGGGAAGCCATAAATGCAAAGAAAAGAGGTTTCTGTAGTAAAGTGAAGGACAACTAATGGTTACTACAAGGACTGCCATGGTAACCCCCTCAATGAAACGTACATATTCTTCCTCTAATAGTCACATTATCACACATTTAGGTTTCATTGGAAGACTTGTCTAATATAATATACAACTCTGTAATTGGACATTTATTTCTTTTCTGAACTAAATATATGTTTTAGCTGTTATTAAACCGTATGTAACATGAAACACATGAAACAACTTGTAAAAACACAAAGAAATCAAAAGTAACAATCAATTCATCCTAATGGTTCAGGAAGTAGCAGCCCATTCCATATTCATACACTGTATCCCTGCTATAACAGCCATATAATAAAAATTTTTGTTGGTGCCTTTTCCATTTAATAGAACGCTTTTCACTGTACAGATATTCTGTTGTATGTTCAAACGCAAAAGCACAATACATGTAAATAGGCAATGCATGATTCTTTGTATACGTATTTGCTACATTGATGACTAGGATGCAGAAATGAATAATAGTCTTTGAAGTCTGTATTGAACTGGAGGCATTGTACGAGGTGTTACTCTGATTAAGCTCCATAATAAATTATATTTGTTGCTGTTTTTGTACAGTGTAATCTGCAAAACCTATGCTGATTTGTTAACTTTGAGTTAGTTGCACTTCATTTTTCAGCTGATGGGAGGAATGTTGGGAGGTGTAGAGAGGAAACACGAAGAATTAAGATGAGTAGTTCTGCATCAAAGAGAGAGAGCAAAATGTTGCCTATTACAACTTTTTTCAACTGTAACCTTAATATTGCTGTGTTTAGGTGGGGAGCATAAATATGCCAATTTTTCTTAGTACAGGGCACTGTTAAAATGTAGGTCCTTCACAGGGCAATTTCTGAAGTTGACCAAAGTTTCTTTGCAACACAACGTAGGGCAATTTTGGAAAATGAAGTGTATGGTTTCCCACCGGCGATTTACTTTATTGCTGGTAGCCAGTCATATACCTACTGTATGCTGCCCACCAACCTAACAATCTTCAGAGAGGCCTGTCATGCATCTGCAACCAGAAGCCTCCCCCTCCCTGCTCGCCAACCAGTTTGCACTGCCCATTCACTTTTAAATAGAAGAGTAACCGGGGAGCGAGGTTGCAAGCAGGGTTGGCGGCTGTATTACTAAAACATCTACAGCTTTAAAGGAAGCAGACTCCGCTATCTAGACATCCGCTTCCTGGGTGGAGTCTGCTTCCTCTCCTCCAGGAGATTTGTCTCCTCTGACAAAGAAGATTTAACTACTGGTGATAAAGCTCCCTGCATGACATGGCCTTTACATGAAGAATAAATGTGGACACATTGTAATAAGGATTCTACAGCCGAACCAAAAAACGTCTTTTTTATTGCAGTCTGACTTCTCTCCAAGAAAGACTCCACAGTGAGTCCATTTAGAGTCCTACAGGCATGGAGTGGCACACCATGGCAATCTAACTGCCAGAGTTGGGCTTGGGGGTGGTCCAGGGCCACCTCAGGAGCCCCCCGGCCCCCCACAGAAGGCCAGCGAGTCCAACCCTGCTAACAGCCCCAGCAGTTCCATAAAGGCCTTTGTATAAAGTAAGGAATTTATGTGAACAATGTCATAGTGGGTAAAGCATGGAATAAACACAATTTAATGCAAAAAACAAAAATCAAAATATAAGTTGTTCACAAAAAATGAATAGTTAGCATCAAACTAGGGCAAATGAGGTTGTTTATGAATGAAAATGTTATCACCCAGCCAGTGACCAAAGCTTTGCTATCCCATGTCAGACTTGCATGTTCCTCCATATATTTCCAATAAATCTCCAGCTAGCTGGGTCTTATAACGTCCTCAGGCTGTTCTATGAATAAATATGTGGAAACCCAGTCCCAGAAATAGATTTTTTTTTTTGCTTTATTTACGTAAGTGCTAAGTTTGCAGGCGCAGGGGAAGAGGCAGCAGTGACGCCTGGGGAGCAGGAAAAATCAGTACAATGAGAGCAGCCAAATGAAAAAGCAATTAAAACAAATACAATGCAATTTTTAGTCCAATGATTAAATTACAGTTCTCTGGTACATCATTCTATTAACCTTCTTGTGCGTCTCTTTTATTGCTTCTATTCCTGAACAAGCTGCTTCGGTGGAATAAAGCGGCACATTGTTTCATGCTAAATTATTCATTTCTTTCCTAATTATTTTGTGTATACGTGGAATCAATATCGCTGTTCATCAGAAAGCAATAACGAAAGTAGCACGAGCAAGTGTAACGTGCCTTTAATTTATATTTTTATTACGGCTCAGAAACAAAGGCAAACTTAACCCTTTCCTGAATACTGCAGAATACTGATATGCTGACTGCAGGATATTGCATTGACAATGATCAATGTATTATATTTTTATAATTGTTTGCACCATGTAAAATGGGGTTGTTCACCGGTATATTGATATAGATGATGTTTTCAGACAATTTGCAATTCATTTTTGTTATTTTTTGTGTTTTTTTCAGTTATTTACATTTTTATTCAGCAGCTATCTGGTTGCTAGAGTCTTATTAATCCTAGCAACCAGGCAGTGGTTAGAATGAAAGACTAGAATATGAATAAGCGAGGGATTGAATATGAAGATAAGTAATAAAGTGTAGCAATAACAATGTACAATGATATATAACCATACAGAGCAATAGTTTTTTGGCTGCCAGGTTCAGTGACCCCATTAGACAGCTGGAAAGAGGCAGAAGAAGAAGGCAAAAAATGAAAAAAACTATTAAAAAAAGGAATAATGAAGACTAATTGCAAGTTGCTAGATATAGGTCATACTACAACATACTAAATTTAACTTAAAGGTGATTCATTTAAACCGAGGCTTCCATTAAACCCTGAGTTTAGAGTACACTGTCATCAAAACAAAACAGTATTTTTACCAGAAAACAATGTTTTTGTTTTAGTGATTGAGATTCATGTTGGTGAAATATATTTGACTTCAATCTTGAAAATATTTAATTGAGTCTACTGGTCAGTCCGTGGTCTGAAATCCCTTTTCCTCATAATTATCTTCAATAAAATGTGGTTGTGATTATCACAAATATAAAATAAAATGTGAATTTGCAGTTATGACATATCATGGCCATTTATAATGACATCCCTATGTTTCAAGAAAGCAAGTTTTCCCACAAATACCTCTTCTGGATATTGGGCCAGATTAAAATGAATAAGAAAATGTTATTTATCATGTGAAAACCTTTGGGTGAGATTCAATTGAGGAGAAAAGCCTTTTCCCAATGCTTACCAGTTTCAGTTTTAGTTGAAATGCATTAAAATTGTATTTTATTAGTCTAGCCTGTATGCTTTATGTTTTGAGCAGTAATGTAGTCTCCACAAATGTCCTACAGGACCCCTTATGGGCTTCAGAGTGGTTGGTAAGTGTCATCTTAGAGCTTACTAGCAGGGCCGGATTTACATAGTGGGCGCCCCTAGGCCCACTGCCGTTCGTCGCCCCTCTCCCCTCCAGGGGGACAGGAGCAATGAGGATTGGCGCATGGGAAATTTAAAAAATGGTTGTATCTCCAGCGCATCCCCAGTGTTTTTGAACCAATGTGGGTGTGGTTGGGCAGCATGCCGCCCCCCTAAAATCCTGTCACCCTAGGCCCGGGCCTAGGTGGCCTTTCCACAAATCCGGGCCTGCTTACTAGGGTACATTACAATAATAATTTTCCAAATGATGGTCATCTGATGCTTATGGAACACTGAGTATATGGTGGGTCTATGACAAGTTCTGGACATCAGGCAGATGAACAATGACTGCATTGCAAGACTGGAATGTGTCACCTATCACTGTCATGTCTTCCTTCAGTGTAAAAGAAACACGGGCTTGCCAAACTTCCATGCTGAATGCTGCAACTTTTCACCATCCAGGTCTCCTCTCAAATATGGCCACACAGGGTCATAACCATGTATTGGACCTGACCTACAAATGATAATTACTATGAAATGCATGGAAATGAAAAATATGTCAGACTGTATTTCAGTTAAATTGCTATTGTTTACTCCTCCAGCCTCTCTCTCTTCTATCATCATTCCTATCCCTCATCACATTTCAACCATACAGGCCTAGAAGCTATCTCCACCTCATAGACTTAGGTAGCTCTTCATTATTCTATATCAGACTCTCCCCATGATAGTCCCTTTCACTGACTCTCAGTTTCCAATTGAAATAGATTCAAAGTCTTAATAGTCTGATACTTAAATACCTCCCTTCATCCTGACTCGTACATGTAAAGGAGTGTATTCTCAAAATACACTCCTTTACATGTCCTGCACTTGTTCAGTTGCCCACCTATTTTATTGATGCTGATTTAATGCAGCCTGAATTATTAGATGTCAATATAACATAAGCAGTGATCCCCAACCATGGGCTCGCGAGCAAAATGCTGCTCTCCAACCCCTTCACTGTTGCTTCCAATGGCCTCAAAGCAGGTGGTTATTTTTGAATTCCAGGATTGGAGACAAGTTTTGATTAAATAAAAACCAGGTGTCCTGCCAAACAGAATCTCCTGTAGGCTGCCAGTCCACATATGGGCTACCAAATAGCCAATCACAGCCCTTATTTGTCACCCCCAAGTATTTTTTCATGCTTGTGTTGCTCCCCAACTCTCTTTACATTTGAATGTGGCTCACGGGTAAAAAAGAATGTGGACCCCTGGCATAAAGGATCGTTACCAATTCTTTCCAACAAGCTTATTTGTCAGTTTTCATTTCTTTAGCTGGTAAGAACTTGCAAGCAGTGTCCTCCACTCCCATTGCTTCATTCCATAACCCTTGTATGTTTTTGTTGAAATTCCTCCTTTCATTAAAATATTATTGTAGCCAACTGGGGCTTTGTAAATCAATTATAAGAATGATTCAGTTCTGAAATGCGGAGAAGTAATCCAAATCCAGATTTGATATTGTGGTGATAACCACCTCCTTTGTGTTAATTGTATTAGTGAAATCCAAAAAAAAAAACATTTCTTGTTATCCACAATGCAACAATTCCAGGATTATAGTGTATTGCTGCAAACCAATACAATCCTGTATATTTGGGCACAAGCTCTACCTGCTGGGTAAGGAGTGGGAACATGTGAAGGACAAGGGTATGAATTCCCTTCAATTGTGTACAACCCAAGTGATGCAAGATTCAGAACCCAGATAATGGCAGGTCTTAATTAGACTTTCTAGTGCCCCAGCCCGCTGTGCACTGCCCATTTATATATATATACATATGATCACATGCATGGCTGCAAATAGAAGCACTTTTTGCCATACGCTTAGAAGTAAAAAACATTTGCAGTTGTCAGTCACTCAAAAGGCAATGAAACAAAAAGAAGCAATTGTATGTGCAAGCTACTGCAGCAATGCTATCTGCAAAAAAAGTAATTTCTTTTTTACTTAGTTACAAGAGCAGCTCATACAGACACAGCGAGTGGCATCGCTAACAGCAGCCCAGTGGCGCTCTTGTGCCAATTTCTTCTCTATAATAGGCCCTCCATCACTTACAATACACTGAATTGCCATGGTAATAGCACAGTAGAAGCAGAACTTTATATTAAGATGGCTTTATCCTGGTCTGTAAGGATTTTGAAAACAATATATATTATACACTCTGAGAAAAACAAGGGTACAACCATGTCTCACAGTTTAAAGGGGTGGTTCACCTTTAAGTTCATTTATAGTATGTTAAAGAATGATCAATTCTATACAATGTTTCAGTTGATCTTCATTATGTTTTTTTTATATATATTTTTTTTAATTATACATCTTCTTCTGACTCTTTCCAGCTTTCTAAAATCAAATGCTCCGTAAGGCTACAAAATTATTGCAATTGCTAGTTTTTATTATTCATCTTTTTAATCAGCCCCTCTCTTATTCATATTCCAGTCTCTTATTCAAATCAATACATGGTTGCTAGGGTCATTTGTACTTTTTTTGCATGACTTTTACTGATTTTTGGCATCAAAAACCACAATCCAAAAAAATTGTGGCTTAATAAATCAGCCCCTGGAGTTTTTCTTGATCTTTACACTTAGGGGCAGATTTACATAGGGTCGAATATCGAGGGTTAATTAACCCTCGATATTCGACTGCCGAATGTAAATCCTTCATCTTCGAATATCGAAGTCAAAGGATTTACCGCAAATCGTTTGATCGAATGATCGAACGAGAAATCGTTCGATCGAACGATTAAATCCTTCGAATCGTTCAATTTGAAGGATTTTAATCCATCGATTGAACGATTTTTCTTCGACCTAAAAATTGATAGAAAGCCTATGGGGACCTTCCCCATAGGCTAACATGGCACCTCAGTAGGTTTTAGGTGGCGAAGTAGGGGGTCGAAGTTTTTTTAAAGAGACAGTACTTGATGGTTGAAGAGTCGAACGATTTTTAGTTCAAATCGTTCGATTCGAAGTCGTAGTCGAAGGTCGAAGTAGCCAATTCGATGGTTGAAGTAGCCAAAAAAAATCATTCTAAATTTTTTTTATTCTATGCCTTCACTCGAACTAAGTAAATGGGCCCCTTAATAAATCTCAATTTTTTTAGAATTTTTTAAAAAAAATAGGAAACCACACATATATTAGAGATTCGTGGAAAAAATATTGTTAGTAAATCAGCCCCTCAGAGTGTAAATGAAGACGCTGTATGTGTCCTGAATCTACCCCTTGTTTTTACTCATCTCCCTTTTTGTTATTGTAGACCTCACGTTATCTGCATTCTCAAAGTCCGATGGATGCACATTAGTGGGATTGTAACCTTAAAGGGGTGGTTCACTTTTTATATAACCTTCTATAACCTTTTAGTATGTTATAGAATGGCTAATTCTAAGCAACTTTTCAATCATTCATTTTTTTCTTTTTTACAGTTTTTTAATTATTTGCCTTCTTCTTCTGACTCATTCCAGCTTCTAAATGGGGGTCACTGACCCCATCTAAAATCAAATGCTCTGTAAGGCCACAAAATTATTGCTAGTGCTACTTTTTATTAATCTTTTTAATCAGTACCTCTCTTATTCATATTCCAGTCTCTTATTCAAATGAATGCATGGTTGCTGGGGTAATTTGGACCCTAGCAACCAAATAGCTGAAATTGCAAACTGGAGAGCTGATCAATAAAAAGCTGAATAACTCAAAAACCACAAATTTTAAACCATAAAAATCAGCTGCAAATTGTCTCAGAATATGACTCTCTATATCATACTAAAAGTTAGCTCAAAGGTGAACAGCCACTTTAAGGGGCTCATTATTAAGAGGAATCAGCATGCAAATAGAGAATGTAGTTCTCTCCTTTAATAGTTGGCGACTGAAGATGTGAAGAACAGCTAATTTAAATAATGCACCACTGAGATGATTACATAAAGAGTGAGTGGCCAAAGTACCAGAGTCAGTGGCTATAGTACCAGAAGGAGAGGCCATAGTACCAGCTGTGTGTAGTTGACCACCATATTCATATAGCAGAATCCTATAGTATATATTTATTTAAGTTTGCCAAGGAGGGAGCCACCAACCGTAGCTAATAGACATGGAATAAGTCAAGGAGACTGTGCATTCTATTCTTCAGCAGTGCTATATTCTCCTTCATGCAGACAGTGCTTTCTGTTTGTTCTGAACTGTTCCTTTCAATAGGAAACAAGTTTCATCATCCAGTTTCTGAAGGTCACATTTTTGTTTGCAAGAATTTTTTTTATCTTGTAATTAGTTCAGATTGTACAAAGGCTTTTGCAGCTTTTACCGAATGTTTTCAAAGAGATGTTCCCTCTTGCCACATTGTAATCAGGGCCGGCCTTAGGCCTATTGGACCAATAGGGCCCCGCACCTCTGGGGGCCCCGCACCACAGGGCAGCACAGATAATATTTCCCTCAGCACATGATGCTGCCTGGCCTGCCCCCAACTTTGAGAGTCCAGCCCATCCCCAAATCCATAGGTCCAGCCCACCCTCAACTCTGATAAGCCAGCCTATCCCCCAACTCCATAGGTCTAGCCTGCCCCCAACTCTCATAGGCCCAGCTTTTCTCCAACCTTGATAGGCCCTGCCTGCCCCCAATCCAACCAAGCCTGCTCCCAAGCTGAATCGGCCCAGCCTGCCCCAAACTAATTGGCCCAGTCCACTCTCCTATTTCCTCCCTCTCTCTCTTACCCTGTGTGCCCCTATTATGTGCCCCTATTTCATCCCTCTCACTCTCTTACCTTGTCTGCCCCTTTCCTTTCTATTTTGTGCCTGTATGATCTTATTTTCCTAAATACTTGGTGTGTCAGTAGCCAGCAACACTTTGTCTAGGGGCCCCGCCAACATGGTCCCAATTGGGCCCCACATTTGATAGGATCAGCCCTGATTGTAATCACAGTGGCCTTATCTTGTTCTTCCTTTTGGTTTGTTCCTTCCTTTTGGTTTAGAAAAAACGGTCGCTCTTCTTTTACTTATCATGTATCAAAATGTAAAAGGAAAATATACCAGTATTTGTTCACTGTTGTACGTAATTACAAAACTCATGCATTTGCTTCAGACAGAAGCAGATAAAGCATTTCAATGTTTTTATATTAGGTAAGACAGTATACTTAAAGGAGAACTTTACCCCCAAATAAATACTTAAGCAACAGATCATACCAGAAAAACTGCAGCTCTAACTGTAACAGGAAGCAGTATGGGAGAAAAAGACATAATGTTGTCCAGTAATTGGCTCATGTGACCTAACATGTATGTGGGCCCTTGGTTTGTTTGTGTGCATGTGAATCACTGGATCCCACGGGATGGCCCTTAGTTCTTAAAATGGAAATTAAGAGGACACATTGCTATTCCATAGCAATGTAATATACTCATATACTGATTTTCCTAAAAAGATGAAGCCAACACTATTTTCTAAGAGACATATTTTGGAATTATAACTGAATTGCTGATACCACCAATATTTTCACTTTTTCTTTAACCTTGTTATGGGGGTCCAGATCAAATGTTGGACCTGAAAGGGATGGATCTGAACTAAGTCCACAAATCTCTGGGTAAAAGTCAGGCAGGTACTAAAATTGCTGAAGCAGTGGAGCATGGTACCCAACACCACTTACTTGTATACATATAAAAACAAATTACAGAAGCAGTGAACCCTAGCTGCCCGCTTAACGCGTTTCGTGGCGTCCTGCCACTTCATCAGAAGCTTTTTTTTTGATATGTATACTAAATAATTTTTTTTATTTTTTATACTTTTACTGGACTCCACGGTGCTCTGCTGTTTTTGCTTTTTCTTGGAATGAATTGACCGCATGGGATGGCGGCAGGGTGTGCAGCACAATGAGTCCAGTGTCTGGTAAGTGCTCCCACTAAACTACAGTTTTTCTGGACCACTTACTTGTAGAAAGCAGTGCTTCTCAATGTACTTCAAGCCCAGTATCGTTCATGAAAAAGGGGAGAAGGCACATAGAATTTTCTGTGGGTTATTGACCATATCATCCGCCAACGATGGCACAAGCTTTTGGAGATAACTCTTTGAAAAGTCATCTTCCAGGTTGTGCACAAAAGCTAGTGCTTTCATTTGCATAATAAATAATGTAGGTCAATGACCCTTAGAAAAATCCATGTGCAATATCCCCCTTTTCTGTGGACTAGTAGGTAAGCCACCTAATAATGAGAGCAAAACTCAAGAAAAAATAAAATTAATTTGTATCATATGGCTTTAAATGACCACAGATCATTCATAGATGCAGTCAGCTAGATACTGTATGTGACCAAGTGTGTAGCATATGTGTTTGGACAGAACTAACTGAAAACTGAGTAGAGATCCAACGACTTCACCCTCAGAACATCTGCAGGATCAATCAGGCTAAGTTAGTCATTGGTCTCTCAGACATTAATCAGCCTCATCAAGTGATGTTTGGGTGGTGCACAAAGCTATATTAGATCAATCACACCAAGTTGGCCTAAAAATGTTTTTATTATCAGCATTACTTATGGCTCTTTCACTTTACATGTGAATGTGAGAGCAGACAGTAAATGCGTTAAAAACTTTAGATCTTGAAAATTGTGTGAAATGTTAAGATTATTTGTACTGCACAGAGCATTGTTAGAAATAAATTAGTTTCCAGTTC
The DNA here is from genome assembly GCA_038501925.1 of Xenopus petersii. NCBI lineage: Eukaryota > Metazoa > Chordata > Amphibia > Anura > Pipidae > Xenopus > Xenopus petersii. The sequence goes on from CM076674.1 coordinate 32,874,121, forward strand.
CTATGGCAAAGCTGAAAAGCTTCCCTGGCATTGACTTTCCTGCGTAACTGAATAGAATCATATTGAACAAAGCCACCGGAAAAAAAGAAACATATGAGCACATAGCTTGGTCTGCTCTTCTGCAGATACAGTAGACAAGGATCAGCCAATCTAAAAACGGATAAGACCAATACAGGAGTGTTTCTTGCACTGGATGCTTTACAATGACTATTTCATTAAAGAATAAATGGGTAAAAATCTGTTATATTATGTAAAAAGAAATTGTAGTTTGGGAAAACTAATTCAGCTCACTTCTGAAACAGGTAGAGTGGTCTAGTGTGGTATCTGGGGTGAGTCCAGATAGTCGCTAAAAGAATTTGTTATAGACAAGTTCTTTTCATTATCACAGAGAAGGAATTGATGAACTTTATTGCTCTTCAGGAGGGTTCATTTACAACCATAAACACATCACTCAAATTTGCAGTACAGCAGTAAAGAGTGACTGAAGTTTATCAGAGCACAATCACATGACTAGAGGTTCCTGGGAAACTGCCCCATGTCAGATTTCAAAATTAAATTAAAAAAAATCAGTTTGCTCTTTTGAAAAATGGATTTCAGAGCAGAAGTCTGCTGGAGCAGCACTATTAACTTGCATATTGGGGGAAAATTGTTTTCCCATGAAAGTATACCTTTAAGACACTGTATCTGTCCTGAATAAATCTCTTTTTTTTTCTCCAGTGCCTCCAGTGGATGCACATTAGTGGGATTGTAGCCTTAAAGGGTGGGTTTTTGGTACAGCAGGAAGAGGACTTTTATAATGGTATTTTTACATTATGCACTTAAAGGAGAAGTAAACCTTAACTAAAGAAGTAGCTAGAAATGTTGTGCATTATGTTTTGGGGTTCTGTGCCAGTCTAAGGCAACCGTAGGCCTTTAGCAGTAAAGACCTGTGACTCCAAAAATGCCCCAGTAACTCCACATCTTCTTTTCTGCTGATACACTGCATATGCTCTGTGCTGCTGTCACTTACTGAGCTTAGGGCCCACTCACAATATACAGTACACATAGAATAGAAATGTCACAATATAAGGCTGATTAATACAGATAATTACTACATGGCAGCACAGAAACCAGTGCAATTAGCATCAGAATTTAATAATCAGCCCTGTAGCATCAGCTTATATTACAGTCCAACCTCATTTTCTGCTTGATGATTTACAACGTTCAAGCTTAGCTTCTCAACAGCTGCACAAAAGCCCACTGAGCATGTGAGTGTCACAGACACTTTCCAAGATGTGTTTGAAGTCCTGGATCACTGCTGCTATAGACAAGCTGAAATTTTAGGCTGGTGTTAGAAAGTATATAAAAATATGTCATTTTTAGCCACATTCATATTTAGGGTTATGTTCTCCTTTACAATAAAAATTATTTAGTATAGAAACTGGCACAGAATGGATTTTTAAATTAATCATTTTTGGTGTTACTTTTCCTCAAAGTTAATTTAAAGTATGTTATAAAATGGCATTTTCTAAACAACTTGTTCTTCATTATTTATTTTTAATAGCTCTTTAATTATTTGCCTTCTTCTGACCTTTTCCAGTCATGGACCCCATCTAAAAAGAAATGCTACAAATATTATTATCTTACTATTAAGACCTCTCCTATTCATATTCCAGTTCCTTATTCAAATAAATGCATGGTTGCTAGGGTAATTTGGACCATAGAAACCAGATAAATGAAATAAATAATGAAAACCATGTTCAAATTGTCTCAGAATATTTCTATCATGCTATACGTTAATTAAAAGGTGTACAACCCCTTTAAGAACATGCAATTGCAATTGGTGGCTCTTAACAGTGCCTTAGGCTCGTAACAGGGCAGCTCCTGCTCATGCTCATGAATAATAATTTGCAGCAAAGGGATGTTATTAGCTATGCTTTTTTACTATATGGTCTGCCTCAGGGAAATACATAGGAGATCAATCTTACAGTGAAGTCAAAAGAGCAAGGGGCAATGTTAAAGTCTGAAAATCACAAATTTAGCCTTAAATGTATTTATTAATGCTCAGAAACAGCGTGAATTTATAATAAACAGAACCGTGAAATACAGGCTTAGATGTGTAGTGGCAAACATACTTTATAGCATTGGATATGAATAGCTATATAAAATATACTATTGGGGTACGTGGGAAATCCTAAAGAGTTAGCAACTATGAATACTGTACAGACTTATAATGTATTATACATAGGTGTGTATGGCATCATTCAGTACTCCAATAAAACAGGTTTGATCCTCTTATTTGTGTGCAGGTGTGTTAAGTGACTCCTTTACAAAATACACAATTCTAGGGGGTGATTTACCCATACAGACCAGTCAGATGTTTTCTCTCTTTCATTTTGTAGCTTCTAGTAGACTGAGACAAATTGCTACTGCTACAGGCAACCATACTCTTTCAAATTATCACTTATATCGGCAAGTGACCCTTTAACCTTTCTCCCGGATCCCTGTCAATATGGAGAGAAGATGGAGAGTTGGCCTCAGTAAAGAGTGTGCGTAAGGTAGAAGGGCCTTAGAGGATATCAAGGAGAAGGGACTAAAGGAAGGATAGACCTTATAATAGAAGGCACAAGGCCCAAAATGTTAGGCACCTCCAATGATTATAATCACTTACATGATACCCTGAGCCTGTATTTCTGTAGAACATCAATTTCTTTTTCATGCCGGGCTGGGCAGAAGCATGTGCAGTAGATTAAAAGCCAAATTTAGAAATAAAAAGTCATTTTTTCACTCTAGAGTGCATGCACCTGCCTAAACTCAGAGAAAACAAGACAGAAGAGGAAGAAAGATCTCACCAAATTAACTTCTTACCCCGGGCCGATGCAGTTTTCTCCTAACAGGAGCACTGGACGGGGTTATCAGGTCAGCTACTATATAATAATTTAAAGAAGTACAGTACATCTATATTGGTATTAAAAATGTTGGCCCCATAAAATGAATAAAAAAGTGTAATTTAGGGGTAAGCAGATGGAAACCAAATATTCCATATTAGTACCCCTTTAAATGTTGAGGCAGTAAAATGCTTTGGCTCTAGTGAGGAGTGTAGAGGGTTGTATGTTCCACCAAAGCTGAGACACCAGTGTGTAGAATAGAATAAATCCCTTGGTAGAACAAATGTGGAGTCATTCTGGTAGGCTGTCAATGGAGCTGTTCAGTGAGTATTGTAACCTAACAACTAATGCTAATATTGTAGATTGGATCTTGTATGACCATGCATTTCCTCATCCCTATTAATTCAGTGAGGGTCTCTTTTCTGAAACATGAGCAGCAGGAGAAAGGATTGGTGATAATGGGCCTGATCTGATGGAGATAATGTTGGAGATGCATGTGACGCCATGTTTAACAACATCATGACTAAGCCACTTCCCAACACGTTGCTGCACACAGTAGAGGGGCACCAAGGTGAGGGTCTTTTTTAATAATATGACCTTTATCTTACGTATCTGCTATTCCCAGACCTGTCTTCTGTTTTTTAGTATTATCTTTTTTTGGATGTGGCAAAAAAAAAATTGCTGTTTGTACTTTAATGCTATATTTTTGAGCTAATCAAAGGAGTGGTCCACCTTTAAGTTAACTTTTAGTATGTTATAGAGTGTCTAATTCTAAGCAACTTTTCAATTGGTCTTCATTTTTTCTTTGTTATAGTTTATGAATTATTCGGCTTTTTTTTGGGAAATGTTATACAGGGACGGGATCCATTATCCGGAAACCCATTATCCAGAAAACTCTGAATTACAGGAAGGCCATCTTCAATAGACACCATTTGAATCAAATAATTCAAACATTTTCAAAAACTGCTTTTATTTTTCTCTGTAATAATAACACAATACCTTGTACTTGATCCCAACTAAGATATAATTAATCCTTATTAGAAGCAATACGATCCTATTGGGTTTATTTAATGTTGACATGATTTTTTTAGCAAACTTTGGCAGGGGCCCACTGGTACTGCTGTCCCAAGGCCCCCCTCCAGACCCCATGCCCCCCACCATGCAAGTTTGTTTTTTCAACGCACATAGGCGTTTTTTTGCCGCGTATGCACGTTTTTGCCACAGCCCAGAAGGGAGGCTCCAGGCAGGACAGCAGGAAGATTATCCAGGGAGCAGGTCTGGGCTGGTGGGGCCCACCGGGTTTATTCCTGGTGTCCCGCTGGCCCAGTCTGACCCTGGACTTTGGTATGAACACCCAAATTACGAACACATGCTTTATCCGGAAAACTCCAGGAAACTGATTCCTTTTTGCAACTATTTTTTCTTTATGTGACTTTAACATTGTTTTGTGAACAAGTATTTAGGGGTCCCAGGCATCAGTGGAGAGAGACTGCAGATTGTAGAGTTTGCCCCAGTGCACAGTGTATGTCTTTAAACTTTGCACCAAAAAATAGGCTACCTTACAGTCTCAGTGATGTGCTATGTGCAATTAAAATTTGATGTGCAGGTGCCTGATAGAAAAATGCAATTTTTTATTCTTATTTATTTATTTATTCATTCTTATTTTCAAATATTTTCCATTTATGACTGTTATTGCATCTGCCCATTTGTGTCCATGCTTTATATGTACAGCATTGCCCGACCTTTATCTTATTTTTGATTCTAAAGTAATCTGTGTGATGAATATTAATGGGCTCGGATGGGTTTGACTCGTGATAGGTTATCATAAAACACGACCTTGATGTTTCTGTAGAGCAATCACGGGAGCTTGTGTGCTAATGTTTTAGCTCTGCTAATAATGCTCTGCCGGCAGAATGATACAGAATGAATACTTTAGCATGAAATAAGCTCAAATCAAAAATTGGATGAAACTGCCATCTGCTGTCCTCCCTTCCAACCTTCCATCTTGTTTTATTCAATCATATACTTTAGGATTCAGGCTCCATAAGCTTTCTCTTTGGGCAAGTTGGTTGTTTATTTAACCCTGTGAATCTTTTGAGTTAATAATATGAGCTTTATCTTATGTATCTGCTATTCCCTGTCTTCTGTTTTTTAGTACAGTATTAGGCAAAAAAAATGCTGTTTTAGGCACTTTAATGCTATATTTTTGAGCTACTTAAAAGGGGTGGTTCACCTTTAAGTTAACTTTTAGGGGCACATTTACTTAGCTCGAGTGAATGAATAGAATAAAAAAAACGTTTCTTTTGGCTACTTCGACCATCGAATTGGCTACTTCGATCTTCGACTACGACTTCGGCTACGAATCTAACGACTCAAACTAAAAATCATTCGACTATTCAACCATTTGATAGTCGAAGTACTGTCTCTTTAAAAAAAACTTCGACCCCCTACTTCGCCAACTAAAACCTACCGAACATCAATGTTAGCCTATGGGGAAGGTCCCCATAGGCTTTCCTACCAATTTGGGATCAAAGGAATTTCGTTGGATCGATGGATTAAAATCGTTCGATTCGAAGGATTTAATCGTGTGATCAAACGATTATTCCTTTGATCATTCGAACGAACGAATAACGCTAAATCCGATATTCGAAGTCGAAGGATTTAACTTCGACAGTCGAATATCGAGGGTTAATTAACCCTTGTTATTTGACCATTAGTAAATGTGCCCCCTAGTATGTTATAGAATGTCTAATTCTAAGGAACTTTTCAATTGGCCTTCGTTATTTATTTTTTATAGTTTATGAATTATTTGGCTTCTTCTGACTCTTTCCAGCTTTCAAAGGGGGATCGCTGACTAAAAAACAATGAAAATGAAAACTAATTGCAAATTGTCTCAGAATATCCATCTCTACATCAACTTAAAGCTGAAAACCCCCTTAAATACTAGCCTCACAAAAAATTATAAACTGCCCCATTAAAATAACTTTTGTTAGTTGTCTCTCTTAATAAAACTTCACATTGCTCCAGTAAACTGTCCATTACAACACATTCAATTAAAGGGATTTTAATGGTTCAAAAGTTAAACATACACATAAAGGCTCCCAAGGGCCAATGGTCTTTTCCACGTTGGATCCGTGATAGGAGCTTTCTCAAGCCAGTTCCATATTGGATCAGCGATAGTGATAGGAGCCCTCTTAAGCCAGTTCCATGTTGGATCAGCGATAGTGATAGGAGCCCTCTTAAGCCAGTTCCATGTTGGATCAGTGATAGGAGTCATCTTAAGCCAGTTCCATGTTGGATCAGTGATAGTGATAGGAGCTCTCTCAAGCCAGTTCCATGTTGGATAGGAGCTCTCCAGGGTTGCCACCTTTTCTGGAAAAAATATCAGCCTTTCTATATTTTTATGGTTTTTCCCTATAAACAACATTGGGACCAAGCAATATTTTTAACGGCCAGGTGGCAACCCCAGGTCTCTCAAGCCAGTTCCATGTTGGATCAGTGATAGTGATAGGAGCCCTCTTAAGCCAGTTCCATGTTGGATCAGTGATAGGAGTCCTCTTAAAGCCAGGTCCATGTTGGATCAGTGATAGTGATAGGAGCCATCTTAAGCCAGTTCTGTGTTGGATCAGTGATAGTGATACAAGTCTTCTTAAGCCAGTTCCATGTTGGATCAGTGATAGTGATATGAGTCTTCTTAAGCCAGTTCCATGTTGGATCAGTGATAGTGATAGGAGCCCTCTCAAGCCAGTTCCATGTTGGTTCAGTGATAGTGATATGAGCTCTCTAGGGTTGCCACCTTTTTCTGGAAAAAAATACCAGCCTTCCTATAGTTTTCCTATAAACAACATTGGGACCAAGCAATATTTTTACTGGCCAGGTGGCAACCCTAGAGCTCTCTCAAGCCAGTTCCATGTTGGATCAGTGATAGCACATGATAATGACAGCCGGGGATGAGAATTCTATTTTGCTTGGAGATGCCTTCTGCATAGACAATTTTCCCTGTGCCAGCAATCACTGCAAGAGATGTAAGAGAGAAACGTTCACTGCCCCATTAAACTCAGACCAGGGCTGGAACTAGGGGTATGCTGAAGAGACACCTGCCTAGGGAGCAATGATAGGGGGTGCTGTGCAGGTACCTGACCTGGCATGTCTTCTGCCTCTGGCACCTGGTCGGCTTGGCCCAGCCCTGACTCCCTAAACCCCACTAGGAGCTCCCTTCCCTGTTCTTGTCTGAGAATTATTATACAAATAGAAGGTTATGGGCAAAGATAAGGGATAAAATGGAAACACCTGTCACCACCTGCCAATTAATGGCAGCCACCTATCATCACAAATATATGTAGATTTAGAACCATAAATACCCCTGGTGTGCTATTGGCCTTATAAAGGCAGATTGGAAATAAAAATATTTTCAGTATGTGTCCCTGCAATCATTCATGTGTAATAACCCATCATCCACCTGTAACTACACACACAAAGGGCAATGCACAATAAACCTCTCGTATTATTTTGAATGTAACCTTTGTTGGCATTAATTAAGGCATGTGGAGGAGGAAAAAAAGTAATCCTAGAAACAAACCGCAATGACAAAAGAAATCACGGCATCCAATTTGGAAAAGTCAGTAACGGTTAATTATAAGCAAAGCTCTAGAGAAATCAAAGGGGTGATTATTGTAACCCCTCGGAGTTGGAGCAGCCAAGCATGAACAAACTAGTAAATCTGGCCAATAACAAACACACACACACACTTAGCATCCTTAGTGGCATAACCAAATGATTTGCTTTCTTGAAGTGATAATGCCGTCTGATCTCCCAGTCGCCCCTCTGGCTTGGGGCAAATCCCACTGATCCTGTCTGCTCTGGATTATCTTCTTTCTCCATTGCCAGACGTGCACATATAAAGTAAAACACAGAAAATATTCTGATGAACAGATAAATGCATCTGCCTTTTCAGCCAAGGTTCACAAATTGAAGCTTTTTATTAAGCCTCCCCGAGGCTTAAGTGACAGGTTCCCATCATAGCCTGCACTTCTTCTCACTCCCTAAATTGTCTGAATTATGCAAGTTAGCAGTGGCATAACTAGATGTTACCGGGCCCCACAGCCAACTTAATTTAGGGCCCTAAAACATTGGTAATCTGAACTATTTTAACAAGATATATTGAAGTTGCTCATTATTTTTGGCCTTACTGGGCCCTCTACACCCCTGGGTAGGGGGAATGAAGGAGCCACCTATTTTCCTGCCCACGACATCCCAGTTGTTTGTGGTCTGTGTGCTGTGAATCAGAGCAAAGGAGGCGAAAACATAGCCAATTGCTGTATTTTTTTGCACTTTGCATGGTGTGTTCTGCTTGCTAAATGACCCCTATTAAATTTGCCCAGGTACAGCAAATCATTGCATCCAATCAGCGGGCAGCATTGTCATGCCAACTGTTTCCAAGCATACATCTTATTGGTTGCAACAGGTATTGGATCCGTTTTCTGGAAACCCATTAACCAGCTCCAAATTATGGGAAGTCCATCTCCCGTAGTCTCCATTTTATCCAAATAATCCGAATCATGTTTACATGATTTTCTAGTAGACTTAGGGGCAGATTTATCAAGGGTCGAATTGAAAATTCGAATTTCGAGTTTGTTTTAGAGTAATTAGACTAGGGAATAGTCCAAATTCAAATTTCAAAATGCATCATGTACTGTCCCTTTAAGAATTCGAATTTGACTATTCACCATCTAAAACCTGCTGAATTTGGTGTTTTAGCCTATGGGGGACCTTCTACAACCAATTTGGAGTCACTTTTGAAGATCAAATTTTTTTTTAAAAAAAAACTCGAATCGAATTCGATAGAGTTTGCGGGTCGATCCTATTCCCCGAATTTAAAAAATTTTATTTTTATTTTTTTTATTTTTTTTTTTTAACAAATTTCGATTGGTCGGTTTTTTTTTCGAATTTTGAGTTTATGGGAGTTGATGGGAGTTTTTAGAAACTCCCATAAACTCGAAATTCAGCCCTTGATAAATCTGCCCCGTAAGTTATGAAGATCCAAATTAAGGGAAGATCTATTATCCAAAAAAACCCAGGTCCTGAGCATTCTGGATAACAGGTCCCATGCCTGTATAGGTTACTGCACCTGGGTAAACTTAGTGCCTTTTCTGACACATGGAGGTATGTCTATTATATGTTTCATTTAACCCAAATCAAAGTGTCAGGGGGCCCATCGGCTCCCAGCTGGAGGAGCGCGGAGTGATGGGCGAATTTATTCGCCAGGCGCGAGTTCGCTGTGAATTTCCACGTTTCGATGCCGGTGAATAAATTAGTTAAATTGCTGCAAAAATTCGCTGGCGTCCAAATATTTTGGATGCCAGCGACAATTTTAGGTGCCCATTGATTTTAATGGGTGTCAGAATTGTTGCCAGCATCGGAATTGTCGCTGGATGGCGGTGTCAAAATTCGCGCTTCGAAAATTTTCCGCCGTTTCGCAAATTTTGTGGGAGAAATTCGCCCATCAAATCACTAGTCTAAGTTTGCGGTATCCGAAAAGGGGTCAGGCGTAAATGTAGTCAGGACCTGGCAAGAGTTCAAAATCCAAGCAGAATAGGCTCAAGGTCGAGATTCAGACAAGGTCAAAATCCAAGAAACAGACGCCGGCGTCGATGCTCCCCATGTGTTGGCAATGGGCACCATCTTGAGAAGACGGACGTGCCGAGCAGTCCTGACACAAAGCAACAGATTTATCAAAATGTGAAATTAGAAAACCACAGAAAAACTCAACCACTCTCTATTTTTAGAAGCGTATTTATCAATGGGTGAAAGGTGGAGGCCTATTCATTAAAGGTCAAATTTTAGTTTTAAAGGTTTTTTAAAACCATGATTAAATTTACTGTCTTGCACAAAGTGTATTCAATGAGCTGCATCAACCTTGGATTTATTATGGACTATAATTTTATGTTGCCGGGAGAAATAAAAAATCTAAAAATTTGTTAAAATCCATTAAAAAGACCCCCTGAATTCCTCATGTTATCCATAGTGCCAGATTTTTGCCAGGCCCAGGCAAAGAAAAGGTTAATGGGCCTACTATCCAAAAAAAGAGGATACGCTAGTACAAATAATTTTCCAAATGAAATAAGTAAAAAAAAACAATAGATTTCCTCCCAATTTAAATAAGAGAAGAAAAATGTATAAGTGAATCGTGAAGCAACTGTTTTTGAATGCCGCACGTTCTCCCTGCACTTGGCCCCTTTATACCTGTACAGGTGATATACTGACACCATCATTTGCATTTAGATGATGTTTTGTCTCATGGAGCCGGGCAACAGGAGGCATTAAACATTCAAACTCATTTTCTTACAAATTCTTAATTTGAAATGAGATTTAGACATTAAACTTTGGAGAGCAGCAGGGCAGGATCCACTCTGTGTAGGTTCAATTTTTAATTGAAATGATGTTTTATGCATTTTCTTTGAGTCTCTGTTCAGAAAGGGCTCGGATACGTTTCTTATACTAAAGGAGAAAGTTGTGTGAAAAATAAATGAGCATGGTTGGTATTCTCGTAGTCTTCTGGTCTTCTGTTTGCCATTCTGTTCTGTTTCTCTCCAGGCTGAAATGTAAATGCTGTCTGGCTGCTGTGGGTTAAAGGCACCTGATGGCTGACGAGTTGATTTATTATGAGGCTGCATTTTTATTGTTATTAGCAGTACAGGTATATCCAGAATGCTCGGGACCTGGGGTCTACCAGATATCAGATCTTTCAGTAATTTGGATCTTCAAACTTTAAGGGGCAGATTTACTAAGCTCGAGTGAAGAATTCGAATGAAAAAACAATTTGAATTTCAAAGTATTTTTTTTGGGTGTTTTGACCATCGAATTGGTCAAATTCGATCGATTCGAATGATCCGCACGATTCAAAGTAAAAATCATTTGACTATTTGACCATTCGATAATCAAAGTACTGTCTCTTTAAAAAATACTTTGACTTCATACTTCGCCACTTTAAGCTTTTTTTTTGATCAAATTACAATCCTTTGATTGATCGCTTAAAATTGTTCGAATCATTTGATTCGAAGAATTTTATCATTTGATCGAACAATTTTTATTTGTATCAGCTCCTCAGTATCAGCAATGTTCCATGATTTCAAACTTGTCACAGGGGGTCACCATCTTGGAAAGTGTCTGTGACACTCACATGCTCAGTGGGCTCTGAGCAGCTGTTGAGAAGCTAAGCTTAGGGGTCGTCACTAATTATCAAGCAGAAAATTAGGTTTGTCTGTAATATAAGCTGATGCTACAGGGCTGATTATTAAATTCTGATGCTAGTTGCACTGGTTTCTGAGCTGCCATGTAGTAATTATCTGTAATTCAGTGTCGGACTGGCCCGGCAGGGACACCAGGAAAAAACCAGATCAGCAAAAAAAAAAAAAAGGTTTTTTTTAGGCGCAGTGCCATCTACACAGCACCTATTCATTCAGCCTTCACACAGGCGCGCCGAGTGGCGGCTTTACACAGGCGCATGTGCGCTCGGCGCGTCATAGTAGGGGGGCAGGGGGCCCCGGACATTAGTCGCGGTGGGCCCCCGGGCCCCCAGTCCGACCCTGATCGGTATTAATGACTAATCAGCCTTATATTGTGACATTTCTATTTTATGTGTACCGTATATTGTGAGTTGATCCCTAAGCTCAGTAAGTGACAGTAGCACAGAGCATGTGCAGTGAATCAGCAGAAAAGAAGACGGGGAGCTACTGGGGCATCTTTGGAGACACAGATCTTTACTGCTAAAGGGTTATGGTTGACTTGGGCTGGCACAGTAGCCCAAAACATAATGTACATTTCTAACTACTTTAGTTAGGACTTAGTTCTCCTTTAACACATATACTGTGCAAGTATTCTTCTGAAAATGTTGTGTTACTGCTGGTAACGTATACAATGTGGGACTTGTCCATACTCAAAGTAAGTTGCTTAATATCATGCAGAGGTGATTACAGAAAGTCTGCTATGCCATGAGCTCTGTCTGATTTTGTTTTGGAGGGAGTACAAGCGGAGGAGCAGGACTTGATTAATCATCACTGAACTTGTACTTTGTCATCTGGAAGTGAACACATACAGACTGTATTTTCTACTCACATAAATGACAAGAGAACTTTTAACATCCATCAAGTAACTTTTATACAGTATATGAATGGAGCATTTTCAAATAAACTCACTTCTTAGAAACTACATTATTATTAGTGTCTACCGCATGCAGTGTCTCCTTTTTACTTACTTTTATACACTATGGTAAATTGATACATTATAGAGAGTATAAGCAAACCTACTGTTTTCAAAAAAAGAGGGGAACGCATTCACATCTTAGAAAATATATTATTTTTGCCTAAACTGACTGCATGCAGCTTCTCCTTATCGGTGGATTCTTATCTCGCTAAGGTATACATGCCAGAGAAAGGTACTGACAGAAGCTTTCTAAACTGCCAGAACTTTTATTCTCTTTGTTGTGTATTGTCACCAGCCTCAGGGCTGTACTGTGCTGGCTATTTTGATCACTGTTACTGTTTCCAGAAAAAAAGAGGCATCAGTACACCCGAGGTGCCATATCCCCTGAGATTCCCCTGATCCATCTGTGATGAAAATGAAAACAGACTCCTTACATAGAAATGATGATTGTCGCATTTTTATTCCTATTTCCTTTTTAAGAAAGAAATGTCATTCTGTCAAAGAGAATCCGGTAGATCTACCCAAAAAAAGCATGGGGACCAATTTTAATGTCCCCACCCAAGGGATAAAAATTCCCTGCTGTAACAGATAAAACAATCCTTCATGTTTAGCATTTGCTACCCCTAGAGCTACAAACTTCATAGCTGAACAATGAAATATATTCTCATACCTAAAGCTCTGGGGATTTATATTTTAAAAAATACTCATTTGCATTCATTTCTGTAGGTAACTTCTTTCATCTTTCAAAGCAAATAGTCCCGTACCAAAAGTAAAAATAATTGAGTTATGGTTTATTCTTTCCCATGGGCAGCTTTCGGTTTACTGGGCTTAAAACAGCAGACTGCTTCTGATAATTATCTTATGCCCAAAAGCATTGACAGAAGCTCTGCCATATGACAAAGCACTAGGGTTTAATTTGGCACTGTTAGTAAAACTTACTATAAAAGATAATGAAGGATTTTCATCTACTATGGTTCCTGGGGCTGGATTTGTTTCTCAATGAACTTGGCAAGTCATATATATGACCAGCAGATAATCAAATCAGATATAACACTGATTATAACTGAGATATATTATGGATCTTTCTTAAGATAAAGAATGCTTTATTGGAAAGGAAAAGTCATAGGCACAAAGCAGTAACGAATATTAATAAATGCCAATGGACCATTATATAATCAAGGATATGGCAAAATTGAAAGATGGGCAAGAAGACCATCCTTAATTAGAAATGCTTATACAGTATATTCTGGTCTATTTTGTCCTCTCTGGAGCCAACCCTCCCACTCTTAAAGCCCTCCTCCCTCACATGCAACCCACATCAATAGAAACCAAATTAAACATTTCATAAATGCACATCGCTTACATTTATCCAATAAACCTCCTCAATACAACTATGGGAAGCAATAGACCCTCCATTTAGAGCTATCTCTATATATATATATATATATATATATATATATATATATATATATATATATATATATATATACAGTATATATACAAAAGTATATTAAATACCACCCCACCCCACCCCCAATCAATGGATTTAAAGGCAAATGGGAAGAGGAATTAGGGCTTATAATAGAAAAAGAGGAAAGGCAGAAAACAGTGACATTGACTTACTCTACCTCCGCATGTTGCAAAATACATGAACTAAACTATAAACCTTTAAGTATATAGTACAGAACACCAGTCAAGTTATCTAAGATTTACAATACACTCTCACCTACATTAGAGGTGTAATACAGGAACAGTTACACCGTGACACCGTCCCACATCTTCTGGGGATGCCAACTTGTATCAAAATTTTGAACAAAGCCAATGGAAATTATCAAAGAAATCACAGATGTGGAGATCTCAAATGCACCTTTAAATATACTCTTTTATCACACTCCTACACAAATACAATCATATCAGAAATCATTAATAACAATTATGTCATATACAGTCAAGTCCTTGATACCACAAAAGTGGAGGCAACCCCTACCTCCTAAAATCACTGACTGGCTGAATAAGATTTCTGAACTTGAATCATTATGAATGGGTCAAACCTGCCTGCCTTGTTTTCCTAATCAGAAAATCTGGACAGGACTCTCCTTGATTGATGCGTTGATTGACCAATCACCAATCGCAGTGTCATAGTCCAATCCCATTGATATTGTGAACCTGCCCCTGTCACCTGCCTTGCTCTTGATGTCATACAACACGACCCCTTACATCATCTGCCCAGTCTATTAGCATAGAGCAGTGGTCCCCAACCAGTGGCTCGAGAGCAACATGTTGCTCTGTAACTCCTTCGATGGTGCTCTCAGTGACCTCAGAGCAGATGCTTATTTTTGAATTCCAGGCTTCAAAGCACATTTTAATTGCATAAAAACTAGGTGTATTGTCAAGTTTAGCCTCCTGTATGCTGTCAGTTCACATAGGGTCTACCAAATAGCCAACCACAGCCATTATTTGGCACCCCCCCTCAAGATTTATTCATGCTTGTGTTGCTCCCCAACTTTTGTTATATTTAAATGTTGCTCACAGTTGTATAAAGGTTGGGGACCTCTGGTACAGAGCAACCCTATTTACATACTGGTCTGGCTGGTAAAAATGTTGCCTGACACCAATGTTATTTATAAGGAAAACCCATAAAAATATAGGAAGGTGGGTATTTTTTTTCCAGAAAAGATGGCAAACCTAATTTTATGAGAAAGGTTATTAGTCTATAATGCAGCAGACTACCTTGAATGGCATCTAACTCCTATTTTATCTTCTTGTGTAAAAACTCATTGGGGCAAATTCACTAAAGGGCGAAATTACACCAGCGCCACTACACCAGGAGCAAATTCATTAACACTACGCCAATTCACTACAATGCAAAGTTGCGTCTGGGCAGCCGAACGCTGGCGAATTTTCATTAGCGTTACTTCGGCTGAGCAAGCATTTTCTAGCAAATTTTCGATAATGTTCATTTCTTCCTAGTGAAACTTCGCTAGCACTCTTGCACTTAGGTTAATTTGAATAGGGCGGGTACCTAAAAGTCGTATGGACATCTTTAATAGTAATGTTGGTGCAAATGCTTGAAGTGGCCACTTTTTAAAACACATGTCCAATGAGCCATAATAAAGACAGAGGAGGTCCTCTAATGCCCTAGACATGAGCCCATGAGCTGTCTGTAGTGCTTCTTTCAAACTTCTGTTGAATTGCTCGATTTCTCCATTTGCTTGTGGGTAATACACTGAAGATTTCCTATGCACAATATTCCTCTCTCTCAGAAAGGATTCAAACTCATATGAGACAAACTGTGGTCTGTTGCAGAGCCGGGCCAAGCCTGGTTGCTGCGCAGTCTGGGTGCACGCATGTGCGCGAGGTACGCGATTGTGTGCATGCGTGAAAAGACATTTGTGCACATGCGCAAAAAGACGCTCGCGAGCATGCGCAAATAGATCAAGTTCCGCAAATAGAACAAGTGGCGGGTCGGCAGAGAAGGGACCTGACTAGGGGTAGAAGTAAGTACGTGCCTGGCGCCCCTCCCCCTTTGCGCCCTAGGCACGTGCCTACTCTGCCTACCCCTAGTTCCGGCCCTGGTCTGTTGTCTGATATTAACTCCTTTGGATTACCTTCTCTGCTGAAGACTGTAGACAGAAATGTTATCACTGTAGCTGATGTTATATGAGAAACAAATGCAATTTCAGGCCATTTACTGTAATAGTTTATCAAGGTTATAGCAAATCTACAGTCTATAGGAGCATCTGCAAAAGGACCGACAATATCAATAGCAAGTTTTTCCCATGCTGAATCAGGGAATGGTACTGGTTTGACAACTGGTCTCAACTTAACTTTGTGTACAAAGTTCTTTGTACAGCCCAGTGAAGTGTTGCTTTGTGGTGGAATTTTAGACACTGGTGCTGTAAATTCACAGCAGTTCCCTGACTGAGAGTTTTAGCCTCTGCCACTGCTGTTTCGCTTTGGCTAGCAACTGTAATAGCATTTGTAAGGGTTAAATCATGCTCTAGGAGCAGTCTCTCTCTAATGAGAGGTGAGTTTGTTTTTTCCACTATTTGGTCTCTTAGCATTTCATCTGTTAGATTCCCAAACTCACAGGTAACAACCAGCTCTCTCAAAGCTGCTACAAATTGTTCTGTGGATTCGCCATTACGTTGTCCGCGTTGGCGGAATTTATATCTTTCAGCAACCACATTTACTCTTGGCAGGAAAAAGTTCTTTATAGCACTAAGAGCAGTTTTATAAGTATCATCAGGTAATGGTAATGTATGGAATATACACTGTCCCTCTGCTCCCAGGTAGTGAATAAGTAAAGCACACTTTCTAGCAGTAGAAATCTCCCCTTGGTCAGCAGCAATAATGTCATGTTCAAACATACGGATCCAAGCAGTAAAAGGAATGGTAGGCTCACCAGGGTTTGGAAGAAAAGGTGCAGGCTGCTGTAGAGGTAGAAGAGCCATCTGGTCGTCAATCTGTTATGTTTTAGGTAGCCGAGGATGAGTAGAGTATAACAGTGCTTTATTAGTAGGGTCATGCAGCCATTACCCAACAGTAACTTTCCCTTTCACTTTTAAGCTGTCAGAAAGTATGCACAGTATAAGTCTGGGCACAGTGACATCTACAGGCCATTTGTATAAACACCACAAAATGTGGCATGCCCCTCAAATTAGTTTTAAATAATTGTTCACACATAAATCTTTAAAGGGATACTGTCATGGGGAAAAAATTGTGAGTGACTTGCGCTCTGATAAACTTCAATTACTCTTTACTGCTGTAGTGCAAGTTGGAGTGATATCAACCCCTTCCTTCCCCCCCCAGCAGCCAAACATAAGAACAATGGGAAGGTAACCAGATAGCAGCTCCCTAACACAAGATAACAGCTGTCTGATAGATCTAAGAACAACACTCAATAGTAAAAACCCATGTCCCACTGAGACACATTCAGTTACATTGAGATGGAAAAACAGCAGCCTGCCAGAAAGCATTTCTCTCCTGAAGTGCAGGCACAAGTCACATGACCAGGGGCAGCTGGGAAATTGACAAAATGTCTAGCCCCATGTCAGATTTCAAAATTGAATATAAAAAAATCTGTTTGCTCTTTTGAGAAATGGATTTCCGTACAGAATTCTGTTGGAGCAGCACTATTAACTGGTTCATTTTTTTTTTTCCATGACAGTATACCTTTAATAGTTTGGACTTTTAAAGGCAATCCCACTTTAACAAAAGAAAAGTCGCCAGCGTTTTTTACAACTTTAAATGAGAACCAAACCCTTAATTATAAAAACCCCTACCCCCCTACCCTACATAGACCCCACTCCCTGCTCCTCCCGCAGCCTAGGTGTTACCCCCAGTAAATGTCCCTACCTCTTTACTTACCCCTTAGTGCAGATTCTGTGCAGTGGAGTTCACGGGTGCCATATTCTTCTTTTCGGTAATTTCTGGGTTTTCTTCCGGCGCTTCGGCAATTTTCGGCACTTTCGGCGAATTCGCAGTTGTAGTGGACCGGAATATTGCCCCAACTGTGCATGCGCCGATACGCCGCTCTCTACAGAAGAGAAGATGTCCCCCGTGAACTCTGATTCCCTGAATCTGCACCGAGGGGTAAGTAAAGAGTTAGGGGTATTTACCAGGGTTAACGCCTAGGCTGGGGGGGAGCAGGGAGGGGGGTCTATGTAGGGTAGGGGGCTAGGGTTTTTTATAATTAAGGGTTTGGTTCTCCTTTAATGCATTTCCTTCATACAGTATATGAAGATTGAGGAAGATCTAGATTCGTTTTATCAGTTCGCCTGGTCTGAGGTGCAGAAGTAAACTCTGACCAAAGAGGTAACTTTTTTTGAATTTGTGGAGTAACGACCGCTCGCCAGAGTGAAAGGCCGTCTGGCAATAGGGTGCAAACAAACACTAGCGACGGTCTCATTTGCTAGAGAATTAGCTAGTGTTAGTGAATTGGTGATGTCATACCTCCCAACATTTTGGAAGTAAAAAGAGGGACAAAAAAAATGTTTCCGCACGTAGCGCAGCAAATTTTTGACCACACCCCTTTCTGTGGCCACACCCCTTAATTACCATGTTCGTTTTACAAAACTTGGCAGGTTATGAAAGTTTGAAAATATTTCTCCTTATCTAAACTGTGTTTTTGTGTCTCAAAATTGTTACAAAGTATCTTATTTGCACATGTTAGCTGTTCTGGGCTCTCTGCTAAAAGCCAATTAAGTGAGAAACTTTGTTTCTTTTTCTGGCTGTTCAGTGCAGAGAAAAGAGGGACTTTCCAGTACAAATGAGGGACTGCGGGTTGAGCTGTCAAAAGAGGGACTGTCCCTCCGAAAGTTGGGAGGTATGGCTGATGTCCCTGCAGTCTGCAAGATGAGATTTCTGGCAACAACCGCTTCACCCCTTAGTGAATCTGCCCCATTGTATTCAACAGGGCTCATATTGTATCCCATGTAAACATAAATCCCCCCCAAAGTCCAATTTTAACTTGCACGACTGCACACCCACGGGTACACATAATAGAAGCGATATTTGAGACGAGCTACTAAGATACAGTAGCAGTATTTATATGTATAGAAATCCATTTATTTGTATATGGGTCCAGGATCCTAGATGTTTTACTGTAGCTCTGACAGAAGCCAAGTTACTACACAGAGGGAAAAAAAACACTTCCGGGTCGCCTTCCCCACCACGCGTGACGTCATCAGTGCGCGCTGACAGCTCGTTAGTTTGGGTGCTAGTGGCGCCAGAGCAGAATGCTGCAGCCCGTGGCCTCTCGGGAAGAGGATGAAGAGGACCCGGATGAAGGCACCGTGGAACTGACTACCCTGCAGCCGGCAGAGACAGATGGAGTCGGCCAGGAGTTGCAGCAGTACAGCCAGTACCCGGCCGAGATGGACTCCAGGGTGCTCTACTTTAACATGGTGCCCGTGGAATCCGTGGAGCCCGAGGAGGAGAACAGTGACCTGCTGGACAGCACGGCCAGCCCCGAGGAGCTAGAGGACGAGGATAACTCCGGGGATAATGACAGTGTAGTGACCAAGTCGTGCACTTACCAGGGCTGCCATGAGACCACTAGTCAGGTGGCCAAACAGAGGAAGCCGTGGATGTGCAAGAAGCACCGCAACAAGATGTACAAGGACAAGTACAAGAACAAGAAGAAGAATGATCAGGCCATGAGCAGTGCCAGCAGCAAGATGGAGGTCAGACAGGGTCATGGGCAAATCCAATTTACTGACATTATATATCATTTACATCAGTCCCTGTCAGTTACGCTGCCTGTGTATTATACTCCACCCAGGGAATGCCTAAAGCATCAAATGTCTTTAGAATGTTTCATGCATGACATGTATGATCTTTAGAATGTTTCATGCCTGACATGTACGATCTTTAGAATGTTTCATGCCTGACATGTACGATCTTTAGAATGTTTCATGCGTGACATGTACGATCTTTAGAATGTTTCATGCCTGACATGTATGATCTTTAGAATGTTTCATGCGTGACATGTACGATCTTTAGAATGTTTCATGCGTGACATGTACGTTCTTTAGAATGTTTCATGCCTGACATGTACGATCTTTAGAATGTTTCATGCGTGACATGTACGATCTTTAGAATGTTTCATGCGTGACATGTACGATCTTTAGAATGCTTCATGCGTGACATGTACAATCTTTAGAATGTTTCATGCGTGACATGTACGATCTTTAGAATGTTTCATGCGTGACATGTACGATCTTTAGAATGTTTCATGCGTGACATGTACGATCTTTAGAATGTTTCATGCCTGACATGTACGATCTTTAGAATGTTTCATGCGTGACATGTACGATCTTTAGAATGTTTCATGCGTGACATGTACGATCTTTAGAATGCTTCATGCGTGACATGTACAATCTTTAGAATGTTTCATGCGTGACATGTACGATCTTTAGAATGTTTCATGCGTGACATGTACGATCTTTAGAATGTTTCATGCGTGACATGTACGATCTTTAGAATGTTTCATGCCTGACATGTACGATCTTTAGAATGTTTCATGCGTGACATGTACGATCTTTAGAATGCTTCATGCGTGACATGTACGATCTTTAGAATGTTTCATGCCTGACATGTACGATCTTTAGAATGTTTCATGCGTGACATGTACGATCTTTAGAATGTTTCATGCCTGACATGTACGATCTTAAGAATGTTGAATGCCTGACATGTACGATCTTTAGAATGTTTCATGCCTGACATGTACGATCTTAAGAATGTTGAATGCCTGACATGTACGATCTTTAGAATGTTTCATGCGTGACATGTACGATCTTTAGAATGTTTCATGCGTGACATGTACGATCTTTAGAATGTTTCATGCGTGACATGTACGATCTTTAGAATGTTTCATGCGTGACATGTACGATCTTTAGAATGTTTCATGCGTGACATGTACGATCTTTAGAATGTTTCATGCGTGACATGTACGATCTTTAGAATGTTTCATGCGTGACATGTACGATCTTTAGAATGTTTCATGCGTGACATGTACGATCTTTAGAATGTTTCATGCGTGACATGTACGATCTTTAGAATGTTTCATGCGTGACATGTACGATCTTTAGAATGTTTCATGCGTGACATGTACGATCTTTAGAATGTTTCATGCGTGACATGTACAATCTTTAGAATGTTTCATGCGTGACATGTACGATCTTTAGAATGTTTCATGCGTGACATGTACGATCTTTAGAATGTTTCATGCGTGACATGTACGATCTTTAGAATGTTTCATGCGTGACATGTACGATCTTTAGAATGTTTCATGCGTGACATGTACGATCTTTAGAATGTTTCATGCGTGACATGTACGATCTTTAGAATGTTTCATGCGTGACATGTACGATCTTTAGAATGTTTCATGCGTGACATGTACGATCTTTAGAATGTTTCATGCGTGACATGTACGATCTTTAGAATGTTTCATGCGTGACATGTACGATCTTTAGAATGTTTCATGCCTGACATGTACGATCTTAAGAATGTTGAATGCCTGACATGTACGATCTTAAGAATGTTGAATGCCTGACATGTACGATCTTTAGAATGTTGAATGCCTGACATGTACGATCTTTAGAATGTTTCATGCGTGACATGTACGATCTTTAGAATGTTTCATGCGTGACATGTACGATCTTTAGAATGTTTCATGCGTGACATGTACGATCTTTAGAATGTTTCATGCGTGACATGTACGATCTTTAGAATGTTTCATGCGTGACATGTACGATCTTTAGAATGTTTCATGCGTGACATGTACGATCTTTAGAATGTTTCATGCGTGACATGTACGATCTTTAGAATGTTTCATGCGTGACATGTACGATCTTTAGAATGTTTCATGCGTGACATGTACGATCTTTAGAATGTTGGTTGTGCTCAGCAAGTGCCAAGATTTGTACTACCTGTGCAACAAGTGTCTGTGCTTTCCCAACCAATACTGGGCTTACATTCTATTCATGGGGGTGGTACATAGATGTCCCCTCTCAATACCTTGATTGAGGCACAGGGTAAAGGATCTCTGTACTTACCAGCTGCTTTATAACATGTAGTAAAGACAAGACTGCCACACATCTGCTGGCTCTGTACAGATATACCCTGGATGCAAGTGATTATAGAATGAGCTCTAAAGGGGTGATTTTGTGTCCTGAAACGCCATGAGAAATGTTGCCAACTTCACCGTGGGAGCATATAGCTGCTACTATGTAAATAATGGCAATTTATTTTGCTTTTAAGTGAATTTAAGATTAATATGTAGCAGCTAAATATGAGTGTTTTTTAGAATGTTTTGTGTTAATTACTCCATCTAAACCGTCCCGTGCAGGAGAACTCAGAGTGTCCGATCTCTCTTACCAAACAAAGGCCTAGTTCCGTCGGGGATCGACCTACACGACCCTCATTACTGGAACAAGTATTAAACCAGAAGCGGCTGGTAAGTATTCTGTTACATTTCACTGGAGTCAGTTGTAAATATATGTACAATATATAAACTGCTGCTGTCTGTACATGAACCTGCGTGTCTGCTTTCCACTGGCACGGCATAAATAACATCTTTATATTGAAACGTCAACTTTATTATATTTCATCAGTTGAAGCTTTTCTATACTTACCTCCTGCTTAGGTATTTCTTCTGCTGAAATAGTGAATATTAGGTTTGTCCCTAGTTTTTTAATGGCTATTCCTTTTTCAGGGATTTGTGCTTGCAAGTGCCACTTACAATTGGGTTGGCTTTTATTTACCAGGTAGTAGGTATGGAAACTCTATGACAGTAAAGCTTTTTAGCTGCCAACATTCTTCTCCCTAGTTTTGTGTCCCGTAGTCTGTCCAAGATTTCCACCCCTCCCCCCCACTAGAGATGTGGGCTAACAGAAAGAGAGGTTTGGGGGAACAATAGTTTTTTTTTATGGTCCCCATGACTGCTAGGCCACCAGCACAGAAAGGGAACTCCAGGTGTGGGAATTATCCGAAAATGGAGTGGGGGCTCTATTAGCCCGCACTTCCGGTGAGGGAAACAATTGGAGTGGCAGGTGCTCCTGGTGTGGGTGGGCAGTTTTTTTTAAAAAAAACTGTTTCCCCCAACTGGAGTACAGGTATTATAAGCCCATACTTTCAGTGGGTGACGTGCACTTCAATGGGGACTCAATATAACTATATAATAGGAGTCTGTTCTCTCTAAGCTTTTTTTAATGAGCTGGCTTGCAACATTGGTTCAGAAGTAGTAGGGAGCAGAAAAGAATGTAGGTAAAATAAGTACAGCTATATATATAGGATCTGTTATCCCTAATGCTTGGCACTTGGGGTTTTCTGGATAAGGGATGTTCTTTAATAAAAATTTTACTAAAAATAATTTAAACACCCACTAGGATTTTTTTTTTGCCACCAATATGGATTCCTGCTGCTGAGGTACTAAAGTACAAGCTGCTGTTTTATCATGAACACTTTTTTGGGATTCAGCAAATTAGCGAGGGGGAAACATTTTACACGTTCCTTAATCACGTGAACTAAATGGTGTGGCCAGGCACTTGGGTTCGACTGATATCGAATCATGATGATAAAGGCTCAGATTCGTCCAAATCCTGAACTTGATCCGGGATTCAGACATCCCTAGTTTCTTTTGATGCATTTTTTCTCTGCTATAATATTTTTATTCAGTTGCAAGAAAAATATTGTGAACCCTTTGGGATTACCTGGATTATTGTATTCATTTCTCATACCACTGTTGTGCAGTGTCCTTGCAGTGCTGGGATCCTACATCCAGCCAAAGCACAGGAACTCTGTTCTCCCCATGATTATGTGGGTTTCCTCAGGGGACTCCAGTTTTCTCCCACGCTACAAAAACCACAAGGCAGACTCATTTGTGCCTGATAAAATGAACCCTACTATGAGTGAGCTTGATCAGGACCTAAAATGGTAATCTCCACTGGGACAGCAACTAATGTGAATGATGTAAAACTCTGTAGAATATGCTGGTGCTATATAAATAAGCCCGAAGCAGTGGCTTAACTACAGAGTAACCTGAAGCCATGGGGGGAGGCCTAAGTCTGCTTCTTCTGTAGAGGGCCCATAAGTGACCAGAGATGCAGAAAAATGTCGGTCATCTGCGACATGAAAAATATCACAGGTGCCAAACAATATTGATCGATAAAAACTTTTTCCGGGGATGTACAGCTGCACGTTTTGTATGGATAAAAAGCAGGAGGATGTTCTAGTACAAGTGCTATCTGCCTCTTCCCATTTGCACATTAAAGGAGAAGGAAACCCAGTTGGCGCAAAAACCCTCCCCCCCCCTCCCCTGTGTTACTTCCCCTCCCTCCTCCCCCCTGGCCTACCCGTCCCGCTGGGCAAATGCCCCTAACTTGTTACTTACCCTTCTGCGCAGGTCCAGTCTACAGAGTTCACTGACGCCATCTTCTTCCACGCAATCTTCTTCCTGCTTTGACCTGCGTTTTGGGCATGCGCAGTAGGAGCATTTCGCCGGTACGGATCTACTGCGCATGCGCCAAAAGTCACAAAGTTTTCCGATTTCGTGACTTTTGGCGCATGCACAGTAGATCCGTACCGGCGAAATGCTCCTACTGTGCATGCGCCGGTCAAAGCAGGAAGAAGATCACTTGGAAGAAGAAGTCGTTGGTGAATCCGTAGACTGGACCTGAGCAGAAGGGTAAGTAACAAGTTAGGGGCATTTGCCCAGCGGGACTGGTAGGCCAGGGGGGAGGAGGGAGGGGAAGCAACACAGGGGAGGGGGGGAGGGTTTTTGCGCCGACTGGGTTTCCTTCTCCTTTAAGGGGTCCATTTATCACGCTGTGTAAAAATTGGAAGAAAAACATCACCAGTGATGTTACCCACAGAATCAGATGTGGTTTCTAAATTCTAGGAGACTATTGGAATCTAATTGCTGGTTGGTTGCTATGGGCAAATTGTAGGAGACTCTTGGAATCTAATTGCTGGTTGGTTGCTATGGGCAACATCACTGGTGATATTTTTTCAAATTGTGACAGTGATATAGGCCCTAATTGTATTTGCGTAATATTTCTGTACACGCCTCAGTTAATCCATTTTCTCTCTTTCCACAAGTCTCTGCTCAGAAGCCCAGACGTTGTCCACTTCCTGCAGACCCAGCAGCAGCTTCTCGCCAAGCGTTTGAACAAAGACAGTCTTCCCAAGGCTCCCCCCAATGACTTGGGATCTGCATGAAGAAGACCTTCTTTCTTTCTATCATTCATTGCCTGAGACTTTTATTTATTTGTTCGCATCTGAATTTTATCTGTTTCTGGACACACTGAACAAAAAATGGAAGGAGTTGGTTCTAGTGGCTACACGTGGGCACCACTGAAACAGCTTCTTGTTTCTACTGATATTGAAGCAATATTTCCTTTTTTCCCAATGGGAACATTCAGAGGTTAAAGCCAGTCGGTGACTTTTTACCTTTGAAATGCCGCGTTTTGTAACCAGGTTAAAAGCATTTTAATATGGATTTGTTGTGTTTTACTCTGTGTTTTTTCTTTTTTTTTGTAATATTCCTTAAAATACGACATCTGTGTATGAATGGGAGCAGCCATGTTAACCGAGGTCCCTTCCTCCAGTGTAACAATGGCAGATTAGCAAGGTAGCATGTTTGTATCGTTTGGGAAGAAATATGTAATGTACATAATGGCCAATGGCTGAAGTAACTGTATGCTTAAAGGTATAGTTTGCCTTAAAATTAACTTTTTTTTTAAAGAATAATGTTCTGATACAAATTGCAATTGGTCTTTTTTTGTAGTTTTTGATTGCTGTGACCTTTTGTTTAGCAGCTCACGCGTTTGGAATTTCAGCAGCTGTGCGGTTGCTATGGTCCAGTTTATTATAGCAATCAGGCAGTGCTTTGAATGACTGGACGATGGATTGAAGAGGTCTGAATATAAAGATAAGAAATAATAAAATCATAGCCTCATGGAACAATAGGTTTATGGCTGCCGGGTTTAGAGACCCTGGGAAATGATTAAAACCAATAGCAGAGATGCTAATAATAGGCCATTCTATAAAATAGTAAAAGATGAGCTACCCCTTTAATATTAAAGTGATACTGACACTAACATTTTTCTTTTCAAAATACTATTCTACATTAAAAGTTACCTATAGGTCATGTTGATCGTTTTTCGCTAATAGTTCTGCTTTTGTAAACAATTGTCACTTGAAGTTCCTAAACCTGATTTTTACCAACCTGACTGTCCCTTCTTAACCTGTCAGTTTTTAATGCGAACGGACTCCTGCTGCACAAATATGGCAGCCCCCTCATAGCGGAACATGGGGGTAAGAAACGTTATGTAACAGCATCAGGCAAATACTTATATGGCAAAATTATAAATAGCATTCAAAGACAATGTTATGATAGATAATAAAAAAAACTTTATTTTCTGATGTCAGTATCTCTTTAAATCAAGTCATGCTACCAGTTTCTCAGACTGTTTCTCTGTATTTTTACATCTTTTTGAAGTCTCTTATCTTTACGCTAGGGGGCAAATTTACTTATGGTCGAATATCGAGGGTTAATTAACCCTCGATATTTGACTGTCGAAGTTAAATCCTTCGACTTCGAATATCGAAGTTGAAGGATTTACCTCAATTGGTTCGATCGAACGAAAAATCGTTTGATCGAACGAAAAATCGTTTGATCGAACGATTAAATCCTGCGAATCGTTCGGTTCGAAGGATTTTAATCCATCGATCGAACGATTTTTCTTCGACCCAAAAAAGCCCTTCCCAATAGGCTAACATTGACTTCGGTAGGTTTTAGGTGGCGAACTAGGGGGTCAAAGTTTTTTTTAAAGAGACAGTACTTCGACTATCGAATGGTCGAATAGTCAAACGATTTTTAGTTCGAATTGTTCGATTCGAAGTCGTAGTCGAAGGTCGAATTAGCCCATTCGATGGTCGAAGTAGCCAAAAAAAAAAAAATTCGAAATTCGACGTTTTTTTAATTCTACTCTTTCACTCGAGCTAAGTAAATGGGCCCAAAGTGTATGTGAAAGTGTTAGATCATGCTGCTGTTCATGATGGGGAGTTATTTGCATACCACATATTAGCTGGTTAACAGAAGGTGGAAGTTCCCTGGGATTATGTGTTCATAGAAATTGTGTTTCTTTTAAAGAGAATGTAGTACTTGTTCAGATTTTGTAGTTTTATGATGACTTTTTTGTCATATTGTTAATTTGTATTGAATTGTATTCTGTATGCCTGTACTGTATGTATATATGCTGTTCATCAATAGAATCTTTCATAGCCAACTCGTCGTATTGTGTGTTCCTTCCTTTGCAGTTGCAGAAATTGACAGTCCCTTATTTATCAAGACTCGAGTTGTGTTTTCCACGAAAATTCAAGTTTTCAAGTGGATTTTTTTGTTTTTGTTCAAAACTCGGGTTATAAAAAGTTGCGTTTTTTCGAGATTTATTATACCCTGACCCTGGAAATAGCTAAAATCTGAATACAGATAAAACCTGTTGAGTAGGAGTCTGGCAGAGGTCCCTTGAACCTTTTGAAGATTTTAATAGCCTTCATGATCGAGTTTTTTTTTGGAGGGCTGTGCCAGAAAACAATTCAAGCCAATTCAAAAGTATTTTGGTTTTGCAACTTGAACTTGCAGAATCAAGTTTTTTTCCCATTTGAGTTTTTTCTTAAAGCGATAACGAAATAGAAATCAAGGAATGTGTCAGTATCAAGTATGCGCTGCACCCGCAATAGTTCCCCCCTCAAGGCCACCTGCTTTGACCCGACACAGCTAAAAGATCTTCAGTGCTGCTTCAGTGACGCTGGGCTGGAGTGGCGAGATCCTTCCATAGGCTGATTACGAATGAAAACAGGACTTCAGCCTATGGAAGGATCACTCCTCCCCCAGCCCAGCGTCACTGAAGCAATACGGTAGATCTGTTAGTAGTGTCTGCCGGTCTGTTGCACCAAGGTTCGCGGGGCTGGGGGCGACTTTGAGGGGGCTATTGCGGGTGCAGAACAAACTTGATATTGACATGTTCTCGGACGAATTTTAAAGGACCTGAAAACTCGCATCTAATTCGATCAAAATCGATTCGAGTTTTTGCTCCGAAACAAAAACGTGAATGTCAGGAAGGCTGCAAACATCACCAAATGAATCCCTGGACCTCTCCCGTTGACTTAAACAGTAATGTGGCTGGTTTTAGGTGGCGCATAGTCAAATTTGAATTCATAAGAAGAGCCAGTGTATGATAAATCTCAAAAATCGAATCCCAATTTTTTAAAAAACTAAGAATTTGGATAACTGTCTAGTCGAATTTGACCATAAAAAAAAATTAAAATCTTCAATTCAACCCTTATTAAATCTGCCCCTGTGTGTATAGATGTATGTATATTTATATGTGTGTGTGTATATATATATATATATATATATATATATATATATATATATATATATATATATATGATATTCGTGACCTGCTATACCATTTAAGACCACAAGGGCAGTTGCTAACCCACACATTTCCCCACAGTCAAGATGGCCATACACTGAGAGATCCGTTCATTTGGCGATGTCGCCAAACGAGTGGATTTCTCCCCGATATGCCCACCTTGAGCTGGGCAATATCGGGCTGATCCAATCCTAGGGCCCAACAATCGGATCCTAACAAATTGTAATGGACGGGCGGATCGCGGGACCGCATCAACGAACAGATGCAGCCGCGATCCGACGGGATTTTTAGACCCATCCGATCGAGATCTTAATCGGGGGAAGCCCGTCGGGGGGCCGCATACACGGGCCAATAAGCTGCTGACTCGGTCTGTCGGCAGCTTTTAGCGGCCCGTGTATGGCCACCTTCAGTTGAATGAAAAAGTCTTCATTAAAGATACTTGAGTCAAAATGCGCTCCTTTCACCTCTGTATAGTCGCACTCACTGCCTACTTCCTACTCCTGTTCCGAATCAAGCTCTGCTGTGTCTATTAATGCAGGTGGACTTGTGAAGCCATCACCATCTCCAAACCAGGTGGTGCAGCCAGAGGCAGCTAAAGAATCTTGGTAGGTATTCACAAAGCAGTGCAGACATCTTAGAAGATGCAAAGACCCTATATTATTTCTGCACAGGGGTTGAGTGTGGGATTGGTGGTGTTTAGTTGAAGGATGATTATTTGTGTGTTTCCTGCTGTAAAATCTGTATAGAGTAAGAGGCAAAAGGAAAATTGTATGTTACTTCTTTATTTACTGATTAATGCAGTGCATTCAACATCTGACAGTATATCCCAGAGAGCTGACACACCAGAAGCAAGTGAGGAAATACAGGGAATACTTGGCCAGGAACACTAGATATTTATAGATATTTATATACATATAACGCTGTAAAGAATAGCATTAGAGGCCCAATCAGAACCAACTGTCCATGCCATTATCGAGGGCAGGGGACAGGCTGGTACTCTGGTCTATATCCAGCTTTACAGGAATCTTTGTAACATTATGATTTAGTGACTGGACTTTCAGAACCAGAGAGGCAGGGTGTATTCCTGATTCGAGAAGCTGGCAGTTGCAGAAGCAGCAAGATCCCTATATACAGTATATATGTCAGAACGACAGTCTTTATCTCTAGCTCACTATACAAAAAACATACAAAATATCTTTACCCTTACGATGCAATATAGAGCAATACAGGGACTGGCGGCACCAGGAAAGGAAAGGAATAATCAAAAAATTATTAAATAATTATTTAGAAAAAAAACTAAAAACACATACATTTTCCAAAATGTACCTTGTTTAAGTGCATGGAGCCGGACTACTTTGTTTCTGCATCTGAGAACCGATTGGTTAGAAATAAAGTGAAACTCTGTTCCACCTGTTATTCTTATAGTCAGTACTGGTGAAGTGCTCTCTCCATAGAAACAGTATGTACAGTATATATATATATAAAAATCATAATTGTTACACTAAAAACACATTACTGAAATGCATGTATGTACATGGCCAATGGCTACCCGCTGACAAAAATGGCGACAGTAAGGCCTAAAGATGATTGGCTCTTCTATAAAAGGGCACATTGATAATGCTAATTAGATACATGGGTTCTACACCTTTGTTTGGATATCAGCCTTCCCTTAACCCATGGGTGTAAGTGTAGCACTGCAAGCAAATGCTATGGTGGGGGAGGGGCAGGACTCAATCATCTCCCTTCATTCAAGTAGGGAAACCTAATCCCAGCCCATGTAATGCAGTTATTACTCATTTATACAGCCCTTCATAACAGACCACAAAAGGGTCATCGAACCACATACCATATAAGTTTTAGGAGGAAGAGTCGCAGATCTAAAGGGCTGATGGGTAAATCAATGGAGTGTATTTGGAATTTTTTTTTCATGGCAGGACCATCATTAGAAATACTATGGTACTATACTACCATACTACTGGATCCTCAGCCCTCTGCTAGGCCCCTTGTGTAATGCAATCTAAATATAAATGGTACCCCTTTAATTCATCTAAAGAAGGCATGCTTAGCCACGCCCAGACCTGCCCAGGACACGCCCCATTCTACCAAACAGGCATCCCTGCTTTAAGCCCCACCCCTTGTCATTAAGCCCTATTCCTTATGACCCAAAAGGTGGTTCTGTTTCCTGGACTGTGAAAAGAACAGGAAAGTGGTTTATATATATCTATGGAATATATCCGATACCTAAAAGTCAGAAGTGATTATGGGTTGTGGATGCCTTTTTCTGCTGAGGCGTGTGACTGGCATTATGTGCTCTTTTATATAAGGGCAACTAGTCCCAGGTGTGTCCTTGCCTGCGTTGTGTGGCTGCGGAGAGTTTACGATACGGAAGAGATTGGATTATGCGGTGAACCCATCTGTGTCAGAACCTTGTCCAGCCATTGAAGCGGCCCGTGTAGATGGATTTCAATCCAGCAGGGGGTGCTAGTGACATCCTGTCGGTGATATTCTGCTCCCCATCCCTAGAATGAAACAATAAATCATTACTTAGGGGCTTAGAACGATGTTAGACATGTCCATCAGCACACAGTGATATCTATACAGGATAATGCACCAAACATTCATGGCAACGCAGCTCCTCTTCTCTGTGGTTGACACTAGTTCATTTAACCCCTATTAACTCTTAGAACAATGTTTATTTTCCATTGCTTAGAGGGGAAAACATGTTTTTATCAAAACGTATCAGTTAATAGTGCTGCTCCAGCAGAATTCTGCACTGAAATCCGTTTCTTAGTGATGCACCGAATCCTGGATTTGGTTCAGCCTTTTTCATCAGGATTCAGCCGAATCCTTGTGTCTAGCCGAACCAAATTTGCATTTGTAAATTAGGGATATCACATGACTTTTCATCACAAATCAAGGAAGTGAAAAAAATGTTCACACTTTTTACTTTCCCGCCCCATTTCGGTATTCGGCCGAAATTTTCACAAAGGCGAATAGTGGATTTGGTGCATCCATACCGTTTCTCAAAAGAGCAACCAGATTTTTTAATATTTAATATTGAAATCTGACATGGGGCTAGACATATTGTCAGTTTCCCAGCTGCCCCAGTCATGTGACTTGTGCTCTGATAAACTTCATTCACTCTTTACTGCTGCACTGCAAATTGGAGTGATATCAACCCCCCCCCCAGCAGCCTAACAACAGAACAATGGAAAGGTAAATAGATAGCAGCTCCCTAACACAAGATAACAGCTGCCTGGTAGATCTAAAGGTGGCCATACACAGGCATATTTATATCGTTCTGCGAGGAACGATCGTATCGTTATTTTGATTATTTTACCATGCGATATGCCATCCACGGAGAGCGATTATATGAACAGATATAACCGTATTGTTTGCTTCATGTACGGACGAACATTGCTCAACAAACAAGGAGTGGTGCCAGCATTGTGTCACTGTCTATAGTATATAGTCACTTTCTCCTTCCCTGCACCATACAAACATATGGATTTCTGCTATGGCATAATAAACTTCTTTCACATATGAAGTGATAGGATGATATTCCTGCAGTCAGCACCAATTTATTTCTTTACATAGTTCATATAGTTACAAATGAAGTTTTGAGCAAAGAACGTTTGGGTCCTTCCATTTATGTTCGTTGTTCCGTATATGTTCGTTGGCTTGTGCTACAATCATGACATGCGCAAAGACGGATTTTATCCCTGAACGACTAAAATTTTTAAACTCATCCGATCAATTTTGCGAACTATATTGTCGAGGCGATCGTTCATTCGACAATCGTTTGTACACCATCAACCATCCGATAGAATGATTATCGTTATTATCGGAATGTTCTAGAATTGGTAGTTTGGAAGTTAAAAATCTGCCTGTGTATGGCCAACGTAAGAACAGCACTCAATAGTAAAATCCAGGTCCCACTGAGACATATTCAGTTACATTGAGTAGGAGAAACAACAGCCTGTCAGAAAGCAGTTCCATCCTAAAGTCCTCGCTCTTTCTAAAAGCACATGACCAGGCAAAATGACCTAAGATGGCTGCCTACAACTTAATATTTCAACTAAAAAAATACACTTGCTGGTTCAGGAATCAAATTTTATATTGTAGAGAGAATTGTTTGAAGTGTAATTTAGAAATAAAAACTAAATCATAAAAATCCCTTTAATGATTCAGTGGGGTGTGCGTTAGAGCTCAGTGCTGCTGTACTCTAACACCACACAGCACAGAATGGAACCTGACCACTCAAATTGTTTCATCTGACAAATCGACATAATAATCAAAGCAGTAAAAGTATATTAATTAGCACTATTTAAGTACATAGGAACTGCTCCTATATAGGAAATGCACAGAGCAGAGATTACAGGGGTGTATTAGCCACAGACACTCATATATGCCTCTTGCTGAGGTACAAACTGTTTTTTTGGGTTGATGAGTGTGATCTTGTTGCTATGGAAGGATATCAGATTCCCCATGCACGCCATGTGATACCGGGACAATTTACTTATTGCGAAACGATTTCCCAGAAAGGTCAGAGACAGAGCCACAGCTGAGGATATTTTCAGTATAACATTTCCATAAGTAAAAACCCTTTGGAATAACTGATGATAAAAAGCAGCTATGTCTGGTTTGCGGCCTCTGGCTATTGCCAAGGATGCTGGGAGTTGTAGTCAACACAAATATTAAGGCATGTAAGGATTGCAGTGTTTTTTTCCCAAATACAGGTATGGGACCTGTTATCCAGAATGCTTAGGAACGGGGCTTTTGCAGATAACGGATCTTTCAGTAATTTGTATCTCTATACCTTAAGTCTATTAGAAAATCATGTAAACATTAAATAAACCCAATAGACTGGTTTTGCTTCCAATAAGGATTAATTATATCTTAGTTGGGATCAAGTACAAGATACTGTTTTATTATTACAGAAAAAAGGAAATAAAAAAAAAAAAAAAATCGGGATTATTTGATGACAATTAGATAAAATAGAGTCTATGGGAGACAGCCTTTCTGTAACTCTGAGTTTTCCAGATAACGGGTTTCCTGATAATGGATCCCATACCTGTATTCAGCTGCTCAGCTCTGGCGAGATACAAAGAGAAGAACACTGATGCTTTTTTATTCAAGCCAAAGCTTTGGCCCACAATAGCGTCACTTTAATCTGATAGGTACATTATGTCGATGTGAATAATTTATATTTTGTAACAATAAGCCACATAGCGAGTGCAGCTCCTGCTTCTGTCCGGAGATGAACCATTGTCCACTCCTCCATGTGGATCTGAATGCAGGCGGCCGGCTCTTACCTTTCTTTCTATTTGATCGCTATGCCCATTCTTCCTAAGTCTGTATTGAAATAACATTCCTTGATGGCATCAGATACAGAGCTGCAGAGATAAGTCTTTTTCTATATAGCATTGCCACTAAAAAAGGACTCATTCAGGAAAAAGAGGGAGCCAGACTTCTGCAAGTGAATTCACTATACACACACAAATGTACATTTTTCATTGATGTTTTGTACTGTGGAGGCTTAAGAGACTGTCCATTATTTTCGGTATTAAAATCACAATACAAACATCTGCTTTATTCACATAATCCAATATGAAATTTAAATGGAGGAGGAACAGTAGTGCTTAACCCCTTGTGACCCTCAGCTATGAAAATATAAAAATATATCTAAAAGGGAGACCCTTTTATTAAAGGAACCACAGCACCAAAAACTGAAAGTGTATCAAAGTAATTAAAATATAATGTACTGGTAAAACTGAAGTGTTTGCTTCAGAAAGACTACAATAGTTTATATAAATAATGCCATGGGTGCAGCCATTCAAAGCTGAAAAAGGGAAAAATGCACAGGTTACTTAAGGTGGCCATACATGTGCAGATAAAGCTGCCGATATTGGTCGTTTGGACTGATTTGACAGCTTATCTGCCCGTGTATGGGGGCTTCCGACGGGTCTTCCCGATTGATATCTGGCCACGATATCGATCGGGAAGGTTGGATTTTTACCCGACCAACCCTTGGCGTATCGTAATTCAATCGTTTGGCCATAAAGGCCGAACGTTCAAATTACCCCCGATATAGCCATGCCATTAGTGGAATATCGGGGAAAGATCCGCTTGTTTGGCGATGTCGCCAAACGAGCGGATCTTTGAGTCTATGGCCACCTTTAGCATACTGTATAACAGATAAAACACCATTGTATTGGACAGCTCTTATCTGTTAGGTGATACGTATGTGTCTTTTCTCTTTTTTTGAGCTTTGAATGGCTGACCCCATGGCTACACAGCAGCTTATTTATATAAACAATAGTAGTCTTCCTAAAACAAACACACAGCTTTTCCCAGTGAATGTTAACGGTATATTATATGTTAATTACTATAAAACGCTTTAATTTTTTGGTGTTACTGTCCCTTTAAAGGTGAAATCTTAGTGCAGTGATCCCCAACCAGTAGCTCGCGAGCAACATGTTGCTCTCCAACCCCTTGAATGTTGCTCTCAGTGGCCTCAAAGCAGGGGCTTATTTTTGAATTCCAGGCTTGGGGGCAAGTTTTAGTTGCATGAAAACCAGTTGTACTGCAAAACAGAGCCTCAATGTTGGTTGACAATCCACATACGGGCTACTAAATGGCCAATCACAGCATTTATTTGGCACCCCAAGAACATTTTTCATGCTAGTGTTGCTCCCCAATTCCTTTTACTTCTGAATGTTGCTCACGGTTTCTAAAGGTTGGGGATCCCTGTCTTAGTGGTATTATACGTTTTTGAAACCACGAGTAAACTCGATTTCTCTAAAATCCCGAATGCTGTGAAAGTTATTAAACGATCCGAATATAAAAAGTACGAATGGAAAAAAAAGCTGAATGATCTGAAAAAAAAATCCAAATATCACTAAAACCTCTTTAAAATGTAGTTTTACTGAAAATTACTAACAAGAAAAAAAATCTCTAAAAGTCTGGTAAAAAAAAAGGCCCAATAGGATCAACGCAGCTCCCATTGACTTCTATGGGACCTGCTTTTACTCGTGTTTTTTTACTTCTAGGGGTTATTTACCAAACCACAAATTTTTCTGTTTGTGCTTTTTGGGGCAAAAACTCACATTATTAAAGATTTTAAAGATACATTAATGCTGCAAAAAGACCCAATCTGAAAACCGCCATCTCAGACCTGTTGAGGTCCTGTATAAGTCAATGGGAGAGGCACCAATCTAAATTTGAAGTTTTCGTGGTCTATGCTGAATTTAGCACGAAAATCTGACTTTTTTCTGGTAAAAACGTGACAAATTAGAGCGATTCAGGAAAAAAACTGAAAATTTAGAGTGATTCGGGTTTTCACTCGATATTATCGAGTTTTTCCACAATCCGATTAAATTGAGTTTTTTTTTATTAATAAATAAGCTAAAATAGGGCATGGGAGTTTGTGTTTTTTTTTTTTTTTATAAAATATGAGCCAAATTCAGATTTTAGAGTTTCCGAGAAATTTTTAAAAAGAAACTCACATTTTTAGAGAAAAACACGATTCGTAAAAAAAAAAATCCAAATATTAATAAACGGGCCCTTAAGTGTTAACTGTCTGGCATGGTGTTCAGGGCTGAACAAGATATAGGTCTCAATCAGTCCAGAACTGACCTCCTAAACCAATAACTTTATATAATATCTTGGCACCAATTAAAAGGCAATTAAATATATTATTAAATATAAAAGTGTTACTTGTGTACAGAAACAGATATTATGGGGCTAGATTCTGCAACAGCACCACCTACTGTCCAGAGAGTGTGTAAGTAAGCCTCAGTCTTCCAATGCAGAGTAAAGAACAACATACAATGAGAATACAGAATGAGAAGTATGGGCAAACTTTACCTGCCAAAGTTATTACTTACTTTAACAAAGCTCATTCGAATTGTGCACATTTTCGTCAGCTCATAAACCACCTCAAACCCTTGGTTAACTGACTGGGAAAGAAGCTGGGCAAATAGTTGGTTATTAAAGATCTTCAGGCTGCAGCCACTGGGGATCTTGCAGACAGTGGAGGGATGGAAGCCGTGCTGGTAATTGCAGTTGCGACTCTGTACGAAAATGCTGCTGTCGCTCACGCATTCTGCATATACCTCTCCGCCCACGTAGTAAAGATGGACCCCTGGGCACAACATATGATAAAGGATTAGAAGACAATTTCCTACTTGTTTTATATTTCCTTAGCAATACGGTTTCATGCAAAGGGGAAATCTGTTGAACAGAATAATCACTGAAACTTGTTACTTTTATGCCATTTCAGTTTTTTTCAGTTTCCCATAGTTAAAAAATGTTTCTGCCTGAATGTTAATGTTCCTTAATAAACAGGAGCAAACAAGGACACATGTCAGAAAAGAAATGCACTTAAACAGCTCTGGAAATTACATTTTGTATCAGAACAGGAGCTTTATGGATTTGGGAAGTTGGGGAAAAAAGAGAGATTTTCCATCTTGGACTAATTTTATAATTTTATAAATGTAGCCTTTTATCTTTCAGAGTAAAAAAATCAGTCACAGCATGAGTAGGAGGGGTGCTTGGATCTGCAGTGTTTAGTGATGGGCGAATTTATTCTCCAGTCATGGATTCCCGGCAAATTTCCACATTTCGGCACCTGCAAATAGTTTCTGCTGCAAAAATTTGCTGCCGAAAAAGTCGCTTGTGTAAAAATTGTCGTGCATCAAAATTATTTTGACGCCCATTAACTTTAACGCATTTGAACAGAAAAGTCGTTGACGTAAAAATTGTCGCTTGTGTAAAAATTGGCACGCGTCAAAATAATTTTGATGCCCATTGGACCAAAACAGGACAGATTCGCCCCTCACTATTAGTATTTCATTGTCTGGGGGAGCCTACTTGTTCCTGTCTTGGATAGAGGAAGGCTGTGGGAATGGAGGTAGTCTTATTGAGAACCGGGGGAGTCAATCATTATGTCGGAACCCTGAAAGAATCTTGCTGGGGAATTTTTACTGCCAGGGCTAATGTGAAATTAGAATCTGTAACACTGGGAGATAGGGGTTTGATCTGACTGCAAGATATTGATAGGGATTAGATCAAACAAGGGGGTGTATAGGCAGAATTCCTACAAAAGTATTATATATGATCCAGGAACTTTATTTTCCCTGCCACATGTTAATTTAGGCATTATACATGGAGTTGGCAGTGAGTTTATCCTGCCATGTAGTACAGGGATATAATTTTATATATACAATAACACTGCATTTATGCTGCCATTCATTCTGAGCGTAACTACATGAAATTAGCAATGTATTTATCCTGTTATGGGTTCCGGGGTATTATACATGAAACTGGCAGGGCTGAACAGGGCCAGTGGACCCGGCTCTTATAGGCCCTGCCGACCCAAACCCGCTCCCTGCTGGAAACTCTGCGCCCTCCACCTGAACACTCCAGATTGCGGCCACAAAGGAAATATGTTTACAGAGGCAGCAGGGGCCCCTGAGGTTGCAGTCCCAGTGGGCCTGGACAGCCCAGTCCGACCCTGCACAGGTCCTGACTGGGATTCATAATAAGACCTGGCAAGTATAGAGAGGCACAAACAGCCCCCTGCAGGCTCAATAAATAGTGACAGTCAATGGCATCTTACAGCAGCGCCTCTGGCATTTGCCAGAATTCACAGATTGCCAGTCTGGGCCTGCTGCTATGTGTTCTAGGGTATTATACATGAAAATGGGGCCTGGGATACTATGAAGGAATCTGTGGAGAAAATGGCTTTAATTCACCTTCCCAAACATAAAACCACCCTCTCTCCATATGAGAGGTTTCTTTTAGTAACTACATGGTTCACTTTGAAACCAGCATTATTAATCACAACTAGAGTCTTTTTTTTTTCTTGATGGCAAATTTAGGACCTGGGGTAGGCAATAGTCTTACAGTAGGAGGCCAGGAGTGCTCCTCTACAAAGAATGAGAGTATTGTTTGGGGAAAGACTACGAGCTGCCCAGAGAGGACACGACAAACATACCCTTTCCAATGTGTCTGCGGGTGTTTTCAATAGTGGAGTTGCGGTTGACATTTGAGAGAAGTCCTAAGCAGAACCTGTTCTTATTATTGGAGGGGTCCGTGAACCCGTCGATGAGGACACTGCGTGCGGAGGCCTGGAAGGTCTCCCCTACTCGATTATTCAGTTCATAATAAGCGACAGAACACCAATGCAATGGCTCTTCATAGCAAACCGGGCGAAAGTCTGTCAAACAAAAATGTACAATTATAAAAAGGCACCTTTCGCAAATAATCAATTAGTTGTTATTACAGCTGTACTGTAGCTTAACAGTACTGAATTCCCTTCCTTTGCCCAGAGTGGGCTGAGATTCAGTACTCCTTAGTAAGAACCCAGTGCATATATGTAAATACAAGTGTACCTCTGTTCAGTGCTGACAAAACTAACTGGCATTCAGCAGGGTCTGCAGTTGATCTGTTTTGATTCCCTTGAAGGTCTGGACCATTATATGGCGGAGGGGGCGTCTCTGCAAACACAGAAACAATCATTAATAGATGAATACATTGAACACCAAAACTGTTTTGCTGCAGCCTAGTCAATATAGGCAGCTTACCAAACAAATTCTTCATAAAGTCATTGGCATCTTCAGTACTCTTACAAACAAAAGGAAATGTATATAAACAAATCCCATAAACTAAAATGAAACATAGTTTGGCTTAATCAACGTAAATGCAACGTGACCAACCTGTGATCTGGTACGGGGGGCTTCCTGGGTCAGTGGAACTCCTAGGAGAATCTGGATAGCCCACTGTGTTTGGGGACTGAGGGAAGATGTTACTTGGTGAGGAAGAGAATGGAGTGCATGGGGGCTGCTGGAAAGACTCCGGGAAAGTTGCATTGTGTGGCATTAGTGGTTCATTATTCAGCGAGGTGTTTCGAAACTTTGCTAGAAGGCTCAGCTGTGGGTTGAACTCGCTGTGTCTTGGAACAAGCACCGGCGGTAACACTAAGTTAATAAAATAGAGACCAAATTCAATTTATATTGCTAAAATGCTGCTATCCGCCTATTCTTTTTTTAACGAGATTGTCCTTTAAATATCATTTTGTTCATACAGTGTTCATATAAATGGGAATAATGAAACATGTCTTAGTGAAATTTCTGATTTACAGGCTTAGTAATTGAAAAGCCTCAATAAAAGCAGCACGTGTAAAACACAAGACATGTCCATTAATCAGCCTATAATGTACAAATAACAAAGTCCTTAAAGGGCAAGTCAATCCCAAAATAACAATTTTCTTAATGAAAGAAAACATAATTCTAAGCAACTTCCTGATATACATTTATTAAAACATTTCAGTGCTTTAAAGTTGTTTGTAAAAACAATTGCTATTGAAAGCAGCATTTTCTTAACTCCTGGTTGTTACTTTTTAAACAATGTTGCAAAAGTCTTAGTTCCCAGCAGCAAAGACAGTTCTGTTAATCAGCTGCCTTGTCTTACATTGTATCAATAGTCTTTCCATAGGGAAATTGTAATGCATGTATATTGCAAAGTTATATTGCTTACCGTATATACCCGAGTGTAAGCTGAGGTACCTAATTTTACCTCCAAAAACTGGGAAAGCTTATTGACTCGAGTATAAGCCGAGGGTGAGAAATGCAGCAGCTTCTGGTAAGTTTCAATCTCGTTTTTGGATGACTATTCTTAGGCGCCGGCGAATATTCTTAGGCGCCGGCGAATATTCTTAGGCGCCGGCTACTATTCTAAGGCGCCGGCTACT
The DNA here is from genome assembly GCA_038501925.1 of Xenopus petersii. NCBI lineage: Eukaryota > Metazoa > Chordata > Amphibia > Anura > Pipidae > Xenopus > Xenopus petersii. Next base: position 32,913,891 of record CM076674.1, read on the forward strand.
ATTCTAAGGCGCCGGCTACTATTCTAAGGCGCCGGTGACCGTATTTGCACTTGACCCGAGTATAAGCCGAGGTAGAGTTTTTCAGCATATTTTGGGGGCTGAAAAACTTGGCTTATACTCGAGTATATACGGTACAATTATCTTTTTCTTATTAGGCAAAATATTTTTTTTTTGGGTTGACATTCACTTTAATGTTTTACTAATGTGAAAAGTGACCATGGAAGTCCAATGGAAGACGCAGCAAAATAACACCCTTTGCAACATTATGGGGAAAATATAGAGAGATAGATTAGATAGATTAAATAGATAGATATAGATAAATGATACTACCTGTAAAGGGATCGTAAACCCAAAGAAAATAAAGAAAACAGAATTTTAAGCAAATTTGCAATAGACATTCATTACTAATTTTATTTTTTACAGATGGCAATATGCTATTTGATTTTCACTTCTACTTTCTTTAGCTTTAAATTTAAAATGTACATTAATCCTGAGGTCAGACTTTTCATGCCATGTGTTTTGACCAGAACTGAATACATTTTAATTATCCAGATCAATTCTAAAAGCATTTTCCTAATTCAATCTTTTCTTTTTTACCAAAGGGTGTTCTCCTGTTTTAAGCGGGTTAAAACTATCTATCCTATCTTATCTGCTCCCATGGGGCCACATTTCAAGCGTATCACTCCTTGGAAGGGTTATTGGAGAAAAAGCATCTATGTGTTTATTTTACTCAGGCTTAATACATATGGGTGCCTCAATGGCAGGAGTTTTACAATATGGGCTTAAGGAGCCTGAACAGTTCCCAAGCCAAGACTACTTGCAGCCAACAGAAAATCTGGCATATGTAGTAAAGTACAAGCATAAATATGCCAAGCTGAAACATTTTTTCTTAAAAGATCTTTAAATTAAATAAAAATGTTGATATGGTAAATACAATCTACCCACTCAGTTCCAGACAGATCCCCTATAATAAATATAAAAGAAGAAGAAGGTAAAAAAGCAAAAACACGAAAAGATAATGGACACTTCATTGTCACCTAAAAATCCCATTGCTGATTCTAAATACTTGGATTAAAGGAAAACTATACTCCCAAAATGAACACTTAAGCAACAGATAGTTCATATCATATTAAGTAGCATATTAAAGAATCTTACCAAACTGGAATATATATTTAAGTAAATATTGCCCTTTTACATCTCTTGCCTTGAGCCATCATTTCGTGACTCTATCTGTGCTGCCTCAGAGATCACCTGACCAGAAATACTTCAACTCTAACTGTAACAGGAACAAGTGAGGAAGCAAAAGACACAACTCTGTCTGTTAATTGGCTCATGTGACCTAACATGTATGGTTTGTTGGTATGTTTGTGAGTACAGTGAATCCTACGATCCCAGGGGGTGGCCCTTATTTTTTAAAATGGCAAATTTCTATTTATGATTACCCAATGGCACATACTACTAGAAAAGTATATTATTATGAAAATGGTTTATTTACATGAACCAGGGTTTTACATATGAGCTGTTTTATGCAATATCTTTTTATAGAGACCTACATTGTTTGGGGGGTATAGTTTTCCTTTAAGAAATCTGGATGCAGATGGGGATAATTTCTCTGTCCCTCCATAAATGGCTCACCTGGTGTTTCCACCCTCCGGTAATGGTAGGGGTTGATACACACGTCCTTCTGCTTGGACCCAAAAGGGAACTCGCAGCATTCCATTGGTTTCAGCTCATGATGAGACTGCAGATCAGGCCACCTCCAAACCCGGCAATAGATGACATGGGGGAGGCCTTTGCGATGGGACACTTGTAACCTCCCATCCAATGACCGTGGGATAGTGACACATTTACTAGGTTGCCCTGGACAACTTAAAGCCCTTTCTAGTTCCTCCATTGCCCCTTTCTTCTTCTTCAGTTTCTTCACAAGCGAGTCCACCGCTTTCTCTGCCCATTTTTCTTCTTCGTCCCCTTGCTTCCAGCCAAGCAGCCTTTTGACAGCAGGGCTAGTGAAGGAGAACAAAGAGCTGATGGGAGTGCTGGCGTGCATTGGATTTGCTGTGTCTACCTACAGATCAAACCAAGATGGAGGCGACGAGTGCAGGCGTCAAGGAATCTTGCACACCTTCTTCAATTTATTCTTTATCAGTCCAGGAAAATGTCTCAAGGAAACATTTAGACATCTCTCAAGGTTCTGGCCATATGTCCTAGCAATGAAATATTAATAAATAGTACATGTATTACGCTCAATATATATATATATATATATATATATATATATATCCTAAAAATATCAGCATTAAAACATTATTATTGTGCCTCCAAATTAGCCCCCAACAAACCTAAAACTGTCTCTGCTTGAATGTGCAACCAAAGCTGTTGCATTGCCTTAAACTATTTTAATTACATGCAGAATAGACAGACAAATAACACCAAAATAGAAAACAAAAAGGAGCTAAAGATAACTTCCCCTCTCATCCGTTCCCAAGCAAACAGGAGCACTGACTTACGTATAAGGTGGCACATGTCCATTAATCAACAAAGCATTCCTGCAACATAACGGTTAGTTTGGCCTCCCCATGAACTAATAAAGAACAAATAAATAGCCCGCCGATGACATCAATGAGACCATAAACAGCACTGGTGCTAATGGGAAGAAATCCAAGGGTGTAAATTAGAGATAAAGCCAAAGAGCAGCCATTGTGTGCTATTAATAGAGATCTCTATACTACACGGTTTTTTTTTTTAATAACTGATGTTTTGTTCATGCAAGTCTCTACATTGCTTTATTGTCATATTCTGATGAAATCTGCATATAGTGTGGTTTCACAGAGCAACACATGTAGATAAGATGAGTGAGACACTCAAGAATAAACTCCTTCCTCTGGGAAGGGAGTGTGACTGTGGGATAGCAGGTATAGTAGGGAGAGATGGTGCCTATAGTAACAGTGGGATAATAGTCTCTGGGAAGGGAGTGTGACTGTGGGATAGCAGGTATAGCAGGGAGAGATGGTGCCTATAGTAACAGTGGGATAATAGTCTCTGGGAAGGGAGTGTGACTGTGGGATAGCAGGTATAGTAGGGAGAGATGGTGCCTATAGTAACAGTGGATAATAGTCTCTGGGAAGGAACTGTCTCTGGGAAGGAAGGGACTGTGGCTGTGGGATAGCAGGTATAGTAGGGAGAGATTATTTATTCCTTTACTAAATAAACCCTCATATTTCTTAAATAGCAATATTGAGAAGCAGAGATTATTAGAATAAAAAATAGGGATTCAATCCCGGGAAGACCCGAATCCTTCATGAAAGATTTGGCCAAATACCGAATCCTAATTTGCATATGCAAATTAGGGTTGGGAAGGGGAAAACATTTTTTACTTATTTATTTTGTAACAAAAAGTCAAGCAATTTCCCTCCTGCCCCTAATTTGCATATGCAAATTAGGATTTGGTCCTGCGGGCAGAAGAATTCGGCCGAATCCTGCTGAAAAGGCCGAATCCTGGCTGAATCCTGAACCGAATCCTGGATTCAGTGCATCCCTAATGAAAGCACCTCACCCACACTCAAGAGTTCTTTTCAGCCTGGAATACACATGCAGACAATAGCCTGAATAGCACTATAGTGAGTAAGTTCTGCAGAATTGCTCATACCAACGAATAAAAGTAAATAAATACAATAACAATAAATTGTAAGAGAAAAAACAAACTGTCACAATGCTATTTCTTAACCACAACAATGTGTGTCCCTCATCCTCCTCCTCCCCCCCAGCTACTGTCTGCTAGGCATGGGACTGAGTAATGCAGAACAAAGCCAGCACTGCTTCTCATTCTTTCCCATGAAAGCCTGGGGCTTATTTTGCGAAAATACTTTAAACTCAACCTCTGGGGCAATATAAACACCTTCCCACGGTGACACAGAAAGGTGAGTTCCATGCACAGGTGCACTTACATGAGCTACAAATACAGATGACGCCCTTATCTCAATCACCTGATTTGCACAAAAAATGCAAGGACAAGGAAAGCCCCCAATTAATAGAATCACTAGGTTTGTTGAAAAAAACTGCAGTTGTCTAGAGTTGTTTAGATAAATAATAGATAGATGATAGATAGATAGATAGATAGATAGATAGATAGATAGATAGATAGAATAGATATTACAGGGCCCCACAGCAAATTATTTTTCAAGCCCCAAAATATCTAGAGGTTTACCTGTGTTACCAATAATATTGGAATTGATTATGAATTGGGGCCTCATGGGGGCCCTATACTTCCTGGGCTCCCCTGCAGCAGCAGGGGTTACTTCCTCTGTAGTTACGCCCCTGGATAGAATAGATGATAGATAAATAGATAGATGATAGATATATAGATGATTGATAAATAGATAGATAGATAGATAGATAGATAGATATAGAGATGATAGATATATAGATATAGAGATGATAGACAGACAGATGATAAATAGAATAGATAGATCAGGGGTCAGCAACCTTTACTATCAAAAGAGCCATTTTGCCCCCTCTTCCACTAAAGAAAAATAGTCTGGAGCCGCAAAACACAACACTGCTTATAAACCTTTTTTTTAATTGTAACTGTTACAACAACAGAATATAACAAACAGTAGTGCCGTGTGTATGTGTAGGCCCTACTTTGAAATAAATTAAACACTGAATAGTCCTAGTAAATGCCAGTGCTCTCTTCTATTTAATGTGACTTCTGTTTCTGAAGCTCCATGCTGAATTTCCCTCTCTTGTTTTGAGTGTGTGACCGCGGTAAGGACCATGAGGAATCATCTTGCTGCGGCTCAGTCTTGCCTGTCACTCCTGGGACGTCTGTACAGCCCTCGTACCTGCTGGTGGCTTCCTGAGTGTGCGACCGCGGTAAGCTAACCGTTAGCTTACCGCAATTGCACACTCAAGAATCCACCAGCAAGTCCAAGGCCTGTATAGACGACGTGACAGGTAAAGCTGCAAGACCGAGCCGCAGCAAGCAGGATGAAGAGCCACATGAGGCTCCGGAGCCTCGGGTTTCCTACCCCTGAGATAGATGATAGATAAATCGATAGAACAGTTAGATGACAGATAGTCATACAGATAGATGATAGATATACTGTATGATAGATGACAAAACAGACAGATGATAGACAGATAAATAGATGATTGATAGATAGATAGATAGATAGATAGATAGATAGATAGATAGATAGATAGATAGATAGATAGATAGATGATTGATAGACGGTAGATAGATAGATGATGGATAGTGAGATAGATATATGATAGATGACAAAACAGACAGATGATAGACAGATAGATGATTGATAGACGGTAGATAGAGATAGATAGATAGATAGATAGAATAGATAGATGATTGATTGATAAATAAATAGATGATAGACAGTTGATAGATAAATAGAATAGATAGATGACAGATAGATAGTCATACAGATAGATGATATATAAATAGATAGATGATAGATATATGATAGATAGACAAATCAGACAGATGATAGGCAGATAAATAGATGATAGATATATAGATAGATAGATGATAGATAGATACATACTACCTTTAAAGGGATGTTAACCCAAAAAAAAAAAAAAGCAAAACAAATAAAGAAAACATAATTTTAAGCAACTTTGCAATAGACATTCTTTACAAATTGTGTGCTTTAAGTTGTATACATATTACTATTGAAAGCAGTGTCTGTCCCTTTCTATTCTCTGCCCTGGTGTCTCAGACTGTTGATACAATGTAAGACAAGGCAGCTGATTAAGGGTAAGGCCAGACGAGGAGATTCGGGGAGATTTTGTCGCCTGGCGACTTATCGCCACGTCTTTTGCGCGACTATCTCCCCGAACTGCCTCAGCGTCTTTTCCCCATAGGCTACAGCGCAAAATCAGAGGCAACTTTGGGCAACTATTGAAAACGCATGGTGCATTAGCGCAGGCGATTTTGCGCTGTAGCCTATGGGGAAAAGACGCTGAGGCAGTTCGGGGAGATAGTCGCGCAAAAGACGTGGCGATAAGTCGCCAGGCTACAAAATCTCCCCGAATCTCCTCGTCTGGCCTTACCCTAACAGACCTGTCTTTGCTGGCTGGGGAACTAAGACTTTTGCAACATTATTAAAGTAACAACCAGGAGTTAAGCAGATGCTGCTTTCAATAGCAATTGTTTTTACAAATAACTTTAAAAGCACTGGGATTTTTTAATAAATGTATCTAAGAAAGTTGCTTAGAATTATGTTTTCTTTTATTGCCATTTTTTTTGTGGGGGGGTTGACTAGCCTTTTAAGTGAAAGCACCATATCCAGCCTATGGACCTCCGGTGGAAAAGCCTTATTTAAGTTATCCTAAGAGTTGTCCGTTGGGCAGTATATTTCAGTAATGTTTCAGGAGCCAATTAGCTTTTGACATGGTTTCCTTTACATTTTGAAACAGCCATCAATCTCCTCTGCCTGGCTAGAATAGAAGAGGAAGCATTCACATGAGAATATATACAGGAAAGTCCTTGGGCACATAGTAAAGGGCGAAAGGCAAGGAAGGCTCATTGTATGGAGATCAAAACCTCCCATTTGGTAAGTCAGTTTAGAGGCTCCTGTCACGTTTCTTCAAGGACCTTATGTCTAAGAACAGAAGTCTCTATTTAGAACTGTGGATAAGCAAAGGAATGGATATAAATATAGGTTTGACTCATTTTGCAATTTTAGGGCACTCATTGCTGATCCAATCACAAAAGCTCCTGCTTTTGGCCTCTTCCTACTGACGGAGGTGCTCTATGTATCTATGTAAATGTAACTTTAAGGGGATTATCTATTAAAAATCCGAATGTTAAAATCTCAATTTCACTAGGAAACTCAAATTTTTAGAGGAAAAAACTTTTTTGTGATTTATTATGCTGCAAAAATCCCAGGCATCTCAGACCTGTCTAGGTCCTGTAGAAGTCAATGGGAGAGGCAACTATTTCAATTTGATGTTTTCATGGTCTGCACTGGGTTTAGCCCGAAAAGCCAACTTTTCCAAGGTCTTCTGGCAAAAGAGGGCTGAAAAATTAGAGCAATTTAGGAGATGAAAAATTCAAGCGATTTTGGGTTTCCTCACAATTTTTTCTGCAATCTGATTCAATTGAGTATTTTATTAAGAAATAAGCTGAAATAGGGCATGTGAGTTTGGTTGTGTTTTTTTTTTTTTTTTAAATAAAATATGAGTTACATTCAGATTTTAGTAAATAACCCCCTAAAACTGCCTTGTGCATCCATGTACTAGCGATCTCGGTCTATCCACCATCTTGCAATACAAAGTGCCGTTGCTGAATTTCACCTTTAATAAATCTGCCCTAGGTTGTATTCTGTATGAGAATCTTTTGTTGAAAGCTTCCGTTTCTGCTATTACAGGTAAAATTATGGGCTGCTCTTATTGGGTATCTCCGTACTAGTTTAAATGGATTCGATTAGACTGGCCAGACACTGATTTTTAAATTTGTGATCTTAATAAATTGCTGAGCACCCAGTACATTTTTTGCTTTAAGGTTATTTTCCCAAATGGGAAATATTTGGTCCTTGGCAAAGTCTGGGTCCACACTGTAAAACTCCTTATCCAGAAATCTACAAAGTACAAGGTCACCTCCCACAGACTCCATTTTAAAGGGGTTGTTTGGCTTCAAACACTTTTTTTCAGTTCAGTTGGTTTCAGACAGTTTATCAGCAAATGAAGACTTTTTTCAATTACTTTCTATGTATAATTTTTTTTCTAATATTTAAGTGTAAAATCTAATTTTTCACCTTCTAAAGCGGGAGGGGGGTCGCTGACCCTGTAGACTGTTCTTAATTGATACATTTCTTATCTTTGTCCCTGCTGAGCAGAATCCCGAGTTTCATTAAAGGCAGCTGTTAGAATTGATACAATATTTGCTAATATTCCACAGATGCTGCCGAGAAATGTATCAACTAATGGAGCAAATTGTAACAGTTCAGAATCTGCTCCTGGATCACTGAGCTGCCAGACTGAAACACCAGAGACAAACATTAAACCTTAAACTTAACTTTTGGGGAAATGGTAAAGAATAAAATATATAAAGCAATTAAAAAAGTCTTTGTTTATGGAGAACAATCTGAAAACAAATTAACTGGAAAAAGTGTTAAGAAGGTGAACAACCCCTTTTATGAAATCCATATTTGATTTTTCTCTGTAATAATAAAACTGTACCTTGTACTCAATCCCCCAACTAAGATATAATAAATCCTTGTTAGTGGGTTAACAATCCTACAGCGTGTATTTAATACTTAAATGATGTTTAGCAGACTTTAAGTACGATGATACAAATTAAGAAAAGATCCCTTATCCGGAAAGCCCCAGGTCCCAAGCATTCTCATACCTGTACTGTTCCTTTAATGATTGATTTAAATTGATTGGCTGAGAATATAGAGCATTTGATACAAATGTTAACCAGAATCTAATCTCATGTTTACTGCCTTCTGTTTTATGTTAAATATATATTGCTTCATGAATTAATGCACAATATTATTTGTAATTGCTGTAACTTTCCTAGCTGACTTTGTGTATAAACTGTAACTCGTGGTTGCGTCTAGAAGCCAATGGAGGGGTTAACCTTACTACACTGCTGTAAATAAAAGATGGGCCATGAATCACTGCTCACCAGACTGACCCCACACCCCCAAAAGCTCTGATTCAGCAACCAGGAATGATCTATGGAGTGATTTTATGGTTAAATCAGCACTAAACACAGCTATGTAATGTGATTTCTACATATTCCCCCCAGCATGACTTTCGTGAAATTCGTGAAACGATTAAAAAATTAGCAAAACTGGATTTTTGGCGATGGCGACAACTCGTCAGCGTCAAAACTGACGTGTCAAAATTGCCGACGCCGACAATTTCAACACCGGCTACAATTGACACACATTAAATCAAATTTTCACGATTCAAGTTCGGAGGTTGTTAATGGCGTGTTTCACCATTAACTTAACTTTTAGTATGTTATAGAATGGCTAATTCTAAGCTACTTTTCATTTTTTCTTTTTTTTATAGTTTCTGAATTTTTTGCCTTCTTCTTCTGACTCTTTTCAGCTTTCAAATGCGGGTCACTGACCCCATCTAAAAAACAAATGCTCTGTATAGCAAATCATTTTTTGTTATTGCTACTTTTCTTTTTATTACTCATCATTCCATTCAGGCCCTCTCCTATTCATATTCCAGTCTCCTATTCAAATCAATGCATGGATGCTAGGGGAATTTGGACTAGGGATGCACCGAATCCACTATTTTGTATTCGGCCGAACCCCGAATCCTTTGCAAGAGATTCGGCTGAATACCGAACTGAATCCAAACCCTAATTTGCATATGCTAATTAGGGGTGGGAAGGGGAAAACATTTTTTACTTCCTTGTTTTGTCACAAAAAGTCATGCAATTTCCATCCCGCCCCTAATTTGCATATGCAAATTAGGATTCTGTTCGCCGGCCGAATCCTGCTGAAAAAGGCAGGATCCTGGCTGAACTGAATCCTGGATTCGGTGCATCCCTAATTTGGACCCAAGTAACCAGACTGCTAAAATTGCAAACTGGAGAGCTGCTAAATAAAAAGCTAAATAACTCAATAACCACAAAAAATAAAAAAATGAAAACCAATTGTAAATCATTTCAGAATATCCCTCTCTACATCATACTAAAAGTTAACTCAAAGGTGAATTGGAATACACTGTAAAAATTCTTCAGTACTATAGATGCTTGGAGCAATATGTTGTAATACAGTCTGTATGTTTTAGTAATGTAAATTCTTAGAGGGATACATCGTAGCACCATCTGTATTCTTAAAGGAAAACTATACCCCCAAAATGAATACTTAAGCAACAGATAGTTTATATCAAATTGAATGACATATTAAAGAATCTTACCAAACTGGAATATATATTTACATAAATATTTCCCTTTTACATCTCTTGCCTTGAGCCACCATTTCGTGATGGTCTGTGTGCTGCCTCAGAGATCACCTGACCAGAAATACTACAACTCTAAGGGGCAGATTCATTAAGGATCGAATTTCGAAGTTAAAATTACTTCGAAATTCGACCCTCGAATTGAAATCCTTCGACTTTGAATATCGAAGTCGAAGGATTTAGCGCTAATCGTTCGATCGAAGGATTTTTCGTTCGATCGAACGATTAAATTGTTCGAATCGAACGATTCGAACGATTTTAATCAAACGATCGAAGGAAAATCCTTCGATCAAAAAAAGCTTAGCAAGCCTATGGGGACCTTCCCCATAGGCTAACATTGACTTCGGTAGGTTTTATCTGCCGAAGTAGGAGGTTGAAGTTTTTTTTAAAGGGCAAGTACTTCGACTATCGAATGGTCAATAGTCGAACGATTTTTACTTCGAATCGTTCGACTTCGATCGAATTTAACCAATTCGATGGTCTAAGTACCCAAAAAATACTTCGAAATTCGAATTCTTCACCCGAATTTTGTGAATCGGCCTCTAACTGTAACAGGAAGAAGTGAGGAAGCAAAAGGCAGAACTCTGTCTGTTAATTGGCTCATGTGACCTTACATGTGGTTTGTATGTGTGCACAGTGAATCTTACGATCTCAGGGGGCGGCCCTTATTTTTTAAAATGGCAATTTTCTATTTATGATTACCCAATGGCACATACTACTAAAAAAGTATATTATTATGATAATGGTTCATTTACATGAAGCAGGATTTTACACATGAGCTGTTTTACTCAGTATCTTTTAATAGAGACCTACATTGTTTGGGGGGGGGTATAGTTTTCCTTTAAGGACTTTTACATTCTTAAGAGAATATACTGTAACACTTTGGTACTGTGAATCCTTAGAGGAATATACTACAACCACATATATATGTTTTTTCAGCAAATGTAAATCCTTGAGGATAAGCAAAGACCTGCAATGACACTACAGTAAACTCAGGAATAAGCTGTAACAGCAGACTTGCTTGACATTACTGTGAATTCTTAGGGGAATATGTTGTAACACTGTCTATATTCCTCGCTACTGTAAATTCACAGAGGATAATGCTATATATAAACCAGACTTGATTTGACATTATTGTAAATTCTTACAGGAATAAACTGTAACAGGGTCTGAAATCTTTGGTCCTGTAAATTCTTGGAGGCGTATGCAGTAACTCCAGACTTGCTTTGACACTACTGTAAATTATTAGAGGAATATGCCGTCATACCAGACCAGGTTGAATTACCATGACGGCTCCTTATGAATGTGGGTGAGTCACTTTGTTACCAGTTTTAAATGAAAACCTTTAGACGTTCCTCAAGTTCAATTCTTTACAGTGGTGGTTTTGGACTATTCCGGTTCAAGCTGCACTCTCCGGTCCAATAACTGTGTAAAACTTACTTAAAGGATAAATAAACCTTTAAAATAAGTAAATGTAAATTTGACAAGGGTGCTATTCTAAGAACTTTTGCAATGTACATTCTTTATTCATTTTTTTGTAATTCCAAGATATTAAGGGATACATGTACTGTTAATATGAATTTATTTTGTTACAACAGCTCCGCCTGCTGGTCAGTTTCTGACCACCAAGTAGTCAAAGAAGTTGTCAAGAGAAAGAAAGATGGCGTTAGGAAAAAATTAGAAACCTTTCTCAACTCATTCCTAACCAGAAGAAAATCTGAGCAGCTTCTTTCTTTCTCTTGACAACTTTCTTGACTACAAGGTGCTCAGAATGGTCAGAAACTGACCAGCAGGTGGCACTGTTGTAACAATATCCATCCATATTAACAGTACATGTATCCCTTAATATCTTGGAACTAAAAAAAAATAAAATAATGACTGTACATTGCAAAATGTCTTAGAATAGCACTATGATCAATTTTACATTCACTTATCTGAAAGGTTTACTTATCCTTTAACTTATCATAGGTTAGAGATACACACAGTACTATCCTGGCAGTAACTCACAGCAACCAATCAGCAATAAGCTTTCAGCTGTCTTCCACTATTGGAATAAGCGGAGTAAATATCTGGTGTGACTTACTACACAAGGCAAATCTTCCCACTGATATACATTCTCCACTGTTTCTAATTTGTGTGTGTGTGTTCATCTTGTGTGCTCACAGGTATGGATGCACCAAATCCACTATTTGGGATTTGGCCGAATCCCCAAATCCTTGGTAAAAGATTCGGCCGAATACCGAACCGAATCCAGATCCCAATTTGCATATGCAAATTAGGGTGAGGAAAGGAAAAAGTGGGAAAAAAATCTTCTTTTGTGCGAAAAAGTCACGTGATTTCCCTACCCACCCCTAATTTACATATGCAAATTAGGATTCGGATCAGCCAGGCAGAAGGATTCGGCCAAATCTGAATCCAGCTGAAAAAGGCCGAATCCTGGATTCGGTGCATCCCTACTCACAGGTATGGGATCTGTTATCTGGACATCCATTATTGCACACTGAAATAAGACACAATCCAAAATAAAAATTCTGTACCGTTTCTAAAATAATTAAGTTTCTCTAATAATCACTATTTCTCTCTCAGCATTTGTTAAAATTAATGGAGAGTGGCGGAATTTCACTCTGTGGAGACTGTGGAGATCGTTAACTTCACTCTTGGATAAATATACCCCATGTCTCTCTACATGCAGGATTTGTGTAAAAGGCAATTATTTTGTTAGATTTTATTTGTGCTGGAATCAGTTATTTGAATGAGCTCTGATACATCTGCTAGGAAAGGAGTCCCCCCCCCCCTATAGGAATAGTGAATTCAACTCTAACCTGCAATGGTTGGTCAAATTCAAACCGGTGGCCAACCTGCGCATTTTGGGTCAACCCGCACCGCAAGTCATTATGATTCAATCTTTATATTTGTTTTAGTGGACTCAGTGTTCCCTGTCTGTTCACTATTAATGAATCTCCCGGCATCTGTTTCTCCTCATTCTCTTTTCATGCAGTAGTTGGGTGTCAGATGAATGATCCAATATATCTTATATGGGGGGTTCCCTTTCCTAGCAGATGTATTAGAGCTCACTCAAATAACTGATTCCAGTACAAACAAAATCTAACAAAATAACTGCCTGTTGCACAAATCCTGCATGTAGAGAGACATGATGTCTGGGAATTTTAATAAATTGAGCTCTAATTCATCTTCTGGGCAAAAGGAGTCCCCCTATAAGATATATTGGATCTAACCGACAATGAATATCTGACACCCAACTGCTGCATGAAGACAGAATGAAGAGAAACAGATGCGGAGAGAGGGATAGTAAAGATGAACTTGATTAATTAAGAAACTACAGAATATTTAATTGATTATATTTAGAAACTTTCTTATTTCAGTATGATGAAGCTTATGCAAAATTTTAGTTTTCGCAATAGTTCCCCTTTAAGGATAGGTAGGTGGAATTTCATGCCATCCCTGTGACTGTAGCGAGAGTTTTTATTGGCAGATAATTGCAGTTGGTCACTGGACACTGGCAGGGCAATAAACTTGGCAGGCAGGAAAGTGAAAGAAAGCCGAGAAGTTTGGAAGTAGAGAGAGTTGGCTGCTCCTGCGTCACGGTGCTGCTGTTTGTTATAGAAGTACAGAGGGATGTTGGCTCACAGATCAGCCAGAGAAATGCTCCTGGCCAGCTCCTCCTTCCCCTCTCTCTCCTGATCACAATACTGGCGTCAGTTTGTCTCCTCTCCCCCGTCCCTCCCTCCTCTCCTACTGCAAATATCTAGCACACTGGGACCCAGGCAATGCCCTCCTTACCTAATCTTCCATGCCAGTCTCCTCATTATCAAAAGAGCCAAAAAACTCTTCTCCAAAAAATATAAATAAATATATATGTATACTTATATATTGCATATGTGAAGTTATTGCAGCAGAGCTGATCACATCATTGAGTGAGAGCTGCTTCAATACAAAAGGTAGAAGAAAGAAATACAAAGGTGATTGCTATATAAGAGCAGAGACACACACACTGGAGAAGAGTCCTGCCACTTATACATGGTTATATATATTTAGGGTCAGGGCACAGGGGAGATTAGTTGCCCAGTGACAAATCTCCTCTTCTTAGGGGCAACTAATCTCCCCGAACTGCCTCCCACCAGCTAGAATGTAAATCACCGGCAGGATGGCACTCGGAGTGATTCATTTTCCGAAGTTGCCTCACGAGGATTGCTATAAGAGCAGAGACACACACACTGCAATTCGGGGAGATTAGCCGCCCGGCGACAAATCTCCTCTTTTTCGGGGCGACTAATCTCGAACTGCCTCCCCTGCTGGCTAGAATGGAAATCGCCGAAGTTTCCTCGTGAGGCAATTTCGGAAAACGAAGCGCTCCGAGTACCATCCCAACGATGATTTACATTCTAACAGGCGGGAGGCAATTCAGGGAGATTAGTCGCCCCGAAGAAGAGGAGATTTGTCGCCTGGCGACTAATCTCCCCAAATCTGAGCGTGTGCCCTGACTCTCATGAGGAAACTTCGTGCAACTTCAGAAAACAAATCGCTCCGAGTGCCATCCCGCCTATGATTTACATTCTAAACGGCGAGAGGCAGTTTGGGGAGATTAGTCGCCCCGAAAAAGAGGAGAATTGTCACCGAGCGACTAATCTCCCCAAATCTGAGCATGTGCCCTGACCCTCACGAGGAAACTTCGGGTGACTTCGGAAATCGAAGCACTCCGAGTGCCATCCCGCGGGCGATTTACATTCTAGCTGGTGGGAAAGCAATTTGGGGAGATTTGTCGCCGGGCAACTAATCTCCCCAAATTAAAGCATATGTCTCTACTCTTATATAGCAATACTCGTGAGGCAACTTCAGAAAACGAAGCACCCAGAGTGCCAAATATTAGTCGCCCCAAAGAAGAGGAGATTTGTCGCCGGGCAACTAATCTCCCCGAATCTGAGCGTGTGCCCTGACCCAAAATATATATAACCCTGTATAAGTGGCAGGACTCTTCTCTGAGCCAAATCCCAAGCATGTTACACACCTTTATGTATAATACATCCTGCCCATCTCTAGATATTGTTATACCGCAACTCCCAGCATCCCTTGATGTTCTCCAAGTCAACTCAGATGCAGCCCCCCGTCATTTATAGTAAGTCCCCCCGTCTTCAATGGTCTTTCCCAGTTGATAGGACATCTATGCCAGGTGTGAAGGGGATGCTGGGAGTTGTAGTTAACAACAGCGAGAGGGTGCAGGTTAGAAACTCCCAAGACAAAGATTCAGCCATATTATTCTGCAGTGGTTTCTTGCACCCCCTGAATCCTATAGACACATGATACACATTTGGTATATAAGGATTGTAATCAGAGTGCAGAAATGGAATATACATGGGGGATACACATAGATGAACTACAACTTGCATCTCATATCAGGCTGCAGGACTCATGGTGTAAACAACTGGGCCCCAGAGAAACAAACAAAAAACAATCCCTACAAAGTAGTACAGCCTGGGGGACAGGATCCGATTGTCGCCTATAGAATGGCCCTGTTATATATAATAATAATAATGCAACCCCTCGTGTGAGTGAGTATAACGGGGCAGCTCGGGCGAGTATAAGTGACATATGTCAGGGGCAGCACTGGAGCAAGTCAATGGCAGACATGAGAGAGAAGCTGCCAGTGCCACACACTCCCCGTGCTATTAGTGACTGAGTGAGGACCTTACCTGTGTCTCCGCTGCCCTGCGCTGGTCCCTCCGGCCTCGGTGCATGCGGAGTGATTTGGGCTGTAGAAGGGGGAGGAGCAGCAGCGCACGGGCACACTCAGGCGTCAGTCAGACTGGAGCCACCCTGCCGGCTCTGTCAGTGCGTATCACTGCGCAGAGCGGAGACCCTGCTGGAGCGCCACAGTCCGGATCCTCACACGTTCTGCAGCTATTGGCAGCCTTGGGGGCGTGGCCTCACCTCGTGCAGCTGCACACACAGCCGCAGGGTCCTAATTCTTGCCGGAGACACAGCGTCTGCCATTTACCAGCCGAGCCGCTGTCTGCGGGGGAGGAGCCTAAACCTCTGACAACAACAAACCAGCCCATGAGCGTTACGGGCCGGCACCCGCAGTCAGGTCTGAAGCTACTCAATTATTGAGAGTATTGTTTATAGTGGGGGGGCACTGGGGGACAGTGGGAGAGGGGTCTTCCTGCAAATGCGCTGCATATGGGGGACAGAGGAATGAAGAGATGTGATAAGTATAAACACCTTTATAAAGGCACAGGCTTGCCCTGCAGTTACTATAGCGTTACATTCATTTCTTGTATTGTTTAAATGGGTGGTTCACCTTTAAAGGGATACTGTCATGGGGGAAAAAAAATGTTTTATGAAAATGAATCAGTTAATAGTGCTGCTCCAGCAGAATTCTGCACTGAAATCCATTTCTCAAAAGAGCAAACAGATGTTTTTATATTTCATTTTGAAATCTGACATGGGGCTAGACATATTGTTAATTTCCCAGCTGCCCCAAGTCATGTGACTTGTGCTCTGATAAACTTCAATCACTCTTTACTGCTGTACTGCAAGTTGGAGTGATATCACCTCCCTCCCTTCCCCCCCTGCAGCCAAACAAAAGAACAATGGGAAGGTAACCAGATAGCAGTTCCCTAACACAAGATAACAGCTGCCTGATAGATCTGAGAACAATACTCAATAGTAAAATCCAGGTCCAACTGCGACACATTCAGTTACATTGAGTAAGAGAAACAACAGCCTGCCATAAAATAGTTCCATCCTAAAGTGCTGGCTCTTTCTGAAAGCACATGACCAGGCAAAATGACCTGAGATGGCGCCTACACACCAATATTACAATTTTAAAAAAATACACTTTCCGTTCAGGAATGATATTTTATAATGTAGAGTGAATTATTTGCAGTGTAAACAGTGTAATTTATAAATAAAAAATACATCATAAATACATCCTTGAAAAAAGGTCCCAACAGGGACCAAAACGTCGGGCATAGATACGATGCAACAATAAAGTGATTGATTTTTATAACAGGGAATAATTGGTGTATACATAATTACCGTGCACCCCTCCCTTTGCTGAAGTTATTTGCCTTGGAGTGCGGATACTCATTTGGAAGTGTATATATATATATATATAAATACTAATCAGCCTTATATTGTGACATTTCTATCAGGGATGGGCGAATTTGACCCATTTCGCTTCGCCAAAAATTCGCCGCTGGCGAAATGTCGCAGACGCCCATTAAAGTCTATGGGTGTCAAAAAAAATTTGTCGCGCAGCGAAATTATTTTGTCGCGCGTCTTTTTTTTTTTGACGCACGTCTCCATACAAGTCTATGGGCGTAATTTTTTTGGCGAAACGAGGCGAAAAAATTCGCCCATCTCTAATTTCTATTCTATGTGTACTGTATATTGTGAGTGGGTCCCTAAGCTCAGTAAGTGACAGCAGCACAGAGCATGTGCAGTGAATCAGCAGAAAAGAAGATGGGGAGCTACTGGGGCATCTTTGGAGACACAGATCTTCCTGGCTAAAGGGCTTTGGTTGTCGGGGGCTGGTACAGAAGCACAAAACATAATGTACAACATTTCTATCCTACTTCTTTAGTTTAACTTTGTCCTTTAAGAAAGGCAATCACTTTGACTCTTGTGCCCGTCATCTGCAAATTTGGTCAGGATTTTGCAGCCGGTAACTGCCTGTATATGGGCTGGGAGTGACAGAGTTGAATGGAGGGTCGGAAGGTGGAGAGAGCAATGGAACCTTCCAGCCAAGGGAAAATAAGGGCGCCAGGCAAGTATATACACAGCACCATTGCACATGTGGGTATGCTGGCATATTTATTTTAGCCTTTAATTTATAGAGCTGCTTGTGTTCCTGGAGCTCATAGCAAGGGATTCCATGGAAAGAAAATCACACATACAGAGGGTTGCCATTGCCACCACATTCATTGAATATGTTATTGCTTATTCTCTTTTCCAGCACTAAATTATATTCTCATTCCCAAATTATAACTAATTTCCTGCTCAAGTGTCACCAGCCCAAGGCAACCGCAACCCTATAGCAGTAAAGACAATACCTCCAAAGATGCCCCAGTAGCTCCCCATCTTCTTTTCTGCTGATTCACTGCACATGCTCTGTGCTGCTGTCACTTACTGAGCTTAGGGACCTACTCACAATATACAGTACACATAGAATAGAAATGTCACAATATAAGACTGATTAGTGATTAATACAGATAATTACTACATGGCAGCTCAGAAACCAGTGCAATTAGCATCAGAATTTAATAATCAGCCCTGTAGCATCAGCTTATATTACAGTCCAACCTCATTTTCTGCTTTGTAAATGATGGCATCCCCTAAGCTTAGCTTCTCAACAGCTGCTCAGAGCCCACTGAGCATGTGATTGTCACAGACACTTTCCAAGATGGTGACCCCCTGTGACAAGTTTGAAGTCCTGGATCATTGCTGCTATTGACAAGCTGAAAATGTAGGCTGGTGCAATAAGTTCTGTATATAAAATATGACATTTTTAACCATATTAATTTTTAAGGTTTAGTTCTCCTTTAATGTTCCAGCTATTTACAAATGCAAAATCAACCAGTTTATTATGAGCCCCAGGACTATTAGCCCAAGTAGCAATTTTCCTACTGTCTCTCTTCCTGCCTGTTCTTGGATCCCCAGCAGGATGACTTGTATTTCCTTCTTGCAATTTCCCACTTTAATAAATATAATTTCATACAATTTCCAGTGCAAAGTCCTGAAGATATTGCTCTTGACTCTTCTTTGTGGAAACAGCCACAATTAACACCCGAGGCCACTGAAAGCGCCAGGAGGTGTGACAGAAGTATTTCTATAGTATCTTTAATCATTGACAGAGATAAAGAAAGTCTTTGAGCTTTGGAGAAAAGGAAAGTCTCTAATGCCCAGTGCAGAATTTCCAAGCTTAAGTAAACAGATCTCATAAAAGGTAACTCAGTTATACAGGAAGTTCAGTATCTTTACTATTTTTACTTTTATCAGATAAAAGAAATGAAAAGAAAAAAAAACACAATCAGATGCCACCAACTTGATGGTTTTGGCCCAAAAGGACTACATATATCTGTGTTTGTATAGTAAAGTCCAGCCCTTAAAGGAACATTAACACCAAAAATGAAAGCATTTTAAAATAATTAAAATATAATGTACTGTTGCCCTGCATTTGTAAAAGTGCTTAAGAAAGACTACAATAGTTTATATAAACAAGCGGTTGTGTAGCCATGGTGGCAGCCATTTAAGCCGAATAAGGTGAAAAGCCACAGGTTACTTAACAGATAACCAATAAGCTCTGTAATACAATACAATGGTATTCTATAGAGTGCATCGTTTATTTGCTATGTAGCCTTAAGCCTTGAATGGCTGCCCCCATGGCTACACAGCAGCTTATTTATATAAACTATAGTAGTGTTTCTGAAGCAAACTTACCAGTGCAGGGAACAGTACATTATATTTTAATTACTTTGGAACACTTTAATTTTTTGGTGTAACTGCTTGTTTAATATGTGGACATAACAGATGATTAGCCAATGACATGTAAGAAAAAGAAAGCCCTGCAATAATAGCTGACCCACCAGGAAATCTTCCACCTAATCTGACCTCAATCACTGGTCCCTGTATGCATGCATCAGTTAAGTAAGAACCCAGTTGAGCAGGCACTCAACTACATGGGATTTCATAAGTGCCTGCTCAATGTGGTTATTATTCCCCAAAAGTCTGGCACCTGTGCAATGGGACCCCACCTCATACTTGGTCAGCTACTGACTGTTTGACCAGCATAATATCCCTTCTTGTCCTAGCTACACAATCACTGATTGGCTGATGACCATATACATGGGCCAATTTAATTAACAACAGGCCATTTATCAGTTAAAATCGAGCAGAAGTGGGTTCCAGAGCTATTCTATGGGGTTTTCATCAGGCCTGGCAGTTGAAAGGTTAATCTTGCAAAATCACCTCTGTGGCAGCACAACACTTATTATGTAAATGCAACATATTTCTGTCGTCTGATTTATGGCTGTCTCAGTAAATACATAATGGCAGGTGTGATTGTTACAGCACAGGCTTTGAAATTAGACCGGTCCCAGTCTTCAAGGAGGCACAACATTTTGGTAATATCAGTGCAATTTCCATTTTTCAGATAGAATGATATGAGATGTGTGCAATTCTTTAGAAAACACCAAAAATCTGTTTCCCCCATAGACATAAGGAAATATGTGCCCATGTCAAATAAGCCCAAACAAGTCCACGGCAAGAAAACAGCTACATTGCCTATTGCTACATATATGTATATATATACACATAGTCCATGAGCGTTCAGCACACCATAAGGGCTCTTACACATGAGTGTTTTTACCTGCGCTCCCCTGCGTTCTGTTTTTCAGCGTTCAGCCGCAGGGGAGCGCAGGAATAGACGCATTTCATTATTTCAAATTAGGGATGCACCGAATCCAGGATTCGGTTCGGGATTCGGCCAGGATTCGGCCTTTTTCAGCAGGATTCGGATTCGGCCGAATCCTTTTGCCCGGCCGAACCGAATCCTAATTTGCATATGCAAATTAGGGGTGGGGAGGGAAATCCCGTGACTTTTCGTCAGAAAACAAGGAAGTAAAATAATTTTTCCCTTCCCACCCCTAATTTGCATATGCAAATTAGGGTTCGGATTCGGTATTTGGCCGAATCTTTCACAAAGGATTCAGGGGTTCGGCCGAATCCAAAATAGTGGATTCGGTGCATCCCTATTTCAAATGGGGCTGTACTCACACAGGCGCATGTAGGCGCCGAACGCAGGAAAAATGCAGCATGTTGCGTCTCAACCTACGTCCGGCGCCTATATGCGCCTGTGTGAGTACAGCCCCATTTGAAACAATGAAATGCGTCTATTCCTGCGCTCCCCTGCGGCTGAACGCCGAAAAACGGAACGCAGGGGAGCGCAGGTAAAAACGCTCATGTGTAAGAGCCCTAAAGGAGATAATCACCCAGGTGCTACTCTCATTAGCAGTATACAAAAAACAAAAAAGTGAGGTGCACACCAGGAACATTTTTCAAATAGTTAAAAAGGTTAAATTTAATTTAATGCATTTAAAAAAGGTCAACGTTTCGGTCTGTGTCTAAGACCTTTCTCAAGACCATACATGCAACAGTAAAAATGTTCAGTGAATAAATAGCTAAAACCAATTGCACTCACCCAACCCCGTGCTACCACATGACCCATGTGATTAAAAAAATCACTCCCCTCTCTCAGGGGGGTTAAAAACCACATGAAATCAATCAATGGACTATATTGAGACATACAAAATCCTTATTACAAAAGCAATTAAGTAACTAACTTGTTCCTATATTAAACATTGTAACCAATTCTCTGGTAATGTTTCAAATATCAAGTCTAAGACATAATTTAAATAGATACAAAAAACTGAATAACAAACAGCATCCTGCCCAAATCACTTCAGCGTTGTTCCAAAAAACATAGAAGGGAACAATGCTCGTTTAACCCTGCCGGTGCCAGGGTGTTCAACTTTCTTATGCAAAACACTTCCCTCTGCAGTAGAATTTTTGATCTATCACCCCCTCTCCTAAGAGGGGGGATATGGTCAATGGCTATATACCGAAACGTAGGCAACCTATGACCAACTGCCAAAAAATGGTTCGCCACCGGTTTATTTGTATAGCCATCGCGAAATGCCGTTCTAATGGCTGAACGATGTCCATCCATGCGTAGACGTAGTGTCTGATCGGTTTTCCCGACATAAGACAGTCCGCATGGACATGTGAGTATATATATATATATATATATATATATATATATATATATATATATATATAGATATATTTGATCAAATAAAGTACTAACTTTTTTCACAATAAATCCTGGTGTGCAGCAGCATTCTTCTCGAGTGGATATTGTATTCCTGTATTGCACCCAGGTGTGTAACTCCTTATGTGTGTGCCCTAGCCCTCCATTGCATATATATATATATATATATATACACGTATTGATTCTACTAAGCAGAATCTTTAAGGTGGCCATACATGTGATTGAGCCATGAGATTGGAACACTTGGTAGTAAAGAGGAGCCATTAGATCCATGAGAATTGCAGGTTTATTACCTACCATGTTGCCGTGAGTTGTCCAATAGGTTGGATATATAGTCTAAACCAGGGGTCCCTAAACTTTTGAACCTGTGAGCAACATTCAGAAGTAAAAGGAGTTGGGGAGCAACACTAGTATAAAAAATGTTCCTGGGGTGCCAAATAAGTGCTGTAATTGGCCATTTGGTAGCCTCTATGTGGATTGTCAAACAACATTGAGACTCTGTTTGGCAGTACACCTGGTTTTAATGAAACCAAAACTTACTTCCAAGGCTGGAATTCAAAAACAAGCACCTGCTTTGAGGCCACTGGGAGCAACATCCAAGGGGTTGGAGAGTAACATGTTGCTCACGAGCCACTGGTTGGGGATCACTGGTCTAAACGGACCAATCTGGGCATGTATCGCAAGCTTTTAGGTTGTCAATTTTGGTTGATTGAGACCAAGTTGTCAGCTATCTGCCCTGTGTGGGCCCTCCCAGATGGCCCATCCGATAGATATCTGGCTAAAAAGTTGCTTATATTTAGAAGTGTAAACTGATACATGGAATGGGCTAAGGGTAATGGTACACATGGTACATTTACCTGCAGTTAATTTGTGCCAGTTCACCTGAACAAAAACGAATTTTTTCAGTGCACAACAAATTATAGGTTCTATTTATGAAGACTCTAGGTAGAAGTGCACTAAAATTTTCCATTCTGGAAAGCAAGGACCTGGACTTTCCCAACCAATAAAGTGTCAGCCCACTTTGTTTGGCAGCACTGTATTCATTAGGGGCTCCATGCCCTGGATACAAACACTGAGTGAATAATCACTAAAGGCCATGATGCCCTGTCTACTGGCCATTTGTACATGACCCTTCTTGTGTCTCTAGTTCTCTGTATTCCTATATCACGTCTCTATCAGCAGGGCCCGAAACGAGGAGTAGGCAAAAGATGCGCTTAGGGTGCAATGGTTTTGGGGGTGCTGAGACCCTGGCACATAGCTCTCATGCCTCCTCTAACTCTGCTAGGAATGGGACTTGCAGTGGGTGCACATTTCTGTACGGTCTGTAAAGTCTACTGTCCTCACTGATTTCATCATGCCTAGGGATAACGCAAGCCTTAATTACATTTTTCTGTTTATAGTTGCATATTTATCTTTAATAACTTTCTTTTCCCCCTGCTTTCTATTTTCCTGCTCCCAATTATTTAATACCTTATGTTGTGAATTAATACTGTATATAATAAGATAATAAATGCCTCTGGCTTCATTAAGAGGCTCCTGCTTTTATTGTACATTATTCATTTCCTGTTCTAAACCGTCTAATTGGTCTTTGTGATTTTAAATAATGGTGCTCGTTAAGTCTAATTTTGCTTTTGACATCAAGCTCCTACCTTCTGTTAATGTGCCAGCCTTAATTTAAAATGGGGATATTAAAATATTTTCTTATTAAACCCCTTAGAATAATGTATTGTTCAATATTATTTATATTATTTAAGTTTAAATAAAAACATTATGGGGGAAAGAATGCCATACAGCCAGCTTAAATAGTGAAGGATATAGGGTACAAAATCAAAGTTGAAGAAATTCAATCAATGTTCTTTTTTTCAAAGACAGCAATCCCATGGTTCCTATTTGTAGGCAAAGTAGGCTCTTTCCATGGTAATTCCCCCATGCGCAAAGTGAGGTCTGTACAGAATCATGTTGATGAGATGGGAGATGGGAGTGGAAGAACCTGAATGGCCTGCACAGAGCCCTGATTAATTCAACTCAACACAGGGGATGGATTTTTTTTAATTCACTTTAATGCGGATTTTAATGAACGTTACCTCTTGCGCCAGACTTGTCTTCGTCACCTCAGACCAAGCAAAGGTCTTCCTCAAAAAATTATTTTAAAAAAAACGCTGGCGACTTTTCAGTTTTTCAGGGTGATAGGCTGCAAAAGATCATTATTTTTTTTTAGGGTACCCGGCTTCCCCCCTACATTTCCTAACATATGGAACATAAACTATACACTGGGCTCATGTGTAGGGCAATATAACAACTTTATTTTATTAAGGTTCCTTGGGCTTCTGTAATGTAATGTATTTGCTGCAACTTGTACTTTGTACTTTAACTTCCCACCATATGCAAATTAGCCAACACTAGCGGAACTTCGCTTGCCGAATTAACCATAGCAAAATTTCGCCGTCGCTTGGCACCCAGGACGCAACTTTGCATTTTGGTGAATGAGCGAATTTTCGTCTGTAGAAGTGCGTCGATGTGAGCAAAGCTGTCGCTGGTGAATTTCCGGAGGTTAGTACATTTGCCCAGTGCCGTGCTCCGCACGGTCCTATCACCCGCCCGCACTACCACACGCCGGCGCAAAAGCGCCAGCGTGCGAGCGCCAGAGCACAGGCTCCCCACAGAGTGGCTGAGCGGCATGCCGCCCCCAAAAATGTGCCGCCCTAGGCCCGGGCCTATGTGGCCTCGCCACAAATCCGGGCCTGCATTTGCCCCTAATACTCTTGTGGCTGAATGGAAACTTTGTCCGACCGTCTAACTTGAGGGATTTTTTTCTACAGAAGAGTACCCCTATCCTTGGAATGACACATTGGACTGGCTGTTGTCTAGATGTGCGAGGGCTGCCCAAAACCCACTGAATCCGCAGGTTTACTTTGCTTACAGGTATCCCTGCTTGCAACAATAGTACACACTGGGGGTCATTTATCAACACTGGGCAAATTTTTCCATGGCCAGTAACCCATGGCAACCAATCAAATTGCTACATTCATTGTTCTACTTGCCCCTGTCTTAAAAAGCTAATCACTGATAGGTTGTAATACAAATATTGGTCGGGTGGTCCCTCACTCCAACAGGATCAGGGCTCCATCAAACAGAGTCAATGGCACCGTCCAAGCCACACAGCATCCAAGGTACAAAGCAAAGTTCACTCTGGAGAGCCAAATTCAATTCAGTGTATTTTATTCAGACACAACATGTTTCGGACAGACATGTCCTTCATCAGGTGCTAAGGGTTTAGTATTTTAATTCTGCAGTATATCGATCGAGTCCACTAAATTGTCAGTAGATGTTCTACCTGGTTGAGGATGAGAGTAAGATCCATACATTTGATAGAGGCTTTATTAGCAATGAGAAAAAAGTCAACATATTGGTGTCTAATAAAGCTCATTACATACAGAGTGATGTGATTAGACTGGTCCACTCTGGCAGAACTGTGTGCGGATCAAAAGGCTCTTGTCTGGTCACTGCACAATCTTTTCCCAGGGAAAAACATTGACTATGACAGTCAGTGATATCAAGTGGCAGTCATCTGGGAATAGGGCTTGGGCACAATTGCATGATCTCTGTGTGACACTACGGGCATGTCTATTGCAATGATAGAGAAGCAGCTACCTACTGGCAATATCCATCCCATCAGCACCTCAGTAGCTCAGTGGAACCGTTAAAATACGCAACATACAGGCAGAGCTACACTTAGGGGCCACTTCATTAACTTCGAGTGAAGGATTCGAAGTAAAAAACTTTGAATTTCAAAGTGTTTTTTTGGCTACTTAGACCTTCGACTACGACTTCGAATTGAATGATTCGAACTAAAAATCGTTCGACTATTCGACCATTTGATAGTCGAAGTACTGTCTCTTTAAGAAAAAACTTCGACCCCCTATTTCGCCACCTAAAAGCTACCGAACCCAATGTTAGCCTATGGGGAAGGTCCCCATAGGCTTGGCTAAGTTTTTTTGGTCGACGGATAAACCTTCGATCGTTGGATTAAAATCGTTTGAATCGTTCAATTCGAAGGATTAAATTGTTCAATCGAACGATTAATCCTGTGATCGTTCGATCGCAGTATTTCGCAAAATCCTTTGACTTTGATATTCGAAGGATTTTCATTCCCAGTGAATTAACCCTCGATATTCGACCCTTGATGAATTTGCCCCTTATACTTTAGCACATATTGTGACCTTTTTTCTGTTAAAACGGGTTAACTGGGTGCATTTGTCTCATGTGAGCAGTGTTTGCAAAACTGTCAGGAAGTAAAGATTTATTAATTGTAAGTTTTTTTCCAGCCGTAGGAAGAGTCTGTCAATGTGTTCATAGAAACAGCCCCGCCCACTTTCATGACATCATTCACCATGACTGTATCTCACGGAATGGCCTACTCCGTCGGGGCAAAACACACTAAGAGATGAGGAATGTCCCATAATAACACACTTGTGTGTGGTCGTCATCAGCTTGTAGATGCCACGTAACGCATAAAGGGCAGAAAAAACAAATTATGAGCATTGTCTTGGCAAGTGTGGATCAATGGGAAACTGCACCTTGTTTATTATTCATTTATTTTGCTTTTAAATAGACAACTCAGTACAGCTTATTATAACCAAGGGATTTACTACTAGTGGTCTGCAGAAGAGTTGCAGAGGATTTATGTAGCTCCTTACCTGTATTAGGGCTTCTTTGTATGTCATCGTAATAGTAATATGAATTTGGGTTAAGAACAAGTTATGTATTAGATAAGCTGTCCGCTAGTGATGGGTGGGTCCCGCGGGCTTCGGGCAGGCTTCCACATGAAGTCTTTGCTGGTGGATTCAGGCTGAACTTAAGCCTCTATTCTCCCTGCTCACAGCCGTCTTCTGCCCCACTTCCACCTCTGGGTGCCTTAGAGTTGCTGGAAAAAAATACTGGCTATATATTTAGATTTTTTCCCTATTAATAACATTGGGGTCAAGCATCATTTTTACCGGTCAGGCAAAATACTGGTCAGGTGGCAACCCCAGCGTGCCTCCATTTTTATACATGTGCAGGCCCCGTCCCCCTTTCATGACATCACAGCAAGTCAGTTGCAGGTATATAACAAAGTAAACACAGTTGTACAGAATCACAAAAAGCCATAATACCCATACACACAGTTAAAATTGCTATCAGGAATAACTGCAATGATGTACATAATATTACTCATAATGTTCATTGTAGTTAAACTGAAAATCTGTGATACTGCACATTGTAGGAGAAATAAAACTGATAATGTATGTTGCAGTTAAACTGAACATGAAAAATAATGTACACTGTAGTTAAACTGAATATCACTCATAATGTTCATTGTAGCTAAACGATTACTGATGATGTACAGTGTAGTTAAACGAAATATTACTGATAATGTAAATTGTAGATAAACTGAATATTACTGATTATGTAAATTGTAGATAAACTGAATATTACTGATTATGTAAATTGTAGATAAACTGAATATTACTGATTATCAACATGGTAATTAAACTGAATATTACTGATAATGTAAATTGTAGATAAACTGAATATTACCGATAATGTAAATTGTAGATAAACTGAATATAACTGATTATGCACATGGTAATTAAACTGAAATAATTTTCATTATAGGTAAAATAAATATTAGTGCTAAAGTACATTGATGTTATTAGCAATAATACACACTGTAACCAAATTGAATATCACTAATCATGTTCATTGTAGTTAAACCCAATATTACTGAAAATCTACATTGTAGTTATACTGAATATTAGTATTAGTAATATAAGAAGCAAGCCAGGATTTTTTTTTCTTTATTCCCCCCTTCTTCATGGTTGTTAGAAATGGATATTAGATTTCTTTGAGCCAGAAGTAAGCAAGAAAAAGTCTGCTGAAACAGCACATTCAATAAACATGTGTCAAAGTATTGTAAATATTAATCATAGCTGTGAAAGCTGCAGCATTATGTCCCTTATTAATATTATTCTGACACCTGGTGCATGTGTGATTTGCAGTTATACAGAAACTGTATGGATAGTGCATCCGTCAACCCCAGCCTAAACACATTTACTGAAGCATAAACAGATTAGCACATGCTCTAGACTTGCACAGATCCATTTCAACCTGTGGCATCTCTAAAGGTCAAAATTATTATATGCTAGTATTGTCATGAAATATATCTGTCAATTTATTTCTTTTCCAGCAAGTGAATTAGATCACTTTTGTTTGGTTTCATATGGTACAAATATCATTTGGTAAGTAGAATATGCAGTAATATATGCATTCCCCCAAGTCCCCTGGCTAAGATAGTGGGACCTGTAGTTCAAGAAAGGGCTGAAAGGACACTGGTCCTTCCAACATCTCATTCCAAAGCAAAGATATTAATATGATATTGGACCTCTCTTTGCGGTTACAAATGACTCTATTCTTCTGTTGGAACATAGTGTTAGTGGCATTTGCTCCCAATGATAGATAAGAGGTTGGGCATTGATGTTGGGTGGCAGCTCACAGTTAATCTTCCAATTCCTCCTACAGGTGTTCGAGTGGCTTAAGGTCGAGGCTCTGTGCAGACCACTCAAGTTCTTCTCCTGTCTCAGCAAACCCATTCTATAAGGACCTTACTGTTTGCATGTGGTTTTTATCCTGCTGAAATATGAATAGACCAAACGTTTGCCAGGAAGTAGTAGAACTATGCAATGGTGAAGAAGACACCTGCTTGGCAATGATGGTTGTGATTAAAACAGCCAATTCCGTTAATAAGAGGCTCTTTATCTAAAACCTGCATCTCTTTAGGTGTCAAGATTTTTTACTTTTGCTTAAAAAAAAAATGTGATTCAGGGATGACAACATGATTGGGACAAAGCCAGACTACGAAAATTAATAAATCAGCCCGCAAGTTTGTGCCTTATTCAAGGTACAGAAGGGTGGTAAAAGGTTAGTTGCTTAAAGGTGGCCATAGACGCACAGATAATATTGTATCAAGCAAATTTTCGTACGATATTCGGTGCGGGTATGGTGGGAACACCGATCGGGCTGGATGGAAAATTTTGATCGGGCGCATTTGAAGGGACCCAAACATCGGCCATTGTTAGTGCTGAATCGTCAGATACAGGTAGAATTCTATTGTTTCTATCGGTATATCGGATGATTCAGCTCTACATTGATTCAGCTCTGTATTGAAACGAACAATCTTTCTTGG
Organism: Xenopus petersii; assembly: GCA_038501925.1. Classification (NCBI taxonomy): domain Eukaryota; kingdom Metazoa; phylum Chordata; class Amphibia; order Anura; family Pipidae; genus Xenopus; species Xenopus petersii. The sequence continues at coordinate 32,942,906 of CM076674.1, forward strand.
AAAGATCGTAATTGTTACGTAATTGTTACATCTATGGCCACCGTAAGCCTCTATAGCATTAAATATGAGTAAAGTCTAGAAGAGTCACATTCATTACTAACAGACCTTCCAGGCTCTTGCTCACAGAGGGTCATTAGATGAGGCTGTTTTGTTTTCTCCTGGCAAAATATTCATGGAAGCTTATTCAGCGCATCAGCCGTTAAAACAGGAAAAACATTGTTTTGAAGCTGAGGGTTACTATCAGAAGTACTATCAGAATCTGGATCTGTCTATTCATCTCAAATATCAAACATGTCACCTGCCCATTCAGTGCCACCAGAAGTTCTTTTAAAGCTCCAGGGAAGCATTTTTTAAAAATAATCCACTCCAGGCATGATAGAGTTCCTGTTACTATTTGGTGAAGAGGAATAAGATATAAAGAAATCCAGGACTGGATCAGTATCAGCCTGATGACAGGGGGGTTAACTGATGTATCTACATGCAGGACGACATTGTTGGATGGCAGTAGAGCTTTCACCGTCTGTTTTAGTGGAAGATAATATCACTAATGAATACGGAATATTTCTAAATAACTTGTTTTCCATTTACACAGGATGGATATTTGAATGAGAATATACAGATCAGTCTCATGTAAATTTTTAAAGTAGGGATGCACTGAATCTAGGATTCGGCCTTTTTCCAGCAGAATTCGGATTCGGCCGAATTTGCATTTACAAATTAGGGGTGGAGAGGTAAATCGTGTGACTTTTTGTCACAAAACAAGGAAATAAAAAAAGTTTTCCCCTTCCCACCCCTAATTTGCATATGCAAATAAGGATTCGGATTCAGTATTTGGCCGAATCTTTTGCGAAGGATTCGGTCAAATCCAAAAAAGTGGATTTGTTGCATCCCAAATTTAAAGACAAAACCCCTCCTCTCTCGTTGTCATTTTGCCTCTCCCCATGTAAATTGTCACTTGCACTTGGCTCCTGTAGGAAACAAAATGATTGTTTTAACAAAGCACAGAATGTTTCAGCCATGCAATAAGGTGAGTCATCAGCACGTCTTTATCTAAACAGACATAGCAGAGGGGTATTTATTTCATTATTGGCTTTTCCTGTGCCATTCTGTGCGACCTAAGCACAATTCACTGTATGTTAGGCCACATCGTGTGCAACACATGCAATTCCTTTTGAATGCTACATACCGTACACAGGTCTGCATGACACACTGAATTCATTCTACGGTATCCAATTAAAAGACAAAGAAGGGCATTTAAAGTGATACGGACACTAAAAAAAAAACTCTTAACTCTATTAAAGGACATTAAGGCACACGGGGCGATTTGGGGAGATTTAGTCGCCTGGCGACTAATCGCCGCGACTTTTCTCCCCGAATGCCTCCCCTCGCTCTGCGCCTGGCTAAAATGAAAAATCGCCTGCGCTAATCACACGCGGCGATTCGTTTTCCGAAGTCGCCCGAAGTTTCCTCTTCGAGCGACTTCGGAAAACGAATCGCTGCGTGTGATTAGCCCAGGCGATTTTTCATTTTAGCCAGGCGCAGAGCGATGGGAGGCATTCGGGGAGAAAAGTCGCGGCGATTAGTCACCAGGCGACTAAATCTCCCCAAATCGCCCAGTGTGTCCCAGCCCTAAAAGTTACCTTTAGCTCATGTTGATCATTTTTGCCGACAGGTCTGCTGTTGAAAGTAATTGTTACTTGAAGTTCCCAAAACCTGTCTGTTTTGCCAACTTGACTGTAAAGAGTTTCTAATGCTAACAGATTAATGTTGCACAAATATGGCAGCCCCCTCATAGAGGAACATGGGTAATGGATAGGTGACGTGAATAGGTTTATGGCAAAATTATAAATAGCATGCACAGACAACATTATGATAGATAGAAAATGTTTAATTTCGGTTGTCCATATTTCTTTGTGCATTCACCTGGAGTAAATAAAACATGGCAGAATGGGTGCTCTGCAAGAAAGTACCCTGGGGTTTTTGGCTAGAGCATTCTTAAAGGGGAACTATGGCAACAATGGAAATTTAACATAAGCTTCCTCATACTGAAAGTATGTAAGAAACTTTCTAAATATAATCAATTAAATCTGAAATAATCAAGTTTATCGTCACTATCCTCTCAGCATCTGTTTCTCTTCATTCTGTCTTCATGCAGCAGTTGGGTGTCAGATGAATGATCCAATATATCTTATAGAGGAGCTTCCTATCCTAGCAGATGAATTAGAGCTCACTCAAATAACTGATTCCAGTACAAACAAAATCTAACAAAATAACTGCAAATTCTGCATGTAAAGAGACAGGATTTCTGGTGATTTTAATAGAGTGAGCTCTAATACATCTTCTAGGCAAAAGGAGCCCCCCTATAAGATATATTGGATCATTCATCTGACCCAACTGCTGCAGAATGAAGAGAAACAGATGCTGAGACAGTGAATATAAACTTGATTATTTCAGAGACGGTACAGAATTTGTATTTGATTGTGATTGGAAAGTTTCTTATTTCTTATTGCTATATTAAATTTTAATTTTTGCTATAGTTCGCCTTTAAATTAGACCCTCTGTGGTGGACCGGCCTTTCCGTGTACCAGAGGATCTCTTTGTGGAACCATCAGCCTGACCTTATTTCCACTGTCGGCCTGTAGCATTTTGGGCCCACGGTGTTAGAATCTCTGGTAAGACCACATGTAGCCGATCACAGCCTGCGGAGAAACGCAGGCCAAGAAATCTGCCCCTCCTCTGCTGCTCTGCTACCACTAGAATACATTGCCTTGGCTTGGGTGCAGGCAGACAAAGTTGATTTCGGCACAAATTGCAAAATCTTGTGTTTTGCTGCCAAACTCCGCCTGGTCTGCAGCAGAGCAGATGTAATGTATTCAGGTAGAGGCACGTCTAAAGGTGGCCATACACGGGCCGATAAAAGCTGCAGACAGACCGCGTCGGCAGCTTATTGGCCTGTGTGTGGGGCCCCCCCGACGGGCTTCACCGATCGAGATCTGGCCGAAAGTCGGCCAAACGAGCGGATCTCTCAGTGTATGGCCACCTTTACAGTTGAGCAGTAGCTGAGCAGCGGATTCTCAACCTGAGTTTCTACACAGGCCGAGATCCGTTACTTGTGGCCCTAAAGGCTCCCATACAAGAATCAATAAAATCTGCTGACAGACCAAGTCGGCAGCTTATTGGCCAGTGTGTGGGGCCATCCGACGGCTTCCCCGATCAATATCTGGGCCAAAGTCGGGCAGATCCCGATTGGGTAGGTTAAAAAATCCAGTTGGATCGCGGCCGCATCTTTTTCGTTGATCGCCAAACGAGCAGATCTCCCAGTGTATGGCCACCTTTAGAGACTCCGTCCAATATTTACCTTTCAAATGCATCAGTGAAGACCTCAAATTATTGGCGTACTGACATTATTAATTATTATCCATTATAAATACCAATAGGCTAGCGATAAGCCTTCTGTATAACAAGCTACCACTTATTTTAAAGCCCAACAAAGTCAACATCTTAGGCTTTGTTTATACAGAGCTCATTATGTTCTTTTTAACAAATTACCCTGTTTAAAGGGGGAGTAGCTCCCATTAGCTTTATAATGGCAGAACTTAGGAATATATGGATACAGGCAGAATACATTTTCAATACAAGTGCTATTTAATGTGTTCATTTTTAGCAAATGTGTATACTGCCCCTTTATAATTTAACATTTGGTCAGGCTTATGACAAGGTTACAGATATACAGGAAAAAGACAAGCCTCAGGGCTCCCTAAGAGCCAATCAGAGCTCCACAATTTGGGAACTATTGGGCGACTTGCTCTTTAGGAATAACAGTTGGATATATTTGGCAGGACCCTGCTAAGGCAAGACAGGTGTAAATTAAAAAAAAACAGCACAGATATAAATCCACGTTTTGTGGTTTATTGACCTTTTTTGCTTTTAAACAGAACTATTTACATGGGTTTTAGCACATAAAACAAACTGCCGCTGGAGGTAAAAGAACAGTTTTTGTGATGTTTTGTTTATCGCAACACCTCAATATCAATAGGACGCTTACAGATGCTCAGAACAATAAAATGCCCATGGCCAGGATTGGCTTTAATTTAATTTTCCACTTGTATCGATCTTCCAGGCTCCGGTCAGATATCTCATTCTTATAAACAGGAGATCTGTTCCCATCTGCAACCAACTCCAGAAAGGCACTAGCTTAGAGCCTGAAAGTAGGAGAGAAACAAAATGTATCGTATTGGGACATGGCAGGCTATGGTACATCAGCTGTCCTGTACTCAATGCTTGGCGCGCGCACGCACGCACGCACGCACACACTGCTTTAACTGGGAAAGTGTAAGAGAATGTATTGGTATTTATGGGACTGCTTGCAGTGCATTGTGCTGCTTTCGTTTTGCTAGTGTTGCATAAACAACTCAACTCTTATAGATCACGTCCTCCTGTAAAAAAAAACTCAATAAAACGGGTTATTCGTTTGGAGGCGCCAGCTATGAATTAATGTACACTCAAGGTGATGAACTCAGAGACCACAGACTTCTGTACTCATGCCTTCTTAAAATATAAAGAGAATAATCACTCCAGAGAGAAAATATAAAGTAAAAAAAAAAAATGTACCCCCTCTTGTAAAATATGACAGTATAAGTCACAGAGGAGTTCCATGACTATGTAAGGGTACAAGGCTGAAAGCTTTTATACAGGTCTTGGAACTCCAAGCTGACCTCTAATATCCTTATATTTTACAACAAGTGGTACATAATCTATAATACACACTTTTCAGAAAGTAATGTGATGTTACATCACTATGCATGGATTATAACGGATGACATCACCAAGCACTGTTATAAAGGATATAATTTACTCGATATTGAAGGCTCTTGTGTATTATAAGGATATCCATGACTTCAATAACTAAAGGCAGAAGGGACAATATTAGTGACCGCCAGGAGTGTATTTATGAAGATAAGAAAGGTAAGTCCTTTAGTATTTTACAACACGGTGTACGTTAAATAGTTAGTTACATAGTTAAATTGGGTTGAAAAAAGACAAAGTCCATCAAGCTCAACCTCTCCAAATGAAAACTCAGCATCCATACACACACCCCTCCCTACTTTTAATTAAATTCTATATACCCATACTAACTATAGAGCTTAGTATCACAATAGCCTTTGATATTATGACTGTCCAATAAATCATCCAAGCCATTCTTAAATACGTTGTATGTAAAGATAAGAAAGGGAACTCCTTTAGTATTGTACAATGGGTGTAAGTTAGATATAAAGATAAGAAAGGTAAATCATTTAGCATTGTACAACAGGGTGTACGTTCTTTATTTTCAAATGAGATGTCATAAGTGACATAGCTAACTGCTGTTTATAGGTTATCTATGGCTTAGCATTATTCTGTATAATAACTGGCTTTAAATGTGGGTGGCCTTGTTTGCTTTCAGACATACGGATTATCATTGAGATGTATATACCAGTGTATATTTTTCGTTGAGCCCTGTAGTAAGGGCTATGGCTCGTCATAACAGAAAAGTACCAGTGTTGTCACAGGTTTGAAGGGGAGGCAGCAGTAGCAGTTCAGGGCACATAATCACTGGAGTATTTCAGCCAGAGGAGATGGAGATACGACTGAAACTGTGCCATCTGCCTAAGCAAAGTATGCGCTACCAATTTTTACAAATGCCTTAGCAATAGTACCATCTACTCAACTCACCTTCAATTTCTGTCCAGTTTACTGCAACCTCTGCAACAGGAATATTAAGGCACTGAGCGATATAGAGAAGCTCCACATCAAACGCCCTGGACAAACAAAGTAAAGTGTCAACTACCACCTTCCTAAAGGCATGGATCCCTACACGGATATGATTTTGTGTAATGCTACCCCTGTGTCTATGTGCAGAGGAGTGACATTGGAATAACACTAATAAAACTGGAACGGAGATTTCAGCAGAACCTCATGAAATCCAGAACACTTTAGAGGTAAAGCAACTGCACATACAGAAAAAAAAAAAATGTAAAAAATTTAAAGGGCCTTTTTTAATGTATAGTGCCGTGCAGAACTATCCAGACCCTTGACCCATTCTCTCTAGGATTTCTATTAGAAGTAAATCTAAGTCCAGTTACTCTAGATTTACTTCTACTAGATATAACATGACATGTTCTCTATGATGTTTTTTTATTTTGAAGCACCAAATCTCAATTTTAGTGTTAACATAATATGACTTTATGTTGGGAAATATGTCCATATGGATAACAGTCCTGCCTATGGTTTACTTTTCAGTCACCCAAAGCTCACTCCATTTTTGCATTTCTGCTTCTTAATATCAAGTTTTGGGTACATGTGTATACATATACCCAAGCTAAAAGGACCAGTAACATCATTTAAAAAAAAAAAAAAAATCGTTAGTATGGAACAAAACAAAAAAAAACCACAAGGACAAATTAAACTTTTAAATCGCCAAATGTTATTAAGAAATAACTTACCAAGCTATGCTTGCGCTCCTCTTCAGAAAAGGCGATCTGGTGATCCATCATGCGGCGCTCAATTTCTCCTCCCTGCTTTCCTTATAGGAGATAGCCAGGGAGGAGAAATCGAGTGCCGCATGATGGATCATCGTTTTTTCTGAAGAGGAGCGCAAGCAGAGTATCGGTAAGTTATTTCTTAATAAAGACTTAGCCATTTAAAAGTTTGTTTTTGTGTTTTTTTTAGTTCTATACTAACAACTTTTATTTATTTTTTTAAATTAATGTTACTGTTCCTTTAATCATTGCAAGTCCTATCTTACTAAAAACAAAACAAACAAAGAATCATCTCCCTTCTGCAGAAGAAGAGAAGCCTGGAAGCTCCATGGAACCAGTGCCACATTTGGGCAGCAAGAAACCCACTCGGGCCCCCCTAGATTTGCAAGTTGAAGAAGACGCACAGCAGAGACGGCAGGGCTTAGTTGCAAATCCCAAATCAACTGCAGGCGACAGAGACAAGGCTAATATTTAGAAAATGCCCGCAGTGAACTAATCCTGGTAAACTGGAATGTTAACAAACTTGCAGCAGAGATAACAATAAATCTTTATACTACAGAGCCATGGATGAACTGGGCCCCCTCCTAATTTAACTGGAGTTAGTCTGATAAGTTCTACCACCTCAGCGTTGGCAAGTACGGGTATGGGATCTGTTATCTGTAATGCTTGGGGCCTTGACTGTTCTTGATAAAGGTCACTCCAGACCAAGTCAGCAACTTATTGGCTAGCGTACACACTGAATGTATCAACCATTGGCTCTAGGGCCACGTGGGTGGCTAAACCAGATCCATTCCTACCTTTTTTTTTTTCATGGAAAATGAAGGAGTTATCTGGGGTTCTGTCCAGGCCCAGACTGGCAATCTGTGAGCTCTCGCAAATGCCAGAGGGGCTGCTATAAGGTGCCATAGAAAGTCACTATTTAGAGGGCTGGTGGAGGCTGTTTGGGCCTCTGTGTATCTGAAATGCCAGGGCCTATTTTAATTCTCAGTCCGGACCTGGTTCTGCCTCAGAACATTTACTTTAGTATGCTGCTCCCACATTATATAATGCCTATAGCTAAAAACATACAGCTGCAATTATGTAAAATGGAGTAATCAACCAGCAACTGGCCTTTGCAAGCCCCCCCTCCCCCCCAGAGCAGAGGGCGGCAGTTAGAAATATAGCAATAATAATAAATTTTATATATATATATATATATATATATATATATATATATATATATATATATATATATATATATATATATATATATATATATATATATATATATATATATATATATATAGCTTTTCAAGATGGACCAGCACTCCAGTTTATTCAATCAAATGTGAATATTTATTTGAGTAGTTACTCTCGTGTCCAACGTTTCGGCCCACATCTGGGCCTTTATCAAGGATGTGGGCCGAAACGTTGGACACGAGAGTAACTACTCAAATAACTATTCACGTTTGATTGAATAAACTGGAGTGCTGGTCCATCTTGAAAAGCTGCATAATACTATTTGACCGGGCACCCACTACGAACTGAGAGGGTTAAAGTGCAGGTACTTTTTGAATATATATATATATATATATATATATATATATATATATATATATATATATATATATATATATATATATATATATATATATATCTCTATCTACCTAAATACACCATATAACAATTTTTACAGGCACAACTGATAAAACTGTATATTTGTATATAAATGATTAGAATGCCAATAGGTGGGCACTAACCAGCGGTCGACGTGAAGAGCAGAGAAAGTGCGTGTTGCCGCTTCCCTCGTCAGCAGTTTGAATCCACACTGAGTGTCTCTTACACTTCGCACACAAAGGAACCACACAAGGAAGTGGAAGCCATACATGAGGAATGTCCTGAACACGGATCTCTGAAAAAAAAATAATAAGCGTTTATAAAAGAAACTCAACGCCTTTTCTTGGGTTTTTAAATACCTGCATATATAGTTTTCTAACAAGCACAGACTGGGCTGTACAAACACCTGAGCTACTGGAGGCCCATTAAATTGTCTTATATAAATTTTATGCAGTGCTATCACAGAATTTAACACAGTATTATACAACACAATGGGTCCCTGTCCCTTATAAATCACAGTCTGGTGCTCAAGGCACAAGTAGATTAAGTCCAAGGCCACAATCAGTTGACACAGAAGCCATTGCTTCAAAGGAACAGTAACATAAAAAAAGTGATTTAAAATAATACAAATATAATGTAGTGTTGCCCTGCACTGGTAAAACTGGTGTGATTGCTTCAGAAACACTACTATTGTTTATATAAATAAGATGCTGTGTAGCAATAGGGGCAGCCATTCAAAGGAGAACTAAACCTAAAAAATTAATATGGCTAAAAAAGCCATATTTTATATACTGAACTTATTACACCTGCCTAAAGTTTCAGCTTGTCAATAGCAGCAATGATCCAGGACTTCTAACTTGTCACAGGGGGTCACCATCTTGGAAAGTATCTGTGACACTCACATGCTCAGTGGGCTCTGAGCAGCTGTTGAGAAGCTAAGCTTAGGGGTTGTTGCAAATTATCAAGCAGAAAATGAGGTTGGTCTGTAATATAAGATGATGCTACAGGGCTGATTATTAAATTCTAATGCTAATTGCACTGGTTTCTGTGCTGCCATGTAGTAATCATCTGTATTAATCACTAATCAGCCTTATATTGTGACATTTCTATTCTATGTGTACTGTATATTGTGAGTAGGTCCCTAAGCTCAGTAAGTGACAGCAGCACAGAAAATGTGCAGTGAATCAGCAGAAAAGAAGATGGGGAGCTACTGGGGCATCTTTGGAGACACAGACACACACACCTCTCTAAATGTATTTACCTGTGCTATGGACTCTTTCTCCAGATGAGCTCTTGACCCACAGGATATGGCCATTTTTTCCTTAAAATGAAGGATAAAACGTCAGTCTTGATATAAATATTAAAGCATTGTGGGTTGGGTATAACATATATTACATAAATAACCTTATTTTGGGTGTATCAGATATTCTAAAGCATTTATCATTCGCCTCCATTTATCACATGCCCTTATCTGCCTGCAGTGTAAAATTCTGAAGTGAAAAACTATGAAAACAGTTAGGGTGTCTACATCACTAGAAAATGCCTCATATTAATGGGCCTATTTACTAAGACTAGAAATAATCAAAAATTTTTTTTCTTAAAACAAAGTTGATCACACTCCCTTCCCAAATTTAACTCATTTATCAACAATTCTTCTTAAAGAATTCAGAGCCAAAAAAAAACGCTGTGACAAAATTGAGCGTCAATTCTTATCATCTGGTTGACCCTCCGAAAACTCTTTATTGGATTATCCAGAGCAGATCACAATATCAAGAAATAACTTCAGTGACATCGGCCATTGACTTCTGTGTGACCTGAGAGGTTTGAGATGGAGTATTTTCGGATTTTTAGCAGCTTTGTGGTATGATCAAAATTAGTTTTTATTTTTCCACGAAAAATTTGAGTTTGCCCCCTAAACTCAACCACAGAAAAAAAATTTATGGGCACCTTCGGGGGTTATTTATCAAAGGTCAAATGTTAGGATTTTTTTTATACCTCAAATGAACTCAACTTATTTAAGAAAAAAAAAGTTTTTGCCGAACCCCCCCCCCAAAAAAAACTCGATCGCTCAAAATGATCCAGTTTTCAGGCAAAACCCTTAATCATCATGAGTTTGATCAATTTGAGTTCTTTTTTTAACCTGAAAATGTGAGTTTTCACCAAAAAAATAACTTGAAAACTCGAAATTTTCGTGGAAAACACCTTAATAAGTAACCCCCTTAGTGTTTGGTTGGTGCAATCACAATAGAATTTAATTATCCAAGAATGGGGGCACACTCCTATAAGAATATTCAGTTTTATCACAGAATGACTATGATACACTGACCCATGGGTGCCCAAATTACTGTCCACCATCAAAATAGACATATGAAAACATTATGAGGATATTTGGTGGACGCAAACTGCATGGCCCCACTCCGTTAACCCAACCTACTGGTCTAAAGCCATCTACAAGTGGCAAAAGCACTGCAGAGGTAATTGCATAAGTAATGCAATCTGGTCAACCATGGGTGGCCAAACAACCAACCAGAATTCTTTATTGAAATTGTAGATGCTAAAACTGTAAAGCAATGTATAAATGTTTGTGATGAGCACACGGGTATTTTAGGTAACATGTAAAACACATAGTAAATATTTTCACTCATACAAGTACTGCACTAGGACTGCCTGTTGAGAGGCCCATAATCCACAGAATAAAGTTTAATGAATTACTCACAGGCCAGGGTTTCAGTTTTTCAAGTCCAACCTCTACGTTTTTGATATCTGCAAATTTAGTAGCTCCATCAGCATCAGCCATTAAAATCAGCTTGCCACGGGCAACCAGGACTCCCTGTGGAGAGTGAATGTCTGTGAGAATTTCTCTCTGAAGCAAAATACTGGTCATTTATCAACTCCTAGAGCAACATTTCTTTGTGGATTTCAAATGGAGTAAAACAAGGTTAACACAAAAAAATAAATAAATAAAAGTGCACTTTTGGGGTTTATCGAGGTCTGATTATTGTTAAATACGCTTGATTAAACCCTGCAGTGTCCCAATAACAATTCAGTAAATGAACTTCCTATTCAAGAGTGCCAACGTGCAAGAAATTTTTAAGTGGTAATTAATTAATTAGAACTCGATGAATTAGTAAAATAAGGTTACCATCAAGCCTGAAAGAGATTTCGTTTAGAATTGATGAGGGCACACTTACGTTTTATATCGCCCTCTGCTGGCAGGAAAAGAGGTCCAACAAAACAAAAAAAGAAAGATTCCTATCATCTAACCACTGCTGTATCATCCCCCAGCTCCAGAGGACAAAAAAAACCCCAAGTAAAACAGGGAATATATTTATAAAACAGAAAGTGGAACAAAAGTGGTACAAGTTTTCAGATAATTCAATAGTGAATTTTGAGTAGAAATTTCTGTAAGCCCCTTGATTGCTAAAGTGAGCATGCACATGCGAGTTCCTGGCCAAAGTATGCAATTTACCAACAGAATACAGAAAAGGTTTCTATACCATTCTTACAGCTCCACCTTTCCCACGATTTTTTTTCAACGTTAGAACCCGAACTTTGTCACTGCTGTATTTTTTACAGTACCTTAAAGCGACCTAAAAAGAAGAGGAAAAACAGTTTTAACAAAACATGTCGATAACTGATACACAAGTGACACAACTAGGCACAGTAGCTTAACCCAGGAAGAAATGTAATTAAGATAAGGAGGGCCAGTTCATGTGTGATTTACTTAGCCGATTATATAGAGTTACAAGAAGAAGCAACAACTATAGTTGAAAGCAAAAGTTTGTGCACCCCTTATTTTGTTGGAGGAGCTAGATTCCCTTTTAAGTTTCAGCTTCTTGGCTATTGCCACACTACCGCAAAGATTTATGGATCCACCCTCCATATTTTACAGCTGGCAAGGTGTTTTTTTTCTCTCCAAAAAAATCTCTGGTGATTGTGGCCAGATTTGTAGACATCAATTAACTCCATTTTCAGATCGTCACTCGGTTGTTTAAGCTAGGGACAGACGTAACGTCTCTCAGGAATCCGTTCCTCCATGTGCCTGTACCCAGATACATTGCCTCCCCTCGGGTGCAGGCAGACATTGTGGAATTTGGTGCCCATAATTCTTGAGTGACAGCCCAAAGTCTAGGTCAGAGATTTTAATAAGCTCTACACTTGTCAACAGGTGACAAATAATAAAACGCAGGGATTTTGCTCAGCAGGGACAAAGAGAAGAAATGCATCAACTAAATGTATCAATATTAGAAAAATGGTCACACGTAGAAAAGACAAAGTAATTGGAAAAAGTCTTTATTTCTGGCGAACTATCTGAAACCAACTGAACTGGAAAAAAAAAAAGTTAGAAGGTGAATAACCCCTTTAAAGACATTTAGAGACATTTTGTGTAAAAAATAAGAATGAACCAGTGCATTATACTCATTTAGATATAGAAAAATTGTGCTTACAAAAAGTAGTGTTTCAGACTGATTTATTGAATATATCCCTAATAATCCCTCCCTTCTCTTCCTGTTCCCTGAATTCCCAGGCTATGCAGGGGAGCCGGCGGCTCTCAGCTCACTGTACTGTAGGACAGGAACCAATCAGCAGCTAGCAGGACCTGATAGGGAACTGAAGCCTGTCTGTGTGACTGCAGGGCTGTGATTGGCTGTCCCCCTCCTACTGTGCTTCTGGCAGGGACCGTTAGGTCACACCCACCCCTCATTTGAAACACAGACAGGGACCAGTGAACATCTATAGTGAGCTCTAATAAAGGGGCTATTTTTAAAGATAATATTCATTTTTAGCACCATGTAACAGCGACACCATATATTACTTAGAATTGCCTACAAAATTAGGTTTTTTTTATTTATCCTATACTGTATATCTCCTTTAACGTAAATAGGGATTTATCACTGGACAAGTGGAAGGAGGGTGTCCAATTACTATTTTCTTTGTTCCTATGTTTTAAAGTAAATGAAATAAAAAGTAACTGTGCAGTGACATTTGCAAATATATTCTTTTTTAACTCATTGATTCCTGCAGTATTCATTTCCTACCTTTCACTTACAAAACTAACCAATATGTCATTTGGCAAGGGGTGCCCAAACGTTAGCCATTCAACCACAGTCATTCTTTCAAAATACATGATAAATGAAGGTCATTTTTACACTTCATCTTACCTCTGTCGTTTTATCTCTACTGCCATCATCTACGACAATAACTTCATAGCTGAATGAAGGCTGTTTTTTCTGTGTGGAATAAACACAAGAATAAATCAATAAGCCAAAATTCCACCCAACACAAAAAAAAATAAAGAACAGAATAACGAACCAAATGAAAACATTAAAGGGAATGTAAACCCAAAAAATAAAATGTTGCCAAATGAAAGAAAATGTCATTGTAAACAATTTTCCAATATACAGTCATTACAAAATCCCAATGGTTTTAAAGTTATTTGTAAAGATAACCGTCTGTTTCTATTCTCTGCACTTCTGGTTCTGACTTTTGAAAAAAACGTAGCAGACCTGCAACTATGATTTCTGCTACAATTTTTTTCAAGACAAAATCAGCAGTGCAGAAAAAGATAAGCAAACACTGCGTTAAACTGCAGTTACGTTTACAAATACCTGTAAAATAATTTCAAATGATATTCTCTTTTATTAGAAAATATTGTATTATTTAGGTTTACAGCTGTTAACCACGTGTCTTCAAGTGGTCATGCATTCCCAGACTGCTGAACAGTATAGTATGGTCACAATAAGTCAAATTCAAATAAATCTAGGCATGAATAACTTTAGCTGAAGAGCAGTAAACCTAACTGTTTATACTACACATGGTAATGCCTTACATACAGTATATGGAAAAGAGACACTGCAATTCAAAGGTGCCATCTAGTGTCCAATTCCTTCATTTTTCCCCCACACCTACATTTCCTTTGTCCCACTGTTCACAAACAGCTGTACTACTAACTAGGCATTACCATCCCAAGTAATAAGGAAATTAATAACCTGGAAAAATAAATAATTTGCCCAATGAAATATAATCCTAATGCTCACATTGTCTGTCAAAGAGGATCGATCTCCTTAAGACTTACTGGAGCCTAAAGCATTCTAACTTTCCCAGAAGCCCGGGCATGAGTACAGCACAACATAATGCTTTATGATGTTTTACCACCCAAAATAAAGGCTCCTTCCTCCAGCTATAGCCCAGCCTAAGTGTTAAAGGAGAACTAAACCCCAAAGATGAATGTGGCTAAAAATGTCATATTTTATATACTGAACTTATTGCACCAGCCTAAAGTTTCAGCTTGTCAATAGCAGCAATGATCCAGGACTTCAAACTTGTCACAGGGGGTCACCATCTTGGAAAGTGTCTGCGACACTCACATGCTCAGTGGGCTCTGAGCAGCTGTTGAGAAGCTAAGATTCTGCCATGTAGTAATTATCTATATTATATGTATTATATCAGTCTTATATTGTGACATTTCTATTCTATGTGTACTGTATATTGTGAGTGGGTCCCTAAGCTCAGTAAGTGACAGCAGCACAGAGCATGTGCAGTGAATCAGCAGAAAAGAAGATGTGGAGCTACTGGGGCATCTTTGGAGACACTGATCTTTACTGCTAAATGGCTGTGGTTGCCTTTGGTTGGCACTAAAGCACAAAATAAAATGAACAACATTTCTAGCTACTTCTTTAGTTAAGCTTGAGTTCTCCTTTAAGGAATGGCATGTCTATTCCACACTGATATTTTCATTTAATCACAGCCTTAGAACAAGCCGTTGGTAGGGATTCTGGCTGTGATGCCGTTTAATGCCCATAGAAAGTGCTTTGTATTGTACTTTATTTAAGACCAGGTGATAGGACAGACCTTAAGCCAAACTGCAACTGAATGTAAAGGGAATTGCTCAGCTTGGAGCAGTGGGCATTGACAGCTCTGACACCGCTGGGCTGGGAGGATTCTCACACGATTCCCCCCTCAGATTTTCCAAAAGCAGCTCAGTAAGCCGGTCACTAACTCACCTATATTGTTACAATATGCTACTGCTGCTATTTAGGAACAGCCATTGTATCAGATGATAACACTGCTCTGGAACAGATGGTCAGGGAACATGCTCAGTAGTAGTGAATTCATTATTCATTATGAATTTCACAAATCTTAAAAATTGCCTACCTGTCTTTGCTCCAAATATTCCATAGCTTCATCCATCATTACAGGCACTGAAAGCAACAAGCAGGTCACACATAAGGTGCAGCAGCAATGAAAATAAAAAAAATATTGTACCATTTCCCCCCATGCATTCATCATTTACCTGTAATCATTTTTTTTGTTTCAAGAATATTAAATGGCAGTTCACCTTTAAGTTATCTATTATGTTGTTATATAATGTGTTATTCTTAGCAACTTTTCAATTGGAAGTAATTATTTTTGTAAAAAAAAAATAATTTTTAATTATTTACCATCCATTTTTTTAACCATTTTTTCAAATGGGGGGGGTCACATAATTTTATGCAACTTTGCAATATACATTCATTACAAATGTTGTATGTTTTTTTTATTTGTATATATATATATATATATATATATATATATATTGCTATTGATAGCAGTGTCTGTGCCTTTCTATTCTCTGCCCTGGTGTCGCAGACTGTTGATACAATGTAAGATAAGGCAGCTGATTAACAGACCTGTCTTTGCTGCTGGGGAACTAAGTCTTTTGCAACTTTGTTTCTAAAGTAAGAACCAGTTAAGCAAATGCTGCTTTCAATAGCAAATTTATTTTCAAATAACTTCAAAAGCACTGAAAATGTTTAATAAATGTATATTGAAAATCTGCTTAGAAATGTTTTTGTTTTTTTTGGGCAAATGTTTATTTTGGGGTTGACTTGCCTTTTAAACCCTTAGTATAATGTCCAGAGTCTGTGGGAGGAAAGCACTTTATAATGCTGCATCCGGTTTATTGTGATACATTAGGTGCTGTAGGCATGGCAGATCCTCAGAAACCGGTTTAACAAGTGTGATCTATTCATCGCTGTTGTTTCTTTGCATTACTTTGCAACAAAATGAACGTGGAGATGGTGGTATATATTTAGCTGAATGACAGCCCATATAGTTATAGTATACCCTGCAGGGTCACACTCAGTGCCGGAACTAGGGGTAGGCAGAGTAGGCACGTGCCTAGGGCGCAAAGCTTGGGGGGCGCCCGGCCCGTACCTTTAAGTGCTGCCTACCCCTGTCCAGTCTGCCGTTCTGTTTCGTGTACACATGCGCCTATCTGGCATCAGGGTTGCGTGCGTCCTGTTCTATGTGCGCCTATCTTACAGCAGGGTGACGTGCGCTGTGAGACTGCTTCCAGCGCGCATGCGTGTGCTTAAGTATGTGTGCGGTCACGTATGTGCGCGCACAGTGAAGGGGGCGACGCAGCTGACCACTTGCCTGGGGCGCCCGGCCCATCTGGCCCGGGTCTGGTCACACTACTGGGGAGAGTAAAACCACCCCGTTGCTCTGGGGAAAAAAGAAGTACCAATATTTGGACTATAGTCAATTGTAAAAAGTAAGGATTAAAGCCATAAAGGCACACGCCACATGTTTCAATATTAAACAGGCAAATACCCCTAACTTTTTACTTACCCCTCGGTGCAGATTCAGGGATCTGAGTTTACGGCAGCCATCTTCCGGGTCTTCCGGCGCTTCGGCAATTTCCGCCAATTTCGACACAAAAGCCGGGAAATTGCTCCAACTGAGCATGCGTCGTCATGCCGATCTCATTCTCAGATTACCGAAGACCCGGAAGATGGCTGCTGTGAACTCCGATCCCTGAATCTGCACCGAGGAGTAAGTAAAAAGTTATGGGGCATTTGCCCTTGGTAGCAGCTAGGCTGGGGGGGGAGGGGTCTATGTGGGGTAGGGTTTTTTTTTTAAAAAGGGGGTTGTTTCTCCTTTATGTGGCGTGTGCTTTTATGGCTTTAATCCTTAAGGGGTTTGTTTCTACTTTAAAGGGCTAGGCCTGAAACATGTAGTGTGTGTCTACACTGCTGTAATTAAATCTTGCAGTTACTTTCTACAACCGACTATTGTCAGGTGGAGCACAGACAGCATTTTATGGCATCTATAGCAAGAAGTAGACATGAAAAGCAGGGTTTAAGAACACATTGCACTACCAGTACAGCAATTATACAGAGCATTGCTGCGGCACAGCCATCTGCTGAATGTTGCACATGTTCTCTCCAGAGCAGCACTAAGCATACTGGACAGATAGGTCAACTGTAGAACTATCTAGTTTTCTTATTGGCTTACATCGTTCTTCTTCGTTGTATGACGGGACAACCACTGACAGATCTTTTGTGGGTGGATCGTGGATGGAGGGGAAGGGCTCCGTCTTGCCTTTGCTGTCAGTGAAATGTTTCTCTTCCTCCAAACGATGGAGATTTGGCATTTTCTTGGCGGTTACATGTGCTACAATAAGAAGCTGCAAAGAGAATACATCAGTAAACAATAAGGTATTAGTGACTTATCAGAGGGCAGTGTGTGTGTTTGAGCACAGTGTAACCTAATACTCTCTGCCGTGTGTTTTCCCAAGACTAAGCTCTCCAGTCCCCATAATAGCCACTGACAATAGGGTGCCCAATACCTGCTAAGCTGGAAACCATTTTCTGGACCATCCGTTTCTCAAAAGAGCAGATTTTTTTATATTTAATTTTGAAATCTGACATGAGGCTAGACATATTGTCAGCTTCCCAGGTGCCCCCAGTCATGTGGCTTGTGCTCTGATCAACTTAAGACACTCTTTAATGCAAGTTTGAGTGAAATCACCCCTCCCTTCCCCCCCACCTGCATCCTAACAACAGAAAAATGGGAAGGTAACCAGATAGCAGCTCCCTATTATTATTAACATGTATTTTTAGAGCACCAACATATTTTGCAGTACTCACTAACACAATGTAACAGCTGCCTGGTAGATCTAAGAACTGCATTCAATAGTAAAATTCAGGTCCCACTGTGACACATTCAGTTACATTGAGTAGGAGAAACAACAAATATAATTACAATTAAACCGCACCTGCTGTTTTGGCCAATTAATCCTTGGGTGCACGTCCAGAAACCTGTTCACAAGGGTTCTCCACCATACATGTATTTTTTCTCCAATAGACAGCACTCCAATTATAGTAAAACTGTCTTTATTGTTTATAGGACGACAGCAGCACAATGCAACGTTTCGAGCGGCACTCCACTCTTGATCAAGCACTCTTTTGCTTACTATAATTGGAGTGCTGTCTATTGGAGAAAAATACATGTAGGAGAAACAACAGCCTGCCAGAAAGCAGTTCCATCCTAAAGTGCTGGCTTTTTCTGAAACCACATGAACAGGCAAAATGACCTGACATGGCACCTACACACCAATATTACAACTAAAAAAATACACTTGTTGGTTCCAGAATGAAATGTTATATTGTAGAGTGAATTATTTGCAGTGTAAACAGTGTAATTTAGAAATACAAATCATGACAGAATCCCTTTAAAGGGGACCTTTCATCCAAAATATATTCCAAATCCTATTTTATCACGTTTGCAAAATAAACTTTAATTACACTATATAAATTATTTGAATCTTGTTTCCTTCAGTCTGGGAATTCATAATTATAACAAGCAGGTAGGAGCCATTTTGTGGACACTGTTATTAAGACAAGCCTTGCATCATCTCAGAATCTTGTTTGTGCACCAGAATGGGGTACCTGATGTCCATCCCCATGTCCTGGCTACACAATTAAACGGTGAAGAGAATTGGGGAATGTGTGGAGAGCAGTGACATCTAGGAAGTGCTGAATGGAAAGTGAAAGTAATTGTCTGCCTAAGGCAAAGAGGAGGGGCAGGCTGAGATTTTTAAATGAGTTTACAACAGCTATGAATGTTTTAATAAAAAAAGAATTTGGATTTCATGTTTAATTTGAAAAGGACTTTTATTATACAGCTTTTTATGTCTGGGTGACAGGTCCCCTTTAAGGGCATCTCTATGAAGCTCTTCCCCTGCCTGAGTAACATGGCTCATTTTTCCAGGAACATTTGGTCTCCATTGTCCCTTGGACTGCTCTAGATCCAATCTGTCTGGAAGAACCTGGGGGATAAATTAATGGGGTTTAGGGATGAGCAGTGACACCTGTAATTAAAGGAATTGTTCACCTTTAAATGAACTTTTAGTATGATGTAGAGGGGGATATTCTGAGACAATTTGCAATTGGTTTTCATTTTTTATTATTTGTGGTTTTCGAGTTATTTGGCGTTTAATTCTGCAAATATCCAGCCTCATTCAGCCATCAGTTTAGCAGCTCAGATTTTTTACAGACACAAGTGAGGAGAGGCGCTAGGGATTAAAAAGCTGGACTGATGAACGAGCGATCCCAGGACACGTACAAGGGGCTGCACATAAAGCAGAAGGCACTTACCAGAACTATTAGAAGAGCTGCCAGCGCGGCCAGGAGCAGCGTAATGTCACACACACAGCAGTGCATGGCGGCGGCGGAGGCAGCATCCCCGGCACAGCGCACAGAATAGAAGAGTCCGAGCCCAGAGCCAATGCTGAGCCCTTCCGGTGTGCGGTATATACGGCGAGTGCATCTGCCGGAACCTATGGAACTTCTACACCTATGCGGAAGTGTCTCTATGTTACCAGACAGGAAGTGACTGCAAGCAAGGGAAGCGTTCTGGCTCCACCGCTGTTTCCTCTGCACAGCGCCACTGCGTGGTGAATAGATGCTGCTGAATCAATATTGGGACTTTATAGTCTTCAGCTCAAGTGCCTTTAGGGGATATGTATAAACCAGCCGGCGTATTTAACTGAACTGGCAGTGCTCTACTCCGCCTGCGCTTGTATATCTTGGAAGAATGTAGTTCCGGTATTTTACCAGCAGGGGGTGTAGCTGTAAATGAGGGCCGGCTGGGCGCTTTCTAGTAGTAGTAGCGTGTTGTTTATACGCAGCACGTGAGGCTCAACCGGTTCTGTCATTGGGAATAGTTCAGTACCAGTTGGCTCCATAGAAGACACAGGAGGAGCCGTGGAAGATGGCGGCGGGATTCAAGTGAGTGACACCGGGCAGGCTGATTACTCGCCTCAATGAGCAGCGGCTGACAGTCAGACTAAGCAGCACACAAGTGGCACGTGCTGTTACTAGAGCAACCAGTCAAGCCTTCAGCAGAATAAGACCGTTTGGAAAATAAAAGTCACAATGTGATTGGCTGCTGGGAGGTCACAGCGCTGGTCAGGTCTTGACTGAGATTCAAAATAGGCCCTGGCATTTCAGCTACACAGAGGCCCAAACAGCACCTCACTAGCCCAATAAATAGTGACTGTTTATGGCAACTTACACCATGACCCTCTAGCTTGGATCTGTCATCATGATCACTCCTGTTGGACAACTCTATTCATACTCAACACTATCTTCTTCTTCTCACTCTGAGCTCCATTCACACTGTGCATCTGTACAACAGCAGCTGATCAGTGTCACCCCCCACCCCGGCTAGGGTTGCCACCTTTCCTGGAAAAAAATACCAGCCTTCCTATATATTTAACTTTTTTCCCCATTAATAACATTGGGATCAAGCATCATTTTTACCAGCCAGGTGGCAACTCTATCCCCGGCTGCACCCCCCCCCCCGGGCCCTCGGCTCCAGCCACAACTAGATTTGCCACCTGGCCAGTAAAAATGATGCTTGATGCCAATGTAATTAATAGGAAAAAACGGCAGGAATATAGGAAGGCCGGTATTTTTTCCCAGAAAAGGTGGCAACCCTTGTCACAACTGAAAAACTGAGATGTCTAGTTCAAACCACAGAAGAGACAACCCTTTCCCTATCTATATTCTGCCTGATGAGTAAGCCCAAACCTCTTATTACAGGTATGGGATCTATTATACAGAAATCACTAATCAAGAAAGATCGTCAATGCAGAAATGCTAATTTAGAAAAAAAAAAATCTTATTTTTGATTAATTTATTGAATGGACATATGTCTTTTTTTCAGTTTGTAACTATGATGGGCTTTTTTATATTTCTGTAATGATAAGAAAAAACTGTACTTGATAATAACTAAGCAATTTTAAGTTGAGTACCTCGGTATTTAAATGATTTTATTTACTGGCCAGATTATTGTTCTGGTTTCACAAGGCTGAAAAAACCGAACAGAAAGTTGAGACCCGAACAGGCCTTAGAAAAACCGAACTGTTCAGTTCAAAAACCGAACAGGTGGCAACCCTACTAGTAACCCAAAATAACCAACCAGGTTGGCTTTTAAACAGACAATCAGTAAATGCTTCCTGATGATTGGTTGCTGTGGTTAACCTAACCTGGTGCAATCTTTGCACGTTTTATTACATAACCACCGTTGTGTCTATATGCCTGGGCAACTTATGGCACACTACTCTGGCCACCCAGGCCTTTTTTGAACAACTTTTGTGTTGGCTCTAATTAGAGTTTTAGGTAGCAGGCAAACACAGGCTTAGAGGAAGAAAAAACTCCACATGCAGACAGCACTTCTGGATAGATTTATTGGGAAACAAACTGCTGTGAACCCCCTAATGCATTTCGGAATTGTATCCCTTAATCATAGGCTAACAGTCCATTTCAAACAGCTGTAGTTTTATACAGAAGGAACTAATGACCCCTAGTGGGCTTTTCATAAAATTACAACTTTATTTAAATAGTTTAAAAACTGATAATGAAGTGTTTAAAAAGTGACTAAAAATCAAACAAAGCTGTATAGACTTATGCTTTAGGGAGAAAAGGCCGATCGACATATTTTTTGTACGTGTTCCAATTATAATGTGAGGGGATTTAAATATAAGCGAATATATATCAGGAAGATGGAGGAACGTGAGCAAAAAGGGATGGTGGGAGCCTTCACATATATTTATTTAAATCCACTACTTGAAAATGTATAGTGCTCTAAGTATCCCATACGTTCTAATATTATTCTCTAGTATAAGTAGCTGATATCGTGTCTGTAATTGAGACCATTCGGAATCCTAGTTTCCAATTTAAGGATCCAAAATGCCTCTCGAAGATTCAGTCTATGAACAATGTCACCCCCTCCGATAGGTACCTTGACTTGCTCAATTACTTTAACTTTTAGATCCTTAATACCATTAGGTGAGCAAGTGCTAAAATGTTTACCTATCGGGGTGCTTTCTTCCCTGTTTGTGATGGTCCTTATGTTCTCCCTTACTCTATCTTTTAACATAGGGGTTATATGACCTACATACTGTTTGCTGCAGTGTCCGCATTCTAAGAAGTACACAACGCTTTTGGTGTTACAGTTATAGAACCCTCTATTTTGAAATGATTGGCCCGACACATTGGATTTAAATTCAACGCCAGTTGCAATTACTTGACATGTCTTACATGTTTTTGCTCCACATTTATATGTGCCTTTCACTGACAGCCAGTTTCCTGCTTGTTTCGGTAGAGCCGAAGACACTTGGCTGGGAGCTAGTATTTTCCCGAAGGTCGGCACTTTTCTAGGAACAAACTTGACCTCCGTTTGGGACAGAATTTCCGACATTTTATTGTCGCCATTTAGTATTGGTAAATACTTTCTAAAGATATTGCCGATCTGTCCATATTCCTCACTGTACTCCGTAACAAAGAAAATTTTTTGTTTTTCTATCCCTGTAGAGGAAGAAACGTTGACTTGTGCGAAAGAAACTGCCTAAAATATATTTTTCGTCTCCCTTTTTCTCCCTCGCAGGACGGTGGAACCTTTGGAGTATTACAGAAGATTCCTGGTATGTTCATGCACTCTTAAGGTGGCCATAGATGCACAGATAATATCGTAGAAACAAATTTTTGTAGGATGTTCAGTGTGTGTATGGTGGGAAAAGAGCCGACTAATATTGGCAGAAGACTTAAGGTGGCCATACACGGGCAGATAAAGCTGCCGATATTGGTCGTTTGGACCAATTTGACAGCTTATCTGCCCGTGTATGGGGGCTTCCGACGGGTCTTCCCGATCAATATCTGGCCATGATATCGATCGTGAAGGTTGGATTTTTACCCGACCGCCCCGTCGGAGCCGCTTAGCGCATCGTAATTCGATCGTTCGGCCATACCCCCGATATAGCCGTGCATAGTGGCATATCGGGGAAAGATCCGCTCGTTTGGCGATGTCGCCAAACGAGCGGATCTTGGGGTCTATGGCCACCTTTAGATATTGGTCGGCTCATCAATCAGGCTGGATGGAAAATTTTGATCAGGTGCCTTTGAAGCCAGCCAAACATCAGCCATTGTTAGTGCTGAATTGTCAGATACAGGTAGAATTCTATTGTTTCGATCTGTATATCTGATGATTCAGCTCTACACGTGTGTGTTGAAACGAACGATCTTTCTTGGAAAGATCTTTTCCAAGAAAGTTCGTAATTGTTACGTCTATGGCCAGTGATAGGGCTGAACTCCATTGGAGATTTTGTAGGATGGTGTCAGATCGACAAAACACATCCTACAAGTCAGATGTAGTCGCATGGGTCAAAATATAATGGGGACTGATACAAACATCTGATGTGTAAACTACATGGAAGATTTTCCATCCGATGCAATGCAACACAACTGCCAGATGGGAACGCTGCATGCTTCATCTGATGAGATAAATCTGATGGCATCTGACCTACCTTTTTTTCCATTGAAATACATTTAGGTGGTTATTTATTTAAGTCCGAATGGCAAAAACCCGAAAAAAAATTTTTTTTATTAAAAATCCGAATTTTTAGTGGGGAATTTTTTTTTTCCCAGGATTTATTATTTCCGAAAATGGAAAAAGTCCAATCCAAAAATCGGCATCTCAGACCCGCCAAGGTTGCATATAAGTCAATGGGAGAAGTCCTGAAGATATCTTGATCTGCGCTGGGTTTCGTGCAATAATCCAAAGAGTTTTAGTGTAGAAAATCATACGACACAAATTTTTCCCACACAGGAAATGTTTGGGAAAATGTATTGATAAATAAGGGTAAAAACCTGTGCAGATTTGGTCGGAGTCGTTTTCAGAAAACAATGAGATCAATTCTGGCTTTATCTCTTTATAAATGTTGGATGTAGATGCATGAACAAACAACTGATCTGACTTTACATTCTAGCTATAGGGGGATCAGATTTCCCAGCATCCTACAAATCTCGTGCTGTTGCATGGTGGTGCATGGCAAGATCAGATAAAATCTCCCAGGTAGTTTTACCCTTAAACTAGATGTGGACCCGTCGGCTGGCACCATGCACAGGCCAATACAAATTTGAAAGTCAGCTGTGGGTTTAGGATGGTAGATCTGAATCCAGTGTCAATGCAGAGCAAAACAGTCATTCCTCCATAATTAACTTCAACTCCTAAATGGCTCCACTTCCAGCTCCCATTGAATAGTAAAGGCCTCCCAGCTGTGGTACTGGTGCTGTCAGGCATGTCCCAGCAGTACATATTGGGAAGCTTTAGAGCATTACTTTATTGAGTTGATTTTACAGAAGGAGATTTGCCGGCCGGATGGGCGAGAACTCACCGAGTTTAGGACAACAACCATAAACGTTGGTAAGTACAATTTCTAGCAAACAGCAAACCTTCATTTTTAGGCTGAACATAGTAACATCTGCATTCTTAATTGAATCCTATCACTGCAAAAGTGACTTTTTGCTCACAAGTTAAAGGAGAACTAAATCCTAAAAATGAATATAGCTAAAAATGCCATGTTTTATATAGTAAACTTATTGCACCAGCCTAAAGTTTCAGCTTGTCAATAGCAGCAATGATGCAGGACTTCAAACTTGTCACAGGGGGTCACCATCTTGGAAAGTGTCTGTGACACTCACATGCTCAGTGGGCTCTGGGCAGCTGTTGAGAAGTTAATCTTAGGGGGCGTCTCAAACCATTAGGTTTGTCTGTACTATAAGCTGATGCTACAGGTTTGCTGATTATTAAATTCTGATGCTAATTGCACTGGTTTCTGTGCTGCCATGTAGTAATTATCTGTATTTATGACTAATCAGCCTTATATTGTGACATTTCTATTCTATGTGTACTGTATATTGTGAGTGGGTCCCTAAGCTCAGTAAGTGACAGCAGCACAGTGCATGTGCAGTGAATCAGCAGAAAAGAAGATGGGGAGCTACTGGGGCATCTTTGGAGACACAGATCTTTACTGCTAAAGGGCTGTGGTTGCCTTGGGCTGGTACAGAAGCCCAAAACATAATGTACAACATTATTAGCTACTTCTTTAGTTAGGCTTTAGTTCTCCTTTAAATGGAATGTGCATGGGCTCTAATAAAGCTGCTATAAGTGAGCCTTAATGATACACATTAATGATAGAGCAATTTTTTTCATTGCAGGTTCCATTACCACAGCAGACGGCTCAGCTTTAGTGAAGCTTGGGAATTGCACTGTACTGTGTGGTGTTAAAGCGGTAGGTAATAAGCATAGTCCTTTGAGAAGCTAAGGTTAGGAGAGGTGCATGTGCTCTAAATGCCACTCAGCGACAAAGACGAGGCTGCCAATGAAATCTGCATTTATTCAATCTAATGTTAATAAGAGCTGTACAGAGGGGTCCCTCCCATGAATCCTACAGTGTGCAAATAAATAGCAGAGACCTATAATATACAGATAGGGTTTTGTAGTTCTGCATATCTTCAGCTCCCTTGCTCTAGAATATTCTACCATAGTTTCAGAATTTTGATTTAACTTTTTTATTTCTAGGAGTTTGCAGCTCCTCCAGCAGATGCACCTAATAAGGGATATGTTGGTAAGTAATTGTTTGTCACGTCTGTGCTGTTAAAGCTGGGTGGTATCCAGGCTTGGAGCAACTTTAGAGAGTTGCTATAATATATTTCTTATATTGCCCCGTTTGACCAGCCATGATAACCGTTCTCTGGGTTGTTGTGTGGCATGCCCCCCGCTAACATGTGTATGGTCATTACAATCGATAGAAAGGCTATTGGAGATGATCAGGACGGTTGTAGCACAAATACCAATAACGGAAAATAATAATATATTCATCAGACAAGCAGCTTCATGTTTTGCCTTCACTGCACAATCCATCTTCCTCCCTTCTTCTTTCTTCAAAATCCAACAACCGGTGCATGTGCAGTAGAGCATAAAAAGTTAGTTTTTTGCTAAATTCTAGACTTAACTCTACTGTAAAAAGAAAGAATTTAGGAAGAGGATAGCTCAGTCGCAAATACCCTGGGCTGGTGCAGTTTTCTGCTAACAGGAGCACCAGCTCACGGTATCGGGTAAGTCATAAGAATCCTTGGAGTACCTTAACATTTGGCATCCCCCCATGGATTGGATATTTCCTTCTGCTTTAAAGGACAACTAAAGTCTAAAATAGAATAATGTTAGAAATGCTGTATTTTGTATACTAAATATAAACATGAACTTACTGCACCAGAAGCCCAATTAAACAAATGATTTATGCTTTTAAAGTTGGCGCAGGGGGCTGTCATCTTGTAACTTTGTTAAACATCTTTGCAAGACCAAGACTACACACATGCTCAGTGTGATCTGGGCTTTAGTTGGGAGGTTAGGCTTAGGAATCGTCATAAATGATCAAAACAGCACAAGTCAAATAATATCTGCCAGAAGCTGATACAGCAAGACTGATTAATCAAAAAATACAGACTGCACTGGGTCTGTGGATACAAATCTACACAGTTGTTACAGGGAAACAAACAAAGCTGCTTGAGTTCTGGGAAGTAAGGTAGGGGCTCCTCCCTGTCGTTTGAAATTATGTTTGTTTCCCTGCAGAGCAGTTATGGGCCGTCTAAAGTTTCCTAACTGCAGCTGTCAGAGCATTTAAAATGAAGGGGGAAT
The DNA here is from genome assembly GCA_038501925.1 of Xenopus petersii. Classification (NCBI taxonomy): domain Eukaryota; kingdom Metazoa; phylum Chordata; class Amphibia; order Anura; family Pipidae; genus Xenopus; species Xenopus petersii. Next base: position 32,969,827 of record CM076674.1, read on the forward strand.
TTCACTGCATACAGTCAGGTTTCATATAAAAACGGTAGACATTTTTTAATTAAAGTATATTGGAGATAGGTTTCTTTTTTATTAAAGAAAGTAAAAATGAGATTTAATTGTTTTGTCTTTACATCCCCTTTACAAAGTGATCTCTATCATTTTCAGTTCCAAATGTGGATCTTTCGCCCCTGTGCTCCTCTCAGTTTAGGCCTGGCCCACCAGGAGAAGAGGCTCAAGTTGCCAGTCAGTTCATGGCCGATGTCATTGACAAGTAAGACTGGCCACATGTGAACAAGTCCTTGTAGTTTATTTCCATTTCCCAACTAAAGGATGAGAATTGGGTTCAGTAAACTTCGAGCTGTAGAGGCCCCTTCCACTATATTGTTTATTGTACCCTTCTCATTTTCATCGTTACAATAATTAAAAGTGACACTGACATGTTCCTGTGTCACTAAATAATGATAATATAGAGAAAAAACCCACCCAGTGATAACCACTTTGACACTGTGAGGACTTACCCTGGTGGTTTAGTGGGCCTGCAGGGACACCAGCCGCGCCATCGGCAGGGAAGCCTGCCACGCTGCTCCTCTCCTGTAAAAATTCCGGTTCCTTAGGGGCGCGTGCAGCGTGCATCTCCTTTCTTTATAGACACATTGATGCTGGCGTGATGACGCCAGTGCGCGATGGTGCAAAATTCAAACACTATTTAAAGGGACTTGGCGTTTGATTCATTGCCCGTTATTGGTTCATCTGATTCCTGTTTTGACCCTTGTCTGATTGACTATTCTGACTTCTGTGATCCTGACCCCTGCCTGGTAAACCGACTATTCTACTCTCTGTTACCCGACCTGTGCCTGTTTGGACAAACTCTTGATCTCCCAGCTTGGACCCTTGCCTGTCTGACTCCGCTTGAATTCTGCCTGCACTGACCCGGCCTGCCTGACTACATTTTAGTCTAAATCCTTGTACTGTGACCTTCTGCCCAAGACTTTGCTCAACAAATGTGCCCCTCTGCTCGTCCAGAACCTTCGCTTGGCTCCTCTCTTTATAAGACCTGTCGGCATCCGTTTAGCTGAGGGCTCCTCCCGAGGTGAAAGGCGGCTGTTAAAGGCGGAAGCAAGAGCGGAGACCAGGGAGCCTAGCATTGGTTCTGGATTCTAGGTGCCGATTCGTGACAGACACCTTCTATGCAAGCCCACATCCATCCTCACACTGGCATAGGGGCAGTGCAGTCCCCCAATTGGGCAAAGATGTAAACTGTACTATTGGATAATTGGGTTGCCCCTATCATGGTGTGGCTTATGGATATAAACCTAAACAAAGAGGGTGTTGGAGTAGCCGTCTGTCCCCACTCTGTACTGCTTGTCTTACTAGAGAATGACAATTACACAACTGAGAGCACTTTGAGCAGTGACAGCTGGACTTCAGTTCCAAAATGGTAGCCTGAGCTTTTTGGCACTAAAGCCACTGCCTCTACCCATGCTGAGGTCTGCCTGTCACTGCTCCATGTGCGTTTAACTGCACACTAGACATGCAAGCAATAAAGAACCATTGATAGGTGGAGGAGGGCATCATTCCCATTAGCCATTAGTATTCTCAGTTTGATGGTCTTAATGTGGCCATACACAGGCCAAGAAAAGCTGAGACAGACAAAGTCGGCAAGTTATTGTCTATTGTATGGGGGCCCTCTGATGGGCTTTTGCAATCGATATCTGGCTGAAAATCGTCCAGATGTCGATCAGGCAGGTTTAAAATTCCCATCTGATCCAGGACCGCATACAAGCAAATCTTTTTGTGTAAAGTAAAAAATCTTTAGCTATATTTCTTGTATACTAATTTGGCCCAAATTAGACAGATTTTGTCTGTCCTCTTGGCCTCTTTTGACTTGCTTTAGCAGCTAGCTTTGCCAAAAACATGGCCTCTCCAATCAGTATCTGATGGTGACTTCTCAGATATCAATAAGGCAAATCTACACAATAGACTCTGCACAGGCCAAGTGATTAAATCAGCTTCATTTTTGTTTACTGCTTTGCTGTCCAAATTGGGCAGTAAATTGTTGTTCAAACTTGCTCATTTGGTGACTCTCCAAACAAGCACATGTTCTGTATATTGCCAGCTTAATCTGGTTTCCATATTCAGTACAAGAAGCAGTACTGAAACACTAAAATATGAGATTAAATCATTTTCCATGTAATCCTTGACATGTGCTTAGTTCCCAGATGCTGCTGAAAGAAGACTTATGCATCAGACATGGCAAGGTATTGATCAGACATGAACCGCCTTTCATTTTTCTTTAATACTTCTTGAACATGTTTCTGAAGAAACAGACATACCCTATATAATGGACAGTGTATAAAGTTCTAAACCACCATAAACATATATTACTATTACTGGGGAAATAAAGTACCCCCCCTCCTTTAAGGCGATTAGATGTCACCAAAGAGTATAACAACCATATAAAGGCACCAGACTCGGTGCTATTGTCATGGAACTCGTGGGTGGCTTCTGAAAGCCTTCAATTTTACAATAGGTCCAGGAGAACATTATCTTTATAATAATGGTATTGAATCTATTATTTAGAAACTTGTTACCCAGAAAATTCCAAAATGCAGCATTTTCCATACAGTCCTATTGAATATTTGTTTTTAAGGCACACTGCTCAAAATTACAGGATGACCCTGTCTTTACAAAACCCCATGTCATAACCATTCCGCATAAAAGATACCATCCACATTTTAACAAGTCATGTGACACCAAAAATAACCAATTATGTTCTGAAGCATTCTATGGGGCCGATTCACTAAATTTGAGTGAAGGGTTCGAATTAAAAAAACTTCGAATTTCGAAGTTTTTTTTGGCTACTTCGACCATCGAATGGGCTACTTCGACCTTCGACTACAAAAATTGAACGATTCGAACTAAAAATCGTTCGACTATTTGACCATTCGATAGTCGAAGTACTGTCTCTTTAAGAAAAACTTTGACCCCCTACTTCGGCAGCTAAAAGCTACCGAAGTCAATGTTAGCCTATGGGGAAGGTCCCCATAGGCTTGCCTGGGATTTTTTGATCGAAGGATTATCCTTCGATCGTTGGATTAAAATCCTTCGAATCGTTCGATTCGAAGGATTTAATCGTTCGATCGAATGAAAAATCCTTCGATCGATCGATCGCAGGATTTGCGCAAAATCGTTCGACTTCGATATTCGAAGTCGAACGATTTTAGTTCCTAGTCGAATATCGAGGGTTAATTAACCCTCGATATTCGACCCTTCGTGAATCGGCCCCCAAGTATATAGTCTATAGTTCTAGACTTGTGTGTTTTCTCCTTTAACGTGTTTTTTTTTAATTTCACTCCCTAGCTAGCATGGGTTCTGTACTGTGATCTCATATGCCTCGATTACGATGGAAATCTTCTTGACACTTGCACGTGTGCATTAGTTGCTGCGTTACAGAATGGTAAGTTACTGTTCAGTGAAAGTGTCTCTGAGGGTGCCGGGAGTGGGAATGACGTGTTATACAGCAATGGCAATCCCTGTTGCCCACATACTCTATAATCACTGCAGGTTTAGCTATTGCGAATATCTGAGAGTCGTATTAACACCAAACATAACACCAGGCCACGCAGGGCCGCCATCAAGGGGGGACAGGGGGGACAAGCGTACCGGGCCCGGGCATGAAGGGGGGCCCGGCAGCGCTGCATTTTTTTGAAGATCCGGGCCCCCCTTACGAGCGCCCGAGCCGTACGTCTTGCCTCTGTGCTGCCGAATGCGGAAGTGCCGAAAAGCCGAAGCTGATGCGCCGAAAAGACCCGAAGTCACGGAAAAAGCCGAAGTCACGAAGCGCCGAAAAGACCCGAAGTCACGAAAACAGCCGAAGCCGAAGTCCTGAAGCAGTGAAAAGACCTGAAGTCACGAAAGGAGGTGAAGTTGAAGTACTGAAGCCGTGAGTTCAATTCTACTGAACACCAGTTTGTGTATTTTTTTTTTTTTTAATCTCCTGGCCACCAATGTATTATTTTAATATTCTATAGGCCCCTGCAACCAATCTTTTTTTTTAAAACATGTTTTTTTGGGGCCCCAATTTTTTTTTTAACTCGTAAGGGGCCCCTGACGCCAATGTTTTTTTTTTTTTTTTCAAAATTTTTTTTTTTTTTTCAAAAATTTTTTTTTTTTAAATTTTTTTTGGGGCCCCAATTTGTTTTTAACTTATAAGGGGGCCCCTGCCACCAATGTTTTTTTTTTTTTCAAAAAAATTTTTTTTTTTTCTAAATTTTTTTTTGGGGCCCCAATTTGTTTTTAACTTATAAGGGGGCCCCTGCCGCCAATGTTTTTTTTTTTTTGTAAAAAAAAATTTTTTTTAAAAAAAAAATTTTTTTGGGGCCCCAATTTGTTTTTAACTTGTAAGGGGGCCCCTGCCACCAGTTTTTTTTTTTTTTTCAAATTTTTTTTTGGGGCCCCAATTTGTTTTTAACTTATAAGGGGGCCCCTGCCACCAATGTTTTTTTTTAAAAAAAAATTTAAATTTTTTTTTTTTGGGGCCCCAATTTTTTATAAGGGGGCCCTGACCATCAATAGCTTTTTACAACTTGTGTGGGGGGGGGGTTACTTTTTTTAGCGCTGATGTCTGTGTGGTCTTTTAACTGCGATGTGGAGTGGGCGGGAAAATGGGGTGGAGCTTGTTCGTCAGTGTGGGCGGGGCCCAGGGGGCCCCAAAAATTTTGTTGTACGGGGCCCCGTGATTTCTAATGGCGGCCCTGAGGCCACGTAAAAGTCAAACAGTTTACCCAAAGATAAACAGAGTTCCCCTTTCTTTGCCGACTCCAAAACACTCGTCCTACGAGTACACCAGACCGCCCCTCGATTAAAGGTGAGTCAGCGCTAAAAATAGCTTAAGGGGAATAAGCAGTACAGCAAATAGTGGTATATAGTGTAGTATATATTATGCTTTCCAAACTCTCAGTTATACAGAGTTAACATACACAGCACGTTCATGTGGCCCGAATATGTGGGAGTATTAAATCACCAGCTGTGGTTTTGGTGGGTACTCCCAAGCGTTTAAAAGTAATCTGTGCCCATCAAATTTGGTTAATCCTCATCTACAAATCCCATCCTCTGTTGTAGCGTAAAAATGGAGCAAATATATAGTGTAAAACCCTTTTATTTAGTGATAAAACGATTTAAAATCACACTCACAAATAAAGCCTGGATACAAGCATCATATATCCGCCAGATGTTCATCAAGTTTAGAGCGGAGGGGATAACAAGAGGGATTCCATATTTGTCAACACAGATCTTCACTGCTAAAGGGCTGGGGTTGCCTGGTACAGACCCCCAAATATAATGTGAAGCATTTCTCCCCTACGTCTTTATTAGGCTTAAGTTCTCATTTAATGTGGTTGTCTGTGTATTAACTACAAGCTATACACATTGTACACTGCACAGCCTAAAGTGAAATCACAAGTGTCCTCTCCTAGACAAATCTGTTCTTAGTGGTGGTGGGTAGAGTAAAACACAATGGCCCCATATTTATCAAAGAGTGAAGCTATAACCAGTCTACAGTATCACCAAGTGAAATTCCGCCACTTTCTACTTTTGTCTATGGAATTTTAAAAAGCATATTGAACAAAGGATGCACTCTGACTCTGATGCACCCGGAATTATGTCCCATACTTTATAATGCAGTCTGAATCTCCCAAGATGGCACTGAACTATAATTCCCAACAACCCATGACAGCTTTTTGGCTGCTAAGTGGTTGTTCCACCACAGTTGGATGTTCGCAACACCATTTTGCCTTATTATACTTTCTCAATCTGCAGGACCCTGTGTGGTGCTTTAGGCAGTTGCCACTGCTTGGATTCCATTTAAAGGAGAAGGAAAGGCTAAAATTAACTAAGCTTTATCAGAAAGGTCTATATAAATACACCAGTAAACCCTCAAAGTAATGCTGCTCTGAGTCCTCTGTCAAAAGAAAAACTGCATTTCTTTCCTTTTATTGTGTACACATGGGCTTCTGTATCAGACTTCCTGTCTCAGCTTAAACCTCCGGGGCACGGCCTTGAGCATGCTCAGTTTGCTCCTCTAACCCTCCCTCCTCGCTGTAATCTGAGGTAGGAAGTGATGTCACACCAAGCCAATATGGTAGCTGCTATCCTAAACAAACAGAGAGCTTCTAGAGCTGTTTACTCAGGTATAGTAAAGCATTCTGCAGAATAAATATAGTGTTATAGCTATATAATCTATTGGCAATAAACTGCTTCAGTAGCTTTCCTTCTCCTGCCTTTACGGGAAAACATATTCCGTCAGTAGTACAGGTATGGGATCCGTTATCAGGAAACCCGTTATCCAGGAAGCTCTGAATTACATAAAGGTTGTCTCCCATATACTCCGTTTTATCCAAATAATCCATATTTCTAAAAATGATTTCCGTTTTCTCTATATTAATGGTGTTTAGCAAGTGAGGCAATACAGGGTTATGGGAGATATGTAGCTCATAGTAAAAGTTGATCCAGGTACTGGTCCGATTGCAATTTTGAGTCAGGAAGGAATTTTTCCCTGGGGATGGGGTTTTTTGCCTTCCTCTGGATCAACTGGCAGTAAGGCAGGTTAAAAAAAGTCAAAAGGTTTAACTTGATGGACATGTCTTTTTTCAACCTAATTTACTATGCAACTACAGTAGAACCCCCATTTTACATTTTTCAGGGGGCCAAAAAAAAAATGATGTAAAATCCAGGAAAATGTAAAATCAGGTTAATGTATTATGTATAATATATATATGTGGGACCACAAAACAACAATGTAAAATGAGGGGAAACTTAAAATCAGTGGATGTAAAATGGGGGTTCTACATAATTAATCCTAATTGGAAGCAAAACCATACTATTGTGTTTATTTAAAGGAATTGTTCAGTGTAAAAATAAAAACTGGGTAAATAGATAGGCTGTGCAATATAAAAAATGTTTCTAATATAGTTAGTTAGCCAAAAATGTAATGTATAAAGGCTGGAGTGATTTCATGTATAACAAGTCAGTCAGATCACTACTTCCTGCTTTTCAACTCTCTTTGTTTACACTGACTGGTTGCCCTGGCTACCAGACAGTAACCAATCAGAGACTTGAGGGGGGGCCACATGGGTCATTTCTGTTGCTTTTGAATCTGAGCTGAATGCTGAGGGTCAATTACAAACTCACTGAACAGAAATGTACCATGTGGCCCCCCTTCAAGTCGCTGACTAACTCAGAGTTATAGAGCTGAAAAGCAGGAAGTTGGATTCTGGCTGTTTTATTAGACATCTGTTCACTCCAGCCTTTATATATTACATTTTTGGCTAACTAACTATATTAGAAACATTTTTTATTTTGCACAGCCTATCTATTTACACAGTTTTTATTTTCACACTGAACTATTCCTTTAATGTTTACATTATTTTCTAGTAGACTTAAGGCATGAAAATCGAAATTATGTAAAGATCTGTTAACCCCACATCCCAAGCATTTTGGATAACAGGTCCCATACCTGTATATACTGTACATTCAGCTGTACAATGAAGGCCCAGAATTTGTGCCGATTGTTGATGTCCCTTCTGGGCCCCATGGAATATTAACAAGCACCATGCATTGAAGATGATCTGTAGGAAACTTTCCATTTATTCCAGAGGATAGGACACAGTTTGTTCTCAGTCGACAGTTATTTTATTATTTGCCTGTTTATAGGCCTGATGACATGTTTGTGGACATTTCAATAGGATTTGCTGTTGATGTGAACTTGCAGACTCCCCATTTGGCTGCCACCTGTGTGAGCACCTCAGATGCTCTTGAGTGTCACCCGCCTGCATTTTCATTGCTTAAGCCAAAATAACCAGCCTGAGTGAGTATCTAATGGTGCAAATTTTATTGGTTTCGTTTTGCAGTAAGATTGCCGTCTGTTAAAATAAACGAAGAGACTGGTTTAGCAGAAGTAAATCTGAAAACAAAGTGTGCCCTGAAAATCCTGAAACATCCCATCGCTACGTCATTTGCCGTATTTGATGAGTAAGTGTTTGAATTGTTTCTCACCTTCGCTAAAGCGAATTCTGCTTGGTGCAATAGGGCACTCACTACTATCTTTTTTTTATATGCCATTTCACCGGGGGCACCAGCTCAGAAGCCTGCCAGAGGATTGGGCATTGAAGCCAATCTAGTCCTCAATTGGGCATGTTCTGGTTGTCCATTGCTGCTGAGGAGTCTGGAGGAGAAAGTCAAGCAGCCAGATATGGTGCTCACCAACCCTGCTTTATCATGAGTGACGGGTATTGGGGCATATCAGTAATGCAGTTCTGTAGGGGAGTGTTCTCCATAAGTTGTATGAATTGGATATGCTTTCCTTTATTTATCAGTTTTACATTGGAGTGAAGAACATTATTTCTTTTAACTGCGGTGCTTGTAAACGGGTTTGAATTTGATGTCAACTGGTCTTGTGTTAAAGCTTGTCTTTATATGCAGTTATGGTTTTGTCCATGCAAACGTGTATGTGAATAATAGATTTGCTTCACCATAATGGAGGTGACACTTAAAGCAATCTGGGAACAATAGGTTCAAGTCCTACCTAATCAGTTGGTTGGTGGGAGTGCAAATAAATCATTTTAACAAGTGTAGTATTATTGTATTGTCATAGTATTCTCTACTCCTGTATAGTTCTATAAACTAGAATACCAGTGGGCACATGTAGAAAACCTATATCTTGTATTACCCTGGCCCCATCTTGTGCCTAATTAACTACAGAGGTTGGGATGGTGTTTGAAGTCATGTTCCTTTCCTCCATCGCCAAACCAGTTGCACTGTCTCGGATCATGTTCCATATATTAGTAATTTTCCTTTATTAGCAAATGCCTTCTGGCGGATCCCACAGGAGAAGAGGAGAGCTTGGCCAGCGGACTACTCACTGTTGTGACCGATGAAGATGAAAGGTTATGTGCCACTCGAAAACCAGGTACATCCACAGGCCATGAAAACCAATGGCTGCTTTTTGTAACCAGCTGATGCCATTGTGACAGTCCCCAGCCATGATTAACAAAAAAAACCCTTGTATAAACTTACTTGCTGTTTATTAACAAGACCTCCATTTTTTTAGCTGCACCCATGATTGGTTGAGTAAGTCATAGATTGTTAACTGATACTTTGGAATTTTGTGTCACCATTTCAAACTCAATCTCTGCCAAAAAGCAGGGAAAAAATCTTGAGGTATGTGTGGACAATTCAAACATTTGACCTGTGCCTTTAACTATTTTAACTATTAATTTTACTGGTTTGTTTTTTGGTTTACCCCTAAAAACTGTTTATTTTGGCAGGGTGACTATTGGATCATCTATTTTGGCCACTTATTACGCTGTCAGATCAGTTATTTTAGGTCACTGATTTGCACAATTTTTGTGGTTTTATTGCAGTTTTATCCCTGCATTATTGTATATGTATTTTTTTCTTACGGTTTGGTGCTTTGGTATAGAATGTGTATTTTCCAAAAAAATGGTTCTCTGGGGGGTACGTTAGGTGGGCTTAAGGCACATAATACACAGTCAGGGGGCTTTGTTTTCAGGAGCCGAGTTGGCAGGTGTGAAAATTCATAGGCACGTTTTTCATTTGGGTTCCCTACATACAACGTACTTTGGTAAATCTATGCATATTGGGCATCAAACTCTTCAGTAGACCTCTGGCGATCAAATTTAGGGTTGGGGTTAGCATCATTTTTTTGTAGCTTTACCCTACATAAAATGCAGTAAATGAGCAGTAGCTGGAACGAGGGCCATAGATCATCTTGGGTATCTTCATTTTGAGGACCCTAGAGGCCACATACTTAGATAAACCTATGCACTTTGGGCATCAGAATGTTGACTGAACCCCTGGCATTCGTATTTAGGGTGACTTTTCTTGGTACCCAATATGTGGGAGATAAGATGCTTTAAAATAGAAGGTTTTGAGGTGATTTTCAGAAAATTCATCAAAATCGACAACTTTAGGAAGGCTTTATGATTTGGATTAGAAAGACATGTACCCATTATGAATTTGGGACAATGTGTGCTTTCCAAAAAATAGGACTTTCGGGGGTGAACTTACATTTTTGTAGTTTTTGCAGTAGCTGGAACAACAGAAATGATAGATCATATGGGGTGTCTTCATTTTGGGGGCCCTAGAGGCCTCGTACTACCCAAAATATAAAGTCATGGAATTACTGTGGGTCGATACACGGAAACATTTTGCAGTCAAGTGTAAAGGAAGATCAGTGTGGTTAGGCCATGAGCAATCTATTGTCCGCTGGTAATGCTTATTATTGATCAGACTTCTCACAAGGTGAAGCCCGCAGGGTAGTGTTTCTTGACCTTTTTTCCCTCATAGAGTACAAACTAAATCAAGGGAAGACCTCTGTTACCTAAAAATTCGTTTAGAAACAGTTTAGCCACTCTAAACAACTTGGGGATCCTCATCAGATCCTGACCTATAGGTTAAGAATCAACGTGCTTCAGTTAAGTTTCTTATCTTGAGTAGTGAAAACAGAAATAATTGAAGAAAAAATTACATTTTGTTGTTTGTGTATTTTCTTGATATAAATGGATTTTCATGATAAACCCAGTTTTTTTTTTTTTTTTCAAACACACAGGTGGGAGTTCACTTTCAGCAGAGAAGCTTCAGGAGTGCATCAGTCGAGCCATGACGAGACACAAAGAAGTGACGACCCTTCTGCAAGAGGCGCTGGCCAGTGCCAAGTCAGAATAAAATGAATATGTAAAAAGTTGTATTTGTTACAGTGACTGCACACCTTTTGTACTAAATAAAACAATACCCATGACTATACTCTCGACACTTCCGTCTCTATAGATGCAGGGTCACAGTCTCCTTCTCACATGGAACAAGCTTTTCTGCTCTTTAAAAACCTTTAAAAAAAAAAAAAAAAAAAGTCCGCACCTGGTTTGAGAAGGCCCCCAGACCACTACTAATGTATGTCCATTTTAATGCACATTTAAGTCAGACATCTCTTCACAAAGCTCGTTTTTTGCAAGTATTTGTGTAAGAATAATTTAAAACAGTTTTAAAAAAATAGTAATTGGAAGGCAATTGTTGGTTAATTATTTTGCTCAGAGGTGTAATATGAAGTTCAAGGCTCAGGGTTTTGCATCAAATCCGGCACTGCCCCTCCTTTTACTTCTTGATTGGCTGTCGGAATGAGGCAGGGGTGGGAACGGGGCTGCTTGTGCTGCTGTTGCCATAGCCACTTGCTGCTGCATTTGATGATGCAAGAATTGCAACTGTCAATGCAAGAGTGGAGACAAATACGGTTAAAGGCATTTCAACGTCCATTAAAGCTGTACACCGTGCTAGGGTTTACTGCTCGCCTTACTTAGGGGGAGACTCATAGCTCAAGCAGGTTTGCATGGAATTTATGCAGAACACCAATGCAGGAAGGGGAGGGGGGACCAAGAAATGATTGGGCAATCATGCAGCACCAGAATCCCCAAAGCATCTCAACTGCTAGCTAACTTTCACTCTCGGGAAACAGCTTTTTATAGCTTCAGCTCCCCCCAAAACTGGAGGTGGGTGGAAAGGATATTGGGAGGTTTTATTATAAAACAGTTCCAAAAGTTGCTAAGATATGATAAGGCTGAACTATAGCTCATATATACAATGCCAACATTGACTATTCTTGCTCTTGACCCCAATGCATTAACTATATATGAAAAAAAGAAAAAAAACGAGTGCAGCTTTTTGGCTCGGTGAAATCCATCAACCATGCATTATGATTTGCTGCAGTATGTATGAAACATACAACACACCTTGTTGATTTAGTATAGTATTTCTGTATAGTTTCCTTTTGAGATCCTGCAATAACATATGCACTGCAGATCCTCCTCGAGACGTTTGAGGGTATCACTTCATTTACCCTACACTCTTAGAAGCTTGGAATCTTTTAATATAACCTCCAGATTGTTTGCTAGCTGTATTCTGAAAAAATAAGGCCTTGCTTATTTCAACTGGCAAGCTACAGAGTAGATTTAAAGCAGCAGCATTTACTTAGCATGTGCATTTATTCACGGAAGTTGCCGAATTACTTGTATTTGTTGCTGCTGTTGTTGTTGTAAGGCAGAAGAGAGCTGCAGTCTCTGTGATGGCAGGTTTTGCCCGGGTCTGTTCCCAGCAGAGCCAAGCTGAGACAACACTACAGAGAGGAGAAGGGGGAAAGCAGGGAGGTCAAACTGGTAGAGTGCAGAATTAGATGCACTAGAAACTATACATCAGGACAGCTATTTATTACACTGAAATTCTCAACCTCAGGTTCATCACATCTTATTTAATTACAGCTCCCAATGTGATGCAGGAGTTTGTGGAAGGGAGAGGAGGCTCTCAAAGGATTTTGTATCTGGTCTGGGCTGTTATTTTATTTATCAGAGCTGAGGGTGTGCTGCATGGTCTTCTACACAACAGAGTGTTAAGGGAAGCTTTAACCAAAGTGCAACCTGAGCCTAAGGGGAATACAACACTCACACAAGTCATGTTTGCAGTTTCTTTGGATAATGCAATGTTCTTAGGGAAGCAAATAACCATTGTTCTTTGTGATTGTTGGTGGGCAGGTAGCTGCGCCCAAACCGCTGCTGCTAAAGGGCCAGTAAAACCAAAAAAAAACAAAAACCACACATTGGTGTTACTGTTCCTTTAAAGGAGAACTAAAGCCTAACTAAAGAAGTAGCTAGAAATGTTGTACATTATGTTTTGCGCTTCTGTACCAGCCTGAGGCAACCACAGCCCTTTAGCAGTAAAGATCTGTGTCTCCAAAGATGCCCCAGTAGCTCCCCGTCTTCTTTTCTGCTGATTCACTGCACATGCTCTGTGCTGCTGTCACTTACTGAGCTTATGGACCTACTCAGAATATACAGTACACATAGAATAATTTTAAGGCTGATTAGTAATTAATACAGATAATTACTACATGGCAGCAGAGAACTAGTGCAATTAGCATCAGAATTTAATATTCAGCCCTGTAGCATCAGCTTATATTACAGACAAACCTCATTTTCTGCTGGATAATTAGTGACGAGCCCTAAGCTTAGCTTCTCAACAGCTGCTCAGAGCCCACTGAGCATGTGAGTGTCACAGACACTTTCCAAGATGGTGACCCCCTGTGACAAGTTTGATGTCCTGGATCATTGCTGCTATTGACAAGCTGAAACTTTAGGCTGGTGCAATAAGTTCACTCTATCAAATATGGTATTTTTAGCCACATTCATTTTTAGGGTTTAGTTCTCCTTTAAGGGTAGAGACAAGCGAAGATTTGGGGAGATTGTCGCCCGGTGACAAATCGTCTCTTCTTCGAGCGACTAATCTCCCCAAAAAACCTTCCGATCGGCTAGAATCTAAATCGCAGTCAGGATGGAACTCTGAGCTCTTCGTTTTACAAAGTTGCCCAAAGTTTCCTAAAGGTATTTATAAAGAAACATATTGTGCTTTTCCCCAAACTTTGCAGATTTAGTAATGCCCATGAGGTATTCTCATCTACCGGTTGCTATAGCTCTTGTCAAATATTCTACCGACGTGGGATGAATATTTCTTGTTGCTACAGCTTACCTTTAATAAAGCTCATGAAGGAGGGGGGGGGGGGGGGAGTGTGTGAATGAACAAAAGACAAAGATTCACCATACGTACCAGCTGCTTGGGGAGGCATGAAGCCGCCTACTCCGGTTAAGTTAATTACAGCGGCCTGCTGAGCTGATAAAGTTTGGTCGTGGTTGCTAGAAACTTGGTCCATTCCCTGACAGAGAGAAAGAGCAGATAACTTTAAATAAATTAACAAGAACACAGATTCACCATTCAACTATTGGAAACACGTTTTCATTGCATTGACTATTTCACTGAAAAATTACATAAATGGCTGGATATGCAATAATACAATGTAATTTCTTCTACCGCACACCTGTAGTTCACCAATCCTGCAACTGGTGGTGCGTTTCTTCCGTTGACCCGGCCAGGTCCCTTAGCAACGTGTGTATAGAAAACGGATCCGCACACACACTGTTTAATGCAGTCGGGGAGTATCCCCTTTTATTTAGCCACCAAACAGTCAACATTTCAGGGGGGAACAGGGAACACCCACCCTCCCTTCATCAAGATCCTGATGAAGGGTGGGTGTTCCCCCCAAAACGTTGAATGTTTTGTGGCTAAATAAAAGGGGATACTCCCGACTGCATTAACCAGTGTGTGTGCGGATCCGTTTTCTATACACATAGGTGGATATGTAATAACCCAGGCCTCTCTTAATAGAATTTTGCTAGGCCATCTTTTGAGTGTCCGTGACATGTTCAGTGGGTGCCGGGTTTGCTGCATAAAAACGATTTGCACAGAAGTCAGTAGGGGTGGTTTTGGATGCTTTGGCGCTGTGCATTTAGGCTACTTAAAGGGGTTGTTCACCTTCCAAACACTAGTTTTTTGAAGGTGAACAATCCCTTTAAGGGCTCTTACTGACAAAATGAAAAGAAGGGGAGCACAGCTTCAACCACTTTTCTGCGTTCAGCCGCAGGGGAGCGCAGGAATAGACGCATTACATTTTTTCCAATGGGGCTGTACTCACACAGGCGCGTGTAGGCCCCGAACGCAACATGCTGCATTTTTCGGCACCTACACGCCTGTGTGAGTACAGCCCCATTGGAAAAAATGTAATGCGTCTATTCCTGCGCTCCCCTGCGGCTGAACGCAGAAAAAATGGAAAGCAGGGGAGCGCAGCTACAACCTCTCATCAGTAAGAGCCCTAAGAGAGGAACTCCATGTTGCGTCTGGTGCCGACACGTCGTGTTGTGAAGATAACAAGAAGTAAAGGAGAAATCGCAGGTAAGAACTATCTTCACAAAATCCGACACGTCGCATGCGTTTCGTTGCATGGTGACGTGTCGGCACCAGGCGCATCGTGGAGTTCCTCCCTAAAGCTGGCCATAGATGTTGAGATTTTTAAAAGATCCGATCCTCATCGTGAGACCACGATCTTCTCGGAAACGATCATACGAATTGACCATCAACTAAAAAGACCGATTTGGCAGGAAAACAAAGGGGAGCTGCCTGCTTGGCCCTGCAAACATAGATAGATTGCACTGGGACCGACAAAGATTTTTTGAACTGGCCGATCAATTCCCCGACAGATGTCGGCCAAAAAATCGTAAGATGTACGATCGTTTGAATCCCACTAACCGCACGGATTGGTCGGGCTTCCCTAAAAATCGGTCGTTCGGCAAGAAGAATCGTTGCGTCTCTGGGGAGCTTAAGAATGCAGCTAAACTATTTATGGTTTACAAACCATAGACAATACATACTCAATCTCACCAAGCAATAAAACTACTATCTATAACATCCACGTGGCAGTATGTTTATAATCCACATAATGGCAAATTGCTAGCTGACATTTTATATCACGTTTATGGGGAAAAAAACAGCTGACCTTTAGATTTGTGGTTGTGCCTTGAAATGAACGCATAAATCAGGCGTCTGTATTCATTAAATATTTATCACAAATAAACTGATCTGGTTTCCCTTAATAGCATCACCTGACTTTTTCCACTGATATATTGCTGGTTTAGCAGAGAAATACCTTTGGGTTTGGAATTAGTTCTCTGAGTTGATTTATGATGGGAGACTGATTTGTAGATAGGCCATGTGTTTTGTGATTAAACAGGAAAAGTTTTGCTTGGAATGCCCTTCAGAATGAATTATTCCCTCCAGGCTACACACCCTCCATGTTTGCTTATAAAATAAATAGCAAAAGATGTGCATTTATTGCAATTAGAATGTCTTTCGCTTATCCTAATGGCACTTTACTGTGTGTGTGTGTGTGTCTATATTTAAGTTAAGGACAAAGAGTGTCTAATTTTTAAGCAGCCATAAAACATGTGATATGTTTCTAAAATCACCACCTATTGACTTAACTAAACATATCAATATAATGGCTGAAAATATAATGGGCCCCATGATCCTACATACAAAAACGTGATATGTTTCTAAAATCACATGTTTATAATATATATATATATATATTTTTTTTTTTGTGTTAGGTAGGCATTAGAAGGCAGTCATATCCAAGATGGTCTATATATTGGCATAAACTGAATACTTCGTACAGGAATCCCAAATATGATGCACATAATCCTTTATGGAAACATTCAGATAGACATTTTTTGTGTGTTCTGTTATGGAATCCTTACCGAAGGTAACAGCCCCAACTGTTCTACCTGCTGCTGAGGGCTGGAAGTGGATGTCTGTTGGGGCTGTTGAGGTGAAAACTGGGAGACTTGTTGTTGCTGCTGCTGCATTGGGTTGAATAGGATTGGAGCACCAGAAAGCTGTATGAAGATGATAACCAAATTCAGAAAAAAAGACATCTCTTATAGATAATTATACAGTCTAATAGCACCCAGTGCCCATTTCCTTCTGGAACTACAACTTTATAGCCATACCTTACCCCTAACCTGTTAAAAATATGTTTTCAGGTTCTACACAGATGAACTTACTTACCAACAACATGCACATTTGCTGCTGCGACCAGGGACGGACATTCCAGTAGCTATTTAATATAACCGATCCCATGATTACAACCGATAAAACTCTGCCATGAGTTACATGAAAATGCTAAATAAATCGTCTCACAAATACTTGAAAATTTGTAATATTTCGTATTCCCCTTACAGTTCAAGGGACATATTTTCAGCGATGGTGAGATTTGGTTGGAAAACGTAAACCCAATCAGTTTTACATAATTTATATTCCATCCCTATAGCTATTCTCCAATCGACTGCAGGAAGGGTTAAGAATAGCT
This sequence comes from Xenopus petersii, assembly GCA_038501925.1. Lineage (NCBI taxonomy): Eukaryota > Metazoa > Chordata > Amphibia > Anura > Pipidae > Xenopus > Xenopus petersii. The sequence continues at coordinate 32,986,631 of CM076674.1, forward strand.
GAGAAAATTAGCCCTGTGCGTGGACATTCCCTACTTACGCACTTGTTCGTAATAAACAGAAAGGAAATCGGGGGGGGGGGGAGCCTAAATTAGTACCGTATCTCTAACTTGAAGGGGCAATGTGCAATGAATAATAATAACCGTTTCAAACAAGTCATTATCTATTTCAATCACTGACCAGTGATGAATTTAAAGGTAAAACCTATATTTGGCATGAATGGAAAAAAAAGGTGCTTGCATCAATCACATGTAAGCTTAAGGCTGATCTCAAATTACAAGCTAACAAGAGAGATCAAACAATTTCTCTGTTAATACATGAATATAGCCAGAAGCAGTGCTCATCTGAAAGCCAAGCTTGGGATATCAGAGACAGAGGCAGCAGAGACTTTGCTGGCCATACACACTACTAAGCTTGTCAAGAGAGAGGATTGATTTGGCTTTTTTTCCCTACAACTGTCATAATTACCTGCAGCAGATTTAAAGGCCTCAGTATGTTGGCCTGGAGTATGTTTTAAGACAAATGGGTGTCAATTGAAACCTGGCCCCAGGGCCAATTATCACATTTTATTGGGGGGTCTGCGCAAACCCACTGGGAAAGATCTGCATCCACGGCACAAAGCAGCCTTTCCCCAACTGGATATTCAGACAGTACAATTAATATCTAGCTGAACCCTGATTGCATATTATTGAGAGAGGCCACTGTTTTACCCTAAATACATATACATACTAGTAAACCGCCAACCTGTCAGGAGTGGAGTGGGCCAGTTTTAAAGGAGAAGGAAAGATAATTAAGCAGTTTATTGCCAATAAATTAGCCACAATAGTGCAAGCTATAACACTATATTTATTCTGCAGAATGCTTTACCATACTTGAGCAAACAACACTTGAATGTTCTGTTTGTGTAGGATAGTAGCTGCCATATTGGCTTGGAGTGACATCACTTCCTGACTGAGTCTCTCCCTGCTCACTATATAGCTCTGGGCTCAGATTACAGCAGGGAGGGGGAGAGGAGCAAACTGAGCATGCTCAAGGCCGTGCCCTGGAGGTTTAAGCTGAAAACAGGAAGTCTGATACAGAAGCCCATGTGTACACAATAGAAGGAAAGAAATGTTGTGATTCTTTTGACAGAGGACTCAGAGCAGCATTACTTTGAGGGTTTACTGGAGTATTTATATAGACCTTTCTGATAAAGCTTACTTAATTTTAGCCTTTCCTTCTCCTTTAAGACTTGTTTTATTTCAATTTGTTTGTGTGTATTTCCTAACAACACACCAATACTGTTGAGGAGTCCAATCTATTTAGGATGTGGGGACAACTCTATAAATACAACTGAAAAAATATCCCAAAAGAAAGAACTGCCAAGAAGAGTTCTTATCGTCGCACCCTCCCAAAATGTGTGAAACAAGATTAGTATGTGTGGAAAAAGAGAAAACACTACATGAGTGATCAATTCATTGTTATGTAAAATTGAGAGACTGTTGTTGTTTACATCTATTTCTCTTTTTTTTTCTTGTGCAAAAGATACTAGTTTTGGTGGTTAAATTCATCAATTATATCAATTCATTAAGACAGAAAGGTTTTAAGTTTTTTTAAAGTGCCAAAATTGCCAGGTCTGTAGTAGGCAGTTCTCAATCTAATGGTGCAAGAATAGTATAAGGACTAGAATAAAAGGTAACATTTAATAGCTCTGTTAAAAAATAGTTCATAAGGGTAAAATCAATTAAGTTAAAAAAATTAAAAACCAACGCCACCTAACTGATATTTTCCCTGTTCACCTTACCACAAAGGACAATTTATTCTTGAGAGCTGAGAGGTCTGATGTAAGATTGTGGTTGGGCCAGTGGGTAAATTGCTACACACACCGAGTATCCCGAATACTTTATACCCAATCGATATACAGCAAGTATTTTTAATTGTTTTTAACTTAATTGATTTTGCCCTTATGAACTATTTTTTAACAGAGCTATTAAATGTTATGTTTTATTCGAGTCCTTATACTATTCTTGCACCAGTAGATTGAGAACTGCCTACTACAGACCTGTCACTTTTGGCACTAAAAAGCACTTTATACCTTTCTGTCTTAATGAATTAATATAATTGATGAATTAACCACCAAAACGAGTCTCTTTTGCAAAAGAAAAAGAGAGAAATAGATGTAAACAACAACGGTCTCTCACTTTTTTTTTTTTACACTTTATTTATTCACAATGAATTTTACATAACAATGAATTGATCACTCAAAGTAGTGTTTTCTCTTTTTCTACACAATATCAACTTTTGACAAGTTTTGGGATGGTCCGACGATAAGAACTCTTTTTGGCAGTTCCTTTCTTTTGGGGTATTTTTTCAACAGTTTTAAAGGGGACCCGTCCCCCGAAAAAAATATTCCAAATACTATTTTATCACATTAGTCAAGCAAAATAAACGTTAATTACACCATACAAATTATTTGAATCTTGCTTTCTTCAGTCTGGGAATTCATAATTATAACAAGCAGGCAGGAGCCATTTTGTAGACACTGTTATCAAGACAAGCCTTGTATCATCTCAAAATCTTGTTTGTGCACCAGAATCCCCATGCCCTGGCTACACAATTAAATGATAAAGAGAAAGAGGGAATGTGGGGAGAGCAGTGACATCTAGTAAGAGCTGAATGGAAAGTGAAAGTAACTGCCTGTCCCGCCTCTATGCCTAAGGCATAGGGGAGTGGCAGACAATATTTGATTGACAGCTAAGCTTTTTAAGCAAGTTTACAACAGCTATGAATGCTTTAATAAAAAAAATAATTTGGGTTTCATGTTTAATTTGAAAATAACTTTTATTATACAGCTTTTAATGTCTGGGTGACAGGTCCACTTTAAGACTTGGCCTTCAGAGTGTAGTTGTATAGCTTTATATCTGTGAGCCTAGATATTTATCTATGTGCTTTTTGTATCCTCATTATACTCCCAAACATTTTAAACTATTTCCTTGTCATAATTCAATAGTAAGAAAAAAAAATTATTACACTGCAAATGCTTATAATAATAATAAAATCCCAACTACACAAATCTTACTTCCATTGCTAGATCTGTTTGCTGCAATGTCATTCGTTATTATAAGGAACCAGTTCAAGTGCCCCAGCCACTACCAAATAAATTCCCATTATGATATATGTTTTTTCCCCTCAAACAGTCATAATTACCTGCAGCAGATTTAAAGGCCTCAGACCTGAAGTAGTTTTTAAGCCAAATGGGCCACCTGTTAAAGAAAAGTCCTTTGTTTAAAAATGTAAACCAAGTTTTGGCAAGCACCACTTACTTAATGGAGTTATAAAGGTGCTTTGCAGTCAGAAATTTAAACATATCGATAATTATGTACATATATTAATGTTTTAATAACAATATACAGTAAATGCCTGTAATTAAACTGAGTGGGTATCATATCTAAATGACCACAAACCACACCATGAATTAGTACTTTACTGAAATTAGTATCATGATTACATGACATAGCAGCACATATGAGCGAAGATAACAATATATTTAAATGTATAAAAAGCCTGTTTCATTATCTGGTACTACTGCTCCTGTACTGTATGTTTTATTTAACTTTAAAATGTATTGAAGAAGTACAATGATATTTGTACTATCTATTTAGCACAATGCTTGGGAGATGGGGGGTTTCAGATAAGGGATCTTTCTAACCTGGATCACCTTACCATTAAGCTGGCCATACATACAGAGATCCCCTCGTTCGACAAGGTCGCCAAACAAATGGATTGCTCCCCGATAAGGCCACCTTGTGGTGGGCGATATTGGGCTGATCCGATTGTCCGCCCAATCGACATCTGGCACACTTCTTGGCCATATCTTGATCGTGGAAGCCGGTCTGAGGACCCCATACACTGACCAATAAGCTGCCAAAAATCTGTCTGCAGCTTATATCGGCTCGTGCATGAGGGCCTTAAAGGAGAATTCAGCCGTTTAGCCAAAAAAACCCTACTTCCACCCCACGTAGATCCCCCTCCCTCCTACGCTAGCTGCCCCCCCCGGGCAAATGCCCCTAACTTTATACTTACCCCTCGGTGCAGATTCAGACATCGGACTTCACCACAGCCATCTTTCGGGTCTTCCGGTCTCCTTCCGGCTCTTCGTCAATTTCCGACAATGCGTAGTTGTTGCAAACCGGTAAATTGCTCCAACTACACATGTGATGCTTCGCCAGTCTCCCACTCAGCTTACCAAAGACCCAGAAGATGCCTGCAGTGAAGTCCGATGCCTGAATCTGCACCGAGGCTGGAGGAGGGGAGGGTTTTTTGGCTAAACGGTTGAATTCTCTTTTAAGTCTGCTAAAAATCGTCTGTCATGATTTTTATGGCATCGTTTTCATTACTAAATTACTCTGTGTATATTGCAAGCAACGTTATTCTTCTGTAAAATGTTATGCCTTGTGTAGGCAGCCATCTTAGGTCATTGTGCCTGATCCTGTGTTTTCAGAAAGAGCCAGCACTTCACATTGGAACTGCTTTCAGATAAGATATTGTTTCTCCTACTCAGTGGTGTAACTAGATTTTACTGGGCCCACAGCAAATTAATTTTTTGGGCCCCCCGAAATTTCTAGCTGTTGACTTGTTTTACAAATATTTATTGAAGTTGTCCCCTTCAGCCACAAGGTCTGCTTCCTGTAGTCTGTAGTTTTGGCCCTGCTCCTACTCAATGTAACCGAAGAAGTAACTTGGGTTAGCTGGACTTGAATTTTTACTATTGAGTGCTGCTCTGGTATCTACCTCTAGGTGGGGCATGGGAGCATTTTTAGCAATACAGGTGTCAGGAAGCTGTTATCTTGTTACCTGCGGATAGGCTGTTGGGGGGTAAAAAAAAGGGGGGGTTTTGATATCACTCCAACTTGAAGTGCAGCAGTAGATCAAATTTTATCAAAGCACAAGTCATATGACTGAGGGCACCTGGAAAATTAACAACATGTCTAGCCCCATGTCAAATGTCAGAATCAAATATAGCAAAATCTGCTTGCTCTTTTGAAAAACTGATTTCAGTGCAGGATTCTGCTGAAGCATCACTATTAACTGATGCGTTTTGAAAAACACATGTTTTTCCTTAAATGAATTACTTTATTCATGTTCTGAGCTTATCCTCCCACTTTATGAGCCCTGGATATTTCAATCCTATCTCTTGACTTCAAAAAGTCACCAAACCTAAATCCAAGTTTATTTGGAAATACATTTTGTAACTTTAAGGGAGTTATTCTTTATAATAACTAGAAAACTCGAATTTGTAGAGGGGAAAAAAAACTAAATTTTTTTGAGCTTTAGTATACCCCAATGCTGCAAAATCCGCCATCTCAGACCTGTTGACGTCCTGTCCAATAACCAATTACAGCCCTTATTGGGTGCTCCCTGGAAACTTTAAACATACCGGTTTTGCTACCCAATTTTTTTTTTATATTTCAATGTGGCTCACAGGTAACAAAATATGGGGAACCCTGTTCTAGACAATCACCTTAATGGTGCCAGTGCTTTTATATAAAACACTTTTTGCACATTAGATCAAGTCCAAAGTCTGGGCAAAAAAAGATACTATAGTCCCGGAGACATCATTGTAATCTGCACAAAGGACCAATTACCCAGTTAAACTAATATTCACAAGCTTCAACTGTACTTCTAACTAGGGATGCAACGAATCCTCTATTTTGGATTTGGCCGAACCCCCGAATCCTGCTGAAAAAGGCCGAATCCTGGCCGAAACTCGAACCGAATCCTGGATTTGGGCGTCCCTGCTTCTAACTGCTGTTAAAAATTAGCAGCGAAGGTGTTGCATTGTCTTTCTTTAAGTGGCTGTGCTGGAAGATATTTTCTAGAACTGAAGGAATGCCTTTTACAAAATAAGTATACTTCTATAACATTTTAGTAAAATGTTGATTCCTTCAGGTGGGGTTCTTTCGACCTGTGGGTTGGATTTAATCCTCCAAGGAATTTTTACAACCCCTAGTCAGCTCAAGTGCTCCACAGTCTTTAGTGTGTGACCATTTCAATATAATCATCATCTTAATATAATTCAGACCATGCATCATGCTATATGAGAAATATCTGGTCAACAGAATTTGAACAGCACTGCTCTGGATCAACTACAATTTAGGCAAGATTTACTTTGCAGAGAGGCTGAACCCAGTGGACATGTGTCTTTATTCAACTACTACTTAGTAACAATGCAGGAAGTCATCAACTGACCCAAAATATAGATTAGGATATAGAAACGTATATTTAGGGGGTTATTTATCAAAGGTCAAATTTTAGAGTTATGTGAGCATATGTGACAGGTGTATTTTCGGATTTGAGCTATTTCCAGGGTCGGGGTATAATAAATCTCTTTTTAAAAAACTTGAAAAATTCTATTTTTTTTTCTCAACCTGACACATCTATTTTGACGCAAGAATATCCCCAAAAACGCGAATTTTTCGTGGAATACACAACTTGATTCTTAAGGTGGCCATAGATGTAACAATAACGATCTTTCTTGGAAAAGAACTTTCCAAGAAAGATTGTTTAAAACATATGAGTAGAGCTGAATCGTCAGATATACAGGTGGAAACAATAGAATTCTACCTGTATCTGGCGATTCAGCGCTAACAATGGCCGATGTTTGGCTGTCTTCAAAGGCACCCGATCCAAATTTTTGGTCCTGCCCGAACGAAAAGCCGACCGATATCCAAGTCTTCTGCAGATATCGGTTGGCTCTTTTCCTACCATACACGCACCGAATATCGCACAAAAATTTGTTTTGATTCTTTAATTAGATATTATCTGTGCGTCTATGGCCACCTTTAATCAATCTGCCCCATAATGTCAATAGTAGTTCATGCTGAAAAGGTGTTCAGATAGTTCAGTTACTACTGGGAAAACAGGACTCAATTTCTAGAACAGCAAAATAATTGTATTTAATAAAATTGGTCTACAAAGGACTAGGCAATACCAACCTGCCTGTGAGGCAGACTGCATGGCAGCCGGCAATGCCCCTGACACTAGACCTCCTGATGGTAAAATGCCACTCAGATTTATCCCTGCAGGGGTAATGGCACCAGTGTTACACCCTAGTATTGGGTTTGATCCGCTCATCAGTGTCTGTGGACCACTGTGAAATACAAAAAAAGGGATTAATTGCTGATGGAATGTATACAAATCCAGTAAATATTGATTTTTGAGATAAGAGTGTGTGTGTGTGTGTATGTAGGTGTGGTAACATTCTAGTTTGTGTTTATAGGGCCATTTTATATATAATTAAAAAGCTGCATTCAAAATTTGGCAAATCCATTCCTAAATATGTATGCAAAGGCAGGGGCCGGGTATAATTCTATTCTGTGCATGTCAAGACATTTTATCTCCCAAGCTAGCCTCACACACACACACATCAACATAGTTCTCTAATTTAACTTGCCACCGGACTGTGGTATGTATTTGCTCAGAAAGCCAGACTGTGTTTGATTCGGCTGTTTAGCTCATTCTAATAGAGTAAATAATGGGGAGGAAGATCCATTCACTCTTGAATAGCTACAATGGCTAGTACTCAGTAAGTGTACCCACACTATGAACTATATTAGGATCTGCCAACAAATGGGTTTGCGAATGGTTTTTAAATGTGCCATTGTACCAAATCCACATATTTGTTTAACACTCGTGGCCTTTTAAAATGACCACTGAACCTTAAATATGGACTGGTTAAGCAAGAGTTAAGCTGGCCATACACAGCAAGATTAACTTGTTTGGTTAGGTCAATATCATGGTAATGCAATTGTTTGTAGGGCCAAATGATTTCATTAGAATGAAGGTGATATGAAAAGTCAAAGCGAGGACCACATCAATGAGACGATAAGGTCCTCGATCCACCAGAAAATTCAACCCTCCCCGATCAAGATGTGGCTGATTTTTGGCCAGATATCGATTGGGGAGGCCTGTCGCAGGACCCCATACATGTGCGGATAAGATGCTGAATTGGGCTAAAGGACCTAAATCACTTAAATCTGCCTGTGTATGGCCACCTTATGCCTTGTAAACCAGTGATTTGACTTCTGCTGTCCATATGATTGTACTATGTGCTGGCAGTGGGGCTATATAGTGGTGCTTAAAGGAACAGTTTAGTATAAAAATAAAAACTGGGTAAATAGATAGGCTGTACAAATAAAAAAATGTTTCTAATATAGTTAGTTAGCCAAAAATTTAAAGTATAAAGGCTGGAGTGACTGGATGTCTAACATAATATCCAGAACACTACTTCCTGCTTTTCAGCTCTGTGACTAAGGGGGGTCACATGGGACATACTGTTTCTGTTCACTGAGTTTGCGATTGATCCTTAGCATTCAGCTCAGATTTAAATGCAACAGTAATGACCCATGTGCCCCCCCTCAAGTCACTGATTGGTTAATGCCTGGTATGATCAGTGGAAAACAAAAGAGCTGCAAAGCAGGAAGTAGTGTTCTGGCTATTATGTTAGACATCCAGTCACTCCAGCCTTTATACATTACATATTTGGATAACTAACTATATTAGAATTTTTTTTATTTTGCACAGCCTATTTACCCAGTTTTTATTTTTATACTGAACAACTCCTTTAAACGGATAAATATATTTTTATTTACAGGTATGGGACCTGTTATCCAGAATGCTCAAGACCTGGGTTTATTTTGGATTACGGGTCCATAATTTGGATCTTCATTCCTTAAGTCTACTAGAAAATCATATAAACATTAAATAAACCCAACAGGCTGGTTTTGCTTCCAATAAGGATTAATTATATCTTAGCTGGGATCAACTACAAGGTGCTGTTTTATTAATATAGAGAAAGCGGAAATAATTTTTCAGAATTTGGCTTATTTATATAAAATGAAGTCTAGGGGAGACGGCCTTTCCATAAAGCTTTCTGGATAACAGATCCCATACCTGTATGAAGAAGCACTCAAAATAATGACAATTCCTTAGAATCTATATAGTTTAAAATCATGAATTGTAATCTAACAAAAAAGGCTTAAACTTCATTATTTTTAAAGATACAAGAGCGGCCATTCAATTGTTTCCTCACCTGAACTGATATCAATTGGTAGAATTACTATATCGCACCTCATAGCAATTATGTGTGAAATACATACGTTATTTGTTTTAGGAAACAGTCATATATCACTGTATATGTAACGGTTGAATGTGTTTTAGAGAGCTGAAGAGCAAACAAAACTGGGCTTGCAAAACCCACGCCAATCCAAATTAGATCCCCTAAAGAGGAGGAGACAACCAAGGATAGAAAGGCACCAGAATGCCGAAAACTTACCATACAGAGCCAACTACATTGATGAAGTTTAGTCCAGTAGGATTTGCCATGACCTGGGTGGAGGTGGTTCCTGTAGTGATAGATGTTACCATGGTGGATAGTGGGATGGTCATTACAGGCAAGCCCTGACCCAGAGACATTTGCTGCTGAGCAAATGGATTTAACAAAGTGGCCTGTGAATTAAAGCTTGAATCTTGGGGTGTAGGGGTAACAGAAGGGGTGATAGGAGTTGAGTTCAAAGCATCAGGAGGATGCGGAGTCGATGATGGGGTGTTGGTTGGTGTAGGAGTAGATGGTTTGGGAGTTCCAGATCCTGCTCATTGAAAAAAATAAAAAAGTGCTAGTACAAAACCGCATTTATCCCAAATAATAGTTGTCTTATTTCCCACTTAACATAAAACAGAATGGATAGAATGAAGATGCTAGTCTGACACCAGGCCAAAGCTTTACACTCTCGTTGTTTATACAAGATTCCCCTAAAGGCTGCACAGGTATGAACTTTCAAGAGTAACATCCACCACCAGTAAAAAGACGGAAATAAAACACCTTATTAACAGCTTGCAAATGCTTCAAACCCATTTAATTGCAAAACAAAAGAGAATGATATCATGTTCTGTTAGTAACGTGCCAGAAGCTGGCAGTTGAAGCACACGTTCATTTTTTTTTTTCAAACTCCAAAAAAAATTAGTCATTCTGCATCCATATTTTAAATACATTACATATTTCAAACTGGTTCACATAAAGCATGCAAATAATAATAATAATAATAATAATAAAAAAGATAGAAAAAATGAAATCACAAAAGTCATTTCAGAGCCTTGAGGCTGCATTAAGCCAGGGTTACCTGCACAGCATTCACAAAGCCGACCATAATGCAACAGAAATGTCTGCAAAGTGGAACTGCAATGGCTTTTGGGTATTTTTTTTTATTTTATTTACTTCTAATACCTTGCAAGCAGCTATGAATCTTAAAAACATTACATAATGTGGTTCAAATGTCATCATACCATTTATTGCACTTCTCGACTAGATATTAAGTTAGGCATACACAAAGCAAAAAGCGGTAGCAGCTCCAATGTACTTCTATTTAAAAACAGCAGCTTTTAAAAGGCAAATCCATATGTGGGATTCCAGAGGTCTGACATTATTAAAAGGAGGGTTTTTCCAACCCGCGATCCTGCCGACGTTATTGAACTTCACACACGACGGCAACCAGGCAAGGTGCAGTTCAACAACTTGGAAGACCACGGTTTGGACAATCCTGCTTATAATTACAATGGAAACCAGTTTGGTATCCAAGGGATTCAATGCCCCATTATACAGGTGAAAGCACAAAGTACTTCCTTTCATCACATGTAATACCTGATAGCATAAAAGTAAATAGTTCTAGCATCAAGCCATTATTATTAATAATACGTATACACAAAGGGTGCATACAAAAAAAAAAATGTACAGGGGAAAAAAAAAAAAAACAAGGACAGTTACATTAAACATAAAATACATACAAATAACAGAAGACCTTCCTAAAATTCAACAAGCACTGGGGAGGGGGGTGCACACAAGCAGACAAGTTGGCATCAGAAATCCATCTTCAAGACCTTTACACCAATGGCCTATAGAGATTTAGTGGAGAATTTAGGTCGTGACTCACTTTGTGAAGAGCTGGCGGGGGACATTGCCCCTGGAGAAAGCATTCCAACCTGATTATGGTCCACTGATTGCTTCCGAGAGATACTTGGGGGCTTATTGGGAGGAGGGGTTGTGGACTTGAGATGGCCACTTGCCTGCAGGGAACTAAAAATATTACCTGGAAAGGATATAAAAAAAAAAAAGGATAAAAAAATCACACACACACTCAAACACAAATGGAAACCTCTGTGAAAAGTGCAAAATATTTTTTTTTTATACAGTACTATTGGCATACATTTGTTGAAGTCCCACGGATATAAGCCAACATATACAGTATTGTGTGACCATGAAGCACAGGGGTCCCCAACCTTTTTTACCCATGAGCCACATTCAAATGTAAAAATAGTTAGGAAGCAACACAAGCATGAAAAGGTCCCTCTGGATGACAAATAAGTGCGGTGATATTTGGTAGCCCCTATGTGGAATGGCAGCCTACAGGAGACTCAGTTTGGCAGTATATTTGGTTTTTATGCAACTAAAACTTTGCTTCCAAGTCAACAATTCAAAAATAAGAGCCTGCTTTGAGGTAATGGAGAATAACATTCAAGGGGTTGGTGAGCAACATGTTGCTCACGAGCCACTGGTTGGGTATAACTGGTGTAGCATAAGTGTTGTGAGCAACTGGAGGCCCTACGACTTGTCGTGGCCCTTTAATTAATTATTTTATTTGACCCCAGAATGCACAGGAGGTTCAAAAAGACAAGTTAATGCAGGATTGTGCTCTCATGTAAATGAACAAGCTTAGATCCTATTTAAAAAGACCTGCAAAGTTCAGCCAAGTATTAATCATGGGGGGATTTAAAATGACTGAGCCTGTGAACAATGTTCAGAGCAGATTTTATTGGGATCCTGTCATCAGAAAACGCATCAGTTAATAGTGCTACTCCAGCAGAATTTTGCACTGAAATCCATTTCTCAAAAGAGCAAACTGATTTTTTTATATTCAATTTTTAAATCGGACATGGGGCTAGACATTTTGTCAATTTCCCAGCTGCCCCTGGTCATGTGACTTGTGCCTGCACTTTAGGAGACAAATGCTTTCTGGCAGGCTGCTGTTTTTCCTTCTCAATGTAACTGAATGTGTCTCAGTGAGACATGGGTTTTTACTATTGAGTGTTGTTCTTAGATCTACCAGGCAGCTGCTATCTTGTGTTAGGGAGCTGCTATCTGGTTACCTTCACATTGTTCTTTTGTTTGGCTGCTTGGGGGGGGGGGGGGGGTGATATCACTCCAACTTGCAGTACAGCAGTAAAGAGTGATTGAAGTTTATCAGAGCACAAGTCACATGACTTGGGGCGGCTGGGAAATTGACAATAGTTCTAGTCCCATGTCAGATTTCAAAATTGAATATAAAAAATCTTTTTTTTTCTCAGTGCAGAATTCTGCTTCCCATGACAGTATCCCTTTAAAGGAATTGTCCAGTATAAAAGTAAATAAATAGACTGTGCAAAATGAAACATTTATTTCATATTTTAAACATTTACATTCTAGTATCAGTGGTGAACTACAAGGTTCTGTGTTTGTTCCACTTTTATTTTAATCTGTTTATTGATGGCTTGGAGGGGCCTATCTACAAGAACGTATTGATGTTTTCATATGACACAAAATGAAACAGTCTCAAGATTCCCCTGCAAGGATGATGCATCCTGGAATAATTCAAACAGACAATCTGGTGGTAAAGATGGCAGATGAAATTCACGATAAAAGTTATGTGCATGGGACTTAGAAATATGTAGGATATCTGGGACAGTTTGTTGCAGGTAAATCTAGTGACTGATGATTAATGGGCAACATTTGCAGTGAATGGTGGGATTTGTACGTGTAAAGACAATTTTAGACAAACACAAGAAAGTAATCAAAACACTTTTGTATTCCCAAAGTGCAGATCTCTGCAGATGCAAACATTTTAAAACCTAGTTTTGTTCATTTTTTAAAGTTTATCAGCATAAAAAGGCACCGAACAAACACCAAGATAAACAAAGTAGAGCAGCACCAGCCTATGTATTCTATCCAGAGGTAATAAAGAGAACCACACAGGATTTACTGGGATGCTGGAACTGAGGCTGCTTATTTTATCATGAAGATATAACTCTAACCACAGTCTCCATACAGAGGTGTGTGTGTATTATGCACTGTTTCTCTTGCTCGTGGTTATTATTAATATTATTAAAGGGGTTGTTCGGCTTCCAAACACTTTTTCAGTTGAGTTGTTTTCAGATTCTTCCCCAGAAATACTTTTTTCAATTGCTTTCCATTTTTTACTTTTTACCGTTTTTCCAAAATCTAAGTTTAAAGTTGAATGTTCCTGTCTCTGGTGTTTGAGTCTGGCAGCTCAGTAATTCAGGCGCAGACTCTAAACTGTTACAATTTTGCAACATTTAGTTGATACATTTCTCAGCAGCATCTCTGGAGTATTAGCAACTATTGTATCAATTCTAACAGCTGCCTGTAATGAAACCCATGGATTCTGCTCAGCAGGGACAAAGATAAGAAATGTATCAACTAAATGGATCCATTTAGAACAATTTACAGGGTCGACGACCCCTCCTCCTAGAGCTGCTTTAGAAGGTGAAAAATTAAACTTCACACTTCAATATTAGAAAAACAGTCACACATAGAAAATAGAACGTAACTGGAAAAAGTCTTTATTTCTGGTGAACAATCTGAAACCAACTGAACTGAAAAAAGTGTTAGAAGGAGAACAACCCCTTTAAGGGCTCTGGCCATTTTACCATTGATTATTCCAACAGTAGCTTATATATATCAGCTCGACAGCAACTCATTTTTCAGGCCCCCAAAATGTGTATAGGTTGACCTGTTTTACCAATATTTATTGAAATTGTATTTGAATTAGAGCTTCATGGGGCCCCTATACATACTGGGGCCCCCTGCAGCCACAGGGTCTGCTTCCTATGTAGTTACACCCTTGATTCTCAAATAAAAACAACTAAAAAGCTGTCAAAGTGTCATGCATGTTTAATATATGGTCAACCCATCATATGAAGCATTACCTGAAGAACTAGATGCAGAGCCTGGAGGAAGTTTTATGGGAGGTGGCCTGTGCTTGATGCCTTTTCCCAAAACGGAGGATTGAACAGAGCCAGGGATACCGTCAGACTGTTAGATAAAAGAAAAATGGAAAGCATTTATGAAACAGTTGAATTAAAGGAAAACTATACCCCCCAAACAATGTAGGTCTCTATTAAAAGATACGGAGTAAAACAGCTCATGTGTAAAACCCTGCTTCATGTAAATGAACCATTATCATAATAATATACTTTTTTAGTAGTATGTGCCATTGGGTAATCATAAATAGAAAATTGCCATTTTAAAAAATAAGGGCCGCCCCCTGAGATCGTAAGATTCACTGTGTACACATACAAACCACATGTAAGGTCACATGAGCCAATTAACAGACAGAGTTCTGCCTTTTGCTTCCTCACTTCTTCCTGTTACAGTTAGTGTTGTAGTATTTCTGGTCAGGTGATCTCTGAGGCAGCACAGATAGAGTCATGGAATGGTGGTTCAAGGCAAGAGATGTAAAAGGGCAATATTTATGTAAATATATATTCCAGTTTGGTAAGATTCTTTAATATGTCATTCAATTTGATATAAACTATCTGTTGCTTAAGTATTCATTTTGGGGGTATAGTTTTCCTTTAAACCATTATCAGTATCTTACACAATGATTTACAGGGGTCCATAATGCTGTATTCTAATAGAACAGCTTATGTACTGTATATGAACAAGGTAATACAACTAGTTTGGGATATGTTTGAGATGGTGTTGAAGCTTTTGAGCCTGTGAAGAATGTCTCAAACAAGCCAAGCAATATAGCAACTCCCATTGATTAAAACATGTTCTCTGAATGTTTATATATTACTGAATGTTTATGTAAGCACCTGGTAGAACAGCAAGCAGACCATCAAGGGATCATCAAATAATTCACAGGCAATACCAATGGCAAAATAAATGTAGAAAATGAAAGGTTTGTATTAAAACATATATAGCAACACATTGTGGCCCTGAATAACTACAGATGACAGACACTTGTATTATGCCTTCACACTGCATAAATACAGGCTTTACCTTCCCTATCTTCTCAGAACCTTTCTTCACTTAACTAAATTCAGCGAATATTGAGAAGGGAAAAACTACCAAATTTGTTTGGGGATATGGCTGCAGGAGGTGAGGAAGGGTCTGTTCCCTATCCCTAAGAATTCATGCACCAATATCCTGCATTTATGAGATCTTAAGAGATTGAAACAGGCTGGCTAAAGTTTGGATTATGGATCTGAATGATTACACTATATCTGCGCTATTAAACCAATAGTCCTGGGTGAATAGTTGGCAGTACCCATTGCTTTCTTGAGTTATGGTTAACGGAACAGTAACATCAAAAAAATAAGTGTTTTAAAGTAGTACAAATATAATGCAGTGTTGCCCTGCCCTGTCGTGTTTGCTTCAGAAACACAACTAAAGTTTATATAAATAAGCTGCTGTGTAGCCATGGGGGCAGCCATTCAAAGGAGAAAAGGCTCAGGTTAACATCAGATAAGCTCTGTAGAACATAATGGTGTTATCTGTTATCCACTATTTAACCTGTGCCATATAGTCTTTTTTCAATTTCCGCCATTGCTACACAGAAGCTTGTTTATATTATTATTATTATTTTATTAACATGTATTTATATAGCGCCAACATATTGCGTAGCACTGTAAAGTAAATGTGATTATACAACTACATCACACGAATTACATATATAGAATATATGGAGTAACAAACATCACAATCAATACAGGTACAAAAAGGTGAGGAAGGCCCTATGCATAGGCATACAGTCTAAAGGGAAGGGAGTAATACACAAGGTGTGGGAGTGGGCAAGATCGAAGTAAGTGGGTGAGAAATGTGGTATTGTATGTGGTGTTGCGTTTGGTAGTTAAGCAGAGTGAGGGTAGGCTTCTCGAAAGAAGTGCGTTTTCAGAGATATTTTGAAAGCAGAAAGGTTGGGAGAAAGTTGGACAGACCGAGGGAGAGAGTTCCAGAGGAGGGGTGCAGCCCTTGCAAAGTCTTGAATGCGAGCATGTGAGGAGGTAATGAGAGAAGAGTTGAGTAGGAGGTCAGTAGAGGAGCGTAGTAAGCGAGTGGGTGAGTATATAGAGATGAGTTCAGAGATGTAGGGTGGAGCAGAGTTGTGAAGTGCTTTGAAAGTCAGTGTCATTAATTTGAATTTGATTCTGAAAGGTAACGGAAGCCAGTGCAGGGATTGACAGAATGGCGAGGCAGAGGAGGAGCGGTTGCTGAGGTGTATGAGCCTCGCAGCAGTGTTCATTATGGACTAGAGAGGTGACAGTCTCTGGAGGGGGAGGCCAATTAAAAGAGAGTTACAGTAGTCTAGACGCGATATGATGAGAGAGTGAATAAGAATTTTGGCAGCGTCTTGGGTGATAAATGATCGTATTTTGGATATGTTCCTTAGGTGGAAGTGACATGATTTAATAAGTGACTGGATATGAGGAGTGAATGACAGGGCAGAATCTAGGATAACCCCAAGGCACCGGGCCTGGGGAGAGGGGGTGATAGTGGAATTGTTAACTATGATGGATACTTCGGGGATGCTAGTGGTGTTAGTTGGAGTAAAGAGAAACATTTCAGTTTTAGAGAGGTTTAATTTAAGGTAGCGTTGCGACATCCACGTAGAGATAGCTGACAGGCAGGAGGAGACGCGAGTTAGGAGTTCTGGGTTGAGATCAGGAGATGAGAGATAGATCTGAGTATCGTCAGCATAGAGGTGGTAGTGGAAACCATATGAATTTATTAATTTGCCAAGGGAGGAAGTATAGAGGGAGTTGGTGATGTAAGAAGAGAACCACGACAGGGCTGTGTCACGAAGGCCAAGCGACTGGAGGAGGAGAGAGTAATCTACAGTGTCAAATGGGGCTGAGAGATCAAGCAGTATTAGTAGTGAGAAATGATTATTGGCTTTAACGGTTAAAAGGTCATTAGTTAGTCGAGTCAGGGCAGTTTCCATGGAGTGTTGTGGCTTAAAACCAGATTGTAGGGGGTCCAGCAGGTTATTGTCAGAGAGGAATGAGGTAAGTCGGTTGTAGACTAGGCGCTCAAGTAGTTTAGAGATGAAAGGTAGCAGAGAGATAGGTCGGAGGTTGTCAAGATTGGAGGGATCAAGAGAGGGTTTTTTCAGAATGGGGGTGACAAGAGCATGTTTTAGTTGAGAAGGAAACAATCCAGTTGAGAGCGAAAGATTAAATAGGTGAGTTAAGGCTTTGATTAGACAAGGATTGGTATTGCGGAGAAGTTTTGAGGGAATTGGATCAAGCGGGCAGGTGGTAAGGTGAGAAGAGGCCAGAAGCTTTGAGACTTCCTCATCAACTATAGAACTGAACTATAGTAGTGTTTATGAAAAACAGATCAGTTTTACCAGTGAAGGGCAACACTACATGTTGTTTTCATTACTTTAAAACACTAATTTTATGGGGTTACTGTTCCTTTTCTGGTTTTAAGGCAATGTGTGTAGCATGAAGCATACCTTCTATTTTCCATGGGCTTTTATTGCATTGAAGGAAAACTATACCCTCCCAAACAATGTAGGTCTCTATAAAAAGATATTGCATAAAACAGCTCATATGTAAAACCCTGCTTCATGTTCATAAACCATTTTCATAATAATATTCTTTTTTAGTAGTATGTGCCATTGGGTAATCATAAATAGAAAATTGCCATTTTAAAAAATAAGGGCCGCCCCCTGGGATCGTAGGATTCACTGTGCACACAAAAATACCAAATAACAGACAAAGTTCTGTCTTTTGCTTCCACACTTCTTCCTGTTACAGTTGTAGTATTTCTGGTCAGGTGATCTCTGAGACAGCACACAGACCATCACAAAATGGTGGTTCAAGGCAAGAGATGTAAAAGGGCAGTTTTTACTTCAATTTATATTCCAGTTTGGTAAGATTCTTTCATATGCCACTTAATTTGATATAAACGATCTGTTATTCAAGTATTCATTTTGCGGGTATGGTTTTCCTTTGAAGAAGGGCTTTTAAGCTCATTTTAGTCCCTCAAACCCTAATACTGATGTTCTTTTTCAAATGCAAACACACACATGAAAAAACCCCACAGCCCACTTATTTAGGTTGAATAGTGAAGAAACCATTTAGTTTCATGAAAAGACTCAAAATCAGTTTGGGGATTCTGATGTAGTATTTTCTGTTCTCTTTCTGCAACTAAATCATAAATGTCTGTCATCAGATGCACCATACTATTTAAATCCATCAATATTTAACCCAGTTATTAAGGCAGCAATGGAAATACAGGTGTGAGATCCGTTATTCGGAAACCCATTATCCAGAAAGCTCCAAATCACAGAATTCCCAATTTCCCATAGACTCCATTATAATCAAATAATCCACATTGATTTCCTTTTCTCTCTGTAATAATAAAACAGTACCTTGTATTTGATCCCAACTAAGATATAATTAATCCTGAGGCAAAGCCAGGTTATTGAGTTTATTTAATGTTTACATGATTTTCTAGTAGACTTAAGATATGAAGATCCAAATTACAGGAAGATCCATTATCCAGAAAACCCCAGGTCCCGAGCATTCTGGATAAAAGGTCCCATACCTGTACCGTGCCATTAGTAGATAATTTTTACCATTTGGACAAATAATTTCTCTAATACTTGTACCTCCATTTCTTTGCCAGGAGAAAGCGGACTATGGCTGAGCGAGGATCTGGTACTATGACTCAACTTCACCACACTTTTGGTTTCAATTTCAAACAAGTCAAGATACTGACCGACAACCCTGCAAGAATTAGAAGAGATTGTATATGTGTTGTAGCACTGAATGGCTTTTTCGTTGAAAACTGCCATCTGCATTAGATGTTAACCGACAAGCAATTATCAACCTTATAATGATACGCAGTCATACAAGTTTAATATACGTTAATTAAAACAACAGCAACAGAACAAAACAGTCCAGAAGGTCCAAATATTGTGCACTTACCGGTCAATTTCAAACTTAGATCCAATTGGAAATCTAGAATTGAAAACAAGACATATATAAATATGCAACGGAACAAATAAAAGCAATTTGCCAAGTTTCCGGATATTCCTGTTCCTAGTATTTATCAATTTGTCCTACAAGTCTACTTCAAATTTCCTTTCCAAAACTGTTCATTTTAGCCTTGTGCAATAATCATTTCTCAACAAGAAAGTATTAGGGGCACAGCTGACAGAACTGGGGGGATAAAAATGACAAGTCAGGCAAAAGAGAGGAACAGCCTCTCATATTCTCTGTACACTAATTAACTTTAAATGTATACCATCTACGGTACCTCATCAACAGTTTTAATTATGAGAAATAAGTCAAATACACCTCTTCATTGTAAACAAGGAATATTTTACCTTTCATCCTACTCTATATTTATTCCATCCTTAACTAGTTTGATACTGGGGGAAGCAGATGAGCAGCTACTGTATAGTGTCTATTATTTTTATACCAGTAAAGTGCAGTCATACAATTTAAATTTAACCCTGAAAACATGAAGAGTTATTAGAGTGATAATTTAACACTCTGAATAACAGCACAGCAAATGCCACACTTAGCCCCATCCGTACTTTTGAAACTCTTCCTCGCCAGACTCATTTTTTTGTCAGTAACATTTCAGGCTGCATATATTGTTACATATATATCCCCGCCGGCGACCTTAAAGGGATTCTGTCATGATTTATTTATGACGTTGTTTTTATTTCTAAATTATATTGTTTACACTGCAAATAATTCGCTCTACAATATAAAATGTCATTTCTAGACCAAGTGTATTTTTTTTAGGGATGCATCGAATCCAGGATTCTGCCTTTTTCAGCAGGATTCAGATTCGGCCGAATCCTTCTGCCGAACCAAACCGAAATTTGTATATGCAAATTAGGGGCGGGAGGGAAATCGTGTGACTTTTTGTCACAAAACAAGGAAGTAAAAAATGTTTTCCCCTTCCCACCCCTAATTTGCATATGCAAATTAGGATTTGGATTTGGTTCGGTATTTGGCCGAATCTTTCACAAAGGATTTGGGGGTTTGACCGAATCCAAAATAGTGGATTCTGTGAATCCCTTATTTTTTTAATTGTAATATTGGTGTGTAGGCGCCATCTCAGGTCGTTTTGCCTGGTCATGTGCTTTCAGAAAGAGCCAGCACTTTAGGATGGAACTGCTTTCTGGCAGGTTGTTGTTTCTCCTACTCGATGTAACTGAATGTGTGTCAGTGGGACCAGGATTTTACTATTGAGTGCTGTTCTTAGATCTACCAGGCAGCTGTTATCTTGTGTTAGGGAGCTGTTATATGGTTACCTTCCCATTGTTCTGTTGTTAGACTGCTGGGGGGGGAGAGAGGGAGGTGGTGATATCACTCCAACTTGCAGTACAGCAGTAAAGAGTGACTGAAGTTTATCAGAGCACAAGTCACATGACTGGGGCAGTTGGGAAACTGACAATATGTCTTGGCCAATGTCAGATTTCAAAATTAAATATAAAAAAATCAGTTTGCTCTTTTCAGAAATGGATCAGTGCGGACGTCTGCTGGAGCAGCACTATTAACTAATGCATTTTGAAAATTTTTTTTTCCCCCATGACAGTATCCCTTTAAACTGCCGGCTTCCTTCTTCTGGCACTCTTTTTTTATACCCTCGCATTCAGCCTGCCCTGCCCCCTTTGTGACATCATCGGTGGAGCGGGTATATATATATATAGAGGGGGGAGGAAGGTGCTGGTCGGATGAGGGTCAAATATTTCTCGAACCACACATCACTAACCATTGCTGAACTACCTTTCCCGGTATCCCAGATAATTCAGTAAGAACTGGAAATCCACAGGTTGGAGAATCCTGCGGCATATCATTATTGACTTGACTTTTTATGACCCTGAAAACTCATTGGATGGCTCTTTTTATATAATAGGCAATACTTGGTATAAGGTGTCCCAACTAGAAGTTCACAACTCACTGAGAGTGGCGGAGGTTGTATTCATTATCGCCTTGGCTTTTGAAAGTCTGTAATCTGCCGAAGTAGAGAGGATTGCCTACATTCTGGAAAACGGTCAGCTTTGCTTTCTGGAATGGGCTGCCACTTTCACATTCAAATATGTAATCCTCTTTCATCTCCTGCATTGGGAAATAATGGAAAATAGCTTCAAGGCATGCAACAAATCAGAGAATAAATTCTTTTCTACACAATAACATTCTAGAGCGATATCAAAGAAAGCTCATGCTGCATTTGGCATATGATGGTTAAGCTGTAGGGGCAGAGCCTGGCACAGAATGGCAAGTGTAAATGGTAAGTATGCATAGGTCCAAAAAAGTTTACCAAACAAGTGTGTGTTTGAGAGGAGGTACTATGACCTTTAACCAATGGGGTCCAGAGGCCTCATAGCAGTGGGGGGTCCAGAGCATCTAAAAGATTAGTGCAGTGCAACAGTGGGCGGGCATTATCATGGACATATTCTGGGTATGAAGAGTAACAAAGTGGAATTTAGTCGGTCATGGGTTTTATTGGAGAGCCCATAACCCAGGCAACCCAAGCGGTTTGTGAACTAATTGTGACGTCCCATTTGGGGAGATAGTAAATACTAAGTAAAGTGGTATGGGGCCTCAATTTCTGATGGTGGCACTGTATTTAAAGGAAAACTACACTCTAGACCTCCCTCCATCCCCCTCAAGCTCCATCCCTGCAGCATCTATTCTTCTAAGAAGTCTCCCTGTCTGCTGACTGCAATAAATCAGG
This sequence comes from Xenopus petersii, assembly GCA_038501925.1. Taxonomy (NCBI): domain Eukaryota; kingdom Metazoa; phylum Chordata; class Amphibia; order Anura; family Pipidae; genus Xenopus; species Xenopus petersii. Next base: position 33,008,428 of record CM076674.1, read on the forward strand.
AGCAGGGTTCAAAGGGGCCATCTTCCCCTGTCTTCTGATCCTATTCTGTTACACCAGGGGTCCCCAACCATTTTTATTCGGGAGCCACATTTAAATGTAAAAAGAGTTGGAGAGCAACATAAGCATGAGAAAATCCATGGGGATGCCAAATAAGGGTTGTGATTGGCTGTTTAGTAACCCCTATATGGACTGGTAGCCTACAGGAGGCTCTATTTGGCAGTGCACCTGGTTTTTATACAACCAAAACTTGCCTCCAAGCCTGGAATTCAAAAATAAGCACCTGCTTTGAGGCCACTGGGAGCAACATCCAAGGGGTTGGGGAGCAACATGTTGCTTGCGAGCTACTGGTTGGGGAACACTGTGTTACACCGACAACACTGGAGGGGCATGCATAGTTCAATCTACATCCTGAATTGGCTTCTACTGTGCATGCTCCCACAAAATACAATCAACAACTGACAGAAGCAGATCAAAAGACAGACTGAAGATGGCACCTTTGAATTCTGCTGTGCAACTCAATTCTTGCAGGTCAGCATACAGAGAGATTTCTGAACAAAATAGCTCTAGCGGGGAGGGAGCTGAAGGAGAGGCTGAGGATGGGTAGGGTTCAGTTATCCTTTAACAAACTATCAACTCTTCCAGACAAACCACAAGACTGAATATAATGGGGCATGTTTAACATTGGAGATAAATATCTTGAGAGATTTCTGGAGATGTTGGCCATGGCAACCAATCAGCAATTAGATTTAAACAGCCACCTATAAATTAGAAAATAATAGCAAAGATCTGATTGGTTGCTATGGGCAACCTCCACAAATCTCTCCAGATATTTATCTCCAATGTTAGTAAACATGCCCATAGGGCCAAATCTAAATCTTTAGTGGTCGCAGAGTTGCAATTCTGGAGACTTAGGGTAGGGGCACACGGCGCGATTTCGCCGCGATTCTGCGCTGGGCGAGTTGCGAGTCGCTGCGTTTTTTAAGCCGAAATAGCTTTAACTTTGGCGCTGGCGTCAATGCAAATCGCGGCGAAATCGCTGCGCTAATTCACACGCGGCGATTCGTTTTCTACTGTCGCCCGGAAACGCCCAGCGAGGCAACTTCGGGCGACAATAGAAAACGAATCGCCGCGTGTGAATTAGCGCAGCGATTTCGCCACGATTTGCATTGACGCCAGCTATTTCGGCTTAAAAACGCAGCGACTCGCAACTCGACCAGCGCAGAATCGCGGCGAAATCGCGCCGTGTGCCCCTACCCTTAAGGTGGCCATACACGGACCGATAAAAGCTGCCGACAGACTGTGTCGGCAGCTTATTGGCCCGTGTATGGGGGCCCACGACGGGCTTCCCCGATCGAGATCTGGCTGAAAGTCGGCCAGATCTCGATCGGATGGGTTTAAAAATCCCGTCGGATCGCAGCCACATCTGTTCGTTGATGCGGTCCCGTGATCCGACCCCCGTTTGCGAATGCTAGGATCCGATCGTTGGGCCCTAGGGCCCACGATCGGATCTGCCTGATATTGCCCACCTCAAGGTGGGCATATCGGAGGGAGATCCGCTCGTTTGGCGACATCGCCAAATGAGTGGATCTATCCATGTATGGCCACCTTTACTCATATTCTTTAAAGGAACAGCAACACCAAAATCTGTATTAAAGTAATGCAAATATAATGTACTGTTGCCCTACACTGGTAAAAGTTGTGTGTTTGCTTCAGAAAGACTACTATAGTTTATATTAAAAAAAAAAAGCTACTATAAAGCCACAGGGGTAGCCATTCAAGCTAAAATAGGGGTACATGGCACAGCTAACATATCAGATAACAGACAAGCTCTGTAGAACACCACTGTATTCTTCTGAACTCATCATTTATCTGCTGTGCAACCTGTGCCTATGAGCAAATGAGAAGTGGCCATGGGAAGGTACATGAACAGATTTTCGATAACACCCCTCCAGATCAGTGGCGATTTTTTCCCTACATAATTCCTTTACCCACCTACCCCAGACTGACAAGCACTATGTCTGAATCATTTACAGGTAAATAGTTATCAGCAGTACAGTGTATCCTTTATATGCCAGGAACATCAGCTTCATAAATACACAAGTGTGACACATCTGGAGGAAAAGGAGGATTTTTATAATATTCTCTTAAAATTCTTTGCTTTCAAACTGGATGCATATTAAACACATGCATTTTATAAAGGGGGAAAAAACACTGGGCAGAGAATTTAATTACTCACATCTGCTGGCCAGACAGTAGGTTGGGAATCATCAAGTTTGATAGATTTTTCCACTTTTGCATATTTTTCAACCTAAGAATTCGAGATTAGACAGAAGGAGATGATATGTAATATTTTTATTTTAATGCAATAACTATTTCTCACAAATAAACACACAGAGAAGTCTGATTATTAAAGGCACTCTGTCATGATTTTTATGAGGATTTTTTTTTCTAAATTACATGTTTACACTGCAAATAATTCACTCTACACTATAAGATTTTATTCCTGCAAGATTTTAAAACCAGCAAGTGTATTTTCTTTAGTTGTATTATTGGTGTGTAGGCACCATCTCAGGTAATATATATAGTCAAATACAAGAGTCCTCTGCACTCAACCCATTATCAATATATTTAAGACGCTGTCTTAAATATATTGATAATGGGTTGAGTGCAGAGGACTCTTGTAATTGTCTATATGTATTTTGTGGTCACACCCTCATTGCACCCCCGCCTAATGGTTTTAAAAAATAGTGGTGAGCACAACTTTCCCTTGTTTGTTATAGTTATACAGGAGCAGTGACCAGCTCCATGTTGTAGCTCCCACCCTTCCCAGCTATAGTCAGGCGATCCCACTGGTGTCTAATAAAAGGGCAGCCAAGTATGGAGGTTTACTTTGAAAGCAGCAAGTAAGTTGCAGGTAAAACCTAGTCCCTTTGTAAAATGTATAATGAAGCAATAGAATTCTTAATGAATCAGATAAAATTGAGCATAGGACTGGCCAGATATGGGATGACTTTGACGTAGTTGGCCAGCTTAAATATATTGCAATATATGGACAAACAATCCCTGTTTTGTTTAAAGGGTAAGGCATTTTTTAGTAGCAGTATGCACAAAATGTCTCTGTCTTAAATATATTGATAATGGGTTGAGTGCAGAGGACTCTTGTACTTGTCTATATGTATTTTGTGGTCACAGCCTCATTGCACCCCGCCTAATGGTTTTAAAAAACAGTGGTGAGCACAACTTTCCCTTGTTTGTTATATCTCAGGTAATATTGCCTGGTCATGTGCTTTCAGAAAGAGCCAGTGCTTCACTATGGAACTGCTTTCTGACAGGCTGATGTTTCTCCTACTCCATGAAACAATGTGTTGGAGTGGGACCTGGATTTTTACTATTGAGAAAACGGATTTCAATGCAGATTTCTGCTGGAGCAGCACTATTAACCGATGCATTTGAAAAAAACATTTTTTTCCCATGACAGTATCCCTCTTATAGCATTTCTAGCATGGACCCCACCCTAGCAAAGAACAACAGTCCCCAAGAAGACAGCCTAGAATTGCTTGTTTGCCACTGCAGCATTCTGCTAACAGACAGCACTGCGAAGCCTGCATGACAGGATTACACATTTGGCTACACAGAGCCAAAACTAAGGAAAGAACCGAGATTTTGCAGTTCATAAGATTATACTTGGAAGTGCTGTCCAATATAAGCTGAAAGGTCAGACAACTGTCCACATGCCTTGAGATCAGCGTGTGCATTTTTACCGGATTTGGCCACCCTTGAGCTGTGCCAAATTCAGGCTGATCCAATCGTTGGCCCAAGAGCCTGCAGCAGGAACTTTGGCAAAGACCAAATCACAATACTGATGGAATCCTTGCTTGATGTGGTTTTCAGACATGTTTGATATCTTGCTGAAAATCAGTCCGATATCTATCAATCGGGCAGGCCCTCATACATCAGCCAAATAAGCTGCCAACTCGATCTACAGGAGCCTAGTTAACAGGTTAATCGGCTGGTGTATGGCCAGCTTTAGCCAGTAACTTAACTACTTTACAGGAGACTACTGGTCTACTAATGGTAAACAAGTTCTTTGTGCTCCGGTTAATACCACTTAATCTGTAACTTGGAAATTAAACCACCCATGCCCACTGGGCGTAGTCAAGAAATGCTACAGAAGTAACCCCTTGGTATCTTATAGTATATTTTCTTGCAATAAAAAAAACATGACTTGATGTTCAGAACTCAAAGCAACTGGCTTTGGTTTCGTTCCCCACAGTAGCGGTAGCTTTTATTTATCTTTCAAGCACATGATAGGGTCCCCTTTGAAGTTTAACAACAGTATTTAAATCCGTGAGGAAAAATGTCTGTACTTACATCCACCTCCGTTGGTACTGTTAAAGTGCTGTAGTTTGGTTTCCATATGTCTAAACACTATGGAAAAAAACAGAATTAGAGTAGGAAATCAGGATATCACTTCATTTAACAGAACATTCTCAATTTTACTCCGTACTCACGTTTCCAGTTTTGGATATTTTTAGGTCAATCTGAGGCGGTAGAGATTTTCTTTCCTTCCTCTTATGTAGATAGTCCAGCAGTTTCAGTTGAGGTGGGGTGGGACAGTTTGATATTTCTTGCTGTCTATTTAAAGATGGTTTGGAATACCTTTTCAAACACCTTGGGAGTTGACAAATGATTAAAGAAGAAGTAAAGGTTAAAACTAAGTAAGCTTTATCAGAAAGGTCTACATAAAAACCTCAAAGTAGTGCTGCTCTGAGTCACTTGTTTAAAGAAACACCACATTTCTTTCCTTCTATTGTGTACACATGGGCTTCTGTAACAGACTTCCTGTTTTCAGCTTAAACCTCCAGAGCACAGGCTTGAGCATGCTCAGTTTGCTCCTCTCCCCCTGCCTCCTCACCACCCTGCTGTAATCTGAGCCCAGAGCCATAAGCAAGCAGGGAGGGACTCAGGCAGGAATTGATGCCACAGCAAGCTAATATGGCAGCTGCTATCCTAAACAAACAGAGAGTTTTTATAGCAGTTTACACAGGTATGGTAAAACATTCTACAGAACAAATATAGCGTTCTAGCTTGCACCATTGTAGCTAATCTGTTGGCAGTAAACTGAGTCTGGCAGCTTTCCTTCTCCTTTAAATTTAACACGACTAAAATTAGATTTTGACAGAATCATATCACTGTGAAAGACTAAAAAAAAATAACAATACATTTATAAATTGTTTAGAAGACCCTGTTTCAGAAAAATGGAATTCTAATACAAAAAGGTTTACCATAGTATAGCTATACAAATAAGGTGGCAAATACATCTGCCAATAATAGACAGTCTACAAGATGCTTCCAGCACCTTGGAGGTATACACCTTATTCAGCCAGAGAATCAGCTTTGTGAACTAAAACTTCATTTAGGACCAGTATTGTACCTTATTTAATTACAATTTTCTAAAAATTACTACAGGTGACAACCACCGTAAACAGGTAAAATGGTGTGCAATTTGTAAATCCCAACCAATATAGAGACACTTTTGAGACACTGTGGTCTTTCTCCCTTTATCAGCACATTCTGCTCTTAATGATTAGCATTTGTGTAATGGTAAATCTCAAGTCCTGCAGCCACTCTATAAAAAGTATGGACTTTACAAGTCTACTGTTGTAAAGAGAATGACTGGGTCCTTCATTTAGAAACATCCTTCTTTTCCTCCTTGATCTTTCATTTAACTAGGAATCCTTCATAAAACATGCGCATGATTGCAAAGAGGACAATGTATACCCTACAGTAACTCACAAGGCTATTAAAATTAACAGAAGTCATATAAAAGCAAGAGGCAGCAGCCCAAGTGCTTTTATATATGTCACAGGACTCCAAACAATTACACTTATAATCTGCAGTAAAGTGATCCCATGATGGTGTCAGTTTATGCTACTGTGGGAGGAATCAGTGAGCCTTTTTATTATTTTTCCCCAAGGTATCCAACCCACCCAGAAGGGCCTGGTGTTCATTCACAGAGTGCTTTTTTGTAGGTCCTGTAGACCTGTATAACTGGGGGAATGGGCGCACAGGGCTGTATTTAGATTTGATTCTGTGCAAGGCAGGTTCCCCCCACATCTGCTTCTGTATCTGCTTCCAGACTTAGCAGCAGGTATTAGGCGATGGGCTAGGGAAATTTTTTTATCAATTATTACCATTTAGGTACCTCCTAAAGCGGATGCCCACGGGTGCCTAAATGGTATATATATGGCCTTGATGTCACATTAGATAAAATATAGAATTGGACCAACCAGACTTACTTATCTTCAAGGAATTGTTCAGTGTAAAAATAAAAATTGGGTAAATATACAGTGGTGTGCAAAACTATTTGCCCCCTTCCCGATTTCTTATTCTTTTGCATGTTTGTCACACTTAAATGTTTCTGCTCATCAAAAACCGTTAACTATTAGTCAAAGATAACATAATTGAACACAAAATGCAGTTTTTAAATGAAGGTTTACGTTATTAAGGGAGAAAAAAAACTCCAAATCTACATGGGCCTGTGTGAAAAAGTGATTGCCCCCCTTGTTAAAAAATAACTTAACTGTGGTTTATCACACCTGAGTTCAATATCAAAGGTTATAAAGCCATTTCTAAAGCTTTGGGACTCCAGCGAACCACAGTGAGAGCCATTATCCACAAATGGCAAAAACATGGAACAGTGGTGAACCTTCCCAGGAGTGGCCGGCCGACCAAAATGACCCCAAGAGCGCAGAGACAACTCATCCAAGAGGCCACAAAGGACCCCAGGACAACATCTAAGAACTGCAGGCCTCACTTGCCTCAATTAAGGTCAGTGTTCACGACTCCACCATAAGAAAGAGACTGGGCAAAAACGGCCTGCATGGCAGATTTCCAAGGCGCAAACCACTTTTAAGCAAAAAGAACATTAAGGCTCGTCTCAATTTTGCTAAAAAACATCTCAATGATTGCCAAGACTTTTGGGAAAATACCTTGTGGACCGACGAGACAAAAGTTGAACTTTTTGGAAGGTGCGCGTCCCGTTACATCTGGCGTAAAAGTAACACAGCATTTCAGAAAAAGAACATCATACCAACAGTAAAATATGGTGGTGGTAGTGTGATGGTCTGGGGTTGTTTTGCTGCTTCAGGACCTGGAAGACTGGCCCCCCTTCAAGTCGCTGACTAACTCAGAGATATAGAGCTGAAAAGCAGGAAGTAGTGTTTTGGCTATTATTTTAGACATCCAGTCACTCCAGCCTTTATACATTACATTTTTGGCTAACTAACTACATTGGAAGCATTTTTTATTTTGCATATACTATCTATTTACCCAGTTTTTTATTTTAATACTGAACTGTTCCTTTAAAAGTCCTGAGTCTAAAAGACACTGATTGTGCAGACTGCATTCAGACCAGACCAACAAAAAAGATGAGAGTGAGGCTGTGTAAGACAGCAGCTAGTCTGCCAGTGGGTAAACGGATGTTTGTTATTCCTCTGTGAAATCCATTTTATCACATGCATCCTTTGCTATGGATCAACAGCATAGCTGTTAATGATGTAACTTCTGTCACATGACTTACTGAATTATGTGTGTATTATAATAAATAAAGTACCCCCTGTTGCAAAATATGAGGATATTAGAAGTCACCTCGTAGTGCCATGACCTGTATAAAAACCTCGGCCTTCACCCTCGTGTTTTTTTTTAGTCATGGAACTCCTCAGTGACTTATAATATCTTTATATTTTACAAGAGGGGGTACTTTATTCACTATATAATTTACAACTTGGTGCAAATACAGTAAATTCAAATTAAAATAAGTTCTACTTAAAAACTAAAGGGGCAGTTTGCATTTAAGTTTCAGTTTATTTTCATTATTTAGAAATAAAATAGAAAAATACTACCAGTCTTACTGTCTGCATTATACTAATGGTAATGTTTCAAAATAAACTGCCCCTTTAAGTTACAGGAAATCTTGGACAGGGAGATATAACAGATGTTTGCATTGAGGCTTTTTTTTTTTGTCAGAATGGATTTTCCTTGGATCACATCTATGACTCCAGGTCAAGCTAAATAATTAAAGGAAAAGTCCAGTGAAGTGAAAGATAATTTATGGAAGACAATATATTTTTGTGCAAGGCTTCGCCACTGGAGGGAGCCAAGAACATTATATACAGGCTATGCTCTCGTTTGTAACACAAAGCAAACCCAAAAAGGCAAGAAAATAAAGTTTCCAAACTGTTTTCTCAACTTTCTTGCTCCCAGTTGTTTCTTTCGACACATCACAACATCTAACACGACGTGAAAGATGGGAGAGGGTTCAGGTGCTGACCTTTCTGGGACACAATCTCGCGGCTTCAAAAGAGCAGACATCAAAAGAGCAGGAAACAAAAATGTTTCTCAGCTATGCAGCCATGAATAATGCAATGCAAGGCTACGCTGGAGTGTAAAGTCTTAGCTCCATTAAATATACATGTCCCTGTTTTTTATTTTTTTCAGAGATTTGACTTTTCAATCTCAGCATTGCCCCTCTTTCTTGTTCAGATTTAACATGTTTAAAGGTCTGCTTCAGTAGGAATCATATGATATTTTATTCCCCTTCTGTATTTCCCTTCAGATTAACGTTTATCATATTGTAAAGGTGATGGGCCAGATCTGAGCCTTCTTTTCTAGGCACTGGGATATTTAACAAGCTCTATGGAGCTCTACATAAAGCATTCTCTGAGGCAGTGTGCTAATCCTGCACTTACTTCAGCAATTACAATGTAGGCTGCAAAACTACTGATAAAATGACTGGCAGCTCTCACAGTAGGGCCCAAATAATTATTACAGTTATGGGACCGGTTATCCATAATGCTCCGGATCTGGGGGTTTCCTTAATTTAGATCTTCATACCTTAAGTCTACTAGAAAATCATGTAAACATTAAATAAACCCAATAGGCTGGGTTTGCTCCCAATAAGGATTAATGATATCTTAGTTTGGATCAAGTACAAAGTTCTGTTTTATTAGTACAGAGAAAAAGGAAATCATTTTTACAAATTTGGATAAAATGGTGTTTATGGAAGACAGGCATTCCATAACTCTGAGCTTTATGGATAACGGATCCCATACCTGTACTATTATAAATGATAATTGATATGTCATTCATGTCATAAAGCTAAATGTTTAAGGAAAGTCGACTAAAACATTAAATATGCAGACAGTGCTTTTCAACTTTAATTTTATTAAACGGTTTCTGAAAAAGTGAGGTTTTAAAGGGGTTGTTTACCTTTGAATTAACTTTTAGTATGATGTAGAGAGTGATATTCTGAGACAATTTGCAGCTGGTTTTCATTTTACCTTTTTTTACTTATTTTTATTCAGCAGCTCTCCAGTTTGCAATTTTAACAATCTGGTTGCTGGGATCCAAATTACCCTAGCAACCATGCATTTAAGAGACTGGAATATAAAAAGAAGAGTGCCTGCATAGAGGGAAGAGTAATGAAAAGTAGCAATAACAATACATTTGTAGCCTAAAGCTGGCCATAGATGCAAAGATCCGATCGTACGAATCATCATATGATCGGACTTTCCCATCTCCCGACCCGCCACTAACCATTCAGATCAAAGTCTTACCAGTCAGATTAGTTAAAGAACAGATCAGCAATGTTCTGCCCCTGACAGCAATCGTACGATATCTATGTCCAACCAAAGCTAGCGACAGTCTCCCACTGAAAATCGTACGATCGGCAAAACACGCAGAGATATTATCGGCAGCCGACCGATCTCCGCCGGACGAAAAATGTCGGGACTCTCCACACACGTTCCGAAAATCTTACGAATCCTCGATTCGTACGATCAGATCTTTGCGTCTATGGCCAGCTTTACAGCGCTTTTGTTTTAGATTATTTTAGATGATGTTTTTAGACCCTCATTTGAAAGCTTGAAAGAGTCACAAGAAGGCAAATAAGTCAAAAACTATAAAAAAAAATAAATAAATAACGACGACAATTGCTTAGAATTGGCCATTCTATAACATACTAAAAGTTAATTTAAAGGGATACTGTCATAGGAAAACATGTTTTTTTTGCAAGTTGGGAGTTATATCACCCCCTCCCTTTCCACCCCAGCAGACTAACAAAAGAACAATGGGAAGGTAACCAGATAGCAGCTCACTAACACAAGATAACAGCTGCCTGGTAGATCTAAAAACAACACTAGTAAAACTCCCACTGAGACTGATTCAATTACATTAAGTAGGAGAAATAACAGCCTGCCAGAAATTAGTTCCATCCTAAAGTGCAGGCACAAGTCCCATGACTAGGGCAGCTGGGAAACTGACAATATGTCTAGCCCCATGTCAGATTTCAAAATTGAATATAAAAAAATCTGTTTGCTCTTTTGAGAATAGGATTTCAGTGCAGAATTCTGCTGGAGTAGCAGTATTAACTGATGTGTTTTGGGAAAAAAACAAGTTTTCCCATGACAGTATCCCTTTAAAGGTGAAATGCCCCTTTAAAGGAGAACTAAGCCCGAACCTATCCTTAGCGCGAAGTACAAACTACTGTTTTATTATTACAAAAATAATACCAAAAAGGAAATCATTTTATAAAATTTGTATTATTTGGATAAAATGGGTTTATGGGAAGACAACCTTTCCATAATTTGGAGATTTCTTTATAACGGGTTTCAGGATAACAGGTCCCATACCCGTATTTCAAAGAATTTTCCTGCTCAGGTCTACAAATAAATTTGATTGGAATAGAGACGAAAAGAAACAGGTAGTTTAACCTCAAATCATAAGGCATGAGACTGTACGAGAAGAAAGAATGTGCAAGATGAGTCAGAAGGCAGGGGTTGGAAATCCTCACCCCTCTAGCATTTTTGGCGTGAAGGATGTTGTTATCAAAAACACATTCCTTATCTTTTGACGGGCTCAGTCACATTTAACACAAAATATCAGTTGAGGTATCAAGTTTGAAATACCCCCGTCCTCATAACAGACTCTGCAGACACTCTGGTTCAAGTAAAGAACATCAAATACGAATACTGTGCGTCCATGCTGGAAAGATCATGATTCCTATTACATTTCATAAACGACTGACACACCAGTTAAGTATGTGCTTACTTTGTATGCATACCGGGAAGATACTGGGACAAATTTGTCATACTTTTTTTAATATACTTAATGGCTCAGGAAAACATAGCAACTACACGAATAAATGTGAATGACACCTTCAACCCCACAGGCTCAGTAATGTAGACTCTACGGGGCTGGCAATTAGAAAGCACAGATTTTACATTCTGAGGAAGAAAAATTATTAATAAAAGAGGAATGATGCATTTTAGCCTAATGCAAGGATGAGGAAGGGATTGGGTAACACACCTCCCCAAAATGTTGGCCTATGGTGTGAATTGGTGTCATATTTTGAATGCATGAAATAAATAGTCACTTTTTTGGCAAGTGGAAAAAAGATTTTTTGTACTTTATTCACTGAATACTGGAAGGAAGGTACAGGTATGGGACCTGTTCGCCAGAATGCTCGAGACCTGGGGCTTTCTGGATAAAGGATCTTTCTATAATTTGGATCTTCATAGTTTAACTTTACTAGAAAATCATGTAAACATTAAATAAACCCAATAGGCTGGTTTTGATTTCATTAAAGGAAAACTATACCCCCAAAATGAATACTTAAGCAACAGATAGTTTATATCAAATTGAATGACATATTAAAGAATCTTACCAAACTGGAATATATATTTACATAAATATTGCCCTTTTACATCTCTTGCCTTGAACCACCATTTCGTGACTCTATCTGTGCTGCCTCAGAGATCACCTGACCAGAAATACTACAACACTAACTGTAACAGGAAGAAGTGAGGAAGCAAAAGGCAGAACTCTGTCTGTTAATTGGCTCATGTGACCTTATATGTGGTTTGTATGTGTGCACAGTGAATCGTAAGATCTCAGGGGGCGGCCCTTATTTTTTAAAATGGCAATTTTCTATTTATGATTACCCAATGGCACATACTACTAAAAAAGTATATTATTATGATAATGGTTCATTTACATGAAGCAGGGTTTTACACATGAGCTGTTTTACTCAGTATCTTTTAATAGAGACCTACATTGTTTCTGGGGTATAGTTTTCCTTTAAGGATTAATTATATCTTAGTTTCAATCAAGTACAAGGTACTGTTTTATTATTACAGAGAAAAAGAATAAAATTTTTGGATTATTTGGATAAAACTGAGTTTATGGGAGAAGATCTTCCTGTAATTCAGAGATTTCTGACTAACGGGTATCCGGATAACGTGTCCCATACCTGTTGTATCCAATTATTTCCACTTCCCCCCCCCCCCAACCATCTTTTGAATAGAAATTTTGCCTGCCATGGGTTGCAGAATCTAAAGTACTAGCGGTCAGGTGCCTTGCCAGCGTAATCCTGTGACTTTACCAGAAGCCACTGTGTCAGCCAAGGTGTAGGCACACGGGATTTCAACAGCCAAACACAAAACTAGGCATTTTGGTGCCAAAATCTGCTCTGCATGGCAGCAACCAGGTGCACTCACAGGTTTAGGTTGATGCAAATTATGGATTGATCCAGACCAATAAAGGACTTGAAAAGATACAGTACATAAAATCATCAAAATTCCCAAAACATAACGTTCCCACCTCTTCATTGGGCATGTGTTCATCTTCTGCTTGTTGAACAACAGCCGGTTTGCAGTACAGGTAACAGATACCGAGGGATCAAGGCATAAAGGCTCTGCTGTTGCCAAAATCAACTGGCTCTCCAACAAAAGCTTGTCCTCCTATATACAGACAAAGTAATATTCATTAAATTCATAAACATGAAAATGGAAATAATAACATGAAGTTTATTAGTTACTACAGGGGTGTCCAAAAGGTAGATCAGGATATCTACCAGTAGATATCCTTTAGCTGGTGATCAGTAGCTCTCATGACACAGTCAACTAAAAGCTTGTTTAAATCACTATCCTATGTCATGCTTTTTATTCAAATATTTATAAGTTAAGGTTACATGAGAAAGAGTTGTTCGTATATATAATTATAGTATAGTGATGGGCAAATCTGACCCGTTTCTCTGCAAAAAATTGCTGAAATGCATTGAAGTCTATGGGCGACAAAATCTTTTTGACGTGCGACAAATTGTGAAAAAATTTTTGATCCACGACAAATGTTTCCACCCATTAGAGTCTATGGGCGTCATTTTTGCGGGAAACTTGGCGAAAAAAATTCAATCATCACTAATAATTAGGTCATGGATGGAAAATACTGGCTAGCTCTGACTGAACATGCTGAAAAGAAAATATTTACCTGCGCCCATTTATGGTTGTCACTGGTGATGGCATGTATGTCTGAAACCAAGGTCTGTTGGGGGAACAGAAATCACACACAGCTGTAAAGCAGGGATCCCCAACCTTTTTTACCCGTGAGCAACATTCAAATGTAAAAAGAGCTGGCGAGCAACACCAGCATGAAAAACTATTTGGTAGCCTCTATGTGGATTGGCAGCCTACAGGAGACTCTGGCAGTACACCTGGTTTTTATACAACCAAAACTTGCCTCCAAGCCTGGAATTCAAAAATAAGCACCTGCTTTGAGGCCACTGGGAGCAACAACCAGGGGGTTGGTGAGCAACATGTTGCTCCCGAACTACTGGCTGGGGACCAGTGCTGTAAAGGCTCAGTAAAACAGTTTACTTTAAGAGGGAATTCAGTAAGTTAGACTCATATCAGAAGGCCTTACTAGGATGCAACAGCTGCTGCCAGCGGGACTCATTTATCAACACTGGGTAACTTTTCAACTTGGCAGCAACCATCACATTTTTGCTTTCATTGTTCTACCTTCACGTGGCTGAATAAAGACAGCTACCGCGATTTGATGCTATGGATTACTGCCCAGGTGCAAATTTGGCTCCCAATGAGCATAGCAAACACTGGCAGTGTTCTTCCATCATGACTGCTGTATATAAGATTATGTACTAGCCAAAAGTATATTTAAAACGATTATTCGTGTATTATTTTAAATGCCAATAAGGTATCTTAAATAAAGTAACCCACTGCAACTAACCAATACCATAGCTTTTTTATTCTAACGGCTCTATCTAGTGACGGGGAAAAGTGGTTGTTCAATGCTAATACTTAAATTCCCTACATTTTAATGGGAGTTCACGAACAGTTGCATTTTACCTGCATTGTTGGTCGTAAGAGAATATGCCTGCTTTGGTATGTTGGAGATTTTAAGTTGCCAGACTGCCTGTAGTCACGAATTTCCGTTATAACACACCCACAATGAAAAATATTAACCTGTGTAAAGAAAATGTCATCAATAAATACGATTTTGTAGTTCAGCAACAGCCAGCCCACCGTTAGTATACATTTGTACATATTACACCAGTGTCAAAAAGCATTTAAGTTGGAGGAAATGTTTACACGGAGCCATCAGCAATATGGTTTTTTTTTTTATCATCTACAAAATGAAAAATTAAAATAACATTGGTGGTTGCCATACCTGAGATTTTTCCAGCAGATCTACTAAAATTGGTGGCAATTCTTCAGCATCCAGATATTCCAAGAGTTCTCTTTCTTCATAGGGAAGACGGATTGTTTCAGAATCTAGAAAAAAAAAAAAAAAAGCATTAAGAAATGCATGTTCCATGTTTCCAAGGGTAGAGCAAAAGGGACACACTACCCTGGCCCCAAGAATAACAGGGGTCACTTTGGGAATGAAAGTAGATAGACACAATAGCTATATACAGTATATGTAACAATTGTTGGATATTTTCAGTATGTGCATTAGGGCTGTAGCACTGCAGCAGCCTTTAGCTGTCAGGAATTGTAGGGAGTTGTAGTTTGGACTTCCCTGATTTATATAATCCCCAAAAGAGCCCCAGGCTTCCATATCTACCCACACTCTGGCCCGTATGGCTTCTCCTAGATTCATAAATAATTGCAGGATTGCTTCCATTTTGAAAAACGGAACAATCAATGAGATGACATTGATTAACATTGGAGACAAACATCACCGGTGGTTACCCATAGCAACCAATCAGCAATTCGATCGATTAGAAGTTAGAAAACAAAAATCTGATATATCTGTACCATTCCTACAGTTATGTAGACATTGTGCAACATTTCTGAACCCATCGCCACACACCCTTAGAAAAGACAATACTTTATTGCTTTCTGGCCCAATAACAGCATTAGACATCCAGATGGATCCCTTAACAGCTGAAAGCTCTCAACGCTCACACAACACAGAGGCTTCTACTGCACAAACAAGAAGCAACATATTTTTTTAAACCAGTGAATAAACTACTGCTCATTCTCATTCACTATAAAAGAACATTTCACTTCTGGATATTTTGTTTAGTTAGCCCTCTCAACAGTGTCCCCATGAGGTTAAGCCATGATAAATCTGCAAAAAGAACCATGCTGACCAATAGTACTCCTTTCTCATCATCATCATTTCATCATCATTTATTTATATAGCGCTGTCAAGATACGCATTTAAATAGAAAGCAACATATATAAAGACTTGCATCTTCATGGCCCTACTGACTGGATGTCTGGCAAGAAGCCCCCATCCCAAAGTACCCACATTACAACCTCTCTCTCTCAATAATGGCAATGTCTCACTAGCACAGGGCAATTTACTTATTGAAGTTACCAGTAGCAACCACTCAGATCACAGCATGTATTTTATAACCATTAGCAAAAGGATCACAACTAATTAATGTTAGGTTGCTATTTGTAACTACAGTGGGCTCTGAGCAGCTGCTGGGAAGGTAAGCTTAAGGGTCTTCTCAAATTATCAAGCAGAAAATGAGGTTGGCCTATAATATAAGCTGATGCTACAAGGCAGATTATTAAATTCTGATGTTAATTGCACTGGTCATGTAGTAATTATTTGTATTAATGACTAATCAGCCTTATATTGTGACATTTCTATTCTATGTGTACTGTATATTGTGAGTGGGTCCCTAAACTCAGTAAATGACATCAGCACAGAGCATGTGCAGTGAATCAGCAGAAAAGAAGATGGGGAGCTACTAGGGCATCTTTGGAGACACAGATCTTTACTGCTAAAGGGCTGTGGTTGCCTTGGGCTGGCACAGAAGCCCAAAACATAATGTACAAGATTTCTAGCTACTTCTTTAGTTAAGCTTTAGTTCTACTTGTTCTCGTTGTTACAGATTATTCATCAGTAGTACCTCTGCAACCAACATTGACACGTGGATTTATAATTGTATCATATACAAGCACATATGGTACCAACCTGATCCATTTTTTCCGCGAAGCATAAGAGAGTACCCTTCATTTCCAGGATACAGATTGACCACAAGGCAAGAGAGGGATTCCTGCATTACCAGCTTCTCCAGCAAGTTCACATTTCGTCTTAGCTTCTGACCAATGGTGAAAGGGATGCAAAATATTAGTTGAGCAGGGGAAGGGAAAAAAAAAAGTCATAGTGATTCTCTTTTTAAAGGAAGAAAATATTCACTCTAGATTTATGGGTATTTTATGGATAAGTACAGAACAATAACCTACAGTGAAGTAACTACCAAAAAAGCTTCCTCGTTAGTCACTAGGGATGCACCGAATCCACTATTTGGGATTCAGCCGAATCCCTGAATCCTTTATGAAAGATTCAGCCGAAATAAGGGATGTGATGGGAAAAAATCTTTTACTTCCTTGTTTTGTGACAAAAAAAGTTACTTGATTTCCCTTTCTGTACCTGATTTGCATATGCAGATTATCAAAGTTTGTATTAAACAATGCAAATTAGGAAAGTTTGTATTAAACAATATAGTTTTTGTATTGTTTGATACAAACTTTATCCAACTCTGCAGAACCAGTGTCTGCAGCAAAATAATCCTACAAATAGAATCCTGGTTTATCTGTTTAAATCTGGCTCCATGATCTCCCTGCAGCTGGAGTTGGAAAAAGTAAAGGGGTTGTAAAGCCAAAATAAAATCCAATACAAATCTCTACACAGACGCCGGCTGCTCTACAGGGAAATAAACAAAGCTGCTCGAGTTCTGCATGGCTGGGAAGTAAGGCGGGGGCTCCCCCTGCTGTTCATATGAATGATTGTTTCCCTGCAGAGCAGTTAGGGACTACCTGACAATACCTATCCACAGCAGTAAATGAAGGTAGAATTTCAAGTTTATTAGGGAGAGATGGTACCTACAGTGGCAGTGGGATAATAGTCTCTGGGAAGGGAGTGTGACTGTGGGATAACACGTATAGTAGGGAGAGATGGTGCCTATAGTAACAGTGGGATAATAGTCTCTGGGAAGGGAGTGTGACTGTGGGATAACAGGTATAGTAGGGAGAGATGGTGTCTATAGTAACAGTGGGATAATAGTCTCTGGGAAGGGACTGTGACTGTGGGATAGCAGGTATAGTAGGGAGAGATGGTGCCTATAGTAACAGTGGATAATAGTCTCTGGGAAGGGAGTGTGGCTGTGGGATAGCAGGTATAGTAGGGAGAGATGGTGCCTATAGCAACAGTGGGATGATAGTCTCAGGGAAGGGACTGTGGTTGTGGGATAACAGGTAACAGTAATTTTCCTATATATTGCTGTTTCTTTGTCCACCAGTTGTACTACTATAATTCAACATACTAGCTATTTTTGTTGCAAATTTAAAATAATTATCCAGAGAAATCACAGCTGACATCCTTTACGACCTGGTCACAACTGGTTACCACAAAAATGGTGCATTTCCAGACAATTTAACTGTAGATGCATTGCTGCTTTCACCGCTTAATTTCCCAATGGGAAGCCATTCTGATATTTTTGGCCAGAGCTATTAGCTATAAAAGCTCCAAGTGCCCATAACACTTAAAATACTATAACAAATATACCATAATAAGCCTTAGAAAATAAACAAACAGTTAAAACTGGGCTGATAATTAACTGGAAAGAGTGATTGGATTAGCATATGACCTAAGTCCCAGTGATCTGTTGGCACTAATAAAGAAAAAAAAAAACTAAAGTTGGAAAATGATGAGAAATATTGAGGACGCCTCTGGTTTTGTGAAGCCATGAGGTCATATGGCTGCTAGAAGTACTGCTAAATGCTTCCATATGAATCCCCCACGAATACATGCAAGTACAGCGTGCACACATCTATAATAAATAAATAGAGGAAAGACGCGGCAGTAATAATTTCCAGCTATCGAGAATGCAGGCCTACAATTTGGAGGTTAGCTAAGACATTGCAGAGAGATGAAGTCATATTTGATGGCAGGCTTGTGTTCAGCAGCAATCTCAGCACTGCAACTTTTCCATATCTGTGCGGAGGGGGCGACAAGGATTATGTAATCTATTACCGTATATACTCGCGTATAAGCCGAGTTTTTCAGCACCCAAAATGTGCTGAAAAACTCAAACTCGGCTTATACGCGGGTCATACCTGCAGCAGGACTGCCTGTGACTGCCTGTGTCGCCGCCCGGAGCAGGTCCAGGAGCTCCAGGCGGCGCGTCCTTCCCTGCCGGCGTTCGCTTTCAAAATGGCGGCGCCCATGGCCGCACAGGCAGTCACAGGCAGTCCTGCTGGGGCAGAGGTGACAGAGGGAAGGACAGAGGGAAGAGCAGAGGTGACAGAGGGAAGGACAGAGGGAAGAGCAGCCAGGGTGGGGAGAGCGATGCTGGGGCAGAGGTGACAGAGGGAAGAGCAGAGGTGACAGAGGGAAGGACAGAGGGAAGAGCAGCCAGGGTGGGGAGAGCGACAGATGGGGGGGAAGTGGCAGAGGGAAGCAAACATGAAATAGGGGTGGCAGAGGGAAGCAAACATGAAATCCGGGCGGCGACACAGTCAGTCACAGACAGTAACAGGTACCTGCCCAGTGTCCCCCAATTGTTGCGGCTGGGTCACATTCACATTTTGAAATCTGACATGGGGCCCCTAGGCTTATACACGAGTCAATACATTTTTCCAGTTTTCTTAGGTAAATTAGGTACCTCGGCTTATACACGAGTATATACGGTACTGAACACTAGAGCAGATTGTTTTATCCAGAAACATTAGGGTGAGGGCACACGGGGAGATTCAGTCGCCTGACGACTAATCACCTCTTCTTCTGGGCGACAATCCCCGATCTGCCTTCCCCTAACTTCCCGGCGGCTATAATGAAAAATCACCAGCGGTATGGCACTCGCAGCACTTAGTTTTCCGAAGTCACCTCACGAGGAAACTTCGGAAAACGAAGCGCCGTGAGTGCCATATGGCTGGCAATTTTTCATTATAGCCACCGGGAAGGCAGATCGGGGAGATTGTCACCCGAAGAAGAGGCAATTAGCTGCCAGGCGACTAAATCTCCCCGAATCTTCCCGTGTGGTATAGGACCCGTTATCTGGAAACCTGTTATCCAGAAAGCTGCAAATTATGGAAAGGCCATCTCCATTTTATCCAAGTAATCCAAATGTTTAAAAATGATTTCCTTTTTTTTCTGTAATAATAAAACAGTAGCTTGTACTTGATCCAAACTAAGATATCATTAATCACAACCAGCCTATTGGGTTTATTAAATGTTCACATGAATTTCTAATTTTTAGACGATCTATGAAGATCCAAATTACAGAAAGGTCTGTTATCTGGAAAAACTCAGGTCTCGAGTATAGTGGAGAACAGGTCCCATTACCTGTATTCTGATTCTATGGGCACAAACGTTTAATTTCAATAGATATTATGTGGTCTACTTTTCCCAGAAGACAGATTATGTTTTACTATTTCACCCGTCCTATAAAATAGGTGCACGAATCGAGTGGAACAGTTTTGCTTACCTTTATTTCTGGCTCTTTTTCACATTCTTCAATGTACAAGTCATATAACTTATGAAACACGGATTTCCTATGAACACAAAGGGCAGATATCGGAGGGGAAGTTACACTGCTTGTAGCATAAACAAATATTCACATGGGGATGGGGGTCAAAAATGCTGTCCATGATAGATGTCTATTTTTCACCCTCATCTGTGTAAGCCTACACAGTCTGAAAAGATTGTGTCACAAAATAAATCTAAGCACATTTGGGCGGGGCCATCTTTACCGCTTGTATTTGTTACTTTATATGTACTTCTGAAGGTTCAATATATAAATCCATTTATTGCACAGCAGTGTTAATTATAACCGTAGTAATAATAATAATAAATAAAATAAACTTACCCTGTATTAAAACGAGGCTTAGCTAGCAGCTGATTAACTCCTTACAGGATGTATTAGTTATTATACTGTAATAAAGAAGGCTTGGCTAGCATCTGATTAATGGGGTGGTTCACCTTTAAATTAACTTTTAGTATGTTATAGAATAGCCAACTGTAAGCAACTTTTCAATTGGTCTTCATTATTTACTTTTTACAGTTTTTGGATTATTTGCCTTCTTCTTTGAACTCTTTCCAGCTTTCAAATGGGGGTCACTGACCCCATCTAAAAAAACAAATGCTCTGTAAGGCTACAAATTTATTGCTTTCGCTATTTTTTATTACTCATCTTTCTATTCAGGTCCTCTCTTATTTATATTCCAGTCTCTTACTCAAATCAATGCATGTTGCTGGGGTAAATTGGACCCTAGCAACCATACTACTGAAATTGCAAACTGGAGAGCTGCTGAATAAAAAGCTAAATAACTCAAAAACCACAAATAATAAAAACCAATCGCAAATAGTCTTAGAATATCCCTCTCTTCATCATACTAAAAGTTAATTCAAAGGTGAACAACCTCTTTAACTCCTTACAGGACTTATAATATATTTAAATATTCCCCAAAGCAGCAGTAGATTTTAGGTCTACCTTTGCAGACTCTGGATATAGTATTTCTCCAGCGACTTGCTAGCCATGCATCCAAAGCAACATTTCATACAAAGTGTAATTAAATGGAATATGTAAAAACAATATGCGCCTATAACACAGTTACCTTCCTCCAGATGAATGTTTCCGTTTTGGAGGCCTCTGTCTGGCGCTCTCAATGATATACTGAAACAGAAGGAAACAATTGTGTATTTTGATTCCTGTTGTTTTAAAGCTGCCTGTCGAAATAATCACTTTAAAATACTGCGCTCATGGCTTTCCTTAACATTCTGCATGCCGATGTATTCAGAGATTCATCCCACCCACCCCAGTGACCCCCTTGATAGCATGCTTCTTGAAACCATCCAATTCAGTTGAAGAGGCTTCACCTTCTGGCTGTTATCACTGCTGGTTTTGGTAATGGAAGCAATAATGAATGCCCAAGAGCACTTTTGGAGAAAAGTAGAAAGGAGATTACAGCAAGATTAAAGTTGGGGGGATGAATGGATAAAGTTTAGCTGTCACAAAGGTACAGAAGCTGCAGGACATCAAACTCAACTGCTGGTAAATATCATGGAACAGTGGCATATGGGTCCCAAATGGATAACACAAGCAATTAGGGGGGGGAAGCTGTACAGATCTAAACGTTTTTTTCTAAGGGAAAGGTCTTGTTATCCAGAAATATCTAAAATACAGCAGTGCCATTTCCCAGTCAACTCTTCTATTTGATTGATTTGGTGGGGCTTGAACTTCCCGTGCTTCCCAGAGAATATCTGCACTGCCCACCATGGAAAGCAGAGGCTTCATGTTCTAGAATCCATCATTTCAACATGGAACAAGGTGAGGGAGGGGTTGAATAACCAACAGCTTACAGTTTGGGAATATAATGTGTACCAGGAGGTCAATTATGGTTTCTTCTCAATATGAGGAATCGTGTATGTGTTAAACTAAAGATATAAATATTTTTGGCACTTCTGATAGCATTTATGCACCTTTTCTTATATTAAGTCCAACTGAATGAGCTCATGTCAAAAAGGGGAGTATTTAAAGCTTTAGAGAAGCCCAATTAACCGTTACAGTAACATAGGACTGGCTGCCTTCCAGTTTTGCAAGGCTGTTTTTCTTCTTGTTCTTCTACGTGAAAACCCTACAGACTTTCATGCTGGAATTTCATCAATAATATTAAAGAAAACCTTACCTCAGCGCGATCCAGTGCCAATTCCAAAATCTGCTGCTGAAAGAAAAAACAGACAAGAAGGGTCAGACTATTTAGTAGTCATCGACACAAAAGTAACTGTGGGATAGAATACTACATGTCCAGGACATTGTGTTTCTCACCATTGTGCCAACAGACGGTCCCTCTTAGACAGAGGTGTAGGTTACAGTAGATGGGGGATCATCTTGGTGTAATTAAGTTCAAAGCACTGCAAATAGAAAAAAGTGAGGGGAGGGAGAGATTGAAAAACATTCACAAGACTTGCATTTCTCCATAAACATAAACTAGGTCACCTTATTTAAATGAGAAGGAAACGTAGAATCACTGAGGGTGCCAATATTTTAGGAACTCCCTATTTATACAGTTGCTAACCCAAGATCCTGGCTCGTGTTGGCTGAAAACTGTACCAGCCTGGGGTAGTACTATAGCGGCACCACATCTCTACCTTCTTCTCTCTCTCCTAAGAATCCCACACGGCCAACGAGCACTGTTCGCATGCACTGTAGCGTGAAAAGCCACACTATGTGTGTGTGTTTATTTAATTCTGGATTACCGTATATACTCGTGTATAAGCCGACCCGTGTATAAGCCGAGGTACCTAATTTTACCTACAAAAACTGGGAAAACTTATTGACTCGCGTATAAGCCTAGACACAACTACAGCCCTGTCTCCCAGCAGCGCACATTCTGCCAAAGCGACCCCCCCAGCGATCAACCGGACTTCTTTGCAAAGCTGATGGTGACAGAGAATTGCCAAACGGATTACTGTGTGCATTGTCCCACTACCATGTGCAGAGGGTGCGGTTTGATATTGCCATCACTGTTAATCTTTTGTATAACCAACAGAGGGCGCTGTGTGATATTGCAGTCACTGTTATTCTTTCATACAACCAACAGATGGCGCTGTGTGATATTGCAGTCACTGTTAATCTTTCATAAAACCAACAGAGGGCGCTGTGTGATATTGCAGTCCCGGTTATTCTTTTATACAACCAACAGATGGCACTGTGTGATATTGCAGTCCCTGTTATTCTTTCATACAACCAACAGATGGTGCTGTGTGATATTGCAGTCCCTGTTATTCTTTCATACAACCAACAGATGGTGCTGTGTGATATTGCAGTCTGTTATTCTTTCATACAACCAACAGATGGTGCTGTGTGATATTGCAGTCTGTTATTCTTTCATATAACCAACAGAGGGTGCACTGTTATTCTTTCATATAACCAACAGAGGGCATTGTGGGATATTGCAGTCTCTCCCCAAGTGAACTGTTGGTATAGGAATGATTAAAAGTGACTGCAATCTCGGCAATTCGGGTCGGGTACCGCTGACCCGCCGCGTATAAGCCGAGGTAGACTTTTTCAGCACATTTTGGATGCTGAAAAACTCGGCTTATACGCGGGTATATACGGTATTAAATCAACGTTTTGGCTCGTGTCTACAGCCTTTCTGAAGATTTAATTTACAATTAAAGGATCAGTAACAGCGAAAAAAACGTTAAAAAAAATTTGTTAGTATGCTACGACAAAAAGACACCAACACACGTGACTTTAAAGTCGCTAAGTCTTTTTTAAGAAATAACTTAGCAAAACTCCGCTTGCGCTCCTCTTCAGAAAAGGCGATCCGCGATCCGTCATGTGGCGACCCATTTCTCCTCCTTGCCTTCCTTATAGGAGATAGCCAGGGATGAGAAATTGAGCGCGGCACGAAGGATTGTCGGCCTGCCGCCGTTTCTGAAGAAGAGCGCAAGCAGAGTTTCAGTAAGTTATTTCTAAATCAAGACTTAGGGATTTTAAAGTTTAATACGTGTTGGGGTCTTTTTTTCGTAGCATACCAATGAAAAGTTTTGCTGTTACTGGTCCTTTAAAATACCACACAAATATACCAACCCCCCTGGGTGTGTCTACTTCCCACATACCAATCACCATAAGCTACAAAGTATCCCATCAAATTGACATAGTTAAATAGTAACATTATAGGTTAGTCGCAGAAAAGTGTCATAAACTTGTAGAAATGTTGCAAATTATTGATACAGATAAAGATATATCTATCTATCTATATATATATATATATATATATATATATATATTTTTTATTATATATATATATTTATTATATATATATATATATATATCTATATATATATATATATATATATATATATATCTATATATCTATATCTATATCTACACACACACACACACACACACACACAGGTATAGGATCCCTTATCCAGAAACCCGATATTCAGAAAGGTCCGAATTACGGAATGGCTGTCTCCCATAGACTGCATTTTATCCAAACAATCCAAATTTTTAAAAACAATTTCCTTTTTTCTCAGTAGCTTGTACTTGATCCCAACTAAGATATAATTAATCCTTATTGGAAGCAAAACCAGCCTATTGGGTTTATTTAAATGTTTAAATGAATTTCTAGTAGACATAAGGCATGAAGACCCAAATTACGGAAAGATCCGTTATCCAGAAAACCCCAGGTACCAAGCATTCTGGATACCCGTTTGTGTGGTGTGGTGTGTGTACACACACACACACACACACCCCCCCGAGAGGGGGACAGTAAAGATAAACTTGATTATTTCAGAAACGGTACAGAATTTTTAACAGATTGCATTTAGAAAGTTTCTTATTTCAGTACGATGAAGCTTATATTAATTTTCTAGATAATTCCCCTTTAAGCACAATAGCACAATTGGTACAGTCCAAATACCTCTGGTCCCTAAATAATGGAGCATGCTCAAATGCACTTCTTTCCCTGCAGATCAGAAGAAGAATTTGTGCCTATGGTTATGGAATGTTTGATCCATGATGTGAACTGGAATGACTTCACAGTAGTGGAAATCACCAGATCTGCAGTGACAACACCTGGCCAATTTCAGAACCGGATCCAAGAGAAAGTGGTGTATTCAATTACAAAGCATTCTGGCTTTCTCCACGGCCAATACAAGCAATTGTTGCCTTTTTACAGGAAGCAAATTACCAGACTGGCACAAGAATTATAGTATAAATACGTGGGGAGAGATTCTTGTATTTTAAAAATTGGGTTTACATGGAGAGCGAGTAAAGTTGCTCACAAACTCCCAAACAGCTTGTATTGTTAAAATACGACTCAAAGCCCAAATACTGATGTCATGCAGAGTCCTTGGCAGTAGTCAATAGTCAATTCAAATACAATCCACATTTTTAAAACGGCACTGAAATTATTTTCTGGACACAGGGTTTATTGACATTGAATCGTGGCATAAATAGTCAAAGCATCTATGGCGGTGGCTTAAAGGGGAACTTTTGTGAAAATTAAAATATAATATAAATTTCAGCATACTGAAATAAGAAACTTTCTAAATACAATTAATTAAAAGTTCTGTTTCTGAACTCATCAATTTCATCTTCGCTATCCCTCTCTCAGCATCTGTTTCTCTTCATTCTCTCTTCATGCAGGAGTTGGGTGCCAGATATTCATTGACAGTTAGATCCAATATATCTTATGCCTAAAAGAAGTATTAGAGCCCACTCTGTTAAAATCACCATGTCTCTCTACATGCAGGATTTGCGCCAGGTATTTTGTTAGATTTTGTTTGTACTGGAATCAGTTATTGAGTGAGCTCTAATATATCTGTTAGGAAAGGAAGCTCCCCTTTAAAATATATTGGATATAACTGTCAATGAATATCTGACACCCAACTGCTGCATGAAGACAGAATGAAGAGAAACAGATGCTGACAGAGGTAATGAAGATAAACTTGATAATTTCTGAAACGATGCAGAATATTTATTTAATTGTATTTACAAAGTTTCTTATTTCAGTAAGCTTATATAAAATTTTAATTTTCACAATAGTTATCTTTAAAAAATGACTGGTCAGAGTGTTTGATATGTTGCCTTGATACTCACAGGGTAATGATGTGTCTTCATTAGGGATGCACAGAATCCAGGATTCGGTTCGGGATTCAGTCATTTTCAGCAGGATTCTGATTTGGCAAAACCCTTGTGCCTGGCCAAACTGAATCCTGATTTGCATATGGTAATTATGGGGCAGGAAGGGAAATTGGAAAAAGAAGGATGTAAAATTGTTTTCTCTACTTTTTTCTTTCCCCTCGCTAATCTGAATCTTTCACAGAGGATTCGACCGAATCCCAAATAGTGGATTTGTTTCATCCCTAGTCTTCATAAATGAATAGGTTAGTTATTGGACATATGCTCATAAAAGGAGACAATGCCATTGATGGGGCTTGCCCAATTAATTAACAGATCAATGAAGAGATTTTACACGTAAAATGCTAATCAATGTGAAATCACTTTATGCATGCAAGCAGCACATGTACGGTTCCTCTTCTTAAGGACTTTAAGTTAAGTTAAGTCATGACTCCTTTCTGGGAATTCCTTCCAATATCCCTGCACATTTCTCATTAAACTTATAGGACTCTTTCATTACATTCACATGAGAAGATTTGGGACCAGTCTGCTTTCTTAACCACTGCATCAGAATGCTTTCCAGGCTGTAATTTTCTGCTTTCCCATTCAACTAGTTTTATGGTTTGTGGTTTGGCTTTTCTTAAATAATGTTAGGGCTTTGTAATCAGGCACTTGGTGTCAAGAGGAGAAAAAACATGAAAAGCAGCAGATCTTCCAAACATCTATTCATGCCTAACGCCTATCAACAGGAATATTTTTGTTTTATTGAAAATGTTGTTATATAGAACTCGCCAAAAAAGTAATCAAGTAAACAAGTGAGCCAACAATTTATACCCTAAGCCTTTCCTTAACCCTATATACAAGGAATTGGATCAGCCACACTGGTCTTGTTCTCAGAATACTTCAACAGATAAAAACTTCATGGTATATGTTTTTAAGTCTGGATATCTTGAGAGCCAACTAGCCTTTGGGGCATACACAAGAGTCAAGAGATAATTTACCTGCCTGCATGTTTTTTTAGTATGGGAAGAAACCGGACTACATGTAAGAAAGCCACACAAAATAGTCCAAAAATACAAAACCCTTTGCAGATGGTGCCCTGGCTGGACTTGAACATAGCAGTGTCAGACAGGGTGTGGAGGAGCCACAGGGCTGCCATCTCACTCCCTATATGTTTGAAATTCCCCCAATATGTACCTCTGTGATATGCCGCACGCCCTCCCCCAACTCGTACCTCTGAGCTGCACCATGAGATTTCCTGCGCTTGCCGCAACTCTATTTCATGACTGGGTAAACAAATAAATACTGTGTAGGTGGCGTAATGGTCTAGGACAATATCTTGGATAAAAATATTGTCCTAGCCCTACTGTCCTGTGATGATGATCAACAGAACAGGTCAAAACACATCCTAATTAGATCTCCACTATCTAATTGTAACTGCCTCTGACTGTAAAGTCAGAGGCGGTTACAATTAGATAGCGGAGAGCAAATAAAGATTGCAGTGGGCTTAATACTGCCGTTGCATTGCCACAGTTATAGAGACCAAAATATGTTCTAGCAGAAGAGGTATTACCACAATCTATTTTTCAGAAGTGCCTCCATGTTACTATATGGTTACGAACCAAACTTATGTTCTAGTTTTCTAGTTGTTATGAATGAACACAATGCTCCAACTATATTTATAACAACTTCTTATGTGTGTAAAGGGCCTGATTCATGCTCAAACCCTGGCTGACCTGAGGGGATTTTGGGAGAACCCTTACGTGATAGACTTAAAAAGACCAAAAAAATGTTTATGTTGCTTTAAAAATAGTTATAGTTTTATTTTGCTTTAAAAATAAGCTATTGCTACCCGGCATTACTACGTACAGGTATGGGATCAGTTATCCGGAAACCGGTTATCCAAAAATTACGGAAAGGCTGTCTCCATTTTTCCCAAATAATTCACATTTTTAAAAACTATTTACTTTTTCTCTGTAATAATAAAACGGCACCGTGTACATGAATTAAACTAAAATATTAGAAGCAGAACCAGCCTATTGGGTTTATTTCATGCTTAAATGATTTTCTAGTAAAAATAAGGTATGAAGATCTGTTATCCAGAAAGCTTCCGGTCCCGAACATTCTGGATAATAGGTCCCATACCTGTACAGAATTTACTTCAGAAATACTTTGGCTAAGGCCAGACAGGGCAGAAACCTGCAGGACAATTTCAGCTCCTGACCGCTAGCCGGATGGGACAAAAAATCCCGTCGGATCGCGGCCGCATCTATTCGTTGATGCGGCCCCGCGATCCGACCGCCCGTTAGGCATTGTTAGGATCCAATCGTTGGGCCCTAGGGCCCACGATCGGATCAGCCTGATATTGAACACCTCAAGGTGGGCATATCGGAGGGAGATCTCTCCATGTATGGCCACCTTAAGCCTTGTGTAAGCTCCGGCACGAACAGACTCAGCGGATTTCAGCTCAAAATGCAAAGTCTTGAGTTTCTTCACAGAAATCAGTTGGATCTGTTCACGCCGGAGCTGACAAAAGCTGCCCCATCTGGTCCTAGTCAAAAGGTGGCCATAGACGCACCAATAATATTGTACAAAACTAATTTTCATACAGTATTCAATGTTTGTATGGTGGGAGATGAGCCGACCGAAATCAACAGAAGACTTGGATATCACTGGACTCGATCAGGGTGGCTGGAAAATTTGGATCGGGCACCTTTGAAGGCACCAAAAAATTGCCCATTGTTAGTGCTGAATCGTCAGATACAAGTAGACTTCTATTGTTTCTATATGTATATCTGATGATTCAGCTCTACACGTATGTATTGAAACAAACAATCTTTCCTGGAAAGATCGTAATTAGAACGTCTATGGCCACCTTAATCAACAAACGTTAACGTTTCACTTTATTGTATTACTGTTCCATTAAAACAATCCTCCACATCTCTCTCACTTTAATGTTCTAGAAGTTCTTTCCCTTTGGCTGTATAAATAATGCATTGTTTGGCAGTAAATCGTGGTAGTTCTCCCAAGTGAAATCCTTCTGTATATAGGAGTGCCTTTAACTTCAAATACTGTAACTGCAAATTTTTGACCTATTACAAATAATAAAGGAACTTAGCCTTTCCTTTTAAACTTGTCCAAATCGCAGAAGGTCTTGGGAACTAAAACACCTGATTACTCCCCAACAGCCCCATTGCCATAAAGAATACTCCTGAGACTGGCAGCAGTTGGACAAAGGGATGATACAATAGTCATCTGCACAGAGACATGTACTATATCCCAGAACAGCAATGGCACTTTGGGAAACCAATTAGGGATGCTCCTTCACGCTTTCATTGTTTGTTGAAAGGCTGCAGAAGAAAAGACACTCAAGCAATTTTTCAACTGAAGCTGACAAGGCTTTCTTTCAAGTACCTGACCTTTTTACATCAGGCATTTGGGAGAAAATATTTGAAAGAAAATGTAGAAAAAAGAAAATATAGAGAAAAATCTCAATTCAGGAGAGCAATGGTGGATGGTGGCAATGTTAAGCAACTCCAGGACACAAACACCCAGGACAGGAATTGAAAACACCCTTATGACAATGGAATTTGTTTTTGCAGCTGTGTGACATTTTTTCACAGCTTAAATTAAAAGGGTCGTAAAGTCAAAATACTACCGGTAAACTGTGTAATAGGCCTTCCGTTTCGTGTTTTTTTTTTTTTTGCTTTTCAACGTTATAGTTTCTGGTGCCCCGGGCACATCATGAAGCATTAGCTCTGATCTTGAGAAATGAAAGCTGTCAGTGGACATGCTTTATTCTCTCTGTAGGCTGAGCCAACTGGAAACCAATACACAGCATCACATACAGACATACTCATTTCTGATTGGCTCCCTCTGCAGAAAGAGGACAGCATGTCAGACATCAGAAAAAAATTGCATACTCTAAGTCCAGAAAAATAAACCCAAACCTGGCTGTTAGCCATTCCCATAAAGATCTAACTGAAAAGCTCAGGGGCAATTTTTCTGTCAACCAAGGTGATAGCCTCACCTTGATACAAGTATGGGATCCGTTGTCCGGACACCCGCTAGCCAGAAAGGTCAGAATTACAGGATGGCTGTCTCCCATAGACTCCATTTTATCCGCATTTTTACAAATTATTTCACTTTGCTCTGTAATAATAAAACAGTAGCTTGTACTTGATCCAAATTAAGATATAATTAATCCTTATTGAAAGCAAAACCAGCCAACTGGGTTTATTTAATGTTTACATGATTTTCTAGTACCTTGCCATAGACGCAATGATCCAATCGTACGAATCGTGGATTCGTACGATTTTCAGACTGTGTGTGGAGAGTCCCGTCATTTTTCGTCCGGCAGAGATCGGTCGTTTTTGGTCGATCGGACAGGTTAGAAAATTTCTGTCGGCTGCCGATAATATCTCTGCATGAATTGCGGATCGTACGATTTTCAGTGGGAGACTGTCACTAGCTTTGGTTGGACATAACTATCGTACGATTGCTGTCAGAGGTAGAACATCGGCTGATCTGTTCTTTTACTACTTTATTTGATCGGAATGGTAAGACTTTGATCTGAATGGTTAGAGGTGGGTCGCGAGATGGGAAAGTCCGATTTTACGTTGATTCGTACGATCGGATCTTTACGTCTATGGCCAGCTTTAGGGGCAGATTTATCAAGGGTCAAAGTGAAAATTCAAAGTAAAAAAAACTTGGAAATAGTCCAAATTCGGTTTTAATTTGAAAAAAAAAAAAAAATGAAAATTTGAATATTGAAATTTATCAAACCTGCCGAATTGCTGTTTTAGCCTATGGAGGACCTCCCAGAACAATTGGTGGACTTTGAAAGATCAACGTTTTTTTTTTTTTCTTTAAATACTTCATATCAAATTCGATCTTCCTTTGTTTTGAGCGATCGAATACAGCCTATTCACCCGCAATTTTTTAAATAAAAAAAATTATCAATTTTTTTTTATATAATAAAAATAAATTTTTTATCTGAATTTCGAAGTTATGGAAGTTCAAAAAAACTTCCACTTCGAAATTCGACCCTTGATAAATCTGCCCCTTAAGTTATGAAGATCCAAATTACAGAAAGATCCATTATCCATAAAACTCCAGGTCCAGAGCATTCTGAATAACAGGTCCCATGACTGTGCAGAGGAGTGAAGTGCTGGAGGTAGCAGCAGTTCCACGATTGCCCTTGAACACAGAGCACTTGGCAGTGACACTCCCATTGAATGCCATATTTCCAATGGCACAATTCTCAATTGGCATAATTGGATTTTGGTTCAGAGCTTGGCCTAATATTAAGGGCAAAAGAGTTCAGTTTTCTACTACTAAACTGGGAATGTGATATCAGTGTTAGTAAACCAGAGGTTCCACGGTTATTGGAATATGCAGGCAGTTTGTTCCACAAAATAATACTCAATCCGTTTCCGTTTGTCCCTCGTGATTGGAGTGCTATGCTCTCTGCAGAAGGGAACCAATCCCACCCTATTGTGTATTGCTATTCTGAAAGGAATATAAAACTGCTGGATGACTATGCCATTATGCATACACAACAAGTTGGCAATAAATTGTTTGGAGTATGAAAAGGACACTCCCAATATCATGTAGATATCCTAATCAAACGATTTGTTATCATTATTCCCCTTCTGGGGTCCACCAGTGCCACCCACCTGCTCCAAGACCAATGGTCCCTGGCCTCAGATGAACAGGAAGAGGGCTGCACCAGATCACAGGGTAGGATAAAGGTGGCCATCCACCATTTGCTATTGAACTGATCAGGCTGTGGGCTGAACAGACAGTGTACCATGGCCAGGCTTGTGACCCGGTTGGTATTTTACCAATGTAGTCTATAAATCAACCCATAGGGCCTGAGCCAGTAAACGCTGCCTGTGAATTTGTAATTACCCTACATTTTCTCCCTCCCTGTAAAGTTACACAACTAAATGCATTTTAAAAGGGTGGTTCACCTTTAAGGTAACTTATAGAATGGTCAATTCAAAGTAACTTTTCAATTGGTTTTCATTATTTATTTTTTATAGTTTTTGAATTATTTACCTTTTTCTTCTGTCTCTTTGCAGCTTTGAAATGGGTGTCGCTGACCCCTTCTGAAAAGCAAATGCTCTGTAAGGCTACAAATGTATTGTTATTGCTACTTTTTATTACTCATATTTCTATTCAGGTCTCTCCTATTCATATTCCAGTCCCTCATTCAAATCAATGCATGGTTGTTATGGTAATTTAGACCCTAGTTACGTAGTTACCTAAATAACACAAAAACCTTAAATAATAAAAAATGAAAACTACGTGCAAAATGTTTTAGAATATCACTCTCTACATCATACTAAAAGTTATCTCAACGGTTAACAACCCCTTTAAGACATTCACCCCCCCCCCCATGTACAACTCCCTGACCTTTCCCTATGCCTCCATGACATCACTAACTGCCCCCCATACAGGTAACATGCTACCACCCATACAGGTAACATGCTACCACCCATACAGGTAACATGCTACCACCAAGGTGCCCTAATGATGGGCCATCATGATCATCCGAAATGATTGGAGCAGCAGCAAGTGAAGAAGCTGTGGCTATACGGACAGATATTGTGCATTGGCAGTGAACGTTTTTCAAACCAGCCCTATCCCTGAATTGCCCAATAGTTGTAATATAAAACATGAAGATCAGTCAGGATTGGTGGGCCTAAATATATATGTGCCAAAAACACTAAAACTTTGTTTCCTACTTTTTTTTTTTGATGTGAATACAGCCAGCTTCAAAGGGCACCATCCCGGGGAACCTAACATTTTCATTATAATTACGTATCTGATGTCCTGGGCAGGTGCCCCTGGGAATGTGGGATAGAATGGGAGGAAGATTGGCACTGGCAGTTAACAAGAGAAGCACCAAACTTGCATGGGCAAAAGCTCCCGTACAAAAGGAGGGTTGTGGGTGTACTCCTAAGGCCATATAAAAAAATATTTAAATACAATAATCCCCTGTCTAAAAAAAGAAAAACAGGGTTTTTTTGTTACAAATTTATGATCATAAAACTGGTAAGCCGCCATACCACGTCAAGGTGATCAAAATATAAAATACCTGTGATCAAAATATAAAACCTTGGTTTCAATCTGTGGACTAGATCCTCCCCCACCACCTGCATATGCGGCTTTTAAAGGGGAGACTGCCCAGACCAACGCCCATTTAAAAAAAAAATGTGATTGTGAAGAGGCTATAATGAAGGAAAAGTAAAAATGTATATATAAGTGCACACTTGCATGTGTGTGTGTGAGTATAAGTACAGGTGTGAGTATAGATGTAGAAGGAGATGAAAAAGGAAAAGCTAAATGTGAAGTGTAATGTGTGTGGGTCTGTGCAAGTGTTACCAAGTGATAAGTGCAGCAAATATAATGAATGAATCACAGGCGTTGGTAAAAGACCAAAGCCTCCCCAGCCGCTAGCATTTGTGGCTTTTAAGGCAGAGAAATTGCCCAAACCAAGGATTAATAAAAAACAACAAGGACATAGGGCCACCGTTAATTTAAAGGGGTGGGTATGAGGGTGCACTAACCACATGAAGCTCAGCCACAGCTTCCGGCTACATTTCAGGTACATTTTTTTTCTTTTTTTAAATGGGCGTTGGTCTGGGCAGTCTCCCCTTCAAAAGCCGCATATGCAGGTGGCGGGGGAGGATCTAGTCCACAGATTGAAACCAAGGTTTTATATTTTGATCACAGGTAACAGGTTAGGGACCGCCGTATGGGGTTTATCTTGACGTGGTATGGCGGCTTACCAATTTTATGATCATAAATTTGTAACAAAAAAAACTGTTTTCTTTTTTTAGACAGGGGATTATTGTATTTAAATATTTTTTTATATGGCCTTAGGAGTGCACCCACAACCCTCCTCTTGTATCCAAAAGCTCCCGTGACAAGTCTTCTTCCCATTCTATCCCACATTCCCAAGGGTCAGGGTTGCCAGGTCTAATTTTCAAAAAAACAGCCCAAAACTAGCCAAGAGGCACTTCGAAAGTAGCCCAAAAATAGCACATGTGCAGTGGAAAGTATAAAAAGTAAATATATATGAAAATATACCTTTTTCAGATTTTCACTGATTCGCATATTTTTCCATGAAGCAAAATGGGTCAGATTCGCCCCTTTACCAGGGACGTAACTACAGAGGGGGGCCCATGAGGTATAGGGGTCCCATAAGGCCCTAATACACATACAATTTCAATAAATATTGGTAAAACAGGTCAACCTCTAGACATTTTGGTGGCCAGCAGATTTTTGCCCCAAAATTGTCTTAAGATTTCTCGCATTTTCCGGTGACTTCAGAGTGACGGGAGCCTGGGGTACAGAGCCCAAAATCTGGTAAACTCCCAGCTTCTACGCAAATCAGTCCCATTGCATGCTGGCTATTGTAGTCTAACATTAAACCGGGTAATCGGCACATTGTTAAACAAAAACTATATTACCCAACATGCACTGGTACACACATTCCAAAGTACAAACCAGCCAGAGGCCCAAAAAGTAGCCCAAGTTCATACCTTGGCTAGTTTTTACTTTCAAAACCCGCCTGAGCTTAAGGGCAAGGCCAGACGTGGCGTTTTTATGGCACCTTTTTAAAAAAGAACAGCCAGGCATAAATACGCCACTGAAACCACATGCGACCATCAACATGCATTTTTCAGCACGTAGGATTCTTTTCCCAACATGCACTTGTTCTCATTGAGAATTTGGACGCCATATTTAAAATACGCTGCGTAAAGTGTGGTTTCAAACGTGCAGATCCCATAGAGTCTATTGATTTGGTAGTTTCCTGACGTATTGGCGTTTCTGCTAAAAAAACCCCAATACTGGCGTCCTGTGGCGGATTTCAGCTTGCAGGCGTCCTGTGTGAATTGCCATAGTGCGTTTTCCATTAGTTTCAGTGGTAGTGCAGTTTATGCGTATTTACGCCTGGCTGTACTTTTTTTTAAAAAATGCAACGTAAAAACACCACGTCTGGCCTTGCCCTTAAATTAGTTGCCCAATTTGGCTGGGAAACAAGCCAACCTTGCCAGGGGCTATTATCTACAGGAGCTGCCCAAAAGTCCAGTGTTCCAGTGGCCTTACGGCTGTCCAGTTTTGTGTGTATAGACAGAAGTATCTGTAGCTCCCATTTCATGATGCCCATGTTTGCCAGAAGCAATACCAGCGACCCACCCACCAATGACTACAACGTGAACACAGTTCCATGACCTCTAGCTGCCACAGCACTGACATAACTAAAACAAACTCCAGCCCGCGGGGGATGCTGGGAAGTGTAGTTCAAGAACAGCTACAAAGCCACAATTGAAAAAAAAAGCTACAATTGAAAAAATGCTCGTTTACCACAGCTAAGAAAGCATCAACAGGAGTGTTCCCTTACTACATTGTGATATATGATCAATGGTAACAATACAGCCGGACGGGAGCCATTAGAGAAGCCCGCAAAGGGTCACATGACTGAGTGAAATACACAATGTAACACAGTCAGACTGTAGGGCCTGCAGCAGGACGGCCTCAGTCACATTAATCATGGTTTCCCCTTTACATTCGTAGCTCGGACTGTACCTGTCCATCGCGAACAGCCCGAATTTCAGCAGCCAGGACGCGCAAATGCCACTGAGCCAATTTCCTGCTCCGTGAGGCCCCGTTCCACCGGCCGTGGGCGCGACAAAAGCCGAGACTACATTTCCCAGCAGGCTGCGCGCCACTTCAAATCCTAGCGAGCTTTATTGAAATCGGCTCAGTGTCAATTTTCGCATTGTGTCGGTTGAAGGATAATAATATAACTTTTCCTGTGTATTTTGCTCGTGTTTATAGTTATATTTATACCTGTAATCCCGTCTGGAAGTCTGAAGTCAACAGAACTACCACAAATGAAACCCACTTTCTCTAAAACCACAAATGTCACGAATTTATTCAAAGATCTGAGTTTAAAAAGCACAAATGAAAAAAAAAGCACCAAATGAGCAGAAAAAAATACCCCTAAAACCTCTAAAAATGTGAGTTTTTCAGACAATTCCTATCGAAAAACGCTAAAAGCCCAAATTGATTAAAAATGGTCCAATAGAATGGTCCAAATTGATTTCTATAGCACCTCAACAACTTTTTATACCTCCCAACTGTCCCGTTTGAGCGGGACAGTCCCGCTTTTGACAGCTCAACCCGGATTTGTACTGATATTTCCTGAGTTTCTCTTTGATCTGCTGCACTGAACAGCTAGAAAAAGATACAAAGTTTCTAACTTAATTGGCTCTTGGCAGAGACCCCAGAATACACACTTAACATACTTTTGTAACCATTGTAACTCACATTTTTAGAGGTTTGTGGAAAATATAGACATTAATTTGAAATAGAAATAGCCAGTGGCTAAACCTAAACAAAGGGGGTGAGGCAG
Source organism: Xenopus petersii (assembly GCA_038501925.1). Classification (NCBI taxonomy): domain Eukaryota; kingdom Metazoa; phylum Chordata; class Amphibia; order Anura; family Pipidae; genus Xenopus; species Xenopus petersii. Next base: position 33,044,814 of record CM076674.1, read on the forward strand.
ATAGCATTGGGTGGGGCCATGATGTTGGGGTGGGCATGATGACATCACAATGATGTCAGTGGAGTTATGACGACGGGGCAGGGTTAGTGCATCACTTAGATGCGAATGGCTTCATTTCTGTTCAGTTTTCTGAATGTTTTAAACCGGACAGAAAGTTTTGAACAGACAGTCCTTTGAAAAACTAAAGGTGGCCATAGAAACACAGATCCTATCGTACGAATCGAGGATTCGTGCGATTTTCGGATCGTATGTGGAGTGTGCCGACAGCTTTCGTCCGGCGGAGATCGGTTGTTTGGTCGATCGGTCAGGTTTGATTTTGACCCGACCGATCCCGCCGGAGCCCATTGCACATCTTAATCGGATCATTCGGCCATACGACCAAACAATCGGATTACCCCCAATAATGGCATATGCTGGAAAGATCCGTTCGTTTGGCGACGTCGCCAAACGAGTGGATCTTTGCGTCTATGGCCACCTTTAGATGTCCAATTCAAAACCACTGAGGTGGAAACCCTATCCCTATCTCTATCTATATTGTGCCTGATGAGTAAGCCCAAACCTCTCATTACAGGCATAAGATCTATTATACAGAAATTGGTTATCAAGAAAACTCTGAAATACAGAAATGCTGATTTAGAAAAATAATTTCTTATTTTTGATTGATTGGACATTGGTAGTTTTTCAACCCAACTTAACTATGCAGGGCCGGATTTGTTTTTCTGGTGCTCCTAGGCCGGCCGCAGTGTTTCTGCTCTGCGCCCCCCCAACTTCCTTGCGCACACTCTTCCCCCTGTCCCTATGTGCACCAAGGACATGTGTGCACCCGGTAAGAGACTAGGACATTTGCCATGCACACAGCCCTCGATGCATTGGCAGATGGAGTGGCTGGGCAGCATGCTGCCCCTGAAATCTTGCCACACTAGGCCCGGGCCTTTGTGGCCTCGCCTCAAATCCAGGCCTATAACTATGTAAATATGATTAGCTTTTTTTCTTTTTTCTGTAATAATAATAAATTAACTGTACTTGATAATAACTAAGCCATGTTAATGTGAGTATCTTTATTTAAAGGGGTGGTTCACCTTTAAGGAGCTTTTATTATGTTATAGAACAACCAATTCTAAACAACTTTTAAATTAGTTCTCATTATATATAGTTATTTGTCTTTTTCTTCTGATTCTTTGCAGCTTTCAAATGCTCTGTAAGGCTACAAATGTATTGTTATTGCTGCTTTTTATTACTGATCCTTCTATTTAGACTCTCTCTTATTCATATTCCAGTCTCTTATTTAAATCAATGCATGGTTGCTAGGGTAATTTGGGCCCTAGTTACAGATTACTTAAAAATGCAAATTGAAGAGATACTGAATAATCTACATCATACTAAAAGTTGTCTCAAAGGTGAACCCCTTTAAATGTTTTTATTTATTGCCCAGATTATTGTTCGGGTCTCACAAGGCTGAAAACAGATCTGAAAATGAAAATCGCTAGCTTCGTTTTCTGAAGTCACCCATACTGCCGGCAATTTTCATTCTAGCCGGCGGAAAGACAGGGGAGGCAGTTCGGAGAGATTAGTTGCCCCGAAGAAGAGGAAATTTGTTGTCGGGAATTGCAGGGTGTGTCTCTGCCCTTATAGACAATTTTCTGATTTTAAGTTTGTTATAATGCATTTATTGTGTGCAAGATTCATGTTTTTCACTTTTTCAGATTTTCAGTTAAGGTGCGATTTAGAAAACTTGCTGGGATTAACTGGAACTATGACTGAAAGACTGATAAACTCAACTGCTGTTTTCCTATATCTGTAATCTTGTTATAAATTAAGGGGGCCCTTAACCAAAGTTTGGCATTTCAGGGGAATCTTGAGCAAAAAAATCAAAAAACACTCCCCTAAGTTGACACTGGTTTCTACTTTTAATTATACTGCAATAAAAACAGTATAATAATAATAATTCACAGAAATGTTTAGCACTTCCAAAAGCTAAATGTTTATTGATGCAACATACTAATTTCAACACCATATTAGCTGTAAGATATCATGCCGCCAGACGGACCAACAATAATTCTCATATTTGAATATCTAACAATTCATGTCTGCCAAACAGAACTTTCAACAACATTCCTTTGTGTGCTAATATGTACAAAATAAAAACATGAACCAAATGTTAGATGCTGAGCTATTTCACCATGCCAAAATAGATCGCACATGCTTTAAAGGTCAACTTAAGTTTGGAAACTTAGATCTGCATTGGTATTTGCTTCTCAGTGTGCCATCTTCTTGTTTTATCCTCCAAACGTTGGCACCATCCTTAGAATGGGTGTTTGTTTGTTTTTAACCTAGCCTGCAGTTCTCTGGTCCATTTATCTCATCCAGTTGCACAGATCGCATTATAGTCACTTTTGGTTATAATTATAGTTATTAAAGAATTATAATTAGTTATTAAAGAACAAAACCAGATTATGGCCTATTGTTGGGCAAGAGGACGGGTGCATAAGTTTACGATTTAGAGCACTGGCTGTAAAATGGAAGCAGCTGCAGCACAGATGATATTGAAAAGAAAGAGAAAGAGCTTTGGTATGTATTTTTAAAGCCACTGGCAACAATAAAACATAAATGTGTAAAGGTTTCTGGAGCTGCAGGTACAATTTGCACTGCATTGGCTTGATCAGCAGTTACTTGGTCATTCAAAATGCTTACAGAAAGGGATCTGGAAATCAAATGACGAGAAAATGAATACGGAAAGTGAGATTGTTGCTGTACTTGTGTGGCACTAGATATATCTGAAAGTAGTACAGCGTATTTAGTGAAGTCTTGTGATATGTTGTATACTGTATAAAGCAGTGTGATGTTAAGAAAAAATCTTTACATTTTCCATTTTCATAAATATACTGGTGAAAAAAAAAAACATTCATAATTGTAAAAAAGAAAATGAATACTTTTTTAATTTTATAAAATTGGCCCGCCACTGTTTTTTTCACAGAAAACTAAATGAAGCTATGACTTAAAATGTAATATATATATATATATATATATATATATATATATATATATATATATATATCTATATATATTTTTTTTTTAGTATAGTGCAGGTTAAGATGGACTGAAGCCAATGAAAGCATAGACCAGGCATGGAACCAGCTCCATACATTTGCTCATAGTCTGTACATTGAGATCCCATAAAACTATAAATGGCATATACTGTATAATTCCCTGTACTAAGGAAAATCAAGCAAGAAAATATTTAGTTTAGGTGCTGATTTTTTTCCAGAAGAAACTGACCTTATGTGTATACATGCCTCACTGTTTCTAATTCCCTGCAAGTCTAATGCATTAATATTTTTGCATTCACCATTATAATATATTAGTGTGTCTTAAGGGGGTTATTCACCTTTGAGTTAACTTTTAGTATGATGTCGAGAGTGATCCTGGGAAATAATTTGCAATTGGTTTTCATTTTTTTAAATTATTTGTGGCTTTTGAGTTATTTCGCTTTTTATTAAGCAGCTCTCCAGTTTTTATTTTCAGCAATCTGGTTGCTAGGGTCCAAATTACCCTAGCAACCATGCACTGATTTAAATGAGAGACTGGAATATGAATAGGAGAGGGCCTGAATAAAAAGATGAGCAAAAAAAGTAGCAATAACAATATACTGTTTTATAGCCTTACAGTGCATTAGTTTTTAGATGGGGACACTGACCCCCATCTGAAAGCTGAAAAGAGTCAGAAGAAGACAAGGAATCTAAAAACTATAAAAACAAAATAATGAAGACCAATTGAAAGTTTGATTAGAATTGTCCATTCTATAACATACTAAAAATTAACTTAAAGGTAAACCACCTCTTTAAACTCTTGTAGACTTTTCTGGATGCTGATAATAGTTTTCCTACAACATGACTTGCAGTAACAGTCTGTAAAAGCTGATAATGTGAACAGCCTACCAGTCGTTCAGGTGACCGCACTGAGCCCTATATTCATTTGGAGACAATATAATTATAATGTTTATTATTATTATATCAAGTATCTTTAGTAGGGATGCGCCAAATCCAATATTTCGGATTCGGCCAAACCCCGAAATCCTTCGCGAAAGATTCGGCTGAATACCGAATCAAATCCGAATCCTAATTTACATATGCAAATTAGAGGTGGAAAGGGCATACCTCCCAACCGTCCCGTTTTAAGCGGGACAGTCCCGCTTTTGACAGCTCAACCCGCAGTCCCGGATATGTATTTATATGTCCCGAGTTTCTCAGCAGTCACTCATGTTCACTACAAGTTAAATCCTGGCTTTTACTGCAGGACGTTCAGCAACACAGTGTGGAGAAGCGAAGTGACAGTGGATCGTTTAGTAACTCGTAGCTCCAACTCAAATTCGCACATTTCTGCACTTCCAGGACTGTATCATAACCGAGGTCACGGCATGAAAATATGGACTCTGCTTATGCCAATCACTTCAGGCTACACCCTCTGCATGATGTTAACGTTTTCGGTTGGCTCTCCCCGCCGTGCCCGCAATTGATCCTTGCTAGTGACGTCTACGGCGTCGACTTCAGGGAGGAGCCACTGAAGGAGCGGATCCTGACCGCAGGCGTAAGATGAAGTAGAGTGCCATGCTCTTACTCTTTCCCATAGTGTCTTGCTGCTTTATATTCTAGGGTGAGACATGGTAACCGCGATTCGTGTTACTGTCCCTCACCTTATGCCCAACCCATATTCCTTGTGATAGCCTGATTTAAAGTCCCTTAGACTGCAGCAGTCTTGTTGAACTTGCTCCTTATTGGTACTTTAGTGTGTGACTGCTCGCTGTTTATAATACACAATAACCATGAATTTATGGGCCTGGCATCCATTTATCTTCATGGTAATTAGGGGGTGTGGCCACAAAAATGGGCCCTCTTTTGATTTCCAAAATGTTGGGAGGTATGGGAAAGGGGAAAACATTTTTTACTTCCTTGTTTTGTGACAAAAAGTCACCTGATTTCCCTCCCACCCTAATTTGCATATGCAAATTAAGATTCGGATTCGGTTCGACCAGGCAGAAGGATTCGGCCGAATCAGAATCCTGCTGAAAAAGGCAGAATCCTGGCTAAATCCCAAACTGAATCCTGGATTCGGTGCATGCCGAACAATAATAATCTACATATCCTGAAACTGTATCTGTAAATTAAGGGTTTGGAACAATTTATATGAAATCAAACCCTGGCTGTGTTTTAATATTGTACACATATCCTATGTTTCCAGTTTTATTCTGAAAAATGTACCAGTACGGATATTTGTCCTAAGAGGTTACTGAGGATGAAAACTTTCCATCTGACATAAATATTCCAATGTTCAGCAAATAGATTTTTGCTTAGCAGACTTTCTCCTATTCCAGTTAAACTTACAGAATGCAATAGAACAAATTGCCCATCAGCAAATAAAGTTCTTGCTAGGAAAGTTTCCTGGATTCTGTTCAGCAAACCGTTTTATAGGTTACCTTGTCTTCAATTTCACATTTTCAGCTTTGGCTGTAACATTTATAACAGCCTTTAACATTTTAAAGGAACCGGGTGATAATGTATGATATCCAGCAAGGCATTCAGAAAATATGTTGCATACACTGTATGTCTTCACAGAAATAATTAAAACATGAAATGTTCCAAAAATAATAGATTATTGTATCCCAATAAAGTGTTAAAATACACAAACATATTTATTAGTTCTGAAAGCAAGCCAACGTTTTTTTAAACACATCAATGCCAAATGTGTCGAATTGCGATGGTGTTTTTGAGCGCAAAGGATCCATAAATGTGCGTATTAAACTCTTAACAACATTGAGTTACTAAAAGGTGCATTCAGCAATGTTTAATAGTTGGCTCGTAGGGAATCATAGTTAATAAATACTATATATTTTCCCTTCTTGTTCAGTTTGCTAGGTGAGGTGGGCAATATCGGGGAGAGATCCGCTCATTTTGCGGCACGCCAAACGTGTGGATCTCTCCGTGTATGGCCACCTTAACTCAGAGCATCCTGGTTTATGGGTTTCCAGATAACTGATCCCATACCTGTTTAATGACCTGTGAATGTGTTGGCTCGCAAAATGACCAGTTTCAACGATCATGCTCTGGTGTGAGTGCAAGTCGATCAGCCAAAACAAAAAACTGGGGTACCGATAAGTAGGGATGCACCGAATCCACTTTTTTGGATTCGGCCGAACCCCCGAATCCTTCATGAAGGATTCGGCCGAATACCGAACCGAATCCGAACCCTAATTTGCATATGCAAATTAGGGGTGGGAAGGGGAAAACATTTTTTACTTCCTTGTTTTCTGACAAAAAGTCACGCAATTTCCCTCCCTGCCCCTAATTTGCATATGCAAATTAGGATTCGGATTCTGTTCGGCCGGGCAGAAGGATTCGGCCGAATCCGAATCCTGCTGAAAAAGGCCCAATCCTGGCCGAATCCTGGCCGAATCCCGAACCGAATCCTGGATTCGGTGCATCCCTACCGATAAGTCATCAGCCAATCCCAGTAATGCACTAACCACACTTCCTAAAAATGTTCAATTACCCAGTCAGAAGATATTTGATATCACTGGTGTGATGCCAGGTTTGCAGTGTAAGTAGAAATGTGTTCCGTTTAGATTCAATCTCCAGCTATAATTCCTTTTAGCTACTAATAGAGTGTAAAGTTGTTGTAGGTCTTGAATAGATGGGGGTATATGGACACCAGCTTTTAGATACAAGCTGACCATGATTCTGAAGATCAATGGTGAGACAGAGGAACATGGCAGCTCTCTTCAGCAGCAGTAAATACGAGTTGGTGTGCTGGAGTGTTTGTATAGTATCTGTTCCATAACATGATTTGTCAATTATGTATTAATTGTAAAGAACAAAATCTAAACACAGCAATATTAATATTAGGCTTTCCTTTTTCACAAGATAAAAAACAAAAACTGTTGTAGCCAAACACAATCTCCTTTTCTACATATCAGTAATATTTGTGTGGGCTGTTCATAGTGCAATGAATAATGGCTTCCTAAGTAGAGAACTATTAATCTGCAACTGACTCAGTTTATTTTCTGTAATCGTTATTTTTGTATTGGTCACAAAACACTTGGTAATATCCTTAATAGCCTCAAAAATGTCTAAAAGGTACAATAATATAGATTTTTAATCAAAGCTTTCTTTGCACATTGCTGAACACAACAAACTTGCCACATGTAGTTGCATTTACATTTGCATTTAACGGGTCCTACAGAAAAATGTTTTGGTGCTTTGGATTTAGACCCAGACCAACTTTTTGAAGGAGCCCCATGATTTTATTTAAATGAGGAATAACAATATCCCTTTAAATATGTGATGGTAAACACGGGAAGCGGCACTGTAAATCTTTTGAACTAGTATTGTATAATGTATCCTATTTTAGTCTGTCTCTGAGCTGGAAAACCTTTTCGCTGAAGTGCAATATGTCAATTGCTCCCCAAACAAACTCAAATGGATGTGGTTAGTACCGGGGCAGTCAGAAGGTTATGATTTCTGCATCACTTTGAATATAGCATTAAAATATAATACAGCACATTGTGATTTGTTGTCAAAGTAATGCACATAAAAATGAAACAGCATGGTTTTATATAATTCTATTGGGATGAAATTAAATTGGATTACACGCATCGATATAGTTCATTTTCTCATCGGCTTTAATAGAGTTCATTCATTCATCATGTATAAAAAATGTAACATCTCCAGGAAGGCATCACTTATACATTCGCTGGCTACATAGCAGAATATTTCCTTTTTGACACCGTTTATTCCATGGCACTGCTAGTTAAATGTTTATTTTTATTTGGTCTGTGACCAGGAAACAAAATGTTAAAAATACAGCCCCAGAAAAAGGTCTCTTCCTGTCTTTAAGTACAGGTATATGCCTCCTTATGACTGATTCTATAAAGAAATCCATAGGTGTTATCAATATCAGTCATGATGTATTCTACATCAAATGATTTCGTTCTAAAAGAATAGCTACATCAACACCTAGGGGCCCATTTACTTTGAGTGAAGGAATAGAGGAAAAATAGCTTGAATTTCGAATGGTTTTTTTTGGCTACTTTGACCATCGAATGGGCTACTTCAACCTTCGACTTCGAATCGAACATTTCAAACTAAAAATCGTTCAACTATTCGACCATTCAATAGTCAAAGTACTGTGTCTTTCAAAAATACTTCGACCCCCTAGTTCGCCACCTAAAATCTACCGAGGCCAATGTTAGCCTATGGGGAAGGTCCCCATAGGCATCCTAACAATTTTCTGATCAAAGGATAATCGTTCGATCGATGGATTAAAATCCTTCGAATCGTTCGTTTCGAAGGATTTAATCGTTCGATTGAATGATTATTCCTTCAAACGAATTGCGCTAAATCCTTCAACTTCGATATTCGAAGTCGAAGGATTTCAATTCGGCAGTCGAATAGTGAGGGTTAATCAACCCTCGATATTCGATACTAGGTAAATTTGCCCCCTACAGTTGTTTGCTGGTTTGAGTATGGACTTTTTGCAAATGGAGGGCCCAGACTGAAACTGCTTAATGGACAGTGTACTGAATATGCAAACATGCCTATAGTTATATGCACAGAAACATAATTTTAGATTTCTTTTCAGATGTCTCAAATTGATACTGTAAGTGAAAATGGCTGTCTCTATGCATGAATGCAATCTATCAGCTTAAATTGTTTAGGAAAAAAATTGCATTAACTATATAATGCCATTAACCCCCCTCCTCCTGCCCTGTACAATTAATAGGATGCAGAAAGCAGATATAACAGTTGCAAACATGGAGGCCTACTTATCAAAATTCAACGTTGTAAGGTTTTTTCCTAATTCAAATAATATCACAATTTAAAAGAAACTGAAATGTTCGTGTGTTTGTTTAAAGATCCGAACATAAAAAACTTGAATTAATAAAATCATGGGAAAAAACTTGAATACCTGTACAGGTATCGGACCTATTATCCAGAATGCACGGGACATGGGGTTTTCTGGATAAGGGATCTTTCCATAATTTTAACAATTAATTTAAACATTCATTAACTCCAACAGGATTGTCTTGCCTCCTATAAGGATTAATTACAGTATATCTTACTTTGGATAAAGTACAAGCTACTGTTTTATTATTACAGAGAAAAAGGAAATCATGTTAAAAATTCTAATTATTTGGAGTCTATGGGAAACAGCCTTCTCGTAATTCAGAGCTTTCTGGATAATGGATTTTCGGATAGCAAATCCTCTACCTGTACCTCAAATTTGTGAGGCTGCAAGGTCAAAAAATACCTTGAACAACTCAAATTGAATAAATAGATGCCTAATACAGCCTTTGTTGGTTTCTACATGACTTTTTTAGATGACAAAAAATTACATTTGAGTTGTTTTTAAGCTTAATAAATTCTTGATTTGAAGTTATAATTTGAGTTTGTAATGTTTAGTGCATAATATCTCAAATCACAGTTAAAATTAAAATTCAAGCATTGATAAATCATCACCATGCTAAGTATAATAACAGCTACATAGCTGAACTGAATTATATGCACTTTCCTAGTACCTGTACCTACTTTTAGGCAAAAAAACTCCAGCATTTCTGTATAACTTTACAGGAGAGATTCTAAGAAGACCCAGAACATGCTCAGCTACTGTTTATCTGTATGTACTATACTAGATTTAGAGAAAAAAACAAAGAAAACAACCCCTGAACCACTGAACTTTTAAATGCACTGAAGTTGTAACATGTCCTAAAAATGTGTAAAAGATTAAATGGAATTCATAAAAAGAGGTTGGTATGGAATTACAGTAACCTTAATAATATCCACACTGAAAATAACAGCAAATATTTTCGTAAATGGCAAGTTCTCAGAGAATGAATGACCTTTATGTTTCTATCCTTCTGAACAATTAGGGGCAGATTCACATATGGTCGAATATCGAGGGTTAATTAACCCTCGATATTCGACTGCCAAAGGTAAATCCTTCGCAATTCGAATCGCAATTCGAATCGTTCAATTCGAAGGATTATAATCCATCGATCGAACGATTTTTCTTCAACCAATAAAAGCTTGCAAAGCCTATGGGGACCTTCCCCATAGGCTAAAATTGAGGTTCGGTAGGTTTTAGATGGCGAAGTAGGGGGTCGAAGTTTTTTTTTAAAGAGACAGTACTTCGACTATCGAATAATCGGATAGTCGAAAGATTTTTAGTTCGAATTGTTCGATTCGAAGTCAAAGTCGTAGTCGAAGGTTGAAGTAGCCAATTCAATGGTCGAAGTAGCCAAAAAAAACATTCGAAATTCAAATTTTTTTTATTCTATTCCTTCACTCGAACTGAGTAAATGTGCCCCTTAGTCTTAGTTTTTCCAGATTTGTCTTTATGGTTACCATTCATGTACCAACACTTGTTAGAACTTAAAAAACAAGAGCCATTTTAACGCATCACAACCAACATGAATGCAAGCAACAGCAAGACTAACACTTGTCTTACAATTCGCCTCATACAGGAACTTATAGTGAAAGATTAAAAATTATAATGATAAACCATTTTTCATTGGAAGGCGAAAGAAAGTGATGATTTATGAGATTGTTTTAAACCACATCAAAGACTTTATCTTGACTGAAGGCTGTATCTAATCTATAAGAAAATATATTTTCTACATGCAGTTAAAGTTCAGAACATTTCAATAATGCAGCGAAAAAGAACGAACTGGCTGAAACAGACATAACATTTATTGGTTATTCCAATTTCAGGTCTCTTTAGGACCCATAGAGCTGATACCAGGATTATTAATTGGAGCAGTTATGAATTAATAAATTCTTGGGCCTGGAGCTAAGAAATAATGATAGACCTATTTTACATGTTCTTTTAAAATGAAATGTTAAAGTATTTTTTTATTGTTAAATACAGTTTTAACAATGTAGCTCTAATATAAGAATGCTAATAACTTTAATTGAGTTTTAATCACAGATTCCTATAAAATGCCCCCCCAGTGACTAACTTACTTGCCCCTGCTTACCTTTACTTCAGTCTCCATAAGGGGCAAGCCAGTCCAGAGCTGGCCTTTTTCACAGCTGGGATGGGGTTGTGTTTCCCTTTACAGGTTAAAGTTTTCCCTGGCAATTCTGTAATTGGCCAGGGGTGTCTGGTTTCTCTTGTTTTTTGAAAATGAAAGTCATGTGCTTGGCCTCTTTGGACCACACTTACTGGAGGAGGTGGTTGCTTCTGGAAAGCCTGAGGTGGAGGTAGGCCTCAGTAGGACAACCAAGTGTCTTCTAAGATTTAGAGATATGATCAGGATAGTCAGCAGAGTATTCAGAGGCTCAAAGGAAATCAAGAGCGTTATTACCCCAAGGTATCACTCGCCAATATAGGGAATCAATTGATTAGGGTCAGTAGTAGGAAATTCCTGGAGTAAATAAAGCAGCTCTGTGAGTATTTGTTAGTGCTGGGGGCCTTTTCCACCTGTAGGTGAGTACATGTTTGCAACAACCACTGGTGCCCAACTGATTGAGAGATAATTTCTATGTTTAATTTAAATAAGTCTAAGTTAGGAACAAGTTAGGAGTCTAAGTTAGGAACAAGAAAGGTCTTATGTACCAGAGACTACTCAATCTCCTTAATAGTGTTAAATAAGTTTAGGGTAATGCCAAAAATGGTCTCAGGCTCATATAAATCTGGAGGTGAACTTAAGGAGGTAGTTCCATACCTAATTAGTCAAGCCGGTTGTTAGAATAGACATGTCCAAGTATCTTAATGAATTGCCTAAATAAGTACTCTCCATTACATCAAATTTAGAGCACCTACACTTTCATATGTATATATATTCATAAATGACCCTTAATGACTATACATTTGCTTATATTTGCAGCACAACTACAGTCTTTCTAGCACATTATCATACGACTTTCACAGCTCCCACCCCCAGCAAGGTGCCAACACAAAGGCATGGGCTTCAAGAGTATAAGCAATGCTATGTATGCAAATTTTACTTCTAGCACAAGTATCCCTTCTCCTCTAGACCACGGGTGGCCCCCCAACTGTCCATATTAAAAAACTGCCACTGAGTGAGATAAATAGTTATAAAGGAATAAACAAAGTCAGAGAGTTCCATAAATATTTTGTGATGTTATGGGGAAAGTTAACAGTATAAAAAAAGCAATTTTAAGGGCTAAAAACCAGAACAAAGTATTTAATGGGCAAAATAGATGAACCAACAGGTTATTTTTACTATCGGATGTCACAACTGAAAAAAACATGTTGAAACCTGTAACAATATGAAATAAATATAAAGTATAACACATCTTTAAATTGACGCATCTGAGCACAGGGACAAAATATTGCATAACAATTGCATTTTAGTACAGATGACTGTAAAGAGCTAAAACATGTTCTACATTTATTTGAAATGAAGATCTAAAACATTCCTTAGCAAAACATTTCCAATAACAGATTTAATTGGAAGTTCTGCTTTGCAGGTGGGGGAGCTGCTTTGTATCATAAATATCTGTGAATGTACAGTACAGCACTTGGCTTGATCACAGCTGCCTATCACACAGCGGGGAGCAGAGTTACAGAATTCTATCAGTGTTCCTTCTCCTGCCCCTAAGATAGTATAGAGCAGTGCTTTGATGTCCTAATAACAGGCTCTGCAGAAGTGTCCATTGATAAGCAGGGAGACTGTTCATGTAACAACATAACTAAAACAAATGAATGGTCTTGAATACACATATACATCAAGGGAATCTATTACATTCAGTGAGTTTCCTGGTTTTCTGTTGTTTATTGGCATTAGGCCAGTATCACCACAGGGTTTAATAGCCGTGGCTTATTTTTTTGTGATGGATATGTTTTAAAGGGGCAGTATATCCACTTGTTCAACATGAGTGCAATGAACAGGGCTTGTGATGATCATATTTTTTGCCTATTGTTTTAATCACAGAAAATCTATGTTTTTTCTTATTTCATGAGCTAAAATGCCAAATTACAGCTACTCCTCAAGGAGGTAGATAGAGGTAATTACATTTTAGTGCACAGAAAAGCAGGAGTCCATTATGCGGGGGAATATCTGAGTATTGGTAATTGAATTTATCTGCCTCGCCAAAATGGAATAGTTTTGCGCCAAACATGGGATAGTTTAAATTTCTCATAAGTTTTTTTTGTGTCAGTCCCTTTCCATGTACTTCTGTCTGTGATTGTCTGTCAGGTAATGCAGTGCCAGAGGGCGCCCAAGGCAGAGCTCCGGTGTTGATCACCCCACCACCACATGTGGTGATGAGAGGGGTGGAGGAGCATGACATCATCATAATGCGTGAAATAAGAAGATTCAGGTTGTCTGCTGCTCTCTCATCTCCTCAGATTTAAAGAAGGGCCCAAAGGGTATAGGCACTGCGACCTAGGCAACAAATCTTCTGTCTATCCCAGTTCTGTCCCTGCTGCTAAGTGACAAATACTTTTTCACTTAATGTTTTTGCTGGCTAAAAAATGGTTATGGTTTCCCTTTTAGTAGGGTAGTAGGTAGAAATATGAGAGTATTACTAAATTAATTGAAGATATATGATTTAAATGATAAGACTGTGTAGTATAGACATAGGGTGTTACGAACGGCACCCTAAATCCAAACCCAAGCTAAGCTCCCTGGTCTCGGCTCTCACTTCTGCCTATAACCACCGCCTTTCACCTCGGGGGGAGCCCTCGGCTAATTGGATGCCGCCAGGTCTTATTTGAGAGAGGAGCAAAGCTAACGGTTCTGTACGAGCAAAGGGACACAATTATCTCATCAGGATACTGGAAGGGAGAACACCACTTGGAAATAGGCAGGCCGGGCCAGCACAAGCAGAGAATAGTCAGACAGGCCGGAATCAGGATTGCAGAGTGAAGGATAGTCAGTGGACAGGCAAAGGTCGGATTGGAGAGGTCAGGTCAGGCTTGTGCTGGTCCAGCCTGTCACAGGCAGGCTAGGATCAGGATTGGAGAGGTCAGAGTAGTCAAGCAGGCAGGCAAGGGTCAATACACAGAAGATAAATAGGATTCACGAAGAATAACACACCCAGGAACAAGCTAATTGAACCTAACAACAGGCAATGACTCAAAGCACTGAATCCCCTTATATACAGTTTGAATCTTGTGCCATTGCGCAATGACATCATCAAGCCGGCGCATAAACTCGGAAGCACGCCGCACACGTGCCATAGGAGAACTGTCACTGAAGGAGAATGAAGGAACGCAGCGGGCATCCACACCGAAGGAGCGGCGGTGGACCCCGCTGACCACCAGGATGAGTCCTTACATAGGGTATGGATAGAATGGTTAGAATATGTTGGATAGAATGATTATAATGGATGGACTAAAACACTGAAAGCATGTGGTGAAAATGAGTAGAAAATATCCAAATCACATTTAGGGCCCCCTGGTGGGCAGCAGGCATTTTGGTATGCAAAGCATAATTCTGGGACCCTGGAACCCAGGATTTACAAGTGTATCTGTGTGTAAATCTCCTAGATTGAATAATGTCATCCTTTATCAGTATAAATCCATTTGCAGAGACATAAGTATAGTATTGCAAGTGACAGCCTGTTTTCTGTTACAAAGGCCTCTGTGGTATTCTAAAGAGATTAGCTGGATCCTGACTCTTTGTAATCAGAGCAGATAGTGGGGCCGAGCAAGGAAAACAAACTGTAATCACATTTTTATTTCCTCTCTATAGGGTTCTTTATTTCAGTATAATCAAGTTACAATAACAAAATCAACTGTTGCCGCATTTATAGGGAAAATAAATAGTGTCAATGACGGGCATGGAAATACAGAATGTCCAACGCTAAAGCTCAAAGGATGGGGAAAGCTAAAAAACAAAATTAGCTTGTAAATATCACTTTAGGTTATTTTTCAATGTACTGTATATGTTATGGCAGACTCCGGATATTTGCCGTCTGGGACGTGTGCTGCTATTTGGTAATATAAGAACACAATGCAACTTTGTTAGGCTAAAGTATGAAACTGGATGAGAAATATTATATAAAATGTGGATACGCATAGCACCTCTACCTCCAAGGTGAAGATGAAGCCTCCGACCGACTACTTCCAGATTCAAGCAAATTTAGAAATGAATGACCCACACTGCAAAAGGTATTTTTTTGGAACTTTCCATTCTTGAAACCTTATGGAACATGGTCTTTTGCACTAAAATGCTGAAACTGCACATTAGTCTTGACTGTGACACTATAACATTGTGTTTGCTTCCTCTGTTGTTCTCTACTTGGTGGTGTTTGGCTGAAGTAGAAACTTGCTAGAATTATCAAACCCAATGTAATTATCATGCATTATCAGTAAATTATTTTGGGTAATTCCAAACCTGACTTCAAATTTGTATCAGTGTGGTGGCCCAAAGCAGCCAATAAGAGGTTATTTGAGACTGATGAAAATATTTAGCAGACTTGTTGCTGCAGGTTATTACAGTAGATAGCTGGCAACACATAACATAACAGCAAAATGGTAACGCACCATATAGGGGTCATTTACGAATGCAACCTCAAGTCACACACAAGACACAATTCATTATATGGGCTTGCTCAGTGGCAGATTAATGATATGTGAGGCCCCTAGGATTCACCTTCCACAGGAACCCCCTTCTCAGCTACTCCCACTCCTGTGCACCCGCATGTGAGCAGATCCAGGCACGTATATTCTATATGGGTTGGGTTCATCACTGCCACATGCCGATCCAGAGTAGAGAGCTTGTGTATGTCTGTATTGTGAACCGGTAACTGGAGCACAGTGTGAAGGGAGATATATTTCCCCTAGGTTAATGTCTTACTCCCATATGTACAGCAGTTCTGAGTGGGTTAATTCCCATAGACAGTCTCACCTGGGGAATAATTAGCTGACTAGATCTGCTAACTGCTAGAGAGTGTTGGTGCTCAGAGAGGAAGATTGAGACACAGAAGAGCTGGGAGCTGAGTGTGGCCATTGGAAGCGGCTGTTTATTTTTCCCCAAAGGGAAAGGACTTTGTAAAGGTACTGTGACTCTGGGGAGTTGTACTGTTTGTGTTTGACCGGGAATCCCAGTAGGGGACCGGTAGTAGAGAGGGAAACTACTGTGTGTATTAGTTAGAGCCCAAGTGTGGCAAGGATTTTGTTTTGTTTTATTTTGTTTTATGCTGCTTTGCTCACAGAGTGAACAATAAATGGACTTTGCCCTGTTCAAGACCTGTCGGATCCTGCTCACAGTATATATGTATATTTTTATTTGTATAGCACTCCTTGAGGGCAAAGCACTGTATAGCAGAACAATAAATTGGTAGAACAAACTAGGGGTCATTGCAAAGATAAATACACATAAGTCAAAAATACAATACACATACCGTAAATATAAAGTATAAGTGCTAATGTCAAGGAGACTAAGGGGGTTATTTACTAAAATCCTAATTTATCTCATGTATCTAGTATAGGTCAATCTAAAAAAAACCACAACCAATCTCTCATGCCTGATTTTTAGCTTATTCATTAATTAAAAAACTTGATTTAATCGGATTGCAGAAAAACTCTATAAAATCGAATTGCTTGAATTTTTCTGGCTTTTTTCCTGAATCGCTCTATGCAAGTGCTGTTGTGTGGACAAATGCCTGGATCTGCAATCATCCCGGGCGCACACAAGTGTTTTTCCTGGTTTCTATCCCAGGAGCACCATGGACCCAGCAGAAATAAAAATAAATGTTAAAAGTTTGGTAGCATTTAAAAAGCTAGATAGACCCTTAGGCTATAGCCTATGTAAGCCTGTGCATTAATCCAACCCTGGGCTTGCTTCTTGCACTGCTGTAAAGTCATGCCAAGTGCCAGTCTGGTCTCATAAATTGTATACATGTAAGACTATTGATGCCAGGGAACCCTGGAGCTACTGCTAGCCTTAAAGTACATGTAAAGCCTACATTTTCCTACCATGTATATAAGTTGGGGATATCTTCCCCTCCCAAGCCACATCATTTGTTCTGCATTTACCCCTCCATGTGCCAGCGCCATAACATTTTCCTAAAACAAATAGCAGCTTTCACTGGTGATTTTCAGGCTGTTAGAGAGATCAGCCCCATCTAGAATTGCCAATCCAGAGTTCACACTCCCATCTTCTTCACACAATCTGGCAAATTTGATGAGCAGTGTGAACTCCTGATCAGCCTCCATTTCCTTTTGCCCACCTTAGATTTTCTAACTGTCACCCAGCTAGCTGCCTCAACATCCTGTTACCTCCAAGCTATCTGACCCTGCTAGGTCCTGCTCAGTAAACAAGAGACTGCAGTGTTGCAATTTGTTGCTCTAGTGCTCTAACTCGAGCCTCCAAAGTGGCAATTTGCTCACAACCACCACAGAGGTAAGCATTTTGGATTTATTGTTCCAAATCTGCATACATATGGCAGACTGTGCACTGGATCAGACCTTCAATCTCGCTAGCACTCATTTAAAGTTTTCAAAGAGGCTGTTCACTGATTAGAATATTACGTTTTGGGTTTACTTGTCCTTTAACATAGAGGCAGTTCCTGGGTTCCCATTGCAGACTGTGTTATTAGGTGGCAAAAGAATCACATTGCTAAGATAGTTTTAACTCTAGAGACCAGAGATTATGTGGTGCCACCTCTTGCATCCGATTCCACCAAACCTGACTTATCAAAATATAAGAGCTCACCACAGAAAAACTCACCCACTTTCTATTCATTCCTATGGGATTTTTAGAAGTGTATTTATCAATGGATGAACATTGGTGTTCGCCATTTGATAAATACGCTTCTATAAACCCCATAGAATTCCACAGTCTTTCTGTGGTGAGCTCAAATTTCACACTTTAATAAATCTGAATCCGAGGGATTCATTAAAATAGGGCTTTAGGGCATGTTTACACACTCTTCGAGGTCCATTTATCAACATTATCAGTGTAGTGGTTTACTAGGTTTTTGAAACCACGAATAAACTAATTTTCGTTATAAAGTTTTTTTTACATTTTTTTTAGAGGAAAAAAAAGAATCTGAATGTTAGTAAATTGGCCCCTAGGGTTGCTTCTAGATATTTTTGCACTACAACTCCCAGAATACCCAAAAGCCTTTTGCCTATGATCGACTGATTATAGCTTTTCCTACTAAACTGACTACTTAATACTTCTAGGCTCCTAGGTTTAGGATGTCATTAATCAACTAGCTAGGAACCTGGGTAGGACCAAGTTTCTGGACAGCCTCACTGTATGTCTCAAGCTAAACTTATGATTATCCATTCTATGTGTGAATTTGTCCACTTTCAAAGAGGTAGAGCCCCTACTCTACTGTTTAGATCTTTGACAAAGTCAGAAAAAGAATTGTCATGTTCCATCACTAACCTGTAGGTGTCAGACATGCTGTTCAGGAAAAGTAGAACGAAGACCCATGTCAGAATTCATATGTTATGCAGATGTTGGCCGAGAAAATGTAGTTCCTAACATCAAAGTTCTAATCAAAAAGGTAACTGGCATCTTTGTTTTTTCCCAGTGATTACTTATTTATAAAATGTAATTTTTTTGAGATGGAGGTGTTTCCAGGGGAGCTTCGTCAATGAGGCAAGTTGAGGCTGTCGCCTCAGGCAGCAGCGCCCCACTAGGTACCAGGGGCAGCAAAAATGTTGCTCCTGCTACTTTAAAGGAAAACTATACCCCCCAAACAATGTAGGTCTCTATTAAAAGATACTGAGTAAAACAGCTCATGTGTAAAACCCTGCTTCATGTAAATGAACCATTATCATAATAATATACTTTTTTAGTAGTATGTGCCATTGGGTAATCATAAATAGAAAATTGCCATTTTAAAAAATAAGGGCCGCCCCCTGAGATCGTAAGATTCACTGTGCACACATACAAACCACATGTAAGGTCACATGAGCCAATTAACAGACAGAGTTCTGCCTTTTGCTTCCTCACTTCTTCCTGTTACAGTTAGTGTTGTAGTATTTCTGGTCAGGTGATCTCTGAGGCAGCACAGATAGAGTCACGAAATGGTGGTTCAAGGCAAGAGATGTAAAAGGGCAATATTTATGTAAATATATATTCCAGTTTGGTAAGATTCTTTAATATGTCATTCAATTTGATATAAACTATCTGTTGCTTAAGTATTCATTTTGGGGGTATAGTTTTCCTTTAAGAGCGAATTTTCGGGGCGGGGGGGGGGGGGGCAGCAGCAACTGCTGCCTCAGGCGGCGGAGGGGCCAGGATCACCCCTGGGTGTTTCTCATCACAGAATCCTGTTTGTAAGCACTTGCAAAGTAGCAGATTCCAAGTCAGATGTGATTGCGTTTTGGAAAACTCTGAACTATCTAAGGGAGAGGCTGCATGAATCTGTGGCATAGGGTTTCCTCTGTGGTGCTTGATATTGGTTTGGCTGGATGATTGAAAGCAAAGGTTGGGGGGATTCTTCACTGAAGTTTGGATCCTGGAAATAGGGCTGAGTACAAAGGAGGCCTTGTAAAGGGGCAAAATTAGCATTAATTCTTGTAAATATAGATGGAAGTGTATATGGCTGGCAAAGCCAGGGGGCACATTAGTTGCTTGAAACCCTGAGACTAGATACAGAAAGCTTGCGGGCAGAACAAAAAAATGGAAGGAATGCTGAAAATGCTGAAATACTGTGTGGCCTTACTTTAACCTGAAGGCACCCCCATTTCTAAACAAGCAAATCATTCTGAATCACAGGCAAATGCAGATTATCTGTTTGACTTCACACACACACATACACACATATTCAGTGAAAAAAGACCGCACTCACAGGACTTTATATGAAAAAAAAAGCCACAAGGGCTGTGATTTTATTCCTCAACGTTTCGGCTATCAAACTCTAGCCGTCCTCAGGAGGTGACGGCTAGAGTTTGATAGCCGAAACGTTGAGGAATAAAATCACAGCCCTTGTGGCTTTTTTTTCATATAAAGTCCTGTTTCACTGAATATATGTAAATTTTTACCAGCACCAAGGCATTTAACCACTTTATTGTGGAGTGCACCAGGTCGGATTCTATATATATATATATATATATATATATATATATATATATATATATATATATATAGATATATAGATATATATATATATATAGATATATAGATAGATATATAGATATATAGATATATAGATATATATTAGATATGTAGATGTGAAGCATTTCTCTAGTCTTCCTCTGTGGCAATGCACCCTGACAAATGCAATTGTTCCATCCCCATTTAGTTTCTGTCTTATGTATCCAATATATTCTAACACTTTTATGAAGATGGAGTAGTGGTATAATAAAAACAGAAGGCTTTTATTGTAGTGCATTATATTTATTCACTTAAAATAACCCCAAAAACAGGGGCACAGTTATTATAAATTACAGAATGACAGCAAGTACTTAAATAGTTATCCCGGGCCAACAATGCACTTCTAGCACCAGCACAGAGTCAGGCCCGGACTGGCAATCTGTGGTTTCTGGCAAATGCCAGAGGGGCTGCCATAAGATGCTATAGAAAATCACTATTTAGTGGGCTGGTGGGGAGCTGATTGGGCCTCTCTGTATTGGAATGCCAGGGCCTATTTTGACTCCCAGTCCAGACCTGCACAGAGTAGTTTACGGTAGAGTGGCTACAATCTTCCTCCTTGTTCTCAACAATGCTTTGTGGCAGGTCAGGATTGGCACCTTTTGCAGCTGTGAAGTCCATGCAGGGGGATGGAGCAGATGACAAGGGCAGGATGAGTGACTTCAGGGGCAGAACAAGTGATGTTCAAGACGAGACAATGATGTCAGAGGGCTATATAATGTATTAGCATCTTTTTGGGCATTAAATATAAGTGAGCACACTAATAGTCTAAATAGGAAAAATATAATTTAAAAGACGTATTTATTGTCTAGCTTGTTTTTTTAATTGGGTTTCTAATGTGTGCTGTATGGTAAAATGCAGGCTTAGATATATACATAGTACAATCATTTATTGTTAGATAGAAGCAAGCTCTTGGGAAAACAACAATGTGTATTTGGCTGTGTGCTTGCTACTATATCTGCATGATACAGGGATTTTGGAATTTGAGCACAGTTAGTCTCTAGCTTCTGGATGAAACTGGTTCAAATATTCAAATAGCAACCTACATTTCACCAAGGCCTCAGGCTTATAGGTGAACCATTGGACTTCATCTATTTAAATAATCACTTACAAAAAATCCACGTAATTGCTTGCAAATATTGTATTCATTCCCTGGCAAACATAGTAACTAACACAAATAGGAAATAGGCTCTGTGAAGCATCACCGTTATAAACAATGGTATTGGGAGTAAAAAAATGGACCTATGCAAAAAGAAAACTGAACAAACATTTATAAACATTTCTGCGAACAAACTATATGAATACAAATTTCATGAAAATTGTATGATAATATATTAAAAATTATTAAAAACATTGATCTGAAGATGGATCAGATATATTGATGATACTCTCATCATTTGTAATGGAATGAGAATTGAATTTATAATGAATTTGAACACTAATTATTTTAACATTAAACTAACTACAGCATATATCAGAAACTTCTCCTTACGTGACTTACAGGTTAAAGAGGGAAAAGTGGAAAATGAAAGAGGGGAAAGTGGAAAATATGTGAGGTTTATATACATACGTATATCCATACTTATAACAAAAAACAATGTAGATGTACGTCAAATTTTGAACAATCATTGACCAGTTTTATAAGATAAAACCATATGTTTTATTCTTAAAGATCAGGTGTCCAACATCACTTCTAAACAGTGGCAGAACTACCGGGGGAGCAGGGGGTGCGAGCGGGCCAGGGCCCGCACCCCCTCAGGGCCCCCCGGCAGCTCACGTGCCACTGACAAATGTGGCCGTATGGGGGTCACGCACAAGGGCCCGCCCCCTCTAGTGGCACTACTGCTTCCACAATTGCCCTAGAACTACAATGCAGTATCATCACTATGGGGGCCAAATTCGCCACATCCCACATCCTCTGTAATCTTTGGAATCTTTTGCATAGCCAAGTCCAATTTTTTCAATCACATCTAAAAAGCAGTCACATATGGAAAATATAAAGCCTATAGCTCTTATTTTAAATCTTAAGCCTTATCTAAAATCTTCGAATAGCCTTCGAAGTACTCCATGCATTTTTGCAACTCCTAGGTTAAATTCATGCCTTGAGTCTCCATATTGTCATGTCTCACTGAATCTGTGCCCTTCACTGAATTCCACAATTTGCAGGTGCTATCAGAACACCAATGTGAGGGGTAAAACAATATGCTCTGTCCTTCAAGTTCAGGTATCCATTCATTACTTCCAAAATTGCCCTAAAACTACAATGCAGTGGCAACACTATGGGGGCTAAATTTGCCCCACTCTACATCCTAAGGAATCTTCGACTCTTGTATATCCGAGTCCTTTTTAGTCTGTTGGTATTTAATTTTTCAGTCACATCTAAAAAGCATGCACATAGGCAGAGGCATATGGTAAAGATGAATACTAGAACTATTTTGAGCTTTTGATCCTTTCTTTAATATCTTCTTATATTTTTCCAAGTACTCCATACATTGTTTGCAACTTCTCAGTTAAAGTCATGCCTTGAGTTTCCATTTAGTCATGTCACTGAATCTGTGCCCTTCACTGTACCCTAATTTGCTGGTGAGGGATCAGGATCATTCAGTCCTGGAGATGGAATCGTGTAGCCCTAAAGAAGTATGCAAGAGCGGCGCATCACTTTGTGTCAGTACGTGTCTATTGCTAACATCTTCGGCACACAGGCAGCAGTATAGACCAAATAAATATTACTGCTACAGTACGCGATACCTTGATGCACAGAGAATAAGTCCAAACAGACTTAGACATGGTCAAGTCTAGTAAGGATAGGCTAGTGTATTTCTTTCTGTCACACCTGCTAATATTGGGCATTGTAAAAAAGGAGACAGAGTAGCCTATTTTACCTGCACCCAACCCTTTAAATCCAATTTATATTAATCTAATTCAGTATGACTTTTTTCCTAACATGTATAGTTGAATAACGCCTGCGTGGAAAAAGCTAATTATTTCCCCTTCTTATGTATGATATGTAATTGTACTTAAATATGAAGTGTTGCTGCAGGGGTTGATTTTCAATATTAGCCTGAAATACCACACACTGTATATAACACTTAGGAAATCATCTGTCCCTCTGGCTATAGTCTCTTGTGCAAGAACAGCAGTATTTTATGGTTACTGTACCTTTAACCTCAAATATTTTCCATTCACATGTAAGGCAAGTCTATACAGGACACAGCAGTGACTTTAGCAAGAGACGGAGGTTCACCTGCCTTCAGGAACAATTTCTATAATTCTATAAGACGTGCACTAATATAAGACCTGTTCTTACACACTTAAGTGCCTTTTGAAGCTCCTCACCTTCTGATTTATTTGACAATTATATTAGTGCTTTTAAGCAAAGATAATGGAAACCTAAAACAGGGACTAGAATATATAAATAAATCTTTTTTTCATGTCAAAGAAAGCGTTTTATTGTACAACAATTTACTTTTAAATGCTTATTTGTGGTCATCCCTAACTTAACAATAATAAAGTTGTGGTTTTATGGAGTGCCCACTAACTGTGTGTATTGCTTGCCATTTCAGATTATTCAATATGATAAAATGCATGTTTTTTAAAATTTCTCTAAAACTCTTAAGATTTGAGATTTATTTAGTGTAAAAAACACAAAAAAACTGTAATACAAAACAAGTTAAAGCAGCGAATGTCCTATAGAAGTCAATGGAAGCTGCGCTGATCCTATTGGACCTTTTTTTAGCCATTTGGATTTTAGGGGTTTTCGGAATTTTAGAGGTTTAAGAAGTTTTCCCATTGTTTAAATTAGGATTTTACATTTGTATTGTTTAATAAATTACATGGCATTCATGGTTTTAGAGATAAAGAGTTTATTTGTGATTTCAAAACCTCTAAAAACACTAAAATGAGAATTGAGATTCTGGTCATGATGCTGAAGGTTAGTTATCAGAGATCGAATTTTTGAGTTTTTTTTATACCTTGAATGAACTCACAACTCAAATTTTCTCAGATTTAAGAAAACACTTAAATGGAAAAAACTCGAATCAGTGAATATGAGTTGAACAACCAGAAAACTCAAATTGATCAAACTTTCGGTGAAAAAAAACCCCTCAAATTAATTGAGTTTTTGAGTGAAACCCACCGAATAAACTTGAACATCATGAAGGCTATTAAAGCGGGCAGTTCACCTTAAAGGTAACTTTTAGTATGTTATAGAATGGCGAATTCTAAGCAACTTTTGTATTCATTATTTTTTATAGTTTTATAGTTATTTGGCTTTTTCTTTTTACTTTTTGCAGCTTTCAAAGGGGCGTCGCGGACACCTTCTAAAAATAACTCAAACACCTTAAATAATAAAAAATGAAAACCAATTGCACATTGTCTCAGAATATCACTCTCTAGATCATACTAAAAGTTGTCTCAAAGGTGAACAACCCCTTTAATATCTTCAAATGGTTCAAGGGACCTCTGCCTTTGACTTCTATATGACCATGAGAGGTTTTAGATGGTGTATTTTCAGATTCTAGCTATTTCCAGGGTCAGGGTATAATAATTCTCGAAAAATTCAAGGCTTTAAAAAAAAAATTCTAGTTTGTTTTCATCTGACAAATCGATTTTTGAAAAAATATCCTCCAAAACTCGATTTTTTCATGGAAAACAGAACAAAAAGCATTTGATAAATAACCCCCTAAAACCCTATTGCAAATGTATTTGTAGGTTTATGTAAGCTTTTGAGAAAGTCAGGTATCCAGAATACCCTTAGGCTAATATCAGTTGTGGGGATCCATTGGATCCTGTTGAGGTCATGTAGAAGTCTCTTTTACAATCTGAAGATATCGTTATCTGCACTAGGTTTGTCTGATAATACAGGGTTTTCGGGTGAAATCGAAAAATGTGTACATTTTATTGTGTTTTCCCAAACCAAATTTTTTCCGTTACTTTATTAACAAATAAGTTAAAATCATGGATGGGAGTTTGGTCGAGCCTGGTTTAATAAAAAAAGTTGAGATAAATTTGACTTTTAGTAAATAATTCCCTTAATGTTTAAATAATTTTTTTTGTAGATAATGGAAAGAACCCTTATCCGGAAAACCCTAGGTCCCAAGCATTTCTGGATAACACACCTCATATTTATATATAGGCTTCTGAGAAGGTGTGAAGTGGTTTTTGGTAGAGTGAGTCTGTGGTTGCCCATACTTCTTCTTGTCTTTGTGGTGATGAATATTTTTAAACTTGTCAAATTTTTCTTTTGAAGGATAGAATGTGAAGCAATCCAGCATGGGCAAGCAGAGAGAAGAGGTTACAGGTGAAACTGGTGATTAGGAAGTGTTTCTAATAATTTACAGGCTACAGGTTTTAACATTCTCCAGGTGTGAGAGGGATGCCATAAAGGCCCAGAACCTAGACTTTCTCCAGACTAACTGTTCCTTTGATGAAACCGTTCATTTATTGTATATGCTACTATCCTGACCTCACACTAGAGTGACACACAGTCTCCAAGAGTGATATTTGTAGCACAGTACAGAAGTATTACACTCTTACTTGTATACTTATATCATGCCAGGTGGCTTGTGCATTGCAGAAGTAAAATGACCAATATTAATCTTATTTGTTCAATGTTTTCAAAATTAACTTCCTGTAATGTTTGAATTCAACCAAGCAGACCTTCATTTGATAATAGAATAACAGATGAGGTCCACGTGCAGTATTCCATTCATCAGCAGTAAATATTTTGTATTTTTGATCTGAATTACCAACATGTTCATATGTGAAGTAAATGAAAACAGCATATATGATTGATACTGTATGTTGCACCACATAGACAACAAACATAAAAGGCTAAAACCACAGTCATGCAGCCTAAACATAAAAAGAGTTTAGATGGAAGAATTGTAACATATTGTTACAATAAAAGAGCATTGTGCACAAATTTGAATAATGTATTTTGACTGTAAACCTACGTACATGCACTGTAGGGAACCCGGGTTCAACTGTGTTTTCAACGTTCAAATTTAAAACAGAAACAGTTTGATGTATACATACCTGCAATTATATTTTTTTATTGTGACTTGGGTTCACCAGTCAGTATGGAGAAGCTTTATCTTTATTTTTCAAAGAAAAGTACATTAAGATATGTTATCGCTACAGGTAAATCGAAAGAAGTTTGAGGTTTTTCCTACCTCGAATAAACTCACAACTTGAATGTTGGCTTATTTATGAAAAAACCCGAATGTAGAAAACGCGATTGAATGCAATCGAGGAAGAAACTTTAATGCCTCGAACTGAGTTATAGGCTAAAAAAACCTTGAATACTCTGATTTATCGAGTTTTTGAGCACAAACCAACGTAAAATACCCAAAAACCATGAAGTATAAAAATATCTTCAAATGGTTCAAGGAGTCTCTGCCATTGACTTCTGCGTGACCTTAACAGGTTTTAGCTGGAATATTTTTGGATGTAGGCTTTTAGCAGCTTCGCGGCATAATAAATCTTGAAAAATTTAGTTTTTTAGTGAAACTACCCTCGAAAAACTCGAATTTTGTGGGAAAATATAACTCAATCTTTGATAAATAACCTGAATGTAGAAAACTCGATTGAATGCAATCGAAGAAGAAACTTTAATGCCTCGAACTGAGTTATAGGCTAAAAAAACCTTGAATACTCTGATTTATCGAGTTTTTGAGCACAATCCAACATAAAATACCCAAAAACCATGAAGTATAAAAATATCTTCAAATGGTTCAACGAGTCTCTGCCATTGACTTCTACGTGACCTTGACAGGTTTTAGCTGGAATATATTATGGATTCAGGCTTTTAGCAGCTTCACGGCATAATAAATCTTGAAAAATTTAGTTTTTTAGTGAAACTACCCTCGAAATTTTGTGGGAAAATACAACCCAACCTTTGATAAATAACCCCCTAAATGTACAGTATTTCGGCAATGGCCAGATGGTTATAAACCATATGCCAACCTGTTTAAACCAAACTGCTCTGGTTGTTTCTGAAACAAAACCTGCTCATTGGAAGAATATAGTCTTTCTTTTGCCCTATAAGCACAATTTACTTAACATGAGATCTCAGTTTTGAGGTCAACAAGAGATGTTTTAGGAAGGGATGCACCTGCCAAACTAACTGTATGTTAGCTACTCCAGAGGACCACATCAGGCTTCTGATGAAGCCTTCTCCTGTTGAGTCTGCACAGACCCATATTGTCTTCCAATTGATGGTCTGGGGACCAAAAAATGATTTCATCCTGATGTGGCCCATCATCTCGGTGGCTAATGTTATTCAACAACTAAGGGGAAGATTTATCAGAGCATGAAATTAAAGCTCACCACTATAAATTCCTATCACTCTCTGTTCATTCCTATGGGATTTTTATTCCCCAATGGGCAAAAGTTAGAGTTTGCCATTTTATAAACAAGTGTGTATGGTATGGCCAATTCAAAGGTTATGTAGCGTGTATATTTTTAAAGGATGTGTTCACCTTTAAAGTAACTTTTATTATGATGTGTTTTGAGTTATTTAGCATTTTATTAATTTTGCTGTTGTAGCAATCCAGTTAACTTAAAGGTGAACTACCCCTTTAATAGCCAGGAATCACCCAATAAAGGGCTATGAAATTTCAAAGTAGTTTTTAAAATATTTATTACAAATGTGTGGTATATATTACATATCCAGTAGATATCTTTGCCGGAATTTTTTTAGATCTATTCTCAGTTCCCAGACTGTTTAATCCTCCTAGGCGGACCCAAAGTAGTGGCAAGGTCTCAGCCTGTAGGACAGTTAAAGTGAGATTTGCCCTTATTTTAACATTTAGTAAGATTGTTACCATTGTTATGGTATGTTTGAGTGCTGGGTTTATGGACCATTCTTGTGCACTAGGCAGAAACCTTGTGCATTAGGCTGAAAACTGCACTTACCACTTATCCTGTGGTGAAAGTATGCATGTGGATTTCAAGATGTGGGCACTGAGTGCTGGTGACTTTTCACTAGTATTACTTCGGCAATTTTGCAATCGCGTTTATTCCTGCCTATCGAAACTTTGCTAGGGAACTTCTATTCTAATGCCCTACACATGAGCCCACTCCATATGTTAGCAAATGTATGAGGAAAACTGGTTACCCAAAAAAAGTTTGTTAGGACTTTTGCAGGCAATCAGGCTGAAAAAAGGAAAAGACGCCAGCGTTTTTTGGACTTTAATGCTCACAGAATATAATGTAAGAAGATTGAGGAAGATCTAGCTGCTTTAATGCACTTCGCCTGGTCTGAGGTGGCGAAGGCAACTCTGGCGAAAGAGGTAACGTTCAGTAAAATCCGCACTTTAATGAATTTGTGAAGTAGCGTCCGTTCACCAGAGCAAAAAGTTGCCTGGCGATAGAGTGAGAATGACCACTAGTACCAATTTCTTTCGCTAGCGAATTGGCACCTGCACCCGTTGGTAAATCAGTGATGTCCCTGCAGGTGGCAACGTTGGCGAAAAGTCACTAGCGTTAGCCACTTCGTCCTTTAGTAAATCTGCCCCAATGGGTGAAATGCAGTTCTCATAATCTATATATGCTGTATGTCCACTATTATTTGTCTCTATTACTGCTCCGAGGATGGTGTGAGTTTTTAAAAAGTTTGACTTCCTGCACTTTTTTTTGTTACTAACTTGAACTTTGAACTTAGGGCCTTACAGAATAACACCTCTATTAAGCAAGACTTGTGCCTGGCACTCACTTGTATACACACTGTTATAAAAAGCAATTGGACATAATTTGGTTTACTTCTCTTGGTATGCAATTAATCTATTGAAAAAGCTCAATTAATACTGAGTTGGCAGTTAGAAAGTTTGAATGTTCATACACTCCTGAGTTGCCTGTATAGCGTGACTACGTTTTTGCTATTAACTGGGTCCAAGAGTTGCTTGTACATTGACTTTTCCAACAAATATCATATTTCCAGGCAGGGTCAAATGCACTATTGCTCTTCTCTCCTCTGGGCCATTGACATATGATTAATCTGATTGAAAAGCAAGGGGTATGTACTTTACATTACATTAAGTTATCACTTTGACAAAAATGCTAAACAGCTGAGTCATAATAGTCTATGTATATAAACATTATTGTGTCTGCTTCAGGAATCATTAAATTGCCCTTTGCACCCAACTCTCTCTCTCTGATTTGGCTGTGTCTGGTATAATCCCTTTCCACCATTAAAATGATTCCCCTCCCCCCATGGATTTCACAATAACAACCAAAGCCCTGCAATTTTACTATTACAGAAAGGTGAATTAAAATATTGCTTGCATTTGATGATTATGTTCATACTTAAAGGGAGCGTGTCATCGGAAAACATGTTTTTTTTCAAAACACACCAGTTAATAGTGCTATTCCAGCAGAATTCTGCACTGAAATGCATTTCTCAAAAGAGCAAACAGATTTTTTTACATTCAATTTTGAAATCTGACATGGGGCTAGACATTTTCTCAATTTCCCAGCTGCCCCTGGTCCTGTGACTTGTGCCTGCACTTTAGGAGAGAAATGCTTTCTGGCAGGCTGCTGTTTCTCCTTCTCAATGTAATTGAATGTGTCACTGAGACATGGGTTTTTACTATTGCGTGTTGTTCTTAGATTTACCAGCCTGCTGTTATCTTGTGTTAGGGAGCTGTTATCTGGTAACCTTCCCATTGTTCTTTTGTTTGGCTGCTGGGGGGGAAAAGGGAGGGGGTGATATCACTCCAACTTGCAGTACAGCAGTAAAGAGTGATTTGAAGTTTATCAGAGCACAAGTCATATGACTTGGGGCAGCTGGGAAATTGACAATATGTCTAGCCCCATGTCAGATTTCAAAATTGAACATAAAAAAATCTGTTCTTTTAAGAAATGGATTTCAGTGCAGAATTCTGCTGGAGCAGCACTATTAACTGACACATTTTGAATTTTTTTTCCCCCATGACAGTATCCCTTTAATTAATTTGCATTGCAACCTCCAAAAAGTATTTAAAATAACAGTAAGATTCCAACTGCTACCTGGACACTTTGGAGACTTGCTTTCGGGATTTTTATATTGGAGTAAATAGACTACTTCTCATTAGATACAGTACAAGAAACTTGTATAGGTTTGGGACCTGTTATCCAGAATGCTTGGGACCTGCGGGTTTCCAGATAAGAGATCTTTCCATAATTTGGATCTTCATACCTTAAGTCTACTAGAAAATCATGTAAATATTAAATAAACCCAATAGACTGGTTTTGCTTCCAATAAGGATTAATTATATCATAGTTGGGATCAAGTAAAAGCTACTGTTTTATTATTATAGAGAAAAAGGAAATAATTTTTAGAAATTTCAGGAAGGCCATCTCCTATATTTTATCTCCATTTTTATTAAAAATATTTTCTTTTTCTCTGTAATAATAAAACAGTAGTTTGTACTTGATCCAGACTAAGATATAATTAATCCTTATTGGAAGCAAAATCAGCCTATTGGATTTATTTAATGTTTACATGATTTTCTAGTAGACTTAAGGTATGAAGATACAAATTATGGAAAGATCAATTTTTCAGAAAACTCCAGTTCCCGAGCATTCTGGATAACAGGTCCCATACCTGCACATAGTCAGAAAACCCCAGTTCCAGAGCATTTGGGAAAACAGGTTCCATACCTGCACATAGTCGGGCATGCAATATGTGTTGTAGGATGAGATAACACACACAAATGAAGCACATGTTCCTTTCCCTTTCAAGTATTGACATTGATGATCTCAGGATTGATGTGTATTGGCAGTTAAAGTAAGTGGTGCACTGATGTTTAATTGCATTCTGTACTCAACCATCCTTCTTCCTCTGTGAAGGCATAACAGGCAGTAGTTTGTGGCCTAGCAACAAAAGTTAAGTGCTCTGCTGTCGTTTAAGAGTTATTTATGACGCCTTTTATCTTTTAAGGCGGCACAATTTCTAAAATATTTTCCTAAAGCGAATTGTGCTGCAAAATGTGTAAAATGTATTACTTCTTATAAAGCAAACAGGCGACTTTGCGACTCTTTCGCTCATGTAACACAGTAAATTTATGCATATGAATCTTCACCAAATATTTCTGGTTTAGTTAAGGTTGAAGGAATAATAGGAAGGAAAACCTTTGAGCTTTACCAACACACTTACCAGGATTTGCAGTGAGGATATGTTACTGTTTATTAGGACCAAAACAGGTTATACAGTAAGAGGGTTAGTTATCAAACTCTGAATTTATCCCAATATTTTCTGCTACAAACTCTGATCAGATCCACTCGGGTTTTTTACGCTTATTTATTATTCCATGTTTCTGAAAATTTGTTTTGCGGAAAAAAAAAATCAGATTTTCATGATTTTTTTCAGATTTTTCATTCCGGTTTCCATTATTTTTTTTGGCTTTTTCAACCGAAAACTCAGAAAACTTTGGGGTATTGCACGAAACCCTGTGCACATCAAAAAATCATTGGGACTTCTCCCATTGACTTATTTGCAACCTCAACAGGTCTGAGATGCCAGATTTTCTGATTCAGACTTTTCCATCCTCAGGGTATAATAAATTCCGAAAAATTTGTGATTTTTTAAAAGTCAGATTTAAAAAAAAAAAAAAAATCACGAATTTTTCATGATTTTTGCATTCGGAGCTTAGTAAATAACCCCCTGAGAGTGTGGTGTGGCCACCATATAACATCTCTGTAAGTATGTTTTTTTTTTTTTTTTTTTTGCAGAGTAGATTTAGACCACACATATTGCTTTGAACTTTGTACAAAAAGCTCTGTTCTGGTCTCAAACCGATTCTCAGGCAAATTTACTTACCTTCAAAGTTGCGTTGGCTTTGCCGCACTTCGCCAGGGCGCCACTATTTTAATAAAATCCGAAGTTGCGCTTAGGGAGACGAAAGGTAGCGAAGTTGCGCTAGTGATGACTAATTTTCATACGGCACCAAGTTAAAGTACAATGGACATATATGTAGCAGCAAATACATTACACTACACAAGTCTGGGAAAGCTTCATAAAATAAAATAGTTGTTATATTGCCCTACACATGTGCCCACTGTATAGTTTAGGTGCCATATGTTAGGAAATGTAGGGGGGAAGGAGGGTACCCCAAAAAAATTTACGATCTGTAACAGCCTATCACCCTTAAAAAAGTAAAAGACGCCAGCCTTTTTTGGGACTTATAAAAAATGTAAACTATTTTTGAAGCAAGCCCTATCTACTCTATTGCACTTCGCCTGGTCTGAGGTGGCGAAGGCAAGTCTGGCGCAAGAGGTAACGTTCAGTAAAATGAGCAAGCTAGTGAATTGGCGTAGTTACATCCCTTCGCCATAGCGCAACTTCGCCTGGCTTAATGGTGCGAATTAACGCTAGAATAGGTCTACTTCGCTAACGAATTTACGCCAGCACCCGTATGTAAATCGGCTAAGTAACGAAATTACGTCACACTGGCCAATTTGTGCTACCGTTAGCCGATTCGCACTTTAGTGAATTTGCCCCTATCAGTCAGTCAAAGTAGATGGAATTTTGTGCACATACAATATACAAGTTGTTCCTCATTAAATTAATGGTTATAGTATTGCAGTCCATCTTTAGCGTAAAACTCAGTCTAAAGTCTCATCATAGCATAAGTGAACTGTTTATGTCAATTTAAATCAATTTGCTTGCCAATTATTTATGAGATCTTCTGGGGCTAGATTCTGCAGCTTAATGGTTGCTACATTTATGATTTTGGTACTGTGTATTGTACTTCACAGGATATTGCTTATCAGCTGCCGCTGAGTTGAGGTTGGCCTGAGATACTGTGTCAAATCATTGAATCATCAAAGTATAATGATCATAGAAGATACAGTTTTTATTTGTAACACTACTGAACGGCCATGACATTTTTTGTAAGTCTGATGAAAGCTTTGTCAGTAAAACTTGGTTGTAAATATGTAGAAATAGTTGCTATGCTGCAGTGTACAAGTAATTTTGAACAGATGGGGAGTAAATGAAATGGAGCATAATTATAAAGTTAAGAGGGAGCAAAGAATTTATTTTTGATCATTGGAATTATATGCACATGTTAATATGAATCTGGGAATATGGCAGAAATAAATGAGTATGCGATTCATGAAAGGATAGTTGGGAGAATCGAATATGAATACATTTGTGCATTGTTCTTGTAAAGCACTTGGGTATTTGATTTTATTTTGGAGGGATAAAACACTGTTTTATTGATGATGAGGGTTGGTTTACCCAGACTGCATTTGACATGATTATGGCAACCTGCATTGTTATTTTTAGAAAAAATAGAAACCCACTTAAGTTGCTTAATGAAGAACAGCTTAATTCTAAGATACAGTACATTAATTAAAAAAATGTCAGCAGTGTATTTTTCTATATTACAATACCCTCCTCTCCTTTCCCTGACTACTTGTACCATTAAAACATCATTTTGGTAGTCAGCTCTTCTCCAGCAAAACCTCCAGCTTTCACAATGCCTCGCATGTTCTGTGATTGGTAGACCTGAAAAGAAGGAGAATAACAGAAATGTTCAAGGCATTTTGAGGACTTCAGTTGTGGATAAAGGAGGGTTGATTTCTGATACACTGGGTCAAATTTAATTTGATGAGACACATCTAATTCATTTCCAGCTATTCCAATCGACTTCAATGGAGTTCTACATGAAAAATCATACGATAAATGTTTCAATTTTAAGACCAGATCTGTTCTATGAAGAAAGATTCATTTTATAAAAATGGGTGACAAATAACTGGCAGGCAGGTTAAAAGGTTGAACTTGATGGACATGTCTTTTTCCAACCTAACTTACTATGTCACTATGTTACATATGGAATTGAAATAGGAGATCTTGTGGCCCTTAAACTGGGCCTTTTTTTTTATGTTAGTCTGTAAAACTGAGAAGTGAATGGCAAACGTCACAGAAATAATTACTTCAATTGTAATATAAGTTATCACTTTAAAATAATTGAAAATATTAGTTATACATCACATTTCTTACCAATGTCCCCTTTGCTAAGTGAAAGGGTAATGGGAATTACCTCTATGGCAGTGCCTCCACCTAATGGGATCGGGGTATACACCTGCGGGTGGCTCCATTAGGAAACATTCAAACACAGAAATTACTGTGTAACAAATATAACTTTATGCAGGATTAAAGGCAAAGTAAAATATACATTTACATGATACAAATGACCCACTACCCTGGGAATATCTGCAGTCCAATTCTGGCACCTCTTTGCCAGGCAAAGTCCCACTCCACTCCTGGTGGACAAAGAGTCTTAGTCCCTTTTCCCCCAAAGAGTTCTTAAGTTTCCCAGGTAGCGCTACCTGCCCAAATACCTTTCACGCAAGACAAAAGTATTTGCTCCCACGTGGCAGGCACACGAGCAAAGCCTGTTTCATAACCAAGAGACATGCTGGATCCTTTCCCTTCTATGTTGCTA
The DNA here is from genome assembly GCA_038501925.1 of Xenopus petersii. Classification (NCBI taxonomy): domain Eukaryota; kingdom Metazoa; phylum Chordata; class Amphibia; order Anura; family Pipidae; genus Xenopus; species Xenopus petersii. Next base: position 33,079,323 of record CM076674.1, read on the forward strand.
GAGGCTAAAAACCTGTTTTATTTACTTTGTTCTTTTTATAAGAATGGCTGTGCTATTGATTTCCTGCTGCAAACCCTTTATGTTTATGTGCTTTAACTAGTCTAATATTTATTAACAATCAATTTTAATCACTATAATTTTTTTACTATCATTTTTACTCTAATTAATTACACTGCATAATTTTGACATGACAGGAATTCATGAACCAGAGCGTTAAATTATTGTGCAGGTAGTTAGGTTAGATTTGACTTTAAACCACAAACAAACGGAAAAATGATCTGATAATTTTCCTGTTCATCTCTTCCAAGTTTCCCAATCGGGACGATAAACCAATTATGGAACAAATGATCTGCATCTGAGGCTGTAAAGGAGAAAATAAAACTCTAATTTGATACTGTTAAAAGCTAGTAGTATGAAAACCACCGATAGGTGTCAGAATAGTATTTTTAAAGGTGAAACATATGTAAAATGTAATACAGTCCTTAAATGAATATTTGTACAGTGTGCTTATATAATAATAAAGGAATGAGTTGAGAATGTAGCTCACTATATAAAGGCACACTAATAAGTGGTGCTCTTCCTTTTGAGGATCCAAACTTTGAGGAGATAATATTTTAGCTAACAGAGTGTCTCTTTAACAGAGCAGAGGTGCAGCAATGTCTTACAAAGAGTCACGGGACTGTGGCCAAAGCATTTACAACAAATGGCACCTCCCACCACTTATAGTTGTTGAGCAGCTGCTGAGCATCTGTTCTGCTAGATTACATTTTACAGAATAGAAAATCTCATTTAAAATACACAACAAAGAATGTGTTCATAGAGCAACGTTCAAATTCTTATGGTAGTCATACCGTGAATGTTGAATTTCTGCTCTCTCAGTAGCTGCCATCTTTGCCATTTCACATGTCATCGAAAAAATGTTTTTGTCCAAACTAAACCGATAAGGTTCATTAATCCATAAGAGAACAAAAAGATGGCAAGAACTTCTGTATTTTATCTCAGCAGGTTAAAAAACATAAAATCCTGATGCGTTTCGTATCTAATATACGTGATCATAGACATCATAGACATGCCTATGATTACATATAGCGCAGGCGTCTCGTTTTTGACGCTGGCGTCCATTTTTGACACCGGCGTCCATTTTTTGGATGCTGGCGCACATTCGCACACATTTCGTGCCGGTTTCGCAAATTTATTCGCCAGTGGTGCATTGTGGGAATTCTCCATGAATTAGTGCCTGGTGAATAAATTCGCCCATCACTAATTACATATCTTAGATACGAAATGCATCAGGATTTTATGTTTTTTAACCTGCTGAAACAAAACCATTTGTTTTAATTTACGAGTGGAATACAGAAGTGCTTGCCAGCTTTTTATTCTTGAGTGTCTTTCACCTCCAGCTACGGGTTTGGGCGATGCACCCGGACCACTCGTCCACTTTGGTTAGTGCTTTTCCCTCATTTCCTCATGTAAGTTTGAAGTGTTTGCAAACCCAGAAGCCTTGAGAAAGGGTGAGATTTATCCCGAAACGTTGCCTGTTGCTTCTGACCGAATAAACACAACTATTCACCTTTGCAACAAAGAGGTGCTGCAGTGATATTCTTTCTACTGTGTATTTTGCCTCTGGCAAAGGCTTTTGAACTGCGCTGCACTCTTGCCGTAAGGGTTCTGAGAGGTGGTTGAAGCAGACACTTCTTTCATTATATAGTTCAAACTATTCACATGGCAGTATATTTTTTAAAAGATATATATATACTCATGAACTGTGCAAAGTACAAATACATTTCTAGCCTTTGAGCGAAGGCTGCTGTTAGGATCTTAGTTGACAAATTCACAAAAATATGCTTAACTGCTAAGACTAGTATGAAGATATTGTCTTAAAATGAAAATAAACCAGATTTATTGACTGAAATTTTGCAATGCAAGGCTGAGGCAGCATTTAGGCAGAACTACATTCACCCTTGGCTATGAAATCATTGATGTATAAAACGAGTCTAATATGTACACAGTTAAGTTGTACCCATATTTAATTGTCTCCATAGGGAATCCAACATTTATTCACTACAGCTGGTGGATTTATACACTTACACATATATATTTGTGTGTAAAATTTCACAAGGCCATGTAAAGTTTATAATAGACTTGTGCGCCGTTAAATGGGTATCCCCCAGTTAATTGCTTATTGACTCATCTAACTTGTGGAATAAGTTAATGAGTAAAATAACAACTTGTCCCCGTATTCTTGAGGGCCCTGGACCTAGTAAATGCATAAAAAAAGTTAGCCAGATTAATGCTGTAAGTGATCTGTTTTTTGTATACCAGAGTGTCAATGTTTCAATAGGCTTTTTAGGGGTTCCGAACCTACAACAGGCAACCTGGTCATTCCTTGTGTGACCTTCATTACACATCAGTCTAGGAACATTTATTGAGTTGGTTTTGGGAAAGTTTTTAAACTAATTTTGACACATTCCTACAATGTATGAGAACTGACCAGTAGTGATGAGCAAATCATTTTGTTTCGCCGAAAAATTTGCAAAACGGCAAAACGCATTGACGTCAATGGGAGTCAAAACAATTTTGACGTGATCGTCAATTTTTATACGCGCGACTATTTTGTCCAAATGCATTAAAGTCAATGGGCGTCCGAATAATTTGACACGCGACAATTTTTATGCACGCGACTATTCTGACAGACAACAATTTATTTTTAGCAAGGCAGTTTCGTGAATTTATTCGCTTGCGGCGGACGCAGAAATTTGCCGCAAATTCATGCCTGCCGAATTTATTCACCCATCACTACTGACCAGTTCTCTGGAGTTTATAGGTTAGGTCTAGGGGTAAACAGATTTAAGTTGATTTATAGGAGCAATGGCTCATTTGCACTGAATGTTTAGTTTCTCTCAAAATTGAATCAGTCTAAATCAATCCAATAAAATTATACATGTGGTAGTTTACACTAGACTTTGGATGCCAGCAGCATGCTGGGAATTGCATTTCAGCAGCAACTGGAGGGCTTCATGTTGGATAGCCCTGACAACAACTGTTGTTCAATATATTTTTGTTGGGTAAAATTCTAACTCTAAAAGAAGTTATCCTCTGCGAGTTTCACAGATATGTTAGACTTTTAGACAGATAAAGCCCTAAATAGCTGCTTCACAGCATCACACTGTTATGAGTTACAGGACAACACCTTATTCTGGAACTGGGGTAATACAGTTATGGGATCCGTTATCCAGAAACCCTTTATCCAGAAAGTTCTGAATTATGGAAAGGTCGTCTTCCAAATAATCCAAATTTTTAAAAAATGATTTCCCTTTCTCTGTAATAATAAAACAGTAATCTGTGTTTGATCCAAACTAAGATATAATTAATCCTTATTGGAAGTAAAACCAGCCTATTTGGGCTTATTTAATGTTTACATGATTTTCTAGTAGACTTGAGGTATGAAGATCCAAATAATGGGAAGATCTATTATCCAGAAAACTCCAGGTCCAGAGCATTCTGGATAAAAGTTTCCACCAGACCTAGGGGCCAATTTAATGAAAAAAAATTTGAATTTCGAAATATTTTTTTTCGTACTTCGACAATCAAATGGGTCAAATTCGATTGAATCAAATGATTCCAAGTAAAAAACGTTCGACATTCGTTAGTCGAAGTACTGTCTCTTTAAAACATACGTTGCCACTTTAAACCTACCGAGTTGTAATGTTAGCCTATGGGGACCTTCCCCAGCACTTTTCTACGTTTTTTAAATAAAAGTCCTTTGATCGATCACTTAAAATTGTTCAAATCGTTAGATTCAAAGGATTTTATCGTTCGAACGAACGATTTGTGCTAAATCCTTCGAATTCGAAGGATTTAACTTCGAGGGTCGAATTTGAGGGTTTATTAACCCTCGAAATTCAACCCGTGATAAATCTGCCCCCTAGTAACTAATGGTAACAATTAACATGCCTTTGTCAAAAACAGGCGTTTATTCAATGCTATTTGTTGATTTATCGAACTTAATATAAATGATTTTTAATTTTCACTTCAGTGCTTGCAGCATTCAGATGAAAAGGCATGTGGTTATTTTGATACGGGTCCAAACTGGGACCAACGTTTCAAAATAAGACACAGGATCTCTGCTATACATCTGTTCCTGTTGGCTGGCACAGGACATGTGGATATACACATATTGAGATGGGTGCCTTGGTCCCTTTTCCTTGTCAAATAGAGAAACTATTTTCTCAAATTTCAACTTTTCTGTTATTGTGTTTCTTATGTCAGTGACACTTTTGTTTGTTAGCAGCATCTGATTTAATGTGGTGGCAGAAATGCTGAGGAACAGGCTGAATACTGAAACGACTAATATGTGGGATAGCGAAGCATGGGCTCAGATGGAAGACATATGACAGAGTATCTTGCCATAATTGAATTAACATGTCTTTTTGGAAAGCCAAAAGTATTTGTTTCCCTTAAAGTGTTTATCTCTTTTTGGCTCATGCTGCTGCCAAAAAAGGGTAGTTGAAAGGACACGAAAATGTCTAAAGCATTACTCTTCCCGTGTTGTGTCATTCCACATAGTAAAGGCAATAGAATATTAAAAGAAAATGGTAATTTAAATAAACATGTAGTAATGTACAGTTATATACAGTAATAGTTCTATGAAGGGTGTGATCCCCTACAAGAAAATAAAATAAGAAAATAATTTCTGAAATATGAAAAAAATGAATTGCACTTAGGGTTGTTAACAACCACTTTTTAAAGGAGAACTAAACCCTGTAAAAAGGAATATGGGTAGAAATGCCATATTATATATACTGAATTTACTTTACCAGCCTAAAGGTTCAGCATCTCTATAACAGTAATGATCCAAGCCTTCAAGTTGTGCACAGGTCATGCACATCTTGCAATTTTGGATTTTGTTAGGAGTGTAAGTGTCACTGCACATGCTCTGAGCAGATTGAGAAGCTTAGGGGTTGTAGCAAAACAGCCTTTGAGTAAGTTGTAGGGATGTAGCGAACCGCCGACAATGTGTTCGCGAACGCCGTTCGCGAACACCGGCAAAAATTGCGAACAGTTCGCGAACAGTTCGCGAACTTCGAACATCCGAAAATCGTTCGATTCGAACGATCGAAGGATTTTAATCGTTCCGTTCGAATCGAACGATCTAAGCCATTGGATCGAATGATTTCATTCAATCCAATGGCTTCGATCGTTCGATTCGAACGAAAATCGTTCGATTTTAGCGATCGAATGGTCGAACGATTTTGACGCGAACGCCTATTGGCGAACGTCGCGCGACGTTCGCGAACTTGCGGCGGACGCGAACAGTCGAAGTTCGCGCGAACTAGTTCGCCGGCGAACAGTTCGCTACATCCCTAGTAAGTTGCAGGTAAAACGTAGTCCCTTTGTAAAATGCATAATGAAGTAATAGAATTCGTAATGAATCAGATAAAAATTGAGCATAGGACTGGCCAGAAATGGGATGACTTTGACGTAGTTGGCCAGCTTAAATATATTGCAATATATGGACAAACAATCCCTGTTTTGTTTAAAGGGTAAGGCATTTTTCAGTAGCAGTATACACAAAATGTCGCTGTCTTAAGTATATTGATAATGGGTTGAGTGCAGAGGACTCTTGTATTTGTCTATATGTATTTTGTGGTCACAGCCTCATTGCACCCCCGCCTAATGGTTTTAAAAATTACTGGTGAGCACAACTTTCCCTTGTTTGTTTTATATATATATATATATATATGTAGGGATGTGAAAATTTAGACACCCTTACACATTACTGACAGGCACATCCCTAGTAATATGGACGCCTAAGTGGGTCCTGATGGGGACCTTGTGCTTATGTAACCCCTGTAGTTCTCACAGTGTACACCAGATGGCACTGTGTCAGAGTATAAAGGTCTTGGGAACCATGAGGTCTGGGTCCATTACTTTAGCCCAACCAACCAGGCTGGAAGGGAATGGGTATTGTTGACCCTAGGCGCATTGGCCCTAGTAATTAGATAGCATACTCTTTTATAGATCACTCTAGGAGTGATAGAGAGGTTATATAGTTGAGCAGCTCAAGGCTCCGCAGAGGATATTAGAGGGATTAAGATCCCAGGGTATTACTGAGAGGAGTAAGGACTAAAGTGTTGAGACTAGGGATGGTACGAATTCCCCTAGACTGCCACTGCAAGAGATCCTGAAAACTGGGCAATACCCCTCACAAGCTGCAACTCTCTCTGTTGTATATTCCCTGGCCTGCAGGGATTCAGCCTATACTGGTTCTGCTCAGATCAGGATGGTACAGTGGCAATTTCATGTATAAATACCCCATAAATCATAGCAGAATGGCACAGAGGCAGTTTTATGTATAATACCCCCCAGAACTTATAGCAGGATGGCACAGTGAAAACTCCATGTATAGTACCCTCCAGAACTAGATAACAGGATGGCACAGTGGCAATTTCATGTATAAATACCCCAGAATTCACAACAGGGTGATATAGTGGCAATTTCATGTATATATACATATATATATATATATATATATATATATATATATATATATATATATATATATATATATATATATGTATATATATATATTTCATGTATATATACTGTATAGACTTATGAGGTTGAACTTGATGGACTTTTGCCTTTTTTAACCTAACTTACTATGTTTCTATGTAAATACGGTATTTTCTTATACATTTCTGTCTTGCTTTCCACTTTTGTATTCTTTCTTTCTTCTAGCATTTCTTTACTTTTTTATATATAACTCTGCCTCTTGCTAGCACCCCTCTTTTCTTTTTTATCTTACATTTTTCCCTTTCTCTTTGGAAGCTCTCCCATTTTCTTTTTAATGCCCTGGGCTCTTCACATTTATTTTGAAGTTTAGTAAATAAATAATGACTGCAAAAGCAAGCTCTAACCTTGCCACTGGTACCATAAATCTTTCCACATGCCAGCAACAATATGGTCATCACAGTTTACTTCTTTTAAACAGCAGCCGATAAGAGCACGCTTTGTAACAAGAATTTGGGCAAGAACTATGGATTGTATGGGGTGAAACTGCCTCACTGAATGTTCATTTCCCAAGGAGAGTGGTTGGCACACAGACATTACTGGGAGACTGGGGCATGTGTTTTGAAGGCATTCTGGAAGAAGATACTTCCTTGTCTCAATTGCATATTTAGTTGAGATCTTAAATGATGGAAAGACATTTTGCTTTGCTTTTGTGTTTGGCAGTTCATAGCTAGTTTAACTGTGTGAATGTGTTTCACAACTGAAGCAACAATAACCTAATATATGGTTCCAGTTGGTCTTTTGCTTAATCTCCCTCTAGTTTGATGAGGAATGCAATTGCCCCCCCCCCCAATAAAATGAGAGATCTTGTGTCCTCTTCTCATTACAGTATTACACTTATTTTATTAGAATCACATATCTGAACAGTAAGACAATACATTCATGTACATCTGAATTAGCTGTCTAGGTTTAAGAATCTGGAAACTTTGACTTTCATGCCCCTGAATTACTGTTTTGCATAAAATAGTCCCAATAGTAGCATTTATCTCTGTGTTGAAACTTTATCTCTGTTGTTTAATTATGTAAAATTATGTAAAAAAAAACAGGACAAAATTTGGGAAACTTCAAATTGCAGAATCTGCTGTATATACTGTACCGTGTTTGCATGCAATAGCAGTTTGTTTAATTCCCAGTGTAACTACCACGTGTAACCCTTCCTTGCCAATACACAACTCCACAGTTGTGTATTGTCTACAGAGTGTTTTGATAAATCACATGAATGCACATTTAGGGCACATTTACTAAGCTCAATTGAAGGATTCGAAGTAAAAAAACTTTGAATTCCGAAGGTTTTTTTTGGGTACTTCGGCCATCGAATAGGCTACTTCAACCTTCTACTAAGACTTAGGGGCAAATTCACTAAGCGCCGAACGCTAGCGTCAATTCGCTAGCGTTGGGCATTTTCGTCACTTCGCAAATTCACTAACGAACACTGGCGTAAATTCGCTAGTGTTACTTCGCACCCTTACGCCAGGCGAAGTTTCGCTACGGATGTAACTACGCAAATTCACTAACGCACGTAGTGTACTGAATGCTACCTTTTACGCTAGACTTCCTTCGCCACCTCAGACCAGGCGAAGCGCAATAGAGTAGATAGGGATTGCTTCAAAAAATTTGCCCCTTAGAATCGAACGATTCGAACTAAAAATCGTTCGACTATTCGACCATTCGATAGTTGAAGTACTGTCTCTTTAAAAAAAACGTCAACTACATACTTCGCCACTTTAAACCTACCGAGCTACAATGTTAGCCTATGGGGACCTTCCCCATAAGTTTTCTAAGCTTTTTCTGATTGAAGGAAAATCCTTAGATCAATGGATTAAAATCCTTAGATTTAATCGTCCGATCGAACGATTTTTCCTTTGATCGCTCGATCGAAGTATTTGTGGTAAATCCATCGACTTCGATATTCGAAGTCGAAGGATTTTACTTCGAGGGTCGAATATTAATATTCAACCCTTAGTAAATGTGCCCCATAGTGCACAACTTACTTAAATGAACAAAGGATGTATGGAATTAAAACTGTTTTTATATAAATCTTCTCTGTATTTTGTATTTCCATTTGTGTAATGAGAAACACAAGAATTTCCATATTGATAATAAAAAACACAAGGCTGCTTTCTTTAACTGCACAGTATGTTGACTTTAAGGTACAGAAATAAACTATCTTTATGTTTTTAAACATTATACATAATCCCTGGTTATTCTAGTAGATACAATGACCACAATTACACTGACATTGAACATATTGCACATCAGTTAATAGTATTTCCCCATGAAGCTGGATGTATATTACTCCATATTAATGCATCTTAAAAAAAGCTAATCTTTCCCACTCATGGGGGCATATATATATATATATATATATATATATATATATATATATATATATATATATATATATATATATATATATATATATATATATATATATATATATATAGAGAGAGAGAGAGAGAGTCTGTACAGTGAACGCACTCCTCCCGGTTCAAATTATGCTGATGGTGGTGCGTTGGTCAAAGTTCCATATTACAATTCAGTGAATGGACCCGCACTCATTCTCAAAGGTGAAATAAATGTGCTTTTATTCACAGGTTCATTTCCAACGTTTCGGTCCTCTCAGGGACCTTTTTCAAGGATTTTCAAGGATCCTTGAAAAAGGTCCCTGAGAGGACCGAAACGTTGGAAATGAACCTGTGAATAAAAGCACATTTATTTCACCTTTGAGAATGAGTGCGGGTCCATTCACTGAATTATATATATATATATATATATATATATATATATATATATATATATATATATATATATAAATATATACAAACAGTCTATATTACTGGCACTCAGAGGATTTTCATAGAGAGTCAGTTGATGTTGTGAAAAAAGTGATCAGGTTTCTTAATCCGACATTTCGGTTCCCTACAGGAACCTTTCTCAAGGTTTGACTCTGTTTGTATTTATCCTCCTGACTAGAGCACCCAGGTTGTGAATTTTTTTTTCGAGGTGTGCAGCCTGCCTCTACCATATATATTCATGGTCTACTGAGGGAACTTGCATGCACATTTCATAGGCCCAAAATATAAATGAGGTTAGTCAAATGAAGCATGTCCTCTACGAATCTTTTTTAAGAAGAGTCAAAATCCCCAGTTTTGTGTTTACTTGAAGAAGAATCTGAATTTCTAATGATAGTAGTACCCGAAAGACCCATATTAGTCTAGTCCAGGATATTGGACATTTTTTGCATGCAATTCTCAAGATTTTTTTTATTTATCGAAAGGGGAACTATTGTGAGATTGAAAATAGAATATGATTGTTTGCATAATAATCTTTTTAAATATAATCATTTACAAATTCTCGAGATAATGAGCCAGATTCAATTCAGTGAGAAAAATGTTTATCATGTGAAAACTCATGGTTTGGATTCAGTTTGAGATGCAATTTAATTCAGAAAAGCTTCTCATAGTTTATCATGTGAAAACAAAGTCTATGGGAACAAAACTGAATTTGGAGAAAACAACATTTTTCTCCTCAAATTGAATCTCGTCCATGAGTTTTAATGTGATAAACCATTCTCGCTGAATTGAATCTGGCCAAATTTACTAGAGCTAACTGTTTTTAATAATAAGCGACTCCAACAAAGAGCTGCATGTAGAGAGACATGTAAGAGTGGTTTAATGAAGAGCAACTTGATTATTTCAGAAATAGTACAGACATTTTAATTGTTTTTTTCAAGAAAGTTTCTGGTTTCCATTCTGACAACTGTTAAAGAAATGATTGCTTGTGAAATTAATAATGTTATTGTGCCTGGCAGAATAGAACTCAGGTTTCTGCTAGAAAAAGGAAGCCATCTGTTTGCTATGAATCTTTATCTATTGTATATGGTCAAGATTATAGAAGAATAGGTTTTGGTTGTTTCTCCTTAAGAACTGAAAGAATTGCAATATTTAAAAAATGCATAAAGAACAAATAATCTTTTGGAACCATCAGATCTTTATAGTGTTAGAAACAGGAAAGCCAACTAAATAGTATTTATTGTATCTTGGAAAATGTAGCACAAAGTTACCCAGTTGGAGTCCTGATAAAACACTCCATGTTGGAGAGATGGTCTCCAGACCTCTTGAAATCATTGAGGTAAGTTTGATCGTTTGGAAAGCCTGTGACATCCAATACTATTTGATGTACAACAAAGCACTTGGAAAGGCTACATACCACAGAAAACAACACAAATGTGCAGACTGAGTTATCACGACTCAAGCTCACATACCATAGGCTTTTATTTTTTAACAGTTGTTTTGGAGAATACACACGAGTGAGTCATTGACACTGCTGTTCCAATTATAGGAGAAGTTGCTATGACTTATATGTTTGACATTGCTCACACATGTTTGGCAGGATCAGTGCTGGAAACAGTTCATACCAAGAAAAGATTTTACCAGTAGTTCATTGGAAAATAATCCCTAGGGTATTTTCCATTGGAGGGTTGCTATAAGTTTGCTTGCAATATGCTTGTTCTTTTGTTCCAAGTGAGCTTCCTTCTCTATTGATTCTCTAATGACCTCTGTATACAGTTCCAGTGCATTCTGAAGTTTTAGCCTCTGAGATCATTAACCATGTAATATACAATATTGGCCACTCTCATATCTGCATCAATAAGTTCTGACTTCATAATCATCTGATGCTTGGGAGCTTTTCATTGCTGTGTATATTGACATCAAATTATTCTTAAATTGTTAAGGTTGGGTTGGTAATGTCAATGATCAATTATTATTTTTATACCCAATTGTTACAGTATATCTAGCCATACTCTGTACAGCGCAGGTCTGTTGCTTCTATCAAATCTATGTACCATCCATATCTTTTAGCCTCTTATAGTCTAGATGGACATTTATTTTCAACCTCATCTAATTTGCAACTATTGGACCTATTTACTAACGATCTAATTTCTTTTTTTTTTATCTCTAAAAATTCAAGATTCACCAGGTAAAAGTTGTCAAGGTCCTATAGAAGTTAATGGGAACCAAGCTGATCCTATGGGACCATTTTTAGAGGTTTTCTCTGTTTTTTCACTAGGAACAGGGCCTGGCCAAGGTATTTTGGCACCCTAGGCATGGGCTTCAATCAGTGCCCCCCCACCCAGTCCTGCATTACCATTTCCCACCTTACCAATCATATTGCCCCCTGTACCTGTGTCAGCATCCATAATGTTGCCTCATGTACCTCTGCCAGCACCTATCATATTGCCCCCATTTGTACCTGTGCCAATGGCAAACAAGGACATTTTTATAACCATTAGGCGGGGGTGCAATGAGGCTGTGACCACAAAATACATATAGACAAATACAAGAGTCCTCTGCACTCAACCCATTATCAATATATTTAAGACAGAGACATTTTGTGCATACTGCTACTGAAAAATGCCTTACCCTTTAAACAAAACAGGGATTGTTTGTCCATATATTGCAATATATTTAAGTTGGCCAACTACGTCAAAGTCATCCCATATCTGGCAATCTGTACCTCTGCCATCATAAACCAAAACATCCATCATATTGTTACTCCCAATCTGTACCTATGCCATCGGCAGCCAAAAAAAACCAACATATTGCCTCTAATTTGTACCTGTGCCAGCAGGAGCCAAAAATCCATCATATTGCCCCAAACAATATGTTGGGGCAATATGATGGATTTTTTTTTTTTACTTGTGCAAGCAGCAGACAAGATATTGCCCACAAATATGGACCTGTCCAGCAGTTGCCAAGAGGGAGGTGACTGCGTTGACTGTGCCCTAGGAGGGTGCCTACTTTGCCTACCCCTAGTTCAGACCCTGGCTAGGAATTGTCTGAAAAGCTTTAATTTTCAGAGGTATTCTTTTTTTCAGGTCGTTAAGTGCTTTTTTTTCATTCAGCTTTTTAAATTCTGACCTTTTAATACATTTCATGACATTTGTGAGTTTAGTCGTGGTTTAAAAAAACCTCTAAAACCACTAAAATGAGACTGTTGATAAATAGGCCTCCACATGTTCCTTCTTTCACTATGTACCATAGAGGCAATCCTTCTTTTGAGAAAACAGTAAATAAATCATGTCCCCCCCCCCCCCCACAGCATTCACCACTGATCTTCGTTTCCCTTTGAAAGTTGAATTGTTTCTTGGTGTGTTATTTTTAACAACGAAACCAAGGCGATATATAAACTGAATTATTAGCAGTCTGGTGAAGGTCAAGCAATCGTGGATAAAGTGATATCAGTAAAATTGTGCCTGTGAACAATAAATGCAATATCTATTCCGCTCTAGGAGAAGGTTTATAAACATTCAAATAGTTATAAAAAACAAGATGATGTGATGATGTGAAACAAGATTGTGATGTCAAAATGACACCAGCCATACTGCATGTGACTATTCTGCATTGTATTTTTGAGAGTGACAGCATATGCTAAGATGAGCCTTATTTTGATTTACCTTTCATATCATAATTTGGACGATGGAAATATATAACTCTTTTGGGTAAATTCTCTTAAGTTAAAGGTCATGACACCAAAAATGTTGCTCTTATGTATTTAAATAAAATGTACTGTTAAAAATACATTATTTGACTCAGAAGGACTGTTTCAGTTTATATAAATCTGGTGTTGTGTAACCATTGAAGCTATATATTAAAGCATAGCCCTATAAATGGAATGTTTTGTGTTTCATAAGTTTGTTTAATCAAGACCACCCATTAAGCATCAGTGAACACATTTCAACTAAGGTGATGACTTGTTTAAAAAGCAGTTAATGGAAAGATGCATATTTATAAATTCCATACAGCTCCCACTGTCTATACTCTATACATAACACTACAAATATGCTTATTTAAAAGCTGAAAGAATATTGAAATAAAACACTGCCAATCCCAACTCTAAGCTTGCATTTATATTTTCTTGTAAAATTGATGTTTTCTTCACTTAAATGCTAATTACCAAATTAGCGACGCTCCTTCCTTTTCCCTCATGAATTTACTTTTCTATGAATTTCTGAATATTTAGTAAATTGTAACAAAGCATCTATGCTGGCATGAACTTGTCTGTTTATTAAACATTAATCATATCCCTATATAGTAGGTGGGGAGTATTGTATCTGGCTTCTTACCATTCAGCTTGCCTTTGTTTCTTAAGAATGTTGTTGTTTTCTTGGAATCTGAATGGACCATTTCTCAATTTGTTCTTTCACAATGTTTCCTAAATTGTGTCATCAGCAACCTGCAAATAATAATGGTTCTTGCATTTACAAATGTCCAGTACAAAAACTTCAGGCTGCACAAGGGTTAGTCAATAAAACAGAACTGCAAAGCTACTATGCTGGGTATTGAAAATGCGGAATGATAACATATGGGGTGGATATAAAAATAGTCGTTAACGGAAAAAAAATATGCAATGTGAAAAAAATGATCTTTGCAAGAACAAGTTTTTCGTTGTTAATATTATTTCTCGCTGCTATGTGATGTATTGACAGTTTTTGCATTATTTGAGTGCTGCTTCACTTGTTCCAATTTTGTATATTACGTGGGGACGAGACGGTGTCTCCTATACGAACGAGCACCGAGATTTCTCATAACGGCGCTGATTAGAGTGCTGGGGCATACTTTCATTTTTTAGAATATATATATCATATTATGGAATGAGCAATAGGTCAACATCAAGAGAGAATTATAGTAGATGCAGCACAGACTCATGTCGTATGGAATATAAGGGTTTGTGTAAATTACTTCAAAAGGATTAAAATTCATGTGCTATATAAGAATCTAATGGTATTGTTGAATAATTGTTCTGTGCTGTATGGATAAAGGGGCTGATTTACAAACATAGATGCTGAATTACATCACTGCAATTAGTCATAGCAACCAATCTGATCTTTGCTTTCATTGTATAACTTATTCAAAGCAAACTGGTTGCCACCCAATGAAAATGAATGAAAATTAGGAGCACAGTTTACAGCACACACAAACAAAATATCTTCAGTGTCGGAGTCAAGGCTAAGTCAGATGGCGAAAGTTTGTTTGTTTCTCAATCTGCAACTTTTTAGCAAGAAATAAACAAGTGTGTAGTGTGAGTCATTTGTTGGGTCAGGAAGAAATTATAATTTAATTTATACTGGTATTTAAATTGATTAGCTCTTGCTGGAAAAGAAAACAATCCAGAGTAATGTCACACTGTGTAGGAAATGTCTTCTTTACTGTAATCACTAATTTCATTAGATTTTCAATTTTTTTTCAGATTTTTCACCCAACTTTCATGATTTTTTTGTAATTTTCACCCAAAAAACGCTGGAAACTTTGGGGTATTGCACAAAACCCAGCGCACATCAAAATATATATGTAGGGATGCACCGAATCCAGTATTTGGTTCGGGATTCGGCCAGGATTCGGCCTTTTTCAGCAGAATTTGGATTCGGCCGAATCCTTCTGCCTGGCATTTGCAAATTAGGGGCGGGGAGGGAAATCGTGTGACTTTTTGTCACAAAACAAGGAAGTAAAATGTTTTCCCCTTCCCACCTCTAATTTGCATATGCAAATTAGGATTCGGTTCTGTATTCAGCCGAATCTTTTGTGAAGGATACGGGGGTTTGGCCGAATCCAAAAAAGTGAATTCGGTGCATCCCTACTTATATGCAACCGCAACAGGTCTGAGATTCTGGATTTTCAGATTCTGACTTTTCCATCCATCCTCAAGGTTTAATAATTTCTAGAAAATTCAAAATGTTTTTTAAAGTCCGATTTTATTAAAAAAATCACACATTTTTCATGATTTTTGCATTCAAAGTTTAGTAAATAACCCCCTATATGTCAAAAGAATCTGCACTGGATACAACAATATTCGCTGTTGCACCTCCTTCTTTATTCATAAGAGGTTTTCAGTGATGCTTGGTCTCTGAACAGAATGCAGTGTGCCAAATGAGTGATTTTTACAGGTGAGTTCACTGGTGAGTTCCAAACTGTCTCATGAAGCAATGACAAAACAAAAACTACTGATTTGTAGTACGGGGTCTTTATTGATAAAGAAAAGCCTAACATACAAATCAATGGCTGGAGGGTGGTATAAGTCAATTGCAACATATTTTCTGAAGTTACAAATCATATTTCACCTGGCAGATGGCAGGAGACGTTCATCAATACATAATCCAAACAGTAAAGTTGGAGGTTGAGGAAGAATAATGGTCTGGAAGTGGTTAGGGCCCTGGTTCCAGTGAACTTAATTAAGTTTACAGAGCACAATGACATTCTTAGTAATTCGGTGTTTCCTACTGTGTAGCTACAGTTTGTTTCAGCACAATAATGCCACAAGGCACAAAGTGAGGTCAGTAAAGAATGGACATGGTGAGATGGGAGTGGAAGAATGTATCGGCCTGCACAATGCCCATAATTCAACCCAAATGAATGCCTGTGGGATGAATTGAAAAACCAGCTGTGACAGAGGCCTGATCACCTGCTCGTGTAGCCGATAGAAAGCAACAATACATTTAGTGGAAAGCCTCCCAGAACTGTAGAGACGGTTATAGCAGCAAAGGAGAACCAACATGTAGCAACATTTTTAAAGTGGGGTTTGACAAGTTGGCTGCCTGTACACACAAATTTTGGGAGAAATTAGCTACGGAAGGCAGGTGAGCATAGGATCGGGAGCATCAAGACAGGGACACCACTTCTTCAGGCAAAAACACAGGTTTATTTTGTCAAACTCTTCCCAACATAAAGGTTACAGGAGCACAGTTCATTAGCTTTTCAACAGCACACATTCAAGACTTTTCCCCACTCTGGTGTTCTCACTATACAGGGTAGCTTCCACACGCTGGAATATTCTGGGCTCCTCACTAAGCCCTACTCTCCTTTCCAGGGTTACCAACTAAACCAGTCTCTGGAGTGTCTCAGCTTCTGGCTTTCCTCAATCACTTTCAACTCAGTCATCTGGTCACGTCTCCCTCTGCTCCTTGCAGTGTCAGGCAGCACCCCCAGCTCCTCTGGAAGTTCTTAACACAGAAATGTAAGTTTCCTTATCTGTGACCTGCTCAGAGAGACATTTTCATTATAATTAAATACCTTTCCACAGGACAGTCTTCCTATGGAAAATGAGCTTCAATATGTGAACTAGACAACTGGAATGGATTGTCTGGCTAACCTGTTCCTTCCAGAACACTACAGCTTCAAGGTCCAGACAGCAAAATCTTTTAAACAGAGAAAGTATTGACTGTTTAGTAACTTCTCCTTTGCAGCTTACATCTCCTATTGGGGTGATATTAAAGGGGGGTGTTCATCTTCAAATTAACTTTTAGTATGCTGTAGAGAGTGATATTCTGAGACAATTTTCAATTGGTTTTCATATTTTATTATTTGTGGGTTTTGAGTTATTTAGCTTTTTATTCAGCATCTCTTCGGTTTGCAGTTTCGGCAATCTGGTAGCTAGGGTCTTTATTGCCCTAGCAACCATGCATTGATTTGAACAAGAGACTGGAATATGAATAGGAGAGGCCTGAATAGAAAGATGAGTATTAAAAAGTAGGTATAACAACAACTTTGTAGCCTTACAGAGCGTTTGTTCTTCAGATGGGGTCAGTGGCCCTCATTTGAAAGTTAGAAAGAGTCAGAAAAAAGAAGGCAAATCATTAAAAAACTAGAAGTAAGAAAAAATCAAAGCCAATTGAAAAGTTGCTTACAATTAGCCATTCCATAACATACTAAAAGTTGTTTTAAAGGTGAACCACCCCTTTAAAAAAATCATCTTTTACACATTTCTCTGATCACGTAACATTAATGTCACACCGAATGGTTCCTCCACTGGTGGAAAATCACCCATGCCTGGTACTGACCTTACAGCCTGCCATTTATTTTCCTGGCAGCTGCCTGTCCTGTGCACATGTGGCAAATTTCAGTGTGAAAATGCACAATTGTGTGTGCATTTTTAAGTCAGTTGTCACTGAAGTGAATAGTAATCAACAAGGACTATAGAGGGCAATTATTGGCTTATATCCACTGGTGTATGTCCACAAGACTGGTATGATTGAGACAAGGGCTCATTTACTATTGTCAGGCACAAGGGTTGTGTCTTTTAGGGCCAATGAACTTGTTTTCTGAACCTGGAGCAATGATCTGGGGCTTAAGTCACAGAAACTCCATTCTGACCACACCAAGGGGGTTATTTACTAAACTTCAAATGCAAAAATCTCGAAAAATTTGTGATTTTTTTTAAAATAAAATTTGACTTTTAAAAAATCCCAAATTTTCCAGAATTTATTAAACCCATAGGATGGAAAAGTCAGAATCAGAAAATCCGGCATCTCAGACCTGTCGAGGTTGCATATAGGTCAATGGGAGAAACCCCAATGATTTTTTGATGTGCGCTGGGTTTCGTGCAATACCCCGAAATTCGGGGTTTTAAAATCTGATTTTTTCCCGCAAAGCAAATTTTTTCGAAAATGTAATAAATAAGTGTAAAAAACCCAAGCATTATATTGGAGTTTGTAGCAGAGAATATTGAAATACACTCGGACTTTGATAAATAACCCCCTATATAGAGTTTGGTTGCAAACCATGAAATGAGATGCAATGTGCAAAAATGAGACACTGGTCTGGTTCGGTAGATTACTTGTTCATTTTAAAAATCTGCTTATTTAGCTGAGTCAGATTTTATTGGACTGAAAACTGAATTTAAACAAAAAAACAATCAGTTGCTGTTTGATCTCTTTTGGGGGTTGGTCAGATCTGACTATTTTTGTTGGATATCATTTAAAATTGTTGGATATTGTTTTAAAAAAAGAAGCCAGTCCAAAAAATTAGTTTGTATAAAATAATTTACAGCACTATCGAGTTTAATGAGGTCAGCATGGCTGTCTGTTTAAACTAGAACAGATGAAAGTGAAAAGTTAAAAAAAATCTCTCCAATTTTGCTTTTTGTTATTATTTTGTGCAAACTAGCATATAGAAATGATTTTAACACAAACTATCTAAAATCACCTGTATCCCCACACTGCATTTTCACTACTTCTCAGAAACCAAAATTAAACTCATTTTCTCTAAAACCACAAATGCCATGAAAGTACAGGTATGGGACCTGTTATCCAGAATGCTTGGGACATGGGGTTTTCTGCATAACTTGTCATACCATAATTTGGATCTTCATACATATCTTAAATCTTAAATCTAGTAAAAATAATTTAAATATTGAATAAACCCAATAGGCTGGTGTTACTTTCTAATACTCAATGAGTATTAATTATATCTTAACTGGTATTAAGTACAAGGTACTGTTTTATAATTACAGTGAAAAAGGAAATCATTTTTTAAAAATGTGGATTATTTGGACAAAATTGAGTCTATGGGACTTGTCAGATAACAGATCCCATATCTGCATTAAAATACTGTAAAAAAAAGTAAACTTACAGTTTATTAAAGAATAAAAATGCTTTATTGATATGCAAAATGTATATACTGTAACTGTCTAGAAAGTGATTTCAAATCCTAATTTTGATGAATTTGGCAGCTAAAACCTAGGGAGGGTTTATGTAAATCGATAATAGTTTTATTTTCTACATTAAAGCTATTTTATTTTTTTAATGTGTAATTGAACTTGTATAAATGAATGGAACAATGCAATTGATAAAGTTTTTACTGCAAATTAAAACAAGTTTTTCCCATTCAAAAAGAATAACAAATGAAATAAAAATGGCATTGGGAATGTCATAAATGCTTAAATTTGAAAAAGAATAAATCTGCCTCTCTATATATATTTGGATGTATATTAAGGTTATTAGACGATGTGACAAATTGGGGATACTTCTACAAAATACAACTAAAAGACCTGCACTGAGTTGGTGGGTTAAGGCTTTACTCACAGGAATTTTTCCAAAGAAAGTAGAGAAACAAAATACATGACAAACCACGGATAAACATTTTTAATGAACTGATAACTTTAGTGATTACTCTCAGGTATTTCTGGGGACAGAGAAAAAAAATAAGAAACTGAAACATATCAAGCAATCTAGTAACTTTTGTGTTTACACACATGTTTTTGTGAAGAAAAGATAAAAACAAAATATATGACAAATTATAGATAAACACATTTATTGAGTGTTTATTAACAAAAAGATAAGAATTGGTTGATTGGTTTCTAGGTAAATCAATATGTTTAATGTTCACATAGAACTTCTTAATAAATATAGCGTTAAAAAGTGACTTTAAGGGATATGTCAAATTTGAGATTTGACTGTTATATGTCATTGTTAGTAATAATTACTGAAACAGGTTTAAAATGATAAGGATATTGGACTTGCTATATTGGTATGTCATTAATGCCTGTATATATGCTTTTGAAAACTCCAATAAAAACTATTGAAACTGAGTGTTTATTAACAATTGTTACAAAAATGAAATGGTGCACTACTGAAGTAAATACAATTTCAATAATTGAAAACAGGAGTAGTAGAAACAGGAGGCCAGTCCAAGGGTGTGTGTACATAAGAACCAAACCATAGATGTGAGTACCTCCAAAAAGTAGAACAGTGAGTAAAAAAAATACAAAACATTTATTAGGACATGTTAGAAAGTGGGCTAACGCGTTTCGTGCCTGTTGGAGCACTTACTCATAGGCTAAATGGCACGCCTCTGTACAATGCTTATATAGAGGTTGTGACCAATCAGAAAAGCAACACATATTGTTTATTCTATTGTTTATTTAAAGCAAGACTGCACTCCAGCATACATAGGTTGCCTACCTGCAATAAAGACAGATTTCTTGTTCACCTTTACACAAATATGAAAACTGTTGCAAAGGCGTTTCATGCCTCCAAAACTGGTGCCAAGAGATTCACAAATTGCTAATATGGTGCCGTTATTCAAAAAGGCATCCTGTTCTCAGCCTAACACAATAGGCATGGTAGTCCTATAGGAAGGCTTTTGAAATGGGGTATTAAGGGATTAGATACTGTACTTGATTTCATTGCAAATAATAATACTATGAGTTTGTGTCAGCATGGTTTTATGTGTGATAGATATTGATATATTGATAGACTAATTTAATTGCTTTTTATGAGAAGATGAGCAGGGACCTCTTTTCTGGGATAGCATTGGATGTGATCTACTTAGACTTTGCTAAAGCTTTTGCTGAAGTACTTGTCAGGAACTCCCTGATTTAGTTGACACTTCTCCTCCTGCTTGAGCCACAGGAGACACTATGGCAGCAGCCTGATCTTTACAAAATATCTTCTTCGACGCTGCCTCCAAGTCCATCTTCCCTCAGTCACGCCCCATGTCCAGCTGTTGGCAGTAGCTTGTTAAAGGGCTATTTAAGACAATTTCCCCATCTCCCCAATGCTGGATCATTGGCCAACCTGCCTTATTCTAGCCTTGTGTCCTGTTGATCGTGTTCCTGATCTTGATTTTGCTCCTGTTCCTTACCCTGTTCCTGTTCCTGCAACATTGTTTCTGATATGATGTTCATGCAACCTTGTTTCTGATACCTTGCTCCTGCCCAGTAAGTCCTGCTCCCTGTCCCTATTCCCTTTGGGTCTGACTCCCTGGTTTGAACTAGGCCTTTTTCCTGACTCCACAAGTTGTCCCTGTTCCCTGACTCTGCAAATTGTTCCGGTTCCCTCTGGTTCTGACTCCCCAGTTTGACCTCAGCCTGTTTCCTAAGTCTGCAAGACCTCTGCCTGTCCCACAGTGGCCTGTGTACTGGTTTATATTTGTCTGCCACCTGCCCTTGACCTTCAGCCCGTTTTGGACTTGTTTTGTCTGTCTCTCTCTGCATTTTTCATCAGTAAATATCAGTCAACCTGCAGTTCTTATCAGTGGTGAGTTATTCAGCACATAGACTCCACACAAACCAACATTTATTCCTGACAGTACCACACAGAAGTTTACTAGTTAAATTAAGTAATATTGGCCTGGAACATAGTATTTCTAACTGAATAGAGAACTGGCTGAAGGTTAGACTACAAAGTACTGTTTCTATTTTTGCAGATGATACTAAATTGTGCAGAACTATAGGTTCCATGCAGGATGCTGCCACTTTGCAGAGTGATTTGTCTAAGTTGGGAAACTGGGCAGCAAACTGGAAAATGAGGTTCAATGTTGATAAATGCAAAGTTATGCACTTTGGCAAAAATAATATAAATGCAAGTTATACACTAAATGGCAGTGTGTTGGGTGTTTCCTTAAATGAGAAGGATCTTGGGGTCTTTGTAGATAACACGTTGTCTAATTCTGGGCAGTGTCATTCTGTGGCTACTAAAGCAAATAAAGTTCTGTCTTGCATAAAAAAGGGCATTAACTCAAGGGATAAAAACATAATTATGCCTCTTTATAGGTCCCTGGTAAGGCCTCATCTGGAGTATGCGGTGCAGTTTTGGACTCCAGTCCTTAAGAGGGATATAAATGAGCTGGAGAGAGTGCAGAGACTAAGTGCAACTAAATTGGTTAGAGGGATGGAAGACTTAAATTATGAGGGTAGACTGTCAAGGTTGATGTGCTTTTTCTGGAAAAAAGATGCTGACATGATTACACTTTACAAGTACATTAGAGGACATTATAGACAAATAGCAGGGGACCTTTTTACTCATAAAGTGGATCACTGTACCAGAGGCCACCCCTTCAGACTAGAAGAAAAGAACTTTCATTTGAAGCAACGTAGGGGGTTCTTCACAGTCAGGACAGTGAGGTTGTGGAATGCACTGCCGGGTGATGTTGTGATGCTGATTCAGTTAATGCCTTTAAGAATGGCTTGGATGATTTATTGGACAAGCATATTATAGGTAGTGATGACTGAAAAGTTTTCACAGCAAACTTCCACATTTCGCCAGCGGCGACAATTTTCATGAAACTGCTTTAAAAATTTGCCCAGTGGCTTGTTTTGCTTTACATGACGAAACAAAAAATGATGCAGTACAAAAAAGAAAGATTTGCAACAAAAAAAAGAGATGTGAGACAAGCGCATATGTCATTTTATCCTTACCCTCTCTTTCCACATCAACCAAAGGGATCTGAACCGTCCCACTGACTATATAAAAACATACGCATAAGTATATTATTTATGTATTTTAATGTGGGATACAAAGCACCCATTTATTATTAGGGATGTAGCGAACGTCGGAAAAAAAGTTCGCGAACATATTCGCGAACTTGCGCAAAAATGCGAGCGGTTCGCGAACGGTTCGCGAACCCCATAGACTTCAATGGGAAGGCGAACTTTAACATCTAAAAAAGACATTTCTGGCCAGAAAAATGATTTTAAAGTTGTTTAAAGGGTGCAACGACCTGGACAGTGGCATGCCAGAGGGGGATCAAGGGCAAAAATGTATCTGAAAAATCTGCCTGTGTGTGCTTGGAAGAGATAGTGTAGGGGGAGAGCTGTTAGTGATTTCAGGGACAGATTATAGTAAGTTTGCTGGCTAGTAATCTGCTTGATACTGCTCTGTATTGGAGGGACAGAAGTCTGCAGGGATTTGAGGGACATTTTAGCTTAGGTAGCTTTGCTGGCTAGTAATCTACTGTTCTCTTTAAACAACTGCCATACATTGACCTTGTAGGCATTGTTTGCCCAGTTTTTTTGGACGCAGCCACTGAAGCACAGTTGCCAGAAAAAATATGCCATATAAATGCTGAAAATAGTAATTTTTCGCCATACGTTGACCTTGTAGACATTGTTTGCCCAGTTTTTTTGGACGCAGCCACTGAAGCACAGTTGCCAGAAAAAATATGCCATATAAATGCTGAAAATAGTAATTTTTCGCCATACGTTGACCTTGTAGACATTGTTTGCCCAGTTTTTTTGGTTGCAGCCACTGAAGCACAGTTGCCAGAAAAAATATGCCATATAAATGCTGAAAATAGTCATTTTTTGCCATATACGTTGAGTCAACGTCGTTGACCTTGTAGGCATTGTTTGCCCAGTTTTTTTGGCTGCAGCCACTGAAGCACAGAGGCCAGAAAAAATATGCCATATAAATGCTGAAAATAGTCATTTTTTTGGTCGCAGCCACTGAAGCACAGTTGCCAGAAAAATTATGCCATATAAATGCTGAAAATATACATTTTTTTGGTTGCAGCCACTGAAGCACAGAGGCCAGAAAAATTATGCCATATAAATGCAGAAAATATGCATTTTTTTGGTCGCAGCCACTGAAGCACAGTTGACAGAAAAATTATGCCATATAAATGCTGAAAATATAATTTTTTTTGGTTGCAGCCACTGAAGCACAGAGGCCAGAAAAATTATGCCATATAAATGGAGAAAATATGCATTTTTTTGGTTGCAGCCACTGAAGCACAGAGGCTAGAAAAATTATGCCATATAAATGGACAAAATATGCATTTTTTTGGTTGCAGCCACTGAAGCACAGAGGCCAGAAAAATTATGCCATATAAATGCAGAAAATATGCATTTTTTTGGTTGCAGCCACTGAAGCACAGAGGCCAGAAAAATTATGCCATATAAATGCAGAAAATATGCATTTTTTTGGTTGCAGCCACTGAAGCACAGAGGCCAGAAAAATTATGCCATATAAATGCAGAAAATATGCATTTTTTTGGATGCAGCCACTGAAGCACAGTTGCCAGAAAAAATATGCCATATAAATGCTGAAAATAGTCATTTTTCGCCATACGTTGACCTTGTAGACATTGTTTGCCCAGTTTTTTTGGTTGCAGCCACTGAAGCACAGAGGCCAGAAAAAATTAAACCAGTAGGGTTTGCACCCTAGTTTGTAACGGTGGCGGAGGGAGGAGGACGCTAAAGGACAGCTGTGTGTGGAGTCATGAGGCTTGAAGAGAAGGACAGCTGCATAGAAGTCAGAACAAGTCTTCCGGCGTGCAGTAACCCTCCGAGATCCACCCCTCATTCATTTTAATAAAGGTCAGGTAATCGACACTTTTGTGACCTAGGCGAGTTCTCTTCTCAGTTACAATCCCTCCTGCTGCACTGAAGGTCCTTTCTGAGAGCACACTTGAGGCTGGGCAAGACAAGAGGTTCATGGCAAATTGTGACAGCTCTGGCCACAGATCAAGCCTGCGCACCCAGTAGTCCAGGGGTTCATCGCTCCTCAGAGTGTCGATATCTGCAGTTAATGCCAGGTAGTCCGCTACCTGCCGGTCGAGGCGTTCTTTGAGGGTGGATCCAGAAGGGTTGTGGCGCTGCCTTGGACAGAAAAACATTTGCATGTCTGATGTTACAGACCGGCCAAAGGGCTTTGTCCTTGCAGGTGTGCTCGTGGCAGGATTACTGGCACCTCTGCCCCTGGAATGTTGATGAGTTCCTGAAGTGACATCACCCTTAAAAGCATTGTACAACATGTTTTGCAGGCTGGTTTGTAAATGCCGCATCTTTTCGGACTTGTGGTATGTTGGTAACATTTCTGCCACTTTATGCTTGTACCGAGGGTCTAGTAGCGTTGCGACCCAGTACAGGTCCTTCTCCTTAAGCCTCTTGATACGGGGGTCCTTCAACAGGCATGACAGCATGAAAGACCCCATTCTCACAAGGTTGGATGCAGAGCTATCCATCTCCGCTTCCTCATTATCAAGGACTGCATCATCCACGGTCTCCTCCCCCCAGCCACGTACAAGACCAGGGGTCCCCAAAAGGTCACCACTAGCCCCCTGGGAAGCCTGCTCCTGTTGGTCCTCCTCCTCCTCCTCCACAAAGCCACCTTCCTCCTCTGACTCCACTTCTGGCACCTCTCCCTGCGTTGCAGCAGGTGCCTGGGTTCGTTCTGGTGATTCCGACCATAAATCGTGCGCTTCCAGCTCCTCGTCACGCTGGTCTACAGCCTCATCTGTCACTCGTCGCACGGCACGCTCCAGGAAGAAAGCGAAGGGTATTAGGTCGCTGATGGTGCCTTCGGTGCGACTGACCATATTTGTCACCTCTTCAAAAGGTCGCATGAGCCTGCAGGCATCGCGCATAAGCACCCAGTAACGGGGGAAAAAAATCCCCAGCTCTGCAGATCCAGTCCTACCACCCAGTTCAAAAAGGTACTCGTTGATGGCCCTTTGTTGTTGCAGCAGACGTTCCAACATAAGGAGCGTTGAATTCCAGCGAGTCTGGCTGTCAGAAATCAAACGCCTGACTGGCATGTTGTAGCGCTGCTGAATGTCAGCAAGGCGTGCCATGGCTGTGTAGGAACGTCTGAAATGGGCCGACACCTTTCTGGACTGGGTGAGAACGTCCTGGAATCCTGGGTACTTGGAGACAAAACGTTGGACTATTAAATTTAACACGTGCCATGCAGGGCACATGTGTTAAATTTCCCAGTCTCAACGCTGCCAACAGATTGCTTCCATTGTCACACACCACTTTTCCGATCTGCAGTTGGTGTGGGGTCAGCCACCGATCGGCCTGTGACTGCAGAGATGACAGGAGTACAGATCCGGTATGGTTTTTGCTTTCCAGGCACGTCATCCCCAAGACAGCGTGACAACGGTGTACCTGGCACGTCGAATAGCCTAGGGGGAGCTGGGGGTGCACAGGTGTGGAGGAGGAGAAGGAGGACCCAGCAGCAGAGTAAGAAGAAGAAGAGGAAGAAGACGAGGTAGAGAGCGATGGAGGAGTAGAGGTGGTGGCAGAACCGCGTGCAATCCGTGGCGGTGACACCAACTCCACTGTTGTTGTTGTTGTTGAGCTACCCATTCCCTGCTTCCCATTCCCAGCCATTACCAAGTTCACCCAGTGGGCAGTGTAGGTGACATACCTGCCCTGACCATGCTTGGAGGACCATGCGTCAGTAGTCATATGGACCTTTGGCCCAACACTAAGTGACAGAGATGCGGTAACTTGGCTCTGCACATGTTGGTACAGGTGTGGTATTCCCTTTTTAGAAAAAAAATTGCGGCTGGGTACCTTCCACTGCGGTGTCCCAATTGCTACAAATTTGCGGAAGGCCTCAGAGTCCACCAGCTGGTATGGTAAAAGCTGGCGGGCTAAGAGTGCAGACAAGCCAGCTGTCAGACGCCGGGCAAGGGGGTGACAGTCAGACATTGGCTTCTTACGCTCAAACATGGCCTTCACAGAAACTTGGCTGGTGGCAGATGACTGGGAATGGGAACAGGTGGTCAAGGTGGAAGGCGGAGTGGAGGGTGGTTCAGATGGGTCAAGGAGAGCAGAGGTAGAGCAGTAAGATGCTGGACCAGAAGGAGTGTGGCTTTTAGTTTGCCTGTTGCCTTTGAGGTGTTGCTCCCAAAGTGCTTTGTGCTTGCCGCTCATGTGCCTTCGCATAGAAGTTGTACCTATGTGGCTGTTGGGCTTACCAAGGCTCAGTTTCTGACTGCACTCATTGCAAATTACAATGCTTTTGTCAGAGGCACACACATTAAAAAAATCCCACACTGCTGACTTTTTGGAAGTGTGCGATCTGGCGGTAACAGTAGAAGTTGGCGGCATTGGCGGCAATGGCGGGTGCGTTGGCTGGCTGAACACAGGTGCCGATACATGTTGTTGCCCTACTGATCCCTGCGGGCTGTCCTCCCTGCTTCTTCTAAGTCTTATTCTCCTACTGCCTCTCTGACTCTCCGTCTCTCCATCTGAACTACCCTCCTCTTGCTCTCTTCTACTAGGCACCCACAAAACATCAATCTCCTCATCATCATTCTCCTCAGATGCATCAATTTCTTCTGACACATCACAGAAGGAAGCAGCAGCGGGGACCTCCTCCTCATCACTCATCATTATGTCCATCTCTGTCGTGTTCTCTGCCAGAATTAAATCTGGTGTAACGTCCTCATCTCCTTCATCTTCTTCTGCCAATAATGGTTGCGCATTACTCAGTTCAAGAAACTCATGGGAAAATAACTCCTCTGACTCCAGTGAAGAAGGGGCACCGGTGGTGGAGGAAGTGTTACGTGGGGTGGCCATAGCAGTGGAGGATGAGGAGGATGTTGTGGTAAAGTTAGAAACGGTAGAGGATGGGGTGTGCTGTGTAAGCCAGTCAACTACCTCTTCAGCATTTTGGAAGTTCAGGGTCATTGGCTTTTTAAAACTGGGCAATTTGCTAGGGCCACAGGATTGCATAGCAGCACGGCCCCTAGCACGGCCTCTGCGTGGCGGCCTGCCTTTGCCTGGCATTATTTTTAAAAAAACAACAACAACAAAAACTCAGTTGGTTTTTCTGGAAACGATAATACACACAGCTAGATGGCGGTTTGAAGAAAACACTGTGCAAATAATGCCTACAAGGTCAACGTATACACAGCGGTGGATACGGATTACGTAAAATATAAGAATGCTGCTTGAAAAAAAGTAACTCAAGTGGTTTTTCTAGAGACGATAATATTATCAATATTTAGACAAAATGTGAACAAGCTCACACAGCTAGATGGCGGTTTGAAGAAAACACTGTGCAAATAATGCCTACAAGGTCAACGTATACACAGCGGTGGATACGGATTACGTAAAATATAAGAATGCTGCTTGAAAAAAAGTAACTCAAGTGGTTTTTCTAGAGACGATAATATTATCAATATTTAGACAAAATGTGAACAAGCTCACACAGCTAGATGGCGGTTTGAAGAAAACACTGTGCAAATAATGCCTACAAGGTCAACGTATACACAGCGGTGGATACGGATTACGTAAAATATAAGAATGCTGCTTGAAAAAAAGTAACTCAAGTGGTTTTTCTAGAGACGATAATATTATCAATATTTAGACAAAATGTGAACAAGCTCACACAGCTAGATGGCGGTTTGAAGAAAACACTGTGCAAATAATGCCTACAAGGTCAACGTATACACAGCGGTGGATACGGATTACGTAAAATATAAGAATGCTGCTTGAAAAAAAGTAACTCAAGTGGTTTTTCTAGAGACGATAATATTATCAATATTTAGACAAAATGTGAACAAGCTCACACAGCTAGATGGCGGTTTGAAGAAAACACTGTGCAAATAATGCCCACAAGATCAACGTATACACTACTACAGCGGTGGATACGGATTACGTAAAATATATTATGGCTGCTTGAAAAAAGTCACTCCGGTGTTTTTTCTGGAGACGGTAATATTATGGATATTTAGACAGAATGTGAACAAGGTCACACAGCTAGATGGCAGTTGGTTGAATAACACACTGGGCAAAAAATGCCTACAGGGCAAATAATGCCTAAAAGGTCAACTTATACACTACTACAGCGATGGATACGGATTATGTAAAATTTATTATGGCTGCTTGAAAAAAGTCACTCCGGTGTTTTTTCTGGAGACGGTAATATTATGGATATTTAGACAGAATGTGAACAAGGTCACACAGCTAGATGGCTGTTGGTTGAATAACACACTGGGCAAAAAATGCCTACAGGGCAAATAATGCCTAAAAGGTCAACTTATACACTACTACAGCGATGGATACGGATTACGTAAAATTTATTATGGCTGCTTGAAAAAAGTCACTCCGGTGTTTTTTCTGGAGACGGTAATATTATGGATATTTAGACAGAATGTGAACAAGGTCACACAGCTAGATGGCTGTTGGTTGAATAACACACTGGGCAAAAAATGCCTACAGGGCAAATAATGCCTAAAAGGTCAACTTATACACTACTACAGCGATGGATACGGATTACGTAAAATTTATTATGGCTGCTTGAAAAAAGTCACTCCGGTGTTTTTTCTGGAGACGGTAATATTATGGATATTTAGACAGAATGTGAACAAGGTCACACAGCTAGATGGCTGTTGGTTGAATAACACACTGGGCAAAAAATGCCTACAGGGCAAATAATGCCTAAAAGGTCAACTTATACACTACTACAGCGATGGATACGGATTACGTAAAATTTATTATGGCTGCTTGAAAAAAGTCACTCCGGTGTTTTTTCTGGAGACGGTAATATTATGGATATTTAGACAGAATGTGAACAAGGTCACACAGCTAGATGGCTGTTGGTTGAATAACACACTGGGCAAAAAATGCCTACAGGGCAAATAATGCCTAAAAGGTCAACTTATACACTACTACAGCGGTAGTAAAATAAAAAAAAGTAAAATAAAAAAAAATGAATATTAAAAAAAAAAAATTACAGTTGGTGCTGCTGAACTACTAGGAGCAGCAGATTAGCACACCAGTCCCACTCCCCAACACTGCTAGACTAATAGCACTGGGCTCTTATAGTAGTAGTAGTAGTAGTAGTAGTAGTAGTAGTAAAACAACAAAAAAATAAATAAAAGCAGTCCTTACAAGGACTACTTTATTGCAGCAGTCAGCAGATGAGATCAGAAGCAGGACAGCTGCCCACTGCAGCTACATACAGAGCACTTCAGTAGAAGGTAGATTACTAGCCAGCAAAGCTACCTAAGCTTAAATGTCCCTCAAACCCCTGCAGACTTCTGTCCCTCCAATAACAGAGCAGTATCAAAACGATTACTAGCCAGCAAACTTTCAACTGTCCCTGAAATCACTAACAGGCAGCAGCTCTCTCCCTACACTATCTCTTCAGCACACACAGGCAGAGTGAAAAAAACGCTGCAGGGCTTCGGTTTTTATAGGGAAGGGGAGTGGTCCAGGGGAGAGCTTCCTGATTGGCTGCCATGTACCTGCTGGTCTGGGGTGAGAGGGCAAAAAAAAGCGCCAACAATGGCGAACCCAAAATGGCGAACGTCGCGCGACGTTCGCGAACTTCCGGCGAGCGCGAACACCCGATGTTCGCGCGAACAAGTTCGCCGGCGAACAGTTCGCGCCATCTCTATTTATTATCTGATGGTGGTCAGATTTATTAATAGTTGTTAGTTATAGTGTAGTAGTAGATACCATTACTAGCTGACCAGAGGTGATGTCAAAAATCACAGACGTTTTTAAGAAATTGGCAACATGGGAGCCTCTTTTTGAAAAAGCAGTTGTAGCATAGTGAATAGGAGCTTCTCTAACAATGTAGGGTATGTGTGCAGCAGTATGCTGAGCAATAAAACATGTGATTTTGCCCTTCTAAGGTGCCAAGAAAAAAACGCCCATAGACTCTAATGTAGTTTGCTACAAAAAGTGGCACACAACAAAAAAAATTTTGTCGCATGACTAAATATGAGTGACAAAAGCGTTTCACAAATTTTTCGGCGAATGGAAACAGGACAGATTTGCTCATCACTAATCATTGACTATTGTAATACTAAAATCTGCAATTAGTGTAGATATTGTTATATACAGTTGATGTGAGTGTATGGAGAGGTTGGTGTGAGAGTGTGCGTATGTATGGATGCTGATTTTCAATTGGAGGGATTGACCTTGATGAACTTTGGTCTTTTTTTTAACCCAACTTAACTATGTAACTATATGTAACTATGGTGTAAATAGTGTATAAAGAACATCCATATCTCAGTTAAGCTGCACATCAAATTCAAAATGAAATTGTATATGACTGCAGCTGTGCAATCATTTATCACTTGGAATTTTAGTTTTCTGTAACATAAATTGTTTTGAAATAATCCAGGAACTATGCTATTTAACATATGTATTAGTGTAAGTAACAAATGGAATGTTAACCTACCTCCTGGATAGAGGATAAACAGCAGCTGGAATGAGGATTAAACTGAGCTTGAACACCATGACACTGGTTAATGCAATGGGAATTACACAATAACTGTAGAACTAGAGATAATCTGCTTTTCAGTCAGCAGTAGCACTGTAGGTCTAATAATATATACCCATAGGAAAAAATATTATGTACAGTATATCCATAGGAATTATCAATACAGTGTTATATGTTTAACAGTTTTTTAATGCACTTCTTTAAAAACTGAAATTAAGATTTTGGCTTGAGAAATTGTCAAGAAAGAGAATCATCAATAAATTGCAGAGCTTTTTCGACTCGAAAACCAGAGCGAATTAATAAAATTCACGTGGGATTTTCTTGACAATTGTTTAAGCTTGAGCAGTCATAAATGGAAACCCTTAGTGAATGATAAGGGCTATTAATTCCTACATTTTCATTTGTAGTGTTTTGGAGTGATTCTGACCTGCTGAGAGTCAATCAGTAGTAATGTTTGTCAATATTTCATTCACAATGCAGGGCAGTATTTAGGTCTGGTGCCACCTTGGCACCGGACCTTGCAGCGCCCTCCCCCCCCAACATATGGAATGACAGGTGCCCGTGACATCACTTCACAAATGTCACTTCCAGATTTTCCTGAAATGGACTCTGTAACCCTCAACCCACAGCTCTGCTGCCAGATTTAATACATTAATAAAAATTCACCTGTCGCAATGTAATATTCTTCGTTAGGCTTTTATTGCAATGCGAATCTTAATTGTGCATTGAGAACTATTAACACCTGCTCTGGAGTTTCGTTAAATATTTTGTCACAAAAAATGGTTCGTGATTGTGAAATATTATTACATATACTGAGAACGTTCGCAAAAGCAGTTTGGTCACCCAAAAGCTGCCTCCCTAGGCACAGGCATTTCTGAACTGAATTTTCCAAAATCAAGATTTTTCTTTGGTATTTGGTATTTCATTGATATTTTGGTAAATGTCCCCATATATCTAAAGTCTGACTTGTACAGGTGCTGTCACAAGTGTGCATTATTTACATAGTAATATAGTAACATAGTAAGTAAGGTTGAAAATAGACACTCATCCATCAAGTTCAACCTTTTGTTTTTTTTTTAATCTGCCTAACTGCTAGTTGATCCAAAGGAAGGCAAAAAAACCCATCTGAAGCCTCTCCAATTTGCCTCAGAGGGGGAAATAATTCTTTCCTGACTCCAAAATGGCAATCGGACTAGTCCCTGGATCAACTTGTACTATGAGCTATTTCCCATATGCCTGTATTCCCTCACTTGCTAAAAAGCAATCCAATCCCTTCTCTAATGTATCAGCCTGTACAACTGATTCAGGGAGAGAATTCCACATCTTCACAGCTCTCACTGTAAAAAACCCCATCCGAATATTTAGGTGGAACCTCTTTTCTTCTAATCGGAATGGGTGACCTTATGTCAGCTGGAAAGACCTACTGGTAAATAAAACATTACAGAGATTATTATATGATCCCCTTATATATTTATACATAGTTATATCATCCCTTAAGCGCCTCTTCTCCAACGTGAACATCCCCAATTTGGCCAGTCTTTCCTCATAGCTGAGATTTTCAATACCTTTTACCAGCTTAGTTCCTTCTCTGTACCCTCTCTAATACAATAATGTCCTGTTTGAGTGATGGAGACCAAAATTGTATGGCATATTCTAGATGGGGCCTTAAAAGTGCTCTATACAGTGGAATGACCCCCTCCTCCCATGACTCTATGCCCCTTTTAATACAGCTCAATACCTTATTTGCCCTTGATGCTGCTGACTGGCATTGCTTGCTACAGCCAAGTTTATTATCTACAAGGACTCCAAGGTCCTTTTCCATAATGGATTTGCCTAGTGCAGTACCATTAAGGGTATAAGTGGCTTGGATATTCTTACATCCCAGGTGCATGACTTTACATTTCTCAACATTGAATCTCATTTGCCACTTAGCTGCCCAGATTGCCGGTTTGTCAAGATTCTGTTGCAAGGATGCCACATCCTGGATGGAATTAATTGGGCTGGATAGTTTTGTGTCATCTGCAAACACTGATACATTACTTACAACACCCTCCCCTAAGTCATTAATGAACAAGTTATATAAAAGTGGACCCAATACTGAGCCCTGAGGGACCCCACTAAGAACCTTACTCCATTAAAGCACTGCGTATCTTGACAGCGCTATATAAATAAATGATGATGAAGTAGAGAATGTCCCATTCACAACCACCCTCTGTACCCAATCCTGTAGCCAGTTCCCTATCCATGTGCAAACCACTTCATTAAGCCCAACAGACCTTAGCTTAGAAAGCAGTCATTTGTGCGGCACGGTGTCAAATGCTTTGGCAAAATCCAAATAGATCACTGCCCCCCACTGTCCAGCATCTTACTTACCTCATCATAAAAAGCAATCAAATTTGTCTGACATGACCTATCCTCCATAAAGCCATGCTGATTGCTGCTCATAATGCCATTCACTAAAATTTTGAATGTGATCCCTTAACAAGTCTTCAAATAATTTGCCCACCACAGATGTCAAGCTTACTGGCCTATAATTGCCAGGCTGAGATCGTAATCCCTTTTTAAATATTGGAATAACATGAGCTTTTCTCCAATCCATAGGCACCATATCAGATCAAAGCGAATTTAAGAAAATCAGAAATAGTGGCAGGTCTAAAACTGAACTAAGCTCTCTTAGAACCCGGGGGTGTATGCCATCAGGCCCTGGAGCCTTGTTTACACTAATTTTCATTAAAACTTTATAAATCATATCCTGAGTCTGCCACTGACGAGGTTGAGCTGAGCCATTAGTGCAGCTATAAAGTGAGCCTGGGAACTCAGACTCCTCTATTGTATACACTGAAGAACTGATTTAACACATTTGCCTTTTCTGTTTCTGTTACAACCATACTGGTACCATTATTTAATGGACAGTTGTAGTAGTGTAAACATTTATGTATTTAAATGCTGTATAAATAAAACACAGTACAATTATGTTTTATTACCCCCTGCTGTTATATCTAGGCTGCTCTGCCCTAGTTTTTGGCTGTATGTGGTCATCCTTAGTAACTCTTGATGTGTTTTAAATCTTTACCCGTCCTCCTTTTGTATTAAACTTCTTGGACCTTGTGATTTAGCTGGATCTGTGCCAAGGCAAACAAACCCCCATGCAAATATAGAAGAATGTAAAAGTTTGCACAGCTATTACAGTTCTCAAAGTTGATTCTTAGGTCATATTAGATTTTCAATACGTTTGCCTAAACCTAAAAAAAGAGAAAATGTGAACAGGGAATTATACAAGCCATGTAATATATTCTGATGTTTCTAACTGCTTGCCCCTGTAAGCTGTATCGATTCCAGTGTAAGTTTCAGACTAATGGCAATTTGAAGCAGATGTGGAATATTTTTTCCCTGTATTTTGCCTGAAAACAAAAGAAATAGAATTAATGAGATAAAGTTTGAAAGAAAATGTGTAGTACTGAAAACCAAAAGGTTGCTTTTTACAACGAATTCCAATAAATATTGGTAGCAATAGACAAGAGGCTTGAAAGGGTGGGTACGCTACCTTTTAATATCTTCACTATTGCTGCATATTGTAACCTTATAAGAGGAACGTGTAGTAGCCAAATCCATCAGCTGCCAGATCAGAATTAAAGTACACAGTGAGACCAGTTGTAAAACTGAACGGAAAGCCCTGGAGCTATAAGTGCAGGGGTTACATGACAAGGGATCCGAATGACCAGCAGCCAGATTATACTGGTATAGGTTAGATATGGGCAGAATCACATGTAGCTGTGTTTAGGTGAGAAGGAATGAGTTAAAGCAGGAGATGGCCAGGCCCAGGTACGGTTGCCACCTTTATGTCTGGCTGAGAAAACCGGGCAGGAAGTATAGACCCGGGCAGCCCCTCAAAATACCAGGCTGTCCGGGTCAAAACCGGACAGGTGGCAACCCTAGGCCCAGGGGCGGAGTAAGAGAGGGATGTGATGTCAGGGGAAGAAGCAGTTCACTTCCTTATCTTCTGAGCAGGTAGAAATGTGAAATGTCAGGAGTTTTCTTATTTCTGTTTTCATATTATCTATTAATAATTAAAAATGTATGTTTTCATGAAAGCACTGTTATATTGTGGTTTCTGTATCTTTACACATAATAATTGCGAGAGTCTGTATTGTATTTATTTATGTTAGATTAATGTGAATCGCTTGATCCGGGAATGTTTCTGATCACCATTGGGGTCAGGAAGGATTTTTTCCCTCTTGAGGCATAATTGGCCCTGGCTTAGGCTGGGTTTTTTTGCCTTCCTCTGGATCAAAACAGTGTACAAACTTATATTTGAAGTTTTATTTGTCACAGCAGTCATATGACCTTGCATATGAGTGCCACACATGTAAGTTTAGAAGAGGGAGAAAGAAGGTTCTCTCCTGTGACTGTGTGGTCTATTGATTGATACAGACGCTACTACTGCTTGTGCTAGGTGACAGCCTGCTTGGATTCTCTATCATCGACACACTGCAGATGCAGGTCCGGCTGCAGGGCTCCTGAACTTCTCTCATGTTAGTGGCACAGCATAGTAGCGACCTCTTGTTAAATTGCTTTAGAATATTGCCTTGGGTTAAGCTGACAAGGTCCTATTTATTTGATAAAATGTGAATAAATGCTGTGGCTATTTTACATCCATCTCTGTCTCCTGGTTTCATTAAGTTGTATATAATAATGGGGTTCAGTGGGATGGCTCAAGGTGAAGGGTCAAATTGAGGAGCCCCCTTGTCATGCCAAATTTCTAAGCTTTGAGTTTGTTAAACATTTTGACGGACTCTATTCCAAGACTAGACAGTCAACTAGGGACGCTCGCTCCGTTGGAGCCAGGGCGCCGATCAGAGGGGGGCACAGGGGGTACTCCTGTACTGTGTACGTGCCTTAAGGGGGGCCCGGCTGTACTGCACTTCCGAAGTCCAGAACCGCTGAAAAGCTGAACAGCCGAAGTCCAGAATCGGCGAAAAGATCGGAAGTCACGAAAATAGCTGAAGTTGAAGTCCTGAAGCAGCTAAAAGACTTGAAGTCATGAAAATAGCTGAAGTTGAAGACCTGAAGCGCCAAAAAGACCTGAGGTCACAAAAATAGATGAATTTGAAGTCCTGAAGCCACGAGTTCAATTCTACACCAATGTGTGTTTTTTTATTTTATTAAACCCCTGGCCACCAATATATTATTTTAATACTCTATTGGCCCCTATGCATACTGACCCCACATGGCCCATCTTATGTGTTTCGTACCCTCCGGCACTTAGTCATAGGTGTCTCTATCAGCAACATGTTCCACACATGTGGAACATGCTGCTGATAGAGACACCTATGACTAATTGCTGGAGGGTACGAAACGCGTAAGGTGGGCCATGTGGGGTCAGTATGTATCTAACTTTTAATTTGAATACTAATAAATAATTTATTTTTACTAAAGCCTTGGGACATATATCTTTTGATCTAAAAATTTTTTTGCATGTTGGCTGCCTTTGGAACTGGGGCAAGTCCCTCTGGCTTGGTTAAAGATTCCCGATTAAATAATCTATTGGCCCCTGCCCCCAATGTTTTTTTTTAAGCTTGTAGGGGGCCCTGACCACCAATGTTTTTGTAAAAACTTTTATGGGAGGCCCTGGTGCGATTTTTTTATTTACATTTACCTGACCACCAATGTTTTTTTTATAACTTGTGAGTGAGGGGGTTTATCGTTTTTAGCGCTGGTGTGCACTTTTTACTGTGGTGTGGGGTGGGATCTGGAATGGGGCTTGGGGGCGGGATCTGGGGTGGGCAGGGACCAGGGGTCCAGAACATTTTACTGTTCGGGGCCCCGTGATTTCTGATGGCGGCCCTGATTGGAGCTAATGGCCGAACAGCCCTGACTTGTATAATGAGGTCTAAGCACTCACCTGAATGCTATATAATGGCAGTATGTTATAATAGATTATGTTTACAAGGGAAAGCTATAAAGTACTTTGAATATTCTACACAACACAGCTTTTCTTTGATCATATATCGATTGTTACACATGTTGAAGTCAACTTTTAATAATTAATTCAAGTTCTAATAGCACTACTATCTCATGCCTGGCTATACTTTAATCAAGCTTGACTTGCTTAAAATAGCTTTGTAAATGTCTACATCCCAAATATGTGGTTCTAAATCAAATATTAGTTCAATGTAATTGTTTAATCTCTGTATTTATAGCCCAATTTTAGGTATTATTGAAACAATGGTGCTCCTGTCCTAGCAAGTTTGTGATAATATCTACTTCCACTTTATACTAAATGGTAAAGCACACATTGCATTTTTAACTTTTATGTTTTTATCTGCTGCAGGAGAAGCTGCCTGCCTACTGCTTTGGTGACAAGTTGATATCCACTCATAATCCAAACCACTCATGTCAATGGCAGACAGCAAAGGGAGTAACAGGCTACATGTCATTTGAGTAAAAGGAGCCTACAGTCTTCTAATGTTTCCAACTGATCAGCCTCAACTGCATAGCTATGACTTCACTTCCCCATCTGCACTTACAGACATTGTGCCTGCGCCGAAAAATTTCAAACACAACAGCAGTGCTGTAACTAGAGGGGGCCCGCCCCCCCTCCATACATGACGGCTTTCACTGGTGAGCGGGCTGCCGGGGGGCCCTGAGGGGGTGAGGGCCCTGGTCCGCTCGCACCCCCTGCTCCCCCGGTAGTTCCGCCACTGCACAACAGATCAATGGTAATTCAACAGGATGGTCTGTAGAAATGCCCCCCAACCTGCCATATATGCCCAGAGCTTCAAGGATTGTGGTCAAAATTGACTGTTTTGCCAAACCATATATGGCCAAGTTTTTGAATCCAAAACCATGTAGAAATTTTATTGAAAAGGACACTTTTTCATAATCGATTTCCCATACTTTCTTTAGGATGCAATCAATTTGTGATGCTGGAGGGATCGAATCATAATGGTTATTGCCTGTGTATATACAAAGCAAAAAAATAGCTCAGTGGCTTAGCAACACTAACCTTATCCCATGCATTTCACCTTTATCAACATTCTAATCTAATTAAAGCCCTCTGGTACTCCGTGCTTACCCACAAGGTCACTGTCTAGAGAAGTTGTAACTCTTGGCTTCAAATAAGAGCAAAGGTAGAAGCACAGGGGAAGACAATGAGGTCAGAAGTTTGAAAAATTGAAACAGTAGTGTGGGTGCAAACATGCAAGGAATTCTGCAAATAAATAATATAATTTAGCACAGAAATTAAAGATTGCCAGCTGCTTCAGGCATTCAATTTCCAGCGTTACATCCCTGGTAATCCAATTATTGACACTAACTCTTCTTTATTATCTTTACCACTAATGCATAGAGAAATATATTTTGATCTCCATATTGAAAAGTTATTGCAGACTGGAAAATGGTATGAAAATTTAAAAAAGTTATCTCTGGGATAATAGCTTCATTTTCCTTTAGCAAGAGGAACCCAAGATGGCAGCTAGCAGCTGTCGAATTCCTCTGTCAGCAGACAAGGTATTGGCGTTCATTTTTTCTAATTGCATTATTGCTGGCAGGTGGCTATGCCAGTGCCTTTACCTACTCCCCTTAATTGGACTGTAAATTGAATTCTTCTGTGAAGCCAGCTCCTTTCTTCACACATACAGTTTTGGGGCCTGGAACTTTCTGTGGTGGACTGGAAGAGTACCTACTCAGGGATAAGAAAAGTGTTACAGGTAGGGAAGAGACAGACTCAAAATCAGTAAGTAATTAAGGCCACATGAACGAGACAGCCAACAATTCACAAAACAGATCATGCAATAGTCAGAAAATGAGAACAACAAACTTGAGCAGGATCTGACAAAACAGAAGCTAGCTTGGGTATGGATCATTATATGTTTAGCAATGTTTGCTCCACCTCTAGTTACCCTTAACAGCCAGTGAGTATTTACTGAGGCTAAGGAGCAAGCCATTGATGGGTTACTATGAATTACTGGATGTGTAGAGTACTTTGTGCCTTCTATACATAACCTTGTGTGGCCCATTTCCACCTGCAGATGTTTAATGGTATGACTTTTATATATTTTTATTTCATGAATCTGTGTACCTATACTAAGGTGATTATATATTTCTCTGACCAAGGGGACTGAGGGGTCAAGGGGAAACCCAAGTACCACAAATGGTTTGGGTACTGTTTACATATTGCACTCATCATTCTATAAAAATCACTTTGAGCGTTATTTACTGGGTATTTTCTGTAGACTGAATATTGCAACCCATTTTTGTGAACACATTGTTGTACTTGATAGTAAGAACAGTTATGATAATAGTTTGTTATGATGGCTTTTCCTTATAATGACAAAATGTTGAATCATTTATTTATACTGTTTCTAAGGAAATCAAAGTGCTAAAACTAAGACTGGAAGTTTAATGCGTACCTTCAAATTTACATCTCCATCAAGTAACATTGGCTGATCTTATAGCCAAAAAATCTATAACAAATTGAGACAGTGGAAAAAGGAAAACACTTACAAATTTTATGGCCAACAAAGGAGATTATGGTTGAAACGACATATAAAAGGAGTATTATGGTCACAACAAATAGAAATTACAAAACAGAGGAGACTTGCAGATATAGCAAATTGCCTAGGAGGCGGATTTCCAGACTGCATTTCTAAACTGAGCCATGAGGGTTTTTGCAGGTCCAATTGATTTCCATGAAAATAGGGAGTTTTTCTAAATGCTTTGTTACCCACCTCTAGGGGCAGATCTATGAAAATGTGAGTTTAGAGCTCATCAATAGTGATGGGCAAATAAATTCACGTTTCGCTGCCCACGATTGTACCGCTCGTCAAAATTGTCTCCGTTGACCACTTCTTCAGGGTGAGTGTGGTGATGAAACATGTCTTTGTTAATCGGTTGGTGCTGCTTTCTGCCTGTTGGGCACTGATCCATGTATACTTAACGGGTTATTTATTAAAGTTCTATTTTTGAATTTTCAAGGGTATTTTTCAGTCAAAAATTTTCGGCAGACACTAATTTCCACGTTTTGCCACAAGCCAATTAATTAGCAAAGCTGCGGCGACAATTCGCCAGTGAAAAAAGAATTGACGTGTGTCAAAATAGTTGCGCGCAAAAAAACTGTTGCGCATCAAAATTATTCGGACGTCCTTTGACTTTAATGTGTTTCATGAATTTTTCACTGAATCGAAACAGCACCGATTCGCCCATCACTATTCCGATGATGTTTTTTTTTGGTGGCTTTTGCTTGAAAATTCTATTAATTAGAGCAATTCGAGTTTTTTTCACCAAAAACTCGATCAATTTGAGTATTCGAGTTTTTCATCCCGCATTCACTGATTCGAGTTTTTCCCATTCGAGTTTTTTTTATAAATCATAAAACATTCGAGTTGAGGTATAAACTTCTAAAACTCAACCTTTGATAAATAACCCCCTTATTGTGACACATCATGGTCACACCTCTACTCTTACCGTGACTCGATGTTCCATAGAACAAGTTCCACGATTCACAGTAAGTGCCCAATAAACATGTTCAAAACTCATCACAATATCTTAAAGTTAGTAACAGTTAACAATCAAATTTGATTCCCCATTTGGTGGGGGAGTTTGAGGATGACAGTATCCTTTTGATATTAGCCCATATATATAATATACCTTGATGACTTTTTAAATCAAAATGCAATATCAAAGCATATTTTAAAAAAATACTTGACATTCTCTGTTAATGCATTGGCTATTTTGTACACATATCAGTAGAGACAGACAGCTTTATTAGCTTGTAGTGGTTGATATCTGGTGTTTTATACATTTACTTTGAAATTTATTTGTGGCATACATATGGGGCTTGTAAGTGGCAACAAGCTGTGTAGAACTAAAGGCTATCTGTGAGTGATTTAACCACTCAAACCCCTTCAATCATTGTAAAGTGCTTTAAAAGGGTACTTTGAGATGGTTCAATTGGTACCACATTTTCTCTAGAACATGCCTCATTCCAGACAGGGCCATTACTGATATCCATTGAAGTTTCATTGCTGATCACTATGGTTTGTTTTTACATTTATGACAGTAATTTAGCTGGACAGAGAAACCACCATCAGTCACAGACCAGCTTGGCTAGCTTCACTGTCTTCAGCATCATTAGCCACACCATTATAGCCCCATTATACTCTATCAATCTAAAACAACCATTTTTCACAATGATAGCAGCACTACTAAAATTCTTGGAGAACAGGCCAAACCAAATCTCAATCCTTATTTGCCTATTCAGATTTGAGGAAAATCCAGATAATGGGATCATCTAAAAATAACTTTAAGAGCTCAGATTTGGCATGGCTCCAATCAAAATCCTGTGCACATACATTGCTTTTAATTACCACTATCCCCCCTTACTATTTCTATTTGCACATCAGTGCAATCCTGCTAGTCAAAAATAATTGTATGGGCTCT
Organism: Xenopus petersii; assembly: GCA_038501925.1. Classification (NCBI taxonomy): domain Eukaryota; kingdom Metazoa; phylum Chordata; class Amphibia; order Anura; family Pipidae; genus Xenopus; species Xenopus petersii. Next base: position 33,120,862 of record CM076674.1, read on the forward strand.
GGCTCTTTTAGAGGAGCCTTGTGTTAAGTATGAATCAAACTGGAAACAGAGTTATTGTGGGTGCAGAACAAGGATGGAGGAGGAAGGGGAGGAGTGAGTAGCAAATGAGGTCAGAGGAAGGTTTAAGTTAGCAGAAAAGAGGAACTGGATGTCTCTTTACCTGTGGGCATCGATGGGGAAGCATCCCACCCAATTATCCTTGGATTTGGATTGGGCCTGGGGAATATCCAGGGATGTTGCATGGTCACAGCTTGCAGAGGAGTACGTACCAGGGGCGAAGGACTAGGTCCCAGTGTTGGCACATGGGTGCCAATGGTGTGTGGTGAACCTCTCGGACAATGGTCCCAGGAAGGTGGTGATTAAGATTGTCGGCTGTCAATTGTCTATATAATGCTGTGAGGAAGTTGGCCGGCATGGCAGGCAGTCACCCAGCAGTTAGTGGTTGGCAAGTGTCCTAAAGGAGAAAGAAAGCTCCAATCCAAGGGGTGCCAAATGTTAGGGCACCTCCAAGACTTACCTGATACTCCAGGCCAGTTCAGTTTTTTGCTAACAGGAGCACCGGCCCTGAGTATCAGGGAAATTATTACAATCCTAATATTGGGCACCTCCCTTTATTGGAGCTTTCCTTCCTGTTTAACTTTCTGTATTTAACGCATAACCTTATAGCTTGTCTATGTAACATTCAATTTCTATTTGTAAAATTCTGTTACTAATAAATATCCAGTTGCAGTTAAACGTTTATAGAGCTGATAAATATTTATAAGTAATTGTCAGGAACTGTTTGACATAAATATATACTGTTGAACACTTTAGTTGACAGTATATTGTCATGTACTTGGGAACAACACTGTAATCTGTGACAATATGTCAACAAAGAGCTTCTTAAGATATTCTGTGCATTAGTTTTGTATGTACATTCAGCAAACATTCTCAATCAGAAGAGTAAAAAGGAAACTCTCAGAAAATGGTGAAATAGCCTTGCTGATAACATCTGCTAATGGCTTGTAAGCTAGGCTAAGCAACTGCAAGTTACATAATGGGTATTTTATTAAGACAAACTAGAACTATGCTTAACGTCATGGTATTTTCGAAATAATTAGCCTGATCCTGGCACAAATGGATCTGAATTTAGCACTGATAAAAATCACACTATGAACAAAACCATATAATATATTTAGCAAAGACAATTGTGTATGCAGCACACAGTATATAAAAAATTTTTGTGCCAAGGGTATGTATACACCAGTTGATTTTCCTATAATGTGTAGCAATAATTTAATTGAGTTTTATATTTTTAAGCCAAACCATGACTTGTAAATATCATTATTTATTTATGGACGCTTGATTCTTCGCTAGGTGGAACATGCAATAAAAACTCACCATAAAGAAAAATCTGAGCGAAAATTTTAGTAAAATAACAAGAAATGAAGTCAGCTCTCTCAGCAATATTTTTACTTCCCTAGTTATAAACTATATCTACTACCATGGATTTCTTAGGGAGAGAATCAGACCTTGGCCGAGAATGAACTGTACCAGGCTGTTTTGTTTACAGACCAAGGCCAGACATAACTACTGCTCGTCAATCAATGTAAATCACTGACTAGGCATGACTACTGCTCGTTCCAGTATGTATAAAACACATATGTTTTTGATAAAACATTAAAACATATGTCCTGGTCAATGTTTTAAGTAGGGATGCATCATTTTTAGATTTGGTGGAATATAGAATGCATCATTTTTAGATTTGGTGGAATATTCAATCTTTTTTTTCAGATGATGGAATTTTGGGAATCTGCCTCAAATTTGAATATGGAAAATAGATCCAGGTAGAATTAGATTTGGTTCAGTATTCTGAATCTTTGTTGTAGCTGCGCTCCCCTGCATTCCGTTTTTATGCGTTCAGCCGCAGAGGAGCGCAGGAATAGACACATTACATTTTTCATATGGGGCTGTACATATGGGGCTGTACACAGGCGTGTGTAGGCGCCGAACGCAGGAAAAATGCAGCATGTTGCGTCTCAACCTGCGTTGGGCGCCTACACGGGAATTAACTTGCTCATTGTTGGCTGAATAACTGTTCACATGGGTAGAAACTTACATTTTATTTGTGCTTCATTGCTTGCCCAGGGTTTCCCATAAAGTTAGCAGGGGTGAGGTACAAACCTTTGTAATTTAGAAGGCAACACATGAAGAAATGTCATCAGGATACTCCAGCATTCTTGTAGATGTGGTACCTAAAAGTGGTAACTCCCAACGTCTTCTATGATTTACTCAAACATGATCTCACTAGACAGACTGACAGATACTATTTCCCCTAATTGGATATAAATCATTGAAAAAAATGCAGGTGTGCGTGTGACTTTAGAACTATTGTAGACCATTAAGGGGAGGGAAAGGTAAATTGGTGAACTATTTTCCTGCGAAACAAGTTATAATAGTTTGATATACACTTTTGTGTTTAGCGACACACTAAAGCAAACGCCTCTGGAGACTTCGATTCCAGAAGTCAGGAATGCAAGGTAAATTTACTGCACCCCCTTCTAATATTTTCCAGCTGCAACATTACATTAATTATGTGCATAATGAGTGAATTATACGAAACATTTCATGATGATAGATAAGCTACACAGTGTGGCAGATATCCAGATTTCAGTCTTTCTCCATAGAACACAGAGAAATAAAAAAAAAAAATAATTTCAGCCCTATATTAAGAACAGTGGCTGGAACACACATCGGCATTATGTCAACTGGCCATGATAAAGTGTTTCCAGACCAGCGGAGCAACAGGCTGATTACTTGTAAAGGGATGGTTCACCTTTAAGTTAATTTTTTGTATGTCTTACGTTAGGACTACACGGCCGACTTAGATGTGTTTCCGTTGGATCCAACGTTGGGCGATAAAATGCACACGTCAAGTTGGATGCAACAGGAACAAGGTAAGTAATATAAAGTCGGATGGTGTCGCAACGGTGATCCGAAGCGACACGACTGTTGGATGCAAATGCTGCAAGCTGCATCTGCATCCGACAGAAGTGTTGCATCAGATTACCGTTGCGACACCATCCGTCTTTATATTACTTACCTTGTGCCTGTTGCATCCGACTTGACAGGTGCGTTTTGTCGACGGAAACGCATCTAAGTCGTCCGTGTAGTCCTACCCTTAGAATGGCTGTTCTAAGCAACTTTTTCACTGGTCTTCATTATTTTTGTTTAATAGTTTTTTTTTAATTGTTTGCCTTCTTCTAACTCTTTCCAGCCTTCACTGGGGGCCACTGACCCCATCTTAAAGTGATACTGACATTAAAAAAACTACTTTTTAAAATATGAATGTGCATTAAAAGTTACCTATAGGTCATGTTGATCGTTTTTTGCTGAGAGGTTTATTTTTGTTATTGTTAAGTAATTGTTAGTTGAAGTTCCTAAATCTAACTGTTTTGCCAACCTGACTGTCCCATTACAGCCTGTCAGTTAGAGTTTCAGGACTAGGAGTAAGTGATCGAAGAGGTACAGTATGTGCCTGGTGCCCCCACTGCTGTGCCCTCGGCAAGTGACTCTTCTGCCTACCCATAGTTCCTGCCTTGATCACAATCATTTTAAAGGGGAACTCCATCTTCCAAAAAAAATTTGATAAAGAGACCCACATAAGACAGAAACCCCTACTATACCCAACACAGTTACCTGTTTCTTCAAAAAGTATGAATAAATGCCATTTTCTATGCTGAAATCCAGCTGGTTAACAGTTCTGCTCTTTCTGCATCATTTGAAATCCTGTCAGGGAAGGAGGGACTAAACACTGATGTTACAAATTGTAACAACTTCTCCACAGCTTACAGACAGCATGCAGGAACTACATAACCCACAATGCATTGCACTGCCATGTGCTGTTCCTTATTGAAATCACATGTGCAGGGAATTGTGGGATTTGGACAGCTGTTGATACAAAGTAACAGTAGTCAGCCAGCTCAGCAAAGTAGTCAGACAGATCAGCAGGAGAGCAGGTTTTATGTGTGTGTATAAATGATTTCCATATGAAATTCTCCTTGAGCACCCTAAAAATAGAAAGGTTATTTCCTCCTACAAGGAACTGGCAGTTGGTCTGATTGGAGTTTCTGTTTGCTCTCCAGTAGATCATTTTGAACAGTGTTTTGGAATGACTGAACCTGATGGAATTGTTTCCACTTCATCTTTGTAAGAGTTTATTTTTATATTCTACCTCTGTGTTTGAATCAATCAGTGATGAATGTCCTGGCAATAGAAACATGGGGTGACTGAGCAATTTAGCATCTGCTATCCTCTCTGCAACACTAGAATATTCATAAAACATTTATTTCTATATTTTTAAATCTCCCCAGTGCATTTAAATTTACTCATGTTTGAACTTCTGCAGGCAACTATTTAAATATTATTGATTCTTTTGTATTACAGTCATTGTACATATACAGTATCTTGTCTACTATTGGGGTTAAAAAAAATTTTCCAATTAGATCTTTATTTTTAATAAGCACTTGTGTATGTTCGCCAGCACACTCAAATAATTGTAGAGTGCACAGAGTATTGTATATGCATAAAAGGTGTGGGATCTTTTATGTGGAATGCTTGGGACCTGGGGTTTTTCGGAAAAAGTTTTTTTTTCTAACGATGAGCAAAATGCTCATTTTTTTTCTTGCATTTTCCCCATATATAACAACCTTTTTTTTCATGGCAAAATTCTAGCACTGATGAAACATGTTCTCTTCCCTATGGGCACCCATCGCAACACTTCGCCAGGCACAAATGTGCTCAGACTATGCCACTAAAATGCAGAGTTTCGTTGTGGGTGCAGAACGCTGTAGACTTTTCGCCAGCGTTACTTCGGCAATGCGAGCATTTGATAGTAAAGAGGCGCTAGCATTCATTTCTGCCTAGTGAAAGTTCGCTAGGGATCTTGCGCTCAGGTCAATTTGCATAGGGCAAAAAATGCAGAAATGCAGAAAGGTTGTAGGGACGTCTTTATGTTAAATGTTGGTGCATATACTTACAAATTCCACTTTTTAAAATACCTTAATAAAGATTTAATAAAAGTTTTTCTAATGCCCTACACATGAGCCCACTGTAAAATTAATGTTCCATATGTTTGCAAATGTATAGGGAAAACCGGTTACCCAAAAAAAAAGTTTAAGTTAGGTCTTTTGCAGGCAATCAGGCTGAAAAAAGAAAAGACACCAGCCTTTTTTGGACTTTGATGCATTTTCGGCTCACAGAATATACTGTAGGTGAAGATTGACGAAGATCTAGCTGCTTTAATGCACCTCGCCTGGTCTGAGATGCCGAAGGCAACTCAGGCGAAAGAGGTAACGTTAAATGAATTTGCGATCGTTCAACAGAGCGAAGTCACCTGGAGATAGAGTGTGAATGACTGCTAGCGCCAGTCTGTTTTACTAGCGAATTGGTGCCTGCGCCAGTTAGTAAATCGACTGCAGTTGGTAACGCTAGGGATGGGCGAATTTGACCCGTTTCACCAAAAATTCGCCACCGGCGAAATGTTGGCGACGCCCATTAAAGTCAAAAAAAAATTTCCGTGCGGCAAAATTTTTTTTGACGCTCGTCTTTATTTTTTTGATACACAATGCCATACAGGTCTATGGGCATCATTTTTGCAGCGATACAAGGCAAAAAATTCGCCCATCCCTAACGCTAGTGTATTGTCGCTAGCGTTAACCACTTTAATCAGGCCCTAGTCTGAAAATAAATATTAAAAACCACAGTAAAAATTGTTTTTGTTGTCTTTAGAAAAGAAGAAAGTTTCATCTGGAAAATGATAAAGGGAAGACTCTTTATAGGAGCTCAGTATCTAAAAATAGTGCCGTTACTGATCATTACTGATGCTCTCAGCAAGTATTGAAGGCTGATCTATTTAAACACAGCTCATCAGTCATTTGAAAATATTAGGCACAGCTACAAAGGAAAACATTTATAACTCAGATCATATGCTCTCGATGAGAATTCACTCTAAATTACTAATAGGCTGATTCATCAACATTTGAATTAAAATATTAACCACGATTCGATTTTTTTTGTGCTACAACACATTTGATTTAACGTTTCTAAAACCGATGTTTAATAAATGCCAAAAATTGGGAAAACTCGAATATAAAACGTCAGCATCTAAAAGCTTGCGAGTTTATGAAGAGATGAACTTGGCATAAGGTAAGTGATGTTTTCAATTAGAGTTTTTAACATTCTTTGAGTTTGTAGACCCAGTGAAAATGATGAGTATAATATAAATTTAATGCAAAGAAGTTTTTTTTCTTTTACCAATTTATTTCATGAGCTTTTAAAGGTGTGGCTCACTTTTAAATTTACTTTTAGTATGTTATAGAAACGCCAATTATAAACAACTTTTTAATTGGTCTTCATTATTTCTTTTTTATAGTTTTTGAATTATTTAACTTCAAATGGGGGTCACTGACAATCTAAAAATCAAATGCTAGTTAAGGCTTCAAGTGTATTGTTATTGTTACTTTTTATTACTCATATCCAGTCTCTTATTCAAATCAATGCATGGTTGCTAGGGGTATTTGGACTGTAGCAACCAAATAAAAAGCTAAATAAGTCAAAGAACACAAATAATAAAAAATGAAAACCAAATGAATTTGTCTCAGAATAATACTTTCTACATTATACTAAAAGTTAACTCAACCCCTTTAAAATGGTATTATTTTAAATAAATAAGCATTCGGGATTAGTAAAATCTTGAGTTTATTCAAGTCAAAAATAAATCTAAAATTTACAAATTTGAATATTCATAAATAGACTTCACTTTTTTTATTATTTCCTTTGCATTAAGGAAGGAACACATTATATGAAAGAACACTCAGCAATTGTTTGCTACATAATATTTAACATCCGTTAATTAACTGCATATTTTACTTCATGTGGTAAAATATGTGTTTGCATAAAATAACATCTGTGTGAGAATGAAACATATGCAAAATGCATATTTCTGTTAATAATTGTTTTGATAAGTGGAAGACGTTAATTATGTTCAGTTATCATTGGCTACTGATGAATCTTTTGAATGATTACAGTTGGACGCCAGCTGTAGTCTTGCTCTGCTGAACAAATTCATTTTGTGTCCTCTCTGTTTATAACGTTACAGGGCAACCCTTTTGAAATAAAAAAATAACAAAAGTGGTATTAGAGCCATTACTTATGGGCGTTTGAAGCTGCGCTCCCCTGCGTTACAGTTTTATGCGTTCAGCCGCAGGGGAGCACATATCAGTAGACACGCTGAATTCTTTTCAATGCGGCTGTACTCACACAGACGCATGTAAGCGCCGAACGCAGGTTGGGAAGCTGCATGTTGCATTTTTCCTGCGTTCGGCGCTTACATGCGTCTGTGTGAGTACAGCCCCATTGAAAAGCGCAGGAGAAGATGTGATGAATTCTTTTCAATGTGGCTGCACTCACACAGACAAATGTAAGCGCCGAACGCAGGTTGGGCTGCAGCATGTTGCATTTTTCCTGCGTTCGTCGCTTACATGTGTCTGTGTGAGTACAGCCACATTGAAAAGAATTCAGCGCGTCTACTCCTGCACTTTTCAATGTGGCTGTACTCACACAGACACATGTAAGTGCCGAACGCAGGTCGGGACGCAGCATGTTGCATTTTTCCTGCATTTGTCGCTTACATGCGCCTGTGTGAGTACAGCCACATTGAAAAGTGCAGTAGTAGACGCACATGCTGCAGCCCAACCTGCGTTCGGCGCTTAAAACTGGAACGCTGGAGAGCGGCAGCTTCAAACGCCTGTGAGTAAGGGCCCTAAAGGTGATACCTTTATTGGCTAACTAATATAATCATAGCAATGCATAGCATTGCTATGATTATATTAGTTAGCCAATAAAGGTATCACCTTTATACCACTTTTGTTATTATTTTATTATGTTCTTACTTTGTTATTTTGTTATTTTATTATTTCAAAAGGGTTGCCCTGTAACATTTTTACTGGCTAACACGGTACAGCAACTTTATCTGCTTACAACCAAACATTATTTTATAAAGGAATGAACTAAATCAGTGATCTGTTTCCAAACCTCAGCACAACCTTGTTTATACTATAGATATATAGATATAGATATATATATATAGATATATAGATATAGATATAGATATATAGATATAGATATAGATATATATATATATATATATATATATATATATATATATATATATATATATATATATATATCCATGCATTTATATACAAGTATGGATCTGTTATTCAGAATGCTCTGTGTTTTCTGGATAAGGGATCTTTCCATAATTTTTATCTCCATACCTTAAGGGGCATATTTATCAAAGGTCGAATGTAGAGTTTATGGGAGTTTATAAAAACTCCCATAAACTCAAATTTAATCTGATTTCAGTAGTGATTTAACATGTTTACCCTAGCCAGTTATTACACTATGACACTTTTCCTCGCACACATTGGAAGAATTCCATTTAAATTATTTAGATCTTGTAGCTGTAACCTGTTTCGTAGCATATTTGCATCTGGCAAAGTGGTGCGATGGGTGCGAAGCTGACGCTGGTGAAAATTTGTCTGTTAGTGAATCTGCCCCTTCGGTAGGCTCCATAATTAGGAGCTTTCTGGATAATGAGTTTCCAGATAATGCATCCCATATCTGTATCATCATTATTATTATTATTATCCTATATTAAACATAAACACAGTCACATACAGTAACACACAGTACCATCGCACAGTAACACACATTAGTTTCAGACATTTTTTTCAGACAGGTCCCAGGTTCACAGGAAACTTAAGAACGTAAAAACACTAGGCCACTAGGCACCTGATACTTATATCTTCTCATATAAGAACATTTAAGATATATTTCAATTTAAAATAGTTGTATTAATATAGAAACAACTGTAGTATACTGTACAGCAAGCAGACCTCAAACAAAACCTGATCCAGCATGAATTAATATATTGGCAGTACACATCAGATCTAATAAGCAACATACGAAATCTGCAAATATTTAAAGCCTGACAATGCAAAGGCGATATATTAAACGCCAGTAGACCAGCACATCAAATTCAACTAAAATTCAATGAACCACATGATTGCTTTGGTTCCAGAGGGGCTAATTTCAATGATGTGCTTTAGTTCATCTGCAAAACAGGTGCAAAAGAAGTGAAATAAAAGGATAACCTTTGAGGGATGCATAGTGTCGAATTTATGGCAAAAAGAGAATGCTATGTTTGTTCAACTGGTAATAATATGCAATATCCAGCTGGAGCTCTTAAGTTTTAAGAATGTTAAAGTTCACCTTATAAATTAAGATAATAAACTAATAATTGTCAGAGGGTCCCTGGAACAAGTCTTAACATTTCAGTATAGACCCTAGGCATTTGTCAGTAAATTATATCCTTATAAACGGTGATTACTGATGTCATCAGTTATAAATGGTGAGTAGTGATGTCATTTCTGTCACATGACTCACTGAAATTTGTGTATTATAATAAATAAAGTACCCCCTGTTGCAAAATATGAGGATATTAGAAGTTACCCTTCGGCCTCGTGTTTTTATATGGTCATGAAACTCCTCGGTAACTTATAATATCCTTATAATTTACAAGAGGGGGTACTTTATTCACTATATAATTTACAGGTTTGATGTACTGAGAGGGGCTAAACAAAATGTTGTTCCCTTATCCATAGACTCTGCAAATACTGTAGCCACAGTGCAAATATCTAAGAAAAAACTATTTATTGTGTGGCACCCCACATGAAAGTCTGCCTGCTGTGACTGCTTACCATGTGAAAGGGCAGAGACACACTGCTATTTCAGGAGATTAGTCGCCCAGTGACAAATCGCTTCTTCTTTGGGCGACTAATCTCCCCGAACTGCCTTCCAGCTGGCTAGAATGTAAATCCCGGCAGGATGGCACTCGGAACACTTCAGCTTTCCGAAATCACCCGAAGTTTCCTTGTGAGGCAACTTCAGACGACTTCGGAAATCAGAGTACCATCCCGCCGCCAATTTACATTCTAGCCGGCGGGAAGGAAGCGGTTTGTCGCTGGGCGACTAGTCTCCCAAAATAGCACCGGTGCCTGCATTGTTTTATCCTCAGATTCAGACTGTAATCCCCTGTATTGTACTTTTAATGCCTCAATTGCTCATGTTATTGTCTTTTAACATGTCTTTTAACATACCTCTTCTCCTAACTGCTTAGTTTTGGGGAATGAAGGAGGCAACTGTTTAAAAATAAAATATTTTAGTATTAAATGCAAATTTCAGTGGACTATACTACAAGAAGAAGATATCATAAATCCTAAAAAAATCTGTATTCATATCAGAAAAGATGAATTGTATCCAGTGAAGAAGAATAGCTTCTGCTACATTTCCCACATGAGGGACAGAACCAAGAGATGAGTACAGGGCTGGTTCTGCATGAAAGTGGCAGGAGTGTTTGGCAGAAGTAAACCCACGCTAGAAAATAATGTTAAATGAGGCAACAAATCAGTATAGAAGTCAAGTTTAAGTTGAGCTAGCAGAACGCAGGGAAGGTTCAAGATCTGGGATCCAGGTAACAGGTCAACAACAATGGTCAGGATCATAATGTTGACATTTTATAAATACACATGAACAATAAAATGTAATTTTCATTTGAAGTTAGTTTTGTGCTTCAGCCATTGGCTGAAAAGATTGAGGTATCTGAAAAGTGATATATCAGGTAATGCCAGATATTGCTACTCCCATTTTTGCTAAGCTGTGTTATTAGCAGCAAAGATAATCTCAATTCTTTTGAACTACACTATTCCTTGATAATGACTCCTGTTCTTACGAATATTGTAATCAATAATTACATTTCCTAGGACAAAATTAAAACACATTTCACATAATAATACTGTTGTTAAAACATCTTAGTTCCATTTGACCACATTAGTGTTATGGTTTTTATAAATACCACGAAATCACATGGAAGAGTTTTTAAAGTACAAAAGTCAAGCAAGTTAAATCTACTGTATATAATTTGCAAATGGCAATTAACCCATATAGTCATCTGTAATGCACTTATGTACAGAGATGTGCTTTGTTCTGCTTTGAAATTAATTAAACTTTGGCAAAATGAATTATATGACACGTAGATGGTTATTTATTAAGCTCTGAATACCCGAAATCCGAAAAATTCGGATTTTTCGGAGCTTAAAAAAAAAAATCTGAATTTTTCGGGATTTAAAGTCTGATGGTATAAAAACTCAGAATCCAAAAAACCCGGCATCTCAAAGCTGTTGGGCCAAAAAGTCAGAAATTTCCAAAGAATTCATGGTTTTTGCGGAAAAGTCTGAAAACTTTGGACTTTTTGGGCAAAGGTCCAAAGTTTTCGGGTTTTTGCACGAACCTATTTTTTTAAATGATAAATAAGGTCCATTCGGGAGTTTGGAGCTATTCTGATTTTGATCTTAGAAATACTGAGATAAATTTGGAGCTTGATAAATAACCCCCATAATGTTCATTCATCTGCTGTTTCCTATTGTTTTATTACAGATGATGTCTATTGCTACATAAAGAATTAAGGAACTTGTCTCCTACAAATGTCCTTTCTCTCTTATAAAGACCCCTTAAATGAGTGTTTATCTTATCTGCTTTCCTTTATCTATATATTGAGCTAATTTAAATGCATTTGGAAAGTCTGTTATTTCTGCCAAGGTCAAGCTTGTATAACATTCTTGTAGCCCTTTCTAAATTTCCCTTGTTCTGTAGTACACTATTGTGTTTGTCATACACCAGTCTACTCTAGATCCAATTACACTTTCCCCTTCCTGTTTTAACTTGAAGACTTTCATATTAAGGCACAACAAAATTTCTTAAAGACATAGGGCTATATATACACACACATAAATATGTGTGTGTCTTGGGCTAAAAGGGGTAATTTACCATTGCCAGCGGCACAAGTACAAGAATGCCTGGTTGTCAGTGTGAATTATCAGTGACTTGTGTCAGAGCCAGTTATTGTAAAAGGCAGTTAGCTCTAATACATTATCTTGGCAAAGTGAGAACACACAGATACATTGCTTTTTGACTGTCTCCTGCACAAGGAATAAGGGATAGATTTCTACTAAAGAGTAACTTGATTATTTCAGAAATGTTTCTATGGGTTGGTAGAAGAGTCACATGCCTAGGGTTGGGGGGCCCCTGGCATGTACATCTTCTGCCTGCTTTCTAAATTCAGCCAGGAAATTGTTTGCATATAGTAGCCCTTTATGGCAGTTCATGGCACAGTTTCACCTCCAGGAAGTTAAATTGAGCCATGGGGGATCTATGTTTCCAGTCCAAATATAAGGCAGCTGAGTGTCAGGGACTTGACCCAGTTCTCAAGGCACCATTAAAACACCATTAAACAAAATGTCCCGATACTCGGAAAATGTAAAATACAAAAAAATGTTATTCAATCAGCATCATAATAAAAATACATACATACTGATCCCGTACAATCCACTTTATGCGTTTCTTAATCTTAGGTATTTTTACCAGTATTTTTTCAGTTCCAAAATTTAAAACCAAGGTGATCCCACCCATTTTAGTTTAAGACCAATCAGTAAGGTTTTAATTCACTTTGTTTAGAGAGATATGAGTCTGATGACAAGGAGGGAGGTATATTGGATGTTTTATCTACAAACACAATTGCCTTTAGGGTTAAACTATTAGTTTGACGTCACATTATACTTGAAATTTTGGAGTGAAAATGACGTACAGTATGTCTCTGATTCATTTGGCGCTGTGCCTATTGATGTAAACCCCTATGGTAAACCTGCTGCTACCTCCTGGCTCGGAAGTAGCTTGATGGTTCCCTTGCATCAACATTTGCAACAGCGCTCAATCTGGAACAATAGGAAAGAGCTGTGCTGAGCATAACTATACAAAAGCTCAAGGAGTACATGTTGACACAAGCAAAGTACACTTCCAAATACAAACGCCATGTTTTACCCATAATGCATTGCACCTGGTTTGGAGGTGGTATGAGCTCCAGGGTTCCTCTGCATCAAGTCAGTGGTGCAGAGCACAACTATACAGAAGTTCAGGAGTGAGTGTTGACACAAGTACCTTTAATGAATGGGATTTTCAGCATTCAATTTTCAACATTGTAAATTTTCTGTGATTGTGGGTTCTATTTTCAGCCTCAGTTTTTTTTCTTTGGTTCTGGTTTTAATTATTCTCCCTGTGAGCTAAATTTTTGTGTGTTTAAAATACACTTCTAGGGGAAAACAAAAGGGGAACGTTCACCGAAGTATTTTTTTAAATTGACAATAGAAATCTCACATATCTGACATATATATATATATATATATATATATATATATATATATATATATATATATATATATATAGTCTACTAACATTAGAAACTGACCAGCAATATTTATTATTGTAATTAACAGGGATGTATTTCTTATATCATTTGGTTTCCAATTTTTAACACATTTTAAAATGTCAAGAATAAATATGATGGTATTTATATATTTCATAACATTTTTCTTACTTGTGGGTTTTATTTGTGCTTAATTGATTGCGTTAATTGTGTTTTGCTTTTCTAAAGACCAATTATTAATTTCCATGATTACAACGGACTGGAATGACAAGTGGAAACAGATGCCATAAATTAACGGCATTGAAACAGCTCTTTGTTTTATATTTTTTTATGCCAACTTTCTTGCAGTTTAAAAAAAAAGAAAGTTTTAAAATACAGTATTTGTGTATATATAATCAAAATTTTTGGGAAGTCAATCAGCATCTCTGAACTAAAACAAATATACTATAATATGAAATTTATCCTGAATCATTTCTAGCAAATAACATAAATGCCCACTGTTTCATATTTAAAGGAAAATGTGAGCTCTAAATGTTCTATGCAACACAAATATTTCCATCTAACCAATGAATCCTACTAATTAAATAATCAGGCTAAACAACAAAACTTATAAGAGGGACCAGAGGTCACGGTTTTAATAAACATTTAACCCTTCCACCAAATGCTGCCCAGTTATTGTTATTATTAACATTTATTTATATAGCGCCAGCATATTTCATAGCACTTTTGATAGAACATTTAATTTTTTTGAGAGCATTCACCAAGAAGCAGCCCAGAGCCCTTTGCCCTGCTCTCCCTGATTTCTCTCTTCTCATCGCGCCCCATGGTGGTCCATACCCCATGTTTCTGCAGAAGCCTAACAGGTCTCTCATTCTTTTTCACCCCACTGTCAAACCATTGCCACTGACCTCAAAGTGCTAGCTGTGCCTCTGAACTCAAAGACAAATACAAGAGGTCCTCTGCACTCAACCCATTATCAAGATATTAAGGACATTGAAACATTTTGTGCCTTAAGCTACTAAAAAATGCCTTACCCTTTAAACAAAACAGGGATTGTCTGTCCATATATTGCAATACATTATACTGGCCAACTACGTCAAAGTCATCTCGATGTGGCCAGTTCCTACACTCAACTTGCATCTGATTCATTAAGAATTCAATTGCTTCATTATACATTTTTAAAGGGACTAAGTTTTACCTGCAACTTACTTGCTGCTTTCTGAACTCAAAACCTTCTCAATGTCATCCTGTAAATTAGCATTGAAAATATCCCAACTAATGTCTAAGAGGACTCCATCCTCCCCATACAATCATTGGGTAATCACTCAATAATCACTTTTACCCTCCCTGCATTCAGTGTGTAACAACACATCACTGTTAATGGCAAACAACTTTTTTCATCCAGCTGCAAGAACTTAAAGGGGTCCTGTCATTGGAAAACATGTCCAGCAGAATTCTGCACTGAAATCCATTTCTCAAAAGAGCAAACAGATTTTATGGTATTCAATTTTGAAATCTGACATGGGGCTAGACATTTTGTCAATTTCTCAGCTGCCCCCAGTCATGTGACTTGTGCCTGCACTTGGCCCCCTTTAAATCTTAATTTTTTGTGGCCTGATATCCTACTTGAAACATGTGGAAGTCTATCCCTAGTTTCTTTATTTGCTCCTCTCTTTTGGCTGCTGCTCATCTAAAATAATGAGTTTATTACTAATGAGTTTGTGCCAAGGCAGGTATATAGTAAAAAACAACCGATTACAGAGACCCCACCCCCTTCCACTTCAGTCAGCAACACCTAGCCCCAAGAGAAATACATCTCATGGGCCTCTATTTAAAGAATTGCAGCCTTCTATACCCTGAACCATGCAGGTCTCTATAAAAATACTATATGTTGCATAAAAAAGCTCATGCAAAATATGTAAATAAACCATTTTCATAAAAATATACTTTTTTAGTAGTATACCAATTGGGTAATCCTAAATAGAAAATTACAGTTTTAAGAACTAAAGACGCGCCTAGGGATCCTACGATTCACGGTGCACACAAACAAACCATACATGTCAGGTCACACGAGCCAATTAATGGACAAAGTTCTGTCTTTTGCTTCTACACTTCTTCCTTTTACAGTTAGAGCTGAAGTATTTCTGGTCAGGTGATCTCTGAGGCACAGAGACTATCACAAAATGTATTGTTTGAGGTTAGAGATGTAAAAGGGCAATATTTACTTAAATATAGGGATGCATCGAATCCACTTTTTTGGATTTGGCCGAACCCCCGAATCCTTCATGAAAGATTCGGCCAAATACCGAACTGAATACGAATTTGCATATGCAAATCAGTGAGGGGGAGGGAAAAATAGTGCCGCCCACTAATTTTTTTACTTCCATGTTTTGTGACGAAAAGTCACATGATTTTAAGGATTCGGTTCGGCCAGGTTCAAGGATTCGGCCAAATCCGAATCCTGCTGAAAATGGCCGAATCCTGGCCGAATACCGAACCGAATACTGGATTCGGTGCATCCCTACTTAAATATAAATTCCAGTTTGGTAAGATTCTTTAATATGCCACTAGCTGTTGCTTAAGTATTCATTTTGGGGGTAAAGTTTTCGTTTAATCCCACACTGCTATTGTAATAGATTGGCATTATCTAGAGTAGCTGTTAAATCACCAGCTAAAGCTGGAGACAGCATTACATATTTACCGGCAATGTAGTTGCTGCTACATTTGTAATTGCCCATATTGTCCTCCCCTTCCTAAAGTAAATTGTTTGTTAAAACCTCTCTTTTAAAACCTAACTCTCCTCTCTAATGGCTTACTTTTCCCCAATCCACCAATTTCTCCCACTCTGATGTCATAGATCCACAAATTCTCCACTCCCATGACATCACTGGTTTATATATTCCCCAACCACGACATCATTGAGTAATACCTTCTCCTGTAGACTGTAAAAAGTAATTCAGAAAGCTGGCAACCCTAACCATACTCAATTCACAAACTGGCGATACTACAGTGTAAGTCATGTTTTTCTGCTCATATCATGTCTATTTACAGAACATGGTTGAGAAGCGCATTTACAGATCACCGGAATACACGCAGGACTTTCTTGTAAGTGTATGAAGTAAAATTCTAATTTATTTGGAAATTGAAGATAAAAACATCAGTAGATATACACAAAACACAAGGGCAGGGGAGAGCATTCTGCCTCCTAGCAGGGTCTCCGCTATACTAAACTATACTGAAACCCAATCTCTTTTCTTTACACCAGTATTTCAGAATATAGCGTTTGATTCCCAAAAAGCCAAACTTCTCCTCTTCAGTTTGGCAATTTCCCCATTCAGATTCTCATGCATCTAAATGTATGACTAAATATAAGAACTGAATGAAACATCGATTATGCCATCTCCAGATGTGCAACATTCAATGAACTTTTCTTAGAGTGATGTTATGTAACCATTAGATAGATATACAGTATATAGGATGAACTGATGCAAACATATATATGTAAGCCCGTAATAACGGAGTTTGAATAGACATACTTTCTATGAAAATTAAAATACCAATAAATTGTGGCAAGATACCATATGATCGCTTCCAAAAATCTGCAATCATTTATTTCCTGCTGTATGCAGCTGCTTACAGATGTTTCCAGCTGCTTAAAAAATTGGTCCAGGGGAGGTGTGAAAAACAATTCTAAATCTCTTCCCTTAATATTTCTGTATTAATGAGCAACAAATGTTATTTTCTCCACTGAGTCAATGTCAAGGCCAATACATATGATGTAACTAATGCTGCCCTGAAATTTGCACAGAAGTGTGCATTGCATTGAAGTGCAAGACTGTGCCTCTAAGTACTCATTCAGGCAGCACTTCTGCCCAGGGAAATGGCACCTTGTATAAAGGTTCACATTGTAATATCAGGGGTAATAGACTGGAACTAATCGGGAACAGGTAGGGGAAGGGAGGGTTGACAAAGGCACTAAGTGCATAGGGGTCTATCTATCCTGCTGTGTAAAAAAAAGTGGAGTGAAGCGTTGCTGGTGATGCGACCAATCAGCAATTAGATGTCAACAGTTAGAAACCACAAGCAAAGATCTGATTGGTTGCTATGAGCAACATCACCTGCATAATAAATATACCCCATAGAGTATGGGCCTTAAAGGGGCGTTTCACCTTTAAGTAAATTTTATGTTATAGAATGGCCAATTCTAAGCAACATTTCCATTGATCTTCATTTTTTTAAATAGTTTTTTTTTATTTGCCTATTTCTTCTGACTCTTTCCAGCTTTCAAATACAGGGGACAAACCCCATCTAAAAGACAAATGCACTGTAAGGCTACAAATGTATTGTCATTGCTACTTCTTATTACTCTTTCTATTCAGGCCTCTTCTATTCATATGCCAGTATCTTATCAAACCAGTGCATGGTTGCTAGGGGAATTTGGACCCTACTAACCAGTTGGCTGAAATTTCAAACTGGAGAGCTGCTGAATATAAAGCTAAATAACTCAAAAGCCACAAATAAAAAGCAATTGCAAATTTTATCAGAATATCACTCTCTACATCGTAATAAAAGTTAAAGCAAAATTGAACAACCCCTTTAAGAAGTGCAACTTGGGGGCAAATTCATTAAAGCACGAAGCGCCTAACGCTAGCACAAATTCACCAGCGTGACGTCATTTCATTACTTTGCCGATTTACTAACGGGTGCTGGCGTAAATTCGCTAGTGAAGTGGACCTCTAGCGCTACTTCGCACCCTTATGCCAGGCGAAGTTGCGATATGGCGAAGGGATGTAACTATGCTAATTCACTAACTTGTGCATTTTACTGAACATTACCTCTTGTGCCAGACTTGCCTTCGCCATCTCAGACCAGGCGAAGTGTAATAGCGTACATAGGGATTGCTTCAAAAAAAGTTGAAGTCCCAAAAATGCTTGAGTCTTTTCCTTTTTTAAGGGTGATAGGCTGAAAAAGATCGTAAATTTTTTTGGGGGTACCCTCCTTCCCCCTACATTTCTTAACATATGGCACATAAACTATACAGTGGGCACATGTGGGTACATAAAGCAGGAAGGGGTGGGACCCTTACTATCAGAGGGGGGTCAGCTGGTTGATGAAAACAAAATAAAAGCGCAGATTCTGAACTCATATTTTTCATCTGTCACTAATGAGGTTTCCTTCTTCATAGTACCAATTCTAGTAATACAACTAATGATGCATGGTTCACACATGAAGAAATTCAAAAGAGACTAGAACATGTTAAGATTAACAAAGGTCCGGGGCCAGATGGTATTCATCCCAGGGTTATTAGCGAGCTTAGCTCTGCGATTGCCAAATCTCTTTACTTAATTTTTCAGGATATATTGAGATCTGGCATAGTGTCGAGAGACTGGCGAATTGCTAATGTGGTGCCTCTATTTAAAAAAGGATCCCGTTCTCAGCCTCAAAACTATAGGCCAGTTAGTCTGATGCCAGTGGTAGGAAAGCTTTTCGAAGTGTTAATAAAGGATAAGATACTGGACTTCATAGCAAATCATAATACTATGAGTTTGTGCCAGCATGGTTTTATGCGTAATAGATCTTGCCAGACTAACTTAATTTCTTTTTATGAGAAGGTAAGTAGGGACCTCGATTCTGGGATGGCAGTGGATGTGATTTACTTAGACTTTGCTAAAGCATTTGATACAGTGCCACACAAAAGGTTACTGGTTAAATTAAGGCATGTTGGCCTGGAACATGGTATTTGTACCTGGATAGAGAACTGGCTAAAAGATAGACTACAAAGAGTGGTGGTAAATGGAACATTTTCTAATTGGACCAGTGTTATTAGTGGAGTACCGCAGGGCTCTGTACTAGGTCCCTTGCTTTTCAACTTGTTTATTAATGACCTGGAGGTGGGCATTGAAAGTACTGTTTCTATTTTTGCAGATGATACTAAATTGTGCAGAACTATAGGTTCCATGCAGGATGCTGCCACTTTGCAGAGTGATTTGTCTAAATTGGTAAACTGGGCAGCAAACTGGAAAATGAGGTTCAGTGTTGATAAATGCAAGGTTATGCACTTTGGCAAAAATAATATAAATGCAAGTTATACACTAAATGGCAGTGTGTTGGGTGTTTCCTTAAATGAGAAGGATCTAGGGGTCTTTGTAGATAACAAGTAATCTAATTCTGGGCAGTGTCATTCTGTGGCTACTAAAACAAATAAAGTTCTGTCTTGCATAAAAAAGGGCATTAACTCAAGGGATGAAAACATAATTATGCCTCTTTATAGGTCCCTGGTAAGGCCTCATCTGGAGTATGCAGTGCAGTTTTGGACTCCAGTCCTTAAGAGGGATATAAATGAGCTGGAGAGAGTGCAGAGACTAAGTGCAACTAAATTGGTTAGAGGGATAGAAGACTTAAATTATGAGGGTAGACTGTCAAGGTTGGGGTTGTTTTCTCTGGAAAAAAGGCGCTTGCGAGGGGACATGATTACACTTTACAAGTACATTAGAGGACATTATAGACAAATAGCAGGGGACCTTTTTACCCATAAAGAGGATCACCGTACCAGAGGCCACCCCTTTAGACTAGAAGAAAAGAACTTTCATTTGAAGCAACGTAGGGGGTTCTTCACAGTCAGGACAGTGAGGTTGTGGAATGCACTGCTGGGTGATGGCTGATTCAGTTAATGCCTTTAAGAATGACTTGGATGATTTCTTGGACAGACATAATATCAAAGGCTATTGTGATACTAAGCTCTATAGTATGCTGGGTTTTCATTTGGAGGGGTTGAACTTGATGGCCTTTGTCTTTTTTCAACCCAATTTAACTATGTATAGGGCAAAATAACAACTGTATTTCTATTTTATGAAGGTTTCCCAGGCTTGTGTAGTGTAATGTATTTGCTGCTACATATACGTCCACTGTACTTTAACTTGGCGTCGTATGCAAATTAGGCATCGCTAGCGTAACTTCGCTTTGCTTGACGAATTAACGCTAGCGCAACTTCGCTCTCGTTCGCCTCCCTGAGCGCAACTTCAGATTTTAGTGAATTAGCAGCACCCTGGCAAAGTGCGGCGAAGCCTGCGCTAGCGCAACTCCGCAGGTTAGTGAATTTGTGTCCTGGTAGGGTTTCCATCTGGTTGGTATTTTACTAGGCTGCCCAGTAAAAATGATGCTTTATGTCAATGTTTCACTAGGGAAGAAGGTTAGAAATATAGGGCGGTCAGAATTTATTTCCAGGTGATTAGTAGGCTGATTATATTTGGGGTCTCTTGGGGTGAGGGCGATGCTTCTAAAAGGGATCCATGATAATTTATGGTATCCCTGTACTACAGTACAATCTACGTAATTTATTCACGTAGATTGTACTGTAAATATAGCACTTGTATCCCAGGACAGAACAGGCTTTACAATTCTTTAGCAACTGGCCACACAAAATGTCACAGTGAAATCTAATTTTAACTTCATTCCTCTAGCGTCTAGAGTAGTTTTTCAGTTGAAAAACAAGAAAACAAATAACTAGGTGATTATGAAGAAAAAAAAAAAATACCACCACGTTTTAAACACATAAACTTATTTCACATTTATCATGTCTGAAAATTGGTTGCAGTGTTAACTCAACATGGAGAGACTTTGAAAATCTAATGATTTATATCACAGGGCAGCTGCAAATATTTATTTCCCTCAGATTCACACAATGCTGGAAAGCTCCTAAAACACATTGCACAATACAGATTTTCTGCAGCTGACGGTATGTGTTTCCCAGCCAGAACAACAGCGCCTCTAACAAATATGGTTTTAATTTAGCCCTAAAATACTTTAAAAAGGCCAGTGGAATGGACCTTAAGACCTAATGCAAATGAGGCTTCCGTTCAGTAAATAGTTTCTCACAACTTTTTTTGTGCCTTTTAATGTTCATTTACTTAATTTTGCCAAATGTCACTTTGAAATGTTTATTTTGCATTATTAGTAACTGCAAATACAATATTTGTGGGAAATGGAATGTATATCGACAACGTTTTCTTACTGAATACAACACATTACATAACTACAATGAACAGGCAAAGTTGGCATTTCCTTGTGCAACCTTGTCAGTAACACTGGTAATATCATGATTAAACCTAATATGGATCATACCTGCTTTTGCCAGGGAAAACATGTCCTTATTGTGGCAAACATGTCCTTGTCCTTATTATTACAGAATGCTAGGGACCTTCCGTTTAAGAGATCTTTCCACAATTTGGATCTCCATACCTTGTCTACTAAAAAATAATTTAAACATTAAATAAACCCAATATGCTGTTTTTGCTTCCAATAAAGATTACTTATATATTGGTTTGCATCAAGTACAAGCTACTGTTTTATTATCACAGAGCAAATCATTTCTAAAAACTTCAATTATTTCTGTAAAATGGAGTCTATGGGAGACAGCCATCCCGTAATTCTGAGCTTTCTGGATAACGAGTTTCCCAGATAATGTATCCTATAACTGTATTAATGGGCCCCAAATTGTATCAGGCTTTGATTATGTTTGACTTTTTGTAAAAAAAGTCCAAAAGAGTGGGGTGCAGGGCCCGACAGAGAAAGGGTTCACCCTCTGTAGTTCACTTCCTACAGAAGAAAAATGTATAATGAATGAACAGTTCTTCAGGGATGAAAAAGAGAAATATGGTAGGCAAGGGATATGCCAGCATGCATTAACTGCTACTAATTTAGTTGGGACAGTCCATCATCTCCTCTAGATTAAAAAAACAGGGCATAACTGTCAAGGTGCTAAAAGTGAAGAACCTTTGGCTATAATTTACAGCAATTACTTGTATCCAGAACAGCTAAGCATAGCATGTTTTTGCTTTAGTCTCCAGTACTGTAACTCACTGTGTAGAAAGAAACTCAACAGCCCTTTACATCCTCTACAGGTAATTATAATTTTAAGACAGTTTATATCAATGATTTAAGATGACTTCGAAGATCCATTAATAAATATGGGACCAGGAAAATGGCACAAAGTAAAAAAAAGTCATAATGCCCTCCCGAAAACTCACTGTGTAGAAAGAAGCTTAACAGCCCTGGTCTCAGAAGGGAATCTTCAACAGATAATTATAATTTTAAGACAGACTATACCAATGATTTAAGATGACTTCAGTTCTTACTAGATCCAGGGATAAATATGGGACTAGGAAAATGGCACAACGTTATAAGGTAACAATGCCCTCCCCAAATTGTGATCTCTGTCATTTTATGTTCTTCTATATATGTACTAGTGATGAGATGACCCGAAACCAGCAGTGACCCACAGGTTGACCACCGCTTGAGTGGGGTTGGGTTTACTCTACTGCTTCTGAAGATTCTGTGTCTCAGAACAACAGATCTAACATACAGAGCAAGATGAAACAGGTATTACTATGGCAACATTACGGGTTAGGGTCAGGTGCGGGTGATGGTTTTGCAGGTTAGGATCAGATGTAGGTTAAGTTTGATCTGACCCACACACCACTAATTAGTACATGTTTAGCATATCCTCAGTTACAGAGTGTCTCTTTCCTAAGAAGAACCCTCTTAATTTGTCATGGCTTTAAAGTGATTGGTTAATAAACAAGTAATATATACATATAAACTGAGTGGCTTACCTTTATAAATATGGGACAATGGAATTCCTCCAGACCTCCATGTTTGAAACAAATTTTATCATGTATGACATTTACTAGAGTTGTGACAGTTGTAATTGCTGACATACAGCAGGCTGTAGAACATATGAATGTGTTTTCAAATTCAGCGGAAAACATTTGACTAATTTCTATAGTTCCTGGTGTTTTTGTGAGTTATTACTGAATGTACACATCAAGCGTGTATAACATAATTCCCCTTTGGTTGCCATTTGGCATGCAAATCAGAATGTCAACTTTTATAGTTCTTGTGAAAATAAAAACATAAAAAACTACCCCAAGGAAAGTGCACAGAGAGGGCAACTTTAAAGAATGCTGTCGTTCATGTATTTTCACTTTCAGCTGTGTGTTAAGTTTCAGTGCCATGTTTTGACTCTATCCCCAGTAAATTTCTGGAAGATAATGTACATATTTGATAATATTGTGGGGAAAATTTATATTTGTGTCTCGACACAGCCACTCATAAAGCCCATAAAAGTTTTATAAACGAGCTAATAACTGCTTTAACAAGCATCGGAAAAGTCGCTTGCGTCAAACCCGTCATGCATCAACATTATTCGGACGCCCATTGACTAGAATACTAGAGTTAAAATTGATGCAAGCACCAGAATTGACGGGGGCATCAAATTTCGTGTTTAGTGGGAAATTCGCAAACTTTTTGGTGAAGAGAAACAGGACAAATTCGCCCATCACTAGTCGAAGTTGTGATTTATATGTATATAGATGTGTGTATATTTTTACATGTATAGGAATACTGGCATGTGCAGCATTGTATGTTTCTTACAAAAAATAGTAATACAGACAGATGGGGACAACAGTGCAAGTAAAAAATAAATCATTACATTATATAACGGGACATTTATCAACAATCATGATGAGGCCACAATTTTACCAGAAATCACAAAGAAATTAAGATAACAACTTTGTGCAAAATCATGAAAAGTCAAACTTTTTTCTGAGATTATGGGGGTTATTTACTAAAACTTGAATTAGTTCATTTTTTTAATTAAAATAAAGTCGACTAAACTCCTTTCCACGAATTTAACTCTTTTATCAATAATTTTTAAAAAGTCAGAGCAAAAACACATTTCAACAAAATCAAGCATTAATTTGTATTGTAAGATCAACACTCTGAAACGCAATTTTATCGAATGGTCGCTGTGAAAACGTGACTTTATCAGATTATCGGATGAAAACGATGACTTTATCAGCGCAGATCAAGATGTCACTCCTTGTCCTGACTCTGGTAATATAAATGGTCCTTGTGTAAAGTATACTATGTATGTTTATGTCCAAATAGCAGAATTCGGAGAAATCAAGGAACTCAAGGGACTGTATCATAATGTATTTTTTACAGTCAAAGTTTTGGTCCTATCCAGACCACTTGTCTCCCTTCTTCTATAGACTAAAAGTATATAGCTTTCAGGAATAGCATCCTAACACAACTAAAGAAGAAATGCTCAGCACCAAATAGGGTCATTGATGCATATATTTATTCATTATAATTAATACAGGATGTACTTCCTGTTGGTATTGTGGTATAGATATCTATCCGGCTGCATGTTTTAATTCATTCACTTGCAGATGTACATGCTGGGAAAGCAGATGTATTATACCCATGTGTTTAGAACTGATTGATGTTCCTTTTTGTGATTATTGAATGAGCCAATGAGAAAATATACAACAAATAAGCAAATATACCACACTCATACTAAGAACTTAAAAATGTAGGGTTATGACACTTCAAAGAAACCACAGAGGACATTAAAGATTGGGTAGGAAATTGTGTCAAGATCATCAATCTACGGAAAACTATTTTCCACGGTCTGTTCGAAAGGGGTTACAAACGACTACCCCTACCCTTCCCTTGCACAGCATTTAAACGTGCAGCTTTTTGTACAGTGCTCCAAAATATGTCAGTGCTTTTTAAATACATGTACAGACCTATATATACACTCACACATATTACACTATTTGTTACCAGCACCGAGACCGACAATATATTTTTGTGTGAGAGCTCCTGACTCTGGTCAGGCTTTTTGGGTCAAAACTCAAATTTTCAGGGTTTTTTAAAATTGGCCCCACAGTTTTGCACAATTAAAGGAAATGTCAACACCCAAAAAAAGGTTTGGCTTATAAAAGAAAACCTAATTCTAAGAAACTTTGCAATATTCATTCATTACAACGTTTCTATGGTTTTTAAGTTATTTGTATATATATATATTGCTATTGAAAGCAGTGTCTGTCCCTTTCTATTCTCTGTTGGCTCAGACTGTTGATACAATGTAAGACAAGGCAACTGATTAACAGACCTGTCTTTACTGCTGGGGAACTAAGACTTTTGCAACATTGTTTAAAAAGTAACAACCATTAAGATATGCTGCTTTCAATAGCAATTGTTTTTACAAATAACTTTATTGGAAAGTTGCTTAGAATCATTTTTATATTTATTTTGGGGTTGATTTGTAGAGATGTCGCGAACTGTTCGCCGGCGAACTTGTTCGCGCGAACATCGGGTGTTCGCGCTCGCCGGAAGTTCGCGAACGTCGCGCGACGTTCGCCATTTTGGGTTCGCCATTGTTGGCGCTTTTTTTTGCCCTCTCACCCCAGACCAGCAGGTACATGGCAGCCAATCAGGAAGCTCTCCCTTGGACCACTCCCCTTCCCTATAAAAACCGAAGCCCTGCAGCTTTTTTTCACTCTGCCTGTGTGTGCTGAAGAGATAGTGTAGGGAGAGAGCTGCTGCCTGTTAGTGATTTCAGGGACAGTTGAAAGTTTGCTGGCTAGTAATCGTTTTGATACTGCTCTGTTATTGGAGGGACAGAAGTCTGCAGGGGTTTGAGGGACATTTAAGCTTAGGTAGCTTTGCTGGCTAGTAATCTACCTTCTACTGCAGTGCTCTGTATGTAGCTGCAGTGGGCAGCTGTCCTGCTTCTGATCTCATCTGCTGACTGCTGCAATAGCAATAGTCCTTGTAAGGACTGCTTTTATTTATTTTTTTGTTGTTTTACTACTACTACTACTACTACTACTACTACTACTACTACTACTACTATAAGAGCCCAGTGCTATTAGTCTAGCAGTGTTGGGGAGTGGGACTGGTGTGCTAATCTGCTGCTCCTAGTAGTTCAGCAGCACCAACTTTAATTTTTTTTTTTTAATATTCATTCTTTTTTTATTTAACTTTTTTTTTATTTTACTACCGCTGTAGTAGTGTATAAGTTGACCTTTTAGGCATTATTTGCCCTGTAGGCATTTTTTGCCCAGTGTGTTATTCAACCAACTGCTATCTAGCTGTGTGCCCGTGTTCACATTCTGTCTAAATATCCATAATATTACCGTCTCCAGAAAAAACACCGGAGTGACTTTTTTCAAGCAGCCATAATAAATTTTACGTAATCCGTATCCATCGCTGTAGTAGTGTATAAGTTGACCTTTTAGGCATTATTTGCCCTGTAGGCATTTTTTGCCCAGTGTGTTATTCAACCAACTGCTATCTAGCTGTGTGCCCGTGTTCACATTCTGTCTAAATATCCATAATATTACCGTCTCCAGAAAAAACACCGGAGTGACTTTTTTCAAGCAGCCATAATAAATTTTACGTAATCCGTATCCATCGCTGTAGTAGTGTATAAGTTGACCTTTTAGGCATTATTTGCCCTGTAGGCATTTTTTGCCCAGTGTGTTATTCAACCAACTGCTATCTAGCTGTGTGCCCGTGTTCACATTCTGTCTAAATATCCATAATATTACCGTCTCCAGAAAAAACACCGGAGTGACTTTTTTCAAGCAGCCATAATAAATTTTACGTAATCCGTATCCATCGCTGTAGTAGTGTATAAGTTGACCTTTTAGGCATTATTTGCCCTGTAGGCATTTTTTGCCCAGTGTGTTATTCAACCAACTGCTATCTAGCTGTGTGCCCGTGTTCACATTCTGTCTAAATATCCATAATATTACCGTCTCCAGAAAAAACACCGGAGTGACTTTTTTCAAGCAGCCATAATAAATTTTACGTAATCCGTATCCCTCGCTGTAGTAGTGTATAAGTTGACCTTGTAGGCATTATTTGCCCTGTAGGCATTTTTTGCCCAGTGTGTTATTCAACCAACTGCTATCTAGCTGTGTGCCCGTGTTCACATTCTGTCTAAATATCCATAATATTACCGTCTCCAGAAAAAACACCGGAGTGACTTTTTTTCAAGCAGCATTCTTATATTTTACGTAATCCGTATCCACCGCTGTGTATACGTTGACCTTGTAGGCATTATTTGCCCTGTAGGCATTTTTTGCCCAGTGTGTTATTCAACCAACTGCTATCTAGCTGTGTGCCCGTGTTCACATTCTGTCTAAATATCCATAATATTACCGTCTCCAGAAAAAACACCGGAGTGACTTTTTTTCAAGCAGCATTCTTATATTTTACGTAATCCGTATCCACCGCTGTGTATACGTTGACCTTGTAGGCATTATTTGCCCTGTAGGCATTTTTTGCCCAGTGTGTTATTCAACCAACTGCTATCTAGCTGTGTGACCGTGTTCACATTCTGTCTAAATATCCATAATATTACCGTCTCCAGAAAAAACACCGGAGTGACTTTTTTTCAAGCAGC
Organism: Xenopus petersii; assembly: GCA_038501925.1. NCBI lineage: Eukaryota > Metazoa > Chordata > Amphibia > Anura > Pipidae > Xenopus > Xenopus petersii. The sequence goes on from CM076674.1 coordinate 33,148,482, forward strand.
ATTCTTATATTTTACGTAATCCGTATCCACCGCTGTGTATACGTTGACCTTGTAGGCATTATTTGCACAGTGTTTTCTTCAAACCGCCATCTAGCTGTGTGAGCTTGTTCACATTTTGTCTAAATATTGATAATATTATCGTCTCTAGAAAAACCACTTGAGTTACTTTTTTTCAAGCAGCATTCATATATTTTACGTAATCCGTATCCACCGCTGTAGTAGTGTATACGTTGATCTTGTAGGCATTATTTGCACACTGTTTTCTTCAAACTGCCATCTAGCTGTGTGTATTATCGTTTCCAGAAAAACCAACTGAGTTTTTGTTGTTGTTGTTTTTTTAAAAATAATGCCAGGCAAAGGCAGGCCGCCACGCAGAGGCCGTGCTAGGGGCCGTGCTGCTATGCAATCCTGTGGCCCTAGCAAATTGCCCAGTTTTAAAAAGCCAATGACCCTGAACTCCCAAAATGCTGAAGAGGTAGTTGACTGGCTTACACAGCACACCCCATCCTCTACCGTTTCTAACTTTACCACAACATCCTCCTCATCCTCCACTGCTATGGCCACCCCACGTAACACTTCCTCCACCACCGGTGCCCCATCTTCACTGGAGTCAGAGGAGTTATTTTCCCATGAGTTTCTTGAACTGAGTAATGCGCAACCATTATTGGCAGAAGAAGATGAAGGAGATGAGGACGTTACACCAGATTTAATTCTGGCAGAGAACACGACAGAGATGGACATAATGATGAGTGATGAGGAGGAGGAGGAGGTCCCCGCTGCTGCTTCCTTCTGTGATGTGTCAGAAGAAATTGATGCATCTGAGGAGAATGATGATGAGGAGATTGATGTTTTGTGGGTGCCTAGTAGAAGAGAGCAAGAGGAGGGTAGTTCAGATGGAGAGACGGAGAGTCAGAGAGGCAGTAGGAGAATAAGACTTAGAAGAAGCAGGGAGGCCAGCCCGCAGGGATCAGTAGGGCAACAACATGTATCGGCACCTGTGTTCAGCCGGCCAACGCACCCGCCATTGCCGCCAATGCCGCCAACTTCTACTGTTACCGCCAGATCGCACACTTCCAAAAAGTCAGCAGTGTGGGATTTTTTTAATGTGTGTGCCTCTGACAAAAGCATTGTAATTTGCAATGAGTGCAGTCAGAAACTGAGCCTTGGTAAGCCCAACAGCCACATAGGTACAACTTCTATGCGAAGGCACATGAGCGGCAAGCACAAAGCACTTTGGGAGCAACACCTCAAAGGCAACAGGCAAACTAAAAGTCACACTCCTTCTGGTCCAGCATCTTACTGCTCTACCTCTGCTCTCCTTGACCCATCTGAACCACCCTCCACTCCGCCTTCCACCTTGACCACCTGTTCCCATTCCCAGTCATCTGCCACCAGCCAAGTTTCTGTGAAGGCCATGTTTGAGCGTAAGAAGCCAATGTCTGACTGTCACCCCCTTGCCCGGCGTCTGACAGCTGGCTTGTCTGCACTCTTAGCCCGCCAGCTTTTACCATACCAGCTGGTGGACTCTGAGGCCTTCCGCAAATTTGTAGCAATTGGGACACCGCAGTGGAAGGTACCCAGCCGCAATTTTTTTTCTAAAAAGGGAATACCACACCTGTACCAACATGTGCAGAGCCAAGTTACCGCATCTCTGTCACTTAGTGTTGGGCCAAAGGTCCATATGACTACTGACGCATGGTCCTCCAAGCATGGTCAGGGCAGGTATGTCACCTACACTGCCCACTGGGTGAACTTGGTAATGGCTGGGAATGGGAAGCAGGGAATGGGTAGCTCAACAACAACAACAACAGTGGAGTTGGTGTCACCGCCACGGATTGCACGCGGTTCTGCCACCACCTCTACTCCTCCATCGCTCTCTACCTCGTCTTCTTCCTCTTCTTCTTCTTACTCTGCTGCTGGGTCCTCCTTCTCCTCCTCCACACCTGTGCACCCCCAGCTCCCCCTAGGCTATTCGACGTGCCAGGTACGCCGTTGTCACGCTGTCTTGGGGATGACGTGCCTGGAAAGCAAAAACCATACCGGATCTGTACTCCTGTCATCTCTGCAGTCACAGGCCGATCGGTGGCTGACCCCACACCAACTGCAGATCGGAAAAGTGGTGTGTGACAATGGAAGCAATCTGTTGGCAGCGTTGAGACTGGGAAATTTAACACATGTGCCCTGCATGGCACATGTGTTAAATTTAATAGTCCAACGTTTTGTCTCCAAGTACCCAGGATTCCAGGACGTTCTCACCCAGTCCAGAAAGGTGTCGGCCCATTTCAGACGTTCCTACACAGCCATGGCACGCCTTGCTGACATTCAGCAGCGCTACAACATGCCAGTCAGGCGTTTGATTTCTGACAGCCAGACTCGCTGGAATTCAACGCTCCTTATGTTGGAACGTCTGCTGCAACAACAAAGGGCCGTCAACGAGTACCTTTTTGAACTGGGTGGTAGGACTGGATCTGCAGAGCTGGGGATTTTTTTCCCCCGTTACTGGGTGCTTATGCGCGATGCCTGCAGGCTCATGCGACCTTTTGAAGAGGTGACAAATATGGTCAGTCGCACCGAAGGCACCATCAGCGACCTAATACCCTTCGCTTTCTTCCTGGAGCGTGCCGTGCGACGAGTGACAGATGAGGCTGTAGACCAGCGTGACGAGGAGCTGGAAGCGCACGATTTATGGTCGCAATCACCAGAACGAACCCAGGCACCTGCTGCAACGCAGGGAGAGGTGCCAGAAGTGGAGTCAGAGGAGGAAGGTGGCTTTGTGGAGGAGGAGGAGGAGGACCAACAGGAGCAGGCTTCCCAGGGGGCTAGTGGTGACCTTTTGGGGACCCCTGGTCTTGTACGTGGCTGGGGGGAGGAGACCGTGGATGATGCAGTCCTTGATAATGAGGAAGCGGAGATGGATAGCTCTGCATCCAACCTTGTGAGAATGGGGTCTTTCATGCTGGCATGCCTGTTGAAGGACCCCCGTATCAAGAGGCTTAAGGAGAAGGACCTGTACTGGGTCGCAACGCTACTAGACCCTCGGTACAAGCATAAAGTGTCAGAAATGTTACCAACATACCACAAGTCCGAAAAGATGCGGCATTTACAAACCAGCCTGCAAAACATGTTGTACAATGCTTTTAAGGGTGATGTCACTTCAGGAACTCATCAACATTCCAGGGGCAGAGGTGCCAGTAATCCTGCCACGAGCACACCTGCAAGGACAAAGCCCTTTGGCCGGTCTGTAACGTCAGACATGCAAATGTTTTTCTGTCCAAGGCAGCGCCACAACCCTTCGGGATCCACCCTCAAAGAACGCCTCGACCGGCAGGTAGCGGACTACCTGGCATTAACTGCAGATATCGACACTCTGAGGAGCGATGAACCCCTGGACTACTGGGTGCGCAGGCTTGATCTGTGGCCAGAGCTGTCACAATTTGCCATGAACCTCTTGTCTTGCCCAGCCTCAAGTGTGCTCTCAGAAAGGACCTTCAGTGCAGCAGGAGGGATTGTAACTGAGAAGAGAACTCGCCTAGGTCACAAAAGTGTCGATTACCTGACCTTTATTAAAATGAATGAGGGGTGGATCTCGGAGGGTTACTGCACGCCGGAAGACTTGTTCTGACTTCTATGCAGCTGTCCTTCTCTTCAAGCCTCATGACTCCACACACAGCTGTCCTTTAGCGTCCTCCTCCCTCCGCCACCGTTACAAACTAGGGTGCAAACCCTACTGGTTTAATTTTTTCTGGCCTCTGTGCTTCAGTGGCTGCAACCAAAAAAACTGGGCAAACAATGTCTACAAGGTCAACGTATGGCGAAAAATGACTATTTTCAGCATTTATATGGCATATTTTTTCTGGCAACTGTGCTTCAGTGGCTGCGTCCAAAAAAATGCATATTTTCTGCATTTATATGGCATAATTTTTCTGGCCTCTGTGCTTCAGTGGCTGCAACCAAAAAAATGCATATTTTCTGCATTTATATGGCATAATTTTTCTGGCCTCTGTGCTTCAGTGGCTGCAACCAAAAAAATGCATATTTTCTGCATTTATATGGCATAATTTTTCTGGCCTCTGTGCTTCAGTGGCTGCAACCAAAAAAATTTATATTTTCAGCATTTATATGGCATAATTTTTCTGGCAACTGTGCTTCAGTGGCTGCGACCAAAAAAATGACTATTTTCAGCATTTCTATGGCATATTTTTTCTGGCCTCTGTGCTTGAGTGGCTGCGGCCAAAAAAACTGGGCAAACAATGCCTACAAGGTCAACGTCGTTGACCTTGTAGGCATTGTTTGCCCAGTTTTTTTGGCCGCAGCCACTCAAGCACAGAGGCCAGAAAAAATATGCCATAGAAATGCTGAAAATAGTCATTTTTTGCCATACCTTGACTCAACGTATATGGCAAAAAATGACTATTTTCAGCATTTATATGGCATATTTTTTCTGGCAACTGTGCTTCAGTGGCTGCGACCAAGAAAACTGGGCAAACAATGCCTACAAGGTCAACGTATGGCAAAAAATGACTATTTTCAGCATTTATATGGCATATTTTTTCTGGCCTCTGTGCTTCAGTGGCTGCAACCAAAAAAATTTATATTTTCAGCATTTATATGGCATAATTTTTCTGGCCTCTGTGCTTCAGTGGCTGCAACCAAAAAAATTTATATTTTCAGCATTTATATGGCATATTTTTTCTGGCAACTGTGCTTCAGTGGCTGCGTCCAAAAAAACTGGGCAAACAATGTCTACAAGGTCAACGTATGGCGAAAAATGACTATTTTCAGCATTTATATGGCATATTTTTTCTGGCAACTGTGCTTCAGTGGCTGCGTCCAAAAAAACTGGGCAAACAATGCCTACAAGGTCAACGTATGGCAGTTGTTTAAAGAGAACAGTAGATTACTAGCCAGCAAAGCTACCTAAGCTAAAATGTCCCTCAAATCCCTGCAGACTTCTGTCCCTCCAATACAGAGCAGTATCACGCAGATTACTAGCCAGCAAACTTACTATCATCTGTCCCTGAAATCACTAACAGCTCTCGCCCTACACTATCTCTTCCAAGCACACACAGGCAGATTTTTCAGATACATTTTTGCCCTTGATCCCCCTCTGGCATGCCACTGTCCAGGTCGTTGCACCCTTTAAACAACTTTAAAATCATTTTTCTGGCCAGAAATGTCTTTTGTAGATGTTAAAGTTCGCCTTCCCATTGAAGTCTATGGGGTTCGCGAACCGTTCGCGAACCGCTCGCAATTTTGCGCAAGTTCGCGAATATGTTCGCGAACTTTTTTTCCGACGTTCGCTACATCCCTATTGATTTGCCCTTTTAAGTATCATTGGCAAAAATAGAAACAGTACTTACAATGCCCACCTCAGGTCATTAATAAAAAAGTTAAAAAGCCTACGGCAGACCCTTGCACTAATCCACTAACAAAACTGGTCCAGTTAGAAAATATTCCATTTACTACCAGTCTATGTAATCTAACCCTCAGATAGTTCTCTATCCAAGTACAAATATTATGTTCTACGCCAATATTCCTTAATTTAACCTTAACCGTCAGTGTTAATAAAAGTAATATTAATAATTTAGGGAGTGCTGGTGTGCCCAGGGTGTAAAAGAGCCCTATCCTTACCACCAGATATGCCCTGGATGCAAGTACCTGTTGCATAATCACTGAGCTGCGATGTATGTCCTAGAATCTGGCCCTCTGTCTGCCACCTCCTTAACTGACATATGTGCTGGACAGTCTCTGCACATGTGCCATTGTGGAAGAGCAGGGGCATTTTGGTACTCACTGTCACCCTCAGGCACCCACAAGGCCACATTGCTAGTACACAGAGCACAATAGTGCTCTTTGAATTAGAAGAGCCAAAATTCTGGTTTCTGGGCAACATGAGGCCACTGGCTTTAGCCACAAGTGTTCCCTGGACTGGGGATTTATTTAAAGGGGGACTCCACAAGAACATAAATTAAGCTTTTTGAAAAGTACACAATTTCAAGCAACTTTGCAATATACATAATTTAAAAAATATGCAGACTTGTCATGATTTTTAATGGTTTCTGACAGTTCCCTAAGCCTAGCCCCCTACTCTCTTGCTGATCTTTCTGACTACTTCGCTGAGCTGGCTGACTACTGTTACTTTGTATCAACAGCCAGCTGTCCTTAGACTGCATCCTCCCTACACACATGATTTCAATAAGGAAAGGAACATCATAGTGCAATGCATCGTGGGGTATGTAGTTCCTGCATGCTTTCTGTTAGCTGTGGAGAAGTTATTACAATTTGTAACATCAGTGTTTTAGTCCGTCCTTCCCTGCCAGGATTTCAAATGATGCAGAAAGAAAAGAATTGTTAAACAGCTGGATTTCAGCATAGAAAATGGCATTTATTCATACTTTTTAAGAAACAGGTAACTGTGATGGGTATATTAGGGGTTTCTGTGTTATGTGGGCCTCTTCATCAAATTTTGGTTTGGAAGCCGGAGTTCCCCTTTAAAGCATTTTTTTCTTCATAGGCACACCTTAAACTGCCAGGCCAGGCAATGTCCTCGAATACCTGTATACAATCCTTGCAACTGGGGAAATGCTAAATGAGCTCTAAGATATTCATTGATTTTTAAGAAAGGAAGCAAAATATGCAAGCCGTAACATATTCTGCTCATAGTACAGTGCCAAAGTAGAAGAAATTCTTTTGCTCAGATGCAAACATACCAATACAAAGCCTAAAAGACAAAAAGTGAATATACTGACTGAATTGGAGAAACAGTTATGCTGAAAAAAAATATTATCACGCATATAAATCTAACTCCACTGTGAATTTTTCTGTATCCTTGGATCTAAACACTTCTTTATACACTTCAAAATCACGTTGCTGCCAAAATTGTGATAACAGACAACAACACTTTCAAATCTGACTGCCGCTTACATAACCTCTAAGTCTGGTTCTTCATAATCCCATACATCAAATGCTCATAAAACAGAGGAGTAAAGTTTATGTCTGTTCATCTCAGATTAACATATCTGCCAGTGTTTTAACCCTATCTGCTGTACATATCATATTATTTAACTAATAAAGGAAAAATATCAAGTGCTTAAAAGTTCTAATAACCTAATTTTTTTATTATCTAGTACCAGTAGGAATGTTTTTTTATGTAAGCCTTTCCCTACCAATGATATTGATTCTATATGTAGTCTCCAAGGAAGGTGAACACTTGCAGATAATGTAGAATCTATGTTATGCGGTTTAGCGTTATGCCAATAGAAAATCGTTTTTTTCATGAAAAGCCCTTAAAGGACAAGTAAAGCCTCAATTAATAATTTAGTATTGATGCAACCTTACTGCAATGATGATATACCTTTTAATCCCACACTTCTATCAGCAACACTGTTACAGCAATACTCTAATAAAGATGAATACATCTGCACATGGCAAGAGTTATAGTTTACAGATACTTTGAACAGCTTGTTCTTAAAGGGATTCTTTCATGATTTTTATTATGTATTTTTTATTTCCAAATTACACTTACACTGCAAATAATTTACTCTACAATATAAAATTGAATTCCTGAACCAGCAAGTGTATTTGTTTATATTTGTAATATTGGTGATTAGTACGAAGCGCCATCTCAGGTCATTTTGCCTGGTCATGTGCTTTCAGAAAGAGCCAGCACTTTAGGCTTTAGGAACTGCTTTCTGGCAGGTTGTTGTTTCTCCTACTCAATGTAACTGAATGTGTCGCAGTGGGACCTGGATTTTACTATTGAGTGCTGTTCTTAGATTTAGCAGGCAGTTGTTATCTTATTTTAGGGAGCTGCTATCTGGTTACCTTCCCATTGTTCTGTTGTTAGGCTGCTGGGGGGGGGGTGATATCACTCCAACTTGCAGTACAGCAGTAGAAAGTTGTGAGGAACACTTACCCTGGTGGTCTAGGGGTCCGGCGGGGACGCCCGCTGCATTGATCCTTCCTCCTTATGGAGCACGCGGCACGCATCTCCTGGATTTATGTGCAAACGACGCTGGCGTGATGACTTCATCGCTCAGTGCGGTGAGATTTAAAGGTATTCAAAGGGACCTTGTAGATTTTCTCACTGCCCGTTGTTAGGTTCCATTTCTGAGTTTCTGGGTGTGCTTTGTTTGTTTTCTGATTCCTGTTTTGACCCTGCCTGCCTGACTTTGCTGACTTCTGTGATCCCGACCTCTGCCTGTTATCCGACTATTCTGCTATCCGTATTCCGACCCATGCCTGACTTGACCTTCCAGATTGATCTCCTGGCTTTGACTCTTGCCTATCTGACTTTACTTGAATTCTGCCCGCACTGACCCGGCCTGTTTGACTACGCTTTACGTCTATTCCTTGAATTGTGACTTTTTGTCCAACGACTTTTATTTAACGATCGCACCCCTCTGCTCGTCCAGAACCCTTCGCTTGGCTCCTCTCTTATTAAGACCTGGCGGCATCCAATTAGCCGAGGGCTCCTCCCGAGGTGAAAGGCGGCTATTAAAGGCGGAAGCAAGAGCCGAGACCAAGGAGCCTAGCATTGGTTCTGGATTCTGGGTGCCGATCGTGACAAGAGTGACTGAAATTTATTAGAGCACAATTCACATGACTGGGGGCTCCTGGGAAACTGACAATATGTCTAGCCCCGTGTTAGATTTCAAAATTAAATATTAAAAAATCTGTTTGCTCTTTTGAGAAACAGATTTCAGTGCAGCACTATTAACTGATGGTTTTAAAAACAAAATTTTTTCCCATGACAATATCCCTTTAACTGTCATGGCTCAGCTATCAACTAGATGAAGAAGATTCCAAGAGGTTTTTGACAATGCTCTGTTACACCTGATGATGGTAAGCTGCATCCAACTATGCCCACACCAGGGGTGTTTCAGGATGAAAGAAACTGTATATGTTGCCCACATGCCATGTACATAAATGTGAGTGAATCCCAGAAAAACTGGGTGGGTTGACAACTCTGGAGGTCTTCCTACAATAAGCCCCATGCCAACAAATGTTGCTGTTTACAAAACTTTAAAGTACTAATAATACCAGTGGTAATAATACCACTCTGTGTATAACATCAACTTGTTAAAAAATCTCACATTTTCAAATAGCTTAAATGTTGAACATAACCTTCCCTTGAACTCTTTTACAAGCTTGCCCCTGTTTAAGCTGCCAAATTATTATTTTTTAATTCATAAATATTGAAAATTCAAGTTTGGAAAACTTGAATTTGAAAATATTTGTGGTCACATTTTTAATACATTGCCCCATAAATTGCCTATTTGAGAAAATTTAAATACAACAGACAAATTCTTTTTTAATCTTCTTCAAAGTAATCCTTATTATTTACATAACTATCCTTTTGTTATCTGGTCTTATTTAAGCTCCCCTGCTATTTTTCCTGCAGCATCAGAAATCTTTCAGGCCTTCATTAATATTATAATTATTCTTTTCTTTTTAAAGTTGGCACAGCTATTTGATGTATTCAGTGATATTCAGGTGTTTTTTTAACCAGTGAATTGAAGTAATTGAATTTTTTTTTCTTCAAAATGTATTTTAAAAAAATATATATATTTATCCCAATGGTATGGTTTTTAAAATGAGTTTCTAATAAACTGGCTGGTGTTTTTGACGGCATTCTATTTAAACAAATTGTTTTTATACAGGCCAAAAATGAAATAACTGACTCCGAGGGCTGACAAGCCAAGGCCTGCTTCTAAAACACTGAGCTGCATACACAAGCTAACTAATAGGAGGAATTAAAACTTCCCACCACTTGATCGTGTCAGATATATATCCTCTTGAGGGGATTCTGACACTCTGGCTTTGACAGGTAATACATTATTGTCAGTTCCATTTCATGGAGAAGTGTGAACATATAAAAGAATTTCCTTTTTGAGACAACCAACTCTCAGGCAGGATAAAACATCACACTACTCACTCTTGGGACCCTTATCTCAATCAACTGTGCAATCTGCTGAATCAATGGATGTGTGGCACCATTTTGCTGTGGGTTGACTGTAGATAGGCCATTTTTGTTGACCTATACTGTTTTTTTAACAATTACTCAACTGCATGTCCTTTAATCCCCACTATGGAAAGGTGGGGAATCAAGGACATGATGAATCCACCCACAAGAATAGAAAACCACCACATTTTATCCCAGTTTGCCCACCCATCTAAGCAAAGGGTCAGACTGGTTCAAATATATTACCACTTTTTAAGTAAGGTGAAATCTGTGAAACACAAACATATTTTATTTGTTTTTTAAAACAGTACTTCATAGAGCAAGCAGCTCTTTGCTTTAAAGGAATAGTTCAGTGTGAAAAGAAAAACTGGATAAATACATAGGCTGTAGGGATGGGCAAATTTTTTCGCCTTGTTTCGCCAAAAAAATGACGCCCATAGACTTGTATGGAGACGTGCGTCAAAAAAAAAAAGACGCGCGACAAAATAATTTCGCAGCACGACAAATCTTTTTTGACGCCCATAGACTTTAATGGGCGTCTGCGACATTTCGCCGGCGGCGAATTTTTGACGAAACGAAACGGGTCAAATTCACCCATCCTTGAGGCTGTGCAAAATAAAAAATGTTTCTAATATAGTTAGTTATCCAAAAATGTAATGTATAAAGGCTGGCGTGAACAGATGTCTAATAAAACAGCCAGAATCCAACTTCCTGCTTTTCAGCTCTATAACTCTGAGTTAGTCAGCGACTTGAAGGGGGGCCACATGGTACATTTCTGTTCAGTGAGTTTGTAATTGATCCTCAGCATTCAGCTCAGATTCAAAAGCAACAGATATGATCCATGTGGCCCCCTTCAAGTCTCTGATTGGTTACTGCCTGGTAGCCAGGGTAACCAGTCAGTGTAAACCAAGAGAGCTAAAAAGCAGGAAGTAGTGTCCTGACTGGCGTTATACATCAAATCACTCCAGCCTTTATACATTACATTTTTGGCTAACTAACTATATTAGAATCATTTTTTATTTTGCACAGCCTGTCTATTTACCCAGTTTTTATTTTTACACTGAACAATTCCTATAACACTTCCACTTCAATTGTGTTGGTGGTATTGGTGGGACATTAAGTGGGACACTGCTTTGAGGGTGATAAGCTGAAGAAAATTATATTTAATTCCAAGACATTTACAGAACACTCACAAGAATTTGGAAACAAATTGAATTCCACGGTTATAAACAATGGAAGTAGGAGTGCCATGTAAACAAAAAAATCTCCCTGAAAAAAATGTTGGCCAAGATAGCAGAGGAAGGAGAATTTTTAAGAACGAAGTGAGCCATCTTGGAGAATCTTTTAATCATCACAAAGTCCACTAAAAGTTCACAGCAATATCTGCCCAAGGTTGACTGTGAACATATAAAGGCAATACCACAAGTCAAGTTCAGGGAACTTTTTTAGACACAAATAAAACAGGAGAAAACATTTTGGGATGCATCATGAGCCTCAGGTGGCCAACAGCAATAGTTGGAAAGAAAATCAGTAGTATTTCTGCTGCCAGGATGTCCAGCCATGTACAGGTATGGGATCTATTATCCAGAATGCTTGGGACCCGGTGTTTTCTAGATAATAGATCTTTCTGTAATTTGGATCTTCATACCTTAATTTCTAAAATGAAAGCCAGCGCCAAAGGCACAGGGAACAGACAAAATAAATATATAGGGTAATATTGTTTTACAATGTTGTCACCTTTTGTGTTCAGCAGAAATAGTTAACTCCACCTTTAAAGTGTTACCCTTATTTAACATTCACCACCACCAAGGGGTTAAAAACTTTCCTTTACAGAGCTTGTTTAGATGGGTACGCACAAGCACTTATTGTCAACTTGTATTTAAAAAACTCATGAAGTGCATCTCCTGGTAGAAGCTGTAAAATGACACGCAGCAGCAGATAGTGTAAAATACCTTTTTATTTTTTAAAAAGTAAAACGTTAAAATGCACTCACGCGGTGTTTATTATAAAAAAAGCATATCTATTCCTCAGTCCTGCTGGACACTCCCCTTTGAAAATGTCCACACAGAGTCCCAAAGGGCAAAGCCCTTTTTCTTTTTAGGGAATTGTAAACTTAGCTTATAGCCTCCTCTCCTCGTGTGTGGTATGGGGCGCCTTCCAGTGACGTCACTTGCCTTACGCGTTTCATCCTGCGACTTCCTCAGAGGCTTAAATCATGTAAACATTAAATAAACCCAATAGGCTGGTTTTGCCTCCAATAAGGATTAATTATATCTCATTTTGAATCAATTGCTAGTTACGATTTTATTATTACAGAGAAAAGGAAATAATTTTTCAAAATTTGGATTATTTCATTATAATGGAGTATATGGGAGACAACCATTCTGGGTAAAGTATTTCTGGATAAGGGATCCCATACCTGTATATATGTATGTACATATATAATCAGTATAATCTGTTGGGTATTTCTGTTCAATGCCTAAATAAACATTTCAGCATCTTTCTACTTTACAAATGTGATGGGATCCGAGTGATGTTTTTATTAAAAGTGCCCTTTCTAAATCTTGCATTATGTAGGAGGGAAACACTGTAAATAAATGATAATGGTCTTTCTCATAATACTGATTTACACCGGCCAAGTAACACAGTTTCTTTTTATTGCCCCAGTGGTGTTATAAATACATGTTTTGGCCCAGTACCTTGGACCTATGTAGAGGTTGTGTAGGAAACACATGCATCTCTTAGAAAAAAAATAACATTTGTTAGTGGTCCAGTGTTTTTAGCTGTTTTGAGCCAATACAGTATTTCCTTGATAGATTCAAATATCATCTCTATTATATGTAATGGTATGCTGTGTTAAGCAAAGGTTCTTAACCAATGCACTGCTGTATTAGAGTCTAGTCCATATTCAGTATCTCTTTTAAAGCAAACATATATAAGAAGAATAGCTACATAGTTACAGTTACATAGTTAAATAGTTAAATTGGGTTGAAAAAAGACAAAGTCCATCAAGTTCAACCCCTCCAAATGAAAACCCAGCATCCATACACACACCCTTCCCTACTTTCACATAAATTCTATATACCCATACCTATACTAACTATAGAGCTTAGTATCACAATAGCCTGTGATATTATGTCTGTCCAAAAAATCATCCAAGCCATTCTTATAGTCATTAACTGAATAAGCATCACAACATCACCCGGCAGTGCATTCCACAACCTCACTGTCCTGACTGTGAAGAACCCCGTACGTTGCTTCAAATGAAAGTTCTTTTCTTCTAGTCTAAAGGGGTGGCCTCTGGTACAGTGATCCACTTTATGGGTAAAAAGGTCCCCTGCTATTTGTCTATAATGTCCTCTAATAGTTTTATATAATATATTTGCCATAACACAATCATTTCATTTATACAAACTTGTAAGTTTTCAACCTGTGTAACAATAATAGCCAAAAAAACATAAATAAAAAGTAGCAGGATGTGTCTCTACAGTGGTCTCCCCAGTGACATTCAGGGGGTTATTTACTAAGCTCCGAATATCCGAAATTCCCCAAAAAATGATTTTTTTTTTTATAAAATCGGACGTTTAAAAAAATCACAAATTTTTCAGAGTTTATTAAACCCGAGTGCTAAAAAGCCTGAATAAAAAACACGGCATCTCAAACCGGTCGAGGGGAACAGTACCATTGATTTTTGGTTGTGTCAGGGGTTTCAGGCAATTTCACAATGTTTTCGGAGCTTTCGGGTGAAAACTCTTTTCACGGAAAGCAAATTTTGGGGAAATGTAATAATAAATAAGGGGCAAATTTACTTATGGTCGAATATCGAGGGTTAATTAACCCTCGCCATTCGACTGCCGAATTGATTTAGCGCATTTCCTACGATCAAAGGAAAAACGATTCGAAGGATTTTAATCCATCGATCGAAAGATTTTCCTTCGATCAGAAAATTGTTAGGAGGCCTATGGGGACCTTCCCCATAGGCTAACATTGGCCTCGGTAGGTTTTACTTGCCGAATTAGGGGGGTCGAAGTATTTTTTAAAGAGACAGCACTTCGACTATTGAATTGTCGAATAGTCGAACGATTTTTAGTTCGAAACGTTCGATTCAAAGTCAAAATCGGAGTCAAAGGTCGAAGTAGCCAATACGATGGTCGAAAAAAATCATTCGAAATTCGAAGTTTTTTTTTATTTTATTCCTTCACTCGAACTAAGTAAATGGGCCCCTAAGTGTTAAAAACCCGAGCGGGTTAGATTGGAGTTTGTAGCATCCGATATTGAGATAAATTCGGACCTCGATAAATAACCCCCTTAGGGTTTTGCCCACCAGGCAGTTTTATGGAATTAGGTTTGTTCAGTTTGTTTAGTTTCTATTGACCACTGCCAGTAGGTGGCCAGTGACGAACATGCACATAAACAGTTATGCTGAATGCTACTCTGCAATAATAGTGAAATGCCTGTCATCATCTGTGCTGCCTGCCAATGACTTGAATTGCAGCTTGTTTGCAGTCAATTATTGATTGGTAGGAAAATCCTATGCATGCAATGAAAATAAAAATATTTTGGAGGCAATCTTGCAAGAGGTATCATTTTGCAAAGTTTGTGATAAAACATGGTCATCTAACTGATATAATCGAAAACATTAAGTTGCAATTATTCCTCTTATATGTCACTTACACAGTTATTCTTTTGTTCATACTAAACAATGGCATTGTAATTCTTGCAAGGATAGGCACTTTTGGGTCTTCAGAAGTCATGGAAATAATTGTGTGATTCAAAAACATTTAGAAGATCAAGCTTAATGAAAGAGTTTAGACTTTAATCTCTAACTCAGGATGGCTGAAAAATGGTTAAAAGACTTAAAGCAAAGTATGAAAAAGTCAAATGTCTCAGACATGCCATTTCAAGGCTTCTGATGTGAAACATGGAAGGTCTTAATTTAATTTCTGAAACTTGAAAAGACTTGACTCTGTAATCATTTTATGAAAAGAAGAAAAAAAAATGGTAGACATTCTAATGCGGGCGCCTTTACCTGTCAACTTTCCCTGTACACTGCCTAAAGGTGGCCTAGAGGTGGCCTGGAACTGTACAACAGCCAGAATCAGTGTCTGGGAGGAATGCTCTGATGTCACCAGCATCTTTTATCATCCTAAAGCCCTCAAACTTTTTCAGACGCTTATGTATTTTGTTTGGGCACGTTTCCCTATTAGCAAAATACAGTTCGATTCAAGTTGTCAGCGTAAATTTTTTAGCATGGGTACATTTAAATAAAAAATATTTTCTCTTCCAAGAAGTTTATAAGCAATAAAATCACTATAGTGCTTGTACAAGTCAAACAGCAACAATGTACAAGCTTCTAAATATGGGAGGTGAATAAATTGGAAATGTTCACGCATTTTATTTCAGCTGATGATATCTTCTGTAAATTCAATAAATCTCTGTCCCAGGGCAAGAACATTCTTTTTCTTTATTTAACACCAGTAGTGTTTGCAGCACAGCATACAAATTGCTCAAGGAGGCATGTTCTAGTTAACCCCTTTCCTGTCGAAAGCATTGATTTTACATTGTAGTTGAGTTTTAATATGCCAGAACCATAGAATCTCCATTTCAGACTTCCAGGGCATAGTTTGCAAAACTGCCACATGCAGCTGGCATTTAAACAGTTGTAGGTGATGTGTAGGAGTTGACAAGCTTTACTGTGAAGTAGTGTAACCTATGCTCTGGGGAGAGGGGTTATCTCATTTGCCCAAAGGTAGAGATTGTAGTTCCTGTTTCTTAGTCTATAAAAAGTGAAGGGAGCAAATAGTTCCATCTTTTTGGACAACACCCCAAGAGGTATGAGAGAGAAACCTCAATTAAAAGATTAAGCCCTAAGGTAACAAAATGCTTAATGAAGAGAGGAAAAATGGACCCTGTGAATGATGTAAAGATGGCGGCATGAGTGGAGGAGTGTTGGATAGACAGGGTTAGCTAGTAAGACCAGCTTTGTGCTTTATTAAGAAGTATTAGTGCTGGGTAGTCCCCCAGGTGACACTCATCAAAGTGTAGGGACTCAAGTGAGTAGGACTAAAGGAAATCTAAGTGGTATTTTGGTACACTGGGAGCAGAGACCTGTGATTTAAGTAAAACACTGTTTGTGAACTCAGTTTATTATGTGATACTGTGCTATAAATACTTGGTGGAAGCCAGATTTATCAAAATGTGAGATGTGGATTCACCACAGAAAAATTCACCCACTTTCTAATCATTCTTATGGGATTTTTATTTCTATACACAGGTGGACTACAGTAGTACTGCCAAAAAAGGCTTACATGTACTGTATAAAGAAGGACAGCTGCTATTATTAAGACTCACGTATTTGGTTCAAGATTTGTCCAAATACTACAACTTTTTACATGATTTGGATTCTGCCAAAGAATCGAAAGTGTTCAGCTGAATCCAAACCCTTAAAGTCATCTGAATGCAACAACCATTTCAACACAATTGATGCATTTCATTTTTTTTCAGAATTAAATTTGTAAATTAGGCTTGAGATTCAGCTCATTAATCAGCCAAATCTTTTGTGGAGGATAATGTATTTGGCTGAATTGGGATGAAATGGATTCAGCACAGCCATTGTAGAAATCCTAAAAATCCGAGGATCCCTGTGAAGTAGTGATGTGCAGGTCAAGAAAACCTCGACCCACACCAGACCTGTACCCACACCCACCCAAACTGCACACGCCAGCTATATCTTCTCCCTCCATTTATAGACCTGCACCGCTGGTGATGTCATAAAAGAGGCGGGTGGGTGTGAGTCTATGAAACAGGAAGCCAGAAGTTGGAAGCCGACAGTCTGATGTCCCAGGCGGGGAGAGCAGGCAGAAGAGCTCAACCTGAGCCAACAACCCGCAAGAGGAGTAGCGTGGTCAGCCTGAACCCAGGTCCCGCGGGTATCGGGCTGGGTGGCACATTGCTACTGTGAACGGTATTGGTGCTTGATAGCCATAAGGACATACAATTTTGCAGTGAACAGTGCAGTACAGGAACAGTGAATTTAAAATAGACTCTTGGAATGCTATGTTCTAAATTGCTGAAATCATAATAATAAAGCATGACATAGCTAATAATTTGTGAGAGAAAGGAAAAGTAGTAAGGAAAGAAAGTAACCAGCTGACAACACTTCCCAATACAAGAAATTAAATGAAATTACTACATCCTAAAATGACACTGCTTTTTGTTTTCAGGCACAAATGCTCACATCATTTTAACGATTATTGGTCTTGTTTATAAAGTGCAGGACAGGGAGCAAATTGCAAATGGATTAAATTGCCCAATTTTTGCACTTTTGCAGCCTTCCCTTTTTTTAGGTATAGCTCCAGGCTTTTAAGGTCCAAAATGACTAAATCCTGCATTGAGAGGATGTTGGGTACAAAGGTAACAATGTCATCAAGCGAATGGAACAATTCAACTTTGGATTTCTTTGGAGAAAATTGAGAGGGTCAATATAAAAACCAAGTAGGCCAAAGTTTCCTTATGAAGCAAATTATGGCTATTTTAGAAAGTGTAAGCAACATTTATGTTTTTCCAGTGGTGATTCACGTTACTACTGGTGTGAAGGAAATTGGGGACTTATCGCAGATTTACAGCAGGCTACAAAACTTGACATGTGCCCTTGCACTTGGTTTCATAATACTGAAGTTCATAAGCTTGAATATATTTAGTTGAGTATATTTAGTTCAACCACAGAATTGGATAAAACATGAATTTATTAATAATTAACTTTACAGCAGGCTACAAAACTTGACATGTGCCCTTGCACTTGGTTTCATAATACTGAAGTTCATAAGCTTGAATATATTTAGTTGAGTATATTTAGTTCAACCACAGAATTGGATAAAACATGAATTTATTAATAATTAACTTCTGGGGGCAAGTACATGCAAAAAAACATTTACATTCTCAGCATAGGCATGCATATATTCACAGGGCATGCTTCACACTTTAACCTCTCCCTGACTATTACTCACTATAAGGTTGTAAAGAAATATTCATCTTCCTCAAAAGAATGGCTGTGTAAGTTGGCTGATGGCTCATTGCCATTCCCTTGACAAGAACCGTTTGCGGTGAAGCTGGTTGGAATGTTAGTATTGATGTCATAGTATTTAATTCTTCTGAGAGCTCCTTCCTTACTAAAAGCACTGTGGGTAAATATAATACAACTTCCACTTTGGTAATATTTGTTGAAAAGTAGTGCATGATGTTGGCAAGGGGTGTTCTGCATCTGGCAACATCATTGTCAACAGCAGGGTTATTACTTGCACGTATCTTTGAGAAGTACGGAAAGCTTGAATATACGTATTTATTAGCATAAATAATAAGAATGCAAGAAAAGTTTTCTAATTAGAGGCTGATAGTAAGCCTTTAAGCAATTATATAATTACAGTAAGATGAGTTTTTTTTGGAGAATCAACCATGATCCTGTTTAAAACATTCTGATGATATTTATCATGGATTTTTCATAAATGAGCCATTGAACAGATACAACCGAGATTTCCTTCCCCATGAAGGACAGTGAAGAAAAAGTTAACAATGAAACAGAATGTCCAGGAACATTGCTTTTGTCTAGCACTCCACACCAAGAAAATCACTCAATAAAAGGAGAATCCAACATGACCAGTATACACTTAGCACAACTTTTCCTTACAGGACTCCAACCCATACCTCATAAAATAACACATCATATATCATAGTTTTATGCTTATTTGGAACAGCGTTAAAAATAAAAGCATTTGAGTAACTCCATGTCCTGAAGACAAAGTATTCTGCATAAACAGATTGAACAAATAAAACCTAATTGTGCAACTGTTTCAGTAAAAGTTATACAGATGTAGGATATTCACAGCAGAGCGGGACTCAAGAGCATATTCTTTGGCACAACTGGTAAAGGGAATGCTTTCCAGTTGTTCAACCACAGACGTGGATAAAACATTCCTTTATTAATAATTAACTTCTGGGGGCAAGTACATGCAAAAAAACATTTACATTCTTAGCATGGGATTGCATATATTCAGTATAACGCAAAAAAAAATTTGAGTGTTGTGAAACACAGGACATGTTTCACACTTTAACCTCTCTGTGACTATTACTCACAATAAGGTTGTAAAGAAATATTCATCTTCCTCAAAAGAATGGCTGTGTAAGTTGGCTGATGTCTCATTGCCATTCCCTTGACAAGAACCATTTGCGGTGAAGCTGGTTGGAATGTTAGTATTGATGTCATAGTATTTCATTCTTCAGAGAGCCCCTTCCTAAAACACTGTGGGTAAATATAATACAACTTCCCCTCTGGTAATTATTATTATAAATATGTATTTATATGTAGCGCTATAGTAAATTGTGTGTTTTTACACCACTATTGAGCTCCACTCCCAATAAATGTGCACCGGATGAGACCTGTAATCTTAGGGAATGAGCCCTCGCAACGGGGTGGAGGCAGGGTGTAGCGCAACTGCAACTGGATTCAGGGGTTAATAATTGGGCGCCAGTGGTTCTTATAACTTAAACATGAACTGGTTTATTGAACATACACAATCCTCAGTGGAGTATACAATAGAGCATGGCAGGATTTAGCATCACATTGAATAGGCAATACTCACAATACCAATATGGTCAGTATTAGTCCCCACAGGCAAGAGGACGTGCTCAGCAGCAATAAAGGTACACCCAGCTTTCAGCCTTTTCCCTAAGTGGAACCTGAGGAGAATCTATCTACCCTGTTTCTATACACTTAGTCCCTACTTCTGGGCTATTAGTACCCAGGATCTTAATCCCTCTGACTCTCCTCGTCGGAGCCTGGAGCTGCTCAGTTGAATAACCTGTCTGTCTGTCACTCCTAGAGTGACCTATAATGGTGAGTAATGGTCAGGTCTAGTATTCTTACTAGACCTGACCTTTCTAGGTTCCACAGAGCTCTGCCTGCCTGTTCAGGTCAGAGCTAACACAAAATGGACAACTGAAAGCATGGCTTCAGAGCCTTTTATATCCCAGCACAGTGCCATCTGCTGGTCACTGTGAGAAGCAGCAGGGGCCTAGCTTAGAGCAGAAAGAGCAAACAGTACCCCTCCCAACTGTATTTTAGGACCCATTTAGGTGTCCATAACATGGAGGGACTGCTTGCACAAAATACTAGGGGTGGCTATTTTACACATCCCTACATATATAAGAGCGCCAATATATTGTGCAGCGTTGTATATATATTTGTGTTGGAAAACAACAGAGATTGTTCCAGTGCATGTCACTTAATGCAGGGAGGGTCCATTGTTGCTTAGCAATGTGATTTCATGTTTGACCTGTAACCCTGTGTGATTTTCTTCTTCCACTTCCTGTGTATGCTCTCTTTGAAAAGTTCCTGTTGCAGACATGTTATACTGAGTTCTATAAAGCAACTAAGTTACTGTTCACACAGAAGTTGGTGTGTCTGTCCTCACTTACAGAGGAGCTGCAGCTCAGATCAGCTCTCTGCTAACAATTTGTTGAAAAGTAGTGCATGCTGTTGGCTAAGGGTGTTCCGCATCCAGCATCACCATTGTCAACAGCCGGGTTATTACTTGCACATATCTTTGAGGTGTATGGAAAATGTAATAATCGTCCTATTGAGTTACTAGAAAAATCTAACATAGTTTTGAAGGAATTATGGAGTACTTATGCACTTTAAGAATCTGTCGATCACCGTACCGCACGCAAAGGGGGGAAAAAAGACACACGTCCATCAAGTTCAACCTTTTAGTTCTATATATATCCTGCCTAACTGTTTGCTGATTCAGAGGAAGGCAAAAAAACTCCATTTGAAGTCTTTTCAATTTGCCTCAGAGGAAGAAAAACGAGTTCCTGATTTGAAGATGGCAATTTGAGTCCCTTGATCAACTTGTACTATGAGCTATCTTCCATAACCCTGTATTCTCTCATATGCCAAAAAGCCGTCCAACCCCTTCTTAAAGGAACAGTAACCCAAAAAATTAAAGTATTTTAAAGGAAGGACAATGTAATGTACTGTAACCCTGCACTGGTAAAACTGGTGTTTTCTTCAGAAACACAACTATATTTTTATATAAACTAGCTGCTGAGTAGACATGGGGGCAGCCATTCTTGCACAGGACACTCAATAGATAACAGTTAGGTTCTGAAGAATCCCATTGTATATTGCAGAGATTATCTGTTATCTGCTTTGTAACCTGTGCCTTTTCTCCTTTTTCAGCTTTCAATGACTGCCCCCATGGCTACACAGCAGGTTGTTTATATAAACTATAGTAGAGTTTCTAAAGCAAACATATAATTTGTACCAGTGCAGTGCAACGATCCAGGGTGATAATTCCACATCTTCACAGGTCTCACTGTAAAAAAACCCCTTCTGAATAAGACGGAACCTCTTTTCTTCTATTAAGAATGGGTGCCCTTTTGTCTGCTGGAAGGATTTACTGGTAAATAAAGAATTACTGAGGTTATTGTACAATCCCCTTATATATTTATACATAGTTATCATATATCCCTTAGGCAAATCTTCTCCATCTTTTTTATCTTTTTCATACCCTTCACCAGCTCTTCTCTGGACCCTCTCTAATTTATTAATGCCCCTTTGAGTGTTGGGTGGGGCCTTAACAGCACTCTGTACAGTGGAAGAATAACCCCCTGCGAATCCATGCCCCTTTTAATACAGCTCAAGGCCTTGTTTGCCCTTGAAGCCGCCAACTGGCATCGTTTGCTACAGCCAAGTTTATTGTTTAGAAGGATTCCAAGGCCCTTTCCCATTATGGATTTGCCTAGTACTGTCCGAAAAAATGTTTAAGTGGCTTGCATATTTTTACATCCCAGGTGCATGACTTTACATGTATCAACATTGAATCTCATCTGCCACTTAGCCTACCAGATTTGGGATGGAATTAATCGGGCTGCATAGTTTGTGTCATCTGCAAACACTGATACATTACTTACAATACTCTCCCCTAAGTCATTAATGAACAAGTTAAATAAAAGTGTACCGAATACCGAGCCCTGAGGGATGGCCATGAAGTCCAGACCTTCCAATATGATGCGCTATTGTTATGATATATATGTTAAATCTTCTAACTGTCTTTCTCTACAGAAACCAAACATTCCATATATGTGGGTGACACTGTGGACTTTGCCTTTGCTGATTGAAGTAACTGGAAAGTCAAAGGATCTTTAAGTATAGTGGAATTATCAGGCATAATATTTAATAAAATTAGAGCTTGGTTATCCGCATTTATATTGTTTGATGTCACTTTGTTAATACTTTCCAATACCTGTGACCAATATTGTTTCAAAACCGGACATGTTACCCAAATATGGGCGTGTTTTCCTTCCTGTATATTACATTTCCAACACTTACTAGAACTTTTCGGATACACCCTCTTAAACTTTGCTGCTGTATAATGCCATCTTGTAATTAGTTTGTATATTGCCACTTTTATCCTAGAGGCTCTAGTTGTTCTATGGGCATACTTAAATGTATTGCTCCATATGTTCTCTGATAGGCTAATACCCAGTTCCTTTTCCCATGTTGAACAAAATGAATAAACTTGAAATCGCGTTCACTATTTAATATAGTCCTGTAAATTTACGATAACTGTTTAGGGATATCTGGGTTAGTATCTATCAACTGCTATCAACTATCTATCAACTACTACCACTGGTCAAGGTTCTCTTCCAATTTTGGAGTCTATAAGATTATATGATATGATACATTTGGTTATATCCTCATATGTCTCTAGGGTGTTTCCCCCAAGGTATCTCTGTTAATGAGATCATCTTTAATAAAGTTGCACATTTTTGTTTATCTCCCCATTTCCCCCACCTCAAATAGGACCCTTTTCCATACTAGGTAAGAAGTTTGAATTACACACCAATAGTTGGAGAGCATATGGGGTATTGGTTAGTTGCATAGCTATTTTGTTTTTATGCCAAACCAACCAAATCTCTTCACCCATTTTTCCTTCTTATGCCCACTACCTAATCTAAACTCATCTAATCTTCCACAGAATCCTTTACTGCACTCCCCATGCCTAGTGTAAAGTCTCCTCCAACCCTATAGCCATCTTCTCCCCCAAAGCAGCTGCACCATCATCATTGAGACGCAACCCATCCCTGGCAAAGAGTCTTTAGCCGATTGAGAAATCAGCCCAGCTTTTCTTATGTATTTTGGTTACGGTTTAGTAATACCTTAAGCACTGTTTTGCTTTGTGTCAAGCCGAGTATCTAAAACATTTAAAGAACTAAATGACATCACAGCATCAGAAGGCTTTCAACTGGAATTCAAAAGACAACCTCCAAAAATGTGCCTTATAATTAAACAAAATTCAGATATTTGACTCAACTCCATTTTTGTTGGTAAAATTACTTTTTCCTTTGTCTCAGCCATTATTATTTACTATAAGAACTTTACCCTTTTTGGCAGTCAAAAAGAGTAAATAATAAAGCATGCAGGACAAGAGTATGATAAGCATCTATTAGCTTCAACTGTCATAACATTATTAATTATAGGTGAGCACAATACAATTCTAAAAACAATGCAATTTTCGTTTTTTCCCACTTTTTGTGATCATGAAAAAAACTTGATTGAGTGATCTTTCTTGTTAGCTAAATACTGCTGTGTCCAGTTCATTGTGGAAAGATTGTGGCTATAGAAGGTAAAACCATGTATGAAAACATTCATTAGGTATAACTATGAAGTCATTCTTTGAGGCTGCAATAACAAACATGATAATTAAAGGAAAACTGTTTGGGCAAATCAGAGATGGCATGCATGAATGGGTGGAAATTAAAAAAAAAACAAACACTAATACTGCTTTAAAAAGCATTTCACATTATGATGTTTTGCATATGTATCAGTGTATTCTAAATTTCTAATGCAAAATGGCACCGACAATTTTTTTTTGATTGAACTGACCTTAAAGTGTCATAAAACAGGTTTAGTGTCGGAAGTCTATTGTCCATAATGTAATGAATGACTTGACTACCTACATCTGACATAAATGTAACCAAACTTCAAGCAGTAGGACAGAAGCATTTGTTCTTGTTACTTAAAATATCATAATTCAGCGTTATATTTTCTAACATCTGTCTTCCCTAATCTGCTGTATAGGACACTTAATATTTTTTTATATCCTGAACTCTGTTAGAAAAATAAATAAGGAAAACACAGCTGTTTTATGTTTTAATACACTGGAGATGTAGAAACCAGTGAAACAATCTTATAAATGTACTGTAAATGTTCAGCTGAATATTTATTTGTAAAAATGTATTAGTTCAATTGTATTTCATTTGTACTCATCTGTGAGTCACACTGTCAATCTTATAATTATATTTCATAACTGATTTCCTTGTAATCACACTGAGGTTAAAAAAAACAATTCAAGTGAAACACAATTTCCCCTTATTTTCTAAGAGAAAATATCCAGCTTTTTCCCTTATTCCCAAGAAAAAGTGGTAAAATTAACAGATGGATCTCGAAATGGATGTCAGTCTGACAGTTTGAAAATATGTAAGGAGCTAAGCTGAAAAAACATTATCCTTGAGGAAGTTTGATCATAGGCTGAAGATCATCGTTGATTAAAGCAATCAAGTTAACTTTTCCAAAGCTGTATATAAAGATGTAATTATCTTTACACTAATAATCTATAGTAAGAAGTAAGAATAGATCTGCATATACCTTATGTATACCTGTTTGGCTTCCCCCCCCCCACATACAAATCAGAGCATTCCTCACTGCACTGCACTGCATAAACATGTTACTCTTCTTGTGCTTTGGGGTTGGGTCTTTTAGGTGCACTAGTTGCTGCCTCAGTGTGTTGCTGGGTTTAAAGCAAATAGGCATGTGGTGTTTATTAAAAATCTATCTAAGTAATTCCGACACCCCAGCTACATATGGGAGGGCCAAGTTCTTTCTACAATCCTGTTTTCCACCTTCACCTTTAGTTCAACAAGTTCTTAAGTCAGCACTTGTACCCTCTTAATTGTTTTAGTCTGGTGCACGTCCAGCAGTTTCCACCTTTAGCTTATTACAGCAAATTTTTGTATCATGGACAGTACCATCACAAATTTCTTTTCTTTAAAATGCCTTTATTGAAACATGGGCTCTGACCCAAACAACCATCTTCACCTGTAGTCTTGGTGTTATTGCATCTTTTTCTACTGGTCTTCACAAAAGCCCGCTCTGGATACCCACACGTCTTCAGGGCTCGTCTGAGATGTTCCTTCTCTTTCAACTTAGCCTCTGTGCAGGTGGGAATCTTGTCTGCTCTGTGATGTAGAGTTCTGATGATCCCCAGTTTGTGATCTAGTGGATGGTGGGAGTCAAGCAGCAGGTACTGGTCTGGTAGGTATGGGTAGGTTTCCTGTTTTTTTATATCCTGAACTCTGTTAGAAAAATAAATAAGGAAAACACAGCTATTTTATGTTTTAATACACTGGAGATGTAGAAACCAGTGAAACAATCTTATAAATGTACTGTAAATGTTCAGCTGAATATTTATTTGTAAAAATGCATTAGTTCAATTGTATTTCATTTGTACTCATCTGTGAGTCACACTGTCAATCTTACAATTATATTTTATAACTGATTTCCTTGTAATCACACTGAGGTTAAAAAAACAATTCAAGTGAAACACAATTTCCCCTTATTTTCTAAGAGAAAATATCCAGCTTTTTCCCTTATTCCCAAGAAAAAGTGGTAAAATTAACAGATGGATCTCGAAATGGATGTCAGTCTGACAGTTTGAAAATATGTAAGGAGCTAAGCTGAAAAAACATTATCCTTGAGGAAGTTTGATCATAGGCTGAAGATCATCGTTGATTAAAGCAATCAAGTTAACTTTTCCAAAGCTGTATATAAAGATGTAATTATCTTTACACTAATAATCTATAGTAAGAAGTAAGAATAGATCTGCATATACCTTATGTATACCTGTTTGGCTTCCCCCCCCCCCCACATACAAATCAGAGCATTCCTCACTGCACTGCACTGCATAAACATGTTACTCTTCTTGTGCTTTGGGGTTGGGTCTTTTAGGTGCACTAGATGCTGCCTCAGTGTGTTACTGGGTTTAAAGCAAATAGGCATGTGGTGTTTATTAAAAATCTATCTACGTAATTCCGACACCCCAGCTACATATGGGAGGGCCAAGTTCTTTCTACAATCCTGTTTTCCACCTTCACCTTTAGTTCAACAAGTTCTTAAGTCAGCACTTGTACCCTCTTAATTGTTTTAGTCTGGTGCACGTCTAGCAGTTTCCACCTTTAGCTTATTACAGCAAATTTTTGTATCATGGACAGTACCATCACAAATTTCTTTTCTTTAAAATGCCTTTATTGAAACATGGGCTCTGACCCAAACAACCATCTTCACCTGTAGTCTTGGTGTTATTGCATCTTTTTCTACTGGTCTTCACAAAAGCCCGCTCTGGATACCCACACGTCTTCAGGGCTCGTCTGAGATGTTCCATCTCTTTCAACTTAGCCTCTGTGCAGGTGGGAATCTTGTCTGCTCTGTGATGTAGAGTTCTGATGATCCCCAGTTTGTGATCTAGTGGATGGTGGGAGTCAAGCAGCAGGTACTGGTCTGGTAGGTATGGGTAGGTTTCCTGTTTTTTTATATCCTGAACTCTGTTAGAAAAATAAATAAGGAAAACACAGCTGTTTTATGTTTTAATACACTGGAGATGTAGAAACCAGTGAAACAATCTTATAAATCCCCCCACCCCCACATACAAATCAGAGCATTCCTCACTGCACTGCACTGCATAAACATGTTACTCTTCTTGTGCTTTGGGGTTGGGTCTTTTAGGTGCACTAGATGCTGCCTCAGTGTGTTACTGGGTTTAAAGCAAATAGGCATGTGGTGTTTATTAAAAATCTATCTACGTAATTCCGACACCCCAGCTACATATGGGAGGGCCAAGTTCTTTCTACAATCCTGTTTTCCACCTTCACCT
The DNA here is from genome assembly GCA_038501925.1 of Xenopus petersii. Taxonomy (NCBI): domain Eukaryota; kingdom Metazoa; phylum Chordata; class Amphibia; order Anura; family Pipidae; genus Xenopus; species Xenopus petersii. Next base: position 33,175,431 of record CM076674.1, read on the forward strand.
TTAGTTCAACAAGTTCTTAAGTCAGCACTTGTACCCTCTTAATTGTTTTAGTCTGGTGCACGTCCAGCAGTTTCCACCTTTAGCTTATTACAGCAAATTTTTGTATCATGGACAGTACCATCACAAATTTCTTTTCTTTAAAATGCCTTTATTGAAACATGGGCTCTGACCCAAACAACCATCTTCACCTGTAGTCTTGGTGTTATTGCATCTTTTTCTACTGGTCTTCACAAAAGCCCGCTCTGGATACCCACACGTCTTCAGGGCTCGTCTGAGATGTTCCATCTCTTTCAACTTAGCCTCTGTGCAGGTGGGAATCTTGTCTGCTCTGTGATGTAGAGTTCTGATGATCCCCAGTTTGTGATCTAGTGGATGGTGGGAGTCAAGCAGCAGGTACTGGTCTGGTAGGTATGGGTAGGTTTCCTGTTTTTTTATATCCTGAACTCTGTTAGAAAAATAAATAAGGAAAACACAGCTGTTTTATGTTTTAATACACTGGAGATGTAGAAACCAGTGAAACAATCTTATAAATGTACTGTAAATGTTCAGCTGAATATGTATTTGTAAAAATGCATTAGTTCAATTGTATTTCATTTGTACTCATCTGTGAGTCACACTGTCAATCTTACAATTATATTTTATAACTGATTTCCTTGTAATCACACTGAGGTTAAAAAAACAATTCAAGTGAAACACAATTTCCCCTTATTTTCTAAGAGACAATATCCAGCTTTTTCCCTTATTCCCAAGAAAAAGTGGTAAAATTAACAGATGGATCTCGAAATGGATGACAGTTTGAAAATATGTAAGGAGCTAAGCTGAAAAAACATTATCCTTGAGGAAGTTTGATCATAGGCTGAAACTTTGTCTTCCTTCAGCTGTTTGAAGAGGTCTATGACATTTTTCTTGTAACTGTTGATTGGGTCCCTTCTTAGGGCTTCATACGTGTTGTTGTCGCTTAGAAGTGTGGTCACCTTTGTATGGTAGTCTGATGTATTAAGTACAACTGTGCATCTTCCTTTATCCACGGGCTGGATGGTGATGTTCAAGTCCTTTTTGAGGGATGTCAGTGCTTCCCTTTCCTGTGACGTCAGGTTTGATGGAGGTGGTATAGCACTGACTAGGGTTGCAGACACTTTGAGGCAAAGTAGCCTCATTACGTGGTACTTTGTTGTTATTGATTAAGGCTTCAGTGGCTGCAATCTATCTAAATGAAGTACTGGCACACAATTGCGTTTGCAAAGGGTAGTATACCCTATGTGGTTATTGTGTTAATGTATAAATCTGTGGCATAGCACAACTTACCACTATTGCTATAAAGTTTAATGTAAAGGCTCTCTGGGCACTATTTATAAAATAGCATACTCCAAACTTACATTGAAATGTAAAGTAACATCATGAAAGTAAATGGGCTTTGCAAAGTTCTTTGATGTGTAAGGAAAGAAATATGCATAAGTCTAATAAACTTGGGTAGAAACTTGTGTTATTTTCTATTCAGAGAGGCAATGCAGGAAAGTTGGAGATGTGGTGCCCCTTATAAATTTGACCCTAAGGAGAGGTCTGAAGCTCCAATGACACACATAACTGAAACACAATCTGGATACACTGGGGATGTTGTTAAACTGTATATTGCTAGTCACCAAGATGTTACTCCAGAATGGCTGATTCTGAGCTGGCGAGCACTGAGAAGTTCATAATTTCCACTTTATTTTTCAAAATGATAATGAAGACCTGTCTGCTTATCTTGTGAGATTGGGGCAAGGTCTGATGCTGTTGTGTGATCTAAAGAAGAGAAAAGAACTAAGAGGAACCCTGCATGTTGGCCCTATAGAATTCCATTGCTGAATCTAAACTCTTTATAGAGAATAAGAGACTCAGCAAGGCTTTCTTTTTCTCTACCCCAAGCAATGGTGCAGTAAATATTAACTAACCTTTCAGGTAAAAGTTAATGCCCCATGGGAAGATTTTAGCTGTTTTACCCAATGCATTTAGCCCTCACTATGAACTAGCTTCACATTCCATTGATTCCTCTGTTTTTAAGAAGAATTATTAGATATTTTGACACTTTTGTTATTCAGTAAAATGAATTAATGATCACTTATGCCTATTAGTTTTGACACTTAGTTGAACATTTCTAGCAAGTCTAATCCTATACAGCTATAAGCTTCATCTTGGCTTAATTGTTGTTAAATCCTGTTAGTTTAGGCTTGAAACCTTCCGGGCAAATAAAAAAAAGAACTGAAACACTTTATCATTCTCTGAAGAAGGCTTTTTTTCTGTTCAATTCTTAAGAGGTCCTTAGGGATCCTCTGCTTTCAGTTCCTGGGTGCCACTGTTTATTTTGTTAAGGAGACGTGGTTTGTGATCAAGATCTATGCCAGTGTCAGCCTATATTTGCAGTATAGCTCTATGATCTCCATCTGCCACAACAAAGGTAATAGGCTTAATAAAAATCGCATTCATTGCAAACTATGACTACTTAAATTAGCAAATTACAAGTACATTACAGGGTCATTTAGAAAAAAAAAAAAGATTATAGAATGGTATAATCCTCTTTTCCAGAATTCCAGCATTGATGTAAAGACCTTGCAAAACTTTTCAACCCGCTACAACTTGCATTACAAACCTCTTAAATCGGACTCCATGTTCATTTTTTTTACATGGATTCTGTTTTCAAACAATTCCACTAATAAATAATAATAAGTGTTGAAACCATGTGCTAAGTAAATAGGAATAGGGTTACACAGTGGTGCCTTTTGGCCTAAATGTTCCAGTTTGCACCTCATTCTGTATATTTGCTTCCAGGACTTCAAAGTCAAAACTTTTCTATAGTGCTAATGCCCATGTGTTCATATTTACTTTTTTAGGTACAACAAGGTTTTGCAATTATAAAATAGAGCAAATCTTTAGTGTTCAGAATTCTGTTGTCTTTGTGCATTATTTTACACCTTTATCGAATAAATGCTACAGAAATTCTAGACTGGAAAAAGTCTTATTAGCACCATGATCTGAAAATCATTTATATACAATCCACTATAAAGCCTTTAGATGCACCACCCTCTACACCGCATTCTGCAAAAAATCCATCACAGCATACTTGCCACTCCTACCTTGGGGCAGATTGACTAAAGGGTGAAATGGCTAACGCTAGCGACTTTTTGCCACCTGCAGGGACATTGCCAATTCGTTAGCAAACGGGACCATCCCTAGCGTTCCCCATCTCTAGGCGTTTTGGCGAACGATCATTACTCTGCAAATTCACTAAAGTGCGGATTTTACTGAATGTTACCTCTTTCACCCCAGTTGACTTTGCCACCTCAGACCAGGCTAAACGTTTTGTGGGTAAACTTTTCTTTGGGTAACTGGTTTTCTCCAGATATTTCACAACATATGGAACATTCATTTTTACAGTGGGCTCATGTGTAGGACATTATATAAATTCTCTTGTCTTTATTAAGGTTCCCTGGACATTTGTAATAAAAAGTGGTAAACTTCAAGCATTTGCACCAACATTTATTATAAAGACCTCCATACAACTTTAAATTACCTGCCGTATGCAAATTGACCTAAGCGCAAGATCACTAGTGAATTTACGCTAGGCACAAACGAACACTAGCATATCTTCGCCATGAAGTAACGCTAGCGAAACGTTGCCAGCGGTCAGCGCCCAGTGCGCAACTTCGCAGATGAGTGAATTAGTGTAGTGGTAGCGAATTTGCACCTGGCGAAGTTGTGCAATGTGTGCTATTCGGTCACTGGCGACAATTTGTCCTTTAGCAAATCTATCCCCTTGTGTCTCAGAATGACCTGCAAGATACGAAGTGGGTAGGGAGGATACCTACGGGCCTCTGTTCACCCCATTAGAAGTAAACCTGGCCTTATGCAGACTGCGCTTGAATCTAAACACAGTCCTCAGGTCTCTGTACTCTGAAACAAAGTGCAGCTATTTGCAAATGCTGACATGCAGGGTGCAAAGTGCAAATCAAGTCTGATTGCAGCCTTTTGCACAGTCTTTCCATTTACAAATTAGGTATATTATCTATTTAATCTTAATGACGATAAATGCACCTCAAAGTTTGTGATGCTGATTGCCAAACATGTAGGCTCTAGAGGCATGAACTTGCAATTCTTAGCATTGAGCCCAATGTACAGACACTTTTTTTCTTCCACTGAAAATCACTTTGTTTTTCACAAGATCAGTTAAACTGAAACACATATGCTATGTTCTGAGCACTGGAGTCTTCTCCTAACATATGTATTGGGATGATTCTGAGTAACTGAGAATTGAACTGATTATATCCATGAAGTTTGATGACATTGTTAAAACATCAATTCTTTTCCACTGAGTTTGTATATGAAATTATTTGTGACAGTGTGTTTGTTTTAGATTTACATCTATCCTCAGTGACCAAGAAAAAAACCCAAAAGAAATGCTTTGAGAAATTACTGTAATAAACTGACCTCATTTTTCACGTGAATCCAAAGTATGATTTATATATAAGTCTGCTGTATGAAATCCCCATGACCTTTGTGGGATATAAATTGAGGTCTAGCATTCATATACTGTACACAAGACAGTCTGTCGGCTGCAAATGTAAAGCACATGTTCAGGCTTGATAAGCTCTGGCACCATTATGTTAGAGAGGGGCAACTGTGGAGATGTTATAGAAGGGGAAAAAATATTTGAAAAGTTAGCAGTTTTCATTTTGTGCAAATTGTCCTGCATGTAATTACAACATTTCCCAATTCACAAAGGCAGTGTCACGGCCGGCACCCGATACCAGAACAAATGCCAAGCACCCTGGTCTCGGCTTCACCAGTAGTGTGACCACCATTGGGCTTCGGGAGGAGCCCTCAGCTTACTTGGGTGCCACCTGGACTTAACGAGGGGTGCAAAGCGAGATGTTCTGGCTGGCGAAGAGGCACGACTGTTAGCAGAGTCTTTTGGGCCAAAGGTCACGGTACAAATGGAGCAGGCAAGAGAATCGTCAGACAGTCAGGATCGAGGCAGGCAGATATCAAGAATCGTCAGGCAGGCTAAGGTCAAACCGGGTTGTCAATCAAGGGGTTTAGCAGGAAGAGTTGTCGTAGGCAGGCGAGGGTCAGGATACAGAATGCAGAATAGTCAGGAACAGGCTGGGTCAAACACGGGTAATCAAACAGACTAGATTCAGAACAGATCAAACACACAAGGCTCAGGAACCACAAGAAACAAGTTCTATCACAGGCATCAGTCAGCAGTCTGAATGGGCCTTTTATATTATTTAAATTTCGCGCCTTTGCGTGCTGACGTCATACGTCAGCGCGCCCTAGAGATTCGGCGCCTGCGGCCTAACGTGAGCCCACGCAATCCGGCGCCTGCGGCCTAACGGAACCCGCACGACGCGGCAGGCGTCCCCGCCGAGGGGGCGGCAGCCTTCCCTGCCGTCCCCCCACTAGACCACCAGGTATGTCTCTTACAGGCAGGAGGCGGCACATAGAGTAGGCACCTATTTTCCTTGCCCTGCTCACTGAATACAGTGTTGCTTAACACAGGCAGTGCTGTTTTCATGGGGGTTGGGGTTGTACGTCTCTGTGGTTTGTTTTGTTGTGGAAGTTTATCTACTTGGCAGATTGTGCCTGTTATTTACACCCAGTCCTGCAAGTAGTATATGGCCCCCACTCAGGGCCGCCATCAGGGGGGTACAGGGGGTACACCTGTACCGGGCCCGGGGCTATAGGAGGGCCCGGCTGTGCTGAAGACCCGAAGTTGCGCCGAAAATTGTATGTGGAGGAGAAGTGCAAAGTTAGTTATTATCTGCAAATTCCACGATCAGTAAACTCATTTTCAAGCTGTGACACAATGCACAACTGAAGTTTTCATCAGCAGTATGAATTTGGCAGACGATCCCTAACTCTGCAATCTCGCCCTGCCCCAGTGCTTTTCAGCCAATGACAGCGTCTCCCTTCCTTATGTCCCGCCCCTGTAAGCACACGGTTCCACTTTGGGCTCTTTTCTCTATGGCACAGAGAGAGCTGAGTGGCAGCATCCTGGAGCCTGGAGAGACAAAGCAGTGCTGTGTATGTTGTACTTAGTATTTGCCTAACTATGACTCTTTGTATTGTGATATATTTAGCTACCACAGACCCTGTGTACAGAGTTTGCCTAGTGCTGGTATCAGTAGAAACCTGGATCCTGTTATATACAGTGTGTGCAATGCCCACTTATACAATGATTATTTTTGTAGGGGCCCCTGGCACTGATAGTTTTTTTTTAACTTATGGGGGGGCCCTGACACCAATGTTTTTTTAGAAAAATATTTACGGGGCCCCTGGTGCCAATAGTTTTTTTTTTAACTTATGGGGGGGGTCCTGACCACCAATGCTTTTTTAAAAAACATTTATGGGGCCCCTGACCACCAATGCTTTTTTAAAAAACATTTATGGGGCACCTGGTGCCAGTAGTTTTTTTTTAACTTATGGGGGGCCCTGACCACTAATGTTTTTTAAAAAACTTTTATGTGGGACCCCTGATGCCAATTTTTTTGTTTTTTAAATTATAAGGGGGCCCTGACCACCAATGGCTTTTTTTTTGTGAGTGGGGGGTTTACCATTTTAAGCGGTTGTGTCTTTGTGGACATTTTACTGTGGTGTGGGCGGGATCTGTGGTGGGCCTTGGGGGTGGGCGGGGACCGGGGGGCCCAGAAAATTTTGCTGTATGGGGCCCCGTGATTTCTGATGGCAGCCCTGCCCCCACTTATGAGTGTCTTCTCAAGAATATCACTTGATACAATAGAATGGGAGAAGGGATGCACATTCCCCCTCAGCAACACCACTTTGTGGCACTTTGCCAAGAGAAAATTTATTACCTGTAATTAGCAGCCATATACAAAGACCCTGCACAGAAGCGCAAGTGTGCCATAGGGTGAAAGAGTATGCCCCTTAGTGCACATGCAGAGGTCCTTTCTGTCTGGGGTCTGGCTGAGATCTGCAAGTCTTGCCTGCCTGATAAAAAATATGGGGTGAGGTGCAGAGTGCAGCATCGGCAGGAACAAACATTATTGTCTCATTGTGGCCTGCAGCTGCTGCTTTTGATTCACGCACAACATTCATAAAGGAATTGGTAGGAGGCAAGAAGGAGAACGCCTAAGTGACAGAAGACACCTCAGATCCTCAGAGACCTCCAGCAAGTCATCTTGGCTGGAATATAGGCGGCAAAGCACACAAACATGGGGCATTTCTCTTTGCCATCCATGTATATGACCCATAATGTGCATGTGTTTAAGAATATTAAATATTATATAATATTATGAGGCGAACCCATAGTTGCCAACTTAGATATTTACCCCAAAACTTGCCATATAAATACTTCATTTTGCGCGTTTCTAAGTGGGTTATTTATTAAAATCCAAATGTTAAAATCTTGAAAAATTCAAGATTTTTTTTCACTAGAAAACATGAATTTTTAGAGAAAAAAAAGGATTTTTTGAGATTTATTATATACAGTATGCTGCAAAAAGACCTTTCGAGGTCCTATATAAGTCAATGAGAGAGGCACCTGTCTCAATTTGAAGTTTTGATGGTCTTCACTGGGTTTAGCCAGAAAATCTAACTTTTTTGGGGGGTTTTTATACAAAAAATTCAAGCAATTTGGGAGAAAGCCCAAAAAATGTGAGTGATTCAGTTTGTGCAATGACTGAAAAAATATGGTTGTATAGTAAAGTAATGAAGGGGAATCTGTTTTTTACTTCCTAGTATTGCAAGCCCTCTGAGTAATAGTATATACTGTAAGTGGGGTTATTTAAAAACCTTTTTAAAAACCTTTGTGTCCACATATCTTTTGGAATCTCAAATGTATTTTGAAGGAATATTTATTTACCTTTAAGAGATATAGAAACTGAGGAGTACTCTTTGTAAAATAATAACTTTTATGTGTATTTATTAAGATGGTTGTTCTTTTCCATGGAAATCTTTAGTAAAGGGGAAAGATTTATTTGATTAATTAGATTTTAAAGAGAATCCACAGAACTCTTCATAAAATAACTTTTATGTGTATTTATAAAGATGGCTAATGATTCTGGGGCAAACTTATTTAAATTTCAATATGTGGGTTTTTTCATGATTTAAGAAAGCCAAACACTTTTCTCAAATTTTTTCTACATAGTTTTCCTAATTAGAATTTTTAGTATTTGTATGAAATGTTTATAAAAAAAAACCCTCAAAAATTCTAATAAAAAATGCCAATTATAATCTGCCAAACTGCTCTAGGCTTCTTTAGAAGGTAAATTTATTTTTCAAGTTTCAAGAAGCTATTTTACTTTTTAAGTTTTAGTTTTGCAAACATGCAATTCTCGTGTTTCTCTGATTCAAGTTTTTTGTAAAGATGCTAACCATTGAAAAAAAAAAATGGAATCAAAATAGAATGGAATCAAATTTACAAAATTTGTTTCGCAAATGAGTTTAGAAAAACTCAACAATTAATAAATTGCCCCCCTGTAACCAGGTGTAAAAGTCTTGGATAAAAGGTGATTACCCAACAAAATCCTGTGTTAAAAAATACCACCTAATTTTATACAAGTTTAGAACTTGACCTTTTCTTATTAACCTCAATTGTGCCAGGGGTGATGTGAAAATAACTGTATTAGTTATGGCTTAGCCTTGTTTACAAATCCCAGGTTTATAAGCAATGTGATACGTTCCTTGTCAAGCCTATGCAAGCCAAAAATAAGTGCATTGGTGAAGGACAGACAGTATGCATCAGAACATAAACAAACATAATAAAGGCATAATAAAGTACAATTGATTGACTTTTTTCACATTTAACATATTTTTCACATATTCACATTTGATCAGCTGCATACTACAAGTGTCCAGATTTGCATTGCAGTAATGTATGTTAACGAATCCCTTCTGTAAGACAGTTTTGGAGTAACGCTAATTTTCTTAACAGAGCCTACCACAGAATTCTAGGATTTCCCTGAGCTGTTGGAAAATATTCCTTAAATATTTCCTCTTTCATTGTTCGCCAGGAATCTCCTGGGTTCTGACTTAAAAGATATAATATGATAATTGCCAATTTTCCACATCAGGTCAAAAATATTAAAGCATCTATAAAGTACCGATATCTCATTCGTTTTATTTCCAATTATTTTATGATCTGTACAAATTGCTTACTTTAGAAACCATTCTGATTGACATGTTAGAACTGCACTTCAGAGGCATGTTAGACTTTTAATAGGGCAAGAATGAGTGTACTAAGTGTAGGAGTAGATACCATTACCAGTCAACAAGATGTCAAAATCACAGACTTGTTTTTAAGAAATTGACAACATGGGCGCCTTTTTTTCTATTGTAAAATCAGTTGTAGCTAAGTGGATAGGAGGTCTTCTAACAATGTAGGGCATGTGTGTAGCAGTACAAATGCATGTTATTTTGCCCTTGCAATTGTTATTGGTAGCCCCAAAGCAGGAACAAAGTGCCTAGAAAAAACACCCATAGACTCTAATATAGTTTGGTACAAAAACGACTTTACAAAAACCATTTCACAAATGTTTCCAGTTTTGCAAATTTTTCGGCAAAGCAAAATGGAACATATTCACTTATTGCTACTCAGCAGGGAAATGTACAGGCTAAATAATGTGCAAACAAAGATTTGAAACCTTACTAGAAGACATAGGGGTGGATTTACTTGTGTAAATATTTATTTAGTTTCTCTGAATCTTCTGAATCTGAATATCTCTAAAAAATACTCGAAACCACCAAAAATCTAATATTTATCAATAGTGATGGGCAAATTTATTCGGCAGGCGCGAATTTGCGGGTTTCGCCGCCAGCGAATAAATTTGCAACGAAAATTCGCTGCAGTCTAAAAAGTTTTTTTGATGCTGCCAACGGTTCGGATGCCAATGCCCATTTTGATGCCTGCAAATTTTTCACCAGTTTTGTGAATTTTGCAGGAAATTCGTGAAATTCGTGATGAATGAAGCTGGACAAATTCGCCCATCACTATTTATCAAGTGGAAATAACATAAAAAACTCTAATACAAAACTTCTTCATTTAAAAGTTGGCAAGTAGGGATGAGCAAAATATTTTGCCTTGCTTCATAGAGAGAAAATGCCGATAGACTATAATGGATAGTAAAAAAAGTTGCACTGTTTAAGAAATTATTACACAAAAGCACCCTTTGACTCCAATGTGAATTTTTAGTGAAAGGAAACATGTCAGATTCGCCCATCACTACTGGTGAGGTCATGTAGAAGTTAGTGGATGCTGTCCTTTACAAAATTTTAGTCTTTCTTTGCCTTGAGATTTTAGAGTTTTTTTGGGGGGTTTGTTTGTAATTGCACAAAATTCTTACGAAAATCAGTATTTTGAGGATTACAGATTCTTATTCTGTTTCGTTTTTTGTTTTTATTGGTTCATGCTTTTTTATTGGGATCTTTTAATAAATAAGTAGACATTCATGCTAAAAGTAAGTCTTGGTTGAAAAAAACCTCTAAAACTACGCATGAATGATGAGCTTTAAACGCATGTGGGCTGCACACCGCCATTCGCTTATGCACATGGGCCCTCCTTGGTTTGTAACCCAGTGGGCAAATAATGTCCAGTCCGACACTGGGAAGGTTACTCAGAGCCCATGCGCATGTGGCCCAGTTGCCAGGAAAATTGTTAATTCAGCAAACAAGTTTGCTGCTAGTGAGACTGCTAGTTGATATCCCATCATAGTGTTTGACCTGGTCTGTCCCTGACTCACTTTTAGCTACCCCTTCGGCACCTGACACTTGTTATTGTGCCTGGTGGTTTCAGACCTCAGTCGTTCCTGAATCCGCGGCTCTCCCTCCTGCGCTCGGCTTACCTCCCGGGGTTCAGCTTCTACTGCCACGCTAGTTTTCAGTGCAACTCCTGTTGCGGCTCTCTCTTTCGCCACATGACACTGCTATCGGTGTCTTATTTAAATCACTTTAGAAGTAAAGAGTCTTGCACCCCATTACACCTCTTTTGTCTCATTGGAGACTTTCAGGTCAATTAATTTTTTCACCTTATATAATTCAGTCATATTTATATGCCATCATGGAAAAAACCTGAGCTCTTCTGATGTGATTTTTGAGAGCAACTTAGGAGGCACCAGCACAGAGCTAGACTCCCTGGGAAATAAATTGCAATACACATGGTAATAATATATCGACTTTATCTTTTAATAAAACAGTCGCCAATTTAGCAACAAAAAAAAAATTGTGAAACCGGAGAAAAATTTACAACATGGCAATTTTAATGGAAATTTTTTTCTCAGGAGGGGGTTTTATTTAGGTTTTTTCTTGCATCAAATGGATCGGAGTCAGTGGGTGTTTTTTTGTGCTTGTTTTCCCTAATGCGAAAAATGCTATTTTTTCCCTGGTGAGACAAAATGCATGGTGAAATTCTATTGCAGATTCTGGAAACTTCTTTTTAATTTTGCTGCACATCTGTATCAATTCAGGCATATTTCTGCCATGGGTATGATAACAGATACTTAGGGGGTTATTTATCAAAGGTTGAATGTTAGAGGTTTTTTTTTTACTTTGAATGAACTCAAATGAACTCACAACTCGAATGGTTTCTTATTTAATAAAAAACTTGAATGTAAAAAAAACTCTATTCAACAAGTTCAAGTTGCAAAACTCAAAAAATCTGTGAAAAAAACTTGATTGCTCGAATTGATCAAGTTTTTTGGCAAAACCCCCCAAAAACTCGAACATTATGAAGGCTATTAACATCTTCAAATGGTTCAAAGGGACCTCTGCCATTGACTCTTACATGACCTTGACAGGTTTTACATGGTGTATTTTCAGATTCAAGCTATTTTTAGGGTCAGGGTATAGTAAATCTCGATAACTTTGATTTTTTTTAAAAGAAAACTCAAAAATTCAAGTTTTTTTTAAACCAAAAATGTAAGTTTTGACAAAAAAAACCTTGAAACCTTGAATTTTTGAGTAAAACACAACTCAAACCTTAATAAATAACCCCCTTAATCTCATACCCTCTCTTACCCTAATCACATACGTAACTATTTACCTATGAGAATATCTTATTCCTATTCCATAGTAATACAGTACCTGAAATCCTCAAAGCACCAGAGATCATTTGTCGGATATGAAATTTAATTTAAGGCGAGTTAGCTCATAGGATTGTGGACAGTTTGTGGACAAAGGAGGGCATTCAGTATTCCTGATTGTAATGTGTTATGTTAATTTCTTCAAAATTGTTTAAAAAGAAGATGAGAAAAATGTGTTTTTAGGTCAGTGATGATATTTCTGCACTCAACCATCAGGTCATTTACTTTCTTAAAAGTGTGAGGAGAAAGGGCAGTAGCACCAACTTGAGCAGTGTGGCACATTATCTTGAAAAGAGTTCAAGAGTTCCTTTTTCTGTTAAAAAAATGCATTAGAAAAAAAAAGTCGATTAGAAAAAAAAAGTCGATTAGATCTAAAATACACATTTTTGCAGCCACATGCCAAAGGATATGCTTCAGATGCCAATAAAAGGGTGTGTGAGTGAGTGAGGGAGATTTAATCTAGATTTATATAAAATGCCACCATACTAATACTTTAACTTCTTGGTCAGACCTGAGAATGCACAGGAATATAATTGTCAACACAAGCAAATAAAAATGTTCTTTTTTTAAATCTCAGAAAGGGCTTTTGCAAATCAAGGCTTTTGTCATTAGGAAAAAATTGAGATTATGTTGATATCTAAACATATGATTACAAAAGCCAGGATGCAGATCCCTGTTTTGTGAGAGGAGCCCAGATTGTATTTGGACCATGTATGAAACAAGAAGAGAATCTCACTCTTATATTTTACTTCTTGGCTATGACATTGCCTTACTTTCCCAGAAGAATACAGTGATTTGTATGATTTCCAATATACAGTACATCCGCTTGTCTGCATTCCAGACTGCTATTCCAGAGCCTTCCATTTCAATTCCTGTCTTCAACATTTCCTTCTGTTTTACAAATTACTATAATGCAGGAAAAAGTCAATATATGACTAATTAGAACATAATTGCAGAATATGAATATAAGCTACAATACAGTATTAATCATTCCATTCATTAAGTTATACTGGAAGGACAATTTAACAAAATCCAAATTTGAGAAAAGCGTGAGTGACTAGCTTGTTTAAGAATGAACTTAAAACAGTTGGGTTCCAGTTTTTTGGTTGAAAAAAAAAGTTGCAAGCTGACAAGATTCACAGTGTTCCATTAATTTTCAGTGAGGCTGAAAAACTCATATGTTTCACTAAACTAAAGCTGGCCATAGATGTTGAGATTTTTTTAAAAAGAAAGATCAGATCCTCATTGTGAGACCACGATTTTCTCGGAACGATCGTACGAATTGTCCAACAACTAAAAAGACCAATTTGCCAGGAAAACAAAGGGGAGCTGCCTGCTTGACCCTGCAAACATAGATAGATTGCACTGGGACCGACAAAGATATTTTGATTTGGCAGATCAATTTCCTGACAGATAAAATCGTAAGATGTACGATCGTTCGAATCCCACTAACCGCACGATAATTTTGAAGGATTGGTCGGACTTCCCTAAAATCGGTCGTTCGGCAAGAAGAATCGTCGCGTCTATGAGGAGCTTAAGAAAATAAATTTGTTAGAGAATATTCCTATAGATTTTTATACAACCTTGCAAGTTTTTACTTTCTGAGTTTACTTTTTGATTTTTTCCCTGAATTTTTATAAATTTTACCCATAGTATGTTAATACTCAAAAACTTTGCATACCCCTATCATCATTAAAGTGGTTTGTAAAATAATGAATAGTGTTGCTTTTGTCCCATAACTTGTTAAAATGGATATTTTAAGAAATAATGTACCATTTTCTTTAAACTGTGAGGATATTAGGTCTCCTTGAAGTCCTATGACATCTATAGAGGCACTTAATCTGTAGCATTGCACTTGATCATAAATCATTTTGGTGACTTAATATCCTTTGACTTTGCTTACTCATGCTTGTATCAGCCAGTTAAATACGTTAAAATATATCAACTCAAAGCATAATGGTGTTGATTACTGATTACTGAAAAAAATGTTAGGTTGAGGAGCTCACAAACAAATTAATAAATATCTTGAAAATTTTAATGAAAAAAGGAATAGTCATAGTAATAATAATAGGAGTAGTAGCCCCCTAAAAATTAAAGTGTTTTGAAGTAATGAAAATGTAATGTAAGCTCTGAATTATGGCAAGGCCATCTCTCATAGACTGCATTTTATCCAAATAATCCACTTTTTATTTTTATAATAAAACAGTAACTTATACTTGATCCCAACTAAGATACAATTAATGCTTATTGGAAGCAAAACCAGCCTATTGGGTTTATTTAATTTTTACAGGATTTTCTAGTTGACCTAAAGTATGAAGATCTAAATTACAGAAAGATCCCTTATCCAAAAAACCCCAGGTCCCAAGCATTCTGGATAGCATGTCCCATACCTGTGTATAAATACACTGCTGTGTAGGCATGGGGGCAGACACTCAAAAGAGAAATGGCTCATGTTACATAGCAGATAGCAGAGCATAATGGTGCTCTACACAGCTTATCTGTTACCTGCAATTAACCTGTGTTATTTAACAATATTTATATTGCCTCCATTGCTACATAGCAGCTTGTTTATCCAGTATAAACTATCGGGGGCATTACTACATAGGAAGCAGACCCTGTGGCTGCAGGGGGACCCAGGAGGCCTCTATATTCCTTTTGTTATAGATTTTGTGACTACTTGCTAAAAAAAAAGTACAGTGGCTCCAGAATAATATGGTGTAAGATGGCGACTTGTAGTTTTGTGTATGGGAGGCAAAATGTAGCAATTGATCGCAGTGGTTGGGGTTTTTGAAAATTGCAGCGACTAGTCGCCCATGTGTAATTGCCTTTAAGCTGTGTTTTTCAAGTTTTATGACCCCTTTAGCTTGGGAGCTGCTTCCTGGGGCTGAAGATAGGTAATTGCAGATGAGAGTACTTGGGACTTCTGCTCTATCAGTTCCTGTATTCACTCACAACGCTGTAGATAACATAGGGACAAAAACAACCACAATATTCTGTCTTTATTTGGAGTGTCCTCCATTTAATCATGTTTTTGTACTGAAGATGTGCATGGCAGGCCTGGGATCAGTATGTGATACCATTTATTATTTGCAGCACCTTATTGTGTACTGATTTAACAAACAGGCACAACCTCTGCATTTTCATGTTGGCATGGGCTGAAATAGTTATCCTAGTTTCCACTTTTGTTTGATGTGGTGTACCATATATTAACCGTTGAAATCAGTCTGCAAGCCAAGATCATACTCCTTGCTCCTAATTAAACTATATGAAAGATTTAGGCATTTGCAGCTATCTTAACATAAGTGTATTGTTTGCTGTATTGTTTGCTGAATTAGCTGGTTTTAATACAGTTGATGAAACCTTGTGCTGAACCTACACACTACAGATACATGTTAAATTATTAAGCTTTCAAGACCTCAAGCACACGACATTACCAAAATTATCCAGACATCAAACTTTATAATACCACATTCCAAAAACAAGGGTATTTGTTGGTCTTCCCCTTGCTGCTATAACAGCCTCTACTCTCTATTCAGAAGGCTTTCAATTATATGTTGGAACATTTAGTTTGCTTCCATTTAGCCACAATTAATGAAGTTGGGCTCTTATGCTGGGGTTCAAGCCTGGCTCACAGTCAGTGTATTCATCCATCCCATAGGTGTTCCGTTGGGTTGAGGTTGGGGTTTTGTTCTGGCCAGGCACATTTTTCTGCCCTTATCTCATCAAACCCATTTTGTGTTAATCTCACTTTGTGCTTGGAATATTATTAATGAAACAGATAAGGGCCTTCCTCATACTGCTGACACAAAGTTGGAAGCACAGAATTGTCAGAAATGTCATTGTAGGCTGCAGCCTTGAGGTTTGCTTTAACTGAAACTGGAACAAGTCCAATGGCAGGACCTTTAACATCACTTCAGCCAACAATTGGCAAAATGAATAGTGATATAGGCTTATGTCCAGATCCTCACCCATAAAACACAACTCTTGAATGTCATCAATGAGTGCCAACACTCAGAACTAGTCATTTTAAACACTAAGCCCTGTGGCAATTCATTTATGCTGAAAGGCAGGGTGCAAAGTGCAAAAAGATGGCAGACAGGGCACTTTACAAAATGCTTTCAAGTGAAAACAAGCATTTTTTCAGACTAAAGACAGTCGTGTATTTTGTTCTTATAATGGTTATTGTTGTGCTGCTTATATATATATATATGTTTGTTGTGTGGATAACATGTTGACTCCAAAGATATTGTTCTCATATTTAACTTAATCAAGAAATTGAAAACAGATATATAATGATTACTCTAAGGTAAAAATATGGCAATAGCTTGATGAGAAAAGTACAGTCTGTTCTAGCAAGAAGCTAAAAAAATGTTGGCTTTTGTGGTTTGTTTTGAAAATCTAGCATCCCAAATAAGTCCAAAGCAAGATGAAGTCCAAAGTAGCAATGCCTAAGCTGATTTGTAATTGTAGCCTATTCAATATATCAAACTCTCTATCTGTCACTAATGTATTATTATAAACAAAGAGCAGAAAAAATCACCACTGCCCACAAGAAATTAGACTGTGAATATATTTTTTGAATACCAATAACCGCGGGTGCACTTTCTAATGAGAAATACATACTTGAAATTCGTTCTGCTAAATAGTGTAATATGTGCTGTGGAATGAGGCATTTTCAGAATATTGTTACGGTATATTGCACCTATAATTAGATGCACAAGACTGATATAAGTGCATAAAAATAGTTTTTTGCATAATAAATAAAATTTAATTGTAAGCAACCATTTGGAAATAGGTGTTGGTCTGGGCAGTCTTTCTTTCTTAAAAGTGGGGGGAGGATTAATTTCATGGAACCAATGCTGTGGTCTAGGTTATCTCTCTCCTTTGAAAGCTAATGGCGGGGGAGGACTAAGCCCTATGATTAAAATCAATGCCCAGGTCAGGGGACCTTTATCTCAGGTAATGCTTTTATCCTGGGAGGCTTTAACATTTGAGTATTATGACCTGCGATAAATAGTTAGGGACCGCCACATGGGTTTTACCTTGATGTGGTATGGTGGCTTATCAATCTTATGATCATAATTCTGTAACTAAAAAAACCCTGTCTTTGTAAATACATGTATCTGCATAGATTACTTCTGTGACAGAGGACCAGGGAATGTGCATTGATCAATCACTCTTCTTTTTCTCGTTGTCTGTAGTTAATTTGGCCAGATCAGTAGCACTTCCATTGTATTTTAGTATATTTTTCATTTAGCCGTGGAGTGCTCCCACAATCTTTCCTTTTTGCATTTTGTAAGCAACTTTATTAAGTTCTTTAGGAAAGCATTGGGACACACTCTATTTAGTATATTATACCTTTCAATCTCCTTTAAATGGATGCTGTCATGATCTTTATTGTGTCATTTTTATTTCTAAATTATATTGTTTATGCTGTAAATAATTCATTCTACCATATACAATTTTTATTCCTGAAGTATATTTTTTAGTTGTAATATTGGTGTGTAGGCAGTCATCTCAGGTAATTATGCCTGTTCATGAGCTTTCAGAAAGAGCCAGCGCTTGATTAAACTGCTTGCAGATAATCTATTGTTTTCCAATGTAACTGAAGGATTCGCAGTGGGACTTTGATTTTTTTTACAATTGAGTGCTATTCTCATATCTACCAGGGAGCTTTTATCTTGTGTCAGGAAGCCATTATCTTGTTCTGATTGTTCTGCTAACTGAAATTTATCAGAGCACAAGTCTCATGACTAGGGGCTCCTGGGAAACTGACAACATGTCTAGCCTCATATCAGATTCCAAAATTAAATATAAAAAAATTGATTACAGTGCAGAAGTGTGCTGGAGCAGATTAACTGATGCATTCTGAAAAAAACATGTTTTCCTGTGACAGGATCCCTTTAAAATGTCATGAAGAACAAGAATACTCACTAAAATACAATAATGTTTAATAAATAAACAAATATTTGCATACATAAAACCAAATCATTGGAATGTGCAATGAACATATGTGCATTTCCTAATAACTGACAAATTCATATTTTATGGGACTGATCTATCAAAAGTCTGTATGTTCACTATTCAAGGAAAAGGGCCATGAAAAAACATGAACGTAAATATACTCGAGAGTGTTCTTTAGAATTTCATAAAAAAGTCAACAGAAGCTTGCCAAGCAAAAGTTGATGTTCTTCTGTAAAAGTCAGTGGAAATTGTCTCAAGAAACTTTATTTTATTTATTTAATTTTTTCCCCAGTTTATTAAAACATTTGTGATTTTCAGCCTCATTGAAAATTAATGGAACAATGTTATTCTCGATTGTGTGCAACCATGACTAGTGATGCAACTTTACCGCATAATTTACGAAACAGCAAAAAATTTGCGAAATGCATTGAAGTCAATGGGCATCAAAATTATTTTATACGCGTGACTATTTTGTTCAAATGCATTAAAGTCAATGGCTGTGGATTTTTTGTCTACGAATTTTCGCAAATTTATTATCTGGCGGCAACACGCAGACATTTGCCACGAGTCCATGCCTGGCAAATTTATTCGCCCGTCACTAACCGTAACTATTCTGTCCAAGATTTTCCTTAAAAAAATTAGTACTTGAGTAAAAAAGTTGTGAGTTTTGTCTCAGGGTTTTTTCCATCCATCCTTGAAAATAGGTAAATCAGTCTCTATCTCAATACATATCAACGGTTCAATGTACAGTTCCTGATAAAATTGGTTTATCATCGATATCTAAAAGGTTTAGGCTCTTAGAAATGCTGTCACCCCTAATCTAGACTGGACATGCATACGCCACAGTCGGGTTTATGCTTACATTTCTCCTAGAACTTCACACTTCATGTGCAGCAAATAATTAAAGCAATATAATTTCAAGTGATAGCACTAGAAACCATGTATAGGAGACACTTGACAACCCAACTGGCAATAAAAAGTAATAATAAGGGGACTGGATAAAGACCCCTTTCTACAAAGCTTCAATACAAGCAAAATGAAGTCCGTGTCTGAAGACAGGCCCACAAAAAATAACAGTAACTACTCTTGAAAGCACTTTATCAATCTAAGTCAGTATACCCTGTAAACATTTCATATCTCACCAGAAGGTAAAATAACTCTGATTCCATCTGCATTTCATTTTAAAGAATACCACATTCTGATTCAAGTCAGAATACCTTTATAGAGAGTTGACACTCACAGTCTAAAATGCAGGATTTCTTTAATCTGTGGCTAATATTTTCCTTGGCGTCCAAAGAATGCTTTATTCATTTATAGAGCTATTATCCTGGGCTGCATCCAAGTAGACTTGCATCCAGGATTTCAATGAATCCAAAGTGTCACAAAAGCATGTTCACAAGCACTTATTAGAATCGCATAATATCTTTGCATAGTAAATTCCTATTTAAGCTTACATTTATAAAAATATGTGAAAATTTTAAAATTTAAAAATTTCAGACAACCGTCCATCTCTGATGCTTCTTTGCGTGTCAGAGAATATAGGAAATGTGATCGTTTTCATTAAAAGTCACACCTCAGTTGGTCCCTGATGGATGAGCAATTTCAAAAGGGCCCAATGATTCGATCAGAATGGAGGCATACGGGCGTTCTGATCACGGGGCCGCATCAACGAACAGATGCGACCGCAATCCGACAAGATTTTTTTACCCTTTTATCGGCCAGATATTGATCGGGGATGCCCGTTGGATGGCCCCACACACGGGCCAATAAGCTGCCGACTCGGTCTGTCTGCAGCTTTTATCGGCCTGTGTATGGGGGCCTTTAATGGTTCTAGCTTTATTTTTTCCTGATATTGAATTCAAAGTTTCATGGTGTGGAAATGTAAAAATCGGGTGCTACTGACAGCTGCTAAGTGCAATTAAAAACTTTTGCTTTGTAAAGGTTAAATACCTACAGTGCTTATCTAAACAGCAAAGGCTACAGTACTGATCTAAAGAGCAAAGGCTACAATCAAACAATCATGGCAGCCTGTGCATTTCTTTATATAAGAACGCTAACATATTTTTAAAGACATTCTTTTTGGTTGTTTTTTTTTCCCTAAAGTCTGGCTGTTTATTAGTACTTTCTTTCTTGCCAAGTTAAAAATGTAATGGCAGCAACAAAAAAAAAACAATACGATAAAAATATATTTCTAAAACTAAAAAAAATGAACCCAATGATAAATTAGAAATACTCAAATCAATTTAGAACTTCCCCTACTGTCTTTCAAGCAAATATACAGACAATTTGAAGACAAGCATCATTTTAATGTCCCATTTAGAAAATTAGAAAAACTATTATAGTTCAGCTTAGGTTTGAATCTTGATCTGTGTTTTACTTATTATTTGTTCCAGGTTTATATTCCTGGCATATGTTACTATAATATACTTACATAGTAAAATGTTAAAATAATCCTCCTGGAGTATGTGAAAGCTCAAATTTGGCAGAACTGTACTAAAATATTAGATAAACATCACTAAAATGTTGTATGATCAAGCCATAATCATGGCACAGAATATATTATTTGGTACTGCAAATTACATTTCTGTAAAATAATAGCTATTGTTTTGTGCAATGAGATAGGTGCTTTAGGTCAAGCTTATGTTTCTTATTTGTATGTGTTTTGTAATTCTAATTACTCTTGTTGACAGTTATAAAAAACTCATAAACCCCTTGTACAGTATAAAACAGGGAATGGTGGATAGACTTTGAAAATTATAGGTGAATGTAATAACTAGTTTGTGTACAAATACCCTCCAATATAGCTGCCACCAATATACCAGCCACAACATACTCTAAGGGGCTCATTTATTAATTTTCCATAAAAATCTTGTTTTTGTATCATTTCAAATTCAAGTTGAACTTTAGAGACATATCAAATAAAAAAGAATATAATGAAAACACAAATAAAAGCTGGCAAGCTTCCGTTGAATTCTATCCTTTATTCTAGCCTTATCCAAATTTGAGCCTTTCAAAACATTTCAGAATTTTGCAGATGCATTGAAAATGATTTGTAAAATGTAATTGTAGTGTCATCAAATTTTTTTTTACATGATTTAACCCAATCAAGTTTTGAGGATTCAAGTTTTTCATAAATAAGATAGCAATTGAGACTTTTAAATGAAAAAAAAAAATCACAACCCTATTTATCAATGTCCAAATTTATTTCAATATTTTCTGAAAAAAACTCCACCCATAGCCGCACTGGTTTTTTTGGCTTATTTATTAATATACTTTCCCTAAAATTTTGTTTACGGGAAAAAACGCAAAAAAAAGTTAAAAAAACTGATTTGCATGATTTTTTCAGATTTTTCACCCGATTTTCACAATTTTCTGATTTTTTTAGCCGAAAACTCAGAAAAACTTTGGGTATTGCCAAAAACCCAACGCACATCAAAAAATCATTGGGACGTCTCCCATTGACTTATATGCAACCTCGACTGGTCTGAGATGCTGGATTTTCAGAATAGGACTTTTCTCATCAGCGGGGTTTAATAAATTCCGAAAAATTAATGATTTTTTTAAAAGTCTGTTTTTATTAGGAGAAGAAAAAAAATCACAATTTTTTTGTTATTTTTGCATTCGGAATTTAGTAAATAACCCCTTTTCTATTACTGTGGAATCTATATGAAGTAATATAGGCTTTTCCTATCAACTGGTTTGAATTGTGATGACCAGAGATTCACAGGAAATCCAGGAAATCTTGTTTAGACAGTTTAGGGAGACTGTTTATTTAGAGTAATAAATTATGTCTATTCATCCTGAAATTACAGTTATGGGTCATTGTGATGTAAGAATGAAAAGATTATCTAAGTACTAAAATGCACCGAGAGGAAGTGTCCAAGGGGTTATTTGTCAATGATCTCATATCACTGTGGAAGTACAGATGGATGAAGAATTATTCAGAAGTTTGTCATAGTGTGATAATTTATTTTTTAGCTCCTCCAAAAAAAAAAAAAAAACAGAAATAAAATGGAATATAAATCAGTTCCGTTACCTCAGAAAACATCCTTTACTGTGAAGGGTGTGATACCCTTAAACACTCTACATTGGAACTCTTCACATAACGTCTGTGAATTTTGTGTTAGCTTATAGAAATGTCTTTTGTACGAGAACCAATCCTAAATGCAGCCTGAATGATTGCTATAGGTTATTATAATAGCACCAGTCTACCCAGTGTTAGAATGTAAACCCCTAGCACTTTTTCAGACAAGCCAGAAAATGACATTTTCAAGACTACAGTCATTAAATTAATGAATGCACATTGTTTTTTTGGGTACAAATAAACACTTTGTTGGCATTTTTATCAAAAATTAAGTTGGCTTTTTTCAGTTCTGGAAAAAACATGGCAAAAAATGTAAATACAAAAACCATGAATAGTCAGGATTAGTGATGGGTGAATTCACTTCATTAAAAATTTGGCAAAAAATTCACCAATTGCATTGAAGCCAATGGGCATAGGTTCAAACCATGCAACATTTTTTAAACTGTATTACATTTTTTTTTACTATCCATTATAGTCTGGGCAAGGGCATTTTTTTCAGTGAAAACAAATAGAAAAATCACCAGAAAAAAAACCCTGCAAGTATAACTTGGCAAATTTCTAAGTTAGTGGAAATTGTTATTTACTTTATTCCCAGGTTATTAAAACATTTATTATTTTAGCCTCATTAAAAAAATGTATGTAATAATGTGATTCACACTTGTATGCCAGTTTTTTTCTGTGAAAAACCCTGACTAAATATTCTGTTGTGTTTTTCTTAAAAAATGTAGTGCTTGAAGGAAAAAAATGGGATGGAGGGAAAAAAGTAGCATGAGTTTGGTCACAGTTTCAAGTGATTTTTTCAAATTTTTGTACTTTTTTTAAAATGAGTATAATGCAGTTGTGTGCAATTGTGTGATTGAGTTTTCAAGATGTAAGTTTTTAAATAAGTGCACATTCACATTTGGTGAGTTTTAATTAATTTTAGCATTTTGCCTCAATTTGACTGAATTGTGACAAAAAAAAAATCATGATCCCAAATTATTGTGGTCATGTTTTTTAATATACAACTATGCAGTTTTAGGTGCTAAAATTAAACAATAAAAAAACACACACACATAATCATGCAGTTAAAACCCCTAAGTCAACTTTATTTGCAATGAATGGTTCTAATGTGGCCATTCATATCCCAGTAAATATATAGAAGTTTAAATTAAAAAAAAAACACACTGCTAATATATTTTTTAATTCTTACAAGCTATGAATTTCGATTTCTAAAAAAAAACAATTAGTGGAATATAAAGAAAATAATAGCGGTTTCCATGTAATACAGTCAAGATGTAAGTAAATAAAAAGGGAACATTACTCATTGCATACTGGACTGATCGCGAATTCTATGTGAATGAGACATCTGCATGGCGTTTACAAAATTCCTGTCATTTGTTGAAATAATTACAGGACAAAATGTGTGGTCTTATGACTAATGTAAAATACTGTATTGTTGGACTATACAAACTAAACATATGTATCTGCTCATCACATTAATGTTAATTATATGCAGATTATTGGTGTTAATTAAGGCTCATCTCTGATCAGCAGGACACATTTAGAACATGTGGAAGTATAACTTGTTAATTGTTCCCCATGATTCAAGGAACATTTTCTTGTTTCTAACTGAGCTTAATTTTAGTTCCACTATTGAGCCCTATGCTTAAATGGACAGTACTCAAAGTGCAATGAATAGGGCTTGTGGTAAAAATACATATTGTCCATTGTTTTAATCATGAAAAATCTATGGATATTATTATTTCTAGAGCCGAACAGGGAAAAAAGAGAGAGTGAAGCATGCTTGGTCCTAGTGAGGTTAAAATTAGATTCCCAGAGCACAGATAATCCCCCTGAATAATGAACTACTGACTACTTCTAATAAATCTATTACAACACGCCCGCCGTGTCGAGTGGTCTCTGTTAGGTCGCAAGCACCGGTGTCTTAGGGCGCGCACGGCGCGCTCTTGTGAAACTTAAAGGTGCAGGCACGCTGGCGTGATGACGCCAGCGTGCAATGGCGCGAAATTTAAACACTATTTACAGCCCATTAGGGCTGTGGGACCTTGCCATGATGGGATTTTGTTCCTGGTGCTTTGTGAGCTTCTGTATTCTGATTCTGGTTTTGACCCCTGCCTGGCTAACGACTATCCTGACCTCTATATCTGACAATACCTAAAAACTTAAAATTTTTTTGTTATTTAAACAATAGCAAAGAGTATGTTCAGTACAAGCCCTATTCATTGAACTTCATTCATTGGAAGGGTATACCTCCCCTTTAATAGGGGAACTTCAAGCATAGGGCTATAAAATAACCAAACTAAACTGATTATTAATCAAATTTTTATATATATATATATATATATATATATATATATATATATATATATATATATATATATATATATATATATATATATATATATATATATATATATATAACAGGATTATAGAAAAATACCCGCACTCCTTCACATGCGCTTTTTTGCCGGGTGCATGGTCAAATATAGTTATATAAAAAATGGCAGAAAGGACCAGCACTCCGTGTTCCAAAAAAATCAAATGGTTTATTCAAAACTCACAGTGTCTCCAACGTTTGACCCTCTTTGGGGTCTTTATCAAGGATGATTGATAAAGACCCCAAAGAGGGTCGAAACGTTGGAGACACTGTGAGCTTTGAATAAACCATTTGATTTTTTTGGAACACGGAGTGCTGGTCCTTTCTGCCATTTTTTATATATATATATATATATATATATATATATTATCCCACAGCACCAGCACTCAGTGTATAACAGGTGGTGGACAATCAAAGTTGCATATATATAGTATAAAGAGGATCAGCACTCATATCGTTGTAGATAAAGAAAATAGTATTTATTCAATAGATTTACATCTTAATCCACCAGGTGGGACCGAAACGTCGGATTAAGATGTAAATCTATTGAATAAATACTATTTTCTTCATCTACAGCGATGTGAGTGCTGATCCTCTTTATACTATATATATATATATATATATATATATATATATATATATATATATATATAGTATAAAGAGGATCAGCACTCACAAGGTGGGACCGAAACGTCGGATTAAGATGTAAATCTATTGAATAAATACAATCCTCTTTATACTATATATATATATATATCTATATCTATATATATATATCTATTGAATAAATACTATTTTCTTTATCTACAACAATGTGAGTGCTGAGTCTATATATATATATATATATATATAGACTATTTTTTGAGATATTTTATGTCCAGGATTGTGCCATACAACCAAAGAGGGGCTTTAATGCATCTTGAATAAATGTCTTCACTGTTTCACTAAAAAAGCTCTCCAGTGAAATCTTCATTTCCTACAAAGAGGGGCTTTGGACCAGCCATTTTGATTCATTGGTAATTTCCAGGTTCCCTTGCATTTTATGCAAGGTAAACTAGGTAATTCGATTACACTCAATTTAAAAAGCTTGAGTTGTGCAAAATTTTTTAAAAATCACATTGTTCAATAAATAAATCCCAAATTGCTTAATCCTTTAAGTGCCAGTATCAGATATTGTTGATACCTTTTGACTATGCTAAGCAGTTGGTGAGCAGATTTTCACCACTTTCTATTCATTTCTATGGAATTTTTAGGGGTGTAATTATCACCCAAAATCTATTTTTTACCAATTGATAAATAAGCCTTTAAAATTTTTTATTTCACACTTTAAAAGATAACTAAACCTTTAAAGTAATTGAATGTAAAATTGAGGAGGGTGCTATTCTAAGCACTTTTGCAATGTACATTCATTATTTATTTATGTTTAATTCCAAGAAAAATCACGTAGGAATAAAAAGGCTAAAAAGACTTTAAGAGGCTTCCCTATCAGATACGGCTGGAATACTATTATTGCTTGCATCACAGCTTTGAACTCTGATATTGGATGACAAGGAAGTCATCAGTGTCTTGAAGTGAGCACTCCAACCCACTGCAGAAGAAACTCCTTGATATTGAATGACAAGGGAGTTATTCATTAAAAAGACAATGGAATTTCCTTGTAGGCTAAGTATCCACTCACTTTACTCAATCACTTGCAATCGTGTAAAAGCGTAATGTGAAATGCGTGTCGGCAAGCCTAATATGAAAAGCCTCTGTGTGTACAGTGAATAAAATCTGCTGGTTAAATTGATCATCGAGTCCCGTGTGATGAGTACCAGTTGGGAACCCAGGATACTTTCCCTTTAAATCTGGAAGCCCCTCCTACAAAGGCAGTTTTTTCCATAACAACAAATATAGCTTTAGGCAGCAGTGTTAGATCAATAATAACAAAAATGCATGTAACGCTAACTTGGGCTATCCAGACCACAAGTAGTTAAGTGTCGAGCTAGTGATATGAGCATGGATTACATTGCGACTCACACATCAGGATCAGGGCCTTCGCTAAGTGGAAGTTTCCATAAGGGTGTAGTAGAACTACAACTCTCAGACTACTGTATAGTAAAATAGGAAAATGATTGGATGCCAGGAGGTTCTTATGGTGAAACAAAAATTATGGTTTATTAATCCAAGACAATGACCACAGGTTTTACTCACATATGAGGAGGTATTAGCAGATGTAGATCACAAATGGCAGAACAGGTGGATGACACAGCATAGAGAATGTGACTCCCATAAGGCATTGTAGTCAAAGAGTACATCAATTCCGTCAGGCAGATATACCTCAAAGTGGTCCGGATCCCACCCAGTGGAATGGTCAGGGAGAACAAGTCTAAGCCTGATCCCTATCCACTGTGGTCCCTTCACTAAAGGCATTCAAGAAGCCTTTGTGAAGCTACTCCCTGCTACAGATACTCGATGGAGCACACAACTGCTCTTGTTAGTTAAGCTCTCTATCTTACTCTCCTAGAGAGTCTATAAAATAACTATCCTGTTCTAGCTAAACCTCGTTCATGGGGTTCCCTAGTCCCCGACTTAATCTCTAAAGGTACAGGTCCCTTTAGGGCAGTGGCTTTACTGGGCCTTGGTGTACCCAGGCTCAATGAGAACAACCAGCAGGTAAGGACACCAGCAGCCAAAGAGGAAGATCCATCCCTTTCCAAACACTATATGGAAGTGTGGCACGAAGTGGTCATTCCACACTTTGACCAATAACACTGATGTAAATACAGTGCTATCTGAGATGGGCAAGTCGATTTATGATTAATTACAACAAAATAAAACTGCATTTATATCTATGAGACTGTAGAAATATCCAGAATTGGCTGATTTTCAAGCAATTAGCATTCATGATATCAGACCCTGGACACGTCAAGATCTCTGAATTCTCTAATTTAGTGTTAACCTCAAAGGACTACAATTTAGAACAGACAATATTTAACAAAATGTTGTCCTTACCAAGCTCATATTTTGTTATCATCACTTTCAAAATGCTGTAAAATTTCAGGTATTGTATGCATCACTGTTAGCCAAAATATTAGCCAAAACTGTATGACTTCACAGGCAATGAATTTGTTTCAGTTGGACATCACTTTACCATTATATTACAGTGCTCGGTTCTTTGCAAAGGCCTTCAGTTTAAGCACAGGACAAGAAGAAGCAGAAGGAAAGAATGGAAATTTCTGCACACAGACTGAAAATGCATTAATATTTGGAGGCAGAGGGGTCACAGCTGCAATGATCTTGAGTGCTATAAATAAAGCATTTTTGAAGATCTCAATAGCAATATGTGCATATACTGTAGTGAGCCATAGAGCTCAGCATGTCTCATAACCAAGCAGACAAAGAATCGCCAACTGTTCTTTATCCTGGGAATTCTATATGCGGTATAAATAATGTAGATAATCTTGTAAAACTGCTATGGAAAAAGTATGCAAAACCAAAGGAATTTAATGAGAAAAGCATTCTTCAGATAATGGATCCCTGAAGATAGTTCTGAAAGCTTGATGCTTCAGCAACGGCCTTTGCATTCTTACTAATAATCAACGTATGTATGATTAACTATAGCGATTTCTTCTCCAAATACGGTAGTTATATACTGTATACATCGTTACATTCTTGAAAAAAACTAATGAAAAGGAAAAAATAAGGTGCCTCATTTACTTTACACTATTAGCATGGCACAATAGTCAGTACAATAATAAATTGCTTATAAAGCAATATGTGCTGGACACAGTATATTCTTGGGTCCATCCTTTATTTTATATAGGATATATAAAAAAGATAACTTCCCATCAGTTTTCATCCTTAATCAGTCAGGCATCATACTCCCATCAGGCTTGCTAAATGTTCCTCTCTCTCTGTGTATATATAAACACATCAACACATACATGTACCCACCCAAACACATGAACATGGAGGTCATTTACTAAAAATTAAATTTATCTCAAAGTCGATCTAACTCCCTTCCACTAATTTAACTAATTTATCAAATAATAAGTTTGAAAAAGTTGGTGCAGAAAAAGTCTTGACAAAACTGAAAGAAAATTTGAATCATACGATCTTTTTTAGATTTGTTGCCCAAATCGAGTGATTTTTTTGAGTTGTTGTCAGAAAACCCAGACTTTTTCAGATTATCGTGGATTTGTAGCAGCTGTGGGGTATACAGTATCTCTAAAAATTCAAACTTTTTTGTTCCTTTAAAAATTTGAGCTGAAAAAACAAATAGGCCCATATATATATATATATATATATATATATATATATATATATATATAATTATTTTAATTTTTTTATTTTTTTTAAGAAAACTGTTTTATTCTGGGGATTTATATCTTTATCCCATATCAGCATTTTGCCTGGGGATTAACAGTTTATATTTTACTATTTGCTGTCAACAGGCAAATTTTTCTTATTGACATATTGTGCAGTGTACATTTGTGTACATGTATACATACTGTATATATATATATATATATATATATATATATATTATATATGTAAGGCTTTAGTGAAATGAGCAACCAATGTGTATAAGAAACGGATCCGCACACACACTCATTAATGCAATCGGGGAATATCCCCTTTTATTCAGCCACCAAACATCAACGTTTCGGGGGGGGAACACCCACCCTTTGATCCTGATGAAGGGTGGGTGTTCCCCCCCGAAACGTTGATGTTTGGTGGCTGAATAAAAGGGGATATTTCCCGACTGCATTAATCAGTGTGTGTGCGGATCCGTTTCTTATACACATTGGTTGCTAAGGGACCCGGCGGGGTCAACGGAAGGAACGCACCACCAACTGCAGGATTGGTGAACTACAGGTGTGCGGTAGGAGAATTACATTGTAATATAGTAAAATGAGCAGCACTGTTACTCTAACTAGTTTTACCCCTATATTTGCTCCAGATGAGACCTATTATTCTCAGGGGGTGAGCCCTCACAATGGTGTGGAGGCAGGGTGTAATACACAGTAATCATTAGTATTTTTGAAAGAACGGGTGCTATTGTTTCTTGAAACATTCGGGAGTGGTTCTGCGCATGTGCATGACATCACTTCCTGTGATGTTACAGACCCAGAAATTTTAGGCGGTTGGCAAATCTGTAAATGCAGCATTGTATGTGTTTGGCGGAACTATTTCAATGCTATTTTAGCAACATCAACCAAACATTTCATTATATAAATGTAGGGATCTTTAGTGTGTGCCTTCCAAATTTAATTTTACAACTGTGCAGTTTCTGACTTTCAGCTTTATAGCCGTGTGCCTGCTTGCCCTGCCCCTTTTGTGATGTCATCGGTGGGGGCGGGTCTATAAAATTAACCCGGAAGTTGGATGCAGGGCGGGTGCAGACTGATGGAGGGCGGGTTAGGGTCGGTTGCGGCTTGGGAAAAACCTGACCCCCACATCACTAGCTGATAGCCCAGTTTAGTATGTTGTGTGGTTTCTTTTATATCTGTTTTCAATATAATTGTGGTCTTTTAAACCCAAACCTGGTAGTTTATGCTTTTTTTGTTATGAGGATGGTG
Source organism: Xenopus petersii (assembly GCA_038501925.1). Classification (NCBI taxonomy): domain Eukaryota; kingdom Metazoa; phylum Chordata; class Amphibia; order Anura; family Pipidae; genus Xenopus; species Xenopus petersii. The sequence continues at coordinate 33,205,494 of CM076674.1, forward strand.
TGGGGAAGCTGAATACTTGAACTGTGCTATATTGGACAGTTTGGCTTGCAGACAGTACCCAAACTGGCAAATGACCTGATCTTAGAACATGAAATTTCTACAGCACAAAGAACATAAAAACTATAATTTGCTGTAAATGAGAAACAGAATGATGATTTTATATTGCCTGTGTTAATATTTCACCAGTAATTACATTATCTATAACTGCGTCCGTTCTAATTGAGGCAATACTAATACAGTTATCCAGAAACCTGTTATCCACAAAGTTCCAAATTACGGAAAGGCCATCTCCCATAGACTCCATTGTAATCAAATAATCCAACTTTTTAAAAAAATATTTCCTTTTTCTCTATAGTAATAAAACAGTACCTTGTACTTGATCCAAACTAAGATATTAATCCTTATTGGAATCAAAACCAGCCTATTGGGGTTATTTAATTCTTATATGATTTTCTAGTAGTCTTAAGGTATGAAGATCTAAATTATGGAAAGACCCATTATCCGGAAAGATCCAGGTCTCCAGCATTCTGGATAATAGGTCCCATACCTGTATTACAAACTTTCTACTGGCTGCTTAGTCTAGGGAAACATGGAAGATAGAGCCTGATAAGACATATCGTTAAGACTTTACTTTATATCATTAACATGCAAAATGACCAAATGTATTTTGCCAGTATAGGATTTTAACCACAGGCACAGAATAAAAAAAAAAAACAGCTCCTTAAATACAATTAACAAGCACAAGTACCCTAATCAAAAACACTCCTGAAATTTGCTAATGCCACAATGCTCGAAATTCAGTAAAATACATGTGCAATTGATTACCAGGTTGTCTGGAATCTGGAGGTTTTATTAAAAAAAGAAAACGAAATTGGCAAATAAATATAAATAACAGCAACATTTAAGGGCAGATTTATCAATTTATCAGGTCAAGGTCAAAAAATAATTAATTAAAAGTTTTTCAAGGGTGGTGTTCAGTCAAAAACTCGAATTTTTGGTTTAAAAAAACCCCAATTTTTTTTTAGGGTTTTATAAAAAAAACTATTTTTTAAAAAAAAAAAAAATCTAATTTTTCAAGCTTTAATATTCTCCGAAGCTGGAAATAGCTTGAATCTTAAAATACTCCAGCTAAAACAGAGGTCATGTCAATGGCAGAGGCCCCTTGAACCATTTGAAGATGTTAATAGCCTTTATGATGTTCAATTTTGTTTCGGTGGGTTTCGCTCAAAAACTTTATTAATTCCAGCAATTCTTATGGCGACTTTTTTTGTCTCAGTGACTTTTTTGTTGCGGTAAATTTTTCAGAGGCAAATTCTTGTCTCAGCTTTGCGAAAAAAATTTGCACGTGGCGAGTTTCACTGTGAATCCATGGCTACTGAAAAAATTCGCTATCACTAATGATATCCCCTGTTTTCCAAATAAATGCATTTGTACAGATTAATACATGGGGCTAGGTAATATGCACAATATTTTTACCATCACCATTATTTTTATAGCGCCAGTAAGGTACACAGCACTTTGCACTAGTTTATATCAAACAGGTGTCTACTGTACATTCATTTAACAAAAAAGCATTACAGAAAACAATTGGGATCAGAGGACCCTGCTCACAAGAGCTTACACTCACAGCTTTGGTGTGTTTCCACAACCCACTTAGTACAAAGGGTAAAGGAGCCAGAAAGTCGAAGGTTAGGGTTTTGTTTCCTAAAATGAAAATGAGTTCCAAATGATCCAAAAGGTATATTGTACTTTGTATATTGTTATAAAGTAGAAGAGTTGTTTATTGTGCACAGAGGACCCTCATTAAGAGTTAACATGTAATGCAGACTTGGAAGAAAAATTCCTCCAATCACAAATAATTTATAGGACTCTACAGACATCATGGAGACTGTTTAATGAATCCCCGTGTGTTACAGAGAGACAGTCTTCTTTTTGATATTGTTTACGAAGAGGACAAATTAAGAACAAGGTTAACTGGGGTCATTCCAGGTTGAAGCAGCACCATTAGACTCATAAGAGATAACTAAGTAAATGGTATAACCCCCCCCCGGGTACCTGCTTATATAGGGGTTAACTATTGCCACCTGACCAAAGTTTTATCCTTTTAACCCATCATAGCTTTACTTGTAGTGATGAGCAAAATTTTCCACCAAGTTTCAACTTGAAAATTACGGCCATATAATGTGTAAAAAGAAATTGTTGCGCCGCCTCGCAAGTCAGAATTTTTTCCGCCAATAGACTTCAATGCATTTCAGAAAATTTACATAATTTTGCAAATTTTCTGCAAATCGAGGCGGTTCAGATTCACCCATCGCTACTGACATGTATTAAGTTGCTTACCTGTTAGGAGTCAGGTACACATGCGATCCCCTAAATTAACTGACAAACCTAACACCTGTGCAGTTAACATTTTTACTGCCACCCTCCCATGTATGGCTTTGAGTCTCTTTGACTCTTCACTGTCATATTGTAGGAAACTGTTTTATCATCATTATCATTGAAGAATGCTATACAAGAAATCTATGGAACTTTTGATAAAAAATATTTTACATATACTGTATATTATTTCTTAACACTATGCCATTACAGCTATTCTGTACACACCACTCATTGATTCTACAGCTAAGTATTGTCCAGAGCTTTTCCCAAAAACAAGCTTCATAACAGCAATGCAAGTAGCAAGTCAGATGTTATTAATTTGGATTTTTTGCCCTATGCAGTCGTTAGATCTCAGTTTTACAACCTGTGAAATGCTGCTCAAGGAAAATTCCACAAAAAATGGTTTGGAAGCGAAAAAGTTACACACAGATCCTTCTGTACCATCTTTGTGTTTCAGCTCCAGTATTCACAATTCTAGTATTTTCTTTCTACAGTTCATAAATGTACTGTATGTGTATTGTCCAAAAATGGCTGGTGAGTAACCACTGAACAGAACTGGCTTTGTATATTTGCCATTATATACAACTATTTGTACAGTAATCCCATAATAAAATCCTTGTAATTTCAAGTGCAAATTCAAATGAATTTTAAACTGTTTCTAAACTATGTGTATTCTAGTCTTCTTGTGGGGCTTACCCTCTCTTTTTAAATGGTATTCAGACCTTAAAAATTATTATTGCTCATGGTGTATCAAACAGATGAATGCTTATCTTTAAAATAGCTTTGGCCTATATATTATAGTGGGCTTGTAAAATGTGGTTTGCTAGTCTGAATGTACATTAGATGTGGCCCAAATGCAGGGGCCCACATTTATAATCGAACATGGAACACAGATCGTACTCCAATCTATTTCGATTTGTAGTTTTTTGTAACTTCGACCTTCGATCTCCCAAACTCCCCCAATTGCCTCCATACAGGTTGTAGGAGGTCCCACATAGGCTAAAACAGCACTTTGGCAGCTTTTAGGTGGCGAATGGTCGAAGTCAAAGTTTTAAAGAGGCAGTACTTTAAAAAATTGCCCTTCGAATGGTGTCCAAATGTGTTCAATGCAGATGCAGTATGTTGCTGTTTCTACAATGCCCCATGACCTTGTTCACTATTATAAGTATAGGCTCAAATTCTAGCAGTACATAGACTTAAGCACATCATATAAGCACATTGTAGTGCCTCTCTTATGCTCTCTATATGTATAATCTAGAAACAATCTTAGCATCAACTTTTTTCCTTCTGCATCCTTTAATTTTGGCCATTTTTCTAGTAATTCCACATGCCTGAACTGGACAAAAGGTTTTGCCCTAAACCATCCTTTTGTTACTAGACTAACACAAATGGGTCATGGTGGACAAAGAATATAAACAATACCGATAATTTTCAGTGTGCAAAGTGCAAAAAAAGTCACAATCTGCCATTATTTTGCACTTTGTCTAATTTGTCCACAGCAGAGGGACCTGTGGAATGTACTTTAGATCAAGCTCTACTTGCGTTCAAGAGTTTCTGGTGGAGGGGAGGCATGTAGGCGTCCTCCCTCCTGCCCCCTACCTACCCTGTACCTGGTGTCATTCAGAGGTGCCAGGTATGGAGTGGCAAGAGGCGCAGCTGGCATTGTGGATCTTGCACCTGTTAGTTTGGCAAATTACCACTTTTGACTTTAGCATAGCCTAAGGGGTTATTTACTAAACTTTGAATGCAAAAATCATGAAAAAGTGATTTATTTTTTATAAAATCTGACTTTTAAAAAAAAAAAGGAATTTATCAAACCCCCGAGGATGGATAAGTCTGAATCTGAAAATCTGGCATCTCAGACCTGTTGAGGTTGTATATAAGCCAATGGGAGAAGTCACAATGATTTTTGATGTGTGCTGGGTTTGTGCAATAACCCGAAAGTTTTCTGAGTTTTCAGGCAAAAATCTGAATTTTCAGGTGAAAAATTTGAAAAAATTGTGAAATCGGATGAAAAATCCCCAAAAAACTTGAAAATCTGATTTTTTCCGCAAAGCAAAATTTCAAGAAAATGTAATAATAAATAAGTGTAAAAACCCGAGAGAAGTTTGTAGCAGATAATATTGAGATTCGGACTTTGATAAATAACCCCCTTAGTGTACATCAAAACCCTAATCATACAGGTGCTAACCTCATTGCTAACCTCATGCTCCATATACTTTATGCTACTGATGAAAGACAGGACCTTATTGCTGCAGCTTACTGGAGAAAATTATAGCTTTGGAGCAATTTTTGCCACTGAGAAATTTAAATGTTTTATAATTGTTTTCCAAATTCAATTGAAAACATCTGAAAGATTTGAATAAAAACATTTGGCAGCAAGCTGGCCAACTTCTATACTGTATGTCAATGGAAGGCAACTATAATTAGTGATGGGTGAATCGGACTCGTTTTGCTTCGCCGAAAATTCGCCAAAATGCATAAAAGTCAATGGACAATAATATTTTTCGACGCACGACAAATTGCGTGACAATATTTTGATAAGCAGCAATTGAGTCTTTTTTGGCCTTTATTCTCACTCATCACTACAAATATTCAAAATGCAACAATTATTGATGAATTTGTAAAAACAAATGTCATAAATGTGATCTTCATGTTTATAAAGTTCTTTTCTTAAATATAAATTTGAATAAACGTTTCCGATACCAGTTTTTTTTCATATGCTAGCAGTTGAGATTTTTTTCACCAATATGTTTTGAAATAAATTTAATTTCACAATTATTAAATTATCCTCCTTGTATCACAGTTTTGTTTTATGACGTTTTGCATATACTCCATGTGGCAGTACAGTCTTTAGGGAAAGATTCCACTTATTTTCCCCCTTTTAAAAAAATATTACTTTAGCCGCCGAAGCTGAAACGTCTTTTTTTCATATGTTATGGGATATATAGTTCTGTCTATTTTATATTAGACTGATACAATAAAAATTCTCATTTCACCCAACACCATAAACATGCCTTTGGGAGCTGTGCGCAGTAACACTACATTCTACCTGTCAGTTCTGTTTGCTATTTGCCCTGACAAAAATTCCTTTTAACTCTCCATAGATTTCATTGAGCTGTAAGTTTCAATGCTACACAGAATGAGACATCTGTATAGTTCTTATTATTGCATACCAGTATATCTCTGAACTGTAGTGCAATATACATCTGCATTTTGAAAGTGCACATAGTAATGTTTATTGGTAAAGAAGCCTGGGGAGCCTAACAGACCTTTCTCAAATATCTCTTCCTTCCTTCCTGAAAATTAGGCTGTATATCAGTGTTACATGTTAAACTATGTGATGTCAACACTTTTTTAAAGCAAAGAATATGGGAAGTTTTATTTACCACTGAACAATGCACAGAATTACAAATTTCATGTTTGGCTGCCATAGTTACTAAATCAACAACCATGAATGTGTGCTGATGTCACACACACACAACAAATGTAGCTTTGTGTATACTGTACTTGCACGGGTACAACCATAAAACAGGAAATTGTACTTCTTTGTCCCAGAAGAAAAGTTCTGTAGCAAATCATGGAAATTTGATTTCAGGCTCACAGTGATTGAGCCACAGATTTCTTCTGTTAGTCATTAAGGAAAGTATATTTAGAAGTCTGAACAGTACTTTGATTGTTTTTGTTTTATTTTAAATTAGAAACAGTTTATAAATGACAAGTTTTTCCTTTTGAAGCCAACTCTTCCAATTTTGCTCAACTCTAGTTTAGAAATTTGCACTTGTAATTTAATACAGAATATTTGAATCAATATAAAACAGCCTTATGTTGAATTGAAACAATAATAGTAAATTCTTCTTCTTCTAGTAAAGGCTAAAGTGATTGCTGCACTTTTAGGGGCAGATTAATCAAGGGTCGAATTTCAAGGTGATGGGAGTTTTTTAAACTCCCATCACCTCAAAATTTGAATAAATAAAGATCAACCGAAATTGAATGAAAAAAACACATTTTTTAACATTGGGTGAATAGGCTTTATTTGATCGTTCAACTCAAATTGGATTGTATTCGATCATATTCGAATCAAAGTATTTTCAAAAAAACTTTGATTTTTCAAAGTCTAAAATGACTCCAAATAGGTTTGAGGAGGCACCCATAGGCTACAACAGCAATTCGGCAGGTTTTAGATGGCGAATGGTCGAAGTTTTAAAGAGACAGTACATAATAAATTTCAATATTCAAATAGCCACATTTTTCACATTTGAATCAAATTTTGGTCTATTCCATAGTACACAAAAATAGCTCAAAATTCCAATTTTCTTACTTCAAATTTTCACTTCGACCCTTGATAAATCTGCCCCTTGTAGTAGTTTAGTACAAGAATACATTAGTTTATTGTGCTCTGATTGTGCTTATATTTTTTATTAAATTAATTTATTTATATATTTAATATATATATAATATAGTTAATTTATTTTTAAAAGGATAACTTCTGAGTTTACAATATCTATGGGGTCAATTTATCAAAATCTGAGCTCAAGTTTTTAGTGCGATTCAAGCTTTTTTTTAAAAAAAAAACAACTCAGATTCAAATAAGGAAAATCGGCCACTAAAAGCTGGCAAGCTTCAGTAGAAATCAATAGTGTATTTTCAAAATTCAAGCTATTTTACAATTCAAGTTTTCAGGGAAAAAATAGATTTTAGTGTGATTGAGTTTTTTTGCATGATTTTGTAGTTCTTGGGGTTTGAGTTTTATTCACAAATAAGATAGGAATTGGTAAATTTGAGTTTTGAGTTTTTTTTAAATCTGGGGAAACCTGAAAATACTCAAATTTGAGTTTAAATAAATTCACCTCTCTGTGTGTATTTATTGTATGTTAATTATATACTTTTTGCTTGTCCTACCTAGTGTTTTACATTATGGTTCTGCTTTCTACCTAGGGATGCACATCTTTTTGCAATTGATTAGATGCATCTGAATCCAAAATCAAGCATGTATAAATTAGTACTGACTTATTGTAGCTTGCCTTCAGCAGAACAATATCCTAACTCTGCAAATGCCAGTAAGCCTCCAGGGCAGATAAATGAATGGGGGAAAGAAGGGGAATTTGGTCTAGACTATAGAACATTATTTGTCTCTAATGCTGGAATTTGGCAGGCAGAATCATGGAAACAGGTTCAGGCAAGAGTCAAAGTCCAGAAAAAGACACGTTGGCGTCACTGCACTGGCGCTGCTGTCCACGTGGCAGCTATGGGTGCTGTCATCTTGGATGCAGCGCTGAACATGGAGCAGAGCGCCGTTGGGCGCTCCTGACAGGCATCCCTGTTCAAAGCCTTGTTGCAACCCCCTGTGACTTCTGCTGTCTTTTCTGTTTAGCCCCATAAAGACTATGTAATTGTGACTAATATTACATAATGTTATGCTAAAAAAAAATTCTAGTACAAAGAAACTAAATAATTTCTGCTACCTCAGAATGGCAAATTAGTTGTCATTAGAGTAACAGCATAAAATGCTCATACAAATATAAGATTTTGTGGAATGGTGTCTTTAGACTAATTTTTCTGTAGGAATTATTAATAAAATTGTCTTTTTAAATGTTTTTTAGTAGGAAAAGGATAAGGAGATCCAAATTATACAAAAAATCTTTATCTGAAAAACCACAGAAATTTTTTTTCCTTCTCATTTCTCAAATACATAAGTGGATTTTCAAAAGCACATTATTGTCCCTTGGATAAATATATATTTATTTTTATAAATACATATTTTGAAGTACTGTATTTTCTCGTGGAATTGGTAGGACCCATGTATCTTGTTGATCTTGATAGTAAATGAAGAGACTGAGATAATTAGGGGCAGAAAATATTAGATTAGAGTTTACAACAGAAAAACTGATCCACTATCTATTCCATCTTCTTAAAAACCCCATAGGAATAAAGAGAAGTAGGTGAATTCTTCTGTTACAATCTCACATTCTGATCAATCTGCCCCGGCTCTCTTCAACTGGATCAAGATACATATTAAATTCTACCATAAACCCGAGCAGAGTTTCTTAAATGTATACAATGCTACCTTTCTTCTAGAATGTTACAACAACTTTATATAACTGTTTTGCTTTTTTTAAATTAGGGTCAGTTTTGCCTTCAATATGAATTTATTCATCTTCATTACCATCAAGTACAATCTTATAGAAAAAAAGAAAATCCTTAAAAAACTCTTTAAAATAGACTCTATGGGAGATAGACATGTACGTGTTATTATTAACATATATGTGCACTTTCTGGAATGTTTAGGGGGCCTCACAACATTACCTACAGTAAATGATAGAAAATAATCTGTATTTGTAAGTAAAACTGTTTACATTTAAACCATTGCACAGGAATGTATTACCTATTTGCCTGTCATTCTTTAAAATATGACAGTTACTATGTTCAGAGCATAAGGTGCAACATTTCTAGCATGCTGCAGGGTAGAATAAATCACTGTTGCTTAAACTTGTTCTAGCTTTCCTAAAATTTTGATGATCCATAGCACAGAACACTTAAAGTTAAGCTGTTTATTCAGAGTTTCTTTTCATTCTATTGCTATAAGTACTCTTGCATGGAGAGAGTTATTCATCTACATAGGTGGCTTTATTCTTTGTGTGTTTGTTCTTATGAGAGGGATCCCCCCCACATACTATTTCTAGATTGTTATCAAGACAGTCAGTTCTCTTGTTTGCCTTTACTGAGCAATAACATTTGAACTACACTTCTCTCAGACTTTTGAGTACTTATGTTTATTTATCAAGAAATGACATGCTTTTTGGCATGAGCAACCTTTAAGAAAACCCAATGTGAGTTTCCTAACTCACGTTGGCTTTCAAGCTAAAAATCCTCAGCAATTTCCATAATTTTACACAAACTGGATTTTTGAATAAGGAAAAAGTTAAGCAGCTCTCTTATTTTATTGGCAATCAAACTGGCTGTGCCCTAAGGTACAGTTTTGTACACTCCTACAATGGAGCAAAAAGAGCTTCAACTTGATCTGAATATGGAGGTGTATGTGTTTGACAGTGCTGCATTTAGTGGTGGTCAGCACATAGGCATCCCCTGCAACACTCCCTAGCTTGTCCATTATTCACGCTAGAGAATGCAAGGGTGACAGTAAAAATTGATCAATAGAAAGGCCATACCACGGCTAGTCACTGCACGACCCTCATTGTGTGGTATCCATCTGTTCTTCACGTAGTCCATTCGATTTTTTCTACATCCAAGTGATTAATCTTTCAATGACGACATCTCAACATGTCTTGGGTCAAATGCATATGCAAGTGTGCTAGTACTTGGAGCAAATACAATGTTGAAATTAGGGATGCACCGAATCCACTATTTGGGATTTGGCCGAATCCCTTAATCCTTCATGGAAGATTCGTCTGACTACTGAACCCTGACTACTGAATCTGAATCCTAATTTACATGCGTAAATAAGGGAAAAGTGAAAAAAATTGTTTATACTTCCGTGTTTTGCAACAAAAAGTTATGTGATTTCCCTTCCCGCTCCTACTTTGCATATGCAAATTAGGATTCAGATTTGGTTCGGGCAGGCACGAAGATGCTGAAAAAGGCAGAATCCTGGCCAAATACCAAACCAAATCCTGGATTCGGTGCATTCCTAGTTGAAATTAATTCACCTTAATTAATTTGAATTAATTTCACCTTAAAAAATGGTGTCTTACAGAAGATGGTGCTTTACGCATTAAAGAAAAGGCTTCACGTGCACCATAATACAGAACTATTAAGAGGCCACAATACACGGCGGCTTTCTTACAGTGTTAAAGGGAAACACTAGGCCACATTCCTGTTGATCTCTTCTGAGGAGATGATAACATTTTGAGGCTATGATTGAAGTTAAAGGGGTGGTTCACCTAAAAGTAAACTTTCAGTATATTATTGAACGGCCTATTCTAAGCAACTTTAATTGGTTTTCATTTAGGGATGCACCGAATCCACTATTTTGGATTTGGCCGAACCCCCGAATCCTTTGCATATGCAAATTAGGGGTGGGAAGGGGAAAATATTTTTTAGTTCCTTGTTTTGTTATAAAAAGTCACACGACTTCCCTCCCCACCTCTAATTTACATATGCAAATTAGGATTCGGATTCAGTTCGGCTGGCCAGAAGGATTCGGCCGAATCCTGCTGAAAAAAGCCGAATCCTGGATTCGGTGCATCCCTATTTACATTATTTATTTTTTTAACTATTTGATTCCTCTTTTCCAGTTTTCAAATGGGGATCATTGACCTCATCTTAAAACAAATGCGCTCTAATGCTACAATTGTATTGTTATTGCTACTTTTTATTACTGTAATCTTTCTATTCAAGCCCTGTCCTGTAAATATTCCAGTCTCATTCAGATCAATGCATGGTTTCTAGGGTAATTTGGACACTAGCAACCAGATTGCTGAAATTGAAAACTGGAGAACTGCTGAATAAAAAGTTAAGTAACTCAAAAACCACAAATAATAAAACATGAAAACCAGTTGCAAATTGTCTTACAGTATCTCTCTCTACATCATACTAAAGGTTGACTCAAAGGTGAACATTCCCTTTAAGGAAGGCTTTGGCCAGACAACCAAAGCAATGGAATCATATTAAATACTATAATTTAATTCTCCCTTGAAATCTTCCAGTAGACAACATGAACATTTCTTTTGCAGTACAAAAGTTCGAAATGAAACGTTTATGAAAAGTGACAGCTTATATTAGCCAATATTTAACTGTAATGTTTTGAAGAATGCTGAAACAAGTATACAGTTTTCCACTTAATTACATACATTTGCAAAGCCCCATCTTAAATGAATGCATACAATTAAATAATAATAAACTGATTGTGTAAGTTTGAAGGGATGGAATCTACTGTATGTACATTCTGAGGTATGAGATAGACTCCAAATAATCAATTTTTTTGAATATATCTGTAACAATAAAACACTACCTTGTATTTTCAAACTAAGATATGATCCTTATTGGAGGCAAAACTAGCCTTTTGGGTTTATTTAATGTTTAAATGATTTTCTAGTAGACTTAAGGTATAAAGATCCAAATTATGGAAAGGTCCATTATCTGGATAAGATGTCCAATACCTGTATTTATACAGGAACCAATTATTATAATTACTCTACCTGCCCTAGTTCAGTACATATGGAGAGAGATATGGGTCCTATTGGCTCTATGAATGCTAATATCCACAGTTAATTCTAACTACTGTAAAGAAAAGAAAGCTATGTAATTATATTACATAATATATTAGAATTGTAGTGTAAATGGAATACTGTATTTCACTGAGAGGGTCATCTTTGCATTTTATGATACCGCTTGTCATATAATATATGATGATACTGATAGAAATCAATTAAATGTTATTAAACATGCCATATGTACCTCACTAAAGCTAAAGTCTCACTGTGTGTTGTGCAACCAACTGTGCTGCAAATAGTCCTATTTGTGATTAATTGTACTGAGCTCCTGCTGGTCTGAACACAATGTTGCAGTTACCCTTTTGATGCATAAGCCAAGGAAGAGGAACTTTTAAGCCATTCATATAAACTCCATGAAGTCTTTTAAGATATATAGTGTATATATCACATTTATACATGATTTTTATGACAATCTTCTTAGAAAATCCCAATGAGACTGATACATTGCTGAAATAATTCAAAGGCACCGTGATGCACCATGATGACTTTTCCATAGCCTACACCACTCTACGAACCCTGTTTTGCAAGAGCTGCCGCTTTGTCTCGGGAACTCTAGATGGGCACTGATCACCAAAATTGTGGGATATCAGAGGCAGCATTCTGCATGGGGAAACATTATAATTTCTGAAGAATATTCCCTCCTCATCTTGTAATGTGCTCCTTGCAGCAGGACTCAATCAGAGAAGGGCAATGCTGGTGCAAAGACATAAGGACCCTGGCCTTGTCAATAGGCACATGGGTGTTACATGATTTACTGATTTACTGATATGGATACTACATTGTATCAGAACATAGCAGCCAGTTATATCTGTGCTTTTCATTTTTTTTTTTTTTAAAGGTTGATTTTTATTGAGTTTTAACAACATAAAAAAAAGGAAGGAAGTAAAGCTAGGTAGAAGGAAGAAAGAAAGAGGAAAGTAGAGAAAGAGGTACGGCTGAAAAAGTGACTATCACTAGTTAGTCGTTGTGGCTGGCGACTCGAGCCAGGGGTTCCAAATATTCTCAAATTTCTTCGGGCATCCGCGTGCTAAGTAGGTGAGCTTGTACAGTTCCAGTTGCAAATTAATTAGTCCAATCCATTTATTCAGGGTCGGTGGCAATGGGCCCATCCAGTGCAGGGCAACAACTTTTTTTGCGTAAAAGAAAAGCAACCTCATCAGGCATCTAGTGTTTACTCTAGGTATCACAGAGTCAAGGAGACCCAGCAGACAAGTAGCAGGGTTAAGTATCTGGGGAAGATCCAGTACAGTAGCCATGAAGCTCACAATTGCCCTCCAATATCTAAATATCACTGGGCAATCCCACATTAAATGCATGAAATTAGCGACAGAAGCACCACATCTTGGACAGCCGGGCGAAGCTACTTTGTAAATAGTTTCTGAGGGGTGAGGTATGTTTGATGCGTGATCTTAAACTGTATAAGCTTATCTCTTACACTAACTACTGGGACATATAGGTTGTCAATGATTTCTTCCCAATCATCTGGGTCAATACGAACCCCACTACTCTCCCACTTATACTTCACCCTGGGTCGGGGATCATATCTATTAGAAATTAAGTGCTTATATGCATTGTATAGGAGCTTGGCCTTGGCGGGATGAGATATCTATTTCTCTATCCCTGTGTATTGTAGGTGCAGAGGAGGGGTTGGGAACTGTGCTGAGCAAAGATGACTGATCTGGTTATATCGGAATTCTGACAGGTCAGGCAGAGAGAGGATCTGGCGAAGTTGAGGTAGTGTGGGAAGAGTGACATCAGCATAAACTTGAGACAGCCACTTAAGACCAAATTTAGACCACGTTCCCACCTCTGAGAATGCGACTAAGTGTAGATAATTACTATTACCCCATAAATGTGAATCTGGAGATAGAGTAGTAGCAGCTTTAGTGATTTGCACAATTGCATCCCAGGTTCTCTTAGTGGCATCCATTACAGGCAGTAAAGGGCCAAGATCCCTTCGAGTTCTATATAAAGCATTGTGCAGGCTTTCAACAGAAGTAAAATATAGTGCCTCTATTATGGATGCCGGGTTATCAGCGTCAAACACTTTCCAACCGGCTGCATGGGAGGCAAAATAGTATAGCTCATAATTGGGAGAGGACAATCATTGTGGAGCATTGAGAGTGGCTCTGGAAAGTGTGGGTGTTTTGTTCCCCCAAATAAATCCAGATTGCATTCGGTCTATATCATGTAAGGCTTGCTTGGGTATGTGGCAGGGGGTATTACTCAGTATATAAAGAAATTTAGGAAGATAAATCAATTTGCATATATTTATTCTGCCTATTAGCGTGAGAGGGAGTTTGGTCCAGTGTGCAAGCGTGTCCTTAAATTTACGGTGTAAGGAGTACAGATTATGCTGCAAAAACAATGTTGGATCCTTATGCACCGTTATCCCTAGGTACTTAAAATGGTCTGCCACTTTTAGGTTACAGTCTGCAGCCATCTCTACTGAAAGTTGTCCGTCAAGGGGGAATAGTATGGACTTGTCCCAATTAATTTGAAGGCCTGAGAACGTACCAAATTGTTTGACAATCCCAAGTACAGAGGCGCCTTTCATTCATGGGAGCCTGCTAAGTATAGGAGCGTATCATCTGCATATAGTGAGACCTTCTCCTCAATTGTTTTGTAAATTAATACCCAGGTTAAAGCTGGTTGATTTAGAAGGCATAAAGCCAGTCTGATCAGGTTCCACCACCGTAGATACAACTTTAACAAGACGCTTAGCTAAAATTTTGGCAAGAATTTTAAAATTTCCATGTTGAGTAATGAGATTGGTCTATAAGAGGAACACAGTGTAGGATCCTTCCCTGGTTTGGGGATGACCACAATTGTCGCATCTGAGAACGTTGTAGGCAGAGAGAAATTTTCAAAGGCATACATCAGGGTCTCATGCAATTTGGGGGCTATCTCGCGTATATGAATACGGTAGCATTCTATAACAAATCCATCCGGGCCTGGGGATTTGCCGGAGGGAAAGGATAGAATGGCTTCAGCAATCTCAAGAGGAGAGATCGGGGAATCCATGTACTTTGCTTGCTGAGGTGAAATATTCAGAATGGGAATCCCATTAACATACTCATGAAGGTTAGCATTAGAGTAATGCGCGGTAGAAGTGTAGAGAGAGGAGTAAAATTTACTGAATTCCAAGGCTATCTCAGGGGGGGAGGTCAACATTTCCCCTGATGAGGAGAGAATCCTGGGGACAGCAGAAGCACCATTGGGAGGATTGGCTAGGAAAGCTAGAGGCTTGCCGTTTTTATCACCATATGCAAACGTACTGCTGGTGGCGTGTAGAAGTCGCTTTTTAGTCAGTTCTGTCCTATGCAAATTGAGATGCCTAAGAGCAGTAGCAAATTCCCCATGCGTCTGTGGTGTGGTATTGTCAACATAGGCCGCTTCAGATTGGGTAACTGCCAATTCTAGGTGTTGTAGAGTTTCTTTTGAGGTGTTTCTAGCTCTGGCCACTGCAGCCATTAGGGTACCTCGGGAAACTGCCTTAAAAGCCTCCCAGGCAGTTGAGGGATCCGCAGAGCCATGATTCACACTCCAATATTGTGTAACTGAATCAGCGGATTCCCTGACCACACTAGGGACCTTCAGCCAGTATGGGCTCAGCCTCCAAGTTCTATGTGTGGGGTCGGAGAGGAGGTCTAACGAAAGAAGCAAAGGGGCATGATCTGAGATTCCCCGTGGCAAATATCCAACCTCTCTAACTTTGGGGAGGAGATCCGGGGTAACCAGTGCCAAATCTATTCGTGACAATGACTGATAGGTAATAGAATAACAGGAAAATTGTCTGCGCTCCGGGTACTTCCAGCGCCATACATCCACCAAATTGTACGCCCGAGCCCAATCTGCAAGTTTAGAGGTATTTACTGGAGGAGCGGACAGCCTATCCAACAGAGGGTTACAACAATTGTTAAAGTCGCCCATGATACACACCGGGGTGGGAGGCAATTGCATCAGTGTCTGATATGGGTCATGAAGTACTGTTTCTGCGAAAGGGGGAGGAATGTAGATGTGTTTTTCATGTTTAATTTGTTGTTATACATTTACATTAAAAGTGAATATTAGTTTTATAAGATTTTCATTTTTTTAATAAATAAGCAAACATTCGGGTTAGGTACATTTTCGAGTATTCAAATTAAAAAACACCTCTAAAGATTCACAAATACGAATTCAGATAAATAGGCATCCCCCTGGCATATTCATCAAATGTTGAAAAGATACAATTCTCATGTGTATGTTCTGAATCGTGTGGATTTTTAGATATAAACAAATTCACAAGAAAAATAAATAGCACTTAACTCCTGAAGAACTGCAGTATGCTTCAGATACTCAACTTAAGAAAAGACAAAACTGAAAATTCATGTCAAAAGATTCCAAAAACATTTTGTATTCTTTTCTTCTATATATGCAAAATATTCCCAATTACATATATATTCGTTTTGACGGATTAAACAGCCCTTCTTCTCTGCCTCAAGTTAAGCGAGTCATCAGGTTTCATTTTCTTTTAAAGGGCAGATTTGTCAAGGGTCGAATTTCGAATAACAAAAAACTATGAAATTTGAATAAAAAAAGACCTGATTTAAAATAGAGACCCCTAAATAATCATTGTAGAGACAGAACAAGGAAATGGACTATAAAAATGCCTTAGCTAGCCACAATAGTACAAGTTGCTGGTTTGCATTTCTAAACGCCATTAACAATCTATATTCTTTCTGTCTGACCCAACAGTAGATTTTAACAAAACCACAGTGATCATAGCAATTTGTCTATCTCTAAAGGGCATCTCAGTATCAGTCTCACCTTGATGGATCAGCCATTCAGACTATGAACTTGGTGATTTCTAGTCGTCTTTCTGATGGAACATCAATTACCAAGTGAGGAAATACAATGGTACTAATAATACTCATAGTACTCATAGAACATAATATTCATAGTACAGTATTGATATAGAAACTATCAAATTGTATTTGAGTCAGGAACAATTTATTTTCCTTTTGAGGCAAATAGAGACAGTTTATACCAATTTACCAGTACCTATTCAGATTACTATTTCTTCAGGATTTTGGGTCTCACAATGGACAGTTATTTTTTGTGTTGACTATCTTCTCGTGTTTAACCTGGCCAGAACAGTCTTTAATATTGTTTCTTGTGTCTTCTGACATGAAGACTCACTGGGTAGTACTTCTGCATTGCACTGCTGGGGTCCAGCTTGGGCAGTATCTGCATATAATTTGTATTTTCTCTGCATGGGTTTTCTCTGGGTACTCTGGTTTCCTTCCACATTCCAAAAACATACAGGCAGGTTAACTGGCTTCTGATCAAAAAATTACCCTACTATGTGTGAATGTGATAGGGACCCCTAAGCTCTACTGGGGTAGGGACTGATGTGTTTGATGTATAATCTCTGTAATGTGCTGCAGAAATATGTTGCACCATATAAATATAAAGTTTTAAAGTACATCAACTGTATGGTAGCGTGACCAAGAAATGTGGCAGAATGTGAGTTTTGCCTTTAATTTGTCCCCTTGTTAGCTCCAGGAAAGAAGTTGCTAAACAGAGAATGGTCCTAGAAGTTGGAGTATTCTGGAAAGGACAGTAAAGCCAGACAACCCATTCCATTGGTACAGTTCATATATTGGAGCGCACTTTCTACTGGCAGGTTGAAGGTTGTCCTGTGAAAAGGTATTTAATTGTAGTGGAAATCTTAGGAAGGTCTCTCAGAGCAGGAAGGCTACCCTTCTGTGTTAGTAACTGCCATAGGGACCGGGGTGCTGCCTGTCACTATAAGGAGCAGAGGGAGCCTTTGTCCAAAAGACCGAGGGGGTTATTTACTAAACCACAAATGTATCTGGTCGGGCTTTTTTGGGCAAAAACTCTTTGTTGGAAAATAAAATATTTTTTTTTTAGATGTATTATACCCTAAAAAAAGCAATGGGACATTCCCATTATTTTATTAATAAATAAGGCAAAATCTGGCATGGGAGTGGGGTCAAGCTTTTTTAATTAAAATTATGAGATAAATTTGTATTTTAGTAAATAACCTTCTGAGAGTCTGAAGTAACTGAGGCTTTGAATGGAAATGCAGGAGGCTGAGCAATCCCCCAAAGATGTATCATAAGTACAAGGGTGATTTCAACATATGTGTTTTCTTACCGGAGTTTAAAAGGGGCCCAGTTTAGTGAGGGAACTCATCACAGTGTGAAGGTAACACCTAGTGGGAAAGATTTATTTTCATGCTTTATATGATAAAATGTATGTCTGTTGTGGATCTCACAAGTATACAAATGAATTTGTTTTGTTGTGCTTGCTGGTTATACATTTTATTTGTTAAAAAACCTATTTTATTGAATGATGAACATTCAGAAACTGAAGCTACCCAATAATGAAATAATAATGAATAATTAATAAGGAACTCCAACATATGCAATTCATTGTTACTGCCGTTGTGTCATTTTATAAAAATCATGCAACACTCAAGAAAAAAGCAATATCTTTGAGAATGTCAATCTGTAAACTCATTCTTCTACTGCATAAGTGTGCAATAGAATTTACAATTAGCTGGAACATGATACATGTTTAATACATTAACAATCATTTAGGACATTAAATACCCTAGTTTTGTGCATCCAAGGATAAAAGAAGTACAGTATGTGAATGGAAAACATAATACAAATCCCCCTGAGGCAATAGCGCTGTATTGGTTTGAGAATGCTTGAATGTTGTTCTCAGCCTAAGAACTGGGTTAAGCAGACTTTTATAATTATATTTTCATAGCTGACAGCCTTTATAAACAATTTTCAGGGACTCTTTGCTGCTGGCCTGTTGACTTGAGATAAGCTCTAAAAAGGGAAGCATTAGTATGTTACATTAATTACAGTTACAGTATTTTTACTCTGATTGATCGATCTAAGGATTTGCACTAAATCCTTCGAATTCGATATTCGAACGATTTAAATTTGAGGGTCGAATTCGAGGGTTTATTAACCCACAAAATTTGACCCTTGATAAATATGCCCCAAAGTGTAAGAACGTTGCTTTTGAATACCTTAACCACTTTAACACTATGCTACATTGTTTACAATATGTGTATTTATCAAGTTGGGTAATCAACGTGTGTCTGAGTAAATTTAGGGTCTAAAAACTAGTGTAAAAGTGCACTACTTTTATCTAATGACTTGTCTTCATTGACTTTCATCTGACATGGAGAAAATAGTATGGTGTAAAATCCCAGAATAAATCAAAATGTGCACTTTAATTTTTATACCATTTTTTCTCATGAATGTCTCTTTAGCCCTATTGACGTCAATGGGTCATACCAGCCCTGAGGCAGTTTAAATTAAAGGAATACTGTATATTTCTGGAGTAAATAAAACTACACACCTTCATAAGAATCACCTTCAGTACTTTTAACTTTGTGATGGATTTTTTCTTGCTGATTTTAGATGTAGTGATAGATGGAATTAAAGGAGAATAGCACCGGTTGATAAATAGCACCTTTATATTTCAAATCATTTTACTGTACTTTCTGTTGCTGACCAGAGCTTGGTTATATACTCCTATAGATTGATCTATATTATATTTTAGTGTAGACCAGTTGGAAGCTGTGATGCAAGAAGTAAAATTAAGATCACAGGGGTTATTTGTGGGCTTTATTATCCAACTGTTAAAGATGACCTGTGATGAAGATGTGGATATCAGTACTCTGTAAGACAAAAGCAATATATATATCTATATATCTATATCTATCTATCTATCTATATATATATATATATATATATATATATATATATATATATATATATATATATAAACATCATATTAATCAAAAGGCAATCAGATGGCACTCACGCAGAAAAATGTGCTTGCTTTTGATTAGTTTGATGTATATGGAATAGTGGACCAGCGAAGTTCCCAGAGCACCACACAAGTGAATCCACGGAATTTGGGTTTGGGTTAACGGTATATATGTATATATATATATATATATATATATATATATATATATATATTTTTTTTTTTTTTTTTTCGTTTTTTCCTTGAGGACGATCACTGATGTAATTGAAACGTTGGAATTTCTTTTGTTTTTCCATTAAAATCAGTCACTAACTGAGCCTGTTGAGTGTGGTATTTTTTTGCTATTTTTTACACATTGTACCTGCACCCAGGCATGCTGTGCTTTTGTTTGTTGAGTGCTCCTCCATGTTCCATACTGTATATGTATATATATATATATATATATATATATATATATATATATATATATATATATATATGTAGAGAGAGAGAGAGAGAGAGAGAGAGAAATGAAGAAGCTCACACTCTCAGGGCTTATCAAATCGAAAAAGGTGTTCATTTAGGTCAAAAAACAACCGCTATATAGATATATATATATATATATATATATATATATATATATATATATATATATACACACACATGTAGAGGAGAATTTATATTCCATAAGTTATGAATTTTGTAGTTCTTTTTACAAATTCCCAGAACCAAATCTACATTTTGATGGATTTTACATTTTTCTTCTCCCTTAAAAAATGTAAATATGGGGTTCTACTGTAAATGTATGGGCAGCTTTATCAAAGGCCGAATTTTGTATGTGAATTTCTAATAAATTCGAACGTACCCCCAATTCGACTGGGAGGTCACCTATGAAAAAATTTGATTGTCTAAAATTCAATCGAATGGGAACGACCCGAAAATTTGATTTATATTCGATTTGAATATGAATGAAATTCGAATAAAATTTTCCTCTGAAAAAAACCCTCTTCAAAAATCTTAAAATAGGTCAATTGGGGGATTAAAATTTGAATGTGTGAATCTTGACACCAAAAAAAATGTGAAAATTAGAATCTACTATTCAACCCTTAATAAATCTGCCCCTAATACTTTCAGTAATAAATTCATTTTTCAATCTTATTTCTCCACATTCAGAAATTGTGTGTCAGATCTAATGGTATATTCCAAATAATTTTTATATCTCCAACTATTTTCATTTCACTGAAATTTTGTATTGCTTATAATCAGTCTCCTACACTCTAAAATGTATTGATTTTTATATTGTAACTGAATTGTAAGGTATTCTTCAGTAGTGGAGTTTTTTCAGTCTCAGTTTGTGTTACTTTTTTTAACTGAACCATAATTAATTAGGTTTTTATTTTAATGTATTAAAGATCAAATGTTCAATGTGTATTAAGACAAATTGTGGTACACAACAATAAGCTTTGGACAAATAAAACAAGAAAATTAACATCATTCAACCACATTTTATTGAGTATTTGTTTTAGAAACAGAGGTATACAAGCACACCCAATAGACTTTTAAGCCAGTTACCTTTAAAGAAAAAGGCACAGGAATTAGTAAACATTTCCTCCCTTACACACATAGTTGCATTGCAACATTTCTGAACAAAATTTTAAAAAGCAAATGTCATTTTATGCATACAAAATCAGAGATACAAAATTACTTAATTTACAAACAGGCCCTCAGAAACTGAATCAGGACATTTAAAAATGTTTTTTTAAAAGCTCCTACTGTATACTAAGCACCAATGAGTGTAACATAGTTGAACACACATTTTAGTCTTCTGTTTAATGCATCTTTGTGACTCAAGCACTAAAAGATTGATTTTTTTTGGCTTTTTAACCACTGCTTCTCCCCAGAACCGATAACAATATTTTTTTGTCTTTATATTAATAAATGCTTCTGCACTGGTGGGTGTCCTGCGCCCTCCAACTTTTCTTGAGCTACAACTTCCAAAATCACTACTGGAGGATAATAGAAGATGTAAATCTGTATGAGCTGAAGAACCAAAGGTTACCTAACCCTACACTATGGCTTATTAGAACACAATTTTTGTTATTGAATGTAATATATTAAGGAAAATTATTGAATGGTTGTACATATGTTTTGTCCTTTAAAATTTGTATCAAGCACTCTATACAGAACATGGTTTTTTTAGACATAATTTCTGAACAGCAGAAGAACTGTTTTTTCACATATAAAACAATTTATAAAAGATGCCTGTTGCTGTTTTTCACATAGCACCTATTCCGAACTCATGTATCATTTAACACTTTTATCTGGAATCCTGCCTTTAAGGTTGTTGATGGCTTCGTCTCATTTTTCTTCTCACTGTACAATTAAAAAAATTTACATTATTTTTCTTTGTAAAAAGTTTAGAACAAAAATAATGCCACTATAAAAAAGCATAATTCGTCTGCAAAGAATTTGTAGCAATTAGGCTTAGGTAACATTAGCAAAAGTGTCACAAGGTCTAGGAACTCTTAGGAACCAGCATATACATAAAATAATTATCTTTTTTTCAATCAAATACTGTAACTGTAAACTGATTATTATTCCTATACAGTTGCTATCAGTTCTGGAGTGATTTTTGTTGAATATAATCAATGTGGCATAAAAACACATTATTATACAAGATCCACTTTAAAAAGGCCTTGTTAAATCAAACTATATATATATATATATATATATATATATATATATATATATATATATATATATATATATATTTAAATAAAAATATATTGTTTCCTAGGAAAATTTTCGAAAATGCTGATTTAAGTAAACATTGCTTGTATGTGTTTCCTCTGATGTTACTGGCCCTTTCAAATTCTTTTCTGGTATGGGTTACTGCTTTGTTATAAACTTATTTTTGAAAAACGCTAAAATTTCCTTCATATAAAGGTAACCTGGCCTTTATCAAACCTGGCCTTTATCACCTAGAATTGTGGATGTTGCCCTTTACAGATCCTAGGATCTACAGTAAGTTGGCCAATAGTCCTTGTAAGTGACTTGTATTGTGCAGCTGGTGATACTTGCTAGTTGTTCATAATTACTCATCCGCACATTCTGCAGTGCATAGACCAAAATTAAAATATTTGGCAGTCATGCTCTTAAGTCCCATAGATCCACTGTTTCCTAGAGTGTTACTCTCTTGGATTTCAGCTATGGAACTTGAGTTTCTTTTGAGTTTGCAAAAATGATGAATAACTGGAATAATTGTGCCAATCTACTCTGTCCACTGTTCCATTTCATACTGCCAAGTTGAGGATTGTGTGAATAAGTACTTGCATTTCATTTAGCTTTGCAAAAGCTCTTACAAAGCAAAAATTTTATCACAGAATGAACAAACAAGCTAATGTATGTTAAATAGATGTAATTGCTTATAGATATATTTGTTGAGATTTACAACCCATTTATTTTTATTTTCATCTAGTAATAACTGATGATTTTTACTATAGCTTGTCATAAAAACAAAGGGATCCACAACAAGTGTGTCTGTAAGCAATGAAATCTCTTTAACTTACAACAGCCTGCAGTCGCTTCCTTTTGATAGCTCAACCCATAGACCCTGTGCCACTGACTACACTAAATTTGTCTGTACTCTTAAACCAGAATACTCTGTGGATGTTATGTGTCACTTTAGGTTTATTTCTATAGATAATTTGATTTGAATGCCAAAAGTCTGCAAGTTATTGAAAACCTTTTTTATTAGAAAGAAAAGTTAACTCTTACGATAATAAATGGGTACTCAGACTCTACAGCCACACAAGGTATCAGTTAATTAACTCTTATTACTGAATTACAGAGGTGTAGTATTTGATACAGTTACAAAACAAGGTTCTTTTCTTTCTTTCTCTCTTTTTCATTACAGTTATTGAAAACCCTGCAGACCAAATGTGTGTTGGGCCAAATGTGGGAATAATTAAATGACAAAACTCATGACTTCATACAGAATCTTCCCCTGAAACAATGAATAATTAATACAATTAATAAAAATAATCATGGGGTTCCAATTTACATTTAAATTGAAGATGGCAACATTTAAATTGAAGATCGAAAATCTCTGGTTGCCAAAATATTAGTTACCCAGATAAAATAGTATTCCTAATGTTAAATGTAAATGTAATTACCATTTTGAAAGGTCAAAGCCATTTTGCTGACCTAAAATAGCTAGAATATTTCCCATTTATTTGATGTCACTTCTGGTTCAGCCCCAACAATTTGACAAAACATTTTATGGCTTCACATTCACTACTTTATTTACACACAACAAAATTCATTGAATCTTGCAGGATATTTTTTAACTTATCTTTGTTTTATGCCCAGCAGATAGATCTGGAAATTGAGTTCTAGCTAAATCTGCCCCTAATACTTTCAGTAATAAATTCATTTTTCAATCTTATTTCTCCACATTCAGAAATTGTGTGTCAGATCTAATGGTATATTCCAAATAATTTTTATATCTCCAACTATTTTCATTTCACTGAAATTTTGTATTGCTTATAATCAGTCTCCTACACTCTAAAATGTATTGATTTTTATATTGTAACTGAATTGTAAGGTATTCTTCAGTAGTGGAGTTTTTTCAGTCTCAGTTTGTGTTACTTTTTTTAACTGAACCATAATTAATTAGGTTTTTATTTTAATGTATTAAAGATCAAATGTTCAATGTGTATTAAGACAAATTGTGGTACACAACAATAAGCTTTGGACAAATAAAACAAGAAAATTAACATCATTCAACCACATTTTATTGAGTATTTGTTTTAGAAACAGAGGTATACAAGCACACCCAATAGACTTTTAAGCCAGTTACCTTTAAAGAAAAAGGCACAGGAATTAGTAAACATTTCCTCCCTTACACACATAGTTGCATTGCAACATTTCTGAACAAAATTTTAAAAAGCAAATGTCATTTTATGCATACAAAATCAGAGATACAAAATTACTTAATTTACAAACAGGCCCTCAGAAACTGAATCAGGACATTTAAAAATGTTTTTTTAAAAGCTCCTACTGTATACTAAGCACCAATGAGTGTAACATAGTTGAACACACATTTTAGTCTTCTGTTTAATGCATCTTTGTGACTCAAGCACTAAAAGATTGATTTTTTTTGGCTTTTTAACCACTGCTTCTCCCCAGAACCGATAACAATATTTTTTTGTCTTTATATTAATAAATGCTTCTGCACTGGTGGGTGTCCTGCGCCCTCCAACTTTTCTTGAGCTACAACTTCCAAAATCACTACTGGAGGATAATAGAAGATGTAAATCTGTATGAGCTGAAGAACCAAAGGTTACCTAACCCTACACTATGGCTTATTAGAACACAATTTTTGTTATTGAATGTAATATATTAAGGAAAATTATTGAATGGTTGTACATATGTTTTGTCCTTTAAAATTTGTATCAAGCACTCTATACAGAACATGGTTTTTTTAGACATAATTTCTGAACAGCAGAAGAACTGTTTTTTCACATATAAAACAATTTATAAAAGATGCCTGTTGCTGTTTTTCACATAGCACCTATTCCGAACTCATGTATCATTTAACACTTTTATCTGGAATCCTGCCTTTAAGGTTGTTGATGGCTTCGTCTCATTTTTCTTCTCACTGTACAATTAAAAAAATTTACATTATTTTTCTTTGTAAAAAGTTTAGAACAAAAATAATGCCACTATAAAAAAGCATAATTCGTCTGCAAAGAATTTGTAGCAATTAGGCTTAGGTAACATTAGCAAAAGTGTCACAAGGTCTAGGAACTCTTAGGAACCAGCATATACATAAAATAATTATCTTTTTTTCAATCAAATACTGTAACTGTAAACTGATTATTATTCCTATACAGTTGCTATCAGTTCTGGAGTGATTTTTGTTGAATATAATCAATGTGGCATAAAAACACATTATTATACAAGATCCACTTTAAAAAGGCCTTGTTAAATCAAACTATATATATATATATATATATATATATATATATATATATATATATATATATATATATATATTTAAATAAAAATATATTGTTTCCTAGGAAAATTTTCGAAAATGCTGATTTAAGTAAACATTGCTTGTATGTGTTTCCTCTGATGTTACTGGCCCTTTCAAATTCTTTTCTGGTATGGGTTACTGCTTTGTTATAAACTTATTTTTGAAAAACGCTAAAATTTCCTTCATATAAAGGTAACCTGGCCTTTATCAAACCTGGCCTTTATCACCTAGAATTGTGGATGTTGCCCTTTACAGATCCTAGGATCTACAGTAAGTTGGCCAATAGTCCTTGTAAGTGACTTGTATTGTGCAGCTGGTGATACTTGCTAGTTGTTCATAATTACTCATCCGCACATTCTGCAGTGCATAGACCAAAATTAAAATATTTGGCAGTCATGCTCTTAAGTCCCATAGATCCACTGTTTCCTAGAGTGTTACTCTCTTGGATTTCAGCTATGGAACTTGAGTTTCTTTTGAGTTTGCAAAAATGATGAATAACTGGAATAATTGTGCCAATCTACTCTGTCCACTGTTCCATTTCATACTGCCAAGTTGAGGATTGTGTGAATAAGTACTTGCATTTCATTTAGCTTTGCAAAAGCTCTTACAAAGCAAAAATTTTATCACAGAATGAACAAACAAGCTAATGTATGTTAAATAGATGTAATTGCTTATAGATATATTTGTTGAGATTTACAACCCATTTATTTTTATTTTCATCTAGTAATAACTGATGATTTTTACTATAGCTTGTCATAAAAACAAAGGGATCCACAACAAGTGTGTCTGTAAGCAATGAAATCTCTTTAACTTACAACAGCCTGCAGTCGCTTCCTTTTGATAGCTCAACCCATAGACCCTGTGCCACTGACTACACTAAATTTGTCTGTACTCTTAAACCAGAATACTCTGTGGATGTTATGTGTCACTTTAGGTTTATTTCTATAGATAATTTGATTTGAATGCCAAAAGTCTGCAAGTTATTGAAAACCTTTTTTATTAGAAAGAAAAGTTAACTCTTACGATAATAAATGGGTACTCAGACTCTACAGCCACACAAGGTATCAGTTAATTAACTCTTATTACTGAATTACAGAGGTGTAGTATTTGATACAGTTACAAAACAAGGTTCTTTTCTTTCTTTCTCTCTTTTTCATTACAGTTATTGAAAACCCTGCAGACCAAATGTGTGTTGGGCCAAATGTGGGAATAATTAAATGACAAAACTCATGACTTCATACAGAATCTTCCCCTGAAACAATGAATAATTAATACAATTAATAAAAATAATCATGGGGTTCCAATTTACATTTAAATTGAAGATGGCAACATTTAAATTGAAGATCGAAAATCTCTGGTTGCCAAAATATTAGTTACCCAGATAAAATAGTATTCCTAATGTTAAATGTAAATGTAATTACCATTTTGAAAGGTCAAAGCCATTTTGCTGACCTAAAATAGCTAGAATATTTCCCATTTATTTGATGTCACTTCTGGTTCAGCCCCAACAATTTGACAAAACATTTTATGGCTTCACATTCACTACTTTATTTACACACAACAAAATTCATTGAATCTTGCAGGATATTTTTTAACTTATCTTTGTTTTATGCCCAGCAGATAGATCTGGAAATTGAGTTCTAGCTAGAGGGGCATGTATATACTGTAGCATAGTAACAACATACTATGTTATACATATCAGGCATACCTTGTGTTCTTCGGCCAGTCTGTACTCTTCTAACCTGAGGTTCTAAGAAAAGTATATGAAATGGGTATAACTAGCAAAAAGAGACATTTGCAATACACTTATTCATGCAGTTAGTAACTGAAGTATAAGATTAACCTTTGATAATCTTTGATATTTGCACATTTTCTGGCATTTCGCTTTCATGTACTGTGATAACTTTGGAGATTTGGGTACCTGGAATACAAATAATGATTTTGAAAAGATGCTCATTAAATAGGCAACAAGAGATACTAAAATATGAAATAAATATTATTTCATATTTCCAAAATGTAAGAGTTATCTCATTCCATGAAGTATCATTACAGATACTAATATTTACACATTAACAGGAATGATCTTACATTTTATAACCTATAACCATAAAACAAATGTCTTTTCTGTCCAACAAATTCGTTTTTGTCACAAACCAAATGGAATAGTCCACAGATCTCCAAATACTCACAATCTTTGAAGGTACTTTGTCATACTGTGTGTTAGATATTTAGGAATAAAGTTTAACCCACCACTCATACAGTCAGGCTTAAATGAGTCTATCATGCAAGAGCAGTCAGTGAAGCATTCCTACAATCTATGGTATACTCCATACAATTCTTTCTGACTCAGTAGATTACAAACACATTGTACATCTACATCACTTCTAGACTTTTTTTGTTCTGAAGGTGTATAAATTTTTTTTTACACTTTAATTTTTTAAATATGTTAGCCAGTTTATTTTTCTATTTGTAATAGAGCACTTTTCAATTCTATGCCTTCCCTTGGATCTGAAGAGACACGGAGAAGCAAAAAGACTCTACCCTTGTGGGGAAAACAAAGTCTACAGAGTCCAGGGGACAGTATCATGTGTACAATTATATATTTAAAAAAAACATCACAGTTCAAAATATTCATTCCCCCTTAGATAGTGTTATGTGTTTAAAATTAATAAGAGGTGTGCAAAATATAAAGTTAGTTAGAGCCCTTTTCATTTGTTATTTTTTTTAAAAAAAATTAGTCTTCAAAAATATATTACACGAAATGCCATCACCAGGATCCTCTAGAAAAGTGCTAGCATCCCACTAACCTCCCTGGAGAAGCATTTTCAGTTCGTCATCCTCAAGAATCTGTGAATCTCCTTCAATGAACTTGGTTACCCTGGTGACCTCTGACAGGATACATGTTTATGTCATCAATTTTCAGTTAGTGACACTGTTTGAAGTTTTCTACTAGAGATTTTATTTTATGAAAAGCTTAACAGCAGTGTATTCAATTATTTTAAAATAAAGAGACCCTCCAATAAATAAATATAGGGAATTTTTTAAAAAGCAAAAATCAGACATGTAGAAACATCAATTCAGTTATGTTTTGGGCAATCACTATTTCAGTTTACTTCAACATGTTTTGTATTGACTTTTCAAAGTACCCGAGAAAGTTGTAATTCTTGACACTGTGCATACGTTTTCAAAGCTGTTTTATACATGGTACTATCTGATACTTGTCCATCATGAATGATGATATACAGTATATACTATATATATATATATCCAACACATAATTTTCAGAGTGTGCACACAAGAATTGTGATGGGCATCAATCTGACTCTTTCTCACTATTAGAACTTACTGTTGTGATTCTGCACAAGTTTCTTTTTAAAACTCAACAGATTAAGCTGTCAGTCCATCTGATAGGTGTACTTGCCCTTTAAGTAATATACTTATCAACATGTCTTCTATTATTGTACATAACACCTACAGACAGCTTACCATGCTAAACATAAACTTAAGAAAAACAAATAATAAGGTTGTAAACCGCTACATACACACAAGATATGAATCTATTGGAATTCCATAGTAAAATATTATAAAACTGGCAACTAGCATCTGCATTTCAATAAAAAAAACATATTTTGATAAACTTCAAAGGATTAAATCCTGATGATAGATCCAATTTTAAACATATGTCAATAATATGGCAGAAAAGGGTCAAATGTATTTTTTTTAATTCTTTGCAATACAGACCTATAATTGTATTCTTTAACCAGTTATGTTAACTTTATCATTTCATACATGTTTAAAGATATTATTTGCTTAAAGGTATGTGTATCACAGCTTTAATTGTCAGACAAGACATTGAAGGAGATCTAAAGCTTAATATAGAGTTTGGATAGAAGTGCTGCATATGATATTTTTGAAACTCTGTACCAGACCAAAGAGACCCATTATCAGGGAAGATCTGTAAATCCAGAGATGCGCCAGTAGCTCCCAATCTTTTGATTCTGATTCATAGCACTTGCTGCTGTCAGTTACCATGAGCTGACTCACCATATACTGTATTTATACGTTGATTAATATTTAATTCAGTGTGTTGTTAAATGGCAGTTCAGAAACCAGAGCATGTTGCACCAGATTTTAATAATCAGCCCTGTAGCATTACTTCTATGAAGTAATGTGGCTTCTCAACAGCTGCTCAGACCACACTGAGCATTTTCATTGTTACTGGCACTCCTAACAAAATCCATGAAGGCATGAATCATTACTTTTATAGAGATTCTGATACTTTAGGCTGGTGCAGTAATTTCAGTATATATACAGCATTTCTTATTTGATTTTAGGGTTTAGTTCTCCTTTGAATTAATGAAATACCAGTTTACTATTATTTGAATTGTGTAAATAAAACATTGATAACAATAATGGGTAGTAATTAATTCTTCTGAATTACTTATCTTAAAAAATACTAACCTCCCTCAAGCATCTTTTTGATAGTTTCTTCATCTGTCTCTGAACCAAGACCACCAGATACACGAGTATATGTTATTTCAGGACCTGTAAGGTTATCAAATTTACAAACAGTACATAGACATCTCACAAAATACTACGTACAATGTTTATTTTCTTCTATAGCTGCTGTGAAACAAAATTCCAGTATATTTCAGTTATTACATTCCTTATGCATCTTGAATTATTCTCTCTTTTCTCAGTCCACCTTCTGTTAATCCTTCAGGGAAACTATCAATGACTTTTGTAAAGTTTTCACAATTAGTGATGGGCGAATTTGCGGCGTTTCGTGGAAAAATTTGCGAACTTCGCAAAATGGCGCCGGCGTCTCGTTTTTGATGCCAGCGCCCGTTTTTGACGCCGGCGCCCGTTTTTGTCGAGAAAATTTTTTTTGATGCGTTTCGTGAATTTATTCGCTGGCGCCGAATCAAGCAAATTCGCTGCAAATTCGCGCCTGGCAAATAAATTCGCCCATCACTATTCACAATTGCTTCTACAAAGTTGATGAAAAAATACCTTTTTTTTTAAAGTTTAGCCCTGGTTATAGAAAATAATTCTGAGAATAGTATATCAAATTATAAAACAACTAAAATAAATTTAGTTTTAATGCAATCTGAAGTCATTTATTTTGTATGGTTGCTTTCCTTTGTTTTGTTTTTTAATCTATATATTATGCAGTGTTTATAAACTTTTTATAGCTTCATAATAAGATATCGGTATCTATATATACGTACAGCATATATTTAAGACAATACTCAAGAGCATTTAAAATAAGAATTATGAAAGCATTATCAAATATTACTTTACCTCCTTGTATTACTTTAGTCACACGAGTTTCTCCCTCCTTTATCAGTTTAAAATCTGGTTCCCCTTCAACCACTCTAGTGAGCTTAGTTACTATGGGTTCTAATAAATTAAAAGAAAGGGAATTTGAATAAGCATGTTAAATCTGTGAAATGAAGGGAATATGTCAGTTTTTTTGTAAAATAGAAAAAAAATCGATATTTAAAGGGGGGCCTGTCACCCTAAGAAAAATTTCCAAATGATTTACTTTGTTATTTTTGAAAATATTTTCAATGTCTACAAATGTATTTATACCTTAGTAATATGTTTAAACTTCAAAAGGACTTTTATTATAGAGCTTTTTTATGTTGAGTGTCAGGTCCCCTTTAATTATTTCAATATTATTTGATCTCTATATTTCTGTAACTTGTCTGTTAGGCCCACAACCCTAATTTTCCTTTTTTCTAACTTTATTCTGAAGTAAAATATACAGTGACCTTTTAGGAAAATAGAATTATTTTAAATTAATTTATATTGATATAGTTACCTTAATTGGTTCTATCTCTCTCTACATATATTTTCTAGATATACATTGCTGATAGCAGTACAGAAAAGTAGAATTATTTTTGAAAATATTTTCAATGTCTACAAATGTATTTATACCTTAGTAATGCATTAAAATGCATTGCATACATTTAGGGTAGTTTGTTTTTAAAATAAATATTTATTAAAGTGCCATTAGAAATGGTTTTACCTCCTTGTATTACTTTAGTAACTCGGGTTTCACCTCCCTTTATCAGTTTAAACTCTGGTTCTGCTTCAATCACTCTAGTAAGCTTAGTTATGGTGGGTTCTGATGAATGAAAAAAATGAATGAAAAAAAAACAAATAGAAATAACAGATGAGGAATTTGAATTTTTAAAGAATCAGATTGAAGTTGAGTGGCCATATCAGGGATGACTTTGATGTAGTTGGCCAGCTTATATATATTGCAATATATGGACGAACAATCGCTTTTTGGCTTAAAGAGTAAGGCATTTTTTAGTAGCTTAAGGCACACAATATTTCAATGTCTTTAATATTGATAATAGGTGAGTGCAGAGGACTTTTTGTATTTGTCTATGTGAATTTTGTGGTCACAGCCTCATTGCACCCACACTTGTTTTTAAAAATCAGTGGTGAGAATGACTTTCTCTTGTTTGCTATAGTATCTACAGGAGCAGTGACCAGCTCCATGTTGTAGCTCCCAACCTTTTCAGCTATAATCAGGTGATCCCAGTGGTGGCTAATAAAAGGGCAACCATGTTTGCAAGTTTTACTTTGAAAGCAGCAATTAAGTTGCAGTTAAAACTTAGTCCTTGTGTAAAATGTATAATGAAGTATTTGCATTCTTAAAGAATCAGATGAAAGTTGAGTGTAGGACTGACCATACCATGGATGACTTTGACATAGTTGCCCATTCAAAACACATTGAAATATATGGACAAACAATAATGGGTGAATGCAGAGGACCTTTTGTATTTGTCTATAATGTCCATATAGGTGAACACACTCTTACCGGGTGCGTTTCAGTCCCCATTGGATGATCCTTGAGAAAGGTCCCAATGGGGACCGAAACATTGGATATGCATTTGTGAATAAAGAATAACACTATTTTCACGAAAAACCTTGGAGTGCGGGTCCATTTATCATGATATATATATATATATATATATATATATATATATATATATATACTCAGTTTGAAATTTTAGATTCAATTTAGCATTTTTTTTTATAAACATGTTAAAAATTGTTATAGGGAGCCTTTAGTGGTTTTAAGAACCAGAGACGTTAAATCAAGTGGGTGAACTAAAAAGGAATTAAGAAAGCATTTTCTAGATTGCTTCTTGTCAAAACAGATTTTGTATTTCATTTTGGAAAATAGTCAACACATATTACACACTGTTTAGTAATATTTAACAGCTTTACAATACTATATTTTAGACAACAGATTAAAAAAATAAGGTATCAGAAATTACTTTACCTCCTTGTATTACTTTAGTGACTCTGGTTTCGCCTTCCTTTATCAGGCGAAAATCTGGTTCCCCTTCAATCACTTTAGTGATCCTAGTTAATGTAGGTTCTGATAAATTTAAATTAATAACAGAAAGTGATGAGGTGAAGGACCTTTAAGCATATTTAGCTTTTTGTCATTTTCATCATTATATGATAATATAAAAAAGTGTCTAATACCACAACTTTTTAAAGTCATGTTGAATTTGAAATTATATATTTTATACACTGTTTATTAACTTTTTATAGCTTGGTATGTTTTACAATGTATTGTACTGTATATATCCTATAAAAATTTAGTAGAGCTGATCTTTAAAATAAAGATTTATGAAAGTGCCATAAGAATATGTTTACCTCCTTGTATTACTTGTAAATGTTATTATGTGATAGTGGAAAAAAATAAAGTCCCATTTTAAATAGTACAGTTGTCAAAGCAATATTGATTTTTTAAAATATATTTTATACACTGTTTATCAACTTTATTTTAACTAAACAGTGTATTACAATTTATTGCTTATATCTAAAAAACATTTAGGAGAGTTTATCTTTAAAAGTTAGATGTATGAGTGTCATTAGCAATAGTTTTACCTCCTTGTATTACTTTAGTAACTCGAGTTTCACCTTCCTTTATCAATTTAAAATCTGGTTCCCCTTCAATCACTCTGGTAATCTTAGTTATTGTGGGTTCTATTTAAATAAAAGAAAATTAACAGGTTACGGAAATATACTAAATATGTTAATTTTAGAGGTTTTTATTTAACCCAAAGAAACTCCAAATTTTACCAATATGCTCTTTTCTAATATAAAAATTCAAATGTAAAAAAACTTAAAGAAACTTGAATACACTGAATTTGTATTATATTCATCAATTTCAATGGATCTGCAAACTCTTTTAAAAAAACTAAAATTGAAATGTTTAGGACTTAGGACAACTCACATTTACGTCTACATAAACTCCGCAGCTTTTAGAAACCAATTTTTAATTTGTGAGTACTGTATAAGTAATTTGTGCATTTTAGCAATAAATCAAATTATGGAAACAATTCAAATCCAAACTTTAATAAATAAGCCCCATAGAATGCTATTTAATTTGTAACCATGCTTTTCCAAACACTGAGATGTTAAAGGGGGTCTTTAGTTGCTGAGAGAACCAGAGACCTTTATTCAAGTGGTTAAATAAAAACAATTTACTATATCACTTAAGTCACTTGAGTTTCACTTTCCTTTACCAGGGGACAATCAAATTCCTCTTCAATCACTTTAGTGATCCTAGTTATTGGTTCTGATGAGTTTAAATTGATAATAATTGATGAGTTGAAGGTCATGTAAGTATGTTTAGCTTTTTTGGTGGTTTCATCATCATGATAATAATAAGTAAAGTTCTAAAATAGTTTGACTTGTCAAAGAAATGTTGAACTTTGATTAATACAATTTATACACTGTTTATCAACTTTTTATAACTCTTTATTATACCATTGTATATATTTTGTATCTCTATAGCATATTAATATACTTTAGTTAACTTATTACAATTTTTAGTTCCATAAGAAATGACTTTACCTCCTTGTATTACTTTAGTAACTCGAGTTTCGCCTTCCTTTATCAGTCGAAAATCTGGTTCCCCTTCGATCACTTTAGTGATCCTAGTTAATGTAGGTTCTGATAAATTTAAATTAATAACAGAAATCATTATAAATCTATTATTATATGATTCTATTATGTAAATTATATTTTGTGATAATAGAAAAAAGAAAGTCCTATTTTAAATAGTGTTCTTGTCAAAGCAATGTTGATCTTTGTTCAATATATTTAATACGCTGTTTATCAACTTTTTATAACTCTTTATTTATACCTTTGTATATCTTTTGTATATCTTTAGTATACTTATATATTTTAGTTAACATATTCAAATTTTTAGTTCCAGAAGAAATTACTTTACCTCCTTGTATTACTTTAGTCACTCGTGTTTCTCCTTCCTTTACCAGGCGAAAATCGGGTTCCCCTTCAATCATTTTGGTGATCCTAGCTAATGGTTCTGATGAGTTTAAATTAATAATTATTGATGAGGTGAAGGTCATGTAAGTATGTTTAGTTTTTTAATGGTTTCATAATCATAATAATAAAAAGTAAAGTTCTAAAATAGTTTGACTTGTCAAAGAAATGTTGAACTTTGATTAATACAATTTATAAACTGTTTATCAACTTTTTATAACTCTTTATTTGTACCTTTGTATATCTTTTGTATATCTATAGCATACTAATATATTTTAGCTAACATATTACAATTTGCAGTTCCAGAAGAAATGACTTTACCTCCTTGTATTACTTTAGTGACTCGAGTTTCACCTTCCTTTATCAGTCGAAAATCTGGTTCCCCTTCGATCACTTTAGTAATCCTAGTTAATGTAGGTTCTGATAAATTTAAATGAATAAAAAAAATCATTATAAATCTATCACTATATGATTCTATTATGTGATTATTGAAAAAAAGAAATTCCTATTTTAAATAGTGTGCTTGTCAAAGCCATGTTGATTTTTGTTTATATATTTTATACACTGTTTATCAACTTTTTATAACTTTTTATTTATACCTTTATATATCTTTTTTAATTCTATAGCATACTAATATATTTTAATTAACATATTACGATTTTTAATTCCATAAGAAATTACTTTACCTCCATGTATTACTTTAGTTACTTGAGTTTCACCTTCCTTTATCAGTCGAAAATCTGGTTCCCCTTCGATCACTTTAGTGATCCTAGTTAATGTAGGTTCTGATAAATTTAAATTAATAACAGAAATCATTAGAAATCTATTATTATATGATTCTATTATGTAAA
Organism: Xenopus petersii; assembly: GCA_038501925.1. Classification (NCBI taxonomy): domain Eukaryota; kingdom Metazoa; phylum Chordata; class Amphibia; order Anura; family Pipidae; genus Xenopus; species Xenopus petersii. The sequence continues at coordinate 33,241,109 of CM076674.1, forward strand.
TTATATTATGTGATAATAGAAAAAAAAGTTATATTTTAAATAGTGTGCTTGTCACAACAATGTTGATTTTTGTTGAATATATTTTTTACAGTGTTTATCAACTTTTTATAACTCTTTATTTATACCTTTATATATCTTTTTTAATTCTATAGCATATTAATATATTTTAATTAACATATTACAATTTTTAGTTCCAGAAGAAATTACTTTACCTCCTTGTATTACTTTAGTGACTCGAGTTTCACCTTCCTTTATTAGTCGAAAATCTGGTTCCCCTTCAATCACTTTAGTGATCCTAGTTAATGTAGGTTCTGATAAATTTAAATTAATAACAGAAATCAATCTAAATATATTATTATATGATTCTATTATGTAAATGTTATTATGTGATAGTGGAAAAAAATAAAGTTCCATTTTAAATAGTACAGTTGTCAAAGCAATATTGATTTTTTAAAATATATTTTATACACTGTTTATCAACTTTATTTTAACTTAATAGTGTATTACAATTTATTGCGTATATCTAAAAAACATTTAGGAGAGTTTATCTTTAAAAGTTAGATGTATGAGTGTCATTAGCAATAGTTTTACCTCCTTGTATTACTTTAGTGACTCGAGTTTCACCTTCCTTTATCAATTTAAAATCTGGTTCCCCTTCAATCACTCTAGTAATCTTAGTTATTGTTGGTTCTGTTGAATTAAAATAAAAAAAAATCAATTAAAATGAATAGGTAAGGGACATGAACTTCGACTGTGTCTTAAAAAAGGAGTCTTAAATGGTTGTAAAAACCAAGACATTTTGGTGGGTGAAATAAAAAGGGATTATGAAAGCAATTTCTAGACTGATTCTTGTCAAAATAATGTTGGATTTCATTTAGGAAAATATTCACTATATTATACCTTGGTTAATAAAATTTTACAGCTTTTTTAATAGTATGTTTGAGGCAACATATTACAAAATGTAGTACCAGAAGAAATTACTTTACCTCCTTGTATTACTTTAGTCACTCGAGTTTCACCTTCCTTTATCAGTCGAAAATCTGGTTCCCCTTCAATCACTTTCGTGATTCTAGTTATTGGTTCTGATCAGTTTAAATTAATAATATATTATGAGGTGAGGGTCATGTAAGTATTCTTTACCTTTTTAACAGTTTTATTGTTATGATTAGAAAAACAGAAAGGTTTATTTAAAAAATTGTTACTTATTTAATTTATTTCATATACTGTTTATGAACTTTTTATCTTTTATTTGTATTTTTGCATATCTATAGCATAAAGTATGTTAGGATCCTAAACAAATGCTCTTTAAAATACATAGTACTAAATTTTCAAAGTGAAGCAAAGTAAAAACCACATTCTAAATGACTTTACCTCCTTGTATGACTTTAGTCACTCGAGTTTCACCTTCCTTTATCAGTTTCAAATCTGGTTCCCCTTCAATCACTCTAGTGAACTTAGTTATTGTAGGTTCTGATAAAATTTAAGTTTAAAGGGTAAAAAGGTTACAAATACTAACTAGTACACTAATAGTTTAATTAATACAATATTGAATCATTTATGTCATTTTTAAAATTCATTTAAAAACACATTTGATGATCTCTGCAACAAGTACTTCAAAACAAAATAATTTGTATTTTATGCCTTTTTAGAAAAGTTTATGTCAGTTTTAGGATACTTTATTCTTGAATGATTTAGTGAATGAAATACAATGTCAATTATAATTACAATAGTTACATGGATTAGAGATAGGAAGTATTATTATTTATTGACATATTGATTTTTGTGATATAGCTCTGCCTCCATAAGCAATTTTTTGGCAAATAATTTCATTGACTACTTTATAGAACAGTGCCAAATGAAATATATAATTCTGCGATAGGAGTTTATGTACTACATGGTGATTATTTACTAAGGACTAAAATCTCTCTTATATTGCACAGTATAATGAGCTGTTTGACAGCTCTATTACAAAAATGAATTTATCTAAGGTGAGCACGGTTATGGGAACTGTAAATGCTACCTGCTGATTGGTTGCTATAGGTGACTTAACATGTATCAAACAATAACAATCCCAAAAAGACTCAAATCAGTGAAACTGTGTCTATTATGTTGAATAGATATTTGTCTTGCTGGCAAATAGTAAAATTCACAACTTTGAAGCATGTCTATTTTCTTGGAGACGTTTCTCACTTTGATATCCATTCAATTTGCCTGGTTATTACCTTGACAAAATTATGAAGTTACTAGCTGAAAAATGTGTGTGTTAGAAGGATCCATGGCAGAAGCTAAAGGTGTGATATGCATCAACTCATACTACAGGAGTAGTGACAGGTGCCTTCCAGCATCATTTTCTATCATATATTCAGTAGCATGTTACAGGGTAACACTTTTGAAATTATAAATAGCAAAAGTAATTTTGATTGTTACCTAAGATGTTAACCATATTCACTATGCTATGTACACTATACTATGTAAACTACACTAGCTATTTGGAATACCAATAATATCACATATTCTTTGTTTGGTCCTCTTCGTGTGGCCATGTATTGCTATCTATTTAAATGTTTTTGTAAACCACTAATAAGATGTTTTCCCAGTTCTTCAGAGAATCTGGTGCACAACTGGTTTACAAATAGTGATGGGCGAATAAATTTGCCTGGCACTAATTCACAGCGAATTTCGGCGTTTTAGCTGCCGGCGGTGAAAATTCTGCAGTGTCAATTTCCGATTTTCACAATTTTTTCGTGAAAATATAAGATTTCCACGATTTTTTGGTGAAAACCTTCCAATTTCATGATTTTTTTGTGAAATCCTTCAAATTCCACAATTTTTTTAGTGAAAACCTTCAAAATTCACGATTTTTTTTAGTGAAAATGTCCAAATTTCATGATTTTTGCATGAACTTTCCGATTTCACGATTTTTCAAGAATATTTCGCAAATTTTGTGGGAAGAAAAGGGAGAAATTTGCCATCGCTATTTACAATGATTGCATTAGGATAGAGTCCTATTAGCTGGTCTTTCCAGCTGACACGAGGTCACCCATTCCGATTAGAAGAAAAGAGGTTCCACCTAAATATTCGGAAGGGGTTTTTTACAGTGAGAGCTGTGAAGATGTGGAATTCTCTCCCTGAATCAGTTGTACAGGCTGATACATTAGATAGCTTTAAGAAGGGGTTGGATGGCTTTTTAGCAAGTAAGGGAATACAGGGTTATGGGAAATAGCTCATAGTCCAAGTTGATCCAGGGACTAGTCCGATTGCCATTTTGGAGTCAGGAAGGAATTTTTCCCCCTCTAAGGCAAATTGGAGAGGCTTCAGATGGGTTTTTTTGCCTTCCTCTGGATCAACTGGCAGATAGGTAGTTAATTAAAAAAAAAAAAAAAAAAGGTTGAACTCGATGGACATGTGTCTTTTTTCAACCTTACTTACTATGTTACTTACTATGTTACTATGAGTCTTGTAGAATGAGATTTCTTTTTTGCATGATATGAGCAAAATCTCACTGTCAGATTTCTCTTGCACCTCACTTTATGCATATTATATAAATGGAAGGACATGTGACTGTTTTTCTCAGCTGTGTCCATGCAGAAATAGTAGAGATAAAGTTCCTCCAAACTGAAATATCTCACACACACACACTCAGAAGAAATATTTGGTTAAAGGAACAATACATTTTTCCAACTTCACTAGGGTAGGATTATGTTCCATTAAGACTTGCCTCAGGATTTCCATAGCATCCATAACCTCCATAGAGTGGAGTTCAAAAAGAAAGAACTATGTGATACAACTCATTTTAAAGACTAAAGAAAACTTATAATACCCAATCAGAAGCCACATCAGCTTCATCATAATCAGTTTAACAAAGTAAAAGTGTTAGTATGTAACAGGTAGAACCATGCCATTATCTAGACACCCAATAGCACCAATACAAATGCCAGAGCTAAAGTGATAAAAAAGATCTATATATATCTATATAAAGATCTATATATTTGTGCCTGTGGGGCATTTTCAACACCACAACCTTTCATTTTTGCACTATACAAATATATATCACAAGAACTACCTATATGTTAAACACTGCATCTTTATGACAACTATCATTTTTAAAGTATGTAACCCTGGATAATGCCATAATGAAACACTGTTATTTTAATTACTAAAATCTATATGGCTCAATTGAGGCTCTGTGCTCACACACAGACCAAGGGCACATATACATGCTAGGCTACATCAGCCAATGAATGGACATGAAAGGAGTTTTATACTCCCACACTTCTTCCTGTTCAGTGAGTGACACATAATACATCACATAACAGTGGATCAAGGTAAAACATGTAAAAGGGCAATATTCATAGACATGCATATACCAATTTCATAATATTATTTGAAATGTCACATAAGGATATAAATTATCACTTGGTTAAGTTTCCATTCAGAAAACCTACTTCTCCTATAAAGAGCTGTGTTAATAAACAGCAATAACATTTAGAGTATTTAATGGGTTCAATATAAAAACTGGCTACTAGTTACTTTACCTCCTTGGATCACTTTAGTCACACGTGTTTCTCCTTCCCTTATCAGTTTAAATTCAGGATCACCTTCAATCACTTTAGTGATTTTAGTAATGGAGGGATCTGGTAAATTTGAAAAAAACATAATGTATTTGATTAAAGGACAAGGAAAGTTAAAATCACTCAGTGGGTGCCAAGTGTTACTTTTGTACAAGTACCATGTTGTAAACTTTCCACTTCCTTCTTCATTCCTTCTTTATTCCCCAGGGCAAATTTTTACTTAAAGTTCAGCTTTTCACTCCACTGTGAATGCACACCGATTGTGAAGAAGGAAAAGTCTGAGAAGATCGTAATGCACTGCTCTATAGAAGTACCCCAGGCCAGTGTTTCAGCTAACAGGAGCAGTGGTGATTATATTGAAAGCAATTATAATCACTGCCCAAAGCAATTATAATCACTGCCCCTCAGTTATTATAACTTTCCATCTCATATAATAGCTTATAAATATTAAACCAGAATTCACAAAGAAAGAAATGCATAGGCTTCATTAAAAAAAATATCAGCTGTAGGCTTAAGAAAGATTTGGAGTGATGAATGAAATCAAATTGCTTAATGATATGACATAAATGGGAAACTGTTTTTTTTTTTCAATGAGGTGATCTTCATTAGGAAAATTGGGTAATACTCTGTTCTTGTGTGAGCTACGAGTTATTTTATTACTTCTGGTTATAGGTTCTCTCTATGGGGCAAATTTACCTTCGAAGTTTCACCAGCGTTGGCTTTGCCGCACTTTGGCGCACTTTGCCTGGCGAAAGGTAACGAAGTTGCGCTAGCATTAGTTCATCAAGCAAAGCGAAGTTAAGCTAGCAATGCCTAATTTGCATACGGCGCCAAGTTAAAGTACAATGGACGTATAGGTTGCAGCAAATACATTACACTACACAAGCCTGGGAAAGCTTCATAAAATAAAATAAGAGTTGTTATTTTGCCCTATACATGTGCCCACTGTATAGTTAATGTGCCATATGTTAGCAAATATAGGGGAAAGGAGGGTACCCCCAAAAAAATTTACAATATTTTTCAGCCTAGCACCCTTAAAAAAGTAAAAGACGCCGGCATTTTTTTTAGAAAAAATGTCAACTTTTTTTGAAGCAAGCCCTATCTACTCTATTGCACTTCGTCTGGTCTGAGGTGGCGAAGGCAAGTCTGGCACATGAGGTAACGTTCAGTAAAATGCGCAAGTTAGTGAATTAGCGTAGTTACGTCCCTTCGCCATAGCGCAAATTTGCCTGGCATAATTGTGCGAAGTAGCGCTAGAGTAGGTCCATTTCCCTATCGAATTTACGCCAGTGCCCGTTAGTAAATCGGCAAAATGATGTCACGCAAATTTTCACTAGCATTAGTCACTTCACCCTTTAGTAAATTTGCCCCTATAAGAGTCTAGTAGAAATGGGATTTTTTTTACTGTTTGCAAGTCAACATTTTTATTTTTATAACGTTATAAAACACAACATTGACACTGTTGACAAACAACAGTGCTGGGCTAAGTTGTGCCCTAGGCAAGCCCCACCCAATTGTGACAAGCAGGCAGAGTGGGTTGACAGGTGGGGGTGACAAAAGGGAGTAGCAAGATGCTCCCTTATTGCATGCATGAGTTTACAGAAAGCCAAACCTGTGGTAGGAAGGTAGATGAGGTATATTCCTAGCCCCCCCATTGGCATGTGCTTCTTCTATGTCAATAAGTTAATGCACGCAACATGCAGGAATGTAATAAGTCATTGTTACACTGTAAAGTATGTCCAATGTGTTGCTGTTTTGATGGAGATTTTAAAAAAAAAATACCTCCGCGTATAACTTTAGTAATAGTTTCACCTCCAACTACTCTTATTTCAGGCTTTACTTCGATTATCCTTGTGACTGTTGTAACACGTGGCTCTGAAATTAATCAGACAAATATAGAAATTTTAATAAACAATATCACTTTGTTCTGGACAATTAAGACATGTGGGAAAAAAAATCACAATTTAATTTAGATATATAAAGCTGCTGTCTACATATGCCATAAAAAAATGAAGGTTTGAGAAAAGAGGGATGTGAAAGTGACGCTCTTACCTCCAATAGTGATGATTGTTTTAACTAAAGGAAGAAAAAAAATGTTATTACATTTTGGCTTAAATTCCATTCATATCTAACCATCTTGGAAAAGTTATATTAATCATATAGTTTTGGACGAATTAACACAAATAAAAAAGAGTTACAGGTATTCCAAAATAACATTGCAGATTCATGACGGTTACTTCCAAAATAGACTGGATTATTTTGTTACATAAGATTATCTAATTGTATGCAAAGAAATGTTTGCTCCTGGATCTCTCATCTGTTTTAAAAGAATCACCATAGTGCACTCTAATTCCACCTTTGTTTTCTATTTTTTAGTTTTGTTTCATACATTCAAAAACTGATCCACATTATTTTTTAAAACCAAGTTTAAATTCTTTGCTTTGGAGCAATAATATATTGTGCAATTCAGTTTATGGCATTTACAATTCAATGCCTCTAGTTGCTATGCTTATTGTTTTCTGTCACTTACTTGTTTTAAAAAGACTGCTTTTTGATCCTATACATCAGTCCACCATGAGACTGTACTCAAATATTTAATTACTGATTCATTAGCCCTGTAGCTAAATAGAACTATTACTCTACTATTACAGTTTTTCTTACCAGTCAAGACATATATCCACAAAAAATGTTTAACGTGTAGGGATGTGTAAAATAGCCACCCCTAGTATTTTGTGCAGGCAGTCCCTCAATGTTATGGACACCTATTTGGGTCCTAAAATACAGTTGGGAGGGGTACTGTTTGCTCTTTCTGCTCTGAAGCCATGCTTTCATTGTCCATTTGTGTGCTGTCTCTAGCCTGAGCTAACAGGCTGAGTCTGAGTGGAACTAGGCTACTCACCATTATAGGTCACTCTAGGAGTGACAGATAGACAGGTTATTTAGCTGAGCAGCTCAAGGCTCCGACGAGGAGAGTCAGAGGGATTAAGATCCTGGGTACTAATAGCCCAGAAGTAGGGACTACGTGTATAGGAACAGGTTAGATAGATTCCCCTCAGGTTCCATTTAGGGAAAGACTGAAAGCTAGTTGTACCTTTATTGCTGCTGAGCACATCCTCTTGACTGTGGGGACTAATATTGACCAAAAGGTGCTGTGAGTATTGCCTATTCAATGTGATACCAAATCCTGTCATGCTCTATTGTATACTCCACTGAGGATTGTGTATGTTCAATAAATCAGTTCATGTTTAAGTTATAAGAACCACTGGCGCCCAATTATTAAACCCTGAATCCAGTTACAGTTGCACTACACCCTGCCTCCACACCGTTGCAAGGGCTCACTCCCTATGATTACAGGTCTCATCTGGGACACATTTATTGGGGGTGGAGCTCAATAGTGGTGTACAATACACACAATTTACTATAGCGCTACAAACGTATTGGTGAGCATGGTTTTAAAGGGATTTTAAAATGATTCCATCCATTATCCCATTCAGCAATATTTAACAAGGGCTCCTTAACTAAATACAAGTATGGGATATTGGCTATTTAATAGAGAAAGACAATGACTAGGAAGTTATCAGTCATGTTCAGTATGGGTTTATTCGATCAAACCTATTATCCTCATTTTGAATATGAAAGTGTGACTTACTGTATTTAGACAGAGGAATTTCACTGAATTTGCTTCCCCTAGAAAACTAGATAAAAGAATAACATGCATTACTTTTCATCACACGTGAGTAATTCACTATATCAAAAGCAACAGCTATATGGAAAAGCTACAAATTCAAATGCTATAAAGTAAGTAAATAATCAAAATAGATTAAAATATTGTATGCACGTGCATCTCCTTACTTTAGCCAGGTTATTTTGAGAATATCATTAGATTAGAATTAAACATATTAAAAGCAATTTGGAATTTTGGAATTTTCTAGGTAAACTAGAAAACATCTGAAGATAATATGTGGAGTTGTTTTCATGAACACTTGCAAATTAAATGATCGGTGCAAGACAAGATGGTATGCACATGGTATGCTGTATGATTATGAATTATAAGGTTTCAGTAATATTTCAGATGACTTTACCATACCATAGCAAGAGAGCATGACTACATCAAGATTCTGTACAGATATTTAATTTCATTCATATTTTAATTCCTATTTAATGCTGAGTGCTGCCATATTGTTAGGGTCAACTGAGAAATCTTGCATAGACACTACTAGATCAAAGCCGGCAGTGTTCATAAGAAGATTGTCTTCTTATCAAGCAAATGGCTTTTTTATAGTTACATACCTTGATTGTAAAATACTTGATTAATTTATTAAGAATGGTCAGAAGCTGTTCATTACCAATGGAAACATCTGGAAAGACACAAAATAGCAAAGGAACTGAACTCTTTGTACTTTACATAGATGAACTTATTGCAGTTGATTTCTGCTGTCCTTGCTTTTCATTTTGGAATCTCTCTAAAATGAATTTCCACTTTCATCATCCTTTTTCTCCAAGTCTTTAGTCTTTTTACTTCACTTCTACTCAGTGCCTCCTTCTCTCTCAGCCCATTCCATTGATGCGCTTATGTAACTTTTTTATTTAAGTGGCTTGGACAACTGAATACTCTCCCCTTTAAGTGAAGCATCAGACTTGGGGCAGATTCACTAAAGGCTGGATTGTCGCCAGCGAACGCTTCCCACACTTTACGCCACTTTGCCAGGCGAAAATTAGTTACCACTGTGCTAATTCACTAAAATGCGAAGTTGCGTCCTGCGTGCAGGATGCTGTGACTTTTCGCTAACGTTACTCTGGCAGTGCAACCATTTCAAAGCGAAATTACGCTAGCAATCGCTTCTGCCTAGCGAAACTTTGTTAGTCCTCCTACGCTTAGGTCAATTTGGCGGGTACATTTGGAGGTCAACTCTGCCGAAAAGTCGTCTGACAACAGAGTGTGAACGAACATTATTGATGGTCCCATTCACAAGCAAATTGTCGCCTACACATTTTAGTAAATTGGCGATGTCCCTGTGGATGGGATTTCTGGTGAAATGTTGCTAGCGTTAGCCATTTTGCCCTTTAGTAAATCTGCCCCTTTGTATTTTATGTAAGATTACAAGTGGGCATCTGTCAACAATTAAAGTAACAGATTAACTGATAAAACTATTACATAAAAATGAACTCTATGCAGTACCTTACACCTTTTTGAGCATAATAGTTATTGGCTTTTGAGATCTCGCAAATTATCTGGTAAAGTGAACACTACAATGGCAAACACTGAGACACAGACCAAAGTTGCCATTTATTTGATATAAATGATGTAAATAGGAGTGGCACTATAAAGAAGGGGGAAGAAGACCTGTTTAAATATTAATTTAAGAGATCATAACTAAAGGGTTCTCTGAATATTTTTCCAAATATTCAGATATTTTATTAGTGCACCACATAATTAAGTGCCATTCCTTAGAATAATAAAAACTCACTTTTAATTTTGCTATATTTTCTTTATAAACAAGCCTTTTCTTGTTTATAACCATTATGATCATCATGCCATATCCTTAATAGAACATTAAACTGCACTAACCTGCAGGGAAAAGTAGTTTGTCTATAACATGAAAGACTCCATTGGTTGTCATAACATCTGGTTCCTTTGAGACCACACCATTCGCAGAAACAGTATTATTAACCTACAAAATGAAAAGATAAATTGTTAGATGCGCCTCATACTAAATGTTACAAAGAAAGTATATTCTATTTAATATGATTCCAGTCAAACTGGATATCTTACAGCCTATCTAGTTACATTGCAGCTGCTTTAAATGTGTCATTATTCAGCTAAAATAAATATTGATCTCCATTTTTCCTGTAGCGAATGGGGGCTCAAGCCAAACAGGATTTCGTTTATGATATTTTGACAGTTAGGAAATCACATCACTTGTAAAGTCAAGGCAAGTTACTGAGTTTCTTTGTGGTTAATATATGTTTTAAAGAAGAGCTGTAGAATGACATGTTCTGAAATTCAAAAGATTTATAAGTAAAGCACCATGAATTGTAGCATGTTATGTCAAATGAGGTCAACTGATATATCTGGAGACAGTAGCATCAAAACTGATTGGGAAAGACAGTTTTTAAAAACATTTTTAAACGTTTCAATTGGTCTTCTTCATTTATTTTCTATAGTTTTTTTTTACTCATTTGCCTTCTTCTTCTGACTCTCTCCAGCTTTCAAATGGGGGTCACTGCCCTGTAAGGCTACAGATGTATTGCTATTACTAATTTTTATTACTCATCTTTCTGTTCAGGCCCTCTCCTATCCAGTCTCTTGTTCAAATCAATGCATGGTTGCTAGGATAATTAGGACCCTAGCTGCTGAATAAAAAGCTAAATAACTCAAAAACCACAAATAATAAAACGTGAAAACCAATTGCAAATTGTTTCAGACTATCACTCTCTACATCATACTAAAAGTTAACGCAAAGGTGAACAACCCCTTTAATGTCTGATACAACAATTCACTTACTGCCATTTAGAAAAGAAGGAGAAACATGATATATTTCTGCAGTTTTAGCATTAAAAACAAGAAAAAGAAAGAAACAATGTGTAGCACCAATAAAGGTCTTGCAGATGATGATTTGCATGATATTGTCTTTCTTTCTTTTGAATTTCTTTTTATTGAGATTTTCATTAAAATACAAGAATTTGACAATATGTTAAACATACAATGTTTCAACAAGGTATGATATTGTCATAGCTTAACAAACTTCAGTCCCATCTGCATCATATCCCTTCCAAGGGATTTTAAGATTGCAGAATGATTGCAGAGTTATCTTCACCAAAACCATTGTATAGAACAAAACTATGCTCACTGTGTATTTTTATAGATTTTTTTTTTTATCTCCATCACTTCTCTCTGCACTGATATTAAACTATTTAAGGTGTTGTTAAAAGCAAGGCATACTTGATGTACTTACTGCTTTAACCATGATTTTACTTCCTTGAAGGGATTTAATAACATTTGTTACACCATGCTCTAATCCCCCACCGATGAACACTTCCGGTGCCAAGTGATACAGAAGGATGTTCTGTAGAGCAACTTTGTCTCCTGAAAGATGAAAAAAATGAAGAAGGCCGCACATAAAATCAAAACTCCTACTTTTTTAGAATCCTTAAAATCATGTGACGTTTCGTCACAAAACAGCAGCTCTTGTTACCCCTCCCTGATTTGCATATGAAAATATAGACATTTTTTCATACTCACCGTAATTTCTATTTCCAAGTCACTTCCATGGCAGCATTCACCAACATGGGTTAATCCCGCCTATCAGGTCACTGGACAGGAAAGTGTTAACGATCGGTTTAAATACCTTGCTCCTCCCAGCAATCCTCGTCTAGTAACAAGCTCCAGAAGAAGGGAGGGAAGTTGGTGAATGCTGCCATGGAAGTGACTTGGAAATAGAAATTACGGTGAGTATGAAAAAATTTCTATATTTCCCAAGTCAGCCATGGCAGACAATTCACCAACATGGGATTTCCCCAAGCTTAAAGAAGGGAGGGACCATTATCGATCAACCAAAAAACTTTTGTTTAGCATGAACAACAGATTGCAAAATCTTTATTCCAAACTTTGCATCTTGAGACAACATCACATTCAGTCTATAATGACGAATGAAGGTACAGGAAGACGTCCACCTAGCAGCCTTGCAGATGAGGTCTGGCGGGGCCCTGGCTTCCGCCGCCCAGGAAGTAGCCATGGCTCTTGTAGAGTGAGCCCTCAGGTCCTTAGGAATCTCATTGCCTGTCAACCGATAAGCTAGAGCAATGCAGGAGACAATCCAGCGGCCAATCGTAGACTTAGCTGGCGCCATACCCTTTCTAGGGCCCCTCGGAATCAGGAATAACTTGTCAGATTTTCGCCAATCCTTCGTTCGCGTCAGATAATGCGAAACGGCCCTCACCAGGTCCAAAGTATGCCATTCTCGCTCCTTGTTAGACTTTGGAGAAGGGCAGAAGGAAGGTAGTGTAACTTCCAAATCGGCATGAAATTGGGAGATTACTTTTGGAAGAAACTCGAAAGATGGTCTCATAATCACTTTGTCCGGATAGACAACTGTGTCTGGCTCTTTTGCTGACAAAGCAGAAATCTCTCCAACCATGCAAGCTGAGGTAATAGCGACCAGGAACAGGACTTTCAACGTCGCATGCCAGTCCGAGGCTTTCCGCAAAGGCTCAAAAGGTGAAGACATTAAGGCTCGTAAGACAATCGTAAGGTCCCAAGGTGGAACTCTGGATTTCTTGAAAGGGCACACTCTTCTCATTGCATTGAAGAACCGGTTAACCAGAGGCTCCTCCGCCCAGGAATGGCCACACAATGCAGATAATGCGGAGACTTGACCTTGCAGAGTGCTTGTGCTAAGTTTTCTCTGGAAACCCACAAACAGGAACTGAACCACCTGTTGGACAGTAGGATCTTTTGGGTCAAACTTGTGTTGTACTGCAAATTCTGCGAAGCACTTCCAGACCCTGTAATATTGAGCCGAGGTAGAAGCCCTCCGAGCCTTCAATAAGAAATTCACCAGATCGTCCTGGAAACCATATTCTGCTAGCCTCTGCCTTTCAATTTCCATGCCGTCAGTGACAGGGAATCCACTCCCTCGTAGACCACTGGGCCCTGGGATAACAAATCCGGCTGAAGAGGCAGTCTCAGAGGTGGCTCTACTGCCAAACTCTGCAGGAGCGGAAACCAAGGGCGTCTCGGCCAATACGGAATTATGGCTATGACTAAGGCTTTTTCGACATCCACCTTTTTCAACACCCTCCAAATCATTGGAAAGGGCGGAAAGACATAACCAAATATCCTGCTCCAATCCTGGAGGAGTGCATCCACTGCTTCTGCCAGAGGACATGGTGCCCTGGAGAAGAACCTGCTGCACTTGTGGTTTTTGTCTGTGGCCATAAGATCGATTTCTGGCCTTCCGAACCTTTGTACTACGCCTTGAAAGGTTAGCAGACATAAACTCCATTCTCCTGGTTGCAAGGTGTTGCGACTGAGAAAGTCTGCCTCCGTATTCTGACTGCCTGGAATATGTAAGGCTGTCAGCCCTTCTAGATTTTCCTCTGCCCACGTCATTATTGGGGCCAGTTCTTTTAGCAGTCGGGCGCTTCTGGTGCCGCCTTGCTTCTGCACATAAGATACCGTTGTAACATTGTCTGACTGAATCTTTACCCAGGCATGTAGAATTTTTTCTGAAAAGGCCAGCAACGCCTCTTTCACGGCCCGTAGTTCCAGAATGTTTGAGGAGACACCCTGCAGGTTCCAATGACCTTGAACACTGCGGCCTTCCAGTACTGCACCCCAGCCTCTCTCTGAAGCGTCTGTCGTGATCACCACATACGGGGGGTTTGCAAGGACCATCCCCTGAGTCAAGTTTCCTACAACCAGCCACCAACTTAAACTGTCTTTGGCGTCCTCTGAAACTACAATCCTTGAATTTAGTTTCAACTGTCTTGAAGCATTTTCCCTCAGGAAGAATTGTTGGAGAGGCCTCATGTGCCACCTGGCCCACTTCACCATCTGGATCGTAGATGCCATGAGACCTAGGACCGACATGCATGACCTTACTGAGACTCTTTGTTGTTCTTTGAACTGTCTTATTTGTCTCAATATATGCTGTATCTTTTCTTGAGGAAGTGAAACTATTCCTTCCTGCGTATCCAGGTGTGCACCCAAGAAGACCATCCTTTGTGACGGAAGTAGGTTGCTCTTCTCCCAATTTATTACCCAACCGAACTGTTGGAGTACCAGGATTGTTCTGTCCCTGAATTTCAGAGCTTCCTCTCTTGATGAAGCCACCAACAGAATGTCGTCCAGGTAATGAAATATAGGCACACCTTCTACTCTTAGAAAAGCCACGACCGTGACCAGGACCTTCGTGAATGTTCTTGGGGACGTTGAGAGGCCAAAGGGAAGGCAGGTAAACTGGACATGTTGACCTCTGAAAGCAAACCGAAGATACTTCCGGTGTGTCTCGTGCACTGGTACATGGAAATATGCGTCCTTCAAGTCCAGATTTATTAGCCATGACTGTGGCGGAACTGCTTGTAGGATGGACGTCAGTGATTCCATTTTGAAGCGCCTGCAGTTGACAAACTGATTCAGAGGGCGTAAATCCAGTACCGGTCTGAATGCCCCCGAGGCCTTCCGGACTAGAAAGAGCTTCAAATAGAAACCTAAGCCCTGTTGGGACTTCGGAACCCATTCCACTGCCCCTGAGTTCAGGAGTTGATCTACATACTCCTGTAACACTTGGTCCGAACCTGGTACCTGCGGGACTGAAGACATCTTGAACACATTGCGAGACGGCACCCTGTGGAATTCCAACCGATATCCTTCCTGAATCACCCTCAGGACCCATTGGTCTCTGATTTTTGAGGCCCAGACCGCATAAAAGGATGTTAGACGTGCCCCCACTCTGCTGGTCTGAGCCGGCCTGATCTCATTGCTTCTTCTCTGTATGGCTTGAGCTGAAAGTAGAACTTCTCCTATTGGGAATTCTACTTTCCCCCCTTGTGGGCTTCCAATTCGTCTGTCTTCCGGCAGTCCTTCCATATCTAGGCTGTCTTGAACCTCGAAAGGACCTGTTAATGGGGGAACTAGGCCTCCCCCCTTGACGCCTGAATCTCTTTTCCTGCGGCAAAAATACACTCTTGCCCCCGGAAGCTTTCTTAATGATGGAATCGAGTTTCTCACCAAAGAGCATCTCTCCCTCAAACGGCAACTGACATAAGTTCACCTTAGAGGCTGAATCCGCCAGCCATGGCTTCAGCCACAAAGCCCTTCTTGAGGACACCGAAAGTGCCATAGTTCTTGAAGCTAGATGTACCAGATCTAGAGAGGTATCTGTCATGAAATCCACCGCTAGCTTCAATTCAGACAACATTTCACGTAACCCTGATCTTTTGACATTAGAAGAAATGGCATCTTCCAGGTTATTTAACCACACCTTCATAGCTCTTGATGTGGAGGTCATAGCTACTGCCGGTCTACAAGTTGCTCCTGCCGCTATAAACGTCTTCTTGAGATTGGTTTCGATCCGTTTCTCCATTGGATCACGGAAAGCTGCTGCATCATCCACTGGCAGCGTCGTCTTTCTTGCCAACCTTACCACTGCAGCATCGACTTTAGGCGGATTGTCCCACAACTTAGAGAAAGACTCCTCCACCGGATACTTTTTTGCAAACTTCCCCTGGATAACAAACTTTTTCTCTGTTCTCTTCGATTCAGAACTGATGATTTCCTTTATTGAATCATGCATCGGGAAAGTCACCTGTCTTTTCCTGACCGATGGGAAGAACTTATCTGCTGAACTAGACTTAGGTAGCTCTTCCGAAAGACATAGCGTCTTCCTCACTGCCTTTACCAGATTCTCTATCGCTGTAGGATCAAATGCAATCTCTTCCTCAGAAAACACTTCTCCTTCCTCTGAGAGTTCTGAATGTGCCTCCCCAGGAGAATACAATTCTCCATCTGACACATCCGATAGAGACTCATATGGCAAATCTCTGACCCTCTTAGCTTTCCTCTGTACCCCAGAGGTGGAAGCAGTAGCCTCTTGCATGCCTTGTACCACAGCTTGCTTGATGATGGAGACCAGAGCATCCAATTGTGGGGCTCCTGAAGGCTGAGGGTCTGCAGACGCTACTGGGTCCGTAGCTGAAGCCGCTTTCCTTGAGAGAATAGGCTCCCCTTTCTGCAATTCAGTTGACACATGTAGGCTGAAATGGAAAAGACAACCATCAGCCACTAATTATCGTTCTCTCTCATTACATCCATATATCCACAGCCAGCTTACCTAGGACCTTTGGGCTGAGATCCTTTTCCAGAGCCAGGCTGATCCATAGTAACCTGTAATACATTATTCCATAAGCATCAATTCAGTTACAAAAGCAAGATTTCACTGGAAAGGCACTCACAATCTGTAGCCGAGTGAACCAACACTCCCCAACTTCCAGCGAAGTGTACTATCACATCCAGCCAAAACGCCAGCCTTGCACACACTGCCAGCGTCTTCTTATTGCGTCACTTCCTGACGCCGTTTTCCCGCGCGTCAGACCGGTCGCGCGTCACTTCCGGGCGCGCGTCTTTCGTGTGCGCCATTTCCGGGCGCGCGTCCCCTTTGAGCGCGCGTCTTCCGCATGCGTCACTTCCGCCGCGCGTCACTCCATTCGCGTCAACTCAGGCGCGCGTCTTACACGCGCTTCCGCGTCCGTACTCGACGCGCGTCCGCGTCAGTATTGGCGCGTGTGCTCTCCACATGGAACAAACACTTTACACAGCCTCGAATCCACCTGAAACGGCTGATCCTCTGGACTGCTTCATCCTCCTCTCTACCCTTAGGAGGGAATTCCTACCGCAGCTCCAGCACACAACCCTGCCCAACGGGTTCTTCTCACCACAACCCGTATAGGGCGCACTTGGAGGCATCAGAGGGGAGAGAGAGAGAGAGAGACCCACTCTGGTATGGTAAGCTTTTAGCAGCCTTTAGCCATCTGTAGCAGCCTGTAGCAGTCTGTAGCAGCCTGTCGTGACCTGGACAGGAAAAAAGACGAGGATTGCTGGGAGGAGCAAGGTATTTAAACCGATCGTTAACACTTTCCTGTCCAGTGACCTGATAGGCGGGATTAACCCATGTTGGTGAATTGTCTGCCATGGGTGACTTGGGAAATTAGGTTTTGAATTCGGTTCGGTATTTGGCCGAATCTTTCACAAAGGATTCGGCCAAATCCAAAATAGTGGATTCTGTGCATTCTTAAACATTTTCCAGTGGCAAGCCTCGTGTGCCACAAGGTTGACACTTCTGCATCCTCACCATAGTGTCTTTTATTATATAATCCAATAACAACGACTTACGTTTTAAAATTTCCAATTCTGCATCGCTTAGTCCTTTAAAGGCATCATTAGTTGGAATAAACCAAGTCCAAGCTCCATCTTGTGAGAGAAGGTCTTTCAAGCCAGCATATTCAATCAGGTTCAGGAAAATGCTACCAACATTGAAAAAGAAGAGGTGAGTGACTATATAAACATAGTATAAGAAGTGTTTTACTGCTGTGCAACTCACTAAAGCATACAAGTACTTATAGTTAGTGCAGGTATGATAAATATCTGTTATTCACATTTGGTACTGCAAATTTTTATTTTCCTGACAGTTAAATTTGTCCCTCTTGAGTTTTAAATGTAATTCCTGGGCTTGGGGTAAGGGAAGAATGATTGATTTAGTTAAATCAACAAGCAGCTAAAATAGGAATCAAGCATACAGCAGGTTATAGTTGTTTCAACTTTCTTTCATTTGAATCCACACACAAAATAATTATTTTTCATGTATGAAATGTGTGGTTAAGTGGGATTAGATCAGTGCTACTGTATAATTCATCTATCTGAACTCATTCATGTAAAACTGCCTGGAGTGGTTACAGATGTTAGAATGTTCATCTGTTCAAGGTAGAAGCTAAACTAAAAATCTGACTGCCTGAATGATCTTAGCCAAACCAAAAATTGCTCC
Source organism: Xenopus petersii (assembly GCA_038501925.1). NCBI lineage: Eukaryota > Metazoa > Chordata > Amphibia > Anura > Pipidae > Xenopus > Xenopus petersii. The sequence continues at coordinate 33,259,221 of CM076674.1, forward strand.
AAGAAGTGCCTCATAGTCTGTATATAATCCAGAAACCTTACGCCAAAAGTGTTTTATTGTTCAGACTTTTCACATGGTGTCATGCTAACCTGTACTCTATGAATATATTCTGCAAAATGCCTGTTCAGCAAGTTTCATGTCCAGCAAATGATTCAAGAGGCTTCTTTAGCTCTTTTCAACATTACCACATTCTAGCATTTTTATTTTGCTGACCACACATTCATAGTTTATTATAAATCTCCTTTTTAATCAAATATTTCTTCCCAAACAATTAACCACTGTCTCTTTATGCAGCCAGTAACTAGTTACGTGGGATTTGATTTTGTAAGTTACACATTTTGCTATTGCAGAAACAAATGTGTGTAAGCCATTTATTGGTCTTTGTATAACATAAATACCAGACAGGCCCAGACAAACTCCTCTGAATATTAGCTTTAAAGATTTATATTTTGTGAAGAGAGAGTTTTATACACTTACCTTTGTATAGAGACCTATATAAATAACACACTACATATGAAAACAAATTACATGTGATAAGCCAGCGATAACCAGAAGTTAGTTAATTTATGCTCACAAGAAAAATCTAGAAGGGGGTCTGATCTTAGCATCGGTGTGAATCCTTTATGCAGAACGCTTAAGAGTTTTCACATTATTTGATAATGTCTAGTACTATGCCTTACAGCTACTAAAAACAAAATCTTTTTTGCTTAATGGGTTTCCAGATAATAAATTCCATGCCTGTGTTGTTTTATACTATAGGGCTCATTTACAACAACAAGGGGCAGACTTACTAATCTCGAGTGAATAATTTGAATGGAAAAATATTCGAATTTCAAAGTATTTCTTTGGGTACTTCGACCATCGAATTGGTCAAATTCGATCGAAACAAATGATTCAAATGATTCGAAGTAAAAATCATTCTACTATTCCACCATTTGATAATCGAAGTACTGTCTCTTTAAAAAATACTTTGACTTCATACTTCACCACTTTAAACCTACCGAGGTGCAATGTTAGCCTATGGGGACCTTCCTCAGCACTTTTCTAAGTTTTTTTGTCGAATAAAAATCCTTTGACCGATCGCTTAAAATTGTTCAAATCGTTCGATCCAAATGATTTTATCGTTCCATTGAACGATTTTTATTCGATCGAAGCTTTGCGCTAAAATCCTTTGAATTTGATATTCGAATTCGAAGGATTTTACTTCGAGGGTTTTTTAACCCTCGAAATTCGACCCTTGATAAATCTGCCCCCAAGTGTTGGACACAAAATTCCATATTTTTTATCCATAATTCAGCATTTTCAGTGTATCAGTGGGGCATGCTGCAATTGCGTCATTGATGGAACATGCTGTTGGAGCTCTGAGGCAACAGCCACTTCCAAAGTAGTGGTAGCTCCAAGGTTTCCTAGTGTCAAAAGATGCAGTTGTTCACCATTTATCAGAAGATGCAGGATGGACACAATGGCAACCAGGTTCAGGAGCAAGTACCTTAATAAATTGTGTCAATATGTCTCCATTGCAACCATTTTAGAGCACCTGCATATTCTGGATATCATAAATGATCCCTTTTCTTTATAGCTCAAGGAGTGTTCTACTGACCTTCACCTAGACCAGTATTTGGTTTTGTTCCCAACCTTTTATATAAAGACAGTTAATTAGGTTAATAACTGAACTCGGAGTCAGACAAAACAACATTTTTTTAGTGCTGCCACCACTAAAGTCCCTCTTTCTCCATGCTTAAGTAAGTTTTAGTGAATTAGTGAGCCTAGAAAACTCTATGTACAGTTCTGTAGTTCATGGAGATTATTGTTATCCAGGTTCTTTATTCTAATGTGATTAAAAAAAAGTTACCTGAACCGTTTGTCAAGGCTTAAGAGTTCATAGAGTGACTTTTCTGCTGGCTTAATAATTTCACTAAAGGTATGAATTGCGCCATTCCTTCCTTCTTTGCTTCCACGAAGCATGCAGGAATTTTCAATGCAAACAGCCTGTTGTACAAAAACATTGTATTTGACTTTCTTTTTCATCATTCATCCTGCTTAAACATCAATAATAAATATGTACTGAGATTTTTTCATTACATGGATTCTCAATAGTAAACTTAAAAGGTTTCAGTCATGATTTTTGTGGTGCAGTTTTTATTTCTAAATTACACTGCAAATAATTCACCCAAACATATAAAATCTAATTCCGGAACCAATAAATGTGTTGTTTTATAATTGTTGGTGTCTAGACAGCCATTTTAGGTCATTTTGCCTAGGCATGTTCTTTCAGAAAAAGCCAGTGCTGCACGATCGAACTGCTTTCTGACAGGCTATTGCTTCTCTTACTTAATTAATGTAACTGAAGGTGCCGCAGTGGAACCTGGATTTTTACTATTGAGTGCTGTTCTTAGATCTACCAGGTTGCTGTTACCTTGTGTTAGGGAGCTGCTATCTGGTTATCTTCTTATTGTTTTGTTGATAGGCTGCTGGGGGGGGAGCAAAATTGCAGTACAGCAGTAAAGAGCGACTGAAGTTTATCAGTCACATGACTGGGGGCTCCTGGGAAACTGACAACATGCAAAGCCCCATGTCAGAATTCAAAATCAAAAAAAAAAAATCAGTTTGCTCTTTTGAAAATGGATTTCAGTGCAGAAGTCTGCTGGAGCAGAACTATTAACTGATGGTTTTTGAAGAAACATGTTTTCCCATGATAGCATGGAAAAACATTTTTGTCGCAGGAAAACATTTTTTTTCAAAATACATCAGTTGATAGTGCTGCTCCAGCAGAATTCTGCTTTGAAATATTGTCAGTTTCCCAGGTGCCCTCAGGTCATGACTTGTGCTCTGAGAAATGTCAAGTTGGAGTGATACTACCCCCTCCCTTTCGACCCCAGCAGCCTTTCAGCAGCCTTTTAGCAGTTTATCAAAAGAACAATGGGTAGCTACGCAGATAGCAGCTACCTGACACTTCTGCTGAAGGTTTTTATTTGTTTGCATTGCTAAAAGTGTTCCATAGACCTACCTAGGTTTTTATTTGCTTGCATTGCTAAAAGTGTTCCATAGACCTACCTAGTTGTAGACATGAGAACAGCCCCAACGCAGGAAAACTATATTACTTTTAGCAATGCAAACACGATCTAGGGTCATGGTATAATACAATGGGAAACTATAGCTGTCTCAAAGCAGTTCCATCCTGAAGTTTTGGCATCTTTTCAAATGCAGGCACAATGCACTGAGGTGGTTGCCTCCACACCAATATGAAATATGAAAATCCGACCATTGTGGGCTTTTCTGGCAAAAATCTGAAATGTTCAGGCATTTCGGGAAAATGCCCCCAAAAAATAGGACAATTTGGGTTTTCGCCTGATTTTATCAGGTTTTTACTCAAACTGAATATATTGAGCTTTTTTTTTAATAATACAAAAGGTAAAATTGGGTATGGGAGTTTGGTTGTGGTTTTTTAATTTAAATAATGAGATATATTCTGATTTTAGTAAATTACCCCCTAAATGTACCAACTGAAAACAGGTTTCAATTACATTTACCTATAGGCTCCAGGATTAATTTATCTTGATACAGCATGCAACACCACAATTATCGTCAGAGACTCATGAAGATCATGTCAGAAATAACGTTTCTAATAGCTCACAAAATACGAAACTGACAGATGTTGCTTGAGGGTATTTTTGTTCCCACAAAAGTTCATTCAAAATTAATTTACCTGTGCAATTATATCTGTAAATAAAAATGGAACAATGCCATACTATTTAAATATTCAATGTTAAACCTTGGAATATTTCCAGTAACAACTTAAAAAGCAATGATATTGTGTGTTGGCACTTTCATTTAGTAACAAAAGTTGTTTCTCCTAATGCATTTACTAATAAGTATTGCTAACCACCACAGAGAGAGAGAGACAGCAAGTGAACTTACAGTACGGTAGACAAACACTCTAAGGCTCTTTCCACCCAATGTCTTCAAAATCTGTCCATTGTACAGTTCATTAAGAACAAACTTCGTTTTGAGAATATGGTTTTGTATGATCAGTTTCAGAAGACTCAGATCCATTTTTAAGGTTTCATCTGTAGAAAAATAACACATAATAAAATATTATTTAACTAATTTCTCCATATTCTCTCCCAAGACATTGTATATTAAAACATTTAAAAGTTATCTGAAAATAACATTTACACTGCAGGTAAAAGCATAATCTTAATCATTTTCTTTTATGCTATATTAGATGTGACTGGATCATTTTATCTTACCAGAGAACGCATTATTTATAGGTGCAAGGAGGGTGTATTCTGCATCTGGTCTAAAAGATGCTGCAAGACCCATCTGTGCCATAAGATCAGTAAAAGTAGTTTGATGGCTTCCTGCAAGCTCCAAGACTTGTTTTGCTGCAATAAATAATAAAAAATGTTAATTTTCTTGCAATTAATTTTGTTTTATAGTTGAGACCAACTATATAATTAATTATAGCAGGTTATTATATCTGAGTTATTCCAAAAGGCAGTGGTTAATAAGTCTACTTTGGACAAGCATAATATCCAAAGCTATTGTGATACTAAAATATATAGTTAGTATAGATATGGGTATATATAATTTATGTGAGGGTATGGTGGGGTCAGTGTGTGTATGGATGGATGCTGGGTTTCATTTGGAGGGGTTAAACTTGATGGACTTTTTTCAACCATCCCCAGCATAATTAAGGGATGCAAGAGCAGGCTCACTAAGGGGGGGGAGGGGACTAAGCGCCAGATTGAAAACCCGCTCTTCCTAGATCCTAGAGTAGGATCAATTCTAATCAATTGGAAGTCGAAACACATTTGATTTTTTCACTGATACAGGTGACCATTAAGGGGCAGATTTATCAAAGGCCGAGATTGTGAGCTTTGTGAGATTTTTTAATACCAATGAATAAACTCACAACTCGAATGTTTTCTAATTGTTTTCTAAGGAAAAAGCTGTGAATTCAGGGTGAAAAACTTGAATTAATCGAGTTTTCCACTGGAGAAAATGCATACCGCTCGAATAAATCAAGTTTTCGAGCAAAACCCACTGAAAAGAAACAGGTTTTACCTGGAGTATTTTCAGGTTCTAGGTACAGTATTTTCAGCTTTGGGGTATAAAAAAATCTTGATAAATTCAAGTTTTTTTTTTTAAAAAACCAAAAAAATTGTTTGTTTTTTTAAAACCCGAAAAAATTTTTTTTTTTTTTTATCCAAAAATTTAGTTTTTTTAAAACCTGAAAAATGTTAGTTTATTTTTTAAACCCAACAATTTGAGTTTTGCTAAATCTGCCCCTATAAAGGTCACTATGACTCATTTGTTATGAGTAGGCAAAAGAACTACTGTATACTTGCTACTGGTACTTGCACCCAATGTAGCTTCTGCCACAAGTTGCAAGGTAAAGAGCACATTCTTTATGCTGAATGCTTTCTAAGGGCTTAACTAAAGGGCACTTTACTTTTGCGACTTGTGAATGCAACTCATTTAAAGGTTATTTAAGGGAATGCCTAAGTCATGTTTTGCCCCTTCCATGACAGCCACTTATAAGCATACATAGTTGGGTGCAACTCTTTGCAAGCCATATTGGTGGGGCAAAGGAGTTGCGCATGACAGTCATGCAAAAAAGAAGGGGTGGATTATGGAACAAAAACACGGCCCCTTGCATCAGTTTTAAAACTTTGTACCCCATACTTCCTGTTCCTATGTAAATGAACCCCAGTGTCTCCCCAATTCTTTTAGGGTGTGATCATAAATGCAAAAACAAAACTATTTATATTTGCATTTCAATTCTATAACAGAAATGAACAAATGAAACAGCCAAGTTACAAATCCTTATAAACCTCAGTTGCATTTGCTTAACAAACAAGAAAAGGTTAATTACTCACCAGAGTCAGGAATCAGGACCTGGTCAATCAGGTGGATGACTCCATTAGTTGTGACAATATCTTTGCGATTTACCATCTTAATGCCATTCACTGTCAAACTGTCACCATCACATCCTATCTGCAGTGAGCTTCCTTCCAGAGTTTCTAAAGCTGTCCCACCCATTATGGCTTCAGAACACTGGACAGAATTAAGGATGTGGTAGTTCACAAGAGCTGAAAGTAATTTAAAAAATCAGTTTTAGTAAAATGTAATACTGTAAAGTTCATATGTTCTTCAAAGGAAGGGGTTTGTATGAAAATCAGCCATGGACCACCTCACAATAGCAAAATTGTGTTTTTGCTCCAGAATAATACAAAACAGGTTCTATAAATCAGCTGCTGTATAACCACAGGGACTGCCAGTCAAGCTGAAACCTGGCTAAAGGGCACATCATCACATATAAGATACAGTAGAAAATAAGATGCAATGGTTGAAAGCATTTCTATACCCCTTTCTGCCCCAAAACGGCCTTTCCTTAGCTGTCCCCCTTGCCTCCGTGCTTACATTCAGAAGCTTTGTCACGGGTTGAGCGTAATTGCGCTCTCTGCACTAGAATTCCAATTTAAGAATGGGAATTTCAGCTCTTTACGTTACCAGGTATGGCGGGCTGCTATTGGTTCCCGAGGCAAGTTTTTAAACATGCTTTATTGTAGCAGTGCCCCTGTTGAAGAGATCAAATTCCATTCATGGCTCTATGTTGAACTGTAGAATGAAATCCGCTGTCAATTGAAATAGGACATCGTTTGTCATGCAATGTTTGTTTAACTCCCTTAAGTTTCCTTTGTGTACGGACAGAATTATTGACACTAACTCTGAGGTAGTCCATGGGGTGAAGTACAAAACTATGATCATATATGTATATAATTATTATGTATGTGCACAGCTTATGTAAGGCCATGTACAGTAATTTCTCTTTTTATTTTCCCTTCCCCCTTTCTGTATCCTTTTCAATTGTTATTTAAAACTGATAACTGAAATTAAAGTTTTTGTCTAATGATCTTGAAAGTGTGTGTTAAAATAAGCCTTGTTTATACCCAAAAGCCTGTGTAATTTGAGTAATAGATATATATTCTAAATGTTATATTATAACGTTAATTAACCTTTACAATCATAGCTATTCCATCATAAATCTGAGTCATACCTTTAACTGCCTGTTTGTCGCCCATAATTCTTTCAAGAACTCCTTTTGGAAGTTTTTCAAAAGCGTCATTAGTTGGGGCAAAAAGGGTATATTGACCGGACTTGCCAAGCTGTTCCAATACCTCTGCAGCAACTCCAGCTTCCTACAAAACACATACATATAGTTCATTTTGGCATACATTATTGTCAAATTGTTTGGTTTGTTAAGAATATTTAAGTGCATCCTATTCATTGAAATAAAATTAAAAAAACTCCCATAGCCTCAAATGTTCTTTTATGCCTTTCCATTTATGCAGATAGATATGCTATAGGAACTCATGCCAGTTAAGGGCCATTGAGCCTAAACAATAATATATTTATTAATTTACTACTAAAGTACAAAGGATATTGTAAACTAGTAGGGATGGACGAATTTGACCCGTTTTGTTTCGCCAAAAATTCGGCGCCAGCGAAATGTTGCCGACCACCATTAAAGTCTATGGGCGTCAAAAATTTAAATTTATTTAATTTATATACATGTATTTTTAGTGACATGAAATAAATTCAAGTTTAAACTTCAGTAGCAGGCTCCAGGAGTGCATGCTCGTTTCATGTTCATTCTGTTATATACATTGAGACCCAAAACACAAATGCCATTATTAATTTTCTTTGCCCTTGAACACTTACTCTGAAGGATGACAATTCATCTTCAGAGTCAATGAAATCCTCAATGGTATTTCCAACCGCTGTCACAACACGGTCAATGACGTGAACGACACCATTTGTTGCAATTTGGTTACCGTGGATAATTCTTGCACAGTTAACTGTGACGACCTGTTTTGGAAAATGAATCACATGTCAATTTATATGTTTTATTTTTGTTAGGACTGAAAGATGAAAATGATTTATGCCAAGTATACATCTGAATCTGAATTTTTGAACTCTGTCTTTACAAATTTAGGAATGCAGAGTTGCCTAGAGTACCATCAAATTTACAAAAAGGATTTGAATTGGAATAACCTGATCTCTTAACTTAAGTGAAGTAACCGAATCCCACTAAAATTTCATTCTAGTATCCATTTTTCTAGAGTCTGCAAATGTCAACATTTTTTCAAAAAAATTTACTTAAAAATTAATTGAATTTTGAAAAGACACGTCCCATTGATTTCTTCAAAACCTCCCCAGATTTTAGCTTGAAAAAGTTTAATCATAAAATTGTGCAAAACCCCATGATCTCAGATTTTAATATATAAGCCCACTTGTGTTTCATGGCGGATATATTTATTTAAGGTTACAATGGGCAATGATCTCTAGGATAATTGACACCCCTTAGTCCTTAAAATAATTAGTTTTTTATTGAAGTAGTAAAAGCTCATGTACATACATTTGGTAAAAGCTAATGTACATACATTTTATTAAAAGATAATGTACATACATACATAATGCTCAGTGTATTGTATTCCATATTCTGTATGGGAGCTTAAATGCGGAAGTTTAGCTGCCAGTAGCAACTAAAGCCAATAGTAAGGTTTAACCTTTCATTTTCCAACTCGTAGTTAATTATTGCAAACTGATTTCTGATCAGTTGCTTTAGGCTTCTAAATTTGTTTACCGTTACACAAATCAGTACAATGATTATTTCAACATAATTCATAAAAGAAGGCAAAACATTAAGGGGCCCATTTACTTAGCTCGAGTGAAGGAGTAGAAGAAAAAAAACTTAGAATTTCGAATGTTTTTTTTGGCTACTTCGACCATCGAATGGGCTACTTTCGGCTACGACTTCGAATTGAACGATTCAAACTAAAAATCGTTCGACTATTCGATAGTCGAAGTACTGTCTCTTTAAAAAAAAACTTCGACCCCCTAGTTCGCCACCTAAAGCCTACCGAAGTCAATATTCGCTTATGGGGAAGGTCCCCATAGGCTTTGCAATCTTTTTTGGGTTGAAGAAAAATCGTTCGATCGATGGATTAAAATCCTTCGAATAAAACGATTTGAAGGATTTAATCGTTCGATTTTTCATTCGATATTGTGGTAAATCCTTCGATATTCGAAGTCGAAGGATTTAACTTCGACATTCAAATATCGAGGGTTAATTAACCCTTGATATTAGACCATAAGTAAATTTGCCCCTAAGAGTAGAACCAGATGCAGATTTGTACCCAATATAATGAAGACTAGGAAATTGTGAATTGTGTCATTTGTAGGTAGCTGTGAGTAATGATTTAAATAAATGATGTTAATGCACAAGGAAATGTTTACTGCTGTATTGTAAAAGAGATAAGGGTGAGCAAAATGTTAATCAGTGGGTACTTACCCCATTTGTGTAGTGGTTTATTATTAGGTCTTGGTTATTGAACATAGATGTCACAGATAATCCATTTTTCAGATCTTTTGTCAACATCCTTTTGTTAATCATATGATAATGAAGAGCATTCAGCAGCTCAATATTGACATTGCTTAGCAATGAATCACGCACATCCTAAAAACAACATTAAAAAAAGGAACACTTCATTAGCAACATTTTTCCATCTGTATTTTAATTCTGTCATAAAGGTGTCTTCTTAATAACTAATACTGTACATATGTTAAGGTTGTTAAAAGAGATATGTATCCAAATATCCAGTATTATATAATGTATTTAGTGGTGATTATAAGTCTAAAGCAACTGGACTCGCAGAGTAATCTTAAATATGTTTCACTATTTGCCCCTAGGTTTTCTTCAATTGGTAGTGAAGTTATTTACTGTATAATGTCACATTTACCAAAAATGCAATTACATTTACTGAGGGACCTGGCAGCTTTTAGTTCAGTCAATGATAACAATTAAAGTATTTTATTTAACAAGACACAATGCATTTTTCCTTTAGAATGGAAAAGTTAAATGCTAAAGTCATGATTTCTTCAAGGGTTTATAATAAATACTACAACTACAAACTTCTATAATCCAGCAGCTGCCAAGCATCATTACTAAATATGGTAAGTAAAATTAAGTAGAATTTTTCAAAATCTACACAAATAATACCATTACAGACTTACAGAATCCAACAGCTGCCAAGCATCATTACTGGGTGCAAAGAAAGTGTAGGAGCCAATGCCTTCTATTTCCTGTCTTAGGTCAGACCTATCAGAATAATCCTGTGTTGATGTGGCTCCCACAATTCCAAGGGTGCCATACACATTGTCAATAGGAGCAACTAGTGAGGTGAAACAGAAAAATAGATCAACTCATAGTAAGCAATGTTTTCACTGTGTATTCTTATACTGCTGAGATGACAATAAAGTTTACTTTGACGTTTTCATTAAGCTACTGTTTGATGACTAAAGCCAACATATTGTTGACATGTATGAGCATTTTGGTAGTGTTTAACTGTTCCCAAGACCATGTAGATAATAAAGCAGTAGACCAAGGTCAGTTTTCATTTATAAGCAATGACCATTTTTTTGGAATTTAGGGGCATATTTATCAAGGGTCAAATTTCGAATAGAAACAACTTCGAAATTCGAATTCAAAAAGACCAACCGAAATGAAGTTGCAGTTTTTTTGGGTCGAATAGGTCCATTTTCGATCAAATATGTCCGTATTTGGTTGAATTCGAATCCTTCGAATCGAAGGAATAGCTCATTTGATCGAATTCGATTCAAAGTTTTCCCCAAAAAAACATTCATTTTTCAAAGTCCACAATTGACTCCAAATAGGTTCTAGGAGGTCCCCCATAGGCTAAAACAGCAATTCAGCAGGTTTTAGATGTTGAATGGTCAAAGTCGAATTTTTAAAAAAAACAGTACATGATAAATTTTGATATTCGAATTTTCACATTTTTTTCCAATTCAAATCGAATTTGGACTATTCCCTAGTCGAAGTGCACAAAAAATAGCTCAAAATTTTAAAATTCACCTCGACCTTTGATAAATCTGCCCCTTAGGCAATTGGAAATGTCCAATGTAAATGTAAAAACTTAAACCAGTAAGCTTTGAACTGGGAAGGTTACTGTCCAGTGGGGCCTTGAGTAATGCAAATATCTGATGTGATATCATGTTTGCCTGTTAATATTAAAGCCCTGTAATGGATTTTAAGGGTAGAGGATACATGCTGGGCATTCTATGTTGGCAGGTATTAAAGCTGAACACAGCTTTGATCTGAAATGTTTCCCTGTGCTCTGCAAAATCCTGGGTTGTGATTGAACACCACATTTGGTTTTCAATCACAAATTTCAAGATACAGTACATTAAAAAAAATGTTGTTAGTTAATAGTCCTGATAAAACGAAGACAAACCAGGAAAGATAGCTTCATTTGAAGTATTATTGTTATTAACATTTATTTATATAGCGCCAGCATATTTCACAGCGCTTTAAGTAACATTAACAATGTCAAGTCAGACTATTTTATTATCTTTTAAAGATTACATATTGGCACAAGATGAAACATAAGTGTGGAAACTGCAATTTCCATGGTGTATAATTGTAATAATAAGCAAGGAACATCATATATAAGATACCTGCAGGACATCCAGCTTCACCGTTTATTTTCATGTAGCCTGGGCAGCATTCATATAAAACGGTTCTGTTAAACAGAAGGTTACAATAAGTAAAGTGACACTGCAAATGTAAGAATAAAAACAATCCAATTCAGTTGATATAGTTATCAGTGTGCTATACTGCACTTAGCAGATTGCCCAATTCACACTATGTCCTGGGGACAGGGGCCATTGCAGCAGGAAAATACTAACCATAATAAACACATTGCATTGAGAAAGACCAGAATGTTCTGGAGTGACAGTTTGCTGTAAACTTTGGGGTTATGCTGAGACTGCAGTTGAGGAGGAATGTGGCAGTAAAAGGGGTATAAGTCATTTCCTAGTTGTTATTCTTTTTTTATTAAAATTGCTCTTTGCTTCTATTCAGCACAAGATTAGCGTTTAAATATATTTTTTTTATGTGTGAGTAATGCTATTTTCTAGACAAAGTAAAATACACACATTTTTTCATGTTCATTAAGGCAACAGTATACACAGAAATAAACCATCATGCCATGAAAATCTATATTATAGAGTAGACACCATCATTTTGCATTATTCATTCTTATAAACAACACTGTATTGTGTAGCACACAGAAATGTACAGTGCAGTTTCAGATGTTCATTTCTTTTGCCTTAACTTTGTAGGATTATTTCCGTTACTAATGATAATACTAGTGTAAGGCTTTAGTAATTTGAGTGGCCCCATTATTCTAACTTCTAGCTGTACCCCAATAATGGCTCTGGATCAGACCTACTGTATATTCCTCTGGGAGTGAGCCCTTGAATGGTGAGGAGGCAAGGTCTTGGACAAATATAACTGCAGTGTACAATAATTGGGCGCCAGTGGTTCTTTGAACAATAACTGTACTGATTTATGAACACAGATCCACATGGGAGAATAGCACAATGATACAAAAGACAACCAGGGTTTAATAGTCAACACATGCAATAGACAACACAATGCAGACCAATTGTAGAGTCTTCTGTCTAATAATTCTACCCAGAGTTTCTCCTGTTTCCTCTGGGGACACATCTTATAGGAAACCCAGGTGGGATCTATCTAGGACCCTAAAATCCTGTATTTGGTTTCCTGTATTTGGTATCTAATCCCTTCAATCACTCCCTGGTGAACCCAAAACTGCTCAATATAGGTAGCCCTAATCTGGCTTTCTCTCCTAGAGAGATTATTACAAGAGCTAGCTACCCTTTACCAGTCCTGACTAATGATGGCTCCAAGGGAGGCTCAAATCTACTTAGAAGAGGTACAGGCCCTGGTCCTGGCAAAAGCTCCTCCTGAGCCCAGATTGGTCAAGCATTATAAATTATAGCACCTGGTGGCCAAACCTGGGATAGATGGGGGTCATACTGTGACCCAGGAAATAAGGAATTAATCCTTCCCTTAAGGTGGCCATAGATGTTACAGGTAAGATCTTTCCAGAAAAGATTGTTAGTTTCAATACACATATGTAGAGCTGAATCATCATATGTACAGGTAGAAACAATAGAATTCTACCCATTTCTGATGATTCAGCACTAACAATCGCAGATAATTTCTAGTTGTAAATGTAAAATCGTGTTCCTAAATGCTCAGTTACACAGCACTTGTGTCCACACCATTACTGTACTCTTTACTCTGCCCTGTATTAAAAATACAGAGCACAGTGACTCTAGGTAGGCAATAGGCACAGGACTCTGCTGCACCATACAAGTTAGGGGCAGTGATAAGGTATGCCCATAAATGTAACATTGTTAAAACCAACCAGCAATGTATTCATGAGAGCAGTGCACCCTGTTCTACAAAAACATGGTGGTTTGGCTCCTTTTTTACTTTCATATACATTACACCATTGAATCCCTAATGTAGCAATGATTATTTTTGTAGTTCAGTGTTCAGCACCACCCAAACAACAAAAAGGACACCTTATCTTTAGTCCAGTGACTGCAGGGCTACCATCAATAATCATTGGACCCTGTGCTACTAAGTTAACAGGGCCACTATTACAAGCCCACTATTTACCTGGGCCCCTTGAGGAAGTGGATGCTGCCAAAAAGTACATAGGCCCCTGATTCACCCTGACCAAGGCCCTTGATGCCAAAATGATTGCCACAATCACCCCAAATCATGCCCACTTCCCCAAAAGCACCACCTCTTTGTTACCCATGAATCAAGCTTACAATTCTTTTGAGGCCCCTTCTGACCTGGAACCCCTGATTTGGATAACACCTGGTTGCGTCCCTGTGTGACTGCAAAATTTATAAATTAATGTCTCCAACTAGTTTTTGCAGCTGCAGCTATAGAGGAATGTTTTTTTTAAATACATCCTCATAACATTCAACGGTCTTCAATATGGCCATGGTATTATAGAACCTACGCAAGAGTTAGAGGCACTTATCCATCGTAACAATGTACATGCATATGGAATCTTTCTACTCATTCATCATAAGGGTCGATTGCTAATGAATAGAACCCACAGTTAGTTTACATAAATTTTTGTCTTAAACACAATATTAATTATGTGCTGAATGATACATGCCATTATAATTAACTGTTGACTAGAAAATCAAAATGAACATTGGGATAAGTCCCATTTTAATTGTGCCTCCCCCTATACGGATACCTGGCTCATGACCTCATCCGCCTCTTTTTTTGTGAAAGCCATTTTTTGTTATGTGCATTGAATCAAAGGTCAAATGGAGAGAAAACCAGAATGGTTTGAGTCAAGGTACCTACTAACAAAAGTACAGTTATGGGATCTGTTATCCAGAAAGGTACAACTATGGGAAGGCCTTCTCCCATAGACTCCATTTTATCCAAATAATCCAAATTTTTAAAAAGATTTCCTTTTTCTCTGTAATAATAAAACAGTACCTTGTACTTGATCCCAACTAAGTTATAATTAATTCTTGTTGGAAGCAAAACCAGCCTATTAGGTTTATTTAATATTTAAATGATTTACTAGTAAACATCAGGTATGAAGATCCAAATTATGGAAAAATCCATTATCTGGAAAACCCCAGTTCCTGAGCATTCAGGAAAACAGGTCCCATAACTATAATAGTAATAGGTGCTGTCACCCTTTATAAGCTGAAGGCCACCTGTACTTAAATCTGTTGGTCACTATCTTTTCAAAGCAATAATATCTATGTAAGTAAATGGTGGCAAATAAGTATTTTGGTGACATCTTCACATTCCTAGATATGCTTCTTTTATTCAAGAATCTGAAGATATCACTCTGCAGAAAAATGATCCCTTTTCATGCTAGATAATTGTAATGTTTATGTATATTTATTATTCAAAGAATAAACTTACTTAAACATTGAGCCTAAGGAAAGACCATCACACTTAATTTTACTAACCGGATCCTCAAGATCCTGGCCCTTCTCCAAGTCTTGGCATGTTACCAATAAAAAAATGTGCTGTGTGTGAAAGGAGAAAAATGACTTCTAATAATGATTACAAATCCAGGAAACACATCTTGTGCCTTTAGCCCTGGACCTTGGGTTGCAAGAATGGCAAGTTCACATGGGAATTAAGATGCTTCCGATGAAGCATTTTTACATATTGTGTCTATTTCCTTTTAAGCCCATGTTGAATTGTTATTGTAGTTTATCATACTAGTGTGGATTCTAATTACAGAGATACCGAACCCACAAATTGCTTTGTAGCTTCCTGAATGTTCCTTAAGTTTGAAAATGTCTTTGTTGGGTCTAGGGATGTAGCGAACGTCGGAAAAAAAGTTCGCGAACATATTCGCGAACTTGCGCAAAATTGCGAGCGGTTCGCGAACGGTTCGCGAACCCCATAGACTTCAATGGGAAGGCGAACTTTAACATCTACAAAAGACATTTCTGGCCAGAAAAATGATTTTAAAGTTGTTTAAAGGGTGCAACGACCTGGACAGTGGCATGCCAGAGGGGGATCAAGGGCAAAAATGTATCTGAAAAATCTGCCTGTGTGTGCTTGGAAGAGATAGTGTAGGGCGAGAGCTGTTAGTGATTTCAGGGACAGATGATAGTAAGTTTGCTGGCTAGTAATCTGCGTGATACTGCTCTGTATTGGAGGGACAGAAGTCTGCAGGGATTTGAGGGACATTTTAGCTTAGGTAGCTTTGCTGGCTAGTAATCTACTGTTCTCTTTAAACAACTGCCATACGTTGACCTTGTAGGCATTGTTTGCCCAGTTTTTTTGGACGCAGCCACTGAAGCACAGTTGCCAGAAAAAATATGCCATATAAATGCTGAAAATAGTCATTTTTCGCCATACGTTGACCTTGTAGACATTGTTTGCCCAGTTTTTTTGGACGCAGCCACTGAAGCACAGTTGCCAGAAAAAATATGCCATATAAATGCTGAAAATATAAATTTTTTTGGTTGCAGCCACTGAAGCACAGAGGCCAGAAAAATTATGCCATATAAATGCTGAAAATATAAATTTTTTTGGTTGCAGCCACTGAAGCACAGAGGCCAGAAAAAATATGCCATATAAATGCTGAAAATAGTCATTTTTTGCCATACGTTGACCTTGTAGGCATTGTTTGCCCAGTTTTCTTGGTCGCAGCCACTGAAGCACAGTTGCCAGAAAAAATATGCCATATAAATGCTGAAAATATAAATTTTTTGCCATATACGTTGAGTCAAGGTATGGCAAAAAATGACTATTTTCAGCATTTCTATGGCATATTTTTTCTGGCCTCTGTGCTTGAGTGGCTGCGGCCAAAAAAACTGGGCAAACAATGCCTACAAGGTCAACGACGTTGACCTTGTAGGCATTGTTTGCCCAGTTTTTTTGGCCGCAGCCACTCAAGCACAGAGGCCAGAAAAAATATGCCATAGAAATGCTGAAAATAGTCATTTTTTTGGTCGCAGCCACTGAAGCACAGTTGCCAGAAAAATTATGCCATATAAATGCTGAAAATATAAATTTTTTTGGTTGCAGCCACTGAAGCACAGAGGCCAGAAAAATTATGCCATATAAATGCAGAAAATATGCATTTTTTTGGTTGCAGCCACTGAAGCACAGAGGCCAGAAAAATTATGCCATATAAATGCAGAAAATATGCATTTTTTTGGTTGCAGCCACTGAAGCACAGAGGCCAGAAAAATTATGCCATATAAATGCAGAAAATATGCATTTTTTTGGACGCAGCCACTGAAGCACAGTTGCCAGAAAAAATATGCCATATAAATGCTGAAAATAGTCATTTTTCGCCATACGTTGACCTTGTAGACATTGTTTGCCCAGTTTTTTTGGTTGCAGCCACTGAAGCACAGAGGCCAGAAAAAATTAAACCAGTAGGGTTTGCACCCTAGTTTGTAACGGTGGCGGAGGGAGGAGGACGCTAAAGGACAGCTGTGTGTGGAGTCATGAGGCTTGAAGAGAAGGACAGCTGCATAGAAGTCAGAACAAGTCTTCCGGCGTGCAGTAACCCTCCGAGATCCACCCCTCATTCATTTTAATAAAGGTCAGGTAATCGACACTTTTGTGACCTAGGCGAGTTCTCTTCTCAGTTACAATCCCTCCTGCTGCACTGAAGGTCCTTTCTGAGAGCACACTTGAGGCTGGGCAAGACAAGAGGTTCATGGCAAATTGTGACAGCTCTGGCCACAGATCAAGCCTGCGCACCCAGTAGTCCAGGGGTTCATCGCTCCTCAGAGTGTCGATATCTGCAGTTAATGCCAGGTAGTCCGCTACCTGCCGGTCGAGGCGTTCTTTGAGGGTGGATCCCGAAGGGTTGTGGCGCTGCCTTGGACAGAAAAACATTTGCATGTCTGACGTTACAGACCGGCCAAAGGGCTTTGTCCTTGCAGGTGTGCTCGTGGCAGGATTACTGGCACCTCTGCCCCTGGAATGTTGATGAGTTCCTGAAGTGACATCACCCTTAAAAGCATTGTACAACATGTTTTGCAGGCTGGTTTGTAAATGCCGCATCTTTTCGGACTTGTGGTATGTTGGTAACATTTCTGACACTTTATGCTTGTACCGAGGGTCTAGTAGCGTTGCGACCCAGTACAGGTCCTTCTCCTTAAGCCTCTTGATACGGGGGTCCTTCAACAGGCATGCCAGCATGAAAGACCCCATTCTCACAAGGTTGGATGCAGAGCTATCCATCTCCGCTTCCTCATTATCAAGGACTGCATCATCCACGGTCTCCTCCCCCCAGCCACGTACAAGACCAGGGGTCCCCAAAAGGTCACCACTAGCCCCCTGGGAAGCCTGCTCCTGTTGGTCCTCCTCCTCCTCCTCCACAAAGCCACCTTCCTCCTCTGACTCCACTTCTGGCACCTCTCCCTGCGTTGCAGCAGGTGCCTGGGTTCGTTCTGGTGATTGCGACCATAAATCGTGCGCTTCCAGCTCCTCGTCACGCTGGTCTACAGCCTCATCTGTCACTCGTCGCACGGCACGCTCCAGGAAGAAAGCGAAGGGTATTAGGTCGCTGATGGTGCCTTCGGTGCGACTGACCATATTTGTCACCTCTTCAAAAGGTCGCATGAGCCTGCAGGCATCGCGCATAAGCACCCAGTAACGGGGGAAAAAAATCCCCAGCTCTGCAGATCCAGTCCTACCACCCAGTTCAAAAAGGTACTCGTTGACGGCCCTTTGTTGTTGCAGCAGACGTTCCAACATAAGGAGCGTTGAATTCCAGCGAGTCTGGCTGTCAGAAATCAAACGCCTGACTGGCATGTTGTAGCGCTGCTGAATGTCAGCAAGGCGTGCCATGGCTGTGTAGGAACGTCTGAAATGGGCCGACACCTTTCTGGACTGGGTGAGAACGTCCTGGAATCCTGGGTACTTGGAGACAAAACGTTGGACTATTAAATTTAACACATGTGCCATGCAGGGCACATGTGTTAAATTTCCCAGTCTCAACGCTGCCAACAGATTGCTTCCATTGTCACACACCACTTTTCCGATCTGCAGTTGGTGTGGGGTCAGCCACCGATCGGCCTGTGACTGCAGAGATGACAGGAGTACAGATCCGGTATGGTTTTTGCTTTCCAGGCACGTCATCCCCAAGACAGCGTGACAACGGCGTACCTGGCACGTCGAATAGCCTAGGGGGAGCTGGGGGTGCACAGGTGTGGAGGAGGAGAAGGAGGACCCAGCAGCAGAGTAAGAAGAAGAAGAGGAAGAAGACGAGGTAGAGAGCGATGGAGGAGTAGAGGTGGTGGCAGAACCGCGTGCAATCCGTGGCGGTGACACCAACTCCACTGTTGTTGTTGTTGTTGAGCTACCCATTCCCTGCTTCCCATTCCCAGCCATTACCAAGTTCACCCAGTGGGCAGTGTAGGTGACATACCTGCCCTGACCATGCTTGGAGGACCATGCGTCAGTAGTCATATGGACCTTTGGCCCAACACTAAGTGACAGAGATGCGGTAACTTGGCTCTGCACATGTTGGTACAGGTGTGGTATTCCCTTTTTAGAAAAAAAATTGCGGCTGGGTACCTTCCACTGCGGTGTCCCAATTGCTACAAATTTGCGGAAGGCCTCAGAGTCCACCAGCTGGTATGGTAAAAGCTGGCGGGCTAAGAGTGCAGACAAGCCAGCTGTCAGACGCCGGGCAAGGGGGTGACAGTCAGACATTGGCTTCTTACGCTCAAACATGGCCTTCACAGAAACTTGGCTGGTGGCAGATGACTGGGAATGGGAACAGGTGGTCAAGGTGGAAGGCGGAGTGGAGGGTGGTTCAGATGGGTCAAGGAGAGCAGAGGTAGAGCAGTAAGATGCTGGACCAGAAGGAGTGTGACTTTTAGTTTGCCTGTTGCCTTTGAGGTGTTGCTCCCAAAGTGCTTTGTGCTTGCCGCTCATGTGCCTTCGCATAGAAGTTGTACCTATGTGGCTGTTGGGCTTACCAAGGCTCAGTTTCTGACTGCACTCATTGCAAATTACAATGCTTTTGTCAGAGGCACACACATTAAAAAAATGCCACACTGCTGACTTTTTGGAAGTCTGCGATCTGGCGGTAACAGTAGAAGTTGGCGGCATTGGCGGCAATGGCGGGTGCGTTGGCCGGCTGAACACAGGTGCCGATACATGTTGTTGCCCTACTGATCCCTGCGGGCTGGCCTCCCTGCTTCTTCTAAGTCTTATTCTCCTACTGCCTCTCTGACTCTCCGTCTCTCCATCTGAACTACCCTCCTCTTGCTCTCTTCTACTAGGCACCCACAAAACATCAATCTCCTCATCATCATTCTCCTCAGATGCATCAATTTCTTCTGACACATCACAGAAGGAAGCAGCAGCGGGGACCTCCTCCTCCTCCTCATCACTCATCATTATGTCCATCTCTGTCGTGTTCTCTGCCAGAATTAAATCTGGTGTAACGTCCTCATCTCCTTCATCTTCTTCTGCCAATAATGGTTGCGCATTACTCAGTTCAAGAAACTCATGGGAAAATAACTCCTCTGACTCCAGTGAAGATGGGGCACCGGTGGTGGAGGAAGTGTTACGTGGGGTGGCCATAGCAGTGGAGGATGAGGAGGATGTTGTGGTAAAGTTAGAAACGGTAGAGGATGGGGTGTGCTGTGTAAGCCAGTCAACTACCTCTTCAGCATTTTGGGAGTTCAGGGTCATTGGCTTTTTAAAACTGGGCAATTTGCTAGGGCCACAGGATTGCATAGCAGCACGGCCCCTAGCACGGCCTCTGCGTGGCGGCCTGCCTTTGCCTGGCATTATTTTTAAAAAAACAACAACAACAAAAACTCAGTTGGTTTTTCTGGAAACGATAATACACACAGCTAGATGGCAGTTTGAAGAAAACAGTGTGCAAATAATGCCTACAAGATCAACGTATACACTACTACAGCGGTGGATACGGATTACGTAAAATATATGAATGCTGCTTGAAAAAAAGTAACTCAAGTGGTTTTTCTAGAGACGATAATATTATCAATATTTAGACAAAATGTGAACAAGCTCACACAGCTAGATGGCGGTTTGAAGAAAACACTGTGCAAATAATGCCCACAAGGTCAACGTATACACAGCGGTGGATACGGATTACGTAAAATATAAGAATGCTGCTTGAAAAAAAGTCACTCCGGTGTTTTTTCTGGAGACGGTAATATTATGGATATTTAGACAGAATGTGAACACGGTCACACAGCTAGATAGCAGTTGGTTGAATAACACACTGGGCAAAAAATGCCTACAGGGCAAATAATGCCTACAAGGTCAACGTATACACAGCGGTGGATACGGATTACGTAAAATATAAGAATGCTGCTTGAAAAAAAGTCACTCCGGTGTTTTTTCTGGAGACGGTAATATTATGGATATTTAGACAGAATGTGAACACGGGCACACAGCTAGATAGCAGTTGGTTGAATAACACACTGGGCAAAAAATGCCTACAGGGCAAATAATGCCTACAAGGTCAACGTATACACAGCGGTGGATACGGATTACGTAAAATATAAGAATGCTGCTTGAAAAAAAGTCACTCCGGTGTTTTTTCTGGAGACGGTAATATTATGGATATTTAGACAGAATGTGAACACGGGCACACAGCTAGATAGCAGTTGGTTGAATAACACACTGGGCAAAAAATGCCTACAGGGCAAATAATGCCTACAAGGTCAACGTATACACAGCGGTGGATACGGATTACGTAAAATATAAGAATGCTGCTTGAAAAAAAGTCACTCCGGTGTTTTTTCTGGAGACGGTAATATTATGGATATTTAGACAGAATGTGAACACGGGCACACAGCTAGATAGCAGTTGGTTGAATAACACACTGGGCAAAAAATGCCTACAGGGCAAATAATGCCTACAAGGTCAACTTATACACTACTACAGCGAGGGATACGGATTACGTAAAATTTATTATGGCTGCTTGAAAAAAGTCACTCCGGTGTTTTTTCTGGAGACGGTAATATTATGGATATTTAGACAGAATGTGAACACGGGCACACAGCTAGATAGCAGTTGGTTGAATAACACACTGGGCAAAAAATGCCTACAGGGCAAATAATGCCTAAAAGGTCAACTTATACACTACTACAGCGATGGATACGGATTACGTAAAATTTATTATGGCTGCTTGAAAAAAGTCACTCCGGTGTTTTTTCTGGAGACGGTAATATTATGGATATTTAGACAGAATGTGAACACGGGCACACAGCTAGATAGCAGTTGGTTGAATAACACACTGGGCAAAAAATGCCTACAGGGCAAATAATGCCTAAAAGGTCAACTTATACACTACTACAGCGATGGATACGGATTACGTAAAATTTATTATGGCTGCTTGAAAAAAGTCACTCCGGTGTTTTTTCTGGAGACGGTAATATTATGGATATTTAGACAGAATGTGAACACGGGCACACAGCTAGATAGCAGTTGGTTGAATAACACACTGGGCAAAAAATGCCTACAGGGCAAATAATGCCTAAAAGGTCAACTTATACACTACTACAGCGGTAGTAAAATAAAAAAAAAGTTAAATAAAAAAAGAATGAATATTAAAAAAAAAAAATTAAAGTTGGTGCTGCTGAACTACTAGGAGCAGCAGATTAGCACACCAGTCCCACTCCCCAACACTGCTAGACTAATAGCACTGGGCTCTTATAGTAGTAGTAGTAGTAGTAGTAGTAGTAGTAGTAGTAGTAGTAGTAAAACAACAAAAAAATAAATAAAAGCAGTCCTTACAAGGACTATTGCTATTGCAGCAGTCAGCAGATGAGATCAGAAGCAGGACAGCTGCCCACTGCAGCTACATACAGAGCACTGCAGTAGAAGGTAGATTACTAGCCAGCAAAGCTACCTAAGCTTAAATGTCCCTCAAACCCCTGCAGACTTCTGTCCCTCCAATAACAGAGCAGTATCAAAACGATTACTAGCCAGCAAACTTTCAACTGTCCCTGAAATCACTAACAGGCAGCAGCTCTCTCCCTACACTATCTCTTCAGCACACACAGGCAGAGTGAAAAAAAGCTGCAGGGCTTCGGTTTTTATAGGGAAGGGGAGTGGTCCAAGGGAGAGCTTCCTGATTGGCTGCCATGTACCTGCTGGTCTGGGGTGAGAGGGCAAAAAAAAGCGCCAACAATGGCGAACCCAAAATGGCGAACGTCGCGCGACGTTCGCGAACTTCCGGCGAGCGCGAACACCCGATGTTCGCGCGAACAAGTTCGCCGGCGAACAGTTCGCGACATCTCTAGTTGGGTCCCCAAGGAAATAAAAATTCTAGCCCACATTCCCTGTAACCATCCAAAACCATATGTTCTTCCCAAGTGAAAATGACTAGTGTGATGAAGTATAACAAATATATAAAACAAAAGGATCTATTTTTGTTAAACTCTGAAACAAAAGAACACAGTCTACTTTGGGGCACTGGGAATATAGTTTGGCAAACAGTCAAGACTGAAGTCTGGAAAACCTCTAATTTACAGTAGATTCATGGTGAGATCATTATAATATACTGCAGCTTTCCAAATGTTTGCATTAAATACAAGTTAAAATAGAATGGCAGTTGTACGGCTTTTTCTGCTATTACTTCTACTTTTCTTAAGCCCCAAGCAGATGTGGTACAAATCACTTTACT
Organism: Xenopus petersii; assembly: GCA_038501925.1. Lineage (NCBI taxonomy): Eukaryota > Metazoa > Chordata > Amphibia > Anura > Pipidae > Xenopus > Xenopus petersii. The sequence goes on from CM076674.1 coordinate 33,282,332, forward strand.
TATATATGTTATCTTATAATTAAAAGAGTTATAATGTATATTGTGAATTATTTTTTCTAAATCAACTCTTTATTTGCTTAAAGAATAAATGTTTGGATTTTCTGTTCACTTATCTTCTATAAAGACAATGTAATACTTTGATATAACAACGTAATACTATAATTCTTCCTTTTTATAAACACTTCCTAGACAAAAGTGTGTGTCTGTTTCCATTACAAAATGTTATAGTATGTGTTGACAGATAAAAAAAAGAGCTAAAAACATGCCCCGTTGACTATATTTACAGATTTCGATGCCTGATTTAATTAGTAAGCTTTGATGGCATGTTAATGGACCGTAAATGCATTACAGGGTATTTCTTGGAAATATGAACCCTATATCCCAGCCTGAGGTATACATTTCTTGAAATAAGCAAAGCTCTGAGTTTTGATTCTTTTGTAGCTTTTGCAGATTTAAGTATGCCAAGTGTATGGTTTGTGACAAAGACTCAAGGGGGTTTATGGGAAGTTTAAGTAACCTTAGAAAGTGGTAATTTACTCTACAAGTAGAGTTTTGGAACTCACAACAAACTGCACAGGCTGAAGCTGTAGGAGACATAAATCATGAATCATGTCAACAAAAATATTCTTTACAGTGATTTTGCATGTCCTGCATTCTGAGATCCTTTCTTCAGACTGACATGTGTGATGAGTAAAATTATATCGATAATAGGTCAGCTTGAAGAAGGGACTAGTTCATTCGCCAGGAGTGAATTTGCGGTGAATTTCCATGTTTCGCCAGCGAAAAATTCTCAAAATTGCCGCAAAAATTCATTAGCATCAAAGTTTTTTTGATGCCAGAGACAATTCCAACACCGGCAACATTGTAAATAGATAGGCTGTGCAAAATAAAAGAATGTAATATAGTGAGTTAGCCAAAAATGTAATGTACACTTTCTTGGCATACTTGAATCTGCAAAAGCTACAGAAGAATTAAAACTCAGAGCTTTGCTTATTTCAAGAAATGTATACATCAGGCTGGGATATAGGGTTCATATTTCCAAGAAATACCCTGTAATGTATTTGCGGTCCATTAACATTCCATCGAAGCTTATCAATTAAATCAGGCATTGAAATCTGTAAATATAGTCAATGGGGCATGTTTTTAGCTCTTTTTTTTCTTAAATAATAATAATGTATAAAGGCTGGAGTGACTAGATGTCCAACATAACAGAACACTACTTCCTGCTTTGCAGCTCTTACTAGTCACTAACCAATCAATGACTTGAGGGGGTCGTATGGGTCATAACCATTTGCTTTTGAATCTGAACTCTGCTGAGTATCAAAAGCAAACTCACTGAACACTTAGGGGTTATTTATCAAGCTCTGAATATCCGAACCTTCAATAATTCGTAGTTTTCAGAGCAAAAAAAAAAATTTTCAATGGTCTAAAAACTCTGAATCCAAAACCCCGGCATCTAAAAGCTCTCGAAGTTCTGTATAAGTCAATGGGGAAGGTCCCAGTGTCTGCGCTGATGTCCATACCGATACTCAATGATTTTGGGGTTTTCGGCACAGAAAACTCTGAAAAAAAATCATCGTTTTTGAGTAAAACTCTGAACAATTCTGAGTTTTGCCCGACCCTATTTTTTCAGGCTTTTTTTCTTCATAAATAAGGTCCATTCAGGAATTCAGAGTTGCTCTGAGTTGGATATTAGAAATACTGAGATAAATTCGGACCTTGATGAATAACCCCCTTACTGTATGTCCCATGTGGCCCCCCTTCAAATCACTGACTAACTTAGAGTTAGAGAGATGTAAAGCAGAAAGTTGGGTTCTGGCTATTATATTAGACATCTGTTCACTCCAGCCTTTATTGATTACATTTTTGGCTAACTATATCAGAACATTTTTTATTTTGCATAGCTTATCTACTAACTCAATTTTTATTTTTACACTGAACATTTTCTTTCAAACTTTGACGCCTTGTCACAAAGTCTGTGAAAAATGGAGGCCAATAAAAATTTCTTTCTTCTAGTACAGTTCTGGGCATAGAAAAGTACCAAAATAAATAATTATCACTCAAAGAATATTTCCGACAGAATCAAAGGTGTTTTCTTTTGTCTGAAAGGTTATTTACTTTCTTTTTTTCTCTCGCCAACAACAGTAACTGTTTTATGTCAGGAATTATAGATCAACTACTCTTTATTTAAATGACTTATTAAAAAGCAAATATACTCCTCCAGTGATGTTTAGCTTTCAACTTCTTGTCCCTTTTCTACCCATTAAATTTAGACCTATTGGTCTTTACCAGATTGGATGGCAGTGATTGTTAACCAGGAGCATGCGCACTTGGTTACAAATATGGACCATACATACAACAACAGCACATCCATCGCTGCCTCCAGAATTTACATCTATTGAGTTGATTTGGTTTAATTTACAGTATTAAACAGAATTTACAGGTAATGTGCAATCCTCCAGTAAATTACAACAAGACAACAATTATCCCTGGCTTTGTAAGTCAAAACATATGCTTTTTCATTATTAATTTACCTCTTGTAGGCACTAGATTCATGGCCAGAAAACCTGCAAACCCCTGTGAAGTAGGTACTCATAGAATCAATGACCAAACTAATTAGGAAAAAATCCATAACCTGGCCAATAAAGAAACATGCTTGCAAAAACAGCCTCAGTCAAGGAAGGAATATGGTTTCCTGTAAGCCCTTTCCTTTAATATTTAATTTCCTTTAGTATTTTCCTTTAGTGGCCTAGTCATGTATATTTTGTCAGAAAACATCTCTGACAAAGCCTAATGCATTTTGTGCTCAAAGCCTACGACAGAAATCTTTGAGCATAAAATATGTAAGTCTTTGGATTTGCAAAAGTCAGAAAACAAGCCATCACTTTCTAACTAGTGATAATCTGGTTGAAGATGTAGACATGCCATTCAAATAATTGTGCTGCAACTATTTTACTGCTTTGACCACATTTCAATTGCTATTCAAACAACTGTTTTACTTTGTCAGAATATGTTTTATGTCATATCAACGGGAAACACTAATGTGCACTGTAGGTAACTACTACTCAAAAACGTTAATATATATATATATATATATATATATATATATATATTGTTCAAAGCGGACCAGCACACCAAATCTTCAATCAAAAAAGGTTTATTTCAACATCACTCATGTGTCCAACGTTTCGGCCCACATTAGGGCCTTTATCAAGGATAATAACATGTGGGCCGAAATGTTGGACACATGAGTGATGTTGAAATAAACCTTTTTTGATTGAAGATTTGGTGTGCTGGTCCACTTTGAACATTGTATACTCTAATTGACCAAGCACCCACGTTCGACCAACAAGGAAGGAGTGCAGGTACTTTGTGAATGTTTATATATATATATATATATATATATATATATATATATATATATATATATCTATATCTATATCTATATCTATATCTATATATATATATATATATATATATATATATATATATATATATATATATCCTTGAGAAAGGTCGGATGAGATGTGTGAATAAACCAACACTTGTTTACCAACACTCTGTTAAATTATACAGAGTGTGCTGACTCTCCTTTCAATATATATATATATATATATATATATATATATATATATATATATATATATATGACACAGCTCTGCAATATCTTAGTATTCATGTGTTCATTATGAATTTTAAGTTGATATTTTTTATTTTCTTCTTTTTGAACTTGAAATAGCTGAAGCCCATATTTCTTTCTTTCTATTTTAACTTTTTTTTTTATAATGGAAGCCCATATTTCTTACTTTTTTTCTCAAAATCCATTGAATTTCTGGAAACATATCTGATACCCCTGAGATATTTAACCCAAGGAAGATAGAGAGCAGATAAAGTTTCAGCCCAAGAATGAACTGCAATCTGTCAAGGTCCTAGTGAGTTCTCATGTGACATTTCTGATCTGCAGTTCTCATAAATCTATGCTTAAAGTCTTTGAGTATTTTGTTTTCTTTCATCTTTCCTGGGGAAGATTTTTCCAGATAATTAAAGGCTAGCAATGTAAATTAGGGGATAGTGGTGCTAGTAGGGTCTTGTCATAGTTGTTAGGAAATACTTCCTATTGGGACACTTTTGGAGAAATTTAAGTAAGACAATAATAAAATATTCAATATTTAAAAACATGTTGAGTTTTGAATTGTGGTATAGAAATTAAAACAATGAATGTATAACACTGGCAAAATTTGCACTTTGCACACTGGGGTAGCTATATGACCCATTTAAACTGGCATGACGGTATGACTGAGATCTGACATGTTTATTATGTAGCTTATAAACGGGTGTTTTATTTGTTTAACATAGTGACGTGAATGTAGTCTATTTATCAAATGGCATCAGCATATCTCATAAGTTTTAGTTGCCTTTGTAATGTTTAGGCGCTTATCACTGTCATCAAATTTGGCTATATATGAAACAAAAAATCCATGTAAGGGTAATCATAGTCAATCTAAACATTTGTGTTATTTAATTATGTATCAAAGGAGCAGTTAGAAGTTGATTGAAGTTGACAAGTCACCATGACTTGAGGAGGAAGAGAGGCTAGACATACTGTAACTAGGGAGATTGATATTTTGGTTAAGGAAATAGATAAGTATGTAAGAACATGCATGCAGCTCTGGGAATGTTTTATATGTGGCAACTCATTTAACAAAGGAAATGCCAAATATAAACTGTCTGATTACTGTTTTAGGGAATTCACTGCTTGAAGCCTACTGATAATTCCAGCACACACAGATGGGCTATGGTAGACTTTATGGATTCAGCCACTTTAGTCATCACATTGTTAAAATAAATGCATTACTCTTATTACCTTCGCTCAAGAACAACAATTGGTTTGGTGAGAAGTCCTGCATAGAGACATTGATAAAATACACTTTACTGCTTAATAAATGTGTGGGGTGTATCTACTGCTCTACTGCACTGCAAAGTATTTTATGTATAGAAAAAATGTTGGCCTCCTTTGAAAGTGACTTTATTGATAAAGCACAATGAATTAGAATGACAATGTTGTTGCTGTGAAAAAGACAAGGATATTTATAAAGGTGGTGCAATTGGCAAAGTTTATACATTTGACAGCAATGCCAATTGTATTCAGCATAAAATCAATTAGACACTATTAGACACCAGCGATGGACGATTTTGTCCCATGTCGCAGCAAAATTTAGAATTTTCGGCAAAACGCAAATTTTGACTCCCGCGTCAAGTTTGATGCCCTTGTCAATTCGCGTAAATTTTGATGTCTGCGTAATTTTTGACGACATGCATTAAAGTCAATGGGTGTCCAGTAATGTTGACGTGAGTGACTATTCCCGACTTGCGTCCAAATTTCTTTGACGCCGGTGAATTGTCGCATGAATTTATTCGCCCACAGCGAAATTCACACCTGACATATTTAATCGCACCTCATTATTAGACACTTTTGTCTAAGGTCCAGGAGCTACATAGATCTTATTCACCATCTATATAACACTAAGGGGCAGATTTAATAAGGGTCGAATTTCGAAGTTAAAAAAACAGCGAAATCCGACCCTCAAATTGAAATCCTTTGACTTTGAATATCGAAGTCGAAGAATTTTTAGCATATTTGAATGATTTTTAGCGATCGATTGAAGGATTTCTATTAGATCAAAAAAACTTAGAAAAGTTCTGTGGAAGGTCCCCATAGGCTAACATTGCACTTCGTTAGCTTTAATTTGGCGAAGTATGAAGTCGAAGTTTTTTTTTAAAGATACAGTACTTCAATTATCGAATGGTCGAATATTCAAACGATTTTTACTTTGAATCGAAGTTAATTCAAAGTCGTAGTATCCTATTCTATGGTCGAAGTATCCAAAAAATTACTTCAAAATTCGAACTTTTTTAACAATGTTACAGGGCAACCCTTTTGAAATGAAAAATAACAAAAGTGGTATAAAGGTGATACCTTTATTGGCTAACTAATATAATCATAGTTAGCCAATAAAGGTATCACCTTTTGCTATTTTTTACTATCTTACTACTATTTTACTATTTTGCTATTTTTTATTTCAAAAGGGTTGCCCTGTAATATTTTTACTGGCTAACACTTTAGCAACTTAACCTGCAATTACAATAAAAAATAAACATATTTTGTTTGAGCTATATTAGCTGACATTCTGTTAACATGGAAAACTTTTGCAAAATGTAGATTAAAGACCTTGGAATTGACTTGTAGGATACACCTTCTAAAGTTATCCTTTGTCAATATGGCCTATCCTGCATGTGACAGCCTGTAAGGTGAACATTGCTGTCATTGATAGGGCTTCTAGTTTTCCAGCAGCCTGTCAGGACATGTCCTGAAAATAATAACTTCTTAGCTTTCTTTAGATTTATGTCTCCTGCCCAATGCTGAGATCTGTCATAAGATTAAAGGCTGCATGATGGTTTTGAAAATTCACTTCTCTTCAAAGGTCATGGCTAGCCTACAGGGGCCTTTTCGGAAAGGCTTTATGTCAATGCCAAAGTGATTTTAACTGCATTGTCAAATGTAAACCATTTAAATAGTGTCCACAGTACAATGTATCTTTGATGCAACTTTTTTAAAAAAATACCTTTTATAGAATAACATTTTATATTGCAGCTAAAATTTCAGCATCATGGAAGTGATTTATGTTGCACAGCAGCGATTAAAGGTGTTACTGGAGGGTTAGGGAAGGGCTACAAATGATCTAGGCAACCCAATACTGCCTCAACTACCATGTCTGCTGCTACTTCCCTGATCCTTATGTAGCTGGCTCTGAAATGTATGAGAGGCTATTTAAGCACTAGATGAGATGTCCCTGTGCCCCAGCCCCAACCCTGGTAAAAGGCTTAAACCATACACTGGTCCTATCATTTGATATGAGCAAGTAAACTACAGTTAAAACCAATTACTGATACATTTGCTGTGATAAATTCCCACATTCATATATGGCAGTGGCCAGCTCCATGTTGTAGCTCCCACACTTCCCAGCTATAGTCAGGTGATCCCACTTGTGGCTAATAAAAGGGCAACCAGGTTTGTGGGTTTTACTTTGAAAGCAGCGAGTAAGTTGCAGGTAAAACGTAGTCCCTTTGTAAAATGTATAATGAAGCAATAGAATTCTTAATGAATCAGATGAGAATTGAGTGTAGGACTGGCCAGATATGGGATGACTTTGACGTAGTTGGCCAGCTTAAATATATTGCAATATATGGACAAACAATCCCTGTTTTGTTTAAAGGGTAAGGCATTTTTTAGTAGCAGTATGCACAAATGTCTCTGTCTTAAATATATTGATAATGGGTTAAGTGCAGAGGACCTCTTGTATTTGTTTGTTTGAATATATATATATATATATATATATATATATATATATATATATATATATATATAAAGTTCAAATTGGGCCAGCATTCCAGTTGTATTTTACAAATGATTTTATTAAATCATCACTCATATTCTTCCAACGTTTCAGCCCCTCTTGGGGCCAAAACGTTGGAAGAACGCTGGAATGCTGGTCCAATTTGAACTTTATATATATATATAAAACCCTAGGTCTGTCTTAAATATATTGATATATATATATATATATATATATATATATATATATATATATATATATATATATATATTTATATATATATTATTCAAATATATTCCCTTAACCCTAACCTTCGAAATCAAAATAATTTCTGAATTTGACTGTTGTGTTTATTTCCCCTTTGGCCATTTGGTATACGAAAATATCTCAAAAGCCATAGGACCATGGATGTCAACGGATGGAAGTTGTTTATGTGAAAAATTCGCTTACATCATTTCCATATACTGCGGCTACAGATTTGTTTATTTAAGTAACTACTGCTAAGATCTATCATGACTGCAATACAGGAAAGTAAATAGGATTTAATTGCATCCACATTTTTTATTATTTATTTCTATAATTTGACATATTGGAATTTTTTACATTTCCATGGGGGAATAAAATAGTAGTGAACATTAAACAACATTAAACATACAATATTTGTGTCCCTCTGAAACATACAGGATGGAATCTTGTCAAATACATCTGTGAAGTTGACCATACGTGTGATGATCGGTTATGATAATGGACACAGATGAAGGCTGTCAGGAGTGGATCCCATTAACCTGATGATGTGGTCCTTGCCAAATGGATTTTTGAAACCTGCCCAATAGATATATACCCGATATTATGTCCAAATATCTGTCAGGGAGGTAGTTGAGTGGTGCCCGTACACATATAAACTGGCAATTTCATTATAGTTTACCCTCCCATATTAACCTTTATTACAGATCAAAAATCTTTTGTGGGTTTTTTAATGAGCAATTTAGTTCAATATGTTTGCTAACAATTGATTTATACACTTATTTAAAGACATATAACAATATGGTTCTGCTCTGACAATAAAAGTGCATCAAACAAGCCTCAAAGTTGATGGGAAGTGTCATGATAAAATCAGATGCCTTTTACTCCCTTCAACTCTGGATTTTGAATGTAAAACTGTGTGTGCCCCTGGCTGGACCAGCTTTAGATCAGGACATGTGTTAGTAACAGAAGGGACCCTGAAAAAGAACTCCATCCCTGGCCCCTCATCTTTCTTTGAGTTCCAAAGCTTCCTTACAGTATTGATGCTTTTATGAAATAAAAATAGTTTTCCTGGATTTTATGTAGGGATACACCAAATCCAGGAGTCGGTTTGGGATTTGGCCAGGATTCTGCCTTTTTTGGCAGGATTCAGATTTGGCAGAATCCTTGTGCCTGGACGAACCTAATTTGCATATGTAAACAAGGGGCGGGTAGGGAAATTGTGTGACTTTTTGTCATAAAAAACGGAAGAAAAAAAGTTTCCCCACTTTTTCCTTTCCTGTTCCTAATTTACATATTCAGATAAGGAGTTGGTTTGGTATTCGGCCAAATTTTTCGCAAATGATTCGGGGAGTTGGCCAAAAAGTGGATTCAGTGCATCTCTAATTTTATGTTTTTTTGTACAGTTGGTTCATGTTCTTATGCATTTCAATGGGGACATTTCTAGAATTTTAAGTATGTTTCCCTGCATTTTCCCTAATAATTTTGCCCCATTTTTCTTAAAAACCCCTGTGTTTCCCTGTAATTGTGAGTTTCCTGCATTTTTATAGTTTTTTTTTGTAGTTTACATACATCATTATGTAGAAATAAGGATGTTTCAACTGGAACACCCTCTAGTGGCTGTGAAATAATATTAACATGATTAATGGCTAGTGATGGGCGAATTTATTCGGCAGGCGCGAATTTTTTGCCGTTTTCTGAAATTCGCTAATTTTTTGGCGAAACAGCGCATATTTGCCCATCACTATCAATGGCAATAAAGAGATCAGATTCTACTGGGCCAAAGAAATAAAAAATAATAAGAAATAAGAAATTCAAAGGAAACAGAGGACAGTATATTTTTTCATTTTGCCTTCTGCTATTTTCTGTGTGTGATTTCCTAGTGGGGATTAGGAATTACTGATTTTTTTTTAGATGTGGTTTGCAAAAAGGTAACTTTAAACACTTTTGGACACTAATAGGTAGGATGGTACCTTTTTTTCAGTACAGGTAATGGGACCTGTTATTCGAAATGTTCAGAACCTGGGGTGTTACAGATATTTTACAGTGATTTGGATCTCCATACCTTAAGTCTATTAAAGAATGTTTCAAACATTAAATATACCCAATTGGCTGGTTTTGCTTTCAATAAGGATTAATTATATCTTAGTTGGGATCAAATACAAGGTACTGTTTTATTATTATAGAGAAAAAGGAAATTTTTTTTTTTTAAAAAAAAATAATTAATTGATTACACTGGAATCTATGGAACCCTTCGGTATTTCAGAGCTTTATGGATAACACATTTTCAGATAACAGATCCCATACCTGTATTTACTGAAGCCCTCCTGTAGGTTGTTATATTGTTAAAATTTTAGTTTATATAAATAAGTACATTGTGATGTTATCGTAATTAGTCTATCCAGACCAGCAAACAATCTGTAACTCCAAACTGCCAAAAGACCTGGTAAGTGGGGGGCCAGAGCCAAAGAAACCATTAACGTTAGCTCTACCTGTAGGAAACACATAGCAGATATCTAGTACAGCTATGGGATCCATTATCTGGAAAGACAAACAAATGTTGGAGCAAGGCACTTGATCAGACTTATGGATGAGTAAAAATGTAAAATTTTATTTGTATAAACATCTCACGCCTGATGCGTTTTGTATCACTAGGAGACTTAGACATAGGCTCCATTATCTGGCAACCCATTGTCCAGAAAGCTCCAAATTAGGGGAAAGTCTCCTATAGACTTTATATCAAATAATTAAAATTTTTAAAAAATGATTTCCTTTTCCTTTAGAAATAAAACAGTTGCTTGTACTTGATCCAAAATAAGATACAATTGATCCTTATTGGAAGCAAAACCAACCTATTGGGTTTATTTAATGGTTACATGATTTTCTAGGATAATTCAAATTACAGAAGGATCTATTATACGGAAAACCTCAGGTCCCATACCTGTATAGGCATTCCTTCTACTAGGGACAGCTAAAAAAAAATATCCAAAAATGACTTAATGGGCTTCAATAACTAAAAAGAGGTAAGAGTTAGAAGTCCCATAAAGTCATACAACTCACCCATCAAGTCTTTGAAGTGAAGTAATAGTAATATTCTAATGAAAACTATGTTTGTTGTGTCTTTTTGACACTGGTTTATTGATCTCAATCAGTATTTCAATCTTTTGGCAAAACACCCCTATTAATATCCACTTTAGCATTTTAATGGCTCCTTTCACTGGGCACTCACATTTTGTTCAAATGGGGCTGGAAGCAGAAAACAAGGGTCACAATAAGGGGGTCATGTTTTTAAATCGGTGTCGTAAATTAGCAATAAAATGTTATACAGCCAATTGCAGTCTAAAAACCAGGGTATTCAAAAAGCAGATGCAAATTCACAAGCAGAAATGGGTGCATAAAGGCACTAAAGTCTAGTAAACGTGAGTAAAAAGAGGGGGATTTAGTAAACACAAGTTCTTATGCCATTCTGTTAACTATAAAAGGTTTACTAGCTTTGTTTCCATACTTGTCGATAACTTCACCAAGTCTGTGGAGTAAATTTCAATCGAATTCTGCACATTTATAAATATTAAACCAGAGCTTTTACATATGAAATGTCAGGGGAACCTATGGCTGTTTTTGGCATTAAATATGCCCCATGCTATGCTAAAAACACATGGATTCAAAACTTTCTACTTAACATCTGGTGAAGCTAGGCATAAAGGCAAGGTCTCCGCTGATACACACTCCTGCAATATATCACAGCAAGACTGCTGCAGGCAATGAACATGCTTGCACAGATGTTTCAAGCTAAAGGGGAAGAAGCCTTTCAGCCAAGAACCATTAATCATAAGACTGAATTGGCCTCTAAACGCACAGACGCTAATAGATCTAGGGTGTCATAAATAAATATATTCTCCATGTGAGAGTTGGTCAAAGGTTGCTTGGTGGACAGTTATGGACATGACTGTGTTACGTGCATAATTACATGGAAAGTGAGAATTTAATTGGAGCTCTTGTCCTGAAACCCACTATGCAGATAGTTCAGAAATACAGGAATACCATCTACCATTGTAAGTGGACACTTCTTCTTTTTTATGATTTCCTTTTTCTTTCTAATGATAAAACAGTACTTACTACTTGATGGTAACGAAGCTGCATAATCCATATTGGTGGTAAAATCATCCTATTGGGGTTTATTTGTTTTTTTATTTGTTTTATACATAATAAACATTAAAAAGACAATAAACATTACTATTACATATGTGTGTCACTGTATTTATTTTACATTGTGTCCAGGTTATATCTCCTTACTAAAAGGATGGACAAACAACCACAGCCTTTATTTGTAAGGGGGTACCCTCTTTCTCACCTCTGTCCATTCTTGGTTGAATTCCAGGGCCCAACTCCCAACATGGGCTTCATACTAGGTCGAATTTGTGGGGTGTGCCTCTGGCTTTGTGTGAGCTTATTCAGAGGTTTTACAACTAAATTTATCCAAGAGACTTTCGTTGGGAGGATTGGTCCCATCCAGTGCATAATTACATTTTTCTTTGCATAGTACAATAATGCCCTAAGTCTCAATCTTGCATGGACAGTAGGTACTAATTGGTCTATTACCCCCAGTAGACACACTATAGGGGAAAATACTTGTGGGAAGTCAAGGGTGGTTGCTAGGTCTTTCATTATCTGAGACCAGTAGGTATTAATTCATGTGAATGAAATTGGCCTTTGGAGTTCTGCACCTGAGATTGGGGTTTTTTTAAAGTTGTTTTAGTAGCCTTAAGGCACAGTGATCCAAATTATGGAAAGACCCAATGTGCATTGTTATCCATCCTAATGCCTAACCTCATTGATCTGAAAGGTCTGCCAATGACCCATAGGTTTGTTGTTACTGGATATGTTTGTAGGTGGGCACTGTAACCTGTAGGTGTTGTGTTGGCACATTTCACATTAGGGCAGAGACCTATTGATATCCAACTACTTTTTTGTGGGAGTCTTTAATATTCAACGTTGAAATTAATTGGGATAATAATAATAATATCAGTATGGGAACTGTTATCCAGAATGCTCCGACCTGGGGCATTCCAAATAATGGATTTTCTGTAATTTGGATCTTGTACCTTATATCTACTAGAAAATCATGAAAACATTAAATAAACCCAAAAGGCTGATTTTACTTCCAATAAGGATTAATTATATCTTAGTTGGGATCAAGTACAATATACTGTTTTATTATTACAGAGAAAAAGGAAATCGTTTTTAAACAATTTAGATTATTTGGATGGGAGAAGGCCTTTCTGTATTTTCAGAGCTTTCACGATAATGGATCCCATACCTCTAATAATAAATCACTATTACATTGTTGAGAAACATATATATATATATATATATATATATATATATATATATATATATATATATAGATTATTTAGGTGTAGCTCTAGCAGTTGGAAGACAAATACATGGTATCTATGCAGTGTGTATTAATTGCCAGCAACCATGTGACTCAGCACAGAAGACACAGTAACATAGCATGTACTCTGCAGCACCAATTGTCATAGGATAAAAAGACAATCCTCCAAAAAACATTCCAAAATTTGTTTTACTCATATAGGCAATTTAATCATTTATAAAAGACCACTGCATTGAGAATTGCATTTTCACTCTTGAATAAGTATCCCCTGTACCATTTTGATAAGCTGTTAACTTCATGAAGATTCCATACAGCCCAATCCATAGACCTCAGGTTACATTATTGGCACCAAAATGCTATTAAGGAAAATAAATGATTGGCTTGAAATTAGAATCAATATACCCATGTGGGATCTATTATCTGAAAAACCCATTATACAGAAATCAGGAAGGATTCCATTTTAATAAAATAATTAAAATTTTTAAAAATGATTTCCTTTTTCTCTGTAATAATAAAACAGTACCTTGTACTTGATCCCAACTATGATATAATTAATCCTTATTGAAGAGAAAACAATCTTGTTGGGTTTGTTAAATGTTTAAATGATTTTTTATTAGAATTAATGTATCACGATTCAAATTACGGAATTACCTCTTTTCTGGAAAACCCCATATTGCGATCTAATAACAGGTCCCATAACTGTATATTGATTATAATTGTTAAGTATGTGTTCTAACAAAACCTTGGTGCTAGTACAAAAAGAAATGCACCGGAACAAGGACAGCACTCATAGGATTTGAAGAATTGGCATAAATATAAATGAACAAAAAGAAAGATTTATTACTCAACGTTTTGGACTCACACAGGGACCTTCATCTGGAGTGAAAAACATTGCATTTTTTTTCACAAGCCAATTCTTTAAATCCTGTCCTTGGTCCAGTGTATTTTTTTTTTTGTACTACCACCAAGGTTTTTTTTCTGTAGTAAAAAACACTCCCATTTTTGTTTTTTCACTCTAGATGAGGGTCTCTTTGTGAGACCAAAACACTGAGTAGTAAGCCTTTTTTTGTTCATTTATAATTTTGGTATGCCAATTCTTTAAATCCTAGGAGTTCTATCCTTGGTCCAGTATATATATATATATATATATATATATATATATATATATATATATATATATATATATATATATACTTCTCTGTAAGAGTCACTCCCTCTTTACAGAACAACCCACAGGAAACCAGCCAATAAGATCTTATCAGTGAGATGTTCCCAGAGAGGCACTGATTTCTCCCTCATATCCTTGTGTTCCTTTGTGCCTCTTGTCATATGTGTACATATATACTGTATATATTAGAATTTGTTCATGCACTTGACATATATAAAGGGATTATGACTTTAGGAGATTGTACAAGCACAGAGAAAAGGGAAATATACTGCAACTTACGCCTTCTTGCCACAGATTGCCCCTTGGTACCAATTTTTGCAGGTGCTGAAATATTTTTTCTTGGTTCCCAGAACTTGTTGCAAAGCACAGACATTTGGGCTAAAGGGGAGAGAGAAAGAGAATAAATGAGTGTTTCCCCTCTGTGTTTAGTTTCTTGTCCCACACCAGCAAGACATATTTAAATTGCATTAAACACTTCATTAGCCTTCCCCTATCCTGTTGCACCAGCCTGGGAGACAAAGAGAGCTTTATGAGCACTATGTTTTACAGGGGCTGCCCAACGCACAGTGTAAGGCTGGGATTTAAAGAACTTTACAAGGTGCCCTCGCCTTTTTTTGTTGGGGCACTAAAGTACTTCAGGCTGACAGTTATTTGTTATGACTTTATCTTTTGTTATCTGGAAGCTGAAGGGGCTATTTCTTTGAACTGCAATTACCTGTATTCAGTTCAGTGGTCTTTGATGGCCGATATCAGTGCGTGGCGAGGCAAACACAGCTAAGCAAACATTATTGTAACAGCCTTAGAAATAGTGGCTAACTGCCATTTCAAAATGTTGGTTTAACTGGCATTTAGCAGAAATGGAAGACTAATGCTGGTGACAAAGCTTTAAAATACTGCAATATAACTAAGCACTAAAAACACTGAATGCCCCATGCACCAAAGAATTCCAAAATGGTTAAAAAAAATCAGCAGAAAGTGTTGGGTTCTGTAGTTAACAACAGCAAGAGAGTCGCAGATTGGATGTCCCTAATTTCCATCATTTCCCCCCCTGACTTTCTTCCATCCCCTGGTCCCCTCATCATTTCTACCTCCTGCCCAGTGAAACGGTGAATCTTTATATTATCATATTTAGATTATATGAAGCAAAAAGAAAACTATATCCCGGAGAAAATCTTTATCTGAATTCAGCAAATGGGGAAAATAAATTCAGAGAGATTTACGTTGTTGATTTGCGTTCTTTGAAAGAAGACCCCTGGCATGTAGGAGCACAGTATGTAGCCCCTGATAGTGGAATGCCTCATTGGGGAGGGGGAATATACAGTATAATACAAGGCATGCACAGAAAGCATTAAACCCTTTTGTGTTACTCTATAACATATGTAAAATAAGATGAATACACTATAACCCCCTAGTGATCTTGTACAACAATCTATAGCATAAGTGACACCTTCTGGTGGATCTACCAAAAAGCACCCAGGGGTGGATATTTCCCCGCAAAGTGGCTCAATGTTCTGTGCAGTTGCAGTTGCTCCACTGAACAAAGAAGTTACAGGCTGCATTGTACAGCGCTCACCCTCTGTTGCCTTAAAAGAACTTCACTTAGGTTTACTGTAATGTCCAACACTGGGAAAGGAACCATTTAATATGAATTAATATAATTAATTATAATTCTAGTTTATGGTACTTTACATTTATTGTATAGTAGTATAATCTTGATTTCTAACAGATATAAAACAATTGTATTACATGCAAGATGTTCAGCAAAAATAGAAGTGATTATTACAGTGCTATTGTACTGACTGCCTGATTTTAATAGCTAGAGTGTTTAGAAATGTGGATACATCTGTAAAAAAAAAAACCTTAACATGAAAACATGGCACTGTCCCTGGAAAGCTGGCAGACATAACACTATATCCTTTTTCCAGGATAGTTTTATCTTTAGCCAATTAATGTCTGTGGCACACAGAATTTATATATATATATATATATATATATATATATATATATATATATATATATATATATAGTGAAAAATCTAAAGAAAAGGAAAAGTAGGAATTAAATATATTCCTTCCTAATTATAATTAACAATGCCACTTTTAAGGAACAAGTTAGTGAGCACCTCCAGAATGTGTCTTCTTAAAATAAGGGGACACTTACCCTTGCTGCCTTGCCCTTATGCGACTGTGGGTCAAGATCTTGTCATAGTAAGCATTGCTCTCTGCCTGATCAATAGCAGACAGCAAAAAAGTAGCAAAAATGCATAAAAATAAGCCCTTCATCATCCAGCTCCCGACTGCTCCTTGCTTATGGAAAGGGAGGACTGCCAATTAATATAGGAGTGCACAGGGTTTATATACAGCTCGGAATTCTGTGGGAGGGAATCTGAGCATCAACTTGAGGTGCATGTACCACCCTCTGTACAAGAGTTGCAGCTGCTGGGATCCTTTGACTTGCTCACTACTAGTGTTTGTGTGTGAGCTTCTGACTTTCCCAGGAAATTGTGTTTGTGCATCAAGAGACTGATAATCACAAGCGGGGGTTTCTTTAAACTATTCTTTAATTATGAGCCAAGGACAAGTTTGCAAACTTTTGAAAAGTAAAAGTAAATTCAGACAACTTAGACTTATTTGAATTCATTTTTTTTTGTCAATTTTGCTTTACTAACAGCAAACCTTATCAAGAGGGGGATTATTCACCCTACAGATTTTCTTGTAACTCACAAGAAACATGTTCTATGATTCTCTATGCAGCTATTCACACAAGTGAGACCAACTGACACAGCTGCGCTGATCTCTCACTGTGGCTGAGACTGAGAGATTATCGTTTGTTTTCTTCACCAATATCCCAAAAACAAATTGTATCCCTCTTGCACAAATAATGGAACTGGGGTGAGTAGGGCTGTTGGTTACATTATGCTGCACCTGCAACGGCAAAGGAGGCGTTTTTTTTCCCAACTGCAAGCGAAGCATATACACTAGGTGGGACTTTAACCAACCAAAACACTCCAAAAATGTCTGCAATTTAGTAAAATGTTTGTTTAAAAACATGACATATAATCTGTAGGCTTCTAAATGGACCTGTATCCAGATGCTAGTTGCTTGGAAAACTTGGTCACCTATGAACACAGTAGTGCAGTAGACAGTGCGCCTATTGATGTTTTTGGATCACTATACTTACTGCCACTTTCTGGGCACAAGTAGCTACAGGCAGCATCGGACTGAGTGTCCAGGGCCCACTGGGGCTGCAACCACAAGGCCCCCCTTGCGACATCAGGGGCCCCCTCTCCTGACATCCGCCCTCCATCGGCCACACCACTGCCAGCCACATTGCACAAGTTCTAACATAACTCACTGTGATTGGGTGTCCAAAGTGCCATGAGGAGCAGAACTGGCTTGGCAGGGACACCAAGGTTTCTCCTAGGGGCAGATTTATCAAGAGTCAAAGTGAAATTTGAGTTTTCGAATTTAAATTTTCGAGTTTTTTAATTGGAATTCGACTAGGGAATAGTTAAAACTTGATTTGAGATTTAAAAAAAAAATTGAATTCGATTTTTGAAATTTTTGAACAGCCATCCTCTATCTCATGAAAAATGTCAGGACACTCCACAAACGGCCACATTCTTCGTATGAAACGGAGATTAGTATGTTCAAATCTTTGAGTCTATGGCCAGCTTTTACACAGAAAATCTTAGCCGCAACTTAGCCCTGATTTGTAACATGCACGTGCAATTGTCACACTTGCGACTTCTAATAGTGCAACTGCACACCTGGGGCACATTTACTAAGCTTGAGTGAAGGATTCGAAGTAAAAAAACTTCGAATTTTGAAGTTTTTTTTGGTACTTCGACCATCGAATAGGCTACTACGACCTTCGACTACGACTTAGAATCGAACGATTCTAACTAAAAGTCGACCATTCGATAGTCGAAGTACTGTCTCTTTAAAAAAAACTTTAACTACATACTTCGGTAGTTTAAACCTACCGAAGTACAATGTTAGCCTATGGGGACCTTCCCCATTACTTTTCTAAGGTTTTTTTGATCTAAGGAAAATCCTTCGATCGATCGATTAAAATCCATTGATCGTTCAATCGTAGTATTTGCGGTAAATCCTACGAATTCTATATTCGAATTCGTAGGATTTTACCTCGAGGGTTGAATTTGAGGGTTTATTAACCCTCGATATTCGACCTTTAGTATATATGCCCCCTGATGCGATACAGACAGACTCCAAGCATTTGTGTAACTACATAGGAAATAGACCTTGCGGCCGCAGACAAGGCTTGTGGTTGTACTATGACGCACATCAAATTAAGGGTCCGCCACATTTTTTCTTTGTCTCCGGTGACCAGCTATTTCTCTTTAGGGGATGGCTGCACAAGAAAAAAAATTAATAGGGGGCCCGGCCTCCCATAGTTATGCCACTAACTCTCAAACTAGGACCCCTCAAGAACAATTATATATTCTCACTGTGAAAGCTGTAACATTTAGCTGTGGCTTGGGGGCTCTTTATAAGTGACAAATATTTCATATTGCAAGGATCCATTGTCACAATCTGGTACATCACAATTCTGATACATGAAACTGCCAATTCATATAGAAAATAATGGTTGTGACCAGCTACAATTTCTCTGCACACCTGCAATTTACTTAACTATTCTGCAACCAAACAAAATAATTTCTGTTGATCTTTATGGGATTTCATGACGCCGGTTTTCACTAGAAATTTGTTGATATTTCAGCTGTCACTTTGCTCATCCAAAGTTTATCAGTGTTGTACACAACATTTCTATCTGCATCATATCCGGTTTCTTATCTGCAGGAACAAAATAAAAAAACACAGTGACAGTATCAACAGCCCAGTGACATTCATTTTGTATGACTCAGTTAAATGCCCTAAAGTAGCAATAACCTTGTACGCCCTCTAGTAGCAATGACCCATTGTAAAAGTGTGTCTTGTAAAAGAGAAAGTTATAGGATCTGTTATTGGAATGTTTGAAACTTGGGCTGTTCCGGATAAGGGATCTTTCTGTAATCTGGATCACAATTCCTTAAGTCTACTTAAAATCATTTCAAAATTAACTAAACCCAAAAAAGATTGTTTTACCTCCAATAAGGGTTAATTGTTTCTTAGTTTGGATCAAGTACAAGGTACTGTTTTGCTATTACAGAGAAAAATAATTAAATAATTAGAATTAGTTGATTAAAATGGCATCTATGGGAGATGACCTTCTCGTAATTTGGAGTTTTCTGGATAACAGGTTTCTGGATAAGGGACCCAAGGCAATATGATCCGACATAAGGGTTCCATTAGAAGATGCACAGAGTTTGTCATAGGTTTTGCCAGGTACGGAGTTGCGGCAAGATTCTGAAATGAAATCAGCAAAACTTTTGTGTTTAGTACAAATAAAAACACTCACAGATTGCTCAGGAAAACTCACTGTGGAAAAATTCCCATTGACTTCAAATATATACTTTTTTCAGAAAAGGATGGGGTACACGTATTCACATTTTATAAACTTTAGGGTACATGCTTAGGTCTGCCTAGGATGGCACAGATCTAAATATCTAAATGTTTTTCTTATTAGTATCATTATTATATATTATTATTATTATCATTATCATCATGTATTTATATAGCAATTGGAATAAAGTTCACTTGTAATTCGTGTACTCACTTATTATTACCCAATTTCAGGCTGTGTAGAGGTATACCGTATATATATTATAACAAACTTCTTGTTCTCAGTAATCTTGTTATAGTGTGTATTGATATAGCGCCAACATATTTCGTAGCGCTGACCATATGTTTAACCACTTTTACTTCAAAGGCAAAAGCACTCAAACACAAGTGCAAACATTATGTGCATTTAAAGGAGAACTACAATTTTAACTAAAGAAGTAGTCTTGAAATGTTGCACATTAAGTTTTGTGGTTCTGTGCCAGTCCAAGGCAAACACAGCTATTTAGCATTAAAGATCTGTGTCTCCAAAGATGCCCCAGTAGCTCCCCATCTTCTTTTCTGCTGATTCACTGCACATGTTCTGTGCTACTGTCACTTATTGAGCTTAGGGACCTACTCACAAAATACAGTACACATAGAATAGAAATGTCACAATATAAGGCTGATACTTACTACATGGCAGCACAGAAACCAGTGCAATTAGCATCAGAATTTAATAATCAGCCCTGTGAGTGTCACATACACTTTCCAAGATGGTGACCCCCTGTGACAAGTCTGAAGTCCTGGATCATTGCTGCTATTGACAAGCTGAAACTTTAGACTGGTGCAATAAGTTCAGTATATAAAATATGACTTTTTTTAGCCACATTAATTTTTAGGGTTTAGTTCTCATTTAACTGCTCTTCAAAAAAAAAAAAAAAAAGGCTTTCCAATACCATTACTATAATCATAGATACAGTAATATAAAAAGACTAGTGATGGGCGAATTTGGGGCGTTTTGCTTTGCCGAAAAATTTGCAAATTTCCGGCAAAATTCCCGAAATGGTGAAAAATTAGCGAAACAGCACCGGTGTCTAGTTTTTGACACCGGCGTCCATTTTTGATGCTGGCGTCAGTTTTTTTTTACGCCGGTGAATTTTCGCGGCAGTTTCATGAATTTATTCGCCTGCGGCGAATCACTGAAATTCAACGCGAATTCACGCTTGCCGAATAAATTCCCCCATCACTAATAAAGACACAGTGCCTCTGGGGGGGGGGAAGGTCTGGTGCATACAGTCCCTCCTGAAAGCAACCCCCAGTGCCCACTGGTGCTAGTTTGTGACAGGCAGCAAACTTTGAGGTTGGAGAAGGGCTGGGGGACCTACCCTGCATCCACCTGGGGTGTGCAGTTTTGTAGTTGAACTACCGCACATATACATATTGAACTTAAATCTGCTTTAATAGGAGAGCTGGCAACTTCAGATGCTTAAATATGCTTGATGATAGCAAATGAGTTCAGAACTATTTGATAATCATTCTAAATTTGGGACAAACTTCGAAGATTCCCTTTTTAGAATTGTCTACTGGACCACCAGCAGTAATATCCCATGTCATTGGTGAGAGAGTAATTCATTCCAGGTGTTCCAAAAAAAAAAAAAACATTTGGCATAAAGTAAATAATGTCTTCTATATGTCAGTGCTGGATAATTAGCTGACTGAGGGTTAGCAGAGGTCTTTTCAAATGGTGTAAAAAAAACAAAGAAGAATCAGTACGTGGATGGGTAATTTGGGCAGATCCGCTTGCGCTGATGATTCATCCATTTGTGCCGTTGGTTGGACAGAAACTTACCTCGTTTGACAGTCAGTGCTTTAGGGCTCTTACTGATGAGCGGTTGTAGCTGCGCTCCCCTGCGTTCCGTTTTTCTGCGTTCAGCCGCAGGGGAGCGCAGGAATAGACGCATTAAATTTTTTCCAATGGGGCTGTACTCACACAGGTGCGTGTAGGCGCTGAACGCAGGTTGAGACGCAACATGCTGCATTTTTCCTGCATTCGGCGCCTACACGCGCCTGTGTGAGTACAGCCCCATTGGAAAAAATGTAATGCGTCTATTCCTGCGCTCCCCTGCGGCTGAACGCAGAAAAACGGAACGCAGGGGAGCGCAGCTACAACCGCTCGTCAGTAAGAGCCCTAACTGACATTCTGTTTAACACTTGAATCCAAATTTTATACAGTAAAATGAACAAAGCTTTCTTTTATTGTGGGGTTCCTATGAAACATGCACAGAATAACTTTCCATATAAGAATGCTGACTGTTTTCTACCATAGGTGACCTACATTAAATGAATTGTTCTGTATAAAAATAAAAACTGGGTAAATAGGCTGTACAAAATAAAAAATGTATCTAATATAGTTAGTTAGCCAACATGTAATGTATAAAGGCTGGAGTGACTGGACATGTATCATAATAGCTAGAACACTATTTCCTGCTTTTTAGCTCTCTTGTTTTGCACTAATTGGTTACCAGTAGTGATGGGCGAATTTATTCGCCAGGCGGGAATTCACAGCAATTCGCCACTAGCGAATAAATTCGCGAAAAATTCGTAGGCGTCAAAAACAATGGACACCAGCGTCCGTTTTTTTGGACGCCGGCACATTTTTGCCAGCATCCAAAAAAACAGACGCCAACATCAAAAACTTTGTTCTGGCTATTATGTTAGACATCCAGTCACTCCAGCCTTTATACATTACATTTTTGGCTAACTAACTATATCAGAAGCATTTTTTATCTTGCACATCTATTTACCCAGTTTTTATTTTTACACTGAACTGTTCCTTTAAAGTGGTTGCTCACCTTTAAATTAACTTTTACTATGATGTAGAGAGTGATATTCTGAGACAATTTGCAGTTGGTTTTCATACATTCAAAAATAAATAATGATGACCAATTGGAAAGTTGCTTTGATTGGGCCATTTTATAAAATACTAAAGGTTAACTTAAAGATGAACCACCCCTTTAAAGGCAAGGTCTGCAACCATGGTTTCCAGACCCATTCTTCACAATTAGCAGGCGTAGAACAAAGAATTCCTTTGATATTAAGGAAGCCAGCTATGGACACTATTTTCTTAAACCCTGTAAATACCCGTTCCATTGACTTTTATAGGAGGTATTAAGAGCTGAATTTTTTCATTGGAATTTCCAGATTTTTTCGATTGATAAATGTCAAAAATTTGGAAAACCCCAAGTCAAAAAAATATTGAGATCAAGGTTTTTTCAATGGGATTTTCTTGGAAAACCTACAACCCCAACTTTTAGTAAATTTGCCTCAATAGTTTCACCTTAACCTTTGATAAAACTGACCCTTAAGTCAGTCAAACAACATTGTGTGTTTAACTGGTTTTCCATGATAATTTTTATGTCTATATATTTTAATCAGGGATGGGCGAATTTGACCCGTTTCGCCAAAAATTTGCCGCCGGCGAAATGTCGCAGACGCCCATTAAAGTCTATGGGCGTCAAAAAAAATTTGTTGCACGTCTCCATACAAGTCTATGGGCGTCATTTTTTCGGCGAAATGAGGCGAAAAAATTCGCCCATCCCTAATTTTAATATGTGGGCCATATTTCCAAACCATTACCTACGCATGTTTGTTGCCTTAATTAGTGTGTTTGAATTTTCAGCTAACTTTTAGTATGATGCAGACAGTGATATTCCAAGCCAATTTGCATTTGGTCTCTATTTTTATTTGTTGTAGTTTTATAGCTTTTTGTTCAGCAGCTCTCCAATTCAGAATTCCAGCAGCTATCTGTCTGTCTATGGTCTAGGGCAGCCAGTTCAATGAGAGACAAGAAGGTGAATAGCAGAGGGCTGAATAGAAAGATAAGCAATAAAAAGTATTAATAACAATAAAATTGCAACCTAACAGAGTAATAGGTTTTTGACTGCCGGGGTCAGTAACCCTCATTTGAAAGCCATAAAGAGTTAGACAAGGAAAGCAAATTAAAAAATAAAAAATTAAGACCAACAAAAAGTTGCTAAAATCAGGCCATTCTATGACATTAAAGGTTAACCGCTTTAAGTAAAATGTATTCTCTAAAACAGGTTTCACTGCTATTGAACCCATTGCTTGTATGGAGCTGACTAAATCTACTGCAGGTAATCAGGGTAATTTACATCAGATGTTGGTGGCTTATTTGAAAGCCCCTTTCCCAATCATGCCCCAAATAAAATGTTTATTATTTTCTTCCCCTTGTCATGCACTACATGCAGACACCTCTTCCTCCAGGATTACTTTCATCACTTACATCCATGTTGCCTTGGAATAAGTTTGAACGTGTCTAACGGGCAGACATTGTACAAGCAGCCGAGTCCCTCCACTTGCTGCGAGTTTATATAAGTGTCACTTTAAATCACTTCCACCATTACCATGCTATAGCCAGGGGCCTTTTATAACATTTAAGCATTCCTTTTTTTACTTGTGCTCATTAAGTAATCTCAACACCTTGTTAAATCGCTCACCTAAAACATAAAAGCAATTTAAGTCTACAAGCACCATGTCTGAGTAATGTTTCATTTAAATGCAAATTGTTGTGTAGGTTTGATGCCTATTTCAGGCTGGGTATAGAATAAATCCTACTTGTTCAGCACAACTTGCCCCAGCGTGAAGGTATGTGCTGGAACAGTAACCGTTGAGAATAAAAATGCTACAACCTGAACTGTGGGATGGCTCCTCTTCTTTTGTTCAAAACCAGACACATATAAAATCCATAACAAACAAGGGAAAGTTGTGCTCACCACTAATTTTTAAAACCATTAGGCAATGAGGCTGTGACCACAAAATACATATAGACAAATACAAGAGTCCTCTGCACTCAACCCATTATCAATATATTTAAGACAGAGACATTTTGTGCATACTGCTACTGAAAAATGCCTTACCCTTTAAACAAAACAGGGATTGTTTGTCCATATATTGCAATATATTTAAGCTGGCCAACTACGTCAAAGTCATCCCATATCTGGCCAGTCCTATGCTCAATTTTATCTGATTCATTAAGAATTCTATTGCTTCATTATACATTTTACAAAGGGACTAAGTTTTACCTGCAACTTACTTGCTGCTTTCAAAGTAAAACTCCCAAACTTGGCTGCCCTATTATTAGACACCAGTGGGATCACCTGACTATAGCTGGGAAGGGTGGGAGCTATAACATGGAGCTGGTCACTGCTTCTGTATAACTATAACAAACAAGGGATAGTCAGGTGATCCCATGTTGCAGGGCTAATCACTAACCAGCTCAGACCAATGATGAATGGCTCCCGAGGAACGTCTGTAGGTATCTGGACTCATGAGTAACTTGTCCTTTGTAGTGGTAGCAACCTATGAATGTAGCTTGAAGCAGTTCAGGGAACTGATCTCTAGTTTTTTTTGTTGCATCTAAATAAATACAGATATGGAATCTATTATTATTTATAGACTTTCCATTAGTTTCTTGCCTTTACTTGATGTTAGTTTTGCTAGCATAATGTTGTCAATTTGCAAATTTTTCTGCTGTTTCACCTTTTATTTCTTTTAAGTGAAATTAATGTTTTTGCCATTCAATGGTCACTGCTAATGGTAAGATGTAAGTGGAATGAGAGGATTTCCATATAAATGCACTGACCATTGCACTTTCTGACATGACTCCCGCATTCCCAGCTCTTCCAGGATACAATATGGGGGTTCCTCATCAAAGTCCAAATTTATCTCAATATTTTCTGAAAAAAATTCAACCAAATCCACATGGGTTTTTTTCGGCTTATTTATTAATACACTTTCCAGATATTATGAAAAAAATTTGAAAAATTTGAATTTTATGAATTTTTCGTAATTTCCACCCGAAAACTCAGTTTTTTTCCGATTTTTGCCTGAAAACCCCGAAAACTTCCGATTATTACACAAAACCCAGTGTAGATAAAAAATCTTTGGGACTTCTCCCATTGACTTATATGCAACCTCGGCAGGTCGGAGATGCCAGATTTTCGGATTCTGACTTTTTCCATCCTTGTGGTATAATACATACAGAGAAAAAATTTTTTTGGGGGGGGGGGTTTTGGCATTCGTAGTTTAGTAAATAACCCCCTATATCTCTTAAAGGAAAACTATACCCCCCAAACAATGTAGGTCTCTATTAAAATATACTGAGTAAAACAGCTCATATGTAAAACCCTGCTTCATGTAAATGAACCATTATCATAATAATATACTTTTTTAGTAGTATGTGCCATTGGGTAATCATAAATAGAAAATTGCCATTTTAAAAAATAAGGGCCGCCCCCTGAGATCGTAAGATTCACTGTGCACACATACAAACCACATGTAAGGTCACATGAGCCAATTAACAGACAGAGTTCTGCCTTTTGCTTCCTCACTTCTTCCTGTTACAGTTAAGAGTTGTAGTATTTCTGGTCAGGTGATCTCTGAGGCAGCACAGATAGAGTCACGAAATGGTGGTTCAAGGCAAGAGATGTAAAAGGGCAATATTTATGTAAATATATATTCCAGTTTGGTAAGATTCTTTAATATGTCATTCAATTTGATATAAACTATCTGTTGCTTAAGTTTTCATTTTGGGGGTATAGTTTTCCTTTAACTCGTCTTCTGCACCAAAAGCTCTGGGTGTCAGTAGATGATTTTCTTGCAGTAATGTTAGTTACTCATCTCTATTCATAGCACAAGTTAGGCACAGGCAATTCAAATATCAAACAACCTTCCTGTGCCTAATGGCTCTCTGTTAAGAATGCAAACTTAGGTTGTGGGCACACAGGCTGAAGGCTCCGCTGCTTTCAGCCTCTATATTTTTGCAGGCTGAGAGAAGCGTATCTGCTCTCTGCCCCTGCCCCTGCTCCACTGATTTAAATCCAATCAGCCTGTGTGCACATACATTTGGATTCAAATCAATGGAGCAGGGACAGGGAGCAGATCCACTTCTCTCAGCCTGCAAAAATGCAGAGGCTGAGAGACAGAAAGGGACTTAGGGACAGAAAGAATAATGAACAATAGCTGCTGCACATAAACAAACAAATAAACAAAAACAGGAATTATTGTCCCAATACTTTATTCTTTTCCCATGCCATTATGATAATCTAACAGTGCTATAAAAGAATAATTGTATTTAGTGACTTCCGTTGGCAGATATGTGATTTCTGACAATTACAACTATGCATTATTATACTGGAGTACGTTTGATCATGTGATAACGTTTCCTTGCTTCTCATTTTAAGATGTGTGGCATAACTAAGTTGTTGCATTCAGTTCCATTTTTATGAACTAAAACAAATAAATAGTGCTAATAATCATAATATAGTCATTCTTCTGCATCTTTTCTTAAATGTTCCATTATTTTTTAAAGAAGATAATCATCCAGGATTCCGTCTGTTCACTAATATGCGAATCTGCTGTGACTGGTGCATCTCTAGAGACCCCTAGTGGAACACTGACATTTTTGCATATCAGGGAAGTATAATAATAATAAGGTTTAAATAATTTTCTATTTCAGGAATTTGACTGTTCATAGGTAAGAGTACACATAAAGGTTTAGGCATAACAGGCAGGGAGTCCTTATATCACAGGTGCTGGCCAATTGTTGCGCGTTACTCACTTGAGCAAGTAAAATGAAATAGCTAGTACTTATGCAATACGCCTTTCTGCAACTAAAGATGAAGCAATTAATTAAACTCTCCAAGTTCCGTTATTCTCTCTGAATTTATACATAAATTGCATATTCCGAATAAATTCTTCCATTTGCTTCTTATATATGTAATTTTATTATTTCTTAAAACTTATTACACACCTAGGGGCAGATTTATTAAAGTCAACATTTCAAAAGAGAAAAATGTGAGTGTCCCCCAAAATAATGAATCAATCAATTAAAAAATGAAAAATTTATTAGGACATCAGAGCAAGACCTAACGCGTTTCGTGCCTGCTGGGGCACTTACTCATAGGACTCACCTATGAGTAAGTGCCACAGCAGGCACGAAACGCAATAAGGATTAATTATATCTTAGTTTGGATCAAGCTACTGTTTATTATTATAACAGAAAAAGGGAAATCAATTTTAAAAATCTGGATTATTTGATTATAATGGAGTCTATGGGAGATGCCCATTCCGCAATTCGGAGATTTCTGGATAACGGGTTTCTGGATATCGGATCTCATACCTGTACTTATAGAAATGTAACATGCAGATGAGTAAAACAATGCATGAACCCCCCCCCCATAATATTGGCAGCTGATAATAAATGATTTTCTGCTGAGTGAACTAATAAGGAAAATAAGAATGTTTTGGGAAAGGAAAATATATATGTTTATACCCAGGTGATGATTTATGTTGGGAATTATATAGTGAATAAAGTACCCCCTCTTGTAAATTATAGGGGTATTATAAGTTACCGAGGAGTTTCATGGCCATATAAATAAATAAATATTTTATACAGGTCATGGAACTCCTCGGTAACTTCTAATA
This sequence comes from Xenopus petersii, assembly GCA_038501925.1. Classification (NCBI taxonomy): domain Eukaryota; kingdom Metazoa; phylum Chordata; class Amphibia; order Anura; family Pipidae; genus Xenopus; species Xenopus petersii. Next base: position 33,310,481 of record CM076674.1, read on the forward strand.
TCCTCATATTTTGCAACTGGGGGTACTTTATTTATTATAATACACACGTTTTGGTCATGTGACAGAAATGACATCAGAACTCACTGTTTATAAGGATATAATTTACAAGATATTCATGGCTTCTGTGTATTATATAGTGACTAAAGTACCCCCTCTTGTAAAATATAAGGATATTATAAGTTAGCGAGGAGTTTTATGACCATATAAAAACACAAGGCCGAAGGCCGAGTGTTTTTATACAGGTCATGGAACTCCGAGGTAACTTCTAATAGCCTAATATTTTACAACTGGGGGTACTTTATTTATTATAATACACAAGTTTCAGTGAGCCATGTGACAGGAATGACATCAGAACTCACTGTTTATAAGGATATAATTTACAAGATATTCATGGCTTTTGTGTATTATAACCTTATAGCCTACAAGCTGTGGAACTCAGTGTTGCTAGAAAATGTGAGTTAATGTGTTTAAAAGCATAACAATAGTTTTCTTAGCACTTATTGCAATTTACATTATTTTTTCAGTTCCAGGGCTATTTAAGTTTTTAGTAACATCCAACATGATGAAATTTGTAGCGGCAGTGCCACCTGCTCATCCATGCCTATAACTGTACAGTCAAAGAGATCTACAGTACCTTCAGAAGGAAAACAGGGAAATGTTCTGATGTTGCTCTGCTCAGGAAAAAGATCAGATCCCCTTTCCCATTTATACAACAGAAAATATCTTTGTTTTCTATCTGTTATTCCAAACTAGAATCCACGGTTTGACATGATTTATTATTAAAAAAAAGTTTGGTTCAACAGGATTGGGTAAGAACTTGATAAAATCGAGCGAAAACCTGAATCAAATGAGTTTTTCCCCGAATCATATAATTTTTTTCAAGCTTTTCCCCGTCAGAATTTTTCAGATAGTTTGGCCGAAATAGTCGGATATACGGGCTAATTCCAGACCACAGATACTTCCAAATATGATAGGGACCTCTCACATTGACTTGTTTAAAACCTTGGCAGGTCTGAGATGGCGGATTTTCAGATTCTGACTTTTTGCATCATCAGTGTATAATAAATCTCAAAACAAAATTGTATTTTTTTCCACTAAAGATTCAAATTTTTAGCATTTGGACTTTAATAAATAACCCCCTAAGTCTGAATATGCAGGCAGAACAGGGAGGCCCCTGTGTCAGGACAAACATGAATTGGATGCCTGCACGAACCAAGAAGCACCATTCAGCCAGGAACTGCTGGAACCCATACGTCCAAACAAAGTATGTGGCAAAGTCCAAACTATAAATCCAAATACAAAACTGTTTAAACAAAAATCACAATTAGTACAATGTGTTCATCGGGTCTAGTAACCCATGGCAACCCTACACTAAATGCTGCATGTTGACTGTTTATAAGTTACAAAACCTTGTGCAAAAAAAGTGTAACTTTGCATCTCCGTAGTTGATTCTGTAAAATATAGAATTTAAAATGCTAATTAAATGATGTATAATAAATAACATATGTTAATATTGTTTTACACCACAAGAGGGCATTATTGGACAACAAAGATTCAATGATAAGTTGAAGCAATTTCAACGATTTAACCATAAACAATTTTATTCAAAAATATATCTTTCCTTAATTTAAGCCATACTACATGTATGAATCCCACCTTAAAAAAATTACTGGAATAACTGTACCATGAGCCTAGATATTATTATTTTTCAGCATTTAAATGTTTTTGTGCTTTAAATTATTCCCTGACAGAGAGATTAATTAGCACTTAATATTTGGAATTGGCTGTAGTATGGGCATAGCTGGTCTTATCTGGTGGCAGGATGCTTATTGCTGCCAGGAGCATGGTAATCCTTGTTCTCAACTCATTTTAGAGAGTTCCATGAACTGCTGAATGGGCCCAAATTAAAGAAATACATCCAGCCAATGCAATCACAGGAAATAGGGTGCTCCTCTGCAGCACAGACATTTAAAAATATTTTTTCCAGTATGTTTTTGGGGGTGTGTTTAGGGTCCACAAACCAATTCAGCTGCTCCATGTAAAAAAAAAAAAAAAAAAAAAAAAAAAAATATATATATATATATATATAAAGCTGGTTAAGACTATTTTCCACTACTTTAGTTGATTGTCTGCATTGCTACAGTAACTCTGATATTATGTTAAAGTATATTTCCATCACTTTACTGGAATGTTTATAACACCTGTGTAATGCTATAGTAAAATGGAGTTGCCTTCTACTCCAGAACTATAAGCTTTACTAGTATTTCTTCTGGATGAGACCTTAGTACTCAGGTGTGGGCCCTCTCTTTCAGTGGAGGCAGAGTGTTGCTGAACTGTACCTTGGAGGGTTCAGATAATAAATGGGTGCCAGTGGTTCTTAACCTGACCATGAACACATCCACATAGGAGTTCCATAAAAGAAATGCAGGATAGCATGAACAGAGTGTTAGTTAAAGCACAGCACACAATACTGGTCAGTATACACCCCCACAGGGTAATCTATGAGAACAGAGCAGATTACAAAGTGGCACCCGCTGTTTTCTGTACTTGGCTTAAGTGGAACCCAGAGGAATCTAGCTATCCCCTGAGTGTGTACTCAGGGGATAACACTCCTCAGTGGAGCTTCAGGCTGATTGGCTAAATAGCTCTATTCCTGTCACTCTTAGAGTGACATATTAAAGAGTATATACTACCACTAACTAGGTCTGACCTACCTAGGTTCCACCAGACCATTCCTGCCTGCTCAGATAAAGGCTACTACAAAATTGACCAAGAGCATGTATGTGTTCAGCTTATATACTTTTACATATTGCCACTTAGTGACCAACCTAGGAACTGTAAAGGTCAAACTCTGACCCAGAGAAAGGGAGCTTAATACCCTTCTATGGATAGGGCCCTCCTTAACTGTCTAAACATATGAGGCTCACTTAGATGACCATACCTTAGGGGACTATCTAATTTACCTCTCCCCTACACCTGTCACTGCTAACTTGTTCTCCTTCAGTCTTGTAAAGGTATTTTTAATTCTGTTGGCCCATACAGTATACCCTTCAGAATGTGGAAATATGACGCAGGCAACAATTAAACAGACGACCATTGACTTCAACATGCGTCAAACATGCAATGCCCACAAAGAAGGTTAGTAATCTTCAAATTTATACCTGTAATCAGTAATGGGCGATTTTGCAAAAATGCAAAATTTGCATTTTTGCAAATTTGCCCATCACTGATTGCAGGTATAAAATTGGAGATTACTAACCTTCTTTGTGGGCATTGCATGTTTGGACCAGTTTGTAGATACTGTACAGCTGTAGTTAGGTTCAGACACATACATCAAATTTTTTTAACTTTATTATTGAACTTTTTGTTAACTGCTTATATGAATCTTGTAACAACGGTGCCACTTGCTGATCAGTTTCTTTAACTTTATGGTCAGAGACATATACAGTAGGACCCTGTTTCTACTTAACGGTAGGTAAGCCTCATGCTTTTGTTCTGGGAATTCCCAGGTTTTACATATTTTTTTAATCCCTGGGAAAACATAAATATGGTTCCTAGTCAATGTTCCCTCTAAGCTGTGCGCATGTGCACACAAATTTTAAGGCCACAAGAAATTTTGTGCAAAAACACACAATTTTGCATGTATTCTGACCTGCGTACACAGTTTTTAAAAATGAACATACAAGTTTAAATTGTGTGCACAAAATCATTTTTTTGCCAACATAGCCGAGAAGGAATTAGATGGAACATTAGTTGTAGTGTATGTCAGAAGGAAAATAGAGAAGTGGTCTAAGGTTGCTCCGCTCAGGAAAGAGATAAGAAATGTCATATGAGGTTTCTGATCTCTCTCCTAAACAGGGCAATATTATATTGACAGTAGCTGATGTGGAGTAACTATTCGGTTTAATTAAAAAAAGCATACACACCTCTGCAGATAAGCACACACGAGGCAGAAAACAAGTTCTTAAACAGGCCATAGATGGGAGACAGACAACCGTAATAAGGAACAGGCCAAAGGATAAAACAAGTACCAGAGGGAACAAGTGCAGGACAGGAACAAGGTTACTGGATCAGGAACATGGTTAGGAACAAGATCACAGAAACAGGTGCAAAATTGTCAGGACACAAGACTTGGAGTCAACAGGCAGGTCAGTGATCCTGCATTGAGGATTCTGCAAAGCTGGCTTAAATAGCCCTTTAATGAGCAATTGCACTTAGCAGGATAGGAGGTGTGTGTGAGAAAAGGTTGACACTGAGGCAGCAAAACAGAAGACACTTTTTCAGAGTCAGGCTGCCACCACACTGCCTCCTATAGCTCAAGCGGGAGGAGCAGTGGCTGAAATACAACAGGTCCTTGGTTTGAAACAAGGGACTTCCTGTCAGGCAACCTCAGAAGATTTCTCTATTTCCTTCTGGATGTATCTCTCCCACCATATTGTCACAGCAGGTGATGCTACTGTTACAACATTAATTATATTAGCAGTTTATACATTATATAAGTTAAAAAACGCTGAAAAATAAATTAGCAAAAGTGCTTTTTAAATTCATTTTTTAAGGTATACATATTCTTTAATGGTAAATGTTAAGTTTTACCCAAAAGTATGCAGTCAGTGACATTGTGTGGATAGGATACCTGCTGGTTAACTTTTAAGCGTAAAATGAACAATAGTTAGAACTAGGATCCTACAGAAAGTAATTGTGTATTAGTCAATAAGGTTCACTCTGAACACCACAGAAGCTCTGGTTACCCTATGTAAAATGATTCTTTTACTATAATCATAATTAAAAAGAAGACGCCTCTGCTGTTTTTGTTCATCACATATTTTCATGGAATATGTGTGCAATTTGAGTTATGCAATAGCATAAATAGTTTACATGAATCATTTGAATGTTCTTGTTCAAGTTCTGGATACGTAACAAGAATTAGAAATATTCAGGGAGAGTTTTGCAGTTTGCACTAGTAGCAACAGTCATAGGCACCGATTTATCATCACTTTGTAATTTTTGTTCTGTTGAATATTAATTATTAACCTGCTGCTCATCCTGGCGCCTGCCTGTTTCTGCCAAGTTTATTAATAATTGTCCTAATTTGTTCTCCCTGCATGTGATTTGCAATTTGGATTCCCGGTGCTCTAAATTCGCTGAGCACTAACTTTCTATTGAAATGAATGGTGCTTTAGTAATTAAATCAGTGTAAAACATTCAGATGAAGTAACACGTGTCTACAAATCTACTCTAGGCTTCTCTATACAGGTATGGGACCTGTTATCCAGAATGATTTTCATGTTTTTGGGTGTTTGATGCTGTTTTTAGCTCAAACTATGTATAAATTCAAGTTTAAGCCCGTAAACTTGAAAAATTCGAAGCTGTATATACTCGAGTATAAGCCGACCCGAGAATAAGCCGAGGTACCTAATTTTACCTATGAAAACTGGGAAAACGTATTGACTTGAGTATAAGCCTAGGATGAGAAATGCAGCAGCTACTATTAAGTAAAACATGTATATTTCCCCCATGCAAAACAAACAAAAGCAGTTACAGCGTGCAGGACATTTTTAGCTTGCCTAATTGCGTGGCATCAGGCTCCGCTTCCAACTGGGCCTCTAGCAGGGGACGTGGCCACACAGGTCCCCAGCATCTCCCAGTTACTAGGCCGGAGTTAGTTCCTCCTGTGAGGTTGGATATGGGAGATCTTGGTCAGCCACTACTTGGTGCAGAGTGTCCTGTCAACTGGTAGGGCAGAATTTGGGGAATTGGCACCACTGTTGGGTTTAAGTGTTAGCTGGTGTTTGCAGACACTGGGCTTATTTCTACAGGTAATGCAATCTACCAGGGGCAAGGGGCCCTGTTTAAATGCCCTGCTCCTAGGTATATGTTGCACAGGCAGAGTCTGGGCTGGTGTTTGTGGGGCAGGTTCACTGCATCATTTGTTGGGCTGCAGGGTAGGGTTGCAGGCTTCCCAGGGTCCAGGACAGGGCACCCTATGGTGCGCACTCTAGAATAGGTCGGGTGCAAGGGATCTGGTGTGTTGCAGTTCCCTTGTGGTCGCGGGCTGGATCGCGTTTACGCGAGTCCCCGGTTCTGTCTATTTGCAAGGACGCAACTTCTGGTATGGCGATTCCGGTCGGCCGCGCTTGGGGAAGAGCAGTTACTCTAGTACACAGCTTCCCCTGCGTGACTAGGCAGCACTGCGTTCTCAGCTGCTGGTGGTGCTGGAGTGCTCGTTTCTGCTCAGAGTTATGAGCGGACTGCTGCTCTGCCTGATGGATAGCCTCTGTGATGGTATGTAAGGTGGGGTGGAAGAATGAGGGGAGATTATCCTTGCAGCCCCAGGAGAGTCCCAAAATGCGACCATGCACTTGCTTGGCTAGCCACGCCACCCCCATGTACTGCATATTCAGTACCGTCGATCAGCGTAAACTACTGACTAGAGTATAAGCCGAGGTAGACTTTTCCAGCACATTTTGGATGCTGAAAAACATGGATTATACTCGAGTATATACGGTATTCAGACAAACTTGAGTTTTTTTTAAGCTCTTCATGGATGGCGGTTAGATCAAGGTTTCTTCTGGTAAATTATGAGAAATAAATGAGTTTTAGTAAATAACCCCCTAAGTTCTTGTAATACATGACCCCAATCTATTCTGGCTATGCCAAGTAATGCCCAGACACACTACCAAGCTATTAACTTAAATCATGACCATTGAGAGGTACAGTATGGTATAGAATGGGCGTTAGATGGAAGACATTTTTGAAAGGTTCAGTATCATTACTGGTAATGCCCAACTGCTTACTATAAGGCTGAAATGAAATAGTGCCTTAATTGGATTTTTTTCGCAAAAAGCATTAAAGTCAATGGGCATCACAATTTTTTACCTGTGTGACAATTTTTCTCACTCCAAATGCATTAAAGACAATGGGAGTTTTTTCTTGTGCCAACTGTTTTGTCCAAATGCATTAAAGGAACAGTAACATGTGTAAAAAGTGTTTTAAAATAATAAAAATATAATGCAGTGTTGCCCTGCACTGGTAAAACTGATGTGTTTGCTTCAGAAACACATCAGTCAAAAAAAAAAAATAGCAGATGGCGAAATGCATAATTTTGCCTGCGAATCCATGACTGTCGGAAAAATCCACTCATCAGTAATTTTAATACTTAAAACTATACCCCCAAAATGAATACTTGAGACTATAGTCTACAGTTTATATCAAATTTAGTGGCATTAATTAATCTTATCAAAGTGGAATATATATTTAAGTAAATTTTGCCCTTTTACATCTCTTGCCTTCAACCACTATTTTGTGATATTTTGTGAATACTACAACAAGACATTATGGGGTACATTCAATGTGCCCCAAACTAATGTATCCTAGCCTAAGAGGAGTATAAATATATATATATATATATATATATATATATATATATATATATATATATATATATATATATATATATATATATATATATATATATAAACTATACTGTATATCTATATAGCTGGTGCTGATAAATAAACATGAGTTTCAAAGGATTGGGCATTACTTTTCATGGGAGGGGGCTGGAAAATTTAGTTTCAGTGTTTATCACTTCTACCCTACAATACTGGAATCATGCATTCAGTTTCAACCATGACATTGTCAGCAGACAATATATATATATATTTTCTCAGCATGATTGTGCAGGCTGTCCCCCGAAAAACATACATATGTTTTAGTCCCAATCAGGGCCACCATTAGAAATCATGGGGCACCGTACAACAAGATTTTTGGGGCCGCCCACCCCGCCAACCCTGGCACCCAAGCCCCGCCCCAGATCCTGCCCACTCCACATCACAGTTAAAAGACCACACAGACATCAGTGCTAAAAAAGTCACCCCCCACACACACACAAGTTATAAAAAGCTATTGATAGTCAGGGCCCCCTTATAAGTTAAAAAAAAGAAAAACATTGGCGTCAGGGCCCCCCTATAAATTAAAAAAATTGGGGCCCCAAAGAATATTTAGTAAAAAAAACAGTGATGCCAGAGCCCCCCTTACAAGTTAAAAAAATAGGGGCTCCAAAAAAATGTGTTTTAAAAAAACATTGGTGGCAGGGGCCTATAGAATATTAAAAAAAAAAACACAAATTGGTGTTCAGTAGAATTGAACTCATGGCTTCAGGACTTCAATTTAGCCTACTTTGACTTTGGGTCTTTTCGACACTTCAGGACTTCAATTTCGTCTGTTTTCGTGACTATGGGGTCTTTTCACCGCTTCAGGAGTTCGGCTTCGGCTTTTTGGCACTTCGGCTGTTCAGGACTTCAACAATGGCCGCAGCTTCAGCGCACGCAAGGGGGCCCGGCTCTTTCAAAAGTGCAGCACTGTCAGCCCCCCTTCTTGCCTGGGCGGACACTTGTCCTCCCTGTCCCCCCCTGATGGCGGCCCTGGTCCCAATAATCCTGGCTGTTAGCATGGCCACTTCCTTTAATGTAGGACAATTATGCCCAACCCTTACCTGGAATCTGCTCAAACACACATGGGGCAAATTCACTAAAGGACAAAGTGCCTAACGCTAGCGTTTATTCGCTAGCGTATCGCATTTTCGCTAATTCGCCGATTCACTAACGGACACTGGCGTAAATTCGCTAATGTTAATCCGCACCCTTTCGCCTGGCGAATTTGCACAATGGATGTAACTACGCAAATTCACTGACGCGCGCATTTTTCTGAACACTACCTTTTACGCTAGACTTCCTTCGCCACCTCAGACCAGGCGAAGAGCAATAGAGTAGATAGGGATTGCTTCAAAAAATGTTGAAATTCTTTCAAAATCCCATAAAACGCTGGCGTTTTTTCTTTTTTTATGGGTGATAGGCTGAAATAGATCTAAATTTTTTTTGGGGCTACCCTCTTTCCCCCCTACATTTCCTAACTCATGGCACCTTAACTATACAGTGGGCACATGTGTAGGGCAAAATAAAAATTTTATTTGATGTTTTGACGGTTTCCCAGGCTTGTGTAGTGTGCTACGTATACTTCCATTGTAAATTCGATTTGGCGTTGTATGCAAATTAAGCATCGCTAGCGTAACTTCGCTTTGCCTGGCGAATTAACGCTAGTGCAACTTCGCAACCTTTAGTTTCCCCTGAGTTCAACTTCGGATTGTAGACAATTTGCGTAGCGCTGGTGAAAATTCGCCTGGCGAAGTGCGGCGAAGCGGACGCTGGCGCAACTACTAATCTTAGTGAATTTGCCCCACGGGGTGATCACCAGATTAGAAAGCCCTATTGTACGCTCCTCTACTATATGAGTCAAACATTTATAAAAAAGAATGGCTCAGTGTCTTTTAATATTTTCACAGGGATCTGTATTATAATTGCAACTACCCCCTTTTTTTCTTCTGCTGCGAGCATGACTTTCCCTTGTGCTATATTTTTGTTGATTTTCTTAAATTAAGTTTTAATGGTGGTTTCTTTGTGTGTCTTTTCATAAAACCCAGTGACAGAATTCAGCGATGTGTAAAAGAAACTACGTGCAGCTAACTTACTGGCAATCAGGGTAACATTGTTTTCTTCTGGAAGTGGCGCGTTCTGAAAAATGACATCACATTCTGGTACTTAACATATTTACAAAAATCATCTCATCTCACTGGAGAAGCTTTTGTTCCAGCTCTGTGAGCTGCTTTATATCAGTGTCACTGCTTATAATTAGCTGAAGAGTACAGGCAGGCAGTTGAGAAATGATGTGTCTGGAAAAGACAAAAGGGTTTTAATAATGTACCAGGCCCTGATGTATTTCTTTTTTTTAAAATGAAACCATCTAATTAAAAGGGTATTTAACTGTTTATACAAAGTAAGTACCACAGTTCACTCACTATAGGGGCAGATTCACTAACCGTTTCGCACCTATCGATACACTTCGCTCACACTATGGTAATTCACTAAAGTGCGGAGTTTCCTTGTGGGTGCCGAACGCTGGCGACTTTTCCCTAGCATTACTTCGGCAATGCAAACAATTCAAAAAGAAGATGCACTATCGCTCATTTCTGCCTAGCGCAACTTCGCTAGAGGTCTTGTGCTCAGGTTAATTTGCATATGGCGGGAAATCTGAAGTTGAATGGACGTCTTTATGTTATATGTTGCAGCAAATACATTCCGCTGTTAATTACACAAGTCCAGGGAATCTTAATAAAGACAATAGAGTTGTTATAATTCCCTACACATGAGCCCAGTGTATGTTAGAAAATGTATGGGGGGGACCCGGTTACCCAAGAAAAATCACTCTGAAAAAAGGAAAAGATGCCAGTGTTTTTTGAACTTTGATGCTGTTTCCACTCACAGAATATAATGTAAGTGACAAAAGATTGAGGAAGATCTTTGCACTCCATTGCACTTTGCCTGGTCTGAGCTGGCGAAGGCAAGTCTGACGAAAGAGGTAACGTCCAGTAAAATCCGCATTTTAGTGAATTTGCGGAGTAACGTCCATTCGCCAGAGCAAATTGTCGCCTGGAGATAGAGTGCGAATGAGCGCTAGCATCTATCTTGCGCCCATTAGTAAATTGCCAATGTCCCTGTGAGCGGTAACACTGGTGAATTGTCACCAACATTTTTGCCACTTCGCCCTATAGTAAATCTGCCTCTCTGCACAGCTGGGCTAAAAATTCAGAACAATGTACAGAGTTTAAAGCTGGCACTTTGCAACATGGGCGTCTGAATCATACACAAGGTGATTGGTACAGGAGGGAGGAAGTATTCATTGTGCTGTATTGACTGAGGGGAACACAGGTCTAGGGATGTGCCAACTTTTTCCATATTCCTGTTGACTCCAATGCATTTGTTGTTTTACAACATTTTCTGTGTTTTTTCGTCATTTTTCTGTGTTTTTATAAATATTTCAGTAAAGCAAAATGGGCCAGTTTGGCTCATCACTGCACAGGTCGATTGCAAATTACAAGGACCTGCACTTCCCCAGTGTATGTGCCCTCAGGTGCTGGTGGCAGTGCCTAGTGGTGACATGCACCTGTCTTTTGCACGCTGTCAGTAAATCAGCTCTCTAATGATTTTCATGGGTCATACTGAAAAATAATGGCATTGGGATTTGAACAAACAAGTAAACATTTTTGCAACATTTGGCTTCCTTTAATTTTTTTCCACCTTTTCCCTGCATATTTACAAATGTGCTTATGAATGTGTAATAAAGTATCCATTTGATGTGGGCAACACTTGTGTTTGGCAGCAGCTTTGACTGAAATAATTGGTAATTAAGATTTTGGCTGTTCCTTGGGATTGAAATATAACAAGGTTAGGCCACATAGGGTTTCTACATGAATTATAGGTCAGTGTGCCTCAATAGTCAGTATGAATAGTCAGTGTATAGCAAGTAATATAAGCTGCCTCTTAGAGAACCATCAATGGCAAGTGACCCCTGTTTATGTCCTTGCTGAAGTGGGGTGCCACCTGAGGGAGTTACATATACACTTCAATATAGAAAATACAACAAACTTCTGTATTCTGCCATATCACTGTGATTTCAATGTTTTGATTCCATATTGATAAAGGATAAATGTAATAAAGAAATGTTTTTTAATACTGGGGTGTTGGTCCATACATTTCATATGATTTGAGAATAAGAAAATGTGTATTCAGACTTTAATCTGTTGGAGCTGTTAGACTGCAGGCTTCGTCTGCATGTTATATATATATATATATATATATAGTTAGAGACACTGGAGGCACTCACGGAGTTCTAACTATTTGAATTATCGGGGAGCAGCACCTTGTTGTTTTGAACTGTGGTGAGTGTCAATGTTGGATGTGTATATATATATATATATATATATATATATATATATATATATATATATATATATACTCAAAAGAAGACCAACAACACTGGGATTTCTCTTGAAAATCTGGGCACGTTGGCTGCACATGATGTATGTTTTAATATATTTTTTTTTCACGAGAAATCCCGGTGTTGCTGGTCTTCTTTTGAGTATACTTTTGAACTTTTTACCGTGTAACTGGGGCTCAGATTGAAGCGGAGTGCTGCCCATAGGAGTACTATATACAGTATGTATATAAATTATAACAACCAAGGGAACGTTGTGCTCAGCACTAATCTGTAAATTAGGCGGGGTGCAATGAGGCTGTGACCATATAACTCCACCCCCACAAAATATATACAGATAAATACAAGAGTCCTCTGCACTCAACCCATTATCAATATATTTAAGAAATTGAGACATTTTGTGCATACTGTTACTAAAAAATGCCTTACCAGTAGTGATGGGCGAATAAATTTGCAAAACTCCTGCGAAAATTCTAAAAAAATTTCGCCAGAAAATTCTTAAGCGGCAGGAAATATCCCATAATACTTTTTTTTTTTTACCCATCATTCTTTGCTGACAGGAGAGAGATCTGTAGCTATTGCTGACAGGATGTTTTGGCTTCTGCTTCTATCTAGTGCAACAGCAGCATGTTCAGCTCAGAGGCTTATTATTGTGGGCATCACAGTCCAAGGATTCGTCAGCCTCTACGCTTTTTTGGTTTCATTGTGATTGGCTACATTAAACTGTGCATTTCTATGAAGCAAAGAGATTGACTGGAATGATTTCTTGTTCCTATGATTCTATTGGCAGAAGGGTTTATATGATGCAGACATGTTTGATTGGTGTCACCCGGGTGTTACTCTGGTAATGTTGTTGGATGCTATAATCATCAGTCAATAAAGTTTTGAAGATGCATTTCAAATTGCCATAATAACCGCCATAAAACAAGACTATTTTATAGCATAAATATTCACAAAAACGCAATTTGTCGCCAGAAAATTCGCAACTCGCTAAAATTACCGCTAACGTAAGCTGGTTCATTAGCGTAGTTACCGCAAGTGATTGCAATGACTTCTGAGCGCATCGCTGTTTAGTAAACTTAGTCGCTGTGAATATTCTGGTGGAAAAATATTCTCAGCGATAACTTGCGAAAATTTAAAGTCAAATTTACCGCACTTTAGTAAACGGACCTCTCAGTCCCTGTATAATGAAGCAATAGAATTCTTAATGAATCAGATAAAAATTGAGCATAGGACTGGCCAGATATGGGATGACTTTGACGTAGTTGGCCAGCTTAAATATATTGCAATATATGGACAATCAATCCCTGTTTTGTTTAAAGGGTAAGGCATTTTTCAGTAGCAGTATGCACAAAATGTCTCAATGTCTTAAATATATTGATAATGGGTTGAGTGCAGAGGACCTCTTATATTTATCTATATCTTTATATATCTTTATATATATATATATATCTTTCCATAATTTGGATCTTCATACCTTAAGTCTACTAGAAAATCATATAAACTTTAAGTGGTAGACTGGTATCACATCCAGTAAGGATTAATTATATCTTAGTTTGGATCAAGAACAAAGTACTGATTTATTATTACAGAAAAAAAGGAAATAATGTAAAACAAATTTTGATAAAATGAATTCTATAGGCATTTCTGTAATTCAGAGCTTTCTGGATAACAGGTTTCTGGATAATGGATGCCATACATATATATATAAATACATTTTATATATATATATATATATATATATATATATATATATATATATATATATATATATATATATATATAAAAGTACTGGATCGAGCACTCCCACGCTGTAATTCATCAATTCACCCAGGTGCTGTCCATTTGTCGGATATTTGGAAGTATTCATCAATTCCGGACGCACACAAGGATTTTTTAGAAAAGTAAAAACGTAACTTTTATTTAATATATAGTTAAAAGAAAACAGGCCAACGTTTCGGTCCCCATCTTGGACCTTTATCAAGACCTATATATATATATATATATATATATATATATATATATATATATTTATATATATATATATATATTTATATATTTATATATATATATTTATCAAGACCTATATATATATATATATATATATATATATATATATATATATATATATATATATATATATATATATATATATATATAAAGCTCCACAGAGTTTAAAAGACTCCCATTTGTTTTCTTTCTCCAGCAAGTATTGGCACAAGACAGATTTTCTCCTTTACTAAGTATGATGCATCTGGAAAATTTCAGGGTAAAGTGCAACTGAATTGCTACAATAACCAGTTGCCTTCAGAAAATAATCTATCTTTTTAACCAGGCACAGCAGGAGTGACTCCATTTTATAAACAGAAGAAGGACATTTAAACGAAACGCAGATCAGTTATTTTAAAGAAGAATTTTATTGGATAACGTCATCAAAAGTCATACGAATAGATGTTGTTTTAATGCATGTGAATGTGCAAACCTGTGAATATTGTCAGTATGGGGGGGGTCTCATTTTTATGGTATGATAAGCAAAGAGCTAACCTGTTCAGGTTCAGTTAGCAGGTTTGTTTTCTATTTGTTGAATTATAAATTACATTGCTCCATATTTCCTATACTATAAATGCCAGGAAGACTTTTGACTGCTGTTGTAATAACTCAAGAAACATTTTGGACACAACCCTGCTCCACTTGCTGAGTATCTCAGAGGGACTATAGAGGATTCAGTGTGCCTGCATTCGGCAGAACTCCTCAAACTGCGATCATCCAGAACAAAACAGAAAAAATCTAGAGCACATTATCCTCAAAAGTATTGTGGCATTAAAAAAGCAAAAGTGGCTGCTGCGTGATAGACGCCTTACTAATTTCGGGTCAACCCTTTAATCACAGCCTATGAGTAAGGGGTGGTCTCGAAACACATAAGGCGTCTATCACACAGCAGCTACTTGTGCATTTTTAATGCAACAATAAAAAGTGTTTTTTTACTTCTGAGGATAGTGTGCTCTACATTTTTTCCGTTTTTGTGCTGCAGTAATAAGGCTGAAATCGATGGTGGTCTTCATGTCACAATAGACCTGTCACCACTTTCCATGGTAATGATAAATGTACAGCCTAAAATACCTATAGCTGAGATGAGTGGAGCTCCATTCAGGTGGTAGGTAGACCTTCATTCAGAAACAGAAAGGTCTGGTTGTTACCTCTACACTTGTTTTAGGCAACTAGTTCTCATAGTTCTTAAAGAGAAGCAGTGACAGCCATATAAGGACATTTTGACCACATCTGCTTTTGTTGGTTAGTTGTGTGATAGCCTTAACTAACAGATCTACAACAGCCAGGCGACAAACCAGCACACTTCTAGATTTAGACAATGAACATAATACTGGATGAGTGACCTTCCTAAATGTTGCACTTGGAAGGTGATTGAATGTGGAGTGGAGTCGCATAGAGACCAGAGCCACAGATAGCAGAGGAGAAATCTCCAATATCGACAGCGGCAAGAGTACAACCCCCATAGCAGAAACCTACAGTCCATATTCGGAAGAACAACATACGACATACATAGACACAGGTGGGACAAAGCAGTGGCCTAATTTTACTATGGAAAATATCAGAATTTTATTTTTATACTTTTTGGCACATTTTTCATAATCTCTGTTGATGTTGGACATGCCCTTAACACCTTATTTACATATGAAATACACACTTTTAATAGACACCAGAATGACACAAGTCCAGATACTTTCATGTGTGCCACGTCTACATGATTCAATTTCCCACCTTAAGAGAAACAGGCAGGAAACCGTACAGAAAGATAAATATGTACCGTATAATGCCATTTATACCACACCAATAGTTCATTTTGAGGGATGTTTTCACAGTGATAGAATTTATTAAAAAAAACTATTTGACAGGCCTAACTTAAACCTTGTGTTAATGCCCTTTCGTGAGTCGTCAGGTGTTCTTGGTCATGACTTTGCTAAAGCTCATTTTCTGGTCATTTTTGAGTCATTGTTACAACAGAAGTACAATAGGAATTGAGTTTTATTACAGAAGACCAGAACAAAAGCTAGGGTTTCTTCACTCAAGTATTATCAGAATTTATACTGAAATGATGCTTGTTGCCTACAGTGTGTTGGACCACTGTACATAAAGAACTTTTAACCTAGCTTGGATACCCTAAACTGTTTATATAAACTTGTTGACATGCACTCACTAATTGGTGCTGTGTTGTTTCTATTTCATAAAATTTCATTCAATTATTATTCTCTGCTTATTTTAACCTTTTTGTTTTATTTTATCAATTGAACTATTCTATCTAGTCTCATTTAACCCCGTCTAGACTGCAGTGGTACTTCAATAGAAACTATAAAAATTAATTCTTGGTTTTCACTAAAGTGAAGAATATATGTACAAATATGTATTTATTGTTTAAGGGGCAAATTTACTTATGGACGAATATCGAGGGTTAATTAACCCTCGATATTCGACTGCCGAATTGAAATCCTTCGACTTCGATATTCCTACGATCAAAGGAATAATTGTTCCATCGATCAAAGGATTTTCCTTCGATCAGAAAATTGTTAGGAAGCCTATAGGGACCCCCTAACATTTACCTCGGTAGGTTTTAGGTGGGGGTCGAAGTATTTTTTAAAGAGACAGTACTTCGACTATCAAATGGTCGAATAGTCGAACGATTTTTAGTTTAATCGTTCGAATCGAAGGTCGAAGTAGCCCATTCGATGGTCGAAGTAGCCAAAAAAAACATTTGAAATTCAAAGTTTTTTTCCTCTATTCCTTCACTCTAAGTAAATGGGCCCCCTAAATGTGCTAATTTTGTTATCTTAAAATAGTTTTCTCAGTTTAAGCCTTATTGATGCCTACTAATCTGTGGGTCAAGACCCATCATGATTTGTCTGATGGGGCATTATGATCTCCTTTGTATCAGCTACATCTCCTCTTAAAAATATATTTAATTTGTAAAGAATCAATGAGAAGGACACAGTCATTCGATTCCAAATCTTGGGAAGTGCGGCCGACATCTATGTGGATGCAAAATATTTGGGGCACTGAAATTATTATTTGTCACTATAATTATCATCTTCTTGGGAGGTCCAAGTCAAAAGTCCAGGTTTTGTGGTTTTATTTGTCAAAGGATGCAAATAACTGTGAAATGATATAGCTAACACAACATTGGTGGCCTATCTGAACACGTTTTTTATGCTTAATCAAAGAGGGGCCTTGACCCTCCTGCAAGTCCAGATGACATGTTTCTCCCTCATTTTTATACAATTTGGTTGTTTGGCAAACCTTACCATGGGTGTAATCCACTGTCCTTAAGACTCTTTGTGGCCCACTGCATATACTGTATGCTATAAAGTTTCATTGGGCATTTTGTAACATCTTCTAATGACCTGTTAGTGAAAAACTCATTATATAGCATATAAAATAATATATATTAAGTTGATTTGTGACTATAATGACATCTCATCTAAAACTGGTCTATGCATCAAATTAATTTTCATTAGATACACTTTTGCCATTAAATAATATCTAGGTGATTAAATATGAATATGCAATCAAATTTAATTATATTATTCACATCTATGTATAATTTACATGTCATTGTTTTTGGAAATGTATTGTTACAAAGCTTTTTGGAACAAGTAACAGTTTTAATAAATACAGCCTTTATACCAACATCGATTAACATCTGCATAATTAAAGCACACTCATCTTATTGGATGTATTAAAGTGATCTAAATGTAATTATGTGAAGGGCAAGTAATGACTAACTGCTGTTAGTGAAGGAATTGTTACACAAGGTAAGACACAGTGCACTTTGAATCTGAAAAAACAGGTATTCTAGAAGATTCCGAGATAGTAAAATATCATTGGATTGAAATCAACACTTCTTCCTTTTCATTGAAAAAAACCCCATAATTAAAGAATTAAGTTTTACATGTTATAGCAATATTCTATCAGGGAGTTATTTACTAAAACTCCAGTTTATCTTAATTTTTTAAAAAAATCAAAGTCAACCTAACTCCAATTAACCTCCAATTATTGCCGCAAAAACGTGCATTTATCAAATTATTGGACGAAAACCATCAACGATCACGATGTCAAGAAACATTTTCAGTAGTGATGAGCAAGATCAAAGGGTGTTCCCAAAACATTTTAGGGTCATATGCACTCGAGCTACCTAACTTTTTAATGGTTTAATAAATAGTCATTTTTACTTCAAGAGGCGGTGTGCCATTCTTTTTCTTATGTGTTGTATGCCGCAGCTGAGGAGCCCTGCATGATTGTGGGCACACCTGGCCCTCGCTAGACCCTCTGGAGTACTTTGGAAGGGGAGTTTGGGTAAGTCTGTAACCTGCCATTGTGAGCAATTCACTTTTTTCTTATGGCAACTTTTTTTCTCCAAGTTCATTTAAGTCAATGGATATTTTTTCTTATGGAATTTTCGCTGCAGTTTTGAGAAAACATTTGCACATGGCAAAATTCAGAATTTTGCTGCAAATCCATGGCTGGCAAAAACATTTGCTCATCACTTATCTTCAGGGACATCTGCCATTGACCTCTACATGACTTTGACAGATTTGAGATGGAGTATTTTCAGATTTTCATTTTGCAAAAATTCTATTTTTTCCCCCTCAAAATTTTTTTTTCCCTTTAAAAACTCAACCAGAAAAAAATTGAGGTTTAAGTTTATGTTTCATATTTTTGTCTTTGCTAACTGTTAGTGTCCTTTTTTGTGTTGGAAAAGGGTAGTTAGCTTGAAACCCAAGCATAAAAACTATATTGTTGATAGTCTGACATAGGTAAATAATATAGGTTTTATTCACCATATTATTCACCACAGTGAGCTAAATTTTTCCTAGGCATGCATTTGTGGCGAAATTCAACATTTTGCCATTGGCAAACATTGTATTGGATTCAAGGTGACTACATTTCTTCAAAATAACACAAGGTCCTTTTTATGCCCAATTGTGCAGAAAACACTATTGTCTCCAATGTACTTTGCATGGAAAAAGTCACACGTCCACTGACATATTTTTTTAGGGAAGTGAAGGACAGTGCTCTAATCTGAATGTTGAAGACATTGATAACTTCTGAAAGGTACCGGTGCAATGTTTATTCAACCGAATATTAGAACTAATAGTTTGGAACAGTGATCCCCAACCAGTGGCTCGGGAGCAACATGTTGCTCACCAACCCATTGGATGTTGTTCCCAGTGGTCTCAGGTTCTTATTTTTGAATTCCTGGCTTGGAGGCAAGTTTTATTTAATGTATTGCCAAACGGAGCCTCTCAAAGGCTACCAGTTAACATAGGGGCTACCAAATAGCAAATTACGCCCCTTATTTGGCAAAATCAGGGACGTTTTTATGCTTGTGTTGTTCTTCAACTCATTTTACATTTGAATGTGTTGAAAAGGTTGGGGACCCCTGCTCTAGAATAATCCCTCAAGTAATCTAAATGCAAACCTAATGCACTCGGGACAACAATATAACATGCAAATTCTGTGCCAAAAGGGGTCTAAACCAAAGCCAAACATGTCTATAGCCACTCTTTTATTTTTTAAATGGGAAGCTAGTTAAATGTTGTGTCAAACATTTATGGTATGCTTGTCTTGTTAAGTGTAAACTAGTAATGACTATTTTTTTTAAAAAAAAATGAAGCCCTGAAGCCTAATAGAATTGGTTTTATAGTGCAAAACTTTTTTCTCTTATACATGTTCTATTAGTTACCATACAAATATCAGATATCGAGGCATAAAGTCTCTAATGATTTCAGAAATGCCATTTTCACAAGGTCAGCAGATACTAAACACCTCTGAGTAGAAGAAAATATACTATAGGACAAATATAGAATCCATGTATACAAGATATATCAACATTTCCCACTGGTTATGCTTGCTCAGCTTCTTTATCATGCTATATAATAGTACAGATAACAATAGAGTACAATTGAGTGGTACTGAAAATTAGTGATGGAAGAATAAATTTGGCAGGCACAAATTGATCAAATTTGACACGTGCGTCAAAATTTTGCTTTCGCGGATTTTTTGCCGTTTCGAGAATTTCACGGGAAATTTTCCGGCGATGCGAAACGGGACAAATTCGCCCATCACTACTGAAAATTACATAAGAGCAGCACTCTTGTAGTACTCTAAACAAAGTATGTGTGATGAAATTAAAATGTGTGCTACACTATGGGGGTTATTTAGCAAAGGTCAAGTGTTAGAGTTTTTTTTTTACCTCGAATGAACTCATATGCACTCGAATGGTATCTTATTTAAGAAAAAACTTGAATGACAAAAACCTGTAACAGCGAGTTCAAGTCCCGCAACCCAAAAACTTCGAATTAGTGAAAATGAATTTTAAAAAAACCTCGAATCCCTCGGATCATTCAAGATTTCGGGCAAAATCCTTCATGGAAAGAACAACTCAAATTTTTATAAATCTGCCCCTATTTGTCAAGGATGGGATTAGTTCAGGTTTTCTTGACTTTGAGTTCTCCATGGTCCACACCAAAAGGAGGGTTTGCTCCAATCCCTGTCTCATGGTTGTATGTTTTACACAAGCAGCATAAAAAATAGCTGTGAATTCCCTGAGCAGCAATTTTAATTCTGCCATAAATTATGTCTAAGGCAAATTAACAGTATGAGTCTTGAAACATGCAACAAGAATTCACAACATACATAATGCGCGACAGTTTCTGTAGTGTTAACAAATGCATTGCATTTGCTTGAGACTGAAAGCTTTCGTTATGCATATTTTGCATAGAATAATGTATGTGAGAGAGACTGTGTACCTGTATAGATTAAATGAATGACACATGGAAAATCATGGTAATTCTTGGAAAAAAAATCATCAAGAATCCTTGCCCTTAACAATATTTCTTGTTATTTCTTTGTTATTTCTATTATCAGGATGGATCACTGTTTATGGTTAGGGATGTAGCGAACTGTTCGCCGGCGAACTAGTTCGTGCGAACTTCGACTGTTCGCGTCCGCCGCAAGTTCGCGAACGTCGCGCGACATTCGCCAATAGGCGTTCGCGTCAAAAATCGTTCCACCATTCGACCATTCGATTCCTTCGACCGCTAAAATCGAAGGATTTTCGTTCGAATCGAACGATCGAAGCCATTGGATTGAATGAAATCATTCGATCGAATGGCTTCGATCGTTCGATTCGAACGAAAATCCTTCGAGCGAGCGATTAAAATCCTTCGATCGTTCGAATCGAATGATTTTCGGATGTTCGAAGTTCGCGAACTGTTCGAATTTTTTGCCGGTGTTCGCGAACGGCGTTCGCGAACACATACTCGGCGGTTCGCTACATCCCTATTTATGGTCATATTTGATGTCATCCATGATGTCATTTACCATGAAGGGAAGTGCCTTATGGAGTGACCCTGATGTAACCAAATTACTGTACATTGATATACTGTAGGTCCTGCAAAACATGACAACTTTTTGCTGGCCCTCAAGTCAGAAATATTATTATTAGTGCTGTCCAAAGTCCATAAATTACTCAACTTGCTCAGTCATTCAGTCAAACAAATAATAATAATAGTGGTGTATATGTATAATGTTGCCTGTTCATATTGGGTTTTAGGAAACAAGACATGAGCATATCCATACTTCTTTACATAAGATATTAAAAAAAACCCTAATGCACAATTATAGTGATGCAAATATACATATTACATATAACATGGAAATGAACTCGATAAACGCAGACACATCTAGCTCATGGTAAATGTTGCTAACCATAGATGGAAATGCCTCTCTCCTACATTAGTGACCAACTCTGGCTTTGGTCACAACATCTCTTCATTTAAAAATGTTATTACAAAACTTACCTTTTTATATATGAACGTGAATTGTTCTGTTACATGTCATAAAAGAGAATATCCCAACAGTATATTGCCTTTTTTACAACTTTAACACCTCTGCATTTATAATATTTACAGACAAAGTGTTAATGAATCTGTGCAAAGTCCAGACATTCCAAAAATGAAAGATATAAAATTATATATATATATATACAGTATATATATACAGAACCTGTATTTTTTTTTTTTTTTAAATCACAGTCTTGTTGTAGAATCTTCTTCATTGGCAGAGTCAACCATTGTGCTATTTTCGTCAGCAGTCGAATCAGTTTGTTTACGGGCATCTGCAGAATGTTCCGTTAAAACTACAGAACTGTGTTGACTGTCCAAGGGTTCAAGAGACAGAATTTCTGAGGTATTTTCTATGCTGGGAGGGAGGGAATATTGTTCCTTTAATTTATTGACATTTAGTTCGCAGTTTGGTCCTGAATCTTTGACTTGTACGTCAACTGTGTTTTCATACGATTCCGTGTCTTGGTTGGCGACCTCTTCAGAAACAGAGTAGATTGTCTTGGAAATCGGAACTGAGAAGTTTGATTTGGGACGACTGTGGAAAAAGCCTAAGTTTTTTATGTCTGTGACAAAGCTGTTTTTTCTCTGTTTCTCCTTGGTAAGTTCTGAGGCCAATAAGGCAGACCCATTGCTCACGCTGTTGTGTACTTCAGAGGCGATTACTGCCGATTTGGGATGGATCATAGTGGTTATGTCAAAGAGGCTGAAAGTTTTTTTCTGTGGTTGACTTCTTTTTTCCTTTATTTTACTTTTTTCTTCAGTCTCTAGGATATCTCCAACGCCATTATTCATTTTTGAAGATTGGATATTAAATTTGTTTCCTTTTAGCAACCCCAAAACCTCAAAGCGAAAGCTAGAAATGTCCTGCTTTAATTCCTGTAACAAAATTAAAGCAACATAAAAAATAGATTTAGTTTTTTTAAATGACTAAGTTTACATACAGTACATTTTATTGTTATACAATTCTGTCCTGTGTGAGATTAGGGAGCAATATTATATGTACTGTTGGGGCACAACCCAGTAAAACTGGAAAAGAATTGTGCATTGATTAGGATTTAGGTAATCATGAAGCCAATATAATGGTAATGTTTTGTGCAACGTTATTAGCACTCTATTAACCTTGTTTGATGGAAGTGCAATACAAATACAATCATATCTTATGTCTTTGGCGGGGGGGAGGGGAGGCCACGAGTGTTTTTCATTAATCATTGATATATACTGTATACTACAAAATATCAAGCAAATGCACAAGTGCTATCTAGTAATTTGTGTAACAGCATTATATTATATAGATGCACACTGGGACTTTATTATTATTATTTTTTATTATTAATAATATTACATAAATAATATAGAAACACAATATCAACTGTAGCCTGGGATATTTTGCCCAATCAACTAGCCATTAGTGATGGGCGAATTTGTGTGATTCGCCACCGGTGAATAAAATTTGCTGTCTAAAATGGACGCCGGCGTCAAAAATACGGATGCCGGTGTCAAAAACAAGACAAAATTCACCCATCACTACTAGCCATTAGACATAACAAAATTACAAAACAAAGCCTTCCACCACCTCATCTCCCAAAATGGTCAACCATTTGCTTTGTTACAGATAAAAAAAAGGGGTAATCCCTTTGTTACACAAAAAAATATACTCAATTTTGTATTTACTGCAATATGTGTTTGGAAAGAATGATACTCCAAAGAAAACAAACCCAACAGATAGCCTTTCCTCATAACTGAAGTGCTTCATTCATTTTACCGGTTACATGTCTCTGTACTTTTTCCAACTCAATAATATCGTTGGAATGGCTCCCATGACTGTACAGCACACTCAAGGTGAGGATTACCAGGGATCTATAAAGGGATCAAATATGCTTTTATCTCGACTTGGATAAAAGGAGATACCTAATTAGCTTTAGTAGACAATGACTGTCACTGCAAGGTGTTTCATCAATAATAACCCCCGTTTCCCTTTCCTTTAACACAGATCCATTTAGTGTATAACTAGTGTAGCGCTATAGTAAACTGACTTGTGCTAGGGCAGTTTTAGCTACTTTCCTTTGTGGGCTGAGAACACAGATGAGCTCTCTTTCTCAGGGGTAAGCCCTCGCAACGCGGTGGAGGCAGGGTGTAGTGTAACTGTAACCTGGTGCGATAGCACAATGATGGGCGCCAGTAGTTCTTTAACGGTTGAAAAAAGAACTGTGTTGATTGAACAATAGCACATAGATCATTCAGCACATTGATCCACAATGGAGCATAGAATAACACAGCAGCATAAAGGAAACATATACTCACAGCACGTATAGGCTGAATCCCCATAGGCTAGGGAATAAACAGCAGAGAGTAACTTGACAGCATGTGATGGGTATTGCCCAGTTTTCAGGATATCTTCCAGTGGCAGACTGGGGGAAATCCTACCATCCCTATCTCAACACTTGGTTCCTTACTCTGGGTCAGTAATACCCTGGGATCTTAATCCCTCTAATCTCCTCGGTGGAGCCTTGAGCTGCTCAACAAAATAACCTCTCTATCACTCCTAGAGTGATCTATAAACGAGTATAGCTGTCTAATTACTAGGGCCAAGGTGTCTCGGGTCAACACTACCCATTCCCTTCAAGCCTGCTTGTTTGGGCTAAAGCAATGGACCCAGTGCACATGGTTCCTAAACCTTTTATACTCTGGCACAGTGCCATCTGGTGTACACTGTGTGAACTACAGGGGTTACATAAGCACAAGGTCCCCATAAGGACCCACTGAGGTGTCCATATTACTAGGGATGTGCCTGTCTGTAAAGTGTAAGGGTGTCTAAGATTTTCACATCCCTACATTAGCATTCATGTTCTTTCTAGCCAATTGCCTAACCTTGCATCTATAAACATGGAACCTCATTTGCCAATGAACTGCCCATGAAATTGAATCTAGTTTCATCAATAAGCATCAGAGACAGTACTTAAAGAGGAAGTATACCCCCTTTTTCAACATGAGTTCAATGAATAGAGGTAACCTAACTTTTTTTTTGTCTTATTTTTGTAATCCTCCGCACAATATATTTTTTTTTATTTCTTGACCTTAACAAGGCAAACAAGGAAATGGAAGTTACTCCAGGTACTCTACAGAAGTAAGTTAAGTACTTTGCTCACCAATGATTAAAGCTTGACCTGTTTGTGAATTTGTTTTCCATTTTCATAGCAGCTGAGCCTCATCCTCTTCATTTATACAGGGAGGTTTGTAGCATATTGTAATTATAAGCTTCTTAGTCATCTTATCACTCTATCTATAATTAGTGATGGGCGAATTTATTCGCCAGGCGCGAATTCGCGGCGAATTTGCGCGATTCGCCGTCGGCGAATAAATTCGCGAAACGGCCGCAAAAATTCGCGTCAAAAATTCGCCGGCGTCAAAAAATTTTTTCCGAAAAAACGGACGCCGGCGCCAAAAACGGGCGCCGGCGTCGAAAAAACGGGCGCCGGCGTCAAAAACGGGCGCCGGCGTCAAAAACGAGACGCTGGCGCCGTTTCGCGAATTTTTCGCCGTTTCGCGAATTTCGCGCGAAATTCGCGAATTTTTCGGCGAAGCGAAACTTCACAAATTCGCCCATCACTATCTATAATGCCCCCACACTGTCCCCAGTGCTATACTGAATCATTTCTGTAGTGTATGGCTTCAAATGGTTTTGCAAAAAGAAAAAGCTTATATTTTTAAGTTCCTTCTGTCCCTTCTAAAAAGGTTATATCCATCAAAATTCACAGGTCAGTCATTGTTGTATCCCACCACGTCTCGGTAATATCAGTTATATCATGATACTCAATAACAATGTCATCTGTAATGTAATGATGGGTTTTTCCAAATTATATATTTAACTGATGCTGAAGTAAGTTGTTTCAAGCATTTAAAGCTATACTACATGAACAGTTATTAAGGACATATTATATATTTGGATTTTTTTCCCTTTGATCAGTTACAAAGGTACTTAGGAACAGGTCAGCCTGTTGTCTCCAGTAGGATACAGTAGCACACTTACTATATCCTATCCATATTACAGGTATGGGACTTGTTATCCAGAATGCTCAGCAGCTGTGGTTTTCCGGATAACGGATCTTTCTGTAATTCAGATCTTCATTAAGTCTACTAGAAAATCTTGTAAACATGCAATAAAAACAATAGGCTGGTTTTGCTTCCAATAAGGATTAATTCTTTCTTAGTTTGGATCAACTACAAGGTACTGTTTTATTTCTACAGAGAAAAAACAACTTATTTTAAAAAATTCACATTGTTTCTATAAAATGGAGTGTACAGGAGACAATCTTTCAGTGATTCAGAGCTTTCTGGATAACAGTTTCCAGATAACAGATTCCATACCTGTATGTGTAATTTTGACAGGTTTTAAAGGCCTTTTGAAAGATCCAAATTGTTTTCATAATGATTATTTTTTATGTTAATATACACTATACTACTTCCTAATTACTGTAGTTATGAGGACATTGGTTAGGGGTTCTTGTATAAGGAGAAGTACATCATAGCCTATTCTATATAGGTCTTATGGGTTATTTAACAACAGGATATATTTCTCACCTTTGCCCAGGATCGGGGGTTTTGTCACCACAAGGAAAGCCTTGTGAAACAACTTGGTCTTAAACTTAAAAGAACTGAATAGTATCACTGCTATCAAAATCCTGTTTATACAGAAAATAATTTATTTGGCATGCATGCAAGTATGAATGTGATTCACGCACAGCTTCTTTAAGTAAGCTAAAGAAAAACATTTGGGAAATTAACTGGGAAAGAGAAATCTTGTGTTCCACCGAGGTTGGGTGAAGGTAGATTAATGACAATACACTGGAGGCTGAGAATAGAACTACAGAAGATTTAATTCTCCTGTTAAAATCAGCAGCTGGTAAATTGTTAAGACTTCCTGAATTCTGTCAGCCAACCCAACTAAATTGTTTAAGTGGTCAAATAACATTAGTGAATTGAATCATTGGAAGCTGCTCCGAATAAATGAAAACCAGCCCACGTAGAAATGGCTTCTAGGAATTGCTTGCTTTGTTGAAGAATATACTGTACAAAAAAGATTAAAGATAAAGCAAGTTATTAGGCCTGCCATTGAACAAACTCACTCTGCATGCAGGGGACAGAAAATTAGGTGGGCTGTAATGCAGCTTGATTTATTGGTGATAACCTCCTTTTACAATTCTAAATCTACATATTACATTTGGGTTTTTTTTACTGCTGGATTTGCAGTTTGATACAAAGTATCATAATGTACAAAGAAGAATGTAGTTTAGCAAAGTACTCTTCAAATTAGGGATGCATCAAATCCAGGATTCGGTTATAAAAAATAGTGGATTTGGTGCATCCCTACTATGTTGCCGATGCCATCGCCGACTTCTATTTACAGTATATCTCTGCAAGCTTCCGCACTCGCTCTTCCTTTATTCTGTCCTGCTATATCCACCTCAATCAAGACCTGCAGTGTATGTATGGGTTTATGTAAGCAATTTGAACCTGCCTCCCATTCAATCACTGCATAGCTTTAGCTGTTTGGACTTTCAAAACCCGCCCAAATGTTTCAATGCATAGTAAGCACGCAAGTCAAAGTGTGGGTCGGTCGGGGTACCTGTATCTGGACTGTCTGCTCTTGTCTATTTAAAGGTGAATTTTGGGCTTTGTGGAGCACATATGGCATCCCACTTGCCTCCAACAACAGCCATGTATGCATTGTGTGTTTGTGTACTCACACAGCTGTAGTCACTCCTACGTCCTGCCATTTATAATGCGCTGATCTCCCCCTTCATGTTTCTGTCCTCAGTCCTGGCCACAAATCAAGTTGTGATCTCAGCTCTGCAAAGTGAGTATTTTACTCCTGTGCTCTGTGCTCCCCCCTCAGTCATTGTACTTTTTCATCTCCTCCTTCCGACTTCACTTCTCTGTTCTCCTTCCTTGCCCCTCTGTACTATTTTCACATCTTCTTTCTCAAGCCTCCCTCCTCTCTATACTTGTAATTTAGTGCCCCTCTGCAAAGCACATGAAGGGGAATATGGTCAAGTGCAAAGGCACAGGGCAAATTAAGTCCTTCCTGTTGAGCCCACATTTTAACTCCTTCTGGGGTAATAGCAGACATGGTGCCAGACAAGTTCCATAAATTTCATCTCAACAGTGCCTCCAAAATGTAACCCTTTCTTGGCAGGAATATCCAGGGCCACACTGTGGCGCTAACAGTATAGATCCCAAGTTGGAGATTTGCATAAGTTAAGTGCCTCCACCCAGGGCTAAAACCAGATATAATAACAATAACACAATCAATGTTAGCAATAATGGTCACCCTTGTATGTAAATGTCCACTGTCCCTTTAAGAATGGTGAGTGTACACACTTTGGACTGCAGGGATATATTAGTAATCCCAAATTAGTATGATCAGAGGTATGTGTTGCAACACCAGATTGTTCCCCCCTGGGTGTGTAAAGTGAAGGTCTCACCAACTCCCAGTGATAGTGAAAGAAGTAAGAGATCCTGTGAGGCAGAGCAGATGCAGGGGAACTGAGATTGAAATGATGGTGTAGGAAAAGGATTCCTGAATTCCTGAGGAGATCCACTGCACGTGTCATGGAGGCTGATGGGAAATCCAGATTCGGTGTACACGCTGGCAACTCACTACAAGTCCTATCTATCCTACAGGGATTACTTCCCTAGCAATAACTCAGGCATTATGATGGCTGACTGGAAAGGGTTAAATAACTCCCTGTGCTCTGACTATGGGATTCCCTATATGGGTAAATGTTCTATAGGTGAAATCCCTAGCTTCCTTCTCACAAATCAGCAGGAACACTCACAGCAAAGAGGATAAATCTCAGGCTGGCTCTCAGTAGTTCTGTGCAGAGACCATGCTTTCTTCTTCTCTTCTTCTTCCTGGTTAACTTCAGCCTCTCTTTCATTTTGGCTGCAAACTTCCTTCAGAGAGGTCACAAGCAAATTCTTCTTGCTGATTGGTCAGGCTGTGGCTAAAAACTATCTCACTGCAGTGCAAGCAACAGCCATGTTTTTGGTGGCTCCAGATTTAAACTCACAGGGTTATGCATTTAGGGAAAGCTATTTAATATGCCATTCCCCATTAACAGTTTGTTTTTGGGGAGAGAGAAATAACAACAAATAGAAATAATATATCGAGGTAAGAAAGTCTATTAATATGTATCTCGCTAACTCAGCCTAAAAATGGAGCAGCCGTTTGTGATGAATCTGGTGCACACAACAAACAAACACAGTAACATTCATTCTAACGGGGGAAATGGTTGTGGTCGTGTGTCAGATTCTTTAGTTCTGCTTACACCACTGCTACATCTTTAATTGTTTATTTCTTTATTTTGTTAACCCAGTTACTGGTTTTATCCAAAAAACATGTTCCCTCTTTAGCAATGCAATATCCAAACTAAATATAAGACTGCAGTAATGGATATTAATACATGGAATACATGTTTTTACATAATAATACATAAAACAAAAAAAGCAAAGGAACAGAAACGGGGTTATAGGCTTTAGATTAAAAGTTTGAAATTGGGATAAAAATCTAACCCTCTCATGATTTTCTAATGAAATTGTACAATAATTTATTATTTCCTCCTATTTTTTTACTAATGGTCAAAGGATTTCTAAACCCCCCCCCCCCACACAAATCCCACCACATAGTCTTCTAGTTGATTAATGGAAATTGTTGTGTAGCTGGAAGGCTGTTGATGGGATATTACTCTCCAAAGGATTTTTGTGCCACCAGCCTGTTCAAAGGCTACATATATGTCTCTGCAAGGCCTAAGCATTAATGTTGGACCCTGCTATCAATGTTAATACAATTTAGAACCTGATATTTAGCCCACTACTTGTGGGCTACGAGAAATGCAACTTACATATTTATATTAAATAGAGATGCGTTGTATTCCACACTATTGATTTGTTCCACTCGCAATACTGTTATAAGTTGATGGTTTAACATAATATGTTATACCATAGTGACAGCATGGTTTTGTCATACAATTAATTGAACAGTTTGTGCAAATCCATATATCATGCCTATAAAAGGCTGCTCCTTGATGCAAATCACAATTAAAGAAATGCTAAAGAATACCATATCTAAATTATGAAGAACAATTATTCCTGCCATAATTAGAATAAAGCTATTTATATGGAAAAACCTATGACTCCATGAGCGGGTTCGATACAGCATAACTTGACATATTAAAAAAAGCAAAGCATGATATGCTAATTAGAAATTCAATTTTAACACTGAAAAACTAGAGCATATTTATAAATGAACTTGTCAGGACCAGGACCAAATTAGATTTTATACTGTTTGAAGTGTGAGAATTACATGATGACAATTTTAATACTTAAAGTGTGCTCAGCCCATTAGCAAAAAACAGCTTTAGAAAAACAGCTTTTCCAACTTGAGCATAAATATATTTGATACAGACACTACTGCTAAAAACCCTGGAAAACTGTGAGCCAAATCACCATCTTATCAGAATCAGGTCCGGATTTGCGGCAAGGCCGCATAGGTCCGGATTTGCGGCAAGGCCGCATAGGCCCGGGCCTAGGGCGGCAAAAAAATAGGGGCGGCATGCCGCCCAGCCGCATGCCGCCCAGCCGCATTATAGGGACGCGTGCGTCCCCATTCAATTACAACAGCTGCGCCGGTGTTTTTTCGCTGGGAAGGGGAGGTGAGGTGGGCGCTAGGACCGTGATTTCCCTTATTGAAATCAAAGTTAATCAAAGAAATTAAGTTAACAATTAGATCTTTCATGAGGGGAAGTAAAATAAAATACACTGTATTATTCATTATGAAGAATATATCGATTGACAGAGGTAGGGGACTGAGAAAGTGGAAACTCATTTTTGGTGTGACAAGGATGAATGCCAATAAGCTATTCTGTTTTTGGTATATTTTATAAAAATGTTTCCTCTACAACCTATGAAAAATATCAAACAGCATAACATAACAAATAACACAATTAATACTTGAAAAATGCCTTTTAGGCTTCTCAGCAACAACAGCAATAATATACATAAAATGATCGCACCTTAAAATTTTCCTCTGTTAAACCCTCTTCGGTCTTCGCATCCCTGATCATGGCTGCAACATATCTTTTAACCAGATTTTTCATAACCTCCTATTAAAACAAAAGAATGTTTTTTGAGGTGTAGCTCATTGGATGATATAAAGGATAAAGGGGTCAAACCAGTGTTGGACTGGGCCTGTTAGGCAAATGTATCAACATCATTGTATGCAGCAGCCCAGATGCCGCCCCCTCTCGCATCGCTAGTGCATTAAGTGCAATAGCGCTCTCTACACTAGCGGAGGCAAATTTCCGGGTTACAACCCGGACGTTTGGCTCTTAAAGTTACGCATGTTTTGCTCGTTGTGCACGAGCTTTGTCAAAGGCAGGCTATGAAGGGAGCGGTGTGGGTTGAACAATGGGTCAGATCTCAGACATCCATAAGGCCATTTCATTTAACGTTTTGAGCTAAATTGTATATGGTTTTCTGTTCTTTGCTCCAATCTAAACACTTAACTTATATATTAGTTTGGTGGTCCTGTTCCTATATTTTCTGCTCTACCCATAACCATGTTGTCAACCCAGCCCTGGTTAACAGAAGGATTTACTAACTGAGGTTAAGTTATCCAGGTAGAATCCTACACAATCTGTCTATCAGCTAGTGACATTGAGTCAATTTAGCTTGCTCTCCTAATCATTATTTTAACCTTGTTAATTTTTGGGCATATTTTTAATTATTCAAGATTAAAGGTTATGTTTTAAGTATGTTCACATGGTGAGAACCTCTGGTTTAGAAAGTGGGGGGGGGGGAGGTTCAACTGTATGGGTCATTCTTTTTCTTTCCTTTGGAATCACTTTATAAATACATCTCTACTTGAGCTATAGTGGTGTAACTGATAAATATAGCACAGGGGTGACAAAGTATCCAATAACACCTAACCTACCAAGAAGGTGAGGGGTATTGGACAGTAGGCATAGAATGATCCTACTTATCCCACATTCTACCCCATTGAGTAAGGGGCAATAGTTAAAAAATTAGGTTGAGTTAATACTGAACTCTCTAATGCCTTTCGCTTAGTTGGGTAAGGTTATTGATCTGGTGGGAGTTGTGAAATCGAAACACTATTAAAACAAAATATATAACAGGCTTTAATTTTATAAAATTGAAAGGATTAAATAATTACCTGGTATTGATTATGTCTTCGCAAATTGTCAGCTGCTCTTCTCTGTAACATTGAAAATGAAGAATATGTATAAAGAAATGTTGACTGCAGTTATTTGTTTCATATAATTAAGATCAATCTAATACCTTTCTTTCCTGCAATTCATTAAAAATGCTGGCTTACAACTAAATCAAAGGGAAAAGATGGTACGTGTTGCTGAGGTCATTTATGAAAGCAGTACAGAGATTATTCAAAACTAATTGCAAGTTGATGGGAAGCAAAACACAGGTATAACATCCATCAGGTTGTAACTAACAGCATTATAAAACTTGCTACATATGCTTAAGGGACATATTTATTATTCTGTGTGAAAAACAGCGGGATAATACCCCACACATCACCAGGCTTCACCATACAAAAAATGGCATAACATTTTTACGTATTTTTTTTCTTAGAGTGACTTCCACCGGAAGCAATGTAAAATAAAGGCATTTGCATGACATAAAATTACACACACCTTGATAAATTTTCCATTTATTTTACACAGCTTTTTGCATAGTTTTTTTCTGAGAATTTCATTTTACACGGCATAATAAATATGCCCCTAAGTCTAGTTGTTCAGTGAAGTCATTAGACTAACAGATTTTAGCTGTGTAAATTAGGCTGTTCTGGCAAGTGATCTTCTCACATTGGCAACCCCATAAAGACCCAACAGGGGTGGAATACATTCATGGCCCCATGTGGTCCTCATCGGACAGGATTTTCCAATGATTTTGCAACCATTTTTATTAATATCAGATTGAACCCAGACTTACCAATGTTGACCTTTGCTAACAGTTTAACACTACTCACCAGAATTTTGTAATGTCCCAAAAACAATAAATTACAGACAAATTTCATATAATCCATCATATAATCCTGAATTGTGAAAGATGTCAGCACATCAATACTAGTAATACACTTCCTTATTCTTGTTCATCAGGAGGACTGTTAAAGGGGTTGTTCACCTTTAAATTACATTTTAGTATGATGTAAGGAGTGATATTCTGATTTATTATGTGTGGTTTTTGTGTTATTTAGCTTTTTATTCAATTCAATTTCAGCAATCTGGTTGTTAGGGTCCAAATTACCCTAGCAACAATGCAATGATTTGTATAAGAGATTGGAATATAAATAGAAGAAGGTCTGATTAAAAAGTATTAAAATGTAGCAATAGCTAGTATGAGTGGTGAGTGCTGCTACTTATGTATCTTGCCACTTGCAGTGTAATTACAGGTGGAGACCCATAAATGACACCAGACACATCATGACACATAGCATCAGACAGGAGCTAGAGGGCCAATGACTTTACCATCCTAATCTAGAAATGTAAATGTGCTAACAGACTGTAGCAAAAGAGTCAAATCTCCAGTGCAAAAGAAAACTGTTTTTTATTCTCTAAATATAAGTGGTATAATTTATTATATAGAAATAAATTACCCCTATAGCTCCAAAGCTTTCAGGTTTCCTTTTCATTTTCTTCTTACAGATCTGCTTTCTCATCCATTTAATTAAATACCATAAAGACTTTGGGCTCGCAATTATGTTAAAGGGGGTGGGAAGTGTCCCTCCTTCTTCAAAGTAGCTCATCCACAGCTTTGTTCTTGCAAATTTCCATTCAATATCTGCATGGTCCTAATGAAAGAAGTAACCAATTCATATGTTATTAAAGTATTGTGTTTATATGAAAGTGCAGTATTATTACTCATAACAGAATTCATGTATGCCTTCAGTCTATACTGTATATGTAAGTCTATGCTGGGGTTTGAACCGGAAAACCTTGGGGTTTCTGTTTGTTCTGCCTTAGACTGCGGCACCAGGAGACCAGCCAGCAGATTCCTTGTGATTCTCTTACCTGCCTTTGCATTGTAGCACAGAAGCCATTAGGAGCTGGCAACACACTTACTTACTATTTAAGTAATTCCCTCTCTTCTTGTTCTCACTTTGCATTGTTCCTGCCTTGGCTCAGTTCTGGTCTGTCCTGTTCCTGCCTCTCCTGTCTCTATGTCCACTCTGCCCCACAGTCTTGCTCCTGAATTTCAACCTCCCCCTTTGAATAGTTCTTTATTGGTCACAATAACTGTTGCTTGTCTGAAGAACTAATTTCTTTCCCCCC
Source organism: Xenopus petersii (assembly GCA_038501925.1). Taxonomy (NCBI): domain Eukaryota; kingdom Metazoa; phylum Chordata; class Amphibia; order Anura; family Pipidae; genus Xenopus; species Xenopus petersii. The sequence goes on from CM076674.1 coordinate 33,344,592, forward strand.
ATCTTGAAGCCCATAGGTCAAATCTTAGCTTCCAAACACATGTATCTTACGATGACTTAATTATTTTGACTGTATTTGCACGCCAATTATTTGCTATATTAGATAGATTTAATTCTCCTGGTCAAAATAGAAGGCCAATATTGAATTACAAGTTTTTTAAAGGAGAAGGAAAGGCTAAAATTAAGTAAGCTTTATCAGAAAGGTCTATATAAATACACCAGTAAACCGTCAAAGTAATGAATCATCTGTCAAAAGAAACACTGCATTTCTTTCCTTCTATTGTATATACATGGGCTTCTGTATCAGGCTTCCTGTTTTCAGCAGAAACGTCCAGGGCTAGGCCTTGAGCATGCTCAGTTTGCTCCTCTTTCCTCCTCCCTTTCCCCCCCTACCTCCTCCCATCCCTGCTGTATTCTGAGCCCAGAACTATGGGGTAAATTTATCAAAGAGTGAAGTTCCGCCACTAGAGTGAAATTCCGCAGCTCTCAATTCATTTCTATGGGATTTTGAAAGGCGTATTTATCAATGGGTGAAAGTGAAAGTTCACCCTTTGATAAATATGCCTATAAAAATCCCATAGAAATGAATGGAGAGTGGCGGAATTTCACTCTAGTGGCGGAACTTCACTATTAACTTCACTCTTTGATAAATATACCCCAATGAGTGAGAAGGAGAAACTCAGGCAGGAAGTGATGTCACACCAAGCTAATATGGGAGCTGCTATCCTAACAAACAGAGACAGCTTCTAGAGCTGTTTACTCAGGTATGGTAAAGCGTTCTGCAGAATAAATATATTGCTATAGCTTGTACTATTGTGGCTAATCTATTGGCAATAAAATGCTTTGGTAGCTTCCTTCTCCTGTAACTATCTGTTAAAGAAAAACAAATGTCAGATAAAAAATAGTATATATCCTTTACATAAAAAGGGAGACAAATACAGAAAATTACTTACAGCAATAAGCTGGTATGAATTATTCATCATGGCAATTAACATGTTTAGAAGCACAACCAGAGAGATGACATTATAGGTTCCAAACATTGTGGCTCCAACAAATTCTGTGAATTCATGTTTTGGATCTACATTTGTCACATACAAGTTGATAAGGCCAAAAATAGACCAGAACAGTGACTGCAACGTTTCAAATAACCTGAAGTGGAAAAAACACAACACATTCAGTTATTCAGTAAAGGCTGATTACAGAAATCAGATGAAAAAAGATTTTTTTTTGCTGTATGTTTGGGTGAAGTGATTGAAATTACAGCTTCCTGAATATTATGATTCACACAAGCTTGGTTCTGTCTCATGAAAAGACATTTAACCTGCTAGCATGTTTTTGGACTGGCGAAAGCAGAACACAGGGGGCCAAATTCCCTAACTGGCGAAAATTAGCCAGCGACACTTCACCAGGCGTAAATTCCCTAGGACAACGCTAATTCCCTAAAATGTGAAGTTGCGTCCAGGGCACTGAATGCTGGCGAATTTCCGCTAGCATTACTTCGTTAATCAAAGTGAAGATGCGCTAGTGTTGCCTAATTTGCATATGGCAGGAAATTATAAAGTTACATGGATGTAAATGTTGCAGCAAATACATTACATTACACAAGTCCAGGGAACCTTAATAAAGAAAATAGAGTTGTTATATTGCCCTACACATGAGCCTTGTTTATGTTCCAAATGTAGGGGTGAACCCGGTTACCCAAAACAGACCTTAGCAGGCTATCACTATGAAAAAAGGAAAAGACGAACAAAAAATTGAGGAAGTCCTATGTACTCCATTGCACTTCTCCTGGTCTGAGCTGGAAGGCAAGTCTGGCGAAAGAGGTAACATTCAGTAAAATCCACATCTTAGTGAATTTGCTGAGTTATGTCCATTTGCCAAAGCAAAAATTCGCCTGGCGATAGAGTGCGAATGATGCTAGCGTCTGTCTCTTTCGAAATCAAAGTTATGTCTGCGCCCATTAGTAAATCTACGAAGTGCCTGAGTGACGTCACGCTGGCAAATTTTTGCCAGCATTAATCACTTTGCCCTTTAGCAAATCTGCAAATCTACAGAATCATGCAAATGATTCTCTCATACATTCATTCATTATGGCCCCCCCTTTTTTTTAAGACAAAATTATATGAATTATTATTACTATTATTATTAATAATATTAATAACAATAATCATGGGAATCCAGTGCTATTTGCACCAGTTTGTTCAAACTGACCCTGGCCTGACCATTGGTTACATTACAAATATTATAATTACAATTGCCGTGTACTTGACCATCAGACTTTTTGAAAATGAAAAAATTGGCTATAAAGAGCCATGGGTTATTATAGCATCTATAAAATGACACTAGTCTATACTAGCATAAGTATTACCCTGACCTTATCACAAACATGTTGAAAATATTTGTGGTTCTAACAATTAACCTGAAGAACATATTAAACTGGTAGGTGCATCTAAATGCAGCAAATATAATAGCTGCTCTCATGCTAAATTAAATTATTTAAATGTAGAATAGAATTGTACGTAACTGAAAACAGCTGGAGTATTTACTGTACATTTCAAAAACCGTAATTTGTCCAGTTATTTCCAATATTTCATGCTACTTTGGCCTTCACTATCAAAAAAAGCCTTCACTATAAAAGCCTTATTTCTAGGAAATAATTACATGGGGCTTTATTCAGTTTTTTGTCCACTATTCATTAGTCTGATCTCATGAGTGCCGACCCAGAGGGCAAATTGAAATTAAATAAAACATGTCCCTGTTCAGATGAACTCATATAAATCCGCTGCAATACAAGCACAATTTAACATATGTGAATATGCTCCCTAAGTCTTGCTCTGTATGTAATCTTCATTATATCCTTTTATACACACACACACACACATATACTGTATTAAAACCATGTGACATGTGTCACATTCTATCATCAGAATGTGTCTCTTGCTTCTCATAGAAATGACTTGAACATCTAACTCTGTTCCTGCTCCATCACCAGGTAACTGGACACGTGTATTAAACCAAATCGTCATGGAATGAAAAGGGCACAATATTCAGGGTGCCCAGGTTCCCTTTCCTACATTGTGTATTAGGTGACAGGGTTACAATGCTACCATAGTGGGGGAAGGGGGCTAGGTCAGATGGTTCTTGGGAGGCTGGGGCTTTGTGTGGCTCCTATAGATGTGTCTGTGGCTGCCAGCAGCCTCAACTTCTCTTTTCAGCTGTCCCCCTATAACTTTCCCCCAAACCCTACTTATGCCCTAATGTAAATGCCATCTTCTGACTGTATTTCGCAACTTAAGACCCTTCAGCAAATGTGAAACTACATCTCCTTGGATTGTTTGATGAGGGGAAGGTTATCCATCTCTAGAGGGTTAGTTAGAGGGCCTCTCTGTAAAAGGGGCATCTGAGTAAATAGTTTTTTTCGAATTAATCTAAGCAACTTTTCATTATACATTGATCAGCAAAGTTTGTGCCTGTTACACAGTTATGGATGCACATGGGACACCTGTTAATATACAAACAAAGTCCATGATTGCTCAACGATCAACACCATTGCTAGTTTTACCCCACAAATAGCAAAAGCTAAAGGTATATAACATTTTTAAAAAATAATGAAAACTTACGTTGAGAAGGCATTATTCTGTTTTTCACACCTGATTCCTTTGCAGCCTAGGCTTTTACCATCCGTTTCATAGTAGAAATATAATTGGTTCAAGCCATTTGCAAATGCCAGCAATACAAGGCAATATATAAATAGAAACTTTAAAATATCCAGCAGCATTCTCCCTAAAGAGATTTGTAGAGGACCCAGGTGAGAATTTGCTGTAAACAATGAGATCAGTCGCAAGGAGCTGAAGATGTTGGCAATAGCAAAAACTGCTTCTGCCACCAGTGTAGGGTGCCACATTTCCCATTCCGCTCGATTGCGCTGTCCATGAAACTGTAGAAATGAAAACATTTGAATGTTGTCAGTCTCAGTGCATAGATTGTGTTCTAATTATTCTAAAAACAGAAAGGCCTGGTATTTGGTTTG